>CP139774.1:17531666-18928333 GCA_034370585.1 Fragaria x ananassa | reverse complement strand
TCGAGCACATACCACGTGAGTTTAACTTCGCCGCCAACGAGCTCGCCCAGGTAGCGTCTGGCCTCAGCCTGCGAGACGGAGTGCGAGAACGTTTGCTCAAGGTCGAACGCCGTACTCTTCCCTCTTTCATCGCCAGGGGGCAATTTCAGGCCGCCATCCCCGAAGTTGCAGCCTTGGACCCTATCGACGAGGATTGGCGGCTGCCGTTTATCGCCTACCTCCAGAACCCCAACGACGCCGCCCACTCCAGGCAAATCCGTTTCCTCGCCTTAAACTTTGTATTACGCAATGGCGAACTCTGGCGGCGTGGGGAAGATGGAAACGACTTCCACTGCGTATACGGGAATGAAGCTAAACGTCTCATACGCGAAGTACATTGCGGAGTTTGCGGCTCGCACCAGGCCGGGCCCAAAATGCGATGGCTGATCCGCCGCCATGGATACTACTGGCCAACCATTCTGAAAGACTGTATTGCCTTCACCAGAGGTTGCCAAGACTGCCAGGCTCACGGACCAGTGCAACATATTCCCAACATCCCACTGCAGCCCATCATCAAACCTTGGCCGTGCCGCGGATGGGCAATGGATTTCGTGGGCATCATTCATCCCCATTCCTCTGAGCAGCATAAGTTCATAATCGTTGCCACCGATTTCTTTACCAAATGGGTCGAGGCCGAACCTCTCAAAGTCGCCTCCGCTAACTCGGTGCGCAACTTCATTTTCCGCAATATCATCTCACGCTTTGGTATCCCAGAGTGCATCGTTACAGACAGGGGGGCAGCTTTCATGGCCGATTTAATTGTTACGTACTTAAACGATTACGACATCAAACTTCTCCACTCCACGCCATACTATGCCCAGTCCAATGGCCAAGCGGAGGCTAGTAATAAGGTCATCATTGGCATCCTCCGCAATATGTTGGAGTTAAACCCTCGCGTCTGGCACGAGGAACTCTACCACACATTGTGGGCCTACCGCACCTCAAAGCGCGGCCCAACGGATACCACCCCGTACGCTCTCATGTACGGTCACGATGCCGTCCTTCCCCTTGAGATCAATATCGTTTCGCTCCGCGTTCAGGAACAGCATCAACTACTTGGCGAGGATTACGTCCAAGCCATGTGGCAGGAGCTTGAAGATCTGGACGAGCACCGCGTTGCCGCTTTCAACAATCTCGTCCTCGAGAAACAACGCATCGCTCGCTCTTATGATAAGATTACACGCGGCAAGAGCTATGCTGAGGGCCAGAAGGTGTGGCGTGCAGTACTCCCGCTTGGAGATAAAACAGAGGGTCGGGGCAAGTGGTCCGCTCGCTGGGATGGACCCTTTATTATTCACCGTATACTTCCCAAGGGGGCATACCACCTGCGCGACTTGGACGGTACTATTCATCGCAACCCTATAAATGGCCGCTTCCTCAAGCGCCACATTGCAGGAGTTTGGGAGCGCGAGGATCCTTCACCTCCACCAGGATCCCGCCACTACAGTCAATAGTGTTACGCGCCATCGCGTTTTCACTCCGCCGCCTAACACTAGGGGGCAACCCGGGATAGAAGACTAGAGTACATTGTAACATACCCGCCTAAAAAGGCCAGTATAAGATTGGGGCCTATTCTAGAGGCCCTTAAAAATAAGATAACTCTATTTTTCTCTCCATTCTTTGTAAACGTGCAAAGTCTAAACACAAAGACTAGTACAAGATTCGGGCCTATTCCAGAGGCCCTAAAAATAAATTCATTTATTTTTGCCTTTTTAACTTTGTTCAATACATGCTTCGAACTGTGGCTTTGCGGCCAAAGCAATTACATTGACAGAAAAGTTGAAATTAGACTATGTTTACATTTAGAAAGCATAGATCTACAGATACTAGAAGCCTCGTCCCGCATGTCTCGCAAGGCTAAAGAAAAGTCTGCCGCCGCGTCCTTCGCTCAAAGTTGACAAACGTCTCGCTTCTTTAGACCAGCACGAGCCTTGACGCCGGCCTGGACCTAAGACAAAGTGTTGGAAAGCTAGAGATCTGGTGGGTCAAGATCCCTCATGCTACCACCGGTCTTCGTTTGAAGGGCAAGCAGAGCCTCAAGCGCGGATAGAACAGCAGGCGCAAGGCAGAGGGTACCCAACCTTTGGTCAGGCCGAACAAAGGCTTGACCTGAGAGTAGATTTCCAGAATCACTCTTGGCCTGAGAGTAGATTTTCAGAATCAGCAAGGGCAAAGAGTGAGAATGTGTGGTTGGGGGCTTTGCTTTAAGCAGGGACAAGAGGATGAACAGAAGGGAATAAGAAATCATGGCGAGGGGGCAAAGACTTCACTGATACTTCACCCCAGCCAAGCGTTTCTTTTTATAGGCGGAAAGGGCGATTGTACGTTCAACAGTTGTCCTCTACACAATATTTGCTCCGAGATATGAGCTGTGGAGATAAGGTCAGACGCGTTTTTCCATAATGACTACCCGCGTTCCAAGTGAGTAGTTACATTGGAAACCCTCACCAAATCTCGGAAAAAGATTTTTTCCTGACAGTTATTACGTAACAGTTGGCAAAGAGCGGGAAAAATTCAACTTTAACATTATCATAAAAGTTCATACACAAGGGGGCAAATACTGGTCAAACCTAAACCCGCCAAGAAGCCTTATACAAGTCTATGAGAAGGCCTTCTAAGGCCAACTCTTCTTCATAGGCCTGGGCTTGGGCTTCGTCGACAGCAGCAATAGCCGAGTCCAAAGCTTCCTGGGTCTCCTCCGCGGCCTGCAAACGGGTTTCCACTTCCTCAGCGCGGGCCAAGTTTTGGCGAGCTTGAGCAAGCTGAGTTTGCAGCACCGCTATCTGGGCTTCCAGGGCCTTCACCTGCCGAGCATAGCCAATGCTTGAATTCTCTGAAGATGCTCCCAGGATGTCAACGTCACCAAGCTCGGTTAAAAGGTCTGCCATCTGATTACCTAAGTCTTGGCGAGCTTGCTCGTGGGAAGCTGATTAAGCACTGACATCTTGAACTCGGCGAGCCTGCAACTCGACAGCGTCAGCCAGTTCCAACACATGGTCCAGAGCAGAATTGCCGCCAGCGACTTGCCAACTCAGAGTTTCGTAAGCCTCGCGGACGCGCCCCATCAAGTCGAACACGTTCATTCGATGGCCTTGGCGCAGTAGCCCGTGAAGGAAAGCCCGGGCCAGGTGAATGGGCTCTGGATCAGCAGGCGGAGTAGTCCGGGCCCAAAGACGAGCGGCCCGGGTACCCAAGGAAGAAGACTCCTCGCCAGGTGTTCTCGTTGGGGCCGGAGTGGTTGGTTCAACCTCAGCAGCCGCCTCAATCTCTGGAGTGGGCGGCGGAATGCCACAAGCAGTTTCTGTCTCCACTTCGTTGGCCTGAGCCGTCGGGTCTGGTTACATAGGAGAAAGCTCAAACAGCGGCTGGGAATCCTCCGTTGGAACCGTCGAAGACACTTCGCTGGTCTGAGCCGCTCTGATCGGTCGCAGAGGAGGGGCCCAAAGTACCAATTAGAGGTCCTCCGGCGGAAATGCCAAGGGGGCAGTAAGATCAGAGAGCTGGGTGGACTGGTCAAGAGCTTCATCTTCAGCGGGAGCCGAGGTAGGCTCTGGGATTGGACCAGGTTCACTTGAAATGACGGTTGGAGAAGACGGTTGCATGGTGACTTCCTCAGTAGCCATGCCAGCCTCCTCGATGGCCATGGCGATCTCCTCCGCGGCCGCACCAACTTCCTCGATGGCTATCTCCTCACTGGCTTCAGCAGCTTCTTCGAGGGCACTCCCCTCGCTGGCCCCACTAACTTCTTCGAGGACCATCTCCGCGCCTGCCATAGCAACTTCCTCGATGGCCAAGGGTACTTCTCCAACGAGTGGTTCTGGAGGCGAGACTTCCGCTATCACTCTCGCCTCTTCAACAACAGTGAGGCGAGGTCGGATGCGGCGAACCTGTCAAAAGCAAAGTTAGCGAGTCGTTGACTAGCTTTAGGAAAATTAATCCGAAGTTGGTTCGCTTACCGGGTTGCTTACCAAGGCATACTCTCGCTGATACCGCGCATCCTCGAGCAAGTCCTCTTCGTCCTCAATAGGACGCTTCCGCGAGCTTTCGCCGCTCGTTGGCCGAGGAACGACAGGAGCAGTCTCACTGTCGTGGCCCACCACAGTTTCCCTCCGGACAGGTGCTTTTCCTCTGGCACCTTCAGATCTGTCAATTGTTCTCCAGCGGGGACAGACTGAGAAGTAAACAAGAGGGTTAGGAAGAAGCATTTTATCAATATGTCAAAGGAGGTTTGAAATTTACACATTTAGTGACATACCTCGAGTACGAGATCGCGTTCTCGAATGATGATCCCCATCGGGCAGCGAGTAGCAGGAACTGGCGGGAGCGCGAGCCTAGTTCCCATCACAGCCCCTGAACCCCTCTCTGCACGGCCGCGCTGGGCATCGAGGATGTTGCGGTCTGATTCGCCCAGAGTGTCGTATAAAGGACGAAAGATGGCCGCGAAGACCGCATCATCTGGGAACTCCCAATGGTTGTCGGACAAGGACCGCCACCAAGTAAGGTAGGCAGGGTCGATGCCCTGCGAAGGCTCAATCTCCAGCAAGTTAGGAGAAAGAGGGAAGATGTTTAGCAGCGGGGTGACCCGGTCGGACTCGCCAACCTTCCTCCACGAGGTGTACTTATTGAATGAATGGAGAAGTGGATAGGGAATCCCTTGATGAAAGCCCAGTTGCCTCGCGAAGTGATTGGGGGCATACAGCTCGAAGCCTTGTTCATCCTCGGCGAGCTGAAGGTCGCAGCATGAGGTTGCTCTCACAAAGGCAGTCCTGACATCGTTGTCCGAACCAGGGCGGGGGAAGAAGCCCGTCGATAGGACTTCAGGATGGCGCCGGCGAACCATCATATCCATGGTAGGAGGCGGCTCAAGGTGGTTGTAGAGGATGGAAAGGCTGGCGAAGAAGGACAAAGGAGTTCGATTCGCAGCGTTCCTGCACACCACAAAGCCAAGCAGCCGGTCCTCGGGCAGGAATTCCACCGGGGCTCGCCGGAAGAGCGGAAAGTACAGCTGCGTCCACAAGTCCAGGATCCACAGAGGGCCGCCAGAAAGATGGAAGGGCCTCAGGGACAGCAGGTGCAGGGTCCAATAGAGCGCGCCCAGTACGGGTTGCCCTAGCCCGACTTCAACCCCATTATACAGTGCTTCAGCCAACTTGGTCCACTTCCCTGTCGGCTTGTGAGCACTGCCGCAGAAAATGAATTTGTCGAGCCAATACTCAAGGAAGGCGATGCCTCCTTCATGCTGCTCCGCGTGGCCAATGTAAAACTTCCTCGACGCCCCATATGAACCTTTCAAGGCGCGGCGGGCCCCCAGATTGCAGGCGTGTGTGAACTCGGTCGACGCAAAGTCGCCTGGCGCATATGGCTTTGCGTGAATCGGCAGCCCGGCGATGGCGAGGATGTCCAGCAGAGTGATGCCATCTGCACGAAGGGGAAGTCAAAGGTGTTAGTGGCACTGTTCCACAAACAGGCCATGGCAGCGATAGGCGCTCGGTCGGTGTGAGGGGGCAGTGAGAAACTCAGAGCAATAGCTTCGTGGATGCCGGTTGCTTCCCAGATCGTTTGGTCGGTCTGGAGGCGTTCCGCGTACCACGCCCGATCCTCCGCAGTGGCGCTGGGCCACTCCCCGACCCGGATGTTTATATGAGAACGGGCATGCCAGGAGGAGAAGTTCCCCGGTTCGCACCGTTGGGCTAAGATTGGTCGACGCACGGAGGTGGTGTAGTGATTGAGATCAGTGGCGGACGGAGTCTGTGACGGAGTCGGACCGAGCAGGGCTGCCCCTGTTTCAAGGAAGTAAATGGCTGTTCCTTAAGGTGGGTTGCTGGCGAAACGGCGAGCGAGGCTGGTCGACCAGGAGGTCGCCGCCATGAGGCTAAGGTTTGGGTCGTTAGCAGCAGGTTTTGGTGCCATTGTTTCTGGGCGGAGTAAGGTCGGTGCTGGAGTTTGGCTGGTTGCAGAAGGCAAAGGCTGATTGGAAAGTGATGGTGAGATGTGGGGACCCGCATCGAGGTTTATAAAAGAGACGAACCGTAACGTCCCTGTCAATCAGTGGCCGCAACGAAAAGACGCAATGACGACCGAAACGTCAGCGCGTTTCAAAATTCAAAAAACCGTAATGATGAAGGGAGGCGATGACGCTGAAACGTCAGTACCTTTTGAAATACGAATTCCCAGAAGAAAGCTTATTTAGGCCTTTTCGCTTATCCGTTGCGAAGTGGGTTAAGCTCAAGGCCTAGGGGGCAATGTTTGAGCCCAGTGGGCATTTTCGGTCCAAGACTCGAGATAGGTTTTGGATAGCATTTGGGCCAATACCTGTGGCCTTTTTAGCCCACGAAGGGTGGCGAGGTCTGGCAGCACGTGACGAGGATTTTTGTCCAGAGAGTCCGATTCCCCGCGAGATTCAATGTCCTCGCGGGATCCTTATTTCCAGTTCGCGTGGGACTCTACAGTGCATGGCGAGGTAGAGTTGGAAATGGACGATGATACCCTCGGGATAAGGTCGCTTAGCGTTTGAGTTTGCGTACGACTCTACAGTGAAACGATGCGAGGCGGTGAACGAGACCTAAGCAAAGTTGGTTTGACACGTGTTGCATGGAGCGCACGGTTGGCGAGTTGATCGTATCCTTGTGGGATTCTGATTGTCGAGTCCGAATTGGATTGTGATTAAGTCTCCGCGGGTTGCTTGTAGATGATTATATAAAGAAGCTCCAGACGCTACTGACACACAACACAATTACTCAAATAACACAACAAAACAACTTTCAACCTAGTTGAACCCCTCGACCTAGTCGAACCTCAGACGCTCCCCGGAGCTTTCCTTTCGTTTTCCCGTACGCTCTCCGGAGCTTTCTCTTTTTTTCTCTCCTTCCCAATTGAAGCTCTGCTCGATCCTACGTCGAGTATCGATATTGTGACGCTCAGGCGGACTACTGTAAGTCCTTGCCCAGTACGCAAGGCGAATCTGAAGAACCCTGCTGGTGGAGTTGGTGCTCTCTCCATCCTCAGTCGCTTGATTAGAAGCAAAAGGCTAAGCGCACCCCGCTACTACAACCACCACATTCCGCGTCCGCGCGGTGGCACGCCCGCAACAACTAAAAGAGACTTTGCTCGCCCAGGCTTACTGGTGTGGCCAAAACAACCAGCTTTGGCTATAGCTCCAGCTCCAAAAGTTTTGGCCTGTTTTGCTTAGTATTCAAGCATGATCAGGATAATTGAAACTCTAAAACTCGTTCAGTCTCTTGATAGCAACATCAATATTATTGCTACACTCTTCCATGCTTGCTTAAGAATCTGAAAGTACAAATTTTCACAGCCAACATCCTTAGCGATTTACCCCAAAAAAATTGAAGACTTAAGTTACTGAAACAAAACACAGAAGGAATGAGGAAAAAGAAACAAAGATAAGTATCGTCAGTACTAACAAAAAGAGGCATGATCTGTCAAAGCCTCGCCAAAATTTAAAGGCACAAAATAGAACACCAAGCTGTGGAACACCATCGAACAATTACTAAGCATCAAGCCACAATTATAGCAAGAGTTACTCCTAACCCACAGAGTGCATCAACAGAAAGAGCCTAAAGAAATAGTCATATATCATGTCCATCACAGATAATTGTGGTAAGATTAAAAAAAAGATTATATATGACATCAATTTTGATTTCAATGGCATCAACTATGACAAACCATCCAATTTTGTTATGAGTATTCTATAGCGCTAGAACATGAGAGAAAACAAAGTACCTTTCATGACAAATCCAGCCGATCCCTAACTCTTTTTTATTTGTGAGTGGCCAAAAAATTGTTATGAACTAAGCAACAGATTTCCATTGCGGTTGACAAATCAGTTGATAACCCGCCATTTTGGTCATTTAAAGAATAACCCGCCATTTTGGTCATTTAAAGAAGGAAAAATTTTAAGACCATCATTAAGAAACTCGACATAGTTTTGGTATATACCGTGGTTAATACCGTTACTTTGTATTTATTCCATCATATTTTTTAGGGCAAATTTGTCTTTCGGACACCCCAAATTGCGTAGCTTGAAACCTTGAAGGACTTGAACCACATCCTTCACCCGACGCTTGAATCGCCGGAACGAATTCGGTGGCCTCTTGTTTAGGAATTGGAACACTTGGGCTCGGAGACATGGACAAGAGGAGGAGAAGATCCAGACCACTGAAGCTCCTCAACCCACACATTGACAAGACCGATGAAGACCCATGTCAGACCTTGTTGATTAGAGTCATCACACCACCAAGTCACTAACCACAAACCATATGCAATTAGATTTCTAACAGACTGGGTGTGAGACGAAAATCTTATCGTGTTTCATGACAGAATCAAATCAATGAAGGCTAGAAACGGAGGTCTACATGTGAAAGAGTTGAAGCTTGAAGACCCAAAAGACGAAGCTCATGACCAATTACTAAATTTGAATGGATAGGAAAAAATTGCATCCATCTCATGACCAAGTACTATATATGAGCTTGTACTTAGTTGAAACAAAGCAAGGGAGAGAGAAAAAATATATAACAACGATGCAAGGCAGAGGTATTGGCTTGAGATTTAAATTTAACAAAACTTAAAGTTGAGATTTAAATACGGATTAATTTCAATTTATCCCCTCTGAGGTTTGAGGTTAACATCATTTCAGTCCCCATACGCTTAATTTTAAAAATTTACCCTCTAAAATTTGTAATTTTCATAAATCAAGCCTAATTGCTTAAATTTCGTCCAATTTGAACGTTAAATACTAAAATGAAATATAGTGCGGTTATTTGGACCTCCAAATTTACTCAGTATACATCTCTGTCTTTTTACACCTTCTTTTTATTTTTAAAAACAAGTATTTGCTCATTAGACTTCTTTTCAAATTCCTAAAATAACCTTAGGTTCGTTATTTATATATTTTTCAATAATTTACTCATTATACATCTTATTCGCTCTCTAGACCTCCCACAATTTAATTTTTTTTCTTTTTGCATGCAAACATCTATTTCAGACCTCAATTGCTTGATTTCTTTTTTCTTCTTCTCTTTTTTCATGAAAACCTCTTTGGCAACCTCAATTCCTTAATTTTTTTTTTGTTTTTTTTTGCATATAATGCTATTATTTGATCAAGTTGTAAGGACGATTTTTCGATGACAACAATTTAAAAAAAAATTATTTAAATCATGAATCATTTTCACAATCAATTGCAAAACAAAAAAAATACATAAATTAATGATATGCACCCAGAAACCTTTGACCTAAAAGAAAACCCTAAGAAGGCCAATCTCATCGACCACCACACCATGAAGCAAGTTCTCAAGGAGAAGATTCATTCACAATAACTATTAAAGTAGGACCTTTCTCTTGTAGAATAACGATGATATTTTCATATTAATGTTCCAGAAAAGCAAGAAAAAAGCTATAAAAATTATCCATATGCACCCAAAAACCTTCGACCTAGAAGAAAAACCCTAAAAAGGCCAATCTCGTCGACCACCACTTCATGAAGCATGTCCTTGAGGAGAAGATTCTTTCACAAGAAAAAGAACAAGACGAGGAAGAAGAAGACCAAGAAGAAGATTACGAAGAAGACATTTCCTAAACTAAACGAAAATCAGGAGGAAGAAGAAGAAGTAGAACATACCATGAATCGAAACAAAAATTATATTAGTATTGAAAATATACCTTGTCTATAGGTTTTGAAACAAAGGATTGTGTCTTCGTCAATGGAGATTCTTCCATTAGGTGTAGTAGTTCTTTGAGCAACGGTTGCACTCAGGTTTAGGGTTTATAGACTCCGTTTTTGTATCGTTAACTTGAACAAAAAATAGGGAATAATACTAATGTGATTACAAGTCTTTTTTTTTTTTGTGAAATTCAATGACTATTGCTGTCATTTGTATGAGGTTATATTTGTAATCCAATAAGTCAAAACATATGGATGTATACTGAGCAAATCTGGAGGTCCCAATAGCCGCACTCATGAAATCTTATAAAAAAAGGGTCATAAAAGGCAATTGATGTTGTTATAGGACTATTTTAGCTCTTAAAATGAGTTATAAAGTCAAAATTAACGTCCAAATTAGACGGAATTTTAGCAATTGGGTGTGATTTATGAAAATTATAAACTTTAGGGGGTAAATTTTCAAGATTGAGAGTATGAGGACTTGTTTTGGCCACGATCCTCAGCAATGGGTGGAGAGGTAACTAGTTACCAAAGGTAATAAAGGTGCGGATGCGGGCATACCACCTCGCGGACGAGGAAAGAGAGTGCGTCGGATCTTGACTTCTTGATCAAGCGAAAAGATTCTGGTGCCACCTCACAGATGAGGAATTACGAGCACAGAGCAATTCGATACTCACGGTGTAGCGAGCAGAGCAATAATTGGGGTCAGGGGTGATCGGAGATAAGTCCGAAAGGGCTCTGAGAGTTTAGAGCTAGGGTTTCGAGAGGCTCAAAGGTATCAACTGGGTTGAGTTGTTTGTTTGTATAGAGTTGTTGTATGTTTTAGAGAGAGATTTGTAAGCCTTCGAGGCCCTTTATATAGTGGCTTGCACTGCCAGGAGAGATGTAGTCAGAATCCAAGTCGGACTCTCAAGCAGAGTACCACAAGAACACTACTTCACCCACGTGAACCAACCATATGTGTGACGCGTGTCCATTTCGTACAACACACTTCACATAGGTCACTGCTTCCGTGCTGCTCAACTGTAGAGTCTTATGCGGACTCAAATTAGGAACGTCTTTACCCCGCGGGGTGTCACAGTCCTTGTGGAAACCTATCTCGCGTGGGCCGCAGACTCAGACCATCCCGCCAGCTCCTAAAGCTTGCTTCCATCTAACTGGCCCTTGAAGCTTGCGAGCTTTAAAAAGGTTTTTTTTTTCATTAAAAGGGTCACATGGGTTGACCCAAAGCATGTCAAAGCCTTGTAAGAGTCTTCAACGATAAACGTGGTGCATGCGGACTCTGCCTGTTACTTCTCCGCGAAGTCTCCTACGCGAGTCAGTTCGCCTAAATGTACTTTGCCTCATCTAGATGTATTTCACTCCTACGCGAAGTGTCATCTCGCCTGGCCTAAGCGAAGTTTATTTCTGTAATTCCACGCAAAATCCTTTCCGCACGCGAATTATGCCATCCAACTCACATGATCTCACTGGCGGGCCATCACTTTTAAACCCAACGAATTTGGGCTCGCCGGTATGACGTGGACCAAGAATATAATTAATATTCACTTGGACATTTTACCGCCCAGTAAAGTATTACTTTGGGTGTAAACATAATATACAGACTTGAGCTAAATGCCCACTGGCTCAAACATGACTGAAATGATGTTAACCCCAAACCTCAGGAGGTAAACTGAATTTAATCTTTTGAATATTCTTACCACTAACGACAATCCAAAGTTACAAGAGAAGACTATATACAAGCACCAAACTTCAAGCTCTCGAAGACATCAAGACATAAACCGAGAGTTAAAGTGACACACCCCGGTTCTTAAGTTATTTTACGGTTATTTACCTTTGGTATTACTTCAGATTTTTACCGTGTTAAGTAACTATTTACCCTTAAGGACCATAGGGTTGACTTTTTGGAGGAAAATTATTATGAGAAAACTTTCTTCGTCAAATTTGTAGAGGACATTACTACGAGTTCGTAGACATGCTACGTGTTAAAATCGGAGTTAGCATGGTAAAGTTATGAATTAAATGGTAAAGTTTTTGAGTAGGTAAAAAATGAGAAAATTTGAAGTGGATTTATTGTTGATGGTGTAATTAATGGACCGGGTAGGGGAGGGAACAGCCGAGCCCATTCCCTTCTCTTCTTTTCTTTTCTTTTTCTTTCTCTTCCTCCCGAGCTCCCGAGCCTTTGTAATATCCCACATCGGCCAAACGGAGAGGGGTTATGTGCTGTATATGTACATGCCCACCTCCAATCTAACGCGAGGCCTTTTGGTGGCTCAGCGGCTTCGGAGAGGATGGGTACTCCGAGGTTAAGCATGTTGATGCTAGAGCAATCCCAGGATGGGTGACCTACTGGGAAGCTGCTCCTGACCTGCCGGAAACAAAACCATGAGGGCCGGTGGGCCCAAAGCGGACAATATCGTGTTACGGCGGAATGGGTCCTAGGATGTAACATCCTTTATCGTCAGAAAGCTTGGCCGCCAGCTACCGCCGTCCGGCCAGCCACCTCCTCTCTCTCCCCAGCCTAGTGTCCGAGCTGGTAGTGCCGTCGGAGAGGAGAAAACCCGCCGGAATCGCCGAATGTCCATTCGCCGGAGCTCGGTCCTCCGGCCACCATATGCCGAGATTTTTGGCTCAACTTGTTGCCCTCGTCAAGGTGAGTATTCTCTCAAAAGGAATCGGTCTAATTCGATCTCGTTAGGGTGATTTGTATAATTGAAAGTTTTAGGGATTTATGAATATTTTAGTTCGATTACCCTAGTTAGCCTCAGAATTGGACTAAGTGCTAGTTATGGAAGTTGTTGGGTATGATGAGAGGATTATGCTGTTAAAATTTGAGAAGTATTGGAGCTTGCCGGAAAACGGCTGCCAACCTCCGCTGCTGGAGGAGCAGGCGGCGGCGCCGCCCCTTACAGGCTGATTTTTTCATGTTTTTAAGATGGTATTAAGGAGAGGAGTCTAATGAAGTATAGTTTGGAATTTTTGGAGGAGTTTGGTTAATGTTGAGGATTTTTCAATGGTTAAGGATTTTGGCGATGATTAGAATGGAATATTGGTAAATAGGTTGACCGGTTTTAAAAAGTGTTTAAGGTTAATTTTTGGTTATTGATGATGTTGGTGAATGGTGAGTTATAATGGATTAAGGATGGAGAAAATGGGCAAAGAAGAGGATTGATTTTATACCCTTAATTTTATGGAATTATTTATTGAAGTTTTATTGTTGAATGAGAATTAAGGTTAATAATTGTTCAGGACGTGAGGAGGATCATTGGAGGAAGCCTCGGGTTGTCGGCAAGCATAGCCGAGCATTGTGAGTGGACATTTTGTTTTTAAATAAATATACATGCATGGTTTCTCTTGGAAATTATCGTTCTATTTTCTGAGCTTTAATATGATTTTGGCTTATGATCATTGATATAAGAATTTATTTGAGTTTGATGCATCGATTAAGTGTTGGTCATGATTTATGGATTTGAGCGGGTTATTATACTACCAGAAAATAGGTCTTGGGCGATGAAAAAAAATCGTCGCCCTGTTTAAAAATTTCGTCGCCTAAGTACTTAGGCGACGACATGTCGTCGGCCAAGAAGTCGTCGCCAGAAGTCCGTCGGTCAAGAACTTGGGCGAAGAAATTTAATTTCGTCGTCGCCTAAGAGTAATTCTTAGGCGACGATACGAATTTCGTCGCCTAAAATATACTTCTCGTCGCCCAAAAATATTCGTCGCCCAAGATTTAACACCTTGGCCGACGAAAATTTTTTTCGTTGCTTAAGATCTTGTAACCTTGGGCGACGAAAATAAATATTTCGTCGCCTAAGATCACTACATCTTAGGCGACGAAATATTTATTTTCGTCGCCTAAGATCGTAAGTCCTTGACCGACGATTTAGAAATTTCGTCGCCTAAGATATATTTAAATTTTTTTTTAAAAATAATTAAATAATTTTTTTAAATATATAAATAATGTTTTTTTAATTTTTGCTGGAATTTTTTTTTTCGGCATTTCTTTAAATTTTTCTAATACTAAAATTTAATTAAAAATAACAAAAATTTATAAATAATTTATTACAAAAATTCTGCCTATCGATCGAGAAACCCGAAATCTAACTCATCATTCCCGTTCGGAGGGTCCTGAGGCTGAGGCGGCGGCTGGTCAGGCTGAGGAGGCTGCTGCTGAGGCTGGGGCCACTGAGGGTGGGGCCACTGAGGTAATGGTATAGGCGTAGGCATGGGCGGAAACGGCTGTCCGGCCGCATGTGTAGCGATGCAGGCAGTCATCCACTGTCCCATAGCCGCCTGGTTGGCAAATGTGACTTCATTCACCCGCTCCATATGCGCAGCCGTGGAAGCCGCATATGATTCCGCCATCTCCCTCGCTCTTTGGGCTTCCAGCTCAGACTCCCTCGCTCTTTGGGCTTCCAGCTCAGACTGTAGACTTGCGAACTGATCCTATAGCCGAGTGGTCTGGCTGTTGCTGCTTGAGGCTCCGGCGGCTCCCTTGCGCTGAAATCCTGGCGTCGTCTTCAGGATCCCCTTTCCAGCGTCTCCCATACCCCGACAGTAGTAGGTGTTGGAACGCTGCGCGAAGGCAATTGCCATAATCCGCGCCCCAACGGTAGGATCTGAAGTGTCGATCCTGGACATGGCCTCTGACATGTCATCCTCTGCCGTGCCCGGCCATGTGTCGTTCACCATGCCTCTGATGACCTCTTGCTCCGCCTCCCTCACCCTCGCCTAATTGGATATATTATAAAAATATATTAATATACATTTAATAAAATGTAATTAAAATTAAAAATTAGAAAATATAAGGAACTTACAAGATCCTCCTCAGAATGAGGATATGCCCTCTGAAAGGTCCCCACATAGGGGTTCTCCTCTGGCCGCTCGCGCCGCACGTCGTCCATGATGGCCGAAAACGGCCTCGAACCGGCACGATGGTTGGTTGTGTTCTGTTGCCGGTTCTCAGCGTTCACCCGGGCGAGGTGCTTCAAAAAAAAATTATCGTTAGTAAATATTTAAAAACATACAATTATAATTAATTCACTAATTAAATATTCAAATTTGTTTACGAATTACCTGTTTGTGAGGGTCGTTGAACTGCGTGACAAGAAGCCACCGCCACTCGTACTCCCGATACTCGAACTCCTTCGGGGTACCCGAACGGTCGCTCCCGTACTTCTTCCAGTGTTCCCGGAGGTCGTGCTTCCACTCCTTGAACCTACATATACAAAAAAAAATATTAAATATATTATTAAAAAAATAAAATTTAAAAAATTGAGCACAAAGAGGTACCTCTCCCTATGGGCCTTGTCCGCCCAGTCACGTCCCTCCTCGGGAACCACAAACCATTGCTGCATTACCACTTGTTAGTATTTTTTTCGATAATTAAATAATTTATTAGTTAAAAAATAGTAATTGATCGAGTAAACTCACCGACATCGACTGATGGAGCATCTCCTTCACTCCATCAGGAACCTGGCTCCAGACTCCCCACAACATAGGGAGTCTAGAGCGGATGGTGCCTCCCGCGGCGCGCGTGTACCGGTTTCCCAACGCGGCGTCCACCGGTTTCCCGTTGGAAAACAGGATGGCGATCCGTCCAGCGGACTCGACCGCCCTATCGAGTCCCTTGTTGCTGACGGTGCCTCTCCTGTTCCGGCGGCTGTGACATTGTGAATCAAATTTAATATTAATAATACATTTTTACAAAAAAAAAATGTAAATCGACAAAAAAGTAATAATAAATTACCTGAGGATGAGGCTGAGCCGACGGATTAGTCTCCGTCCACCTGCTCGGAGACCCTCACGGGATGAAGAGGCATGGGAAACTCCCGGTAGATATAGGCCTCGTGCGGTGCCACATGCGGGAGCTGCTCCCGAATCGGTCGACCCTCCTCCTCGACGCGAGGTATCGCCGGTATCGTCGGAGGAAGGAAGAGGCCGGACGGCACCATAGGGACCCCGGATGACCCGCCATCACCGTCGGTCGGGGACGACTGTGTGGGGGCGTCGCTGCGGGATCGCGACCGGCGAAGTATGGGTGGATGACGAGGAGCCGTCGCTGCGGGACCCGACTGCCCAGCAGAACCCGAGCCGCTCGCGCCACCCTTAAGCGCCTCACGTCGGGCCGTCAACTGCCACGGAAACCCGATCGACGGTGATTCCGACGGGTTGTTTGAGGTACCGTCCAAGCCGTCTTGGCTCCTCGCACCCGAACGTTGTCCAGAAGTTCTCCTCATGGTCATCCTGTTTAAAATAACCATAAATTTATTAAAAATATTTTACCGTCTTATAATTAAGTTCACACAAAATAACCATAAACTTCGAAAAATTTATCAACAATAATAGCACAAATAAAATTTAATAATTATTATAGAATTTATTATTTTTTTTATTCACATAACAAATTATTTACATTAATTCGCAATTATTACATCACAAAAATTAATTTACGAATATTTACATCCTTACTCAAAAATAATCCATTATTTTTTACAAAATTTCCACAATATATTTACAATTATAATTTATATTATTTAATTATTTAATCAAAAATTATTTAATCATTTACAATATATTTACAAATTATTTAATCATTTATAATCCTAAACCCTAAACCCTAAACCGTAAACCCCAATATTTTACAATTATCATTTACATCACAATTTACCATAATTTACATCACAATTTACAATTATCACAACAACAACCATTTACAATTATCACAACAACAATTTACAATTATCACAACAACAACAACAACAATTTACAATTTACAATTATCACAACAACAACAACAACAATTTACAATTATCACAACAACAACAACAATTAAAACCAATTTAGGGTTTTAGGGTTATACCTTAAATTGTGGGTCGGCGTCGGGGTCGGGGTTCCGAATTGGGGTCGGGGTCGGGGTCGGAGAGAGGGAGAGAGAGAGGGCAGAGAGAGGATTTTCGGAGAGAGAGAGAGAGGGCTTGGCGGCTGAAGAAATGGTTAGGGTTCCGAATTTTTGCCTTTTATACTGGCGTTCTTGGGCGACGATTCTTCAAAAATCGTCGGCCTGTTTTTTAAAAATCGTCGGCCAAGAGCATCTTGGCCGAAGATTTTTGAAGTCGTCGCCCTGTTTTTTTAAAATCGTCGGCCAAGATAGTCTACTTGGGCGACGATATTCTTCACTATAAATCTCGTCGCCCAAGATGAAGAAAATTGTCGGCCAAGAGTTCTATCATAAAATTCAGACTATTTGACCATCCAAATCACGTAACCTGGCCGGACCTTCAACTGAGAATAGTTTCCAATCGACGAGACTCTTACGGGGCTATAAAAATTTGGTCAAAAATAAATAACCGGGATAGGGCTACCACTAGGTAGAAATAAGAGAAAAATTCGTTAACCGAAACAACCGGCACCGAAATTTTACCGGAATATCTTTATTTTTCACGGGTTGACGTATTTCACCGTTCCGGTCATATCTTATTTCACGACTTTTTTGCGTTTGAGGCATCTACGTATACGTTGTCTTCAAAACGAATCTTAAACTCAACACTTGTATAAAAAAGTTATACAACATTAGTACTTATATCGTGAGTTTGGTGATCGGAGAAAAGGAACTCAAAACCGACCGTCAGATATGACCAGCATAACGAATTACGTAGGTGGGAAAAAATTCAGCTCCATCTGACAAAGATAAGGGCTCGATCCGTCCGGTCAATCGGCGCGGTCAAACCCCTAAACGGACGGAAACGGCTATTCGACCCTCCAAATCACGTAATCTGGCTGGACCTTCAACTGAGAATAGTTTCCAATCGACGAGACTCTTACGGGGCTATAAAAATTTGGTAAAAAATAAATAACCGGGATAGGGCTACCACTAGGTAGAAATAAGAGAATTTCGTTGACCGGAACAACCGGCACCGAAATTTTACCGGAATATCTTCATTTTTCACGGGTTGACGTATTTCACCGTTCCGGTCATATCTTATTTCACGACTTTTTTGCGTTTGAAGCCTCTACGTATACGTTGTCTTCAAAACGACACTTAAACTAAACACTTGTATAAAAAAGTTATACAACATTAGTACATATAACGTGAGTTTGGTGATCGGAGAAGAGGAACTAAAAACTGACTGTCAGATTTGACCAGCATAACGAATTACGTAGGTGGAAAAAAATTCAGCTCCATCTGACAAAGATAAGGGCTCGATCCGTCCGGTCAATCGGCGCGGTCAAACCCCTAAACGGACGGAAACGGCTATTCGACCCTCCAAATCACGTAATCTGGCCGGACCTTCAACTGAGAATAGTTTCCAATCGACGAGACTCTTACGGGGCTATAAAAATTTGGTAAAAAATAAATACCCGGGATATTTATTTTAATTATTCAAATGAAATTTAAATGTGTTTTATTTTATTTTAATTATTCGGATTACTCTTGGCCGACGAAATTAGGCTAATTCGTCGGCCAAGATAATACTTGGGCGACGATATTTGTTAAAATCGTCGCCCAACAGTAAAAATAAAAAATCCTGTACAATGAAATTTAAATGTGTTTTATTTTATTTTAATTATTCGGATTACTCTTGGCCGACGAAATTAGGCTAATTCGTCGGCTAAGATAATACTTAGGCGACGATATTTGTTAAAATCGTCGCCTAAGAGTAAAAATAAAAAATCTTGTACAATGAAATTTAAATGTGTTTTATTTTATTTTAATTATTCGGATTACTCTTGGCTGACGAAATTAGGCTAATTCGTCGGCCAAGATAATACTTGGGCGACGATATTTGTTAAAATCGTCACCCAAGAGTAAAAATAAAAAATCCTGTACAATGAAATTTAAATGTGCTTTATTTATTTTAGTACAAACATATTCTTTTAGTATACAAACAATTACAAAGCTAAGGCTCAATTATAACTAAGCTAAGGCTCGTAATCTGAGTCATCCGATGAGTCTTCTTCGGTATCGGAATTAATATCTGGTAATCTATGCCTTAATTCGTCGTCAGAGTCGTCGTCTGTTTCTTCATTTGGATCAACATCAATAAAGGTTGAATCTTCGTCACGAATTCTGAGCACTCGACCATGTTTAACATTATTTTGACGAACAGTAGCTACATCATGAATACCTACTGCGTTCGGCTCCTGATACGCATCAGCCTCTGGCCCTGGAATGGTCACTCCAAGTGTAGCCGCCCGGTAAATGTTTCGAGGATGCACAATGTTCGCTATTTTCCACGCGTCACCCCTGGCAAGGTCATCAAGATAAAACACTTGTTTTACCGATGTCGCAAAAACAAACGGGTCATCTTCGTAGGCGCTTGTAGCAGTGTTGACCGATAAATTGCCGTACTGATCCATCTTCATGCTCTGTGCGCCTGTATCAAACCATCTACACTTGAACAGATGCACTTTCATGCCTTCCGCATAAACCAGTTCGACCACTGAATGGAGAACACCGTAATAGTCAAGGCCATGACCTTTCGCCATCACCCCAGAATTCTGTGTTCTTCGTCTGCTGTCTCTCTCTTCAGATACAAATTTGACGCCATTCACTGTGCAAGTGGGATAAACTCTAGTCCGTTGCGGTTGCATCGCAAGAAGTAATAGTTCGTGCGACCAGTTTGGATTATCATCAGATTTAATCATGTCCATCTGTAACGGATATTGAACTGTAAATATCCGAAAATATATGCAATAGAAAATAATTAGATATATATTTATATATAACAGGGAAGATTAAATTACGTACCCAGGTGCGAAAATAATTTGCGAACGTCATGTTGTGGTACTCAAGATCACCATCAACTTCCGGAAAATTTAGGTGCAACTCTTTCCAATATTTAACTTCTTCACAATTGATTAGTACCCACCAGTGCGCTATGGCTATCTCTTCATCCGACAATGCATACTCGGCGGACAGTCGTGCTCCACCAACTTCGACATCACTGGAAACTATAGAGAGATTGAACCGCGGCGCATGTTCCTCCATGGCTTGCGGAGCTCCCAACGACGCTCCTAAATACAACTTCATGTAGGTGACGCATTCATGCGCAATATATGCTTCAGCTATACATCCTTCAGGCGCGGATTTATTAGTGACATAATCTTTGTACTCACCAAGTTGCCTGTAAATATAAGATTGCAAACTATACGTTATGGTTATTGAACATGTACGTACATATATGTATTCTGGAGATGTAAGTGAATAAAACATACCTTTCCATGGGATACATCCAAGTGAAGTGTACTGGACCGGTAAGCAACAATTGCTGGGGAAGATGGATCATCAGGTGAGGCATGATATCGAAAAAATTTGGCGGAAAGATCCTCTCGAATTTACACATGATGTATATGATGTCTGCCTGCATTTCCCGGAGATCGGATTTTCTCACTTCCCTTGTGCATAACTTCATGAAGAATCTTGACAGCGCTACTAACGGCTCCACAACCTGGCCAACCACACATCACAAATTTAATATAAAATCCAACAACGACAGGTTAACCGTAATTTTAACCACAAATTTACCTGACGGTGAAGGAACGGTCGAATGAAAACAGGGAAGAGACGTTGTAGCAGAATATGACAGTCATGACTCTTCAAGCCGTATATCTTATTCTCCCGCAAGTTCACACACCGGGCTATATTTCCTGCAACGCCTGAGGGATACGTCACACAACTCATCCACTTGAAGATCTGGGTCTTCTGATCAGGCTTCACGGTGTAAGGAGCCCAAGACATCTTTTTCTTCCCCTCTTTCAGCCAAAGATGTTTTCTGATTCCCATTTTCTTAAGATCAACGCGTGCCTTAGGACCGTCTTTCGTCTTCCCCTCCAAGTTGAGCACTGTACCTACCACACTGTCGCAGACATTCTTCTCTATGTGCATCACATCTAGGTAGTGCCTGATCAACAGCGTACTCCAGTACGGGAGTTCCCAAAATATGCTCTTATGTGTCCAAAATTTGTACCTGTCTGGTCTTTCAGGTATTCTGGCCACAATATCGGGATGATTGCTGAGCTGCCCAAAATCATACTCATCCAGCACTGCTAAAATCTCTTCCCCCGACCATCTATGCGGCTCCACACCTCTCTCTTCGGTCCCATCAAATGCCCCGGTATCTATCCGCCAGGGGTGATCATGTGGTAGGTAAGCACGGTGACCCATCCGGACTATCTTGTTGCAATGATTGCTGCACCCCTGGGAGCTAAGGCACTCAGGACAAGCCTTGTATCCCCTAACAACGTTGCCGGACAACATCCCACGTGCAGGAAAATCACTGATGGTACCAACAATCATGGCATGCATCTGGAACATCTCCTTTTTGTGGGAGTCATAAGTGGGATGACCAACCTCCCAAAGCAATTTACACTCTTCAATCAGCGGTCTCATATACACATCGAGACACTTCCCTGGATAACAACAACAACAACAACAACCACAACAAATTCAGATAACGACTATATATGACCAACAATATAGAACAAAAACAATAAATGGAGAGGTGTTGAACCAACAACAATATATACAATATGAAGGGAAAGTAGATACCTGGATAACCGGGCCCCGGAATCAACAAGGTCAACATGTTGTATTCCTTCTTCATGCACATCCATGGAGGAAGGTTGTAAGGCACCAAAATGACCGGCCATATACTGTACGAAAGACTCATGGTCCCAAAAGGGTTGAACCCGTCGGATGACAGCCTGAGCCTCACATTCCTCACCTCTGAAGCAAAATGAGGAAACTCCCTGTCTATATGCTTCCACGCCTCCCCATCAGCAGGGTGTACCATGAGGTCTTCGTCATGCACCTCCCTCACAGCGTGCCATCTCATAGCTTCGGCCGTCTTTGAAGACATATACAACCGCTCCAGCCTATCCCTCAACGGGAAATAGCGAAGTACCTTAACAGGTTTCCTGTTGCCTGCGGGAGTCCGCTTATACCTGTCGGTCCCACATACCGGACAACGATGAAGGCCTTCAAGGTCATTACCGTCTGCATCTTTACCCCAGAATAGAACGCAGTCATATCTGCATGCATGGATCTTGATGTAGGAAAGCCCGAGATCTCTCAAGATATGACGGACCTTATGATGCGTGGTGGGATGACGATGACCATCGGGCAGGAGCAAAGCAGCGTACTGTAGATACCTATCAACAGCCGTCACGGTCGATTTTGTGTCAACCTTGATATGCATCACCTCCATCACACACTGAAGAACGGTCTTCTCATGACCTGGGCACAGAGGGGTCTGTTGGAAAGCAATAAGTCTGTTGTACTTGGCTATACCGGCAGTGTTGACACCTCTAGGGACGGCCTGCATCGGCGCCTGCGGAATGTGCTGTCGTTCAGGGCATACACCGCTGTCATGAGGAAACATGTCGTTGATGAAGGCCGTTGTTGGATCGTTGGATGTACTGCCCGTCTCATCAAACTGTCCATGATCATGCGGGCGTGATGAGGTTTCACCGTGATATATCCAACATGTGTAACGTTCCCAGAATCCGTTACTCTTCAGGTGGTCCCATACTGTCCCCAACGGAAATCGATGCATATCACTGCGACACTTACACATCTTGCACGGGCAATAGAACATGCCACTCCCGTCAGCATTGGCCTGCGCATATTGCATAAAATCCCAAACTCCTTCAGCATATTTTCTGTGATATCTTGGAAGAGAAATCCAACTCTTATCCATATCCTGAAAATAACACATATATATATCAATATTTAATGAACATATCTTTTATATATATATATATATATATTAATGTAATACAACATACTAATTATTAATTATATATATCTAGTTCGAGCGGATTCCGTGGTTTCAGAAGGCAAGTGTCAATGTCACGGAGGGCGAACCCCCTACAGGAACCAGGCAGGACTCGTTTGTGATCACGGAGGCGAACCCCTATCGACCCCTTCACCGAGAAGAGTGGTCAGTTTGTGATCTTGAGTTCCAGTTAAACAAACCTGTGAACCATATCTATGACAGAACGGCCCCTTACTCAGCTTGGAACAAACTCTATGCATATATATATATATATATATATATATATATCATTAATTCAACTCAAATAAAACTGAAAATCAATATATATATATATATGCATATATATATATATATATATATATATATGTGCATATATATGCATATGTACGTACCTGGGAGTAGCTCCACAAACTATGTATGGACAGATTTCCACAACACCGAACGATTTGAAGAACTAGAGAAATTTATGTTTCAAATTTTCAAAGTTCTCATTCTTCTATCCCGGCCTCTCAATATATAGAAGAATCTTGGGCGACGAAATATTTGAGTTTCGTCACCTAAGAATTAAAAATCTTGGGCGACGAAATATCTCAGTTTCGTCGCCTAAGGATAAAAAACTTAGGCGACGAAATAAATATCTTAGGCGACGAAATATTGTTTCGTCGCCCTAGTTTCTATCTTGGCCGACGAAATTTATTTTTAGGCGACGATTTTTTTTTTCGTCGCCTAAGAGGAAACTTAGGCGACGATTTTTTTTACTTAGGCGACGAAAAAAAAAATCGTCAATCGTCGCCCGGTTTTTTTTGTTTCGTCGCCCAAGACCCATTTTCTGGTAGTGTTAATTTGGTATTTGAGTTTTGATATTCTTTATAATTTCCGGGTTTGAGATTACTCTCAGATTTGCATATTGTCGGGTTTTCGGAAGATGATAATTATTTGAGTTATTTATTTCATTGTGCATTTTAACGTGTGGGACACGTCGTTGAATTTAATTAATTTCTTTGATCTTTGAGTTCTTTGAGTATGGTTGGGAATCATACTTATGTTTTATTTATGAGTTTCGGGGAAACTCATATGGATTTATGTTTCTTTAATTATGTCATACTTGTTGGATCATTATTATTCATGCTAGCTTGTAGTTCTGCCTTTCGAGGCGATGTGGCTTTCACGTTTTAAGTGGGGTTACTGAAGCCCTTTCCGCCTTCGGGTGATGTGATGCAATCGACAACATCACTCAAGCCCTGCACCCTCTCTGTTATCATAACGTGAAGGTGTAGGGAGTATGGGAGTACTATGCCTGGGAGGCAACCGAGTCTGGGAGACTCACTTATATGGCCGGCCATATAGGTTTCCTTATTTGAGTTGTTATTTTGACTAGCGGGGCTAGTCCATTATTTTGGGAGATTCCCATATGAAAGGTGTATATTCCTTTTTGCAAAGGTCTTTATTGTTGTTTTGACTAGCCATTATTTTGATACTTTCTTCAATGAAGGTTATTATTTATCTTTGTCAATATTTTGACTAGCGGGGCTAGTCCTTGTCCTCGGGATTTTCTTTTGAAGGCGTTATCAATACTTGCATGCAATGGATTATTGCTTATCGAAAAATTGGGAAAGTCTTGAAAATTACGTTTTGTTAAATTAATTAGTTTATTTTTGCCCACTCACTCTAACGTTTTAAATTACTTTCTTCTGAGCCCTTTGTTTTCAAATGCCCAGTTTGCAGGCTAAGTTAAATTGAGGTCGAGCGTACATGGAGTCAAGGCTTAGTCTAGTAGTCAGAGGCTGCTTCCGCTTCATCTTTATTCATGGTCATTCGTTCCTTATTAGATATGCCCTGATAACCCGCTAGAAATTTTATGTTGTCCTTGTTGTTTGGTTTAGAAATGTCAAGTTGGATTTTCAAGTAAGGGTTGTCCATTTTCAAGGAAGGTTTAGCCGAATTTTCAGTAAATTTTCCTTGGAGGTGGACCCCGCATGATTTACCACGGATTTCAGGGTGAAATCCGGGGTGGGTCCTGTCACAAAGAAGAAAAAAAAATAGAGAGAGTAAGAAGAAAGATATATGTGATACATACACATTTGATGGCCTTATATTTACTTCCCTTTTCTTGTACTCAAATCATCAATGGCTGCCTTTCTCCCCACTTCCCTTTTCTTTCCTGAACACTCTTCACAGATTACCCACCGGAATCCTCCTCCTCCTCATCTTCCTCCATTCCCTTTTCTAACCCTCCCTTTCCCCTCACGGCTTCAATCCCCAATCGAAAAGAGAAAACTATGGAGTACTAACGGCTAGTTTAATGTCTCTAATATCGTTCTTGTGGAAAGAGGGAGAGAAATAGACAAAACTATATATAAAAATACAAATGTACCCTTTGAAAAATGAATTATGACCTTTAGTTAACAACGTTACTAACGGCATGTACCAAAACTGTGTCGGGATCGTTAGTACATATATTGATGTGCTATTTCGTAAAGTTAAAAAACCTAAATTATCACATAGTTGATATCCTATTTCTAAAATTTTCCCTTTAAAGAATAGATAAAAAGATATCAGCGATCCATAATCAAGAACAAATCGTTCAATCAATCCAAAATATATAGGAAGGGGAACATAGGAGAAACATTGGAGATAATAACAGTTAAAGCAATGGAGTTTATATACATTCAAAGATGACAGTAATTCAAAGATATATTTGATGGAAGTCGAGTAAGAAACCAAAATTGAAAATACAGAAACAAAGAAATCTTACAAGGTGATAATACCTTCAGTCGGTGGTGGAAGATTTGTTTGAAAAGGTGAAACTGGAATCACTGGTTTCGACACCAATCTTTACCTCTCTCAAGATTTTAATTTGATCTGCTCCTGAATCTACGTGAGTTCTCTTCTTAGTGTGAACTATAAACCGAGACGGCTGAATAATGATGAAGTCATACCTTTATGCTATCTCCAGTCTTTGATCATAGGCCTGACGGTTGTTCTATTTTATAGATATCACGTGCTCTATGATCATGCTAACTGCATTCCTCGATCATTTTACTCTCCTTATCTTTTCAACTGTGTTACAGTTAAATCTTCATAAATTAATAATGTCAGGACCAATAAAATTATTAATTTAGCGAGTTATTAATTAATCGATAAATTAATAATTTATTAATTTATCCATTATTTATAACTTATTAATTTATCAAAATATTATTTAGTTTCTTAAATATTCTTTTACTTTTTTCAACCAAAATAATATTATAGTACTTTGTTCAATGTACTACATCTTGTCAAATTTATTACGTATTTATTATTTAACGTGATATTTATTCGACGTACTACATTATTCGACGAATTAAGTTAGTTCGATGTACTAAACTATTTCATTTGATAAACATTACGTAAACAAAACTCTATTTAAATAAACAAAAATCATTGTTGCACAACACATCAGTGACACAACAATGGCTCTCATCTCAAATGTGTAGAAAATCGACGATAACAGATGAAATGCATACTGTTGTGTGAGTACAACAAAAATACATTTACAACTCAAAAGGAACTGCAAAAATGGACAATTTATTATGAAATCATCATAAACAAATAATTAATTCTATGTATATTAAGGAATTATTAATTTATATATTGACTCTGGTCTATATAAATTTTCGTATTTGTATTATCTTATAAATTTAACGAATTATTAATTTACCACGTCTGGACCGGCAAAAATTATTATTTTAACGAGATTATTAATTAATCGAGTATAAATTATTGAGGTTCTACTGTATTTTGTATTTATAAATTCTTTTTTTAATCTGTTTTACGTTGATATCATTCCTTGATATTATTCACTTCAATACAGATTAATAAAGGAAGGGCAATTGAAGGGATTTATGGAAATTTAACCTATGACAGTTCTATAAGCTAAATTGGCTTAATTAATAGAGATGAGTCAAATTTCGATAGTATTACTGTATTTGTTTCCTTCATTGTATGTATATACCAAAACTTGTTTTAGGATATTCTACATCCTTCTACATATTCCTTATGTGTGTCTTGGCCTTATGCCAACAAGATATGTAATTTGACTAGATCTATGTATTCCTTATCATTACCATATTGGTACATTGTAATTCCCTATATAAAGGGCTCCTATCAATGAATAAGATATTCATCTTTCACGATTCTCTATTCTCAAATCTCTCTCACTAAATCACGTTATCAGCTCTTGGCTCAACCCTTGAGCTAATAGTCTTTCCAAACCCTAAAACCAAAACTAGAAGTTTTCGGCCCCGCCGCCATCGCTGCTCCCGACCGCCGCTTCTCGGCCTTCTGCTCCGCCTCCTTTTCTGGTTTCGTCCAATCAAGCTTTAGATTAAGAATCTGAGTTTTTTCGAAGAAATTTTATGGTATGTTTCTTAAAATCTTCAAAGTTCAATAAACTCGAGGAAGATAAAGTGTTTTCTCCCCTTCTTCTACTCCATTCCATGCTTGGGTCGGTGCATTTGTAGGTTTAAATCCCGGTTTCCTCCCCTGGTCCAAAGTTGTGTTTGATCAACTTTGGTTCTTTCTTTTGAATGTGTGTTTGATCACCTTCACATAGTTTTTCGGGTCGTGTTTGATCAACTCCAGACACTTATACCTTAGGGTTGTGTATGATCAACCCTAAAGAGACAAACCAAAATAATAAAAGCATTGTATTTGAGTATCCTTCGGGTCTCTATCAGAAAACTAATACGATATGTTCTCTCTTATATGCAGATAGAAAAAGGCATCGAATTCAATGTCCTCGACGCCCATGGTACTGAGTACCATCACTGGGTCTCGGATATTGAGCAGACCTTCATTGCTAAGGATCTGACCGCGACCATATTCTCCGATCCACCTCAGGAACTGCCTCATAAGAGAACAAAATTTCAGGCGCTTGTGTTCCTCCATAAGCATATCGATCTCACACTGCGCAGACAATATCAATCGAAACATGATCCAAAAGATCTGTGGGATGCACTCGCCGAACGTTTCGGCAATATTCATTCAACCCTACTCCCAAAATTAATTGCTCAATGGGATGAAATCCGACTATTGGATTACAAAAGGGTTAATGACTTCAACAGGGATATGCTTTGCCTACAAGCTCAACTGAGCTCATGTGGAGTCTAGAAAAGTGATGCAGACATGATTAAAAAAACTTTCTCGACCTTCCCTTCTGCTGCGCGCTAAGATCCTAATGAACCAATATCGACTTGAGTTCCAAAATAAGAGGATTACAACATTCAACGGCTTAATGAAGCAACTCCTCATGGAAGAAAAGAACAATATGATCAACGATTAGCACAATTTGCGTTGTATAGGCACCCGAAAAATTCTGGAATCTAATTATAACAGCAAACAGAGTAAGCAAACTTCGAAACACAAGGATCATCATCAGAATGAACCTTACGCATGAGGGAATCAAAACCACCGTGCCTCTGGTTCTCGAGGACAAGGTAATGGCTTTAGTGGCCGTACCAACTCTTGGTGCGGAGATGCCGGTGTCGTTGGCCCCAAGGGCGGTGCCGCTCAATCTTGGAAACAACATGTTTGTTCTTCTTCTGCTTTTGATGGACAATGCAACAAATGTGGGTCCAAGGACCACTTGTTCAAAAGTTGTGGCGTTTCTGCAAATATTGTTACCTCATATAAGAAATACAAGAAAAAGATGGAAGTCAATTCCACTGAAAACAATGGAGTTGAACATAATGTTACTTTCAAGGTCGCAGACCCTAATGGACAATGTTCTAACTTTGACGTCACTGGCTAGATTATTTTCCTTTTTACAATTCATTATGTAATAAGGCATCATTAGAATGTCATGCTTAGTTTTCTTCTCAATTTTTTTTCAGACCCTGATGTACTCTTTTCAGCGCATTAATAAAAGTTCTTTTTGGTTCTTCTTGTCTCTACATGGTTCGAATTTATTTACCATAAGATGTACATTTACATCTACCTTAGAAAACATGCCATCAACGCCGTCTTTGGTCTCTCCCTTAGAGGAGGTGACGTACGACGCCGTGACTCTCAAGGAGGGTTACTAACGTGTTTTCTGATTCAAGTCTTTTACCCTATAGCGGATTTTCCTTCATCAATTATTCAACTAGGCTCATTCAAGTTAGTATGATGTCTTAGAATTATTCGAAATTAAGGAGATAATGGTTTCAACTGTGCCTCGCACTATTGACCTTCTACAAACATGCCTGGTCATACTTAATTTGGAGTTACTAAAAGCTTTTGATTTTAGATTCCCCCTATGCTATTAATCCAATTGTCGTCTTGTAAAAGATGTTAAAGACTTGCCATAACCGGATCATCATCATAATAGAATCCTCTAGATTCTCTAGACTTGGATTTGATCATCAACACGTTCCTGTGGCTGAGCATACGCCTCAATGCCACCGGCAAGCTTGAAAAGCTTTGCTAATGCCAAATCTGCGAAAAACAATAATCTGTCCTCCCTGGACAGTTGACTTCGTTTGAGCTTTGTGAACAGCTACGGACGAACTAAACAGTGAACTTTATATTATTGGAAAGATCTACATGTCTAGTTTTCAGAACATTTTACAGTTCATCCATATCTATTTTAATGACGAAGTTATGAATGTTTTAGTACGCAAAGGTTATTCTGCGCGAGAATTTTTCATCAATCTTAGGATTGTTGCTACTTTTAGCCTTTTCAATCCTTCTAAATAGCTTGATATCAACCTATTTACTCATATATCTACTCTCTTTTGTAGGTATGTCTCTTGGAGAGATCGAGTGCCTCGCGGATAGTGGATCAACGCACACCATTCTAAGGAACCAACAACTATTTCTTGAGTTAGTGCCCTGTAAATCATCTGTGACGACAATGATTGGATCTTCTCCTGTGATCCTCAGGCATGGAACCTCTCATACTTTCTGCCTCATGACACTATGATTCATGTCACAGATGCTCTTTATGCCCCAAAAGGAAACCGAACCTTGTTGAGCTTTCAGGACATTTGCGCTAATAGCTTTCACTTGGAAATTCATTATGAAGATGGAACAGAGTTCTTGTGTATAACTTCTCATGATTAAGGACATAAACGTATATTGGAGAAACTCCTGAGTCAATCTAGTGGTCTTTTGACACAGCAAGAAGATACATAGAGGGATCCTCACGTTCACCCTCAAAGGTTCATCTGGAATCCACCAGAAAAGAAGTCTCAAAGACTATATTGATTAATCAGGAATACAAAGATGATCCCTAAGGCAACGCATACATTGCCTATTTATTCTACTTGTAACTTGCATGGTTAATTAAACATATTGAATTCTATTTAAATCATGGCGTGTAATACTTATGACCTATTCATCTTCACCTTGCGCCTATCAAGTTGTGCTTTAAATTCCTCTATTAAACGTTTTACGTCAGTCTCTTCCAATTCGGAAGAACTCGCCCCTGAGTTATCTTCAGAATAGAGGGCCTCATCTACATGGTACTCATACAAATCTGTAACATTAAAAGTGCTCGAAATTCCCATAGATGCAGGCAAGTCAATAACATAAGCATTATCATTGATCTTCTTCAAAATCTTATACGGTCCATACTTGCGCGGCTTCAGCTTGCTGTAGGTTCCAATTGGGAATCGCTCTTTTCTGAGATACACCATCACATAATCTCCCTCATCAAAAACTTTGGCACGCCTATCCTTGTCTGTAGCAGCTTTGTACCTAGCATTGGCTTTTTCCAGCTTATCTCGCACTTCTTCTTTAACCTCCATAATGTTTTTAGCCATATGTTGATTGCTTACGCTAACTCCATGAGCTTTGGGAAGTTTTACCAAGTCAACGACGTGGTTAGAAACTGAAGTATAGACCAAAGAGAAAGGAGACTTACCTATGGCACTATGAACCGCATTGTTGTAAGCAAACTTCACTTAAGGCAAGGCATTATCCCACTTCTTTGACTTATCAGCACAAACAATTCGAACCATGTTGCCAAGCGTTCTATTAGTCACCTCCGTCTGGCCATCGGTTTGTGGATGGGTTGTACTGCTACGTTTCAAGGTAGTACCAAAGAGCTTCCATAGGGTAATCCGGAAGTGACTCAGAAATTTAGTGTCACGATCAGATGTAATAGTTTTGGGTACACCATGCAAACACAAAACCTCCCTGAAAAATAGCTTGGCTATAAAGTGTGCTATTTTAGAGAACATGTCAACCACAACAAACACATAATCGACCCCACTTTGGGTTCGAGGAAGTCCCAACACAAAGTCCATGGACAAGTCTTGCCAAATGTCGTTAGGAACCGGTAAAGGCATATAAAGACCATTATTCTGTGCTTGACCCTTTGACACCTGACAAACATAACAATTTCTCACAATTTTGCCAACATCCTTCTTCAACTGAGGCCAAAAATAACGTTACTCAATTCCTACAATGGATTTGTCTCTGCCTAGGTGTCCGCTCAAACCACCTCCATGAATATCTCGAATAAGTTTCTCTCGTAAAGACGAGCTAGGAATGCACAACCTGTTGCCTTTAAACAAATACCCATCTCTAATGTGGTAATCGGAAACAAGTTGATTCTGATCACACTTCAGCCAAATTTCTTTGAAATCAAAATCAGCTTCATATAACTCCTTTAGAAATTCAAACCCCACAATCTCTTGTGCTAAAGTAATCAACAAGTTTGCTCTCCGACTCAAAGCATCAGCAACACGGTTGAGAGATCTAGATTTGTGCTTAATCACAAAAGGAAATTTCTGAAGGAAAGTGGCCCATCTTACATGCATTTTACTCACACTCTTCTGGTTGTTGATGAACTTCAAAGCTTCATGATCAGTATAAAGAACAAATTCTCGTTGCACCAGATAATGCTCCCATTGCTTCAAAGCACGCACAACAGCATAAAATTCCTGATCATAAGTACTCCATTTTTGACTGGCTTCACTCAATTTTTCACTGAAGAATGCCAGTGGTCTTTTTTCTTGAGACAACACAGCTCCCACCGCCAATCCACTTGCATCACATTCGACCTCGAATACCTTTTCGAAATTGGGAATGGCTAAAACTGGTGCAGTGCTAAGCTTTTCTTTAATCAACGCAAAGCTTTTGTCTTGTGCTTCACCCCAATGAAACTTTCCTTGCTTGAGACATTCAGTAATAGGCGCTGCAAGGGTACTAAAGTTTCGTACAAAACGCCTGTAAAAAGTAGCAAGGCCATGAAAATTACGTAACTCACTTACGGTCTTCGGAGTTGGCCATTCTCTGATTGCACGTACTTTGTCTTGATCCACATGAATTTCATCTTCGCTAATAATATACCCCAAAAATAGTAGCTTATTTGTAAAGAATGTGCACTTCTTCAAATTAATATAAAGTTTATTCTCTTTCAAAGCATCCATAACTTGTCCCAAGTGTACTAAGTGTTCTTCTTTGGTTTTACTGTAAATCATAATATCATCAAAATACACAACAACAAATGACCCAGTGAAAGGACGCAAAACCTGGTTCATAAGTAGCATGAAAGTACTTGGTGCATTTGATAATCTGAATGGCATTACCAGCCATTTATACAGACCTTCCTTGCTCTTAAATGCCGTCTTCCATTCATCCCCTAGTTTAATTCGAATTTGATGATAGCCACTGCGCAAATCAAGTTTCGAAAACACCTTAGAACCCTCAAGAACATCCAACATATCCTCCAATTGTGGAATTGGAAACCTATACTTGATGGTGATTTTATTAATGGCTCGACTATCAACACACATAGGCCAAGTGTTATCCTTTTTTGGCACTAACATGACGGTAACTGCACAAGGCCTCATACTCTCACGAATAAATCCCTTTTCAAGCAGCTCTTCGATCTTCTCCTTCAAGATCGCATTTTCTTTCGGACTCATCCGATAATGGGGTAGATTAGGAAGGCTTGCTCCAAGGACTAAATCAATCTGATGTTGAATATCTCGCATAGGAGGAAGTTGTTCTGGTAAATCTTCAGAAACCAGATCTTCAAAATTTCTCAAAATTTCCTGCACTTCTTTAGGAATGTGACTTATAACAACATCTGTCACCATGAGCCCCTTAAGTATAACTAGATACACGAATCCAACTTCTTTAATAATGTCTTCAAACTCGCGGCTATTCTGGAGATAGCTAGAAAATTTGAACTCCCAGCTTGGGGTTTTTCTAATTTTTCAGATTGATCAACAGGAGCAAGAGCAATTTTATGAGAACCCCACTCAAAGATAAACACATTATCTCGCCTTTTGTGGGTAGCATCAACATCAAACTGCCAAGGCCTTCCTATTAATACATGGCTGGCATTCATGTCAATTACATCGCACCAAATCTCATGTTTGTAATGCTTACCGATAGAAAGAGGAATCTTGCATGCTTCTGTCACTTTCACCGACGATCCTTTCTTCACGCAACCTAACATATAAGGATCCGTATGCTTCTTTGTTGAAAGTTTTAAATTATCAACCAGCTTTTGTGACACAAAATTCTCACAACTACCACCGTCTACTATCAACGTACATACCTTGTTGTCAACAGAACATAAGGAGCGAAATATATGATTTCTCTGCCCTTCTTGCTTTGGCGAAAGGAGAGCTCGGTGCAGCACCATGCTGAGCTCTTCGTCTTCTGTACTAGCAGTATGATTCATCATCAAATTTACGATCTAATTATTATCTTCATATGCAAACTCAACCCCATCATAATCATCATCATAATTTCTACTGTGATCATCAGCTTCTTCGGTTCATCCTATAAGGTTCGCTTGCTTCCGCTTCGGACAGTTATTGGACCGGTGGCCAGGTTGGAAACACCTATAGCAGACAACACCAGTTGCTCTGGCATACGGACCAAAGTTTGGTCTCTGATTTCGATTCTGATTTATGTCAGTGTTCTGGCTGCTCTCTCCTCTATGGTTCTTCCCTTTATAATTATTCCTTTGGGTTGGCTGAACCTGTGTCTTCTCCTTGTTAGGAACATAAGAATCTGCTGCCTTCCTCTGGTAATGATTGTTATTGCCATAGCTTGATTTCTTCTCTTTTTGTTCACGTTCTTTCAGTTCTTTCTCTAATTGTTGTGCCTTCATAGCCATATTTTGAGCCTCATGGACATTCCAGAAAACTTGTAACCCGATTCTATCCTGTATTGACGTCATCAACCCATTGACATATCTTGATACAGTCTGCCCCTGAGTCTCATTCAACGAATTTCTCTCTGCCAACCGTAGGAACTCGTCAGTATAATCCTCTACTGCCCTGCTACCTTGGGTACAATTATGGCAGAGGCGATAGAGATGCTGCTCATAATCTACCGGAAGAAAATGGTCCATCATCAACTGTTTCATCCTACGCCATGTCCTGACCGGTTGTTTGGCCTGCCTCTGCCGTGTCTTCTGCAAATTATCCCACCATACAGCCGCACTTCCCTTCAAGCGAAAAGCCGCTATCTTAGTCATCTTCTCCTCTGGTACCGACATAATCTCAAAGAATCGCTCTACCTCCACAAGACAATCTAAAAATCCTTCAATGGATAGATGGCCATTAAAATAAGGGATGTCGGCCTTCATCCGATAATCTTCAAGGGGTTGTCGGTTATTTCGATTAGCAGCAAATAGGTTCTCGGGACGTTCCATCTCCTCCTCAGAATTCGATTCACTATCCTCCCATTGATGACGACCATCGCGGTTGCCTCTGCCACCACCACGTCGGTTATCTCGATCGTTGTTGTTGTTGTTGTTATTTCCCATGTTGAGAAGCAATTGCTGAATCTCTTCAACGCTTGCAGCAACAGTGTCAAACTCTCTCCTGGAAACTGGTTCCCCACCAGGATGGGTCCTATCAATGTTCGGGTCATTCGCCATCGAGCCAAGGCAAACCTGCTCTGATGCCAATTGACGCAGCAAGAAGATACACAGAGGGATCCTCACGTTCACCCTCAAAGGTTCATCTGGAATCCACCAGAAAAGAAATCTCAAAGACTATATTGATTAATCAGGAATACAAAGATGATCCCTAAGGCAACGCATACATTGCCTATTTATTCTACTTGTAACTTGCATGGTTAATTAAACATATTGAATGCTATTTAAATCATGGCGTGTAATACTCATGACCTATTCATCTTCACCTTGCGCCTATCAAGCTGTGCTTCAAATTCCTCCGTTAAACGTTCTACGTCATCTTTACCTTACTACGATTCAGATTATTGAATCTCATGTAGTCACCAAACAAGATTTTTGGGACTCTGACTCATACAAGCTGACAGATGAATTAATATTTCAGTCTCTCAATGCTCTAGCTCTAGGCCTAGGCAAAATCGAGTTTTCCCAAGATCATTCATCTCAAACTCGGATTTCAAGTAGGTCACGGTCTCATCAATTTCCTTGAGATTACCGATGATATTCATGTCATCAACATAGATAGCTACTATAGCAAATCCGGTACCTTTTCTTTTAATGAACATGCATGGGCAAAGATTGTCATTCTTATATCCATTCCTAATCAACTAGTCACTTAGACGATTATATCACATTCGTCCGGATTGTTCCAATCCATATAGTGAACGCCGCAACTTTATTGCATAGGCACTTCGTGGTTTAGAGTCACTTGATTTGGGTAGTGAAAATCCATCAGGCACTTTCATATATATCTCTGAATCATGATCCCTATAGAGATAAGCAGTAACCACATCCATAAGCTGCATGCTCAGTTTTTCGGACATTACTAAACTGACTAAGTAGCGAAAGATAATAACGTCCATTAAGGGAGAATATGTCTCCTCGTAGTCAATTCCAGGGCGTTGAGAAAATCTTTGCGCCACAAGTCGCGCTTTATAGCGCATGACTTCATGTTTCTCATTCCGCTTTCGAACAAATACCCATTTATGTCCAACAGGCTTCACATTCTGTAGGCATACCACTACCGGACCGAAAACTTGCCTTTTTGCTAGAGAGTTTAGTTCAGCCTGGATTGCTTCCTTCCATTTTGGCCAATCTACTCGACTTTAACATTCTGCAACCGAGCGTGGTTCAATCTCATCGTCGTCGATAATCACTTGAGTGATGGAATAAGGAAAAACATCATCAATAGTCATGGAACATCCACTACCAGAAAATGGATCTTGGGCGACGAAAAAAAATCGTCGCCCTGTTAAAAAATTTCGTCGCCTAAGTACTTAGGCGACGACATGTCGTCGGCCAAGACGTAGTCGCCAGAAGTGCGTCGGCCAAGAACTTGGGCGACGAAAATTCAGTTCGTCGTCGCCTAAGAGTAATTCTTAGGCGACGACACGAATTTCGTCGCCTAAGATCTACTTCTCATTGCCCAAGATTTAACACCTTGGCCGACGAAAAATTTTTTCGTCGCTTAAGATGTTATAACCTGGGGCGACGAAACTAAATATTTCGTCGCCTAAGATCACTACATCTTAAGCGACGATAATTTTTTTTCGTCGTCTTATATGGTAAGTCATTGACCGACGATTTAGCAATTTCGTCGCCTAAGATATATTTAAATTTTTTTTTAAATATTTAAATAATTTTTTTAAATATATAAATAATGTTTTTTTAATTTTTGCTGGAATTTTTTTTTCGCCATTTCTTTAAATTTTTCTAATACTAAAATTTAATTAAAAATAACACAAATTTATAAATTTATAAATAATTTATTACAAAAATTTGGTCCATCTGCCTACGGAAAAACTCGAAATCTAACGCCTCGTGCGGTGCCTCGTGCGGTGCCACATGCGGGAGCAGCTCCCGAATCGGTCGACCATCCTCATCAACGCGAGGTATCGCCGGTATCGTCGGAGGAAGGAAGAGGCCGGACGGCACCGTAAGGACCCCGGATGACCCGCCTTCACCGTCGGTCGGGGACGACTGTGTGGGGGCGGTGATAGATCGCGACCGGGGAAGTATCTCTGGATGACGAGGGGCCGTCGCTGCGGGACCCGGCTTCCCAGCAGAACGCGAGCCGCTCGCGCCACCCCTAAGCGCCGCATGTCAGGCCGTCATCTGCCACGGAAACCCGACCGACGGTGATTGCGGCGGGTTGTTTGATGTACCGTTCGAGGAATATTGGCTCCTCGCACCAGGACGTTGTCCAGAAGTTCTCCTCATGCCCATCCTGTTTAAAATAACCATAAATTTATTAAAAATATTTTACCGTCTTATAATTAATTTAACAAAAAATAACCATAAATTTCGAAAAATTTATCAACAATAATAGCACAAATAAAAAGTAATAGTTATTATAGGATTTATTATTTTTTTAATTCACATAACAAATTATTTACATTAATTCAGAATTATTACATCACAAAAATTAATTTACGAATATTTACATCCTTACTCAAAAATAATCCATTATTTTTTACAAAATTTCCACAATATATTTACAATTATAATTTATATTATTTAATTATTTAATCAAAAATTATTTAATCATTTACAATATATTTACAAATTATTTCCACAAATCCTAAACCCTAAACCCTAAACCCTAAACCGTAAACCCTAATATTTTACAATTATCATTTACATCACAATTTACCATAATTTACCCTAAAATCCTACCATAATTTACACAAATTTACCCTAATTTACCATTAATTTCCTAAATTACAACAACAACAATAATTTCACCAGCAATTTCACAACACAACAATAATTTTGTAAGATAAAACAAAACAAGTTTTACTGAAAATTTAACAGGGAATGGCCAAGAGTGAATGATTAAGATATCCTAAAGTTTTATTACCATGTCTTCTTTTTGTCTTAAATATTGTAAATTACAGGAAATGAGCTTTGCATAACTTTCCTATCTATGCTTCACTGAACATCTACAAGGAGAAATTGTTAAGAAATAGAAGAATACATGAAGAGTTATTACGTTCCAATTTCAGGTTGTTTGCAAAAGATTATATTTTGAGATACAGTAACACTGAGATATCATCCATATCATCTACAGAAACTTACACTAATTTATCTGGAACATCTTTGGGTGCAAAAATTTGGGGCAGGAGAATCATCACATCCTCCTGATCAATACCCATAAGACTTCATCTGTGTACAAACAGATAGATAAATAATGTATAGAGATTTAGGCAAGATAGAAGCTAGCAAAACAAAGCTACAGTGAAGATACATAAATTGATACCAAGCCGGGGTCGGGGCCGGGGCCGGGGTCGGCGTCGGGTTGCGGGGTCGGGGTCGGAGAAAGGGAGAGAGAGAGGGCTTCGGTGGATTTTCGGAGAGAGAGAGAGGGCTTGGATTTGTGAGCGGCTGCGCGAATGGTTAGGGTTTCGAATTTTTAGCTTTTATATTGGCGTTCTTGGGCGACGATTCTATAAAAATCGTCGCCCTGTTTTTTAAAAATCGTCGGCCAAGATAATCTTGGGCGACGATTTTTGAAGTCGTCGCCTAAGATACTCTACTTGGGCGACGATGTTCTTCACTATAAATCTCGTCGCCCAAGATGAAGAAAATCGTCGGCCAAGAGTTCTATCATAAAATTTAGAATATCGTGATTTTGGTGATCGGAGAAGAGGAACTGAAAACCAACCGTCAGATATGACCAGCATAACAAATTACGGTGGTGGGAAAAAATTCAGCTCCATCGGACAAGGACAAGGGCTCGATCCGTCCAGTCAATCAGCGCGGTCAAACCCCTAAACGGACGGAAACGGCTATTCGACCCTCCAAATCACGTAATCTGGCCGGACCTTCAACTGAGAATAGTTTCCAATCGATGAGAATCTTACGGGGCTATAAAAATTTGGTAAAAAATAAATACCCGGGATAGGGCTACCACTAGGTAGAAATAAGAGAAAAATTCGCTGACCGGAACAACCAGCACCGAAATTTTACCGAAATATCTTCATTTTTCACGGGTTGACGTATTTCACGTTTCCGGTCATATCTTATTTCACGACTTTTTTGCGTTTGAGGCTTCTACGTATACGTTGTCTTCAAAACGAAACTTAAACTCAACACTTATATAAAAAAGTTATACAACATTAGTACATATATCGTGAGTTTGGTGATCGGAGAAGAGGAACTGAAAACCGACCGTCAGATATGACCAGCATAACGAATTACGTAGGTGGGAAAAAATTCAGCTCCATCTGACAAAGATAAGGGCTCGATCCGTCCGGTCAATCGGCGCGGTCAAACCCCTAAACGGACAGAAACGGCTATTCGACCCTCCAAATCACGTAATCTGGCCGGACCTTCAACTGAGAATAGTTTCCAATCGACGAGACGCTTACGGGACTATAAAAATTTGGTAAAAAATAAAACCCGGGATAGGGCTACCACTAGGTAGAAATAAGAGAAAAATTCTTTGACCGGAACAACCGGCACCGAAATTTTACCGGAATATCTTCATTTTTCACGGGTTGATGTATTTCACCGTTCTGGTCATATCTTATTTCACGACTTTTTTGCGTTTGAGGCCTCTACGTATACGTTGTCTTCAAAACGAAACTTAAACTCAACACTTCTATAAAAAAGTTATACATTAGTACATATATCTTGAGTTTGGTGATCAGAGAAGAGGAACTGAAAACCGACCGTCAGATATGACCAGCATAATGAATTACGTAGGTGGGAAAAAATTCAGCTCCATCTGACAAAGATAAGGGCTCGATCCGTCCGGTCAATCAGCGCGGTCAAACCCCTAAACGGACGGAAACGGCTATTCGACCCTCCAAATCACGTAATCTGGCCGGACCTTCAACTGAGAATAGTTTCCAATCGAAGAGATGCTTACGGGGCTATAAAAATTTGGTAAAAAATAAAACCCGGGATAGGGATACCACTAGGTAGAAATAAGAGAAAAATTCGTTGACCGGAACAACCGGCACCGAAATTTTACCGGAATATCTTCATTTTTCACGGGTTGATGTATTTCACCTTTCCGGTCATATCTTATTTCACGACTTTTTTACGTTTGAGGCATCTACGTATACGTTGTCTTCAAAACGAAACTTAAACTCAACACTTCTATAAAAAAGTTATACAACATTAGTACATATATCGTGAGTTTGGTGATCGGAGAAGAGGAACTGAAAACCGACCGTTAGATATGACCAGCATAACGAATTACGTAGGTGGGAAAAAATTCAGCTCCATCTGACAAAGATAAGGGCTCGATCCGTCCGGTCAATCGGCGCGGTCAAACCCCTAAACGGACGAAAACGGCTATTCGACCCTCCAAATCACGTAATCTGGCCGGACCTTCAACTGAGAATAGTTTCCAATCGACGAGACGCTTACGGGGCTATAAAAATAAAAAACATTTCATTACAATTTAAATGTGCTTTATTTATTTTAATTATTCGGATTATCTTGGGCGACGAAATTAGGGTAATTCGTCGGCCAAGATAATACTTGGGCGACGATATTTGTTAAATTCGTCACCCAAGAGTAAAAATAAAAAATCCTGTACAATGAAATTTAAATGTGCTTTATTTATTTTAATTATTCGGATTATCTTGGCCGACGAAATTAGGGTAATTCGTCGGCTAAGATAATATTTGGGCGACGATATTTGTTAAATTCGTCGCCCAAGAGTAAAAATAAAAAATCCTGTACAATTAAATTTAAATGTGCTTTATTTATTTTAATTATTTGGATTATCTTGGCCGACGAAATTATGGGAATTCGTCGGCCAAGATAATACTTGGGCGACGATATTTGTTAAATTCGTCGCCCAAGAGTAAAAATAAAAAATTCTGTACAATGAAATTTAAATGTGTTTTATTTATTTTAATTATTCGGATTCTCTTGGCCGACGAAATTAGGGTAATTCGTCGGCCAAGATAATACTTGGGCGACGATATTTGTTAAATTCGTCGCCCAAGAGTAAAAATAAAAAATCCTGTACAATGAAATTTAAATGTGCTTTATTTTAATTATTCGGATTCTCTTGGCCGACTAAATTAGGGTAATTCGTCGGCCAAGATAATACTTGGGCGACGAAATTATTGTATTTCGTCGGCCAATTAAAAATAAAAAAATAAAATACTTAGGCGACGATATATTTGAGTTTCGTCGCCTAAGGATTAAAAAACTTAGGCGACGATATAAATATCTTAGGCGACGACATATTGTTTCGTCGCCCTAGTTTCTATATTAGGCGACGAAATTTAGCCTTAGGCGACGATTTTATTTTCGTCGCCTAAAGTTGAACTTTAGCCGACGATTTTTTTTCCTTGGGCGACGATTTTTTTTTTCGTCGCCTAAGTTCCCTCTTAGGCGACGAAAAAAAAAATCGTCGCCCGGTTTTTTTCATTTCGTCGCCTAAAGCCTTATTATTGATAGTGATCTTTCCATCATACCGTGCGCATCAGTAAACTTTAATGAGATTTCTTTTTTCTCCAACATCAACATTGGAGATGGGCTGCAGCAAACCCTAGCCCACCTCTGGTTTCGTGTCTGACTTACACTGTTACAGAACAATAGGATACATTGCTATTTTTATACAAAACTGTTAGTTATCATACAAGGAACATGGAACAAATAATGGTGTGCACATGATCACACCATAGCTTATGTACAATATTTTTTCCGAAACATTTGTCCTAGTTGTGCCTGCTATGCTTGCTCATATATTTCAAGCTTGTGTTTAGATCAGTGTTGTAGAAAATATTCCAAATTCATAACCAATTGCTGTTACACCAAGAAAGAGAAATTAGGTAAGCTAAGGCTATCCTGAATATATTAGTAAAAGTTACAAAAATAGAACACTCATCCAATTGATGATAAATCATTCTTCTGTTTTGTGGGGATTAGTTGGTTGATGATGAAGGCAACTGCTTCCCTGTTAGTTTAGGTTGTATGAAATGGAATTCCAAAACCCAAAAAAAAAAAAAAGATTAATGCACTGAGTTCTGAAAGAAGCATAACATGTTCATAGGACTATAAAGGAAGGAAAAAGATAATGGATGTGGATACGTCATGTTTCAGTAGTTATAAAGCTTAACTCGTCTTGTTTCATTAGTTATAAAGCTTAACTCGCCACATAGTTGGAACTTTAGTAATTGGCTTTAACTTTGAAGGTGCGCACTACCAGAAAATGGGTCTTGGGCGACGAAACAAAAAAAACCGGGCGACGATTTTTTTTTTCGTCGCCTAAGAGGGAACTTAGGCGACGATTTTTTTTTTCGTCGCCCAAGGAAACAAAATCGTCGCCTAAAGTCCAACTTTAGGCGACGAAAATAAAATCGTCGCCTAAGAATACATTTCGTCGGCCAAGAGAGAAACTAGGGCGACGAAACAATATTTCGTCGCCTAAGATATTTATTTCGTCGCCTAAGTTTTTTATCCTTAGGCGACGAAACTGAGATATTTCGTCGCCCAAGATTTTTCATTCTTAGGCGACGAAACTCAAATATTTCGTCGCCCAAGATTCTTCTATATATTGTGAGGCGGGATAGAAGAATGAGAATTTTGAAAATTTTAAACATAAATTTCTCTAGTTCTTCAAATCGTTCGGTGTTGTGGAAATTTGTCCATACATAGTTTGTGGAGCTACTCCCAGGTACGTACATATGCATATATATGCACATATATATATGTGCATATATATATGTGCATATATATATATTGATTTTCAGTTTTATTTGAGTTGAATTAATGATATATATATATATATATGCATAGAGTTTGTTCCAAGCTGAGTAAGGGGCCGTTCTGTCATAGATATGGTTCACAGGTTTGTTTAACTGGATCTCAAGATCACAAACTGACCACTCTTCTCGGTGAAGGGGTCGATAGGGGTTCGCCTCCGTGATCACAAACGAGTCCTGCCTGGTTCCTGTAGGGGGTTCGCCCTCCGTGACATTGACACTTGCCTTCTGAAACCACGGAATCCACTCGAACTAGATATATATAATTAATAATTAGTATGTTGTATTACATTAATATATATATATATAAAAGATATGTTCATTAAATATTGATATATATATGTGTTATTTTCAGGATATGGATAAGAGTTGGATTTCTCTTCCAAGATATCACAGAAAATATGCTGAAGGAGTTTGGGATTTTATGCAATATGCGCAGGGCAATGCTGACGGGAGTGGCATGTTCTATTGCCCGTGCAAGATGTGTAAGTGTCGCAGTGATATGCATCGATTTCCGTTGGGGACAGTATGGGACCACCTGAAGAGTAACGGATTTTGGGAACGTTACACATGTTGGATATATCACGGTGAAACCTCATCACGCCCGCATGATCATGGACAGTTTGATGAGACGGGCAGTACATCCAACGATCCAACGATCCAACAACGGCCTTCATCAACGACATGTTTCCTCATGACAGCGGTGTATGCCCTGAACGACAGCACATTCTATTGACACAAAATCGACCGTGACGGCTGTTGATAGGTATCTACAGTACGCTGCTTCGCTCCTGCCCGACGGTCATCGTCATCCCACCACGCATCATAAGGTCCGTCGTATCTTGAGAGATCTCGGGCTTTCCTACATCAAGATCCATGCATGCAGATATGACTGCGTTCTATTCTGGGGTAAAGATGCAGACGGTAATGACCTTGAAGGCCTTCATCGTTGTCCGGTATGTGGGACCGACAGGTATAAGCGGACTCCCGCAGGCAACAGGAAACCTGTTAAGGTACTTCGCTATTTCCCGTTGAGGGATAGGCTGGAGCGGTTGTATATGTCTTCAAAGACGGCCGAAGCTATGAGATGGCACGCTGTGAGGGAGGTGCATGACGAAGACCTCATGGTACACCCTGCTGACGGGGAGGCGTGGAAGCATATAGACAGGGAGTTTCCTCATTTTGCTTCAGAGGTGAGGAATGTGAGGCTCGGGCTGTCATCCGACGGGTTCAACCCTTTTGGGACCATGAGTCTTTCGTACAGTATATGGCCGGTCATTTTGGTGCCTTACAACCTTCCTCCATGGATGTGCATGAAGAAGGAATACAACATGTTGACCTTGTTGATTCCGGGGCCCGGTTATCCAGGTATCTACTTTCCCTTCATATTGTATATATTGCTGTTGGTTCAACACCTCTCCATTTATTGTTTTTGTTCTATATTGTTGGTCATATATAGTCGTTATCTGAATTTGTTGTGGTTGTTGTTGTTATCCAGGGAAGTGTCTCGATGTGTATATGAGACCGCTGATTGAAGAGTGTAAATTGCTTTGGGAGGTTGGTCATCCCACTTATGACTCCCACAAAAAGGAGATGTTCTAGATGCATGCCATGATTGTTGGTACCATCAGTGATTTTCCTGCACGTGGGATGTTGTCCGGCAACGTTGTTAGGGGATACAAGGCTTGTCCTGAGTGCCTTAGCTCCCAGGGGTGCAGCAATCATTGCAACAAGATAGTCCGGATGGGTCACCGTGCTTACCTACCACATGATCACCCCTGGCGGATAGATACCGGGGCATTTGATGGGACCGAAGAGAGAGGTGTGGAGCCGCATAGATGGTCGGGGGAAGAGATTTTAGCAGTGCTGGATGAGTATGATTTTGGGCAGCTCAGCAATCATCCCGATATTGTGGCCAGAATACCTAAAAGACCAGACAGGTACAAATTCTGGACACATAAGAGCATATTTTGGGAACTCCCGTACTGGAGTACGCTGTTGATCAGGCACTACCTAGATGTGATGCACATAGAGAAGAATGTCTGCGACAGTGTGGTAGGTACAGTGCTCAACTTGGAGGGGAAGACGAAAGACGGTCCTAAGGCACGCGTTGATCTTAAGAAAATGGGAATCAGAAAACATCTTTGGCTGAAAGAGGGGAAGAAAAAGATGCCTTGGGCTCCTTACACCGTGAAGCCTGATCAGAAGACCCAGATCTTCAGGTGGATGAGTTGTGTGACGTATCCCTCAGGCGTTGCAGGAAATATAGCCCGGTGTGTGAACTTGCGGGAGAATAAGATATACGGCTTGAAGAGTCATGACTGTCATATTCTGCTACAACGTCTCTTCCCTGTTTTCATTCGACCGTTCCTTCACCGTCAGGTAAATTTGTGGTTAAAATTACGGTTAACCTGTCGTAAATAGATTTTATATTAAATTTGTGATGTGTGGTTGGCCAGGTTGTGGAGCCGTTAGTAGCGCTGTCAAGATTCTTCATGAAGTTATGCACAAGGGAAGTGAGAAAATCCGATCTCCGGGAAATGCAGGCAGACATCATATACATCATGTGTAAATTCGAGAGGATCTTTCCGCCAAATTTTTTCGATATCATGCCTCACCTGATGATCCATCTTCCCCAGCAATTGTTGCTTACCGGTCCAGTACACTTCACTTGGATGTATCCCATGGAAAGGTATGTTTTATTCACTTACATCTCCAGAATACATATATGTACGTACATGTTCAATAACCATAACGTATAGTTTGCAATCTTATATTTACAGGCAACTTGGTGAGTACAAAGATTATGTCACTAATAAATCCGCGCCTGAAGGATGTATAGCTGAAGCATATATTGCGCATGAATGCGTCACCTACATGAAGTTGTATTTAGGAGCGTCGTTGGGAGCTCCGCAAGCCATGGAGGAACATGCGCCGCGGTTCAATCTCTCTATAGTTTCCAGTGATGTCGAAGTTGGTGGAGCACGACTGTCCGCCGAGTATGCATTGTCGGATGAAGAGATAGCCATAGCGCACTGGTGGGTACTAATCAATTGTGAAGAAGTTAAATATTGGAAAGAGTTGCACCTATGCTTTCCGGAAGTTGATGGTGATCTCGAGTACCACAACATGACGTTCGCAAATTATTTTCGCACCTGGGTACGTAATTTAATCTTCCCTGTTATATATATATATATATATATATGTAATTATTTTCTATTGCATATATTTTCGGATATTTACAGTTCAATATCCGTTACAGATGAACATGATTAAATCTGATGATAATCCAAACTGGTCGCACGAACTATTACTTCTTGCGATGCAACCGCAACGGGCTAGAGTTTATCCCACTTGCACAGTGAATGGCGTGAAATTTGTATCTGAAGAGAGAGACAGCAGACGAAGAACACAGAATTCTGGGGTGATGGCGAAAGGTCATGGCCTTGACTATTACGGTGTTCTCCATTCAGTGGTCGAACTGGTTTATGCGGAAGGCATGAAAGTGCATCTGTTCAAGTGTAGATGGTTTGATACAGGCGCACAGAGCATGAAGATGGATCAGTACGGCAATTTATCGGTCAACACTGCTACAAGCGCCTACGAAGATGACCCGTTTGTTTTTGCGACATCGGTAAAACAAGTGTTTTATCTTGATGACCTCGCCAGGGGTGACGCGTGGAAAATAGCGAACATTGTGCATCCTCGAAACATTTACCGGGCGGCTACACTTGGAGTGACCATTCCAGGGCCAGAGGCTGATGCGTACCAGGAGCCGAACGCAGTAGGTATTCATGATGTAGCTACTGTTCGTCAAAATAATGTTAAACATGGTCGAGTGCTCAGAATTCGTGACGAAGATTCAACCTTTATTGATGTTGATCCAAATGAAGAAACAGACGACGACTCTGACGACGAATTAAGGCATAGATTACCAGATATTAATTCCGATACCGAAGAAGACTCATCGGATGACTCAGATTACGAGCCTTAGCTTAGTTATAATTGAGCCTTAGCTTTGTAATTGTTTGTATACTAAAAGAATATGTTTGTACTAAAATAAATAAAGCACATTTAAATTTCATTGTAAAGAAATTTTTATTTTTACTCTTGGGCGACGATTTTAACAAATATCGTCGCCCAAGTATCATCTTGGCCGACGAATTAGCCTAATTTCGTCGGCCAAGAGTAATCCGAATAATTAAAATAAAATAAAACACATTTAAATTTCATTATATTAAATTTTGTATTTTTACTCTTGGGCGACGATTTTAACAAATATCGTCGCCCAAGTATAATCTTGGCCGACGAATTAGCCTAATTTCGTCGGCCAAGAGTAATCCGAATAATTAAAATAAAATAAAACACATTTAAATTTCATTATATTAAATTTTGTATTTTTACTCTTGGGCGACGAATTTAACAAATATCGTCGCCCAAGTATTATCTTGGCCGACGAATTAGCCTAATTTCGTCGGCCAAGAGTAATCCGAATAATTAAAATAAAATAAAACACATTTAAATTTCATTATATTAAATTTTGTATTTTTACTCTTGGGCGACGATTTTAACAAATATCGTCGCCCAAGTATAATCTTGGCCGACGAATTAGCCTAATTTCGTCGGCCAAGAGTAATCCGAATAATTAAAATAAAATAAAACACATTTAAATTTCATTTGAATAATTAAAATAAATATCCCGGGTATTTATTTTTTACCAAATTTTTATAGCCCCGTAAGAGTCTCGTCGATTGGAAACTATTCTCAGTTGAAGGTCCGGCCAGATTACGTGATTTGGAGGGTCGAATAGCCGTTTCCGTCCGTTTAGGGGTTTGACCGCGCCGATTGACCGGACGGATCGAGCCCTTATCTTTGTCAGATGGAGCTGAATTTTTTTCCACCTACGTAATTCGTTATGCTGGTCAAATCTGACGGTCGGTTTTCAGTTCCTCTTCTCCGATCAATAAACTCACGTTATATGTACTAATGTTGTATAACTTTTTTATACAAGTGTTTAGTTTAAGTGTCGTTTTGAAGACAACGTATACGTAGAGGCCTCAAACGCAAAAAAGTCGTGAAATAAGATATGACCGGAACGGTGAAATACGTCAACCCGTGAAAAATGAAGATATTCCGGTAAAGTTTCGGTGCCGGTTGTTCCGGTCGCACGAAACACATTTATTTCTACCTAGTGGTAGCCCTATCCCGGGTATTTATTTTTTACCAAATTTTCATAGCCCCGTAAGAGTCTCGTCGATCGGAAACCATTCTCAGTTGAAGGTCCGGCCAGATTACGTGATTTGGAGGGTCGAATAGCCGTTTCCGTCCGTTTAGGGGTTTGACCGCGCCGATTGACCGGACGGATCGAGCCCTTATCTTTGTCAGATGGAGCTGAATTTTTTCCCACCTACGTAATTCGTTATGCTGGTCATATCTGACGGTCGGTTTTCAGTTCCTCTTCTCCGATCACCAAACTCACGATATAAGTACTAATATTGTACAACTTTTTTTTACAAGTGTTGAGTTTAAGATTCGTTTTGAAGACAACGTATACGTAGATGCCTCAAACGCAAAAAAGTCGTGAAATAAGATATGACCGGAACGGTGAAATACGTCAACCCGTGAAAAATAAAGATATTCCGGTAAAATTTCGGTGCCGGTTGTTTCGGTTAACGAATTTTTCTCTTATTTCTACCTAGTGGTAGCCCTATCCCGGTTATTTATTTTTTACCAAATTTGTATAGCCCCGTAAGAGTCTCGTCGATTGGAAACTATTCTCAGTTGAAGGTCCGGCCAGATTACGTGATTTGGATGGTCAAATAGTCTGAATTTTACGATTTTCTTCATCTTGGGCGACGAAATTTATAATGAAGAATGTCGTCGCCCAAGTATACTATCTTGGCCGACGATTTTCTTCATCTTGGGCGACGATATTTATAGTGAAGAATGTCGTCGCCCAAATATACTATCTTGGCCGACGATTTTTAAAAAAACAGGGCGACGATTTCAAAAATCGTCGGCCAAGAGTCTCTTGGCCGACGATTTTTACAAAACAGGCCGACGATTTTTACAGAATCGTCGCCTAAGAACGCCAGTATAAAAGGCAAAAATTCGGAAACCCTAACCATTTCTTCAGCCGCCAAGCATATTCTCTCTCTCTCTCCGAAAATCCTCTCTCTGCCCTCTCTCTCTCCCTCTCTCCGACCCCGACCCCGACCCCAATTCGGAACCCCGACCCCGACGTCGACCCACAATTTAAGGTATAACCCTAAAACCCTAAATTGGTTTTAATTGTTTTTGTTGTTGTGATAATTGTAAATTGTTGTTGTTGTTGTTGTTGTGATAATTGTAAATTGTAAATTGTTGTTGTTGTTGTTGTGATAATTGTAAATTGTTGTTGTTGTGATAATTGTAAATGTTTGTTGTTGTGATAATTGTAAATTGTGATGTACGGTTTAGGGTTTAGGGTTTACGGTTTAGGGTATAGGGTTTAGGATTGTAAATGATTAAATAATTTAGGGTTTATTTAGGGTTTAGGGTTTACGGTTTAGGGTTTATTTAGGGTTTAGGGTTTGTAAGAAATAATGGATTATTTTTGAGTAAGGATGTAAATATTCGTAAATTAATTTTTGTGATGTAATAATTGCGAATTAATGTAAATAATTTGTTATGTGAATAAAAAAAATAATAAATCCTATAATAATTATTAAATTTTATTTGTGCTATTATTGTTGATAAATTTTTCGAAGTTTATCGAGCCCTTATTTTTGTGAACTTAATTATAAGACGGTAAAATATTTTTAATAAATTTATGGTTATTTTAAACAGGATGGCCAAAAGAAGAACTTCTGGACAAGACGGCTCGGACGGTACCTCAAACAACCCGTCGGAATCACCGTCGATCGGGTTTCCGTGGCAGTTGACGGCCCGACATGCGCAACTGATGGGTGGCGCGAGCGGCTCGGGTTCTGCTGGGCAGTCGGGTCCCGCAGCGACGGCTCCTCGTCATCCACCCATACTTCGCCGGTCGCGATCCCGCAGCGACGCCCCCACACAGTCGTCCCCGACCGACGGTGATGGCGGGTCATCCGGGGTCCCTATGGTGCCGTCCGGCCTCTTCCTTCCTCCGACGATACCGGCGATACCTCGCGTCGATGAGGAGGGTCGACCGATTCGGGAGCAGCTCCCGCATGTGGCACCGCACGAGGCCTATATCTACCGGGAGTTTCCCACGCCTCTTCATCCCGTGAGGGTCTCCGAGCAGGCGGACATAGACGAATCCGTCGGCTCAGCCTCATCCTCAGGTAATTTATTATTACTTTTTTTTCGATTTACATTTTTTTTTTGTAAAAATGTATTATTAATATTAAATTTGATTCACAATGTCACAGCCGCCGGAACGAGAAGGCGGAACAGGAGAGGCACCGTCAGCAACAAGGGACTCGATAGGGCGGTCGAGTCCGCTGGACGGATCGCCATCCCGTTTTCCAACGGGAAACCGGTGGACGCCGCGTTGGGAAACCGGTACACGCGCGCCGCGGGAGGCACCATCCGCTCCAGACTCCCTATGTTGTGGGGAGTCTGGAGCCAGGTTCCTGATGGAGTGAAGGAGATGCTCCATCAATCGATGTCGGTGAGTTTACTCAATCAATTACCTTTTTTTTAACTAATAAATTATTTAATTATCGAAAAAAATACTAACAAGTGGTAATGCAGCAATGGTTTGTGGTTCCCGAGGAGGGACGTGACTGGGCGGACAAGACCCATAGGGAGAGGTACCTCTAGCTATTTAATAATTTATTAAATTTTATTTTTTTAATAAAATTATTAATATTTTTTTTGTATATGTAGGTTCAAGGAGTGGAAGCACGACCTCCGGGAACACTGGAAGAAGTACGGGAGCGACCGTTCGGGTACCCCGAAGGATTTCGAGTATCGGGAGTACGAGTGGCGGTGGCTTCTTGTCACGCAGTTCAACGACCCTCACAAACAGGTAATTCGTAAACAAATTTGAATATTTAATTAGTGAATTCATTATAATTGTATGTTTTTAAATATTTACTAACGATAATTTTTTTTAAAAAAGCACCTCGCCCGGGTGAACGCTGAGAACCGGCAACAGAACACAACCAACCATCGTGCCGGTTCGAGGCCGTTTTCGGCCATCATGGACGACGTGCGGCGAGAGCGGCCAGAGGAGAACCCCTATGTGGGGACCTTTCAGAGGGCATATCCTCATTCTGAGGAGGATCTTGTAAGTTCCTTATATTTACTAATTTTTAATTTTAATTACATTTTATTAAATGTATATTAATATATTTTTATAATATATCCATTTAGGCGAGGGTGAGGGAGGTGGAGCAAGAGGTCATCAGAGGCATGGTGAACGACACATGGCCGGGCACGGCAGAGGATGACATGTCAGAGGCCATGTCCAGGATCGACACTTCAGATCCTACCGTTGGGGTGCGGATTATGGCCACTGCCTTCGCGCAGCGTTCCAACACCTACTACTGCCGGGGTATGGGAGACGCTGGAAAGGGGATCCTGAAGACGACGCCAGGATTTCAGCGCAAGGGAGCCGCCGGAGCCTCAAGCAGCAACAGCCAGACCACTCGGCTACAGGATCAGTTCGCAAGCCTACAGTCTGAGCTGGAAGCCCAAAGAGCGAGAGAGTCTGAGCTGGAAGCCCAAAGAGCGAGGGAGATGGCGGCGATGGCGGAATCATATGCGGCTTCCAATGCTGCGCATATGGAGCGGGTGAATGAAGTCACCAATGCCAACCAGGCGGCTATGGGACAGTGGATGACTGCCTGCATGTCTGCACTTGCGGCCGGACAGCCGTTTCCGCCCATGCCTACGCCTATACCATTACCTCAATGGCATCCTCAGTGACCCCAGCCTCAGCAACAGCCTCCTCAGCCTGACCAGCCGCCGCCTCAGGACCCTCCGAACGGGAATGATGAGTTAGATTTTGGGTTTCTCGATCCATAGGCAGAATTTTTGTAATAAATTATTTATAAATTTATAAATTTGTGTTATTTTTAATTAAATTTTAGTATTAGAAAACTTTAAAGAAATGCCGAAAAAAAAAATAATGACAAAAATTAAAAAAACATTATTTATATATTTAAAAAAATTATTTAATTATTTTTTAAAAAAAAATTTAAATATATCTTAGGCGACGAAATCTATAAATCGTCGCCCAAGATTTAACACCTTGGCCGACGAAAAATAATATCGTCGCCTAAGATGTAGTGATCTTAGGCGACGAAATATTTATTTTCGTCGCCCAAGGTCAGAAGATCTTAAGCGACGAAAAAAAATTTCGTCGGCCAAGGTGTTAAATCTTGGGCGACGAATATTTTTGGGCGACGAGAGGTATATTTTAGGCGACGAAATTAGTATCGTCGCCTAAGAATTACTCTTAGGCGACGACGGAATTAAATTTCGTCGCCCAAGTTCTTCACCGACGGACTTCTGGCGACGACTTCTTGGCCGACGACATGTCGTCGCCTAAGTACTTAGGCGACGAAATTTTTAAACAGGGCGACGATTTTTTTTCGTCGGCCAAGAACTATTTTCTGGTAGTGGCGTAGAACTATACAGGTCGTCAAATTTCTTCTTTTCTATTAAAGTGAAACAATTAAGAATTTAAGAAACTCTTCACGTACCTTTACTTTCATATGCCAAATGAATCAGCTATATATTTACTTCCGATACCTTTGGCTAATTGTGTATTCATTCAACTATGAGTTTCATGGTTAGAAATTACTGAAAAATTAAACAAAATTTAGTATGAATGTCTTAACATATCATGAAATACATAAATAGAATCAAATCCCAAATGGACTAAACTGTCTAAAAGCCATCTGAAATTGCATAATTTGATACTATTGAGTTTACTGTGAGAATTAGTATAATATATGCAAGTAAAGGAAAAAAAGAATTGTCCAAGTCTTTTGGATTCAGAAGGAAAAAAAAGATGCTATTTTCTGTTTTAAACCAAAGTCTCATTGTTTCAAGTTTTATAACTCCATAACTTAAATTCTCCGCAGTCCCAACTATATATAAAATTAGAAACTCTATCAGATACAATTTCATGCAGACCTTCGTTTCTCTTATCACAAAATGTAACACACTCCAACAGAAAACCAATCAAAGACCTAAAGTCCCCACAGTCCCAACTATCTATGAAATTAGAAACTCTATCAGATCCAATTTCATGCAGTGCTTCGTTTTTCTTATCACAAAATGTAACACACTCCAAAAGAAAACTAATCAAAGACCTAATGTTTTTTTTTATCGAAATTAAGCAGCAAACAAAGAGGAAAAGATTAACACAAGTGCGTCATCTACTAAAGTAAATAAAAAAAACGCAAAACTGAGATCCAATTAGAGTAAAATAATAAACTTACATCAAACATCTTTAAAAAAAGAAAATCTTGATTATGATTCATATTGAACATACAAAGAAGCTACAATATACCTTAATTCAAAGGAGCTGCATATGAGAGCTCTTTGTTTATTGAATTAGTTACAGAATCAAACAACTGACTGTTGTCCAAATCTACAAAACAGAAAAGAACAAACCGTTATAAAACTGAGCATAATACAACTATACAATTTCCTTTCCAAAAATTAAAACAAATGCATACGTGCACGAAAAGAGGAAACCAATATATATAATGTAGAACGCTACACTGACGAACAGCCAAAAAACAACAAAATTTCAAACAAAGGAAAAATATGATATGGTAAATATAAGCTTGCATGTTTTGTACATGGGTAACAGATAAAACATTACTGTTAGACTATCTCATGAAAATATAAATTGAAGCAAAAAGGGGACAACTGAATGAGAACAATTTGCATTAACACCGCACTTGATTTCCAAACAAAGAAAACACTTCTTTAAGCTTGGAAATCCGACTTAAAACGAAAACAAAAGAACAAAAAAGGAACAAAGAAAAAGAAGAGTACAATGAAGCCAAAGTTTGTAATCACCGGGTATTGAAAAATATACAAAATTGAAGGATCCACAACAGCAATATTTGCAGTGCTAACCTAAGAATTGAGCCTTGTAAATGAGCAAATCAGTCTTCAATATAGAATCTGTATATTTTGAACGATTTCATTATGCAATCACAATCAACAATTAAGTCATTAAGAGTTATAAAAAAAATTCATTAACATGTATAATTCATAAAAAAAAAAACAATGATATATTATCTTGCCAGAAGTAACCTCAAGTTCTTAGCATCGTATAACTATCTAATTTTGTATCTGCATTTACAAAACAAACAAAAGATTCAAATTGAAAACTTTATAAATATAATTGACAAAAGGCATCAAGCATCATTTGCTTAATAAACCAAATATTATCTGAGAACTCACTGACTCTAAAAACATTAACATTGTAATAACAAAACAAACAAAGGAATTAATTAGAAGTCTTAACATAATTCATACATGAGTTCAAAACAGTAATAAAATTGACACCACACAGTTCGCCAACCCTGCAAAACGAAATGGAATTTCTCAGCCTATTTACACATATCAACCTTTTGGCTACAACTCCAATCTCATTAATATGCAAAGTAAACAAAATCCAATTTAACAAACAAACCGAGAAAAAAAAAAAGAGTAATCATGAAACCTAAAAGTAGTAGTTGCGACAAAATTTTTGATGGTTTAGTCCTAACTCTCACAAACCCAATTTAATAGAAATGGTAGACTTACATCCGTTTTGATCAATGTTAGATCAAACGCAATCCTCCAACACGATCTACAAGCTATTGCGCACACAAAGCTCTCAAATTAGATTTGCGGGATTATGAGAGGTAACAGAGAAAGACAGTCTCTATTAGAAGTAGTAAGAAAACCTATAATAGTGCCTTTATCTCTCTATCCCTCTCTTTTATGTATCGATCGTTGATGAAATCTCTAAAACACTGGGAAAGCGAGAAATCCTGAGAAAGAGATCTTCATCGAAGACGTGATCTTCTTGTATTGTAAATTGGAAAAAGCTGTGTTCGTTCTCATCTGGAGATTGCCAAAAGAAAGACATAGAGAGAGCAGAAGGATAAGAAAAGAAAAAAAGGTGAAAGTTTCGAGATCTCTCTCGAATATTCAAGAGGGGGTAAAGAGCTCAACAGAAAAAGCTCTAGAAGGTTCAAGAGAGAGGAGAGAGAGGAAGGGCTAAAAGCGGTCATCACACCGTTGCTTAAGAACAGTAGCAGCGTGCTCGCCCAATACTGTTCACGTTAATAATGATTATAAATAGTGAATTGCGTTGTGTGAATAGTACAACAGATAGATATATGGTAAATTTCTAGGTTGTCGGTGGGCACTGTAGCTAAGGATCATATGAAATTAATTACGTTGTTGTCCCTGCTTTCTTTGGTTTCATGATGCTGCGTTTGGTCTTTCTCTTCGTCTCTTTGTCTTTCTCCATATGCATACACTTGCTCTTTATCTTTCACTGTAGTAAAATGCCGATGTCATCATTTTTTTTCCTTTCTTTTCTGCTTCGTTCTCTCTCTTGAAGCTTCCAGTGTGATCTACTCACTTTATCTGCAACATGTTGAAGATTTAATGAACGCTCTATACATAGGAAAAGAGAGGGATACAGGGATCGACCTACTTTTATAGGTACGGTTACAACTTCTAACAGAGAATGTCTTTCTCAGTTACCCTCTGAAAAAGAAGAAATATCGCTTCTCTTCCTTGATTGAATACAAAGGGATTAGGAATTTGCTGTAGCGATAGAATGAACCCATGCCAAGCAAATGGTTATAGTTAGGGCATGTTTGGTTCATGAAAAAGGAAGGATAGGAAATCATTTCTTTGCATTTTCCATTACCATGGGAAATTGTAATTCCTATCCATTTTGCCTTCCAATGTTTGGTACTTACAATGGAGAGGAAATAAAATCATATATATATTTTGAAAGACATGTGATTAAAAATTAGGAAACAATCATTTGAGTAGGGACAACTTAATAAAAAATAATTTATTAAGTGTAGGAGATTGGGAGGGAAAGTAATTTTATGGGGTGGAGAGTGGAGGGAACTAATTTCCCACTTATTTTCCTTGTTCTCAGGAACCACGTTCCATTCCAGCTAATTTCCTATAGCATCCATACACTAGAAAGGAACCAGTTTCCTTTCGTTATGCCCTGATTCCACGAAACAAACGTGTCCTTAAGGTAATGGTTACAGTTTGTTGAATTTGCTTTGTTTTGGCCACGATCCTCAGTAAGGGATGGAGAGGTAACTAGCTACCAAAAGTAATAAAGATGCAGATGCGGGAGTGCCACCTCGCGGACGAGGAAAGAGAGTCTGTCGGGTCTTGACTTCTTGATCAAGTGAAGGCATTCCGGTGCCACCTCGCGGACGAGGAATTACGAGCACAGACCAATTCGATACTCATGGTGTCGTGAGCAGAGCAATAATAGGGGTCAGGGGTGATCGGAGATGAGTCCGAAAGGGCTCTAAGAGTTTAGAGCTAGGGTTTCGAGAGGCTCGAAGGTATCAACTGGGTTGATTTGTTTGTTTGTATTGAGTTGTTGTATTTTAGAGAGAGAGTCTTGTAAGCCTTCGAGGCCCTTTATATAGTGGCTTGCCCTGCCAGGAGAGATATAATCATAATCCAAGTCGGACTCTGAAACAGAATACCACAAGGACACTGCTTCATCCACGCGAACCAACCATCTGCGTGACGCGTGTCCATTTTGCACAACACACTTCGCATAGGTCACTGCCTCTGTGCTGCTCAACTGTAGAATCCTATGCGGACTCAAATTAGGAACGTTCTTACCCCGCGGGGTGTCACAGTCCTTGTGGAAACCTATCTCGCGCGGGAAGCGGACTCAAACCATCCCTTGAGCTCCTGAAGCTTGTTTCCATCTCGCGCTCCCCTGAAGCTCGCGAGACTTAAAAAACTTTTTCATTAAAAGGGCCACAGGAGTTGGCCCAAAGCATGTCAAAGACTTGTAAGAGTTTTTAACGATAAATGTGGTGCATGCGGACTCCGCCTGTTAATTCTGCCATCTAGCTCGCATGATCTTACTGGCGGGCCATCTCTTGTAAACCCAAAGAAATTGGACTCGCCGGTATGACGTGGACCAAGAATGTAATTAATATTCACTTGGACATTTTACCGCCCAGTAAAGTATTACTTTGGATATAAACATAATATGCAGACTTGGACCAAAATGCCCACTGGCTCAAACATGCTTTCTCTAGGTGATCTCACTAATCTACTTGGTCTTGATCAACAGTATCATGCATTGCTTTGGATCGTTTAATTGTTCGTGTTCTTCATTTTGGAAAGATTGGTAAGTTCCTTTTTTAAGATTCTTTTGATCAATTTTAATTTCAGTTGTTTTGTGTGTTTAATTTTTGGTTCAATTTCGTATTTCCTTTCACCGCTCTAGATATTTTATTTTGTCAACTTTGCAGAGAAGCAAGAGAGAATGCCATCTGGCTTTTCTTTTGAGGTATTGAAACCTCAAGATTCAACGTGAGTGGTTTTGGTTTTGAACAAGTATACTTTTATTGATTTGGGCAATTTTTCTAAGTGTGGGTAAGGAAATATTTAAATAGAACTGATAAGGCAATTGCAAATTGGGGGTTTGAAGAAATAGATATTTGAGTGAGTTCATATTGTTTGGTCTAACTACAGTTGTTGTAACTCTCTTAAGAAGAATGATACTGATTTGCAAATTCTTTAGTAATCAATATTATAAGAGTTGCATGACGATGATAAAAAAATGCTGCGTATATTGAAATGAATGAACATAATGTTCAGATGTTAGTTTATTCTCTTGATAATAATGAATTGAGGTTCTGCATGTATTGAATCTTCATTTCTTTTGTCAAGATTTTTAAGAACGTATTTTACAGTTTTTAATTTTAATTTTGAATGTGTTCATTTTAGGGTTTAATACTTAAAAAGTCTCTTTTACCCTCATCTTTTTAACTCACGTGCATCTCAGTTGGTCAATGTTGACGTTGAGGTGACGAAGAGCTTCGGGAATGGTAAATTTTCAATACAATATGTTTCTAGTCTTGTGGCTTTACGAATTCCTCCTCATTCTCAAACTAACTGCTCACTAAAGTTTGAAAATTTAAAATTCCTCCAAAAATTAGAGTTTTTGCTTGGCAACTTATTTGAAATAGATTTTCTACAAGAGATCGTATTTTTACTAACCAAATTATAGATCGTTCTTGCCCTTTCTGCCAAACTAAGTTAGAAACCAGTTATCATATTTGCTACTCAAGTGTGGAACATTACTTTTCGTTCAATCCATACCCTAAACAATATTTCCACTTCACAGCTCTTACTTTAAATATGGTGTTATTTTTTTTTAATTTTTTTTTTCGGGTCAAAGAGGGCCCTTTACTGTCATTGTCGGTTAAGGAGATCATAAATATTAATAGCAAAAATCGGAAAAAGCCCTAGCCCCTTTACTCCTCTCTTCTCTTCTCTTCTCTTCTCTTCTCTTCTCTCCGTCTCTCTCAAATTTCTAGGGTTTACCTATCTGTCCAGGTAACCAACAACAGCCCCAATTCATCTTCGATTCGGGTCCCTGTAGGATCCAATTGATTAGGTTCAGCTGAGATTGATGGGTACTGAGAGGAAGAGGAAGGTGAGCTTGTTCGACGTGGTGGACGAGACCACAGTAGCGGCTGCGAAGATGAACAAATTGAACGGCGGCGGCGGCGCCATGAATCAGAATCCGATGAGCAGTGTGATCAATAGGTGGACCGCAAAGTCATACTCGCAAAGGTACTATGAGATCCTTGAGAAGAGGAAGACTTTGCCTGTTTGGCACCAGAAGGAGGAGTTCTTTCAGGCCCTCAAGAAAAGCCAGTCGCTGATTTTGGTTGGTGAGACTGGTAGTGGTAAAACCACTCAGGTTTGTCTCTGCAAAACACTCTTTTTTATTTTCAATTTTATGATATATATTTTCTTCTATAAATTTGTTCGAACCTGATTACTGTTAGGCTTGATATGCTCAGAAACTGGAAAAATAACGACGCTTTTATGTTATTTTCTGTTTTTTGTAAATTATAGCTGAAAGTTGGCTTTCTACGTTGTTATTTTCGAAGCAATATGAATGTTGTAGTTGGAAGGTAAAGAAGGACTCAAGGCAAAGGAATAAATTGGTTTATAAAATTGTATGGAAGCCTCGTAGCAATTATTATGGGAGTCTGTTATGTTTACTCAGGATTTTCAGACTTTTGGTTTTTCCTTTTCGAAGGCTAAGTTCTAGACAGTGATTTGCTTTTAAATGTTAGAATGGCACAGTGTTTTGCCTATGTTGTTGTTGTTGTTTTTTTTTTTACCAAAAAAACAACGCGTGCCACATTCGCCCGGAGTTGATTTTCACTTTCTTTTGTGTGAGATATTAATATTTTCAGTGGTGCAAAAGGGCTCAAAAGGGCATTGATTACTTTGCATGAATCTTATTAGACATTGGTTGTGGGAATGTTTACTTTAAATGTGCGTTCTGGTTAGAGTACATGTGTTCGTATTATGAGCAGCTGCGGTAGTTTTGGGCGGTTGAGCATAAAGTGGTTTCATTCAAGTGTGGAAATTGATTGTGAGTTTCCGTTTTTCAGATTCCTCAATTTGTTTTGGAAGCTGTTGATCCGTCTTCAGATAAAAGCAGGAAGATGGTTGCATGTACCCAGCCTCGTAGGGTGGCTGCAATGTCAGTCTCTCGCCGTGTTGCTGAAGAGATGGATGTTGCCATTGGCGAAGAGGTTGGTTATAGCATTCGGTTTGAAGACTGCAGCAGTGCCAGAACAGTATTGAAGTATGTTATCCTTGTTATATTTTTTTAGTACCTGTTCTCCTTTACAGAATCTTAGGTGATAGATAAAGATGATATATACTTATACCTGCATTACTTTTCTGTGGCAGGTATCTGACAGATGGTATGCTTTTAAAAGAAGCGATGACAGATCCCCTGTTGGAACGGTACAGTGTAATTATTCTTGATGAGGCTCATGAGAGGACTTTAGCAACAGATGTTCTGTTTGGTCTTTTGAAGGAAGTACTGAAAAATAGACCTGATTTGAAGCTGGTTGTTATGAGTGCTACACTTGAGGCTGAGAAGTTTCAGGGTTACTTCAACGGTGCACCACTAATGAAGGTTCCCGGCAGGCTTCATCCTGTTGAAATTTTTTACACTGAGGAACCTGAGAGGGACTACCTGGAGGCAGCAATTCGAACTGTTGTACAGATTCATATGTATGAGACTCCAGGAGATATACTTGTTTTTCTAACTGGAGAAGAGGAGATAGAAGATGCATGCCGCAAAATCAACAAAGAAATTTCAAACCTGGGTGACCAGGTTGGTCCTGTGAAAGTGGTACCCTTGTATTCAACTCTCCCTCCAGCTATGCAGCAGAAAATATTTGATGCTGCTCCTCCTCCCACAACTGAAGGAGGTCCTGCAGGAAGGAAAATTGTGGTGTCAACTAACATTGCAGAAACTTCTCTTACAATAGATGGGATCGTGTATGTTATTGATCCAGGTTTTTCTAAACAGAAAGTTTATAATCCACGAGTGCGTGTTGAATCCTTGTTGGTATCTCCAATTTCTAAGGCTAGTGCACATCAGAGGTCAGGGCGTGCTGGAAGAACTCAGCCAGGCAAATGTTTCCGACTTTATACTGAGAAGAGTTTCCATAATGATCTTGTACCGCAGACATATCCAGAAATACTGAGATCAAATCTTGCAAATACGGTGCTTACTTTGAAGAAACTAGGAATAGATGATTTGGTTCATTTTGATTTTATGGACCCCCCTGCTCCAGAGACATTAATGAGAGCACTTGAGGTTTTGAATTATTTGGGTGCATTGGATGACGATGGTAACTTGACCAAGCTGGGTGAGATAATGAGCGAGTTCCCTCTGGATCCTCAGATGTCAAAGATGCTTGTTGTTAGCCCCGAGTTCAACTGCTCAAATGAGATTTTGTCGATTTCTGCCATGCTTTCAGGTACTTCTCAATTTTTTTTCCTTATTTGTTTCCCCTGTCGTGTCTGTATTGTTTGTTTTCTACATTTAAAGTGGATAAGGTCTAGCTGCACCATTCTTGATGCATGCTTGTTGATATGCATGGACATTTGTCTGCGCTCACGAGGTCTTGACTACATCATCTGCATGCATATATGCATGTGATGGAAGTAGTTGTGTGTCAAATTAGGTTGTCATCAGCAACTGTCTTGTCTGGGTTCCATGTCCCCGGTTGGCATGCACCTACGGATTTTTAAGTAAGTGCTGATGCAGATAGTTGCAGTTTCTCAGTATTATCTCATGAAGCAAATGGTGTGGTCTCGCCTCTATGCATCTGCTAACGTTCCATGGGCCTCCTTCTGTGATAACCAATTTATTTCTTAGTACCCAATTGCTTTGTCCGGCCTAGGGAGGCTCAAAAAGCTGCTGACGAAGCAAAAGCTAGGTTTGGACACATCGATGGAGATCATCTCACACTGCTGAATGTGTATCATGCATACAAGCAAAACAGTAAGTACATCTATCTGATTTTATCTGGGGAGGCTAGTTTTCTGGGGTATTCTGGTTTAACAATCTTATGTGTTAATGGATGTAGATGAGGATCCATCGTGGTGCTATGAGAACTTCGTCAATCAGAGAGCAATGAAGTCTGCGGACAATGTTAGACAGCAGCTAGTCCGCATTATGGCTCGGTTTAATCTCAAGCTATGCAGTACTGATTTTAAGAGTCGGGACTACTACATCAACATCAGAAAGGCTATGCTAGCTGGGTATTTCATGCAGGTGGCTCATCTGGAACGCACCGGTCACTACCTTACTGTGAAGGATAACCAAGTATGTAATGTCTTCTTTTTGATTTGAATGTAATTTCATATATTTGTTCAACAGGTCGTCTGCTTACTCTGTATGAACTCTTTTTTCTGCAGGTTGTACATTTGCATCCATCAAATTGCCTGGATCACAAGCCAGAGTGGGTGATATACAATGAGTATGTCTTAACAAGCAGGAACTTTATCCGCACAGTTACAGATATCCGGGGTGAATGGTCAGTCTCTCTCTAGCATATATAATATAAGTTGTATAGGTTTCTCTCGCTACTTGTCTCTTCTCCCTTTTTTTGAGAAGTTCACTCGCTCTAATCTGCTAATTTTACTGTTTACAGGCTAGTTGATATAGCACCGCACTACTATGATTTGGCCAACTTTCCCCAGTGTGAGGCGAAGCGAGTTCTTGAGAAGCTTTACAGGAAGCGGGACGACAAGGAGGATAACAGAAACAGAAAATGAAGTGCTTATCGATGTTTCTATGCCTCCTTACAATGCTCATCAAGCAGTTGCGTCTCACAGCAGCGCAATAGCCGAAAGGCTTACCATTGTTTCTGTACCGTCTTCTGGAGTTATTGAGTACTAGTAGGAAGTCAAGAATTTATAAAAGATTGAACCATGATTACTTTTGGTCCTTTTTTCATAGCCGAGTGTTCCTGACCTGCAAATTTTACTTTCTGAAGTGAAATACAATGAAAAATTGATGATTAAAGACTTGTTTTACCATACTTATGGGTTGGAGATGACCGGGGTAGGAATTGAGGATTACCCTTCAACACCTCCACCAATCCTGATCCAAATTCCTGTCCATCCTATAGAGCATATGCACCCCAATGCCTCCATCACACCATCAATCTAGCAATTTAATTGCTTCCATCGATTACTATTCACTGCATATTGCTTTTTTGTGCCTATCTTTATGCAGCGGTGCAACTCCATCAATCTAGCGATTACTATTCATCGAATTAATTTTTTATTTTTTTTTACTATATGAGATTTTCAACCAATTACCAAACAACACGTGGCATTTCCAAGCGTCCTTATCACTACAATAATGTTATAAGATTTTCGATAGGATTTCAACGAACCAAAATGTGACATTTGTCATTGCCACGTGTAATTGTCGGCCAAATAATTATAATGGATTTCCGATAGCATTTCAACGAACCAAAATGTGACATGTGTCATTGCCACGTGTAATTGTCGGCCAAATAATTGTAGAGGATTTCCGATAAGATTTTCAACGAATGAAAATTCGACACATGTCATGATCTTTAAATTTTCAGATCTGAAATTGACCATAAATAATAGCGTAATCACTAACTCTATACTCACTCAATCTACAAAACTCACTTCCAATTCCTTTCTCTCAAACACTTCGCCCAATTTCCTTATTTCTTCAGCATTACAATGAGTTTTTTCAGGAAATTGTTAAAGCAGAGGCAACAACACAGCCAAGAGGACGCCGAGATGATGGATGCCATGATGAATAACGCGGCTATGATGATGACGCAATTTGATACTTCAGACGAGCCACAAGGACGTGGTTCACGTCCTGGTCGCTCCCCCAATCACCCCAGACACAGGCTATCTAGGGGAAAAAATCTCTTAGAAGATTATTTCATTGAGCGTCCGATCTTCGAGCCGGAAGATTTTCGTCGGAGGTACCGTATGCAACCTCATGTATTCGACCGCATCATGACGGCTCTTTGCAACATCGACCCTTACTGGCATCAAAAACCAGATGCCCTTGGAGAATTAGGATTGCTGCCCCAAAAAAAAAAAACTCAAACGGTCGAAAGAGCCGTTTGAGCCAAACGGCTAATTGAAAGGAGATTGGAAAAGTTAGTTGCCGTTGGAAAAGTTGGTTGCCGTTGGAAAAGTTGGAAATTGAGGTTGGGCCCCACCCAATTGCAGCCATCACACAGGCAAGCAATCAGCGATGGAGCAACTGATGGCTTGCTATATTTACCACGGGTCCCACCACTATTCTTCCTCCCTCTTTCCTGCAGTGCATGAATGTTGACCTGCAATCTGGCAAAATGATTGCTGGTGAGGGTGATTGCAGCCACCCGCTGCATATGCTCATAGGGAGTAGGAATTAGGGTTTTTCCTCAAATAATATATATATATATATATATATATATATAGACATGGATCTCCTTATTTATTCAAAATGTACGAATTTTCTTAATTGACATATTTTTTGATCATATTTTCTCATCTCAACTATTCATCTTTTAGGTATATATGAGTAGATCATCTCTATAAAATTTTAGCCAAATTGATAATCATTAAGGTATTCAAAATTGTGAATTACACGAATGGTTCTTGTTGAACATATTTGGTTTGTTCATTATAATCATATAGTTTCGATACCTTAAAGATCACCAATTTAGTTGAAATTTTGCTGTCATATATATCTAGATACTAATCGGCTAAGATCGAAAAATATGACCAAAAAGTGGTTATATTGGCAAAATCCGTATCTTTTGAATAAATAAGGATATTTGGACCTAATAATATATATAATATATGTATATATATAGATGCAGGCCCGTTTACAGACGGACGTCTACACCACCCCTTAAAATGCGGACGTCGTCGATTTCTCCACCTTCAGGGCATTGACGGGGGCGCTTCTCTTGCCTGATGAACACTAGAGGCCTCCGGGACAGCGTTGACATGAAGAAGGTCAAGGAGATCGAGATCGGAGCTCTGGGTAGCAACTGGGGCTATCCTATCAAGGTTGGCTGCAAACCTGTAGTCGGCGAGTCCACCGCCAAGAGGAAGTTCAGTATCAAGGTCTGCAATCCGCCCGGCAAGAGAAACGTCGCCGTCGATGCCCTGAAGGTGGAGAAATCGGCGATGTCCGCATTTTAAGCCCAGTGCGGACGTCCGCTCCTGATCCGGGCGCTATATATATATATATATATATATATAGGCCCTTTCACTAAGGGATCCTTTTTTTTTGACATATATGAGGGATGAGGGATTACACCAACTTTTCGATCACAAAATCACATCTCCACCGTTCAATATGTAGTTTTATATGAGTAGATCACTTCTGCAAATTTTTTGAAATTTTAGTGATCATTAAGACATTCAAAACTACGATTTATAATTATAAGGATAAACGGTTTAAGTTTGGCAGATTTGGTTCGTTCATTGATTTAATCTTGTTCGACACCTTAACGATCACCAAATTGGCTGAAAATTTGCATAATTGATATATATATATATATATATAAGGACCAACAAATTGAACGGTAGAGATTCAAAAATATAATCGAAAAGTTGATGTAATCCCCATCCCTCATAGATGTCAAAAAATGGGATCCCTTAGTGGAAGGGCCCTGTATGTATGTATATATATGTGTGTGTGTGTATATATATATATAATCCTCGTGGTTTGGGGTCATGGTTATGTTTGCTACCGTGGTTTGATTTTAGTATTCGATCATCTTCATCTCCACTGTTCAGTATCTAGTGAAATACTCAAAACAATACCAAGATCATAATCACTGCATGTATAACAAACACATGATGTACATATATGAACATGATTGTAGGCATAAGAAGAAAATTAGAAGAACAAAATGTATAACAGATGTAGTGGGGAAAGCCATTATGCTCTTGTTTAGAGAGGTCACATGGACCTTGCTTTAATAGGGTGCAATGAATCAAACCTGAAAGCGTATTCAGCGCACCCGGTGCGCCGTGCACCCATCCATCTCCGCCGTGCACCATGTCTCTTTCCATGTCAAACGGGCGAGGCTCAACAATGATTCCTTTTATATACTCGAAACCTCTCAGCTGGTAGATATCAAAAAAGAGGAAACTAATAAATCATCTTGTCCCATGGAAATTAAGTAAAACAATAAAGAAGTTATGTAACTAAAAGAACAAGAAGCAACTGCATGCCCCTACTTAATCCACGGTGAAGTAAGCAGACCAAAATTGTACCAAACTGATACACAAATGTATTAAGTGGTGCTTAAGAACTTTAAAAATTTCTTTCAGTACAATACTAGGCACCAGATCTCACTGAGGTTAGCTTAACAACAATCAGAGATATTAGTTACCTTGTTCCTCTCAGCAGTTAACTTGAGTTCTTTCAGAACATGGCTCTTGAGCTGATCAAGAAAACAAAGGTCAGAAAATGAACCAATGTGACCATTTAAATAAGCCCACTTCTTGGTGCTTTCTTCTTCTGGTACCACCACGGCAACAAGCTTCGACTTGAAGCTATTCCCGTAGACCCAGATATCGTCAATAATAGAAGAAATGCCATATACATTTTCCAAGTACTCGAGTGCAACATACTCTCCTTGCGAGAGTTTAACCAGATTCTTTTTTCTATCAATGATCTTGATCATTCCATTTGGAAGTATATGCCCAATGTCCCCTGAAAAAAAAAAAAAAAAACACAGGCAGTATGCAATTAGGGGAAAACCAACATAACAATAGACTCAATAGTCTGTTTAAGATCAAGCAACCGAACAATTGCACGTATTATAAATCATTTTTAATGATGATATAATGAACCTGTATGGAACCATCCATCTTTAATTGCTTCACTTGTCAATTCAGGACTTTTGTGGTAGCCAGCAAAAACAGTCTTTCCTCTCACACATATCTCACCGCAAGAAGGATCCCCAAGTGGATTGTAGCCCATTTCTGGTACCTCTTCGAGGCGCAGCTCGTTGAAAACTGATACAGTACCAACAGCACCAATCATGCACATTTCATCTGGGAACCCAAGAGTCGTTGGACCAATAGTTTCTGTCAATCCTGAAATAAAACATCCGAGAGCAATGCATGTCATCTATTCAATTATCAGTTGTATACATATAAAAGGTGTACATATACACTAAAAAGCTGTCAGAATGGAGACATAAACTTACAGTGAACATTTGCTTACCACAGCCTTGGAGTACGAAACAACAGCAGGTAACTCGCAAGAATTCTTCAATCTCAGAGCTTAAGGGTGCACCTCCTGATATTATAAGACGAATTCTACCACCCAGTCTACTCTTTATCTTTGGAAAAAATTGAAAACCATGGTAAGTCTTGTTTTATGGTCGAGCCAATAAGGTCACATGATAAATTATGCAAATAAATGAAATAGTATCATAATATAAAGTTTGTATTATGGTCCTTTTGTATTGAGGAGAAGATGCAACCTTTCTGAAGGCTAACAGATCAGCAAGTGGTGAGGCGTTTTTGTTTCTAAACCCCATGTTCATCCAGGCAAGTTTGCTGTACGTAATAAAAGAGATATGAGGGTGTTTACATGAGTTGAATATTTACAGGGAAACGACCTACTCACTATCTGTAGAGAATGTCAAAAATCTTCTGCCTCCTTGAATTGAGCTGTTGCACTCCTTTCTTGATATATACCTGAAATATGCGCAAATGAGTTGAGATCAACAGGTCAATAACAAACATGACTAAGAGTTTTTGCATACAGATATGACAAGCAAAATTTCATGCCTTCATGTATTTTTTCGAAGACTCGAGGTACCCCAGCAAAGTGTTGGCTTCAACTCCAATATATCATCCCCCAATGCATTAAGATCCTTCAAATATGAGATTCAATGCAGTTACTTACAGGACGTTAAAAGGTACCTAAAGATCCTTCATAAACTTCCCCTGAATTCAGATTTAAGGGGAGGATTATGAAAGAAAAAATAATATATAAAACGTTGTTTTTGCATACCCCATGGTAGTAGCCAACGGAAGCACCATTGTGGAAAAAATACAGCTCAATAACACAGTCCAGGATGTGAGCCAGAGGAAGGAAAGATAGATACACATCATCCACAGTCATCTACGCACTCGAAGTCATAAAGGTTGCATATGTGAGCTGAATGGAAACTTTTTAGACTATCAATGATAATACTATGAAAATAGGGAAGGCAAACGAAAACTGTTTTGTTTGCAAAACAATTTATCACAGAATCATTTAATTATCGTACTTCACATTTACCTTGTCTTCAAATTGTTCCATAAAGAGGTCAATGCCTCTCACACCATATGCCATGTTTTCATGTGTTATCACAACACCTTTAGGAGCTCCACTGGTACCACTTGTGTACATAATTGTGCTGATATTCTCAGGCAGAGGTGGAAAGATCCTTAATGGGTTTTGAATTCCCTGAAAACAAAAGCTTTACTCACAACAGGAAACAAAAAACAAGAACTAAAAGTTTGGGATTCCAAGTAAAGGTTCAAGTACAATATGCATTTTCAAGCTGAAAATTATAGAGCGCACCCGGGTGCGCCGCGCACCCGGCCAATCTCACCGTCCACTCACCCGTGTCCGGCCCCACCCGGTGATCTCACCGACGATCTCACCGTTAAATTTTCCCGAATACGCTCTCTTTTCAAGCAGATTAAAGTACAGATTAATTCATTTTCGACAGGAATATTTATTTAATTTTTTTAATCACACTCTTTATCTTAAGGGGACTGAGATAGTTGCACGCTTCCATTTACATAAGACAATATCAAAGGAAACACATTATTCATGTCTGGATGTAAAGAAGGTCGTTTCCTTAAAATACAGACACTGACCATCTCCACAAACTCATTCCATGAGTATGGTTTTATCCCAATGTGAGCTGCCTTACCCCTCTCTTCATCTGTCAATGAAGTGAAGCAAACAATAACTGCAACAACAGCAAGATCAGTACAAAGCCTTCTGGGAACAACAGATAACATATAGAATCCACTCTTCCAAACCTTTTAATCGTTGAGTAGATGTACAATCAGGATTCAGTAGCTGACAAGAAAAGTAGTTTTATTAAATCAGAATTGCATACGCTTATTGCTAGTGAAAATAGTTATGTGGAGAAAATGAAATAATTTATAATGCTGGTTTCTCACTTCTTTCACTTTCTTATCTTGGACAAAAACAACATCAACCTCTGCATGATCTATGATATAATTTACTGCTCCTGGCCCTGCATCAACAAACATGTTTTAAGAGATTTGCAAGTGAATTGCATGGAAAAAAACACTAAAGTTACCATTACCAACAGAAAAAAAAGAAAGACCACTATATAGAGAGGATAAATTGCAAACTCCAAAGTTATCCCAATGGTGATCAGGAGTTTTCTAGAAAGAATAGTCTTTACCTAGGGTATCATAGAGAGGCACAGAGATCAAACTATGAGCACAACAAGCCTACATGAAATTTAAAAGAATTATTCATCGTATACAAATAAAAAATCAAAATGAAAAGAATGTCCAAACTAACCGCCATTGCCATAATCCAATGGGGGCAATTTGACCCATAGATCCCAATCCTGGAACCCTATTATAAGATTATGAATCAAAATAAAGACAGGAGCTAGTTTCAGCTGCTAAAAATCCACAACTATATAATTTGAAGAACTCAAAATTCATCTACGAGTACTTTCTGGTTCCACACCAGATGCTCGTAATGCAGAACCAACATGAAGAAGTTCATCATAAACCTCCTTGTATGTTTTCCAAACGTAAGGTCCGATCTAAACAGCATGATGATAAACAATCAAGTCAGAAATCGATTGCCAAATGTACTGAACATGGACAGGATGATCAATTAGCACCTCATGATTTTAGTTCATAGTAATGTACCTTTCCATCAACAATTTTACGCCATCCAAGCATTCGATTTCCAGGATACTTCTGAAAAGATTGACTGCAGCACATGAAGATTAATTTTACTTTCATAGAAATATGACAATTTGATATAAGCACAATAGCCCGTGCTTTCAAATGTGATATATAAGCTGCTACTGTTAACACAAATAAAGTCTCAGGATTTTAATTACCTAATGATATCCCAACCTGTACTTATATCAGGATGAGGGGGAGGAAAATTGTCTTTGGACAGTAAATTCCGGTATATCGGACCAACGGAAGGCTTGTCATTCTGGCCTTCCCTTCCTTCCTCAACTTGAGCTGAGAAAATCTTCATTCTCTTTTGCTGTGTTCAAACATATACATACAAGAAGAGATATCAGTTATTTGATGAAAAGTAAACCAAACACAAAAGAGGTGGTTGACATACAAACAAGCAACAATATTAGAGGAATGACTTAAAATACAACAAACTTCTGAAACCCAGTGTACATGAAGCACAATTATATACAGTTCTCAAAATATATAGTGTATGAAAATATCAATATGAATGAAGCACTTGGTATACATATAACAAATATTTGCAGGCATATACATTCTTAGCCACTTGGACTACACTTTCTGTTTTATGTGTATGAGAGATGGGGCAAGAGAGAGACCTTACACAGGGGGATGAGATGAGAATCAAATATTGGTGCAGTTACAGGGTTCAGAAAGAAATCTTAAGTATTTATTATGAGAAAGAAAGCATGCATGTATTATTACTTAGGAAAACTTATTAAATAGTTGGTTGAAGAATGGGTCTATTTATTGTTCTAACTCCTATCAGTATTGTCACCTTTACCCACCTTACTCAAATACAGTGTCACTTTCAATCAAGTACTATCATGTTTTCTGTTGTGTTGCTGTTGAGTTTTTGATCAAACTGAACCAGTACAAGTATTATATATCACTACATGGTCTAGTGTATATGGTTGGTGAACCTTTATTGTGGTAGTAATCTGGATGGTCATCAATGTGTTACAACGTACTAACATTTACACATTATTTGTGGTTCATTAGTAAATGGTACTGCCAATTTCTAATATGATGGACGGCATTTACCCTATAGATCGAAGAAGCTCTTTTATGTATACATAGTTCTGTTGACCTTTTTTTCAAGATGGTTAGCTGCATAATAGTGTCGACGTTAAATTTTAAGATAACTCAAGTCCCGCCAACTCCTCTCACTGTCGAACAAGGTAGTAATGTTTTCACTAAACCTATTGATCAATTATGAGAACTTGATAGGAACTGTTTCTGCATGATCCCGGAGACTATATAGAATCATGGTGAAATATGAACAATAGACAATCATGAACAAGAGACAAAGACATATAGTCGTTCACCATGTCATCGGAGGACATGGCTACGTCCACTTAAGAATCCACTATCATGGCCAATAAGCCTTTGGTGTTGCAAGAGTCCTCTGGGATGGAGTGAGTTATCATTCCTAGAGTGTTAGAGAGAGCCTTCTACATATGGGAAGCCTTCCTTTTATAGCTAAGGAAAGTTTCCTCTTATTACATGTTTCCGATGTGGGACTAACTATACATATATCTTATTGTACCTTCTTGTGGAGTTTGGAGGAGCACATTCCCGATGTGGTACCGATGATCTTTCACCATGGTGAGGCAGCACGGATGTCGGTCTACTAGAAATATATATGTTAGGGGCCACTACCAGAAGAAAGGCTTTAGCCGACGAAAATAAAAAAACCAGGCCGACGAATTTTTTTTTCGTCGGCTAAAGTCCACTTTAGCCAACGAAATTTTCCTTCGTCGGCTAATTTAAAAAGTTTAGCCGACGAAATTTTCCTTGGTCGGCTAATTTAAAATCTTCGTCGGCTATGGTCAACTTTAGCCGACGAAATTAAAATTTCGTCGGCTAAAGTGTCTTATATTTACAGATTTGGACAACAACTCATGTGAAAAAAAAACTATACGTAGAACCTTCAAACGCAAAAAAGTTGTGAAATAAGATATGACCAGAATGGTGAAATACGTCTACGGTTGAAAAATGATGGTATTCCGGTAAAGTCTCGGTGCCGATAGTTGACTTACCCTTATTATTCACTATGCTGTAGATTTGGCGTTTGATGTCTGATTGACTATTGTGATACCTTTCGGGAAGCGTAACGGCGCTACGAGTCAAACTCATTGCTGATGCCATGATGTATAGGCTTTTTTGGCCATCCGAGTGCGTTTAGGGCTTCAAAATGCAGTTTTCTTATTTTCGATTAGAGTTGACCGTTTCGATCGAGCCCTTAACTTTGTCGAATCCAGTTGAATTTTTTATCATAGACATCTTTCATCATAATGATCATATCTGACAGTCGAATTTTGGTTTGTGAATTTTAGTCATCGGAATCACAACATGTCTACTATTTGCCGTTACTCGGGTTTATGGGAAGCCCTATCGTCGGAAGGTAAATGTCTCAAAATTTTTATATGGGCAGTTGCGTCTCATCTACGTGAGAGTTTTTTGTGTGGAAGGTTTGACCAAACTACGTAATATAGAGGGAGATATGAGCGTTTTCGTGTGATAAGTGACGATGGATTATGGTTGACCGTTTCTATCGAGCCCTTAACGTTGTCGGATCTAGTTGAATTTTTTACCATAGATATATTTCGTCATAATGATCATATCTGACAGTCGAATTTTGGTTTGTGAATTTTAGTCATCGGAATCACAACGTGTCTACTAATGTTGTATAACTTCTTTAGTAGGTTATACAACTTTGTGAATCAACTCTACATAAGAAGCAAAATTATTAAGAATCTCGTGAAATAAGATGTGTTCAGAATGGTGAAATACGGCTATGGTTCAAAAATCATGTAAATCAGGTAAAGTCTCGGTGCCAATAGTAGCGGTCAACCCTATTTACCGTTATTATTCCCTATGGGGAGCCCTATCGTCGGAAGGTAAATGCCTCAAATTTTTTATATAGGCGGTTGCGTCTCATCTACGTGAGAGTTTTTCGTGTGGAAGGTTTGACCAAACTACGTAATATAGAGGGAGATATGAGCGTTTTCGTGAATTTATAGACTTTAGCCGACGAGATATTAAAAAAGTCGTCGGCTAAAGTCAAAAAATTTCAAAATATTTTGGGCGGTAAACCAAAGTTGGAGGAAAATTTTCAAATGACTTTAGCCGACGAAAATATATGAAAAGTCGTCAGCTGAAGTCGAAAAATTTTCAAAATTTTCAACCAAAATTTTTTGGCGGTCAACCAAAATTTTCAAAAGAGTTTAGCCGACGAAAATAAAGAATTTCGTTGGCTAAAGTTCTTTATATACCCGAAGATGGATGGTAAGAAGTCTATTATCTGCCAGATTTTCTTCTCGGCCTAGCTCCGCCGTCAAGCCACCGGAGACCGCCACACTTGTCCCAAAAGCTTCGCCGTCGTCTCTACTTCATTGCTAGATAGGTGGTGCATCGAGTGGCGTCGCCGTGAGGGATAAATCGAGCTCCAAAACTCCGCCGGTTCGGATTCGGTGTCGATCGAATTTCTCCTTCCTTAGATCACCATTTGGTGAGTTCTATATATGGATAAGTTGAGTTTGATTAGTACTACATTCCCCTAGAATTTGGTAGCTTGATTCGGTGTGTGTGAAGAGAATCGAAGATTTGAAGTTTTTAGGGTTTAAAATTGGGGATTTTTATATTTTCAGTCGATTGACCTGTTTAGGCTTAGAATTGAGCTTCGACTTCTTCTAGAAAGTTGTTCGAAATGTTGAGAGGAAGATTCTGTCAAATTTTGGTCGTGATTGGAGGTGGCCGAAAGTTTTTGCAGTTTTTTTTTTCAAAACCCAGCAACTTTAGCCGACGATATTTAAACACTATATTCGTCGGCTATAGTATTTTTTTAATTTTTTTATAAGGTTTAGCCGATGAATTATGCCATAATTCGTCGGCTATAGTTATTTTTTAATTTTTTTATAAGGTGTAGCCGACGAATTATGGCATGTTTCGTCGGCTATAGTTATTTTTTAATTTTTTTATAAGGTTTAGCCGATGAAATATACTAAATTTCGTCGGGTATAGTTATTTTTTAATTATTTATTACGCACTTTAGCCGACGAATATTTCGTCGGCTAAAGTCTGGGAAAAAAACCGACGACATGTTTTTCGTCGGCTAACTATGGGACTATAGCCGACGAAAAAAAAATTTCGTCGCCTAAAGTCATCACAGACGACCCTTTCCCGATGACACAGAAGGCTCGTCGGCTAAGATCTTAGCCGACGAATTAAGATAACAGGCCGACGAAAATTTTTCGTCGGCTAAAGTGCTTGTCCTGGTAGTGGGCGAAGTCTTTTGTGGTCGGAAAACAATCTACGAGGTCGTTGCTTATTCTTACGGTATATATACATACAACATGTCCCCCCAACTCTCGAGTAAGAGGACCATCTTACTTGGAGAGTTCCAAATAAATTGTATGCCGCCAAGCATATGTAACGACCGAGTAACGGCATACACCCCCTGTCCCCCTAGCTCTCCGAGGAAGAAGGTTCTCTTACTCGGAATTATGTCCCCCCATTTCTTGCTCGGGACGTGTGTTGAACTGGTCTTGCGCATTCTGGGTATTACATTTCTTGATATCTTCAAGTCCGCCGAGTCCCTCCCGACCCCAGCCTCAAAACTGATTCAGCCGGGCGAGGTCTTATAACGAAGTATGCAAGTTAGTCGGCACAGTTCGCATGCAAGCTTTGTAGGAGTTTGCTTCACACAGGACTGACATTACCTGGCGAGCTGTGGAGTCCGCCTCACATAGAAGGGCTAACACTATCGGGCGAGCTGAGTAGTTCGCGAAGCGCAAGGACTGAAATTGTCACACTAGCTGAGGAGTTCGCTCCGCGCATAATGACTACACGCGAGCTGAGGAGTTCGTTCGCGTGCGCGCACAAGGACTATTACGCGAGCTGAGTTCAGTCCACACGCAATGACGATCTCGGTGACTCACCCGAGATGGATCTTGTTCCACGCGAGATGGGTCTCGGTTACACATGCGAGATGGATCTTGTACCTGGCCAACTAGGTGTTATGATCTCGGTGACACGTGAGATGAGTCTTGTACCTGGGTGTTACATCATGTGTTATTACTCGAGTGACGGGGTGTTAATGCCGTATGTGGTTTATCAAGCCACTTGCTCCATTTTTAAAGGGAAGATATAAGTTTTATGACTTTCGGTTGAATGCCTATCCCGCCTGGTGTTACTGGGGATCTCAGTAACTTATGCCTCTCGGTGGATTACCTATCCCGCCTGGTCTTACTAGGGATTTCAGTAACTTATGCCTCTCGGTGGATTACCCATCCCGCTTGGTGTTACTGGGGATTTCAATGACATGTTTTTCGGTGGATTACCTATCCCGCTTGGTCTTACTCGGGATTTTAATGACATGCCTTTCAGTGGATTACCCATCCCGCTTGGTGTTACTAGGGGAAAACTTATGCCTCTCGGTCGAATGCCAATTTCGCTTGGTGGAATTCGGTGGAACGCCAATCTCTCCATGGAATGCACATCTCTCGGTGGTTTCTCAGTAATCATTTGAAGAGATGTAGGAGTAAAACTTAGCTTGTTTGGTCGGTCAGCTTTTGAATCATAAAGACTAGAAGATGAATCCAGAGGCCATGCCACTCGTTGGCTCTACTCAACCTAGAACTTGTTACCCGGCAGAGAGAGGGTTCCCGGTCGAGTATGCTATGATTGTTGTCGAACGATCCTTGTACCAGTGGTAGCGTGCCGGGTCGTTGTCAATTCTTATCCTGAAGGAAGAATAGCAATCCAAATCATCCCCAATCACCCGGGATGCCCTTCTAGGTATCGATCTCGGAACTGGACGCCCTGACGACTAAGGCGACCTGGGAAAGGATATCTCCCGGCGAACTATATAAGTGCAAGCGGGTCCCGGACGACCCGATAACATTTCTTCCTGAAGTCAGCAAGCTGATGATTCATTCCATCCTTCGACCCAGAAGACCCGGACGAGCTCATCGGGACACCTACCCGAAAGCTACCTAGCTCTCCTGTGGATATCGCCCGAGTTGACCGTCGATGCCGATCTGATACCCATCGTGATCGATCTTATCGGATGCAGCCGTAATCACCGGGAGAGGAACCGTCAGTGACACATCGGCAACCGGTTGAAACACAACTCCTGAACTTATTGTTTAATTGGATCTTGATGGCAGTTGGTCCTAGCAAGGCACTTGTTGGCAGTTGGTCCCGGCAGCGCACTCATTGGCCGACTGACTAGCTATCCCTTGCTGGGCTTGGGTGCATCCCGATGGACCTATTGCTCTCATGGACTTGAGTGAACTGCCTCTCGGTGGAATGCCTCTCGGGTGGTAGAGCAACATGACTTTTTCGTAATGATTCCCACAGACGGCGCCAAATGTTTCTACATAATCTCGGAGACTATGTAGAATCATGGTGGAATATGAATAATAGACAATCATGAGCAAGAGACAAGGACATATAGTCGTTCACCATGTCATCGGAGAACATGGCTACGTCCACTTAAGAATCCAGTATCATGGCCAATAAGCCTTTGGTGTTGCAAGAGTCCTCCGGGATGGAGTGAGTTATCATTCCCAGAGTGTTAGAAAGAGCTTTCTACATATAGGAAACCTTCTTTTTATAGCTAAGGAAGGTTCCTTTTTATTACATGTTTTCGATGTGGGACTAACTATACATATATCTTATCATGGTGTCTTCTTGTGGAGCTTGGAGAAGCACATTCCCGATGTGGTACCGATGATCTTTCACTATGGCAAGGTAGCCCGGATGTCGGTCTACTGGAAATATATTGGGGGCGGGGTCTTTTGTGGTCGGAAAACAGTCTATGAGGTCGTTGCTTATGCTTGCGGTATATATACATACAACTGGGACTAACTATCAAACTATACCTAGCTCAAGCTCCACCAACTATCTCTCACTGTCAAGTTTGTCATGAACATAGGGTCAATGCAACTCGATAAAATGTTAGATGTCTCACTTGTTGATTGATCAGAACCTGAGTTTGTACTCGAAGGGAATCTCTCCATTGGGAGACCAATAAGAGTAGGGTGTCAGGGAAGAATTTTAATTCAGTTGCGACTCCTTGGGCAGTGTTGGAACTTTGCTCATTTAGATGAATGAGTCTGTTGGAAGCAGGCATGGCTTTTTATGAGTACTGTAGACAGTTGGTTTGGAGTAAATTAAGATCAGCAACGAGTATGATACTAGTGGTCTATCTACTTGTGCAGATTCAACCCAGCTACCTGCATTCTGCTTTTGAACACCTTTCTCTTTCATTGTCTTCCTTAACTTGAGCACACTATTCCAAACTCCTCTTTCCCCTTGAATTCTTGAAAGCGTTGAAAATATTGCAGGATGGTCACTTTCCAGTTTATCAAGTTCCTTTGCAGCAAACTTACCAAGTTCCAAACTTGAATGCAAACCACAAGCACCAAGTAACGCACACCAAACAACAACATCCGGCTGATATGGCATCCCTTGTATCAACTTCTCAGCTTCCTCCAGCTCACCTGCTTTCCCATAGAGGTCTACCATGCAAGCATAATGCTCCACCTCTGGTTCCACTTCGAACTTTGCCTTTATGGAGTTAAAGAGGCTCTTTCCATCTTCAATCATCCCACCATGTGCACAAGCTGTAGCACGTTTGTGAATGTAATCGCATCCGGCCTAACACCACAGTCGGTCATTCTCTCAAACTCCTCCAATGCTCTTGTAGCAATTCCATGCCTTGCATAACCTCCTATTATTGAGTTCCAGGATATCAAGTTTTTCTTTTGCATGGATCCAAAAATACAATACGCTGCGTCAATATCACCACACTTAGCATACATATCAACAAGAGATGTCACAAGGTCACATCCTCCGGTATGCCAATCTTTAAGATGCTCGAGTGAACTTGCTGACCGAAAATAAGTGAAGAACAACCAGAGCTTGCATCCAGCACACTTGAAAATGTGAACTGATTGGGCAGAGTCCCTGATTTCAACATCAAGAGGAAAAGTTCCAAAGCATCTAAAAATCTCTGGTTCTTCACATAGCCACTGATCATAACAGTCCATGAGACCACATTTTTCCCACTCATTTTATCGAAGACAGAGCGAGCTTTGTCAACCCTCCTATTTCTGATATATCCATTCACTAAACTAGTCCAAGAAACTACATTCCTCTCCAGCATCCCATCAAAAACTCTTTGAGCCTCATCCAAGCACCCTAATTCCACATAACTCGAAATCAATGCATTCCAAGACGACACATCCTTGGCCGAAATCTCATCAAACACACTAGCCATAGCAACTCGATCCCCTATATTTGCATACCCTTTCATAAGTGCAGACCCGACAAACACAGACGAGTTGAGCGCCAAGACTATTGCAAAGGCATGAATCTGCGAGACCAACACATTGAGTACAGTCCCCAAAAAGGCTCTCAATACTATGGAGATGGTGTACTCATTTGGTCCAAACCCATCTCTTCTCATTTGCAAGAGAAGCTGATGAACCCCGTGTGGGTCTTTGGCGTTGTGCAACCCCGATAAGATGGTGTTCCAGGAGACTACGTCTTTGACACGCATTTCATCGAACAGGTTGTGGGCGATTCGTGTTTGGCCTTTTCTGATGTAACGGGCAATCAATTTGTTGGACGACACAGTGTTTCGGGGTGTGGGATTGGGATCAGGAAGGGTGCGTTTGGTGCAGCTGTGACTTATAAGAAAAGCTGACTTATACTTATTTCTGAGAAAAAGTGACTGAAAAGTAAAAGTAGCCTGAGTGTTTGGTAAACTGACTTATTACAGGTGCTGTGAGTGCTAAAAGCAATGGAAGTGTTTGGTAAATTGGAAACTAAAAGTGCTTCTAGTTTACATAATGACCAATTTAGACATGAAACAAAAATTAAGTAATTATACAATTCTTTTGATGGTTTTGTTAGCTTTACAAAAATTAAGAATTTCTGGTACCACGTGCACTCATCAAACTCTGAGCAATTTCGTTTCTTATTGCTTCCATTTCTTGTGCAACATAACCATGATTATCTTCTTGTTCATCATCATCCTCACATATGTGCAGAAGTGCAATAGCCTTCAAACTTATACGGTGTGAAGTTCTATTATTGGCGAATCAGATAAGACAGTTGACACAGTCCATAAAACAATCTCCAACAACTTGATCAAAGTGTTCCAAGATCACTGCAAGTTTCCGGATATTAGATATATTGATATTATAAGGATGGGGAAAACCATCACTGTCATGAAGATCACAGTAAGGAAAATAAATTAATACCTTGTTCAACATTTTCAAATGCACTCTCAACAATAGATTCCAATTCATCATCTGCAGAAGCTATAAAAATCATGAAAACACTATGCCAACCAGACTTGATGCTCCCTACTTTAGATTTTATCATCTGCAAATGACAGCAGAATAATTTTGTTTTCAACAGAGCAGTTGTACATTGAGAAAAATAACAGTAAGAAACGGAAAGTGCAATCAGGAAAGCAAAATATATAGACATACTTGAACAATGCAGTCAACAATTAGGCCCCTTATGGTTTCACTTCGACTATTGCGCATAAGTACAACGAAAGGCTTAAGAATGTCATTTTGGAATGTGAAATTTGCAAGTTCAGCTCGCTCCAGATACTTCATACCAAGCTGCCTCAGAGAATCTATTGCATACATAGCAATTTTCTCATCATGATGACTCCCAGCTGAAATAAAGTGGTTTGCCAAAACAGACCATATTCTAGCCCAAACCTGTAAGACAAATTAGTGGAAACATTCAAACGATGAAGAACACAACTGAATCACACTTACTGAGTTATAGTTAGTGATGACCATCTTCAAGTGAAAATACAACTTTTTACCAGCAAGACAAGAGGTTCCAGTAACATAACATACCATGCGTATACGAGCCATGTGAAATTTGCAAGAACATATGCAATATCTGCATTTTTGAAGAGGCCTGGATTATCTGCACAGTATCTGCATATGCAACATGTTACTGTCCAGCAATCAAAAGGGCATACATCACAGTACAAGCTAGATGCCTATTTAGTCAGAAATTATTTAAAGATGTATAAAAGATAATGCATTATGTAAGCATTAATCAAATGCACAAGTGCACAACCATGCAAGGAAGATTTGTGCACACAAGTATAGACGACAGACAACAACAATAAAAAACAGAAAAACCCAGTACCTTTCTGCAAACTTTTCCATAATGCGATCTATCTTTTGAGCTTCCCCTGGAAGTCGGAATCCTTTGAGAAGTTCACGAATTGCAGTATCAAACTTCATTCCTGAAAATTTCATGGAATCTACATAAGCATGCATCACAGAAAGCGGGAATTCTTCATGATGGCCCAAATATTCCCCAATCATAGCCTGCAAAAATGATAAGCACTAAGAAGTCTGTATCACTGTAGAAACATAACTATGAGACAAACAGAAATCCAACCTTGTCCAAACTGGGAGTACTTCTCAAAAATTGGGCTAAGTTTGAATTGAACTCCGAAACTGAGCAGAGGCCAAATGAGTTTTGGATAGAAAGTCTGAAAATTTGATATATGAATATCAAATACAAAAACATGAGAGCAAAAAACCCCTTACCACTGGGAAAATCAAACCCAGAAACAACAATCTCTTCCCACCGAGAGAGAGTGAGAGTCGAGGTAGAGAACAAATGGAGTTTTGAGATTTGGAATTGTTGGAGTTTGCAAGGGCACCCAACGTCATTTCGAAATTTTCATTAATTCACAGCTACAGTGCCTAGCGTGTTTTCTAGCTTATCCGGCTTCTCCTTTTTTTCAGAAGGAGGGTACACCCAACTTCTCCTTTTTGGCTTAAAAAGGACGCAGCTTCTTCAAGAAGTAACTTATTCTGTGTTTACCAAACACCATATTCTTCATTACTTATAAGCACAGCGGCTTATAAGCCGCACCAAACGCAGCCGAAATGGGATTGCATGCATGTGATTCAAACTGGACGGTGAGAGCAGGCCTGGATTTGAATAGAGGCACAAGAGGCTTGGGACTCAGGGCCCAAAAATATTAGTTGTCTTAAAAAAAAAAATTATAATTTTTTGGCTATGCAATCTGACATGAATTAAAGACAACTATTCTAAAACAAAGACAATTACACATGATGAGGGGTCCAAACCATCAATTACTGTTTACTACTTTAAATTTGTACCCATAAAAAAAAGTTAAAATATTAAATAGAAGCAGCCAAACACGATTAGGTAAGATATTGTTATATAGATAGGATTTATAGTACAATTAGGATTACTAAACCATCAAGGTTTTGGAATCTTATTTGCATAATAAGTATTTTGCATAAAAATCCTATATATTTTTGGATGTTATATGCTATTTTATATATAAAAAAAAAATTAGGGGCCCAACTCTGGGAGTTCGACTCAGGCCTCAAAATCTCAGGTCCGGGCCTGGGTGAGAGCGTACAGAAGTGGCGGCAAGTCGATACGAGTATGATTCCTTCTAACCTCCGCATGGCGCGTTTTCAACTGTTTTTCTTTGTTTGTTTGAAGTTAAAACTTAGCTACCAACCCATCTTCGGTGCCATTACTGGCCATGGGAATTTACCTATGTTGCAGGGAAATAGGTTTCGGTTTCCGATACGATCCGATACGTGGAAACGTCAAAATCAAATATAGTCCGACACGTCAAAATTAAAATAAATATAATATTTATTATAATAAATATAATTGAAAAAATAACATCAACAAGATAGTTTCTTAATAAAAAAACATCAATCTAAATCCAAACAAGCATACATAATCAAATTACAATACAAATAACATAAAACTTCATTACATAGTCAATCCAAATCCAAACCAAACAAAGATCCAAACTAAACAAAGATTTGAGAAAATATCCATGGGGATTAACTTTTTTACAAACTGTAACCCCCGCTCCTCCTTCCTTCAATAGATGTTGTCGCACTCTAGTGTGAGACCTATTATAAAACAACTCGCAGAAGTTGCATTGCCACCTCCAACTTCCTCCAGCAGTCTCATACCTTTCAGTCTTTTTTAACATATTTCCACAATGGTGCTATGTCATCTATTTTTACACTTTCGGGATTATGAGCTTCATTGGAATCATTGCTAGTACCAGCATTAACACTTGCACTTCCACTAACAGGAGGTCTCCCTCTTGGCATCGTGTTCTTGAAACCAACAAACTAATGTCAATACATGTTGCAGACAAAATTTGGATTACCTAGAACAACTTGCAGAAGCATGCATTCTTACTCAAAATTTCGATTATCAAAACACCAAACAAGTTTACCAAAACACCAATTCACCAAACAAGGTTACCAAACACACTAAATCAACAACTGATTACGCGCAGAGGAAGGAGAAAACGCATCAGAATTGGCTGAGGAGAAGAACAATAGGATCGGTAAGAGGGGACTGATGTGGTGCTCTTGAAATTCTTGATGCTAAAGAAGACTCTGCAGTGGAGGAAGACGAAGACGGAGGAGGAGACCTGCTCTGATATGAGCTTTGTCGCTTACTTGAATAGAGTTGATCGTGAAGGCCACTGGAAGACGAAGACGGAGTTGATCGTGAAGTAGAAGACGAAGACGAAGACGGAGTTGATCGTGAAGTAGAAGACGAAGACGAAGACGGAGTTGATCATGAAGTAGAAGATGAAGACAGAGTTGATCGGAGTTGACGAAGACGAAGACTTCGACCCAAAAAGCTAAAAGCGGAGAAGAGAAGAGAAAGCGGAGAAGAGAGGAAGAGAAGTCGGCCTAATCCCTTTCTGTCATGATAAATGTCAAAATTACCCCCGCGTTTCAGGGGTAATTGCAAAAAACATTTCCGTTAAACATGAAACGCATTTCAGTGGCGTTTCAGAATATTGTTTTTACCGAAACGCGTTTCGTTTCCGAAACGTGAAACGCGAGTGTTTTCACGTTTCGGTGCAACGTAGGAATTTACTAACTATGAACCTCACATTCTAGCAATTTCGAGGCACTGAAATGAAGGGCTAATGCGAGAACTGTTTTCGGTTAACAACAATCACTAGTGCCAAGAAAAGTCTAACCAGATCTCTATCTGGTTCAAAGACATTAGATATCCCTAAAGGCTACTTTGCAGTGTATGTTGGAGAGAGCCAGAAGAAACGATTTGTGGTTCCAATATCATACTTGAACCATCCTTCATTCCAAGATTTGTTGAGGCAAGCAGAAAAAGAATTTGGATTTGATCATCCCATGGGCGGTATCACCATCCCTTGCAGCGACACACCTTTTTTGAACTCACTTCAAGCTTATGTGAATGAAATGAAGTGAATCTGAGGTGCAACTTCATCTCAAAATTGATCATCCTCAAAATGAAGATGAGGCTATTAGGGGTCGACCGGCCTGAAACAACTCACATAATGTTGTTTGTGAGGGTCTCAATGAACTGAACTGATCAAGATGCAAATTTCTACAAGCATAAAACCAGCATATCATGACTCCTCAATGCATGGCTATTGCCAACATGAGGACTCTGATTTTTGAAATCAAATGAAGCGAGAAAGCCAATTTGTCAGCTGCTTTTAAACACGGCTTTGACCAGAAGCGATTTGTTTTTGTTTTTTTAATTTTTTTTTTCAATACAAAACTAAATCATTACAAAGAAAAACCTCTAAAACAAAAATCAAATCCAAAGCTCTAGTATAGCTACCGGAGATCCATCTTGCCACACACGAACGTTAATGAGCTGGTGATCTTTATTTGCAAAAGCATATGCGTAGGCTCGGACCTGAGATTTCTGAGCCTGAGGCGAGTCCGAAAAATGGTGCACAAACGGTCAGTCGAACTGACCGGAAAGCTTCACCTTGAGCAGAGGAGTTTGAGGAGACTAGTAATGGGGAATAAAACTGGCATAATGGTTTAGAAGTTTGGGAGAGATACCCAGTTTTTAGAGGCGAAGGGGGCCTATTAACTTAACAGTGAGGATAGGAAAAAAAGAAAGTTAAAAGATAAACAAGTGGTTAACCTTTCTCTTCTCTTCTAAACCACAAAATCCAGTTTTTATACTATTGTCGACAGCCATCACTGCTCATCATCATCATCATCATCGCCATCTCAAACTTCTCTCTCTCTCTCTCTCTCTCTCTCTCTCTCTCTCTCTCTTCTCTTCTCTTCTAAACCCAACCATTTCTCTCCTCCTCTATTTTTCATTTCAAAAAACCAAAACCCAAACAGTTTTAGCTAGCTTTAAGCTTTAGTTTCCATGGCTAGCAAACTTTTCTAATCCCTCCTGCTCAAGGTAGCTGCCTGATTTTGGTGCCCTCAGATTTTTGGGGCCTGAGGCGGCCGCCTCGTCGGCCTCACCTCAGGTCCGGACCTGCATATGCATAAAGTTTGCCTCTCTATAGACATGGTTAAAGCAAACCGAGGAGAAAGAGCTTGCAATGACCCTACTATCTTGGACAATCTTTCATGAGAATCTCCATCAAGGGCGCAGTTTTTCATTGATAGCATCAATCACGAGCTTCGAGTCGCCCTCTACTTGGAAATTCATGTAGCCTCGGTCTCTAGCTTTGACGATGCTATCTCTAAGGGCCATGGCTTCGTCCGTTGGAATAGTAGCACATCCCAATCCTCTGGCAACAGCGATAATCACATTCCCTTCATTATTTATGAAAACGAAACGTCATGCAGCAGATCTTCATTGAACGGATCAATCAAAATTAATCTTGATAAATGTGTTGTGAGGATCGGGGATAACCACCTTATGGTGGTAGGAATAGTTTGAGAAATGCCTCCTCAAACAACCTTATATAAGGGTAAGGTAGTTTCATGAAGATGAAAAGCAGCAGTTGCTACGTACAACATCAGTAGCAGTGGCAATGACCACTTTTTTTTTTTTTTTGAATAAGAAATCACTTCTTAAGAATGCTAAGAGAATTAAAACGTCTATATATGTGTAGAAAAGAATTCATTCAAATACCTTAATCAAATAAGTATTTTTTTTAAAATTGTTTCAGAAAGAGATACACAGACGCAATGTACTCAACTCTCGATCATTTAAATTGGCATTATGCACATGCATTGGGGACTAAATTACACACCCAAAAGTATAGATGAACACTGTTGGGTATATACAGTCAACAAACACATACCCCAAATATTTTTTGGCTAAAAGGATCACCTAAACCCTATTATACATATATGGCTTTTCTTTGATCAATGTTTCGTGGCACAAGCAAGAGTATTTGCTACTCGAGTAACTGTGGGTTTGACATTAGAGCATTGAGATGTTATAGAGCCTTGATTTCGATTGTACTTGAGATCAATGTCAGTCATCTCCACCTTCTCGCATGGTAAGCCCTTGGCACATGCAATCTTCACCGCCACCGGAGTGGAAGACGTCCCTCTAATGTTCTCACATTGCTTATCTTGATTTTTGATGGAGCCTTCAAAAAGAAAAACTACTAATTAAATTCTAGTAATTCGAGAAAGTACTTTATGTGACTAATTCCAAAGAACCAATCAATGTTATATCGACATAATTAGTCATGAGTTACACTTCTTCAAAACCCCCATCGCGCATAGAAGGATTCTTCTGGTTCCTAGCCCTTGGTAACGGATGAGGATCTTGATTATGAAATTAACTAGTCTATAATTCTTTTAATTTTAAGTAGATTTAGAATGACTTGTTGACTACCTAGCTAGCTAGTATTATAATGCTTGGTATATGGAGAGTACCTGTTTATTACACATATTCCATGGGCAGTATTCTTGATCTATGAGGATTGGGTTACCAACATTATTCATGATGATATTCTCAAAGTGAATATCTGAGGCAGTGCCAGGTGAAGGAGAATTAGGCTATGTCTTGTTTCTAACACCATTGGACGTGTTACTAAGAGTACATTGCTGATATTGATTCCACTAACAGGATCTTCTTTCTGGTACTTTCCAAGACTTCCGATACTTATTCCATGTCCTGGTCCACAAGTTACATTAGTTATTGTTAGTTGTTTGGTGCCATCACCAATCGAAATGCAATCGTCTCCGGTTTTGATGTTTGCATCAGTAATGTTAACCCCAATCGAGCGCCCTATATGTATTCCATCAGTGTTAGTACTATTTTCTGGTGCAGTTACTATGAAATGTTGGAATGTTAGTCGCTCGCACCCTATTATGTTGACGTGGAAGTTCTTGCTATTAAGTGAAGTTACATCCTTAACTAAAGAGTTTTTGACAGAGTAGAACCTCATATTCTACATATATTGAGAAAGCAATACAACATATTATAAAAAGAAGTCATAATGTAAAATGCATTATATATATTGGTATACCATGAAAAAGAATAAGAAGTAGATGAAAGAATATACTAGTTTACAATGGCAATAGATGTACACTTTGAGTTTTTGTGGCAATCATTGGCCAACCAAGCTTTATGTCCTTGGCCATCAAAGGTTCCACCACCAGATAGTGTGAAATTTTCAAGATAGGAAAATTCAATCCAAGTATCTGGTTTTGATAGTTGAGCGCCGTCTTGTGGCGCCTGCAATGTGCCTTTCACTTGAAGCTCAACAGGAGCCTTGCATGGACCCTTAAAGCTTGCTTCTTTCAGTTTGTACGTATGTTCCCTTTGGAACAAGAACTGTACTTGCTGATGTTGATGCGCATGCATCTTTCCATGCATTTGCTAAAGCCTAAACGTAAAGAAATATGAAATTCGGCAATTCAAAAGCTTAAACACTTGTACCAAAAAATATATATATATATATATATATATCGTAGACACTTGACTACATACATGAATTTTTTATTTGGTTCCCTTTGTAATATCAGAATTGGGTTTCACACCATATTTCACATTGGTCATGTCAAAATTACAAACAGTTAAAAGCGATCTCTTGATCTTCTTGCATGAGTAGAGGAAAAGTACATGAGTATTGACAACATACTCACGACAAGTTTGAGATCCATGTTGATGTACTCGCCAAGTTTTATTCTTCTTTGTTGCTTGAAACTATGATGAAAGACCTCTCTAATTCTGAGATCATTTTATAATCGAGTTAGGAAGCTTAACACCATTTGATTTTCCAACAATAACAAATTCTTCCAAAGTTATTTTTAGGAGGGTTTAAGAAGAAGTTGCAATGTTGTTCAACCTCTATTTTATTATTGGTAATATTTAGTTTATTACTACACATATTGTATTGTTGCAAACAAACTATATTGTTACAAACTAGATACCGTTAGGGATTCCTCTCTACGGTTTTACCAGGTGCCTTGAGTCACACATCCATGTTTCCCTCTAATTGTAAAACCAATACCCAGGCTAAAATCAACTAAATTCATATTTTAAGTATCTAATGTGTCATTATGGTAGAATTTTATACTCAAAAAGAAATTAGAGAAGAAAAGAAAGGGTCTAAAATAATGTTTCAATCCAAACAACGACAAGTGTGACTCATGGATCATCATTATACCAATAAAGTCTTAACTTAACCGCCCGTTAAAGTGTTGAGTTTTAATCACATAAGGCCTCGGTACAATTAGATATGATCCACCCACTTATAAGTTATATTTTATTTGTCACTTTTCTGATGTGAGATATATTTCTACCCCAGCACGTCTAACAAAATTTGAGAAGAAATAAAAGTTCAAGTTCTTGACATCGCACGGCTTCAAATAAATTTTTTTTTGATATAAATTGCAATAATTCAAATGTCCTTGGTAATGGTGACTGCAATAATTCCCACAAACAGTACCTATGTGGATACTGACTGCAATACAGCTTGTCCATTCTTCCGGCATCCAAATTTTGGTAGAGCCATTATGTTCAACATGTAGAAAGTGGAGTTGTTAGAACCTTATTGGTCAAAATAACTGGTTATTTTCAGAGCAAAATCTATCGTGCTCCAGAGTCCAGAGAGTACGGACACTATGAAAATCAGTTATTTGATATAGATATATATGGGGTACAATTGAAAGTGTTTTTATTTTTATTTTTTGAGAAGAAACAATTGAAAGTGTTTTGTTCATTGATATGAGAGGCAAGTTCAAGCCAAGGGCGAAGCCTCATCATCACAAATAAGTAACGGCATATGTTCAACTTGGTTATGGCTGCAACATTCTTACCGGCCAGTTTCTTACACATAAAATGCAGTAGCTTAATCTCCCTTACAATACATTCCTACCCGGCCGCGCCAGTTATTTAGCTATGACCTTAATAACTAGTATTTTTGTCCGGCATCCAGATTTTGGTAGAGTTCATCAAGTCCAACCTGTAAAATGCTTAGTTGTCAGTTGCGGGCATCACAGTTTTTAGTCTACATTAAATCTGCAATTGGATTTCGGTACATGCTGATTTACCTGGTAGTACTTGAGCAACTGATTTCTTTTCTTCTTCAAAGTGGCAGTCACCAAGTCCCTTTCCATGTCAAAGGGGCGAGGTTCTATAATGATTCCTTTGATATATTCAAAACCTCTCAGCTGGTTAAAAAAGGAAACTAATCAATCATCATATTCAAGGAGTCCAGTGCAAAACATGCAAGTTACAAATTAAAAGAACAGAAAAATAGAAAGGCATGCGCCTCTATCCTAATCGATCAATCCACATTACCGAACTGAATATCTATAATATCTATACTATATCAGACTATATGGTACGGCATAAGCACAAACACAGCAAGTGCTGCTAAAGAGGTGGTAAGAATTTCTTGTAATACAGCTAGCGTAACAACTTTTGATTCCTGAGATATTAGTTACCTTGTTTCTCTCTGCTGTTAGCTTGAGCTCTTCCAGGATATAGTTCTTGAGCTGATCAAGAGAACAAAGGTCAGAAAACGAACCCGTGTGACCATTTAAATCAGCCCACTTCTTTGTGCTATTTTCTTCTGGTACCACCACTGCAACAAGCTTTGACTTGAAGCTGTTTCCATAGACCCAGATATCATCAATAACAGATGAAATACCGTAAACATTTTCTAAGTACTCAAGTGCAACATACTCCCCTTGTGAGAGTTTAATCAGGTTCTTTTTCCTATCAATGATCTTGATGCTTCCATTTGGAAGTATTTGTCCTATGTCCCCTGAAAAATTAACCAGCATGCCATTAGGAAAAAAGCAACCTAATTAAGAATCGAGCAGCATAAGCGTGCATCTTAATTATTTAGTCACCAGTGTCAAGCAGATCAACATCATGATCCCACCTGTGTGGAACCAGCCATCTTTGATGGCTTCTCTTGTCAATTCAGGACTTTTGTGGTAACCAGCAAAAACAGTCTTGCCTCTCACACATATTTCCCCACAGGAAGGATCTCCAAGTGGATCGTAGCCCATATCTGGAACCTCTTCGAGGCGCAGCTCATTGAAAACAGATACAGTACCAACAACGCCAATCATGCACATTTCATCAGGATACCCAAAAGCAGTTGGCCCAACAGTTTCTGTCAACCCTGAAATGAAACATCCGAGGGTAATGCATGTGATCAGTTCAATTATCAGTTGTATGTATAGAGAAGCTGTATAAGCTAATCAGCTTTCAGCAATCAGCATAGAGGGACATAATCTAAGAGTGAACATTTGTTTACCATAGCCTTGGACTACGAAACAACAGCAAGTAACTCGCAAGAATTCTTCAATCTCAGCACTTAAGGGTGCACCTCCAGATATTATAAGTCGAATTCTACCCCCAAGCCTATTCTTTATCTTCAGAAAAATTGAAAAACCAAATAGTAAGTTAGAGTTATATTGTAATCAATAAGGTCACATAATTAGTTCTCATTATTATAAAAAAAAAACTAAGTTGAGGATGCAAACCTTTCTGAACGCTAACAGATCAGCTATTGGTGAGGCGTTTCTATTTTTAAACCCCATATTCATCCAAGCACGTTTGCTGAAACCAAAGAGATCAGCAGGGTGTTAAAGACTCCACATATAGAAATTGAATATGGACTCGTAACAGGCCTACTTACTATTTGTACAGAATGTCAAAAATCTTCTGCCTCCTGGGATTGAGCTGTTGCACTCCTTGCTTTATACCTGAAATGAGTTTGAACTGTAAGTCTATTAAAAATCCACAAGACTAAATATAATGGCAGATTGGTGACAAGCAAGTATTTTCATGCCTTCATGTATTCTTTCGAAAACTCGAGGTACTCCAGCAAGCAGTGTTGGCTTCAACTCCATCATATCATCACCCAGTGCATTAAGGTCCTTCAAGAATAAATATTCATGACAATTACTAAAGGACTTTGAAAGGTACTTAAAGAAACAGAATATCAGACAGGAGAAATCAAGATTTAGCTCCTTCCGCCAATGGCTTCAGCTTAATAGGATAAATTTGAAACTAACAAAGGTATACAAATTTGTAGTTGCATACCCCATGATAGTAGCCAACAGAAGCACCAGTGCGGAAAAAGTACTCCTCAATTATTCGGTCAAGAATATGAGCCAGAGGAAGGAAAGATAGATACACATCATCCACTGTCATCTACTCTTTGTCAGAAACGAAAGAACATGTCAGTACAACGAAAACTCTTTAGGCTATATAATTTATAGACTAAAATTAGGGAAAGGAAAGATATGTATGTATAGAAAGAAATTTATCAGGCATGTCTTCACATTTACCTTATCTTCAAATTGTTCCATAAAGAGGTCAACCCCTCTCACACCATATGCAGCGTTTTCATGCGTTAGCACAACACCTTTAGGATCTCCACTAGTACCGCTTGTGTACATAATTGCGCCGATAGTTTCAGGCTGAGGTGGGAAAATATCTGACGGGTTTTGTTTTCCCTGGAAACGATAGTCTTCTTACAACAGGAATAAAAATAAAAAATAAAACAAACAGATTTGGGAGTGCAAGTAAAGATTTGAATATAACATGCATTTTCAAGCAAAGTAAATGTACAGAACATGGCTTGAATTAGAACACACATGTAAAACCTATACAACAGACTAATACCCTTCATCTTAAATTAAGGAGTGAAATAGCTGTATTTCTTTTATTGAGATAAGCAATTTCAATGAAGGAAAGCATTATATAGGTGTAATGCAGGTTGGTTCTTCTAACATTGAGACACTAACCATCTCGGTGAATTCACTCCATGAGTACGGTTTCATCCCAATCTGGACTGCTTTATCCTTCTCTTCGTCTGTCAATGAAGTGAAGCAAACCATAACTGCACAAACAACCAAGTTCAGTATAATGTCTTCAGGCACCAATATCAGGAAATAATGTCTAGTCAATCTCACCTTTTAGTCGCTGGCTAGATGTACAATCAGGACTCAATAGCTGAAATGAAAGGTAATTGTATCTGATCAGAACCATACATATATAAGAACTGATATTATTTTTCATTTCAATGATGTCAACAACTCAAGCTATTAATATCTCACTTGTTTCACTTTCTTATCTTGGACGAAAACAACATCAACCTCTGCATGATCTATGATAAAGTTTACAGCCCCTGGCCCTGCATCAAGTCATCCAGAGAACCTTAACGAGAAGTGTAATTAAATTGTTCGACACAAAATTCCACTTATATTATAAAACAAAAATGATAGATTTCAACACTGAGAAAAGTTATCAAAATCATAATTCTAAGAGTCAGACATTTTCTCCAAAGAATAATTTTTACCTAGGGTATCGTAGAGAGGTACACATATTAGACTATGGGCATTGCAAGCCTACAGAAAATTCAATGAAATTTTCCATCACACGGTTGATACTATACACCAAAATGTGATATGAAACTAATAGTGTTCAAACCAACCTCCATCGCCATAATCCATTGAGGGCAGTTTGAACCATAAATTCCAATCCGAGAACCCTATTACAAGGTTATGTATCAAAAACAAGAAAGAGTAGTTTCAGTTGCTAAAATTCACAACTATATTTTATTAACGCCTCAAACTATTCATGTCTACTTACTGGTTCCACACCAGATGCTCGTAGAGCAGAGCCAACAAGCAGAACTTCTTCATAAACCTCCTTGTAGGTCTTCCAAACATAAGGTCCTATCTGAAGAGATTCAAACAGTTAAATAAGAGATGAAGGCAATTCATCAGCTGGACATGTGGACATGATTATAAACTAGCATTGCATTCCATAAATTCATAATAGTTCACCTTTCCATCCACAATTTTACGCCATCCAAGCATTCGATTTCCAGCAAACTTCTGCGCAGATTGACTGCAGTACATGAAGAGTTTTTTACTAACCCAGAAATCAACTGGTGTATTCTTAAGGATAAATAAAATAAAGATTAATTTCAGTTTACCCTCTTGAGGTTTGGGGTTAACATCATTTCAGTCCTCATACTTTTAATTTTGAAAGTTACCCCCTAAAGTTTCTAATTTTCATAAATCAAATTCAATTGCTAAAATTCTGTCCAGTTTGGAGGTCAATTGCTAGCATGAAATCTTAGAAAAAAAAGGGTCATAAAAAGCGATTTATGTTGTTACGTGACTATGTTAGCCTTTTTAGTGAGTTATAGATTAACGTCCAAATTAGGCGGAATTTCAACAATTAGACATGATTGATGTAAATTGGAAACTTTAGGAGGTAAATTTTCAAAATTAAAAGTATGGGGGGAACTGAAATGATGTTAACCTCAAACCTTAGAGGGTAAACTGAATTTAATCTATAAAATAATATAAGCTTAAGCCACAATATTCATAGGGAACTGATTGTATGAACAGTGACGTAGCTAGAAATGATAAGTAGACGGGTCAATGTTTAAACAAGAATACTAAAATGAATAATTTTTATTAAATAACATAAAAATGTATGAAATTATAACATCAATACTTGAAATGCTATGTTGCACGGACACCCCACTAGGGTGGAGTGTCGGACACTCCGACACGCCGAAACGGCAAAACAAGTGTCAGAAAATGTTGACTTTTCCGACACGTTGACCGACTCGCTACATCATCTCCGACACGCCACATCATCATTTATCAATTTTTTTAATTGAAAAAAAAGGAACCAAAACCTAAATAAAGCTATTGTCCACTTTTGAAAGCAAGTTACTGCCTAGTTTTGTTAGCAACCTACTGAAAATTTGATTTTTTTAATGTTATGTTTTAAGTTAGAGGTCTGTCACTTCTAATATTGTTAATTATGCACTTCTATCATTTGCATTTGACTCTCTTTAATGTTATTTCTTATGGTTATGTAATGAATTGAATTTAGAACATTATTTTGGTAATATAACAAACTTATTTTATATTTTAGTATATTTTTATTTATTAAAAATAATAAATATATAATTTTATTTGCCGTGCCCAAACCGTGTCGGATATTCATTTTTTGAGTTTTTCCGTGTCGGCGTGTCGCGCCGTGTCTGTGTTCGTGTCCATGTCCGTGCAACATAATTGAAATGTCATCTTTTATAATATTTTTCAAGAAAAACTTATACATTTCCAAGTACGTATTGAATTATGAAGGTTTTGATGTTGTTTGTAGGGAGAAAATAAATTACACTGTTTTCAACAAAAAAAAGAGATAAAATTATGCTAGGAATGGTTTAAAGAAAATGATAGAACACAAATAAATTGTAAACGTAATTACATTGTAAATCATTAATTAATTAAAGTAAAAAAGACATGGATGACTAGTAAATTTGTACAGGAGAAAACTTTCTCCACATTGATTAGCAATATATTTATTTAAAAATGATAAAAATCATGGAATAGGAGCTTATTTGTCGCATGAGTGGTATTTTGCCAAGATTAAACAAGACTTGAAAAGATCTAGGCAATAATTAATATAAAAACAACTATCAAAAAGGCCAAATATTGTCTTGAAGTGTATATATATTGCCCCAACCTTCATAGCTTAATTAGCAGCCTTTGGCATGAATGTCAGAGGGTTCAATTGAACCCTCTTGCCCACTGTGGCTACGCCATTATGTATGAACTGTCATACCCTGGTTCTTAAATTATTTTACGGTTATTTTACTTTTGTATTATTTTGATCTTTCACCGTGTTGAGTAACCGTTTACTACTTAAGGACTCTAAAGTTATCTTTTTCTTCCGTTTGGAATTTGGGAAAACTTTCTTCATGAAAGTCGTAAAGGATGTTTTTACGAGTTCATAGACATGCTATACGTTAGAATCGAAGTTAGCATGGAAAAATTATCAATTAAAAGGGTAAATTTTTAGTTGGTAAAAAGGGGGTAATTTCGATAGGCTTTAATTTTAGGTTTAAGTGTTAGACCGGGTGTGGAGCAGCCCAACACCCCCTCACTCACTCTCTCTCTCCCTCTTCCTTCTCTCTTTCTCCCGAGCCTTCCCCCGAGCTATCTTTTCGCCGGAAGTTTCCAGCGTCTTCTACCGCAGTCCGGCCAGCAACTGGCCGCCACTCCAGCCCAGCTCGGAACCCCGCCACCTCCTCACTCTACCTGGGCAAGCTTTTGAGCTTGTGACGCCACCGAAGAGGAGAAAACCCGCTGGAGACGCCAACTGCCCCTTCGCCGGAGTTCTCTCCTCCGACCACCATAGGTCGGGATTTTTGGCTCATGTTGTAGCCCTCATCAAGGTGAGTAATCCCTCAAAATGAATTAGTCCAATTCGATCTTGTTAATGAGAAATGTATAATTAAAGTTCTAGGGCTCAATTTAAGGTTTTGGTTCGTTTAACATAGTTAGGCTTGGAAATGATTTTTGTGCTAGTTAAGGAAGTTGTTGTGCGGGTTGAGAGGAGTGTTGTGCTAAAATTTGAGAAGCATTGGAGGTCGCCGGAGTACGGCTGCCGGCTGAGCAGCCGCTGCCCCTTAGGGGCAGTTTTTCATGTTTTTGGGTTTGTTTTCTTGATATGAGTTTAATGAAGTATAGTTTGGAATTTTTGGAGGAGTTTTGATAAGGTTTGTGATTTTTTAATGGTTAAGAATTGTGGCAGTTAATGGGATATAATGCAGCTGTTGGTTAATTGTTGTTAGGACTGGAGAGAGTGGTAGTAAGGATGTCGATATTGTGGTAAAGTATGGATTGAAGCAAAGTTGAGAATTAAGATGTTAGACATAGATGAGCGCGCAAAGCTCATAATTAATTTTGCCTAATTTTATATAAGCGTTGGGTTATAGTTGAGGATTTAATTATGTTTTTGGAACAAGACGTGAGGAGGCTCTAGCAGAGGAGGTCTCGGACCGACATCAGGCTTAGGCCTAATTTGTGAGTGGACATTTGTTTTAAATAATATGCATGCAAAAGATTTATTGATGAATATTTTCTTTTGTCGGAGAATAACTGAAATTGAGAATTTCGGTGATTATATATTCATATATGGTTGATTATGAGGTTAGTATGTATATAAATAAATGCTAGTTAGTTATACGTGCTTTTCCGCTATAATGAGGTAAAAATTCATTATGGTGTGACGTGAGCATTAGACGCAATCGTCGTAGCCCTATATAAATATAAGAATTTCTATAGGGAATATGCACGTATATATACACTCATGCTTTTCTGCCATAATAAGGTAAAATTCTATTATGGTGTGACGTGACCGTTAGACATCATCGTCGTAGCCTTGTATGAATTTCTATTTTTCGTATTTATTCAATGAATTCGTACAAGGAATATGACGAGTGTAAATAGATACGTATATATATAATTTTAGCCTGGGAGGCATTTTTTTTAAAGTTTGGGAGACTAGCAAGACTAGTCTCATGTTAGTCAATTTTTGAGTTAAAGTTTTTGAGCTGTCTTATGGAACGTGTTTCCTACGGAAATTATATTTTGGGGAAGCATAAATATTTTATTAAATTTATTTTTGTCCACTCACTCTAACATTTCTGAATGTTTTCCCCTTGGCCCTTTGTTTTTAAAATGCCCAGTTTGCAGAGTGCGGGTCGGTACTAGTAGGAGGAGACGAGGCATAGTTACCCATCTACCCGCCACTGTGATGGAGATTCGTAGTTTCTTGGGATTAGCAGGTTATTATCGACGATTTGTGCAAGACTTTTCAAATATTGCTGCTCCACTTACAAGATTGACCAGGAAGGGAGTCAATTTCGAATGGTCAGATCAGGGTGAGCAAAGTTTTCAAGAATTAAAGAATCGCTTGACTAGTACTCCTGTTTTGGCACTTCCGGATGATAGTGGGGAGTATGTGGTTTATTGTGATGCTTCTAGACGAGGTCTAGGTGGAGTATTGATGCAGCATGATCGAGTTATTGCCTACGCTTCTAGGCAATTGAAGCCGCAAGAGTTGAATTATCTCACTCATGATTTAGTGCTTGCAGCGGTAGTTGTTACTCTCAAGTTGTGGAGACACTATCTTTATGGAGCTAAATGTCAGATTTTTACCGATCACAAGAGTCTTCGGTATGTGTTTACTCAAAGAGAGTTAAATATGAGGCAGAGAATGTGGATGAAATTAATCAATGATTATGATTGCATTATTGAGTATCATCCTGGAAAAGCTAATGTGGTAGTTGATGCTCTTAGTCGAAATCCCACCATATCTTTGTCTCACCTGAGGATGGTTAGAGTTTCACTTCTTTTTGAATTACGAGCTTCAGGAGTGGATTTGGCGGTGGATGAAATGGGTGCCTTAGTAGCTTTTCCATGTGAGGCCCGTTTTGGTTGATAAAGTGCAGGAGGCGCAGTATAATGATCCTTCCATAGTTCGATTAATTGAAAGAACAGCGAATGGAGCCGCCGTGGATTTTTAGGTAAGAAGATACAGAACTTTGTTGTTAAAAAATAGGCTTTGTGTTCCAAAGAGGAATGAAGAGTTAAAGAAAGAGATAATGGAGGAAGCTCATAGTTTTGCATATGCTGCTCATCCGGGTAGTACAAAAATGTATCGGACTTTGAAGGATTATTATTGGTGGCCAAACATGAAGAGAGAAATTGCAGCTTTTGTGAGTAAGTGTTTAATCTGTCAGCAAGTGAAAGCTGAAAGGCAGAAACCTTCAGGATTGCTTGAGCCATTGCCTATTCCAGTGTGGAAGTGGGACCACATCACCATGGATTTTGTTTTCAGTTTACCTCGTACCCGTGAAGGGCATGACGGTATTTGAGTGATTGTGGATAAACTTATCAAATCTGCACATTTTTTGCCGATGGGAAAGAAGTATACACTAGATAAATTGGAGGAGCTTTATGTGAATGAGATCGTGAGACTTCATGGTGTACCTGAATCAATAGTGTCAGATCGGGATCCTAGATTTGCTTCTAAATTCTGGGAAGCTCTTCAGGCAGCTTTAGGTACCCGACTATACTTCAGCACTGCTTTTCATCCTCAGAATGATGGGAAATCAGAGAGGATTATTCAGACTTTAAAAGATACGATGAGATCACGTGCCTTCCAGTTCAGGGGGAGTTGGGATAAGAACATATCTTTGATGGAGTTTGCCTATAACAACAGCTATCATTCGAGTATCGGTATGGCTCCCTTTGAGGCACTTTATGGGAAGCAGTATCATACACCTCTATGTTGGAATGAAGTAGGAGAACAAGAGTTTTGTGGTCCTGAGTTAATCCATGATACTAATGAGAAGATTAAAGTGGTCAGAGATGCACTCAAGGCCACTCAAAGTAGGCAAAAGAGTTATGCAGATGTCCGCAGGAAGGATTTTGAGTTTCAAGTGGGTGATTGGGTGTTCTTGAAACTATCTCATTGGAAAGGAGTAGTACATTTTGGTAAGCGTGGGAAGCTTAGCCTGAGATATATTGGCCCTTATGAAATAATAGAGCGAGTTGGCTCACTTTCTTATCGGTTAGTTTTGCCTCCAGAATTATCCAGGATACATAATGTGTTTCATGTGTCCATGCTTTGCAAGTATATTACTGATCCTAGTTTGCAAACAGATTTGACCTATGAAGAGGAACCGGTTCAGATTTTTGACTGAAAGGAGCAAGTCCTGAGAAATAAGACAATTTCACTTGTCAATGTGCTTGGGAGGAGTCATCAAGTAGAGGAAGGTACTTGGGAATCAGAGGAGCAAATGAGGCAGCAATATCCCTACCTCTTTGATTGACATGTATGTAAATTTCGAGGACGAAATTTTTATAAGGAGGGGAGAATTGTCACACCCCGGTTCTTAAATTATTTTACGGTTATTTTACTTTGGTATTATTTTGATCTTTTACCGTGTTGAGTAACCGTTTATTACTTAAGGACCCTAAAGTTGACTTTTTTTTCTGTGTGGAATTTGGAACAACTTTCTGCATGAAAGTCGTAGAGGATGTTATTACGAGTTCGTAGACATGCTATGCTTTAAAATCAGAGTTAGCATGAAAAAGTTATCAATTAAAAAGTAAATTTTTAATTGGTAAAAAGGGGATAATTTTGATAGGCTTTAATTTTGGGTTTAAGTGTTGGACCGGGTGTGGAGCAACCCAACACCCCTTCACTCACTCTCTCTCTCTCTCCCTCTTCCTTCTCTCTTTCTCCTGAGCCTTCCCCTAAGCTCTCTTTTCGCTGGAAGTTTCTAGCGTCTTCTGTCGTTGTTCGGCCAGCAATCGGCCGCCACTCCAGCCCAGTTCGGAGCGCCGCCACCTCCTCTCTCTTCCTGGGCAAGCTTTCGAGACTGTGACGCAGGAGAGGAGAAAACCCGACGGAGATGTTGACTGCCCTTTCGCCAGAGTTCTCTCCTCCAGCCACCATAGGTCAGGATTTTTAGCTCATCTTGTAGCCCTGATCAAGGTGAGTAATCTCTCAAAAGGAATTGGTCCAATTTGATCTTGTTAATGAGAAATGTATAATTGAAGTTCTAGGCTTAGAAATGGTTTTTGTGCTACTTAAGGAAGTTGTTGTGCGGGTTGAGAGGAGTGTTGTGCTAAAATTTGAGAAGCATTGGAGGTCGCAGGAGTACGGCTGCCGGCCGAGCAGGCGGCGGTACCGCCCCTTAGGGGTAGTTTTTCATGTTTCTGGGTTTGTTTTCTTGAAAGGAGTTTAATGAAGTATAGTTTGGAATTTTTGGAGGAGTTTTGATAAGGTTTGAGATTTTTCAATTGTTAAGAATTGTGGCGGTTAATGGGATATAATGCAACTGTTGGTTAATTATTGTTAGGACTGGAGAGAGTGGTAGTAAGGACGTCGATATTGTGGTAAAGTATGGATCAAAGCGAAGTTGAGAATTAAGATGTTAGACATGGATGAGCGTGCAAAACTCATAATTAATTTTGTCTAATTTTATATAAGCGTTGGGTTATAGTTGAGGATTTAATTATGTTTTTGGAACATGACATGAGGAGGCTCTAGCAGAGGAGGCCTCGGACCGACATCAAGCTTAGGCCTAATTTATGAGTGGACATTTATTTTAAATAATATGCATGCAAAAGATTTATTGATAAATATTTTCTTTTGTTGGAGAATAACCGAAATTGAGAATTTCGGTGATTATATATTCATATATGGTTGATTATGAGGTTAGTATGTATATAAATAAATGCTAGCTAGCTATACGTGTTTTTTCGCTATAATGAGGTAAAAATCCATAATTGTGTGACGTGAGCGTTAGACGCAATCGTCGTAGTCCTATATAAATATAAGAATTGATATAGGGAAAATACACGTATATATACACTCGTGCTTTTCCGCCATAATGAGATAAAATCTCACTATGATGTGACGTGAGCGTTAGACGCCAGCGTTGTAGTTTTATATGAATTTCTATTTTTCGTATTTATTTATATAATTCGTACAAGGAATATAACAAGTGTAAACACATACGTATATATAATTTTAGCCTAAGAGGCATTTTTCTTAAAGTTTGGGAGACTAGCAAGACTAGTCTCGTGTTAGTCAATTTTTGATTTAAAGTTTTTGAGCTGTCTTATGGAACGTGTTTCCTACGGAAATTATATTTTGAGGAAGCATAAATATTTTATTAGATTTATTTTTGTCCACTCACTCTAACATTTCTGAATGTTTTCCCCTGGGCCATTCGTTTTTAAAATGCCCAGTTTGTAGAGTGCGAGTCGGTACTAGTAGGAGGAGACAAGGCATAATTACCCATCTATCAGCCTTTTTTCACCAGTAGGTTACCTGTTTAACCTACTAGGGTATTTTCCTGCTTCCGTTGGTTTTAGTAGCTCTGAATACTCTTTGGATTATTATGTAATATTTTTGGGGGTGTGCTAAGATCTATGTTTAGTTTAGTATATTTAAAAATTGAAGTTGTTAATGTATTTGGATATTTATGAGATGATTTGGAGGTTGGTAAATTTGTCTTAGGATGGTAACTTTTTAATTTTTCGGGTTAAAGTTGTCTATTGTCAAGGGAGGTTAGCCGAGCTTTTCGGTAAATTTTCCTTTGGGGTGGATCCCTCAAGACTTACATCAGATTTCAGGATGAAATTCAGTATGGGTCTTGACAACGATTAGTACGTAAATAGTTATAGAATCACCTAAAGACATCCCAAGCTGTATTTATTTCAGGATGAGGGGGAGGAAAATCATTTTTGGAAAGTAAATTCCGAAACACTGGACCAACTGAAGGCTTCCCATTCTGTCCTTTCCTTCCTTCCTCAACTTTAGCTGAGAACATCTTCATTCTTGCTTCAAAAAAAAAAAAAAAAAAAACACCTGCATGATATATCAAGTACAAGCATGTTTCATTTGGATAAAATGAATCAAAGTTGACATGGATTACTTAAATTTAACCATCAAATATACACTTACGGAGTGTTCTTGACCAAATAATCATATTGAATGATGGAACTAAAAATTATTGAACACACAAAAAGATTATGGGAACTCGATCCAAATGGATAATATGAGTTCTGAGAATGAGGCGGATGTACAGGGAAGCCAAAGATGATGTCTATCTAACTTCCACCAGCTAAAACGTGAAATATTTAGTGTTCTAACTACCACACATGGATTACTATTGTAACAATGCAGAACGCCAAATCGATCTCTAAAACAAACAAATCCACATCAACGAAAGCAACCAAAGAACCATGAACGTTTCTCAGACGTACTGTACACATTCATAAGAACTCGAAATTCAAGAAAACTTCGAAACCCAGTACATATGAAGCAGCTAGAGCACATATATACGAATTCCTAGCTATATTATAATGTAAAATTGTGTTGAAACACATATTACATAAACATATTCGAACAATTAAGCAGATATACAAAGCTGTTTAAAACAAGGGAACTTACTATCTATGTTGTGTATGAGAGAGAGAGAGAGATTACAAAGGGAAAGGGGGGTACGTCTGGAAGTGATGAGATAAGAATCAAAATGTTGGTGCAGATGGAGATATATATGTTGTGAGGGAAGAACAGAAGAAGTGTTGTTGGTGTATTAGTTGGTTGAAAGGATGGGTGGGAAGGAGAAGGTCTATTTATTACTAACGCAGGCCTAACCTATCCGATGTCATTTCGTTTCTGAGAAAACCAGAAAGTGAAATTACTCCTCTCGATCGGTGCTCGATCTCTATCGTTTTCAGCTGTATCATTTACTTGTATGTATGGCCACTAGCTAGCTAGCACTGAAAGTTTGTGCATGCTTGTGCATATTTAGAATAAAGAAAACAAAAATATATATATATATATATATATATATATATATATGTATGCTAGCTACTCCGATCTATCAAAACTACTGTATTCATCATATCTCATCATATATACGGTAATGTACCTAAAAATATCATCATATACTAGAATTTTCCCCCATTCATGCCACAACATTGGGTAATAAGCCAATTACGATCGAGATCGAGCAGAAGCAAAGTGGGTCGAGACCTTAATAATGCCATTTAATTGAGTCGTACTGCTGGTTGGGGTAGAGACTGCTGTTGGTTTCCTGATGCATATGTTTTTCATCACTAATGAATGATTTATTATCTGGTTCGTGATCTCCGTTTCAATATATAGGTACGTACGTATGTATATATGCGCGCGTTTCATACAAGTAAGAAACAGTTACACATCAAATCGATCGGGGTCATACATATGTTACCGTCAAGCTCTATTATGTATCAAATGTATGATAGACACATATACATAGTACCCTAAGAAGGCAGTATCTTGTGGACCTTTAATACAGTTGGGTGCCATTGATGTAACACAAAAGGTTCAGGTTGATGGGCATTGTGTTATGATAAAAGATTGAAATATTTGTGATATATCCGATATATCTTTCGATATTTCTTTTTTTTAACTGATCGATATATGCGAAATTACTCCGACAGGGTCAAAACTTTTTGATATTTAAGATATTTATAATGTATCTTCAATATTTCAGAGAACTATCTATAAAATTTAGTACTTTGGACATCATTTACACCTTTAGTCCTCATATCTTATGTGTTCTTGCCTCAAGTTTTGATTTTATTAGTTTAACCACAAGATGTAATGGGATCTCAAATAAATCACAGGAAGACAACAATCAATATGATTCATTTATGTGGAGAAATACATGACAAAGAATCTCGTTCTACATGTAGAAGTTAAGGAGTATATATTTTTATATATAAATCTTTGAATTAAATATTTCATAATAAAATAACATTTTCTTGTGTATCCCCGATATATCCGATATCTCTCATTTTCAAAGTTCCGATAGATATAAAGATATCGATATGAAAGAACCAATTAAAAATATATAAGTGAGGTGTGAAGAGAATGTGGGATGAGCAAAGTGGTTTATGGAGTGACAATATACGTATCCTATTTTAATCCTTGCTAATGAACTAAGGCCTCAGTTTGTTTCGCGAAAAGTAAGCAACGTGAAATGAACATTAATTTTCTGTGTTTGGGGAAGTAGAAGTCAAGGAAACAGTTTCCCGATTGAAGAAAAAATATGAAGGAAAATTGATTCCTTCCAAAATCCAATGGAACTAATTTCCTTCATTTTTTTCGCTGCATTTATTACTCATCATAATCTAATATTTTATTATATTAATTGTCAACATTTTAACAACTTTTGACTTTCCTTGTTTTTTTTTTTTAAACAAATACGGGTTTATAAGAACAACTTTAGCAGACTCTCTATTTTAGCTTTTAGCTATTTTAGAATGCGTGTTTAGGTTTTTTTTTTTTTCAGAGCTCTAGCAGACTAGCCAAAATTTAGCTATTATGACTTTTAGCTATCTCGCTAGCTAAATATAGAAAGCGAGATGACTCAGATGAGACTAACTATAATTTAATACATTCCTTGTAAGATATTTTACGTGATATATAAATATATTTAAACTATTTAATCTTTATTTGAAGAATAATGTTGATGTAATGCTAGCTAAAATAGAGTTCATTGATGCAGCCGTATTTCTAAAGTGGCTAGCCAAAATGACATTTTAGATAATTTGACTAAAATTTAACTCAAAAATGGCTAGCCTTGCTAAAGATGCTCTAACTTATTGTATTGATAGTCGCAAGCCAGAATGACAGCGATATAGACCTCAATGGATTGAGGTGATTTACATACCATTACATTGTACATTGTAGCTCGTCAATGATGAGCCTAGCAAACTATAATCTTACCCTACATATAGATAATTTTTGCATGAAAATTTCCGTTGCCAAGACGCTCAATTGTCGTGCGTCAGAAGTTTTCACTATCTAGATGTAGTCGAAACATCATAATCTGCGAGCATCAAGATCCTACCTAGAGTTCCTAAAAAATTAGGAAATTATTGTAAATTGACAAAAGCTAAATGCCTAGTGATTGGGCCAAGAGAAAAAACCCTAGCCCAACTTAGCAGGTCCACAAGCTTCCATGGATGCATCTCCCTACAGAGCCCAAACGTCAACCTACGCCCTACCCATTTCCAGAAAACGACATGTCGTATGTCCCAATACCATCACCACCGTCACTGCCCGCAACCAAATCCACGCCGCTTGCCACAACCAATCTCCTCCGCCACGGAAACACACCGCAGCAACCCAGATCGATCCACCGACAAGGACGACCAACTGGTTTAGGATAGCCACAACCACGTCATGCAAAGGAGATGAAAGCTTGAAAACCCAAGCAAAAGGCTTGATCCCTGAGCGCAATTTGGAGAACGTCAACCATCCTTGAATGCCTGTCCGACAGGACCCTAAATAGCAAGGACAAAGTCTGCTACCATTGGCACCGCCTGACAGGAATGTATTGAGTGCTTTGGTGCTCTTGCGGTGGAGAGGCAGAGAGCTTAGGGTTTTTGATATTGTTTAGTGATTAGTGGTTCTCACTGCTACTTTCGACTTTTCTTATGTTACCAAACATCAGAATAAAAAATTCTTATAAAATTTCATTCATGTCCACTTTCCCTTCTCATAAGAAAGAGGAAAGAATTATTTTCCTTTTCGTGAACCAAACGAGGTATAAATGTGAGTATTTCACTACTTCCATGAGAACCATATCATATGCCCTTTAGTCATCTTTAATTAGCTAGGTCGGTGGTTGGCAATAACGTTTTTTCTTCGCTGACGTCAAAGGCTAAAGGGGTGTATTCAATTAAGACTTTGGAGGATTTTTTTTGTATTCTAAGAGTCAATGGGTATTCAATCAAGATTTCAAAATGTCTTTTAAAATCTTGTGGTATTCAATTGAGACTTAAAATTATCCATCGAAATCTGATGGTATTCAAAGATTCAGCGATTTTCAAAGATTTCAATCAGTGCTCGACTTTGTTGGACTTAATAGCTTGGTATAAATACCAAACCCTATCAGAAATTTGGCCTCCAAGGGTGAGATTTTGAACGTTTTCTTTTCGCAAAACGACAATCTGGAGACTCAATCAGCCATGTTCAACTCCGCCGCAATCGACGGTATTGTATCCACCGTGACCAATTAGTAGCCAAAAAATCCAATAGCCACTCCGACGAAGTCTGAGTGGTAATGGTGAGCAAGACGAAACCAATCGCCGTCCTCCGCCAAGTTGACGTCGGCCACAGCTGCGTCGAAGGTAACTATATCTAGGAAATCGGCGAGAAAGCTCTTCAGGGTTGTATTCCGAGTTAACTTTGTATTTGAAAGAATTGGACTTGGTTTGATTTTGATGGTCATAATTGGTTTTGGAGTTATCAGGTTTTTGATTAGTGCCATTTATTTGGAATTCGCCGAGCAATAAAGAAGAAAAGCCTCTTCTAATGTTCTGAGTATGAATTTTCTTATGTATCTCTCTGAATTATAGTTGTTGATCGACTTGATTCTTTATAATCATACATAATAAGCTTGTATAGCATTGGGCTTTTACTAAAGAATGAGCTTTTTTCTCTTGTGAATTTAGGGTATTTGATTCATTCATATGTGTGTTTTTGTTTTCTTAATCATGGATGTTTGGTTGCCACTTTGGTAATTCTTACTTTATAGTGATACCACAAGATTCTATACGAGCAGAGCCTTATCTGTTCAATGGAAAATGGTCATGTTTTTTTGGAGATTGACAGGCTATGATGCTGGAAAGGATATATTGCTTCAAGGTTTGATTTTACTTTTGTCAATGTGGGTAATATGGAAGTTTGTGTTTGAGCCCAGTGGGCATTTTCGGTCCAAGACTCGAGATAGGCCTTGGATAGCATTTGGGCCAATACCTATGGCCTTTTTAACCCACGAAGGGTGGCGAGGTCTGGTAGCACGTGACGAAGACTTTGTCCAGAAAATTCTGATGCCCCGCGAGATTCGATGTCCTCGCGGGATCCTTATTTCCAGTTCGCGTGGGACTCTACAGTGCCTGGCGAGGAAGAGTTGGGAATGGACGATGATACCCTCGGGATAAGGTCGCTTAGTGTTCGAGTTCGCATATGACTCTACAGTGAAATGATGCGAGGCGGTGAACGAGACCTAAGCGGAGATGGTTTGACACGTGTTGCATGGAGCGCACGGTTGGCGAATTGATCGTATCCTTGTGGGATTCTGATTGTTGAGTCCGCATTGGATTGTGATTAAGTCTCCACGGGTTGCTTACGGATGATTATATAAAGAAGCTTTACAGCTTATAGAAGGGACACAATCAATCAATCAACAACTCTCAACAAACAAACAGTACAACTGCAAACCTTCGAGCATCCTCGAAACCCTTACGTTCTAAGCGCACCTTGCCTTAGATCCTAGAGCCCGTCAGGACTCGTCTCCGATTTCCCTATTGTTGCTCTGCTCGCTCTAACAGTGAGTATCGATCAACAGGTGACTAGAAGACTAAGCTCGTAAATATTTCCTCGTCCGCGAGGTGACACCGGAGCTCTCTTTCACCTGGTTAGAAGTCAGAACGCGCATCGTTCTCTTTCCTCGTCCGCGAGGTGGCACGCCCGCACGCAACCGTTTTACTTTTGTTCCCTCTCTACCTCCAGCTGAGGACGTGGGCCAAAACATTGGCACGCCCAGTGGGACTGGGAGTTTAATTTTCTTTTCCAGTCATCATTGGGAAGTCAGAAGATTCCCCATACCGAAGACCTTCGATTTCTTGTTTGAAACATAAGGCTCCGCAATACAAGCCCCATAACAGCGCGGCTTGCAGATCTCTCACTAAAGAAGAGATTCTCACTCGGTTCGGCAACCCCGACCATATTAAGATTACAATGACGGATTCACAACCAATCCCAGAAGCAGGACCTACTCTGTCCACAGAGGAAGTCCGCAAAATGTTTGAAGAACTAAGGAGCGATCTCAAGAATGAGATCGGCGCGCTCAGGAGTGAGCTCGGCTTGAAAGTCGAAGATACCCAGCAAATTGTCCAGGACCTCTCTGCGCAGGTCGCTAAGGACAAGGAGATCTGGCTCGCGAACCAGGAGAACCACGCTAGGCTTAGCGAGGAGTTCAACTATGTGGCTGGCACGATTAGGGAGGACAAGGACATAATGACCGGCTCTCTGCAAAGGATCCAGACAGAACTGGATCAGAGCAAGACGGCTTTTACAAAAGCCTTGGAGGTCCAAACCCGTCGCCTGAACGACCATGACACCAAGCTGCAGCAACAGCAGGACGCTTCCTTCTTCGGGAGCAAGAACAGCATGGAAAAGCTCGAAGACTACAAAGAGCGCCATGATACCCTAAACACAAGGGTCCTGCAGATGGAAGACTGGATTCGGGCCCAGGCGCCAAAGAATCACGCTATGAACTATGCCAGTTCAAGCGCAGCGGAGGGCTCCAGGTATATCCCGCCTAACGAGCGCCCTAGAGCAAATCCGAGGGTCGGGGCTCAAAAAGCTCCCCAATTCACCCCGTATATCCTCGCCATGCAACCCTGGAGTCGCACTCAGGGGCGCCGGTGTTTTCCCGTCGCAAGGAATTGGGACACCAGATGACCCAATCGTAGCCTATTCCAGTTCGACCCCTAAGAACGTCGGGCAGGCCCCTAGCCTCTCTGTATGGCATGGCCACAACCAGGGGGCAGAATCCGCACCAGTAACGGCAGCTGACTGGCGCCAGCTCATCTCAAGCATCGTCAAGGAGCACACCGGAAAGGGTGATGCTAGCTTTCACTATCGTGACCCCTATCCTGATAGCGTGGCACAATATATCCCTAACATCCCGCTGCAGCCCATCATCAAACCTTGGCCGTGTCGCGGATGGGCTATGGATTTCGTAGGCATCATTCATCCTCATTCCTCTGAGCAGCATAAGTTCATAATTGTTGCCACCGATTTCTTTACCAAATGGGTCGAGGCCGAACCTCTGAAAGTCGCCTCCGCGAACTCGGTGCGCAACTTCATTTTCCGCAATATCATCTCACGCTTTGGTATCCCAGAGTGCATCGTTACGGACAGGGGGGCAGCTTTCATGGCCGATTCAGTTGTTACGTACTTAAACGATTACGGCATCAAGCTTCTACACTCCACGCCATATTATGCCCAGTCCAATGGCCAAGCGGAGGCTAGTAATAAGGTTATCCTTGGCATCCTCCGCAAAATGTTGGAGTTGAACCCTCGCGTCTGGCACGAGGAACTCTACCACACATTGTGGGCCTACCGCACCTCAAAGCGCAGCCCAACAGATACTACCCCGTACGCTCTCATGTACGGTCACGATGCCGTCCTGCCCCTTGAGATCAATATCGCTTCGCTCCGCGTTCAGGAACAACATCAACTACTTGGCGAGGATTACGTCCAAGCCATGTGGCAGGAGCTTGAAGATCTGAACGAGCACCGCGTCGCCGCTTTCAACAATCTCGTCCTCGAGAAACAACGCATCGCCCGCTCTTATGATAAGATTACGCGCGGCAAGAGCTATGCTGAGGGCCAGAAGGTGTGACGCGCGGTACTCCCGCTTGGAGATAAAACAGATGGTCGGGGCAAGTGGTCCGCTCGCTGGGATGGACCCTTTATTATTCACCGAATACTTCCCAAGGGGGCATACCACCTGCGCGACTTAGACGGCACTATTCATCGCAACCCTATAAATGGCCGCTTCCTCAAGCGCCACATTGCAGGAGTTTGGGAACGCGAGGATCCTTTTCCTCCACCGGATCCCGCCACTACAGTCAATAGTGTTACGCGCCATCGCGTCTTCACCCCGCCGCCTAACACTAGGGGGCACCCGGGATAGAAGACTAGAGTACATTGTAACATACCCGCCTAAAAAGGCTAGTATAAGATTGAGGCCTATTCCAGAGGCCTTTAAAAATAAATAACTCTATTTTTTCTCCACTCTTTGTAAACGTGCAAAGTCTAAACACAAAGACTAGTACAAGATTCAGGCCTATTCCAGAGGCCCTAAAAAATAAATTCATTTATTTTTGCCTTTTTTGACTTTGTTCAATACATGTTTCGAATTGTGGCTTTGCGGCCAAAGCAATTACATTGATCATAAAAGGTGAAATTAGACTATGTTTACATTCAAAAAGCATAGATCTACAGATACTGGAAGCCTCGTCCCGCATGTCTCGCAAGGCTAAAGAAAAGTCTGCCGCCGCGTCCTTCGCTCAAAGTTGACAAACGCTTCGCGTCTTTAGACCAGCATGAGCCTTGACGCCGGCCTGGACCTAAGAGAAATTGTTGGGAAGCTAGAAGTCCAGTGGGTCAAGGTCCCTCATGCTACCACCGGTCTTCGATTTGAAGGGCCGGCAGAGCCTCACGCGCTGATAGAACAACAGGCGCAAGGCAGAGGGTACCCAACCTTTGGTCAGGCCAAACAAAGGCTTGGCCTGAGAGTAGATTTTCAGAATCACTCACGGCCTGAGAGTAGATTTTCAGAATCAACTTAAGCTAAGAGTGAGAATGTATGGTTGGGGGCTTTGCTCTAAGCAGGGACAAAAGGATGAGCAGTAGGGAATAAGAAATCATGGTGAGAGGGCAAAGACTTCACTGATACTTCACCCCAGCCAAACGTTTCTTTTTATAGGCGGAAAGGGCGATTGTACGTCCAACAGTTGTCCTCTACACAATATTTGCTCCGAGATATGAGCTGTGGAGATAAGGTCAGACGCGTTTTTCCATAATGACTACCCGCGTTCCAAGCGAGTGGTTACATTGGAAACCCTCACCAAATCTCAGAAAAAGATTTTTTCCTGACAGTTATTACGCAACAGTTGGCAAAGAGCGGGAAAAATTCAACTTTGACATTATCATAAAAGTTCATACACAAGGGGGCAAATACAAGTTAAATCATTAAGCACGCCTACAAATCCTATACAAATCTAAGAGCATGTCTTCTAAGGCTAACTCTTCATCATAGGCCTGGGCTTGAACTTCTTCGGCAGCAGCAATGGCCGAGTCCAAAGCTTCCTGAGCCTCCTCTGCGGCCTGCAAACGGGTTTCCACTTCCACAGCGCGGGCCAAGTCTTGGCGAACTTGAGCAAGTTGAGCCTGCAGCTCTGCTATCTGAGCCTCCAGGGCCTCCACTCGCCGAGCATGGCCAGCACTTGGATTCTCTGAAGACGCTCCCGGGATGCCAACGTCACCAAGCTCGGCCAAGAGGTTTGCCATCTGATTGTCTAAGTTTCGGCAAGCTTGCTCATGGGAAGCTGATTGAGCACCGATATCCAGGACTCGGCGAGCCTGCGACTCGACAGCGTCGGCCAACTCCAACGCTTGATCCAGAACAGGATTGCCGCCAGTGAGATGTCGATCCAGAGCTTCATGAGCCTCGCGAACACGTCCTACCAAGTCAAATACGTTCGAGCGAGAGCCGTGGTGCAGCAACCCATGAAGGAAAGACCGAGCTAGGCGGATGGGCTCCGGATCAGCAGGCGGAGTAGTTCGGGCCCAAAGACGAGCGGCCCGGGTGCCGAAGGAAGAAGACTCCTCGCCAGGTGTTCTCGTTGGGGCTGGAGTGGTTGGTTCAACCTCGGCAGCCGCCTCAATCTCTGGAGTGGGTGGCGGAGTGCCATAAGCGGTTTCTGTCTCCACTTCTTTGGCCTGAGCCGTCGGGTCCGGTTGCAGTGGAGAAAGCTCAAGCAGCGGCTGGGGATCCTCTGTTGGAACCGCCAGAGGCACTTCGTTGGTCCGACCCGCTCGGCCCAATTGCAGAGGAGGGGCCCAAAGTATCAATTGGAGGCCTTCGGGCGGAGATGCCAAGGGGGCAGTAGGATCGGAGACCTAGGTGGACTGGTCAAGAGCTGCATCTTCAACGGGAGCCGAGGTGGGCTCTGGGATTGGACCAGTTTCGCCTGAAGTGGCGGTTGGAGAAGACAGTTGCACGGTGACTTCCTCAGTAGCCATGCCAGTCCCCTCGATGGCCATGGCGATCTCCTCCGTGGCAGCTTCAACAGCTTCTTCAAAGATCATCTCCTCGCTGGCTTCGGTAGCTTCTTCGAGGGCGATCCCCTCGCTGGCCCCACCAACTTCTTCGAGGACTGCCTCTGCGACTTCCTTGATGGCCAAGGGTACTTCTCCAAAGAGTGGTTCTGGAGGCGGGACTTCCGTTACCACTGGCGCCTCTTCAACAACAGCGAGGCGAGGACGGGTGCGGCGGACCTGTCAAAAGCAAAGTTAGCGAGTCGTCCTGGCTTAAGAAAATTTAATCCGAAGATGGTTCGCTTACCGGGTTGCTTACCAAGCCATACTCTCGTTGATACCGCGCATCCTCGAGCAAGTCTTCTTCGTCCTCAATAGGACGCTTCCGCGAGCTTTCGCCGCTCGTTGGCCGAGGAACGACAGGAGCAGTCTCACTGTCGTGGCCCGCCACCGTTTCCCTCCGGACAGGTGCTTTTCCCCTGGCACCTTCAGACCTGTCGATTGTTCTCCGGCGGGGGACAGACTGAGAAGTAAACAAGAGGGTTAGGAAGAAGCATTTTATCAATATGTCAAAGGAGGTTTGAAATTTATACATTTAGTGACATACCTCGAGTACGGGATCGCGTTCTCGAATGACGATCCCCGTCGGGCGGCGAGTAGCAGGAACTGGCGGGAGCGCGAGCCTAGTTCCCGTCGCCGCCCCTGAACCCCTCTTTGCTCGATCGCGTTGGGCATCGAGGATGTTGCGGTCTGATTCGCCCAGAATGTCGTATAAGGGACGAAAGATGGCCGCGAAGACCGCATCATCTAGGAACTCCCAAAGGTTGTCGGACAAGGACCGCCACCAAGTGAGGTAGGCGGGGTCGACGCCCTGCGAAGGCTCAATCTCCAACAAGTTGGGAGAAAGAGGGTAGAGGTTTTGTAGCGGGGTGACCCGATCGGACTCGCCAACCTTCCTTCACGAGGTGTACTTATTGACCGAGTGGAGAAGCGGATAAGGAATCCCTTGATGAAAACCCAGTTGCCTCGCGAAGTGATTGGGGGCGTACAGCTCGAAGCCTTGTTCATCCTCGGCGAGCTGAAGGTCGCAGCACGAGGTCGCTCTCACGAAGGCAGTCCTCGCGTCGTTGTCCGAACTATGGCGGGGGAAGAAGCCCGTCGATAGGACTTCGGGATGGCGCCGGCGGACCATCATATCCATGGTAGGAGGCGGCTCAAGGTGGTTGTATAGGATGGAAAGGCTGGCGAAGAAGGACAGCGGAGTTCGATTCGCAGCGTTCCTGCACACCACAAAGCCAAGCAGCTGGTCCTCAGGCAGGAATTCCACCGGGGCTCGTCGGAAGAGCGGAAAGTACAGCTGCGTCCACAGGTTCAGGATCCACAGAGGGCCGCCAGAAAGATGGAAGGGCCTCAGGGACAGCAGGTGCAGGGTCCGGTAGAGCGCGCCCAGTACGGGTTGCCCTAGCCCGACTTCAACCCCATTGTACAGTGCTTCGGCCAGCTTGGTCCACTTCCCTGTTGGTTTGTGAGCACTGCCGCAGAAAATGAATTTGTCGAGCCAATACTCAAGGAAGGCGATGCCTCCTTCATGCTGCTCCGCATGGCCGATGTAAAACTTCCTCCACGCCCCATATGAACCTCTCAGGGCGCGGCGGGCCCTCATGTTGCAGGCTTGTGTAAACTCGGTTGACGCAAAGTCGCCTGGCGCGTACGGCTTTGCGTGAATCGGCAGCCCAGTGATGGTGAGGATGTCCAGCAGAGTGATGCCCATCTGCCCGAAGGGGAAGTCGAAGGTGTTAGTGGCACTGTTCCATAAACAGGCCATGGCAGCGATAGGCGCTCGGTCGGTGTGAGGGGGCAGTGAGAAACTCAGAGCAATGGCTTCGTGGATGTCGGTTGCTTCCCAGATCATCTGGTCGGTCTGGAGGCATTCCGCGTACCACGCCCGATCCTCCGCAGTGGCGCTGGGCCACTCCCCGACCCGTAGGTTTACATGAGAACGGGCTTGCCAGGAGGAGAAGTTCCCCGGTTCACGCCGTTAGGCCAGGATTGGTCGGCGCACGGAGGTGGTATAATGGTTGAGATCAGCGGTAGACGGAGTCGGACCGAGCAAGGCTGCCCCTGTCTCAAGGAAGTAAATGGGCGTTCCATGAGGCTGGTTGCCGGCGAAACGGCGAGCGAGGCTGGTCGACCAGGAGGTCGCCGCCGTGAGGCTAAGGTTCGAGTCATTAGCAGCGGGTTTGGGTGCCATTGTTTCCGGTCGGAGTAAGGTCGGTGCTGGAGTTTGGCTAGTTGCAGAAGGCTAAGGTTGATTGGAAAGCGATGGTAAGATGTGGGGACCCGCATCGAGGTTTATAAAGGAGACGAACCGTAACGTCCCTGTCAATCAATGGCCGCAACGAAAAGACGCAATGACGACCGAAACGTCAGCGCGTTTCAAAATTCAAAAAGCTGTAATGATGAAGGGAGGCGATGACGCCGAAGCGTCAGCAACTTTTGAAATACGGATTCCCAGAAAAAGCTTATTTAGGTCTTTTCGCTTATCCGTTGCGAAATGGGTTAAGCTCAAGGCCTAGGGGCAATGTTTGAGCCCAGTGGGCATTTTCGGTCCAAGACTCGAGATAGGCCTTGGATAGCATTTGGGCCAATACCTGTGGCCTTTTTAACCCACGAAGGGTGGCGAGGTCTGGTAGCACGTGACGAAGACTTTGTCCAGAAAATTCTGATGCCCCGCGAGATTCGATGTCCTCGCGGGATCCTTATTTCCAGTTCACGTGGGACTCTACAGTGCCTGGCGAGGAAGAGTTGGGAATGGACGATGATACCCTCGGGATAAGGTCGCTTAGTGTTCGAGTTCGCATATGACTCTACAGTAAAATGATGCGAGGCGGTGAACGAGACCTAAGCGGAGATGGTTTGACACGTGTTGCATGGAGCGCACGGTTGGCGAATTGATCGTATCCTTGTGGGATTCTGATTGTTGAGTCCGCATTGGATTATGATTAATTCTCCACGGGTTGCTTACGGATGATTATATAAAGAAGCTTTACAGCTTACAGAAGGGACACAATCAATCAATCAACAACTCTCAACAAACAAACAGTACAACCGTAAACCTTCGAGCATCCTCGAAACCCTTACGTTTTAAGCGCACCTTGCCTTAGATCCCAGAGCTCGTCAGGACTCGTCTCCGATTTCCCTATTGTTGCTCTGCTCGCTCTAACAGTGAGTATCGATCAACAGGTGACTAGAAGACTAAGCTCGTAAATATTTCCTCGTCCGCGAGGTGACACCGGAGCTCTCTTTCGCCTGGTTAGAAGTCAGAACGCGCATCGTTCTCTTTCCTCGTCCGCGAGGTGGCACGCCCGCACGCAACCGTTTTACTTTTGTTCCCTCTCTACCTCCAGCTGAGGACGTGGGCCAAAACAGTTTGATATGGTGCAGATGTAGGAACTTGGATTCATTTACATCTTCTGATATAGAGTGGTTCATGTATCGAGAAGAAAAGAAAAAAGAAGTAGAAAAGTACTGCTCTTTGGTATGCATAATCGGTTGTGTTATACTGCTATATAACATGCTTACAGTGCTTACTTTTCATGGAATTTTTGTGACAATTGTTTGCTTTCTTTTTCAGGACTAGAAAGATTATGACTAAAAACATGTCTCAAACACTTCCTTCAAGTTCTGGAGGTAAGGATGAAGAGAAGCATGAAAATGGGACCACTAGAAGTGAAGAAGAAGACATACCCAAAAGTAGTGCAGAAGACTAATATATTCATCGATTTATACATGTACATGTTTATGGTGCACAAAAATAGGTTTAGATGCACAGCTACTAGTATTTGACTCAGTTGTTTGCAAGCTTAAACTAGTTGTATGGTAACTAGTATCAAGTAGTGTAAAGTGTAAACCCTTTTTTTGTATGGTCTGGTGTAATTGCATAAGTCTATTAAAAACAATATATGAATCATTTTCAGCACTCTCTTCTGATAGTTCTGATTTTGTAGTCTTTGATTTCAATTAAGTTGAACATTTAGATATGGGAGATAATTAAAAGACTGGACTGTAACCAAATGAAGTACTTGTGGGAGCTGGTTGGTTGGAGCCAACTTTGATGGTGCTTTCAATGCCAGTTTGGCTAAGGGTAGTGTGGTATTGGGGGACTCAAATGGTGAAATAACTGAAGAACTTGTATGCAAGTTGCTTCTTCACCGATCGAAATTGATGCCAGGGCTGCTAGAGTCGCTTGTCCTTTGGCTATGCAATCATAGCTTGCTCCTGGCAGTTTTGAAGGGCTCTGCGTGCAGGTTATTCATGCTGTCAATGCTAGGCAGGATGACACATCTATTTGATATCGTTTAATTGATGATTCGGCATTTTATTGAGAAAAAATTGAACTAGTTGCATGTTCTTTCTCCCATCATTTATATGTTTCAAGTGAACTGAACAAGTGTTGTGTTTGTATTTTGATGATTTTTTTCTTTTATTTATTGTTACCACAACAATCTATGGACTCATAAAATTCAAGAAAATTTTAGTAAATCAATTCAATAAAATCTGTCAAACTCTTTAAAAAATTTAAATAATACATGAATTTGACAAAATCTATAAATTATTAAAAATTAATAAAAATCTTTTAAAATCTGAATTGAATACACCTCCCTTAAAACTAATACATGAATTTGACACAATCTATAAATTATTAAAAGTCAACAAAAATCTTTTAAAATCTGAATTGAATCCACCTCCCTTTAAACTCTGAAAGATGGAAACAAAATCCGGAGGGGAAGTAACTCTTGAAGTTCATTGAAGAATAACGAAAAAGAAAGAGATAAAACAGGAAAGCGCTGGCGGAACCACGTGTCGACTATCATCGGCGGAGGGGAAATCCGCAGGGCATAGATGGGATTTCTCAGATGACGATCCTTCCCCTCGTCATCGTCGCCGTCTGGTTTAGAGAGAAGGGCTTTTATGGAATCGAGAGATATGCCACGTCTCCGCCACCTACAGGGCGAATTAGCGACAAGCACAGAGCACCCACGTCTCCGCCGTCGAGAGGGTGAATTAGCGGCAAAGCGTCCTGCACAATACGGAGTCGATCAAAACGTTTCAAATCGATTTCACTGAAGAACGGGTTTGAAGGTGGAGTACATCGTGTGGATTTGAACGATGAATTTATGAATGGGTTGAGGCTGGAAACCGCATGCAAACCAGATTCTGCGCATTCCCTACTGAGGTAAGAGTTTAAATTCATGACCTGCAGCATTGTGTCTCCTGCTTTCTTTTCATGTTTTTGAGATTTGCTTAACAGCCGTATTCGAATTCATTAGTCAGGAACACATGTTTGCTGAGCCTGTTTTGATTTCATATCGTTCAGTATCTGTCTGGTTTAGTTGAACATCGGTGCACCTGTCAGTTACGTTAATGTTTAGTTCAGAGAGAATCGAACCCGAAAGTATTTGATATCAGCTGTGATGTTCACTCATTGATCTAGACTCGTAGATGTAAATCCACTAACATTATTGAAATAACAAGCTGCATATCCAGATGTTAAATCCCAGAAAGTTTCGAGAGATATGAAGATCTCTGTTCATCCATTTCCATTCGAAGCTAAATTGCAATAGTTCTAGTTTTATTCATGGGCAACAGTCAGAAAAGATTTAGCTGGCGAGGGCTATTTCCGTACTGTTTAGGCGTTGGACCGTAGCTTCTAAGCATGATTATCATTTTTCACCCATGATCATAGTAACTAGAACCTTGCACATCTTCAATTAGAGGAAAACTGGTGAGGGATCCATACTGTTTAGGCGTTGGACAGGGTAATTGAATTCTTGTCTACATTAAAGCACATGACCTCATGATCATAAATTTGAAATTCTTCTTCAGTTTGGATTATAACAGATTATATTCTTATACAATATCATGGCCTTGCGATATCTATGTCAATCATTTTTGTGTAAATAAATCATATTCTATGTTCTTGCATCTGATATGAAACTATCTGCAGGGGCAAGAGGCAGGAATATAAAGCATGTCTCTGTTGTTAAGGTATGTTCTAATTATATTAACTACAGCATTCTTGGCACGTGCGTGAGCTTGCTGCTTCCATATATCAGTTTGGTCAATATACTGCCAATTATTTATCTCATTGAAAAAACAGGCATGAATTTTGTATTGATTTTGTCATAATCGGTCAAGTAACAAATTTTCAAGGTAGATATGGTTATTTCAAAACAATATTTTTGACAATGCCTTCAATTATTTGTCTGGAAGGGGTTTTTTGTGTAATTTGTGTTGATTCTTATTTTCTCTGAGACAGCTGTACTCTTCAAAACTTGTAATATCTTCTCATATGTTGGTGTAAATACTATGTGATTTGTCAGAAGTGCATAGCATGAAGTGAGCATTGCTATTCAAAGTGTTGTCTGATGCCATTTTGTCAATGAGATTTTGATGCATTATGTAACAATTAATTTGCAAAAGCAACAAACTGCTGTAACCACATTTTTTAGTTTTTTTTTTTTTTTTTTTTTTTTTTTTTTTTTTTGTGGCGAATCATCATACCTATGATGGTGAGATGAAACCCACTTGGCCATATTTGCTGATAGCCACTAGTCTTGCATCAAACAGTCTTATATGGAATGGAAGGATATGTCAGCAATTCGATGTATTAGCTATATAAACCAGACATTTTAATGAAAGGAATATAGTATTTACACTTCAGTATGCAATGCCAAGGGCTTTTGTCTTTACCTTTAGTTTTTGTTTTTTGTTGAATTATGCTGATGGAAAGAGTAAACGTCTATATGCAGTCGTCCTAGCATCCCCTTATTGCATTGTAAATCTCCTAGAGAAAAAGATGCCGAAATTAGATCCCACTTTCACGTGTTATGAATTTCCAGTTGATCTTACCCATATATTTAGTCTAATACCTATTGTTGCAGCTTGTTAAACTTCCCCGCACTCCAAATGTTGTTGACATACTGAAGAAGTGTATAGAACAGAGATGGTTGAGTGATGACGTGTATGTTTTCTCCCTGTGCTCTCTCTCTCTCTCTGTCTCTATCTCTCTCTCTATATCTATATATAATATATATATATATATATATATATATTTGCGGTCCGTTTCTCATTCTAAACTGGCACTAGTTCCACCCAGCATGAATCAAATTAAGTGAAATAATAATGGGTGACAGTAAAACAACAATGAGGGAGAGTAAAACAGTGACGCGTGCAAGATACACAGCGTCATTTTCACTCATGATCATAGTAACTAGAACCATGGAGGTCTTCAATTAGAGGAAACCTGAGTGTCTTGTATTTTTTCAAGTATGAATCGAAGATTATTGTTAAGTATCACTGGTATTTTTCGTTTTTCCAACTAATAGAAAAGGTCGAAGTGAAAGTTGACTCTGCTAACAGAGTTGTGCGGTGTCATTTAGTTTATGATGTAGGAGCATCCAAAGTTTCCTTAATTAATTAGGAGTTTATTATCTTTTATTATTTTCTTTATTATGTTTTATTATTCTTAAGTCTTTTAGGTTCCTGTTTTTATTAGGGTTTGCTATTACCTATATATATAGCTTTTTGAGAGTCTTGTAAGTTAGCTTTGTTGTTTTGAATAAAATTATACATAGAGTTTCTTTGGGACGTTCTGCCCTAGAACTCAATATATCGTTCCTGCTTAAATCCTACAGCAAGTATTTCTCTGCAATTGCTTGTTTTCGTTGAGAACGTCTGCTCTCAAGTGTTTTTACCCCTGATTTAGCCGCAAGACAGAAACTTTCAGTTTCTGCCCTGCATTAGCTGGTATCAGAGCAGTGCTCTGGGCCTGCAAAATGGTTGGACGTGGTAGAGGTCGTGAAAGAGGAGCTTTGGAGGATCAACAAACAGAGATGGCTGAGATGCGCCGTATGATTGAAGACCTGACAAGGGCAGTACAAGCTCTTCAGGGTCAGGAGCGTAGGGGAGCCCCGGATGGTGACCCTAACCCCTCGGAGGATGAACTGGAAAGTAATCCCGAGGAAGAACAGGATGTTGACAACCCTTTTCATGAGGTTGCTGGAGATGGAGAACGCCCAAATCGCAACGGATTGGAAGAGCGGTTGGTTCGCGCCCTGGATTTCAGTGGTGGAGGAATTAAAATTGAAGTTTCTGACTTTTATGGCCAGATGCATGCAGAAGACTACTTGGACTGGGAGGTTAGTTTGGAAAATTATTTTGAGTGGAAGCCTATGGCAGAGAGCAGAAAAGTGTTGTTTGTGAAGCTTAAGTTGAAGAGTACTGCACTTCAATGGTGGAAGAGAGTTGAAGAGCAGCGTACTAGGCAAGGGAAACAGAAAATCAACACATGGGCTCAGATGAAATCAAAGTTGCGTAAGCAGTTTTTGCCAGCTGATTATGCAATGGAGTTATATGAAAGGTTTCATTCTTTAAAACAGCTGAACACATCTGTTGAAGAGTTCTCTTCAGCGTTTGACAACCTTTCAATTCGGGTTGGATTAAACGAGACCACTGAGCAGTTGACCTCTCGTTATCTCAGTGGATTGCATCCGTCCATTAGAGATGAGATGGGAGTGGTTCGGCTGTACAACCTAGAAGATGCGCGACAATATGCCTTAATGGCAGAAAAAAAACTACAGCGTCGTGGAGTTAGGAGGCCTACTACTGGACGTTTTGATGGTGCTTGGCAAAGGAATTCAGCCACAGTTCGTGGGGTTCGTAGTGACCAAGTTGCTATCCCAACTGGTGGTAAGAATGTCATTGGTGTTGATAAGAATGAGAAAGGAAAGGAAGTTGCAAGGCTTGGCTATCAAAACACAGGTGCAGGAACTTCAAAGGTTGGAAATTCTTCCCAGGTTCGGTGTTTTACGTGTGGGGAGAAGGGACATACTTCTTATGCATGTCCACAAAGAAGGGTGAACTTAGCAGAGTTTGAAGGTGATGACTCAATTTTCCTTGGACCAGATTATGATGAGTATGGTGGTGAAGAGGAAAATATTGATCTTTTACCCATGGAAGGACAGTCTTTGGTTCTGCGGCGAGTGATGACAGCACCAAAGGTGGAAGAAGAGGACTGGAGGCGGCGTAGCATATTTCGCACACGTGTCCTATGTGGGGGAAAGGTCTGCAACTTGATTCTTGATGGGGGTAGTACTGAAAACATCATCTCAAAGGAAGCAGTAGAGAAGTTAAGGCTGCCTTTGGAGAAACACCCCAACCCCTACAAAATTTCATGGTTTCAAAGGGGTAATGAAGTACCAGTCACTTCACGTTGTTTGGTTAAATTCACTATCGGAAGAGATGTTGATGATGAAGCTTGGTGTGATGTTGTTCCTATGGATGCTTGCCATATACTGCTTGGAAGGCCATGGTTGTATGATAGAGACATGGTTCATCTCACTAGAGCCAACACTTACTCGTTCCATAGGGATGGAAAGAAGATGACGTTGCAGCCACTTAAAGAGGAGCTGACCAGCCACACAAAGGCTGCTAAAGTCAACAACCTCTTGACAGGCCACGAGTTTCAACTTGCAAGTCAAGAAACGGGAGTGGTGTTTGCATTGGTTTCAAAAGGTGTACAAGAGGATCAACGCTTGAGTTTTAATGAGTTTCCACTGGAAATTCAGCACATATTGATGGAGTTTAAAGACCTGGTTGGTGATGAGCTACCACAAGGGTTGCCACCCATGAGGAGCATCCAGCATGCAATTGATCTTGTACCAGGAGCAGCTTTACCAAATCTGCCAGCATATATCATGAGTCCTATCACAGAGTGTTTGAAGCATTCATCTTTCACATGGCCAAATTCAGCACAAAGGGCATTTGAAAGAATAAAGGAAATGTTAACAGAAGCTCCGGTACTTGCTCTACCAGATTTTGAGAAGCTATTTACAATTGAGTGTGATGCTTCACATGTGGGAATAGGAGCTGTTCTTAGTCAAGAAGGAAGGCCGGTGGAATTTTTCAGTGAGAAGTTGACTGATGCAAAATGTCGCTATTCGACATATGATCTGGAGTTTTATGCTTTGGTTCGGGCCATACAACACTGGGAGCACTACTTAGCCTATAAAGAATTTGTGGTGTACTCAGACCACCAATCCTTGAGGTATCTGAATTCTCAAAAGAAGTTAAATGCTCGACATGCAAAATGGAGCTCCTACATTCAAGAATTTAATTTTTCCCTCAAGTACAAGGCTGGTGAGTCTAATAAAGTTGCAGATGCTTTGAGTCGTAGGACCCTAATGTTGAATGTGATGAGTACTCAGATTGTTGGATTTGAGGAGCTGAAGAATCAGTATGCTACTGATCCATATTTCAGTTCTATAATTGCTGAGCTGCTAGGTCCTACCGGTTGGAAGATGTTACCATTCAAGTTGCATGATGGGTACTTATTTAAGGGAAACTCGCTGTGCATTCCAGCAGGCTCTTTACGTGAGCAGATCATTAGGGAGCTTCATGGCAATGGGCTAGGAGGACATTTTGGCAGGGATAAGACCCTTTCCATGGCAAATTACAGATACTATTGGCCTGGAATGTACAAAGATGTGAGTAGGTTGGTTCAGAAGTGTCCAATTTGTCAATTTGGTAAGGGTACATCCCAAAACACGGGTTTGTACACACCTTTGCCAGTGGCAGAAGCTCCATGGATTCATATCAGCATGGATTTCGTGTTGGGACTTCCCAAGACAGCTGCTGGATTTGATAGCATTTTTGTGGTGGTGGATCGTTTCTCTAAAATGGCGCATTTTATTCCGTGTTCAAAGACCTCAGATGCTACACATGTAGCTGATTTGTTTTTCAAGGAAGTGGTGAGATTACATGGTGTGCCAACCTCTATTGTGTCTGATAGGGATGTCAAGTTCACAAGTCATTTTTGGAGGACGTTGTGGCGAAAATTTGGGACTGAACTTAAATACACTAGCACATGTCATCCTCAAACGGATGGCCAGACTGAAGTTGTCAACAGAAGCTTGGGCAATATGTTGAGATGCCTTGTTGGAAGCCATGTGAAGACATGGGATCAGGTTATTCCCCAAGCTGAATTCGCATACAATAATTCAGTGAATCGTTCTACAAAGAAAACACCTTTTGAGGCAGCATATGGGTTAAATCCCCAACATGTTCTTGACCTTGTTCCGCTTCCTCAGGAGGCAAGAGTTAGTGATGATGGTGAAGCCTTTGCTGATCATGTCAAGAAGGTTCATGAAGAAGTGAAAGAAGCTATCAAGGCTAGCAATGAGTCTTATGCATCAGCAGTCAATCAGCACCGAAGAGTGAAAGAGTTTGAAGAAGGAGATATGGTTTTAGTGCATCTAAAACGGAACAGATTCCCTAAGGGCACATACCATAAGTTGAAATCGAGGAAGTTTGGGCCGTGTAAGGTGCTGAAAAAGATCAGTTCAAATGCATACATGGTAGAGTTGCCATCTGAGCTTCAAATCAGCCCAATTTTCAATGTGTCAGACTTGTATGACTTTGTTGGTTTTGATGGTGAACCGGTTTCAGTAGAAACACAAGTTCGCCGACTTCCTCAAGCACAACCTGCTGTTGTTGAAGATGTGTTGGATGTCAAAGAGATTAAGTCTAGGAGGGGCAACCAGTATAGACGATTCTTAGTAAAGTGGTTGGGCAAGCATGCTAGTGAGAGTACTTGGGTTGCTGAAGAAGAGTTACAGAGGATTGCTCCAGAGACATATGCTCAAGTTTTAGAAGTTTTCTCTCCGGAGTCGAGTTCTTCCCAACCCGGTGGAGTTGATGCAGGAGCATCCAAAGTTTTCTTAATTAATTAGGAGTTTATTATCTTTTATTATTTTCTTTATTATGTTTTATTATTCTTAAGTCTTTTAGGTTCCTGTTTTTATTAGGGTTTGCTATTACCTATATATATAGCTTTTTGAGAGTCTTGTAAGTTAGCTTTGTTGTTTTGAATAAAATTATACATAGAGTTTCTTTGGGACGTTCTGCCCTAGAACTCAATATATCGTTCCTGCTTAAATCCTACAGCAAGTATTTCTCTGCAATTGCTTGTTTTCGTTGAGAACTTCCGCTCTCAAGTGTTTTTACCCCTGATTTAGCCGCAAGACAGAAACTTTCAGTTTCTGCCCTGCATTAGTTTAGCATAGGCATATGTGGTTTAGGTAAACTGCAATTGGAATTTGAAGAGCCGTGTAACGTGTGATGGGATAGAGTTTATTTACCATACTGGAATCTGTTTAGTACTGGTAGCTTAGTAAATGTGTAAAATTAATTTGTCGTTACATGAATGATAATCCCTCCCGCCCTCCCTCAGTGTATCCACATTTGCAACTTTTTGGCATCTCAGTGGGACTGAACATATAGGCCTGTTATAATGTGGATGTGGAGATAATTACTCATATCTTTTTTGTATTTCTTCAATTGATGCTGTTGAGGCAGTAGGTGAGAATTTGGATAAGATAACTTCCTTATTTTTGCAATTCTACATATTTGAAAATATAGGTTGATGAGTTGACATTGGTCTCATTTTGTGACAAGATAGAGATTCTTGTTTAATGGTAGGAAATGCTGTTAAGAACTTAAAAGAGGATGTTCCATCAAGTCACTTGGCCTTTGCTAAGAATTAAATAAATAGGTGTCTAAATCAAACCCTTCAATGGACAGTCAGGGACCATGGCAGTCTTGCTGTTCTTTTGGTCTGTTTTTATTACCATGGTCCGTTAGTTATCCAGTTGGTTACTGCCTCCTCATTTTAGAGTGACCAGACTGTCTCTCAGGAAATAATTGATCCATTTTATAAAATATCTGCTTTGGTGAATTGTAGCTTGAACTTCCTTATATCTTCCTGTTGTTCAGTTTTCATTTTGAGGATAATGTGCTAGTAGAGTGTTATTTATGATGAATAAAATGTGTATGATTGTTTTCATGGACTTGAATTTTACCCACACTCACAGACTATAACCCGAATCTTGCTTATTTTATGGATAAGAATATACTTCGAATCTATGGTTTCAACTATAGGTTTGCCGTTATGGTAGAATTTTATCCATGAAATGTGTACTTCTCTTTTATCTATGTGCCCTCAAGCTACTTACAATGTCGCCTCCTCCACCCTAAGTCTTCCTAAACAATCCAATTGAGCACTTTTATTGAATTTGGTTATAATGCTGATAAAGCTTGATTGGAAATAGTGATATATTTGTTGCAACATGGTGTTTATACTATTATGAATGAATGCGTGCACTAATAATATTTTCTGTGTTCGCTACCAAAAGATATCTGAACTTGCTGAAATATAACCAAAAAAGTTGGTTGGAGTGTATAGCCTGCTTGAAATTTGGGCCCTCATAATTGTTACTGAACCGGTTGCCCTTGCTGGAAACAGGTCCATGGAAGACGGAAGGCAAACCACTTGCCGTGGTCAGAAAAAAAAAAAAAGGAGGAGCACCGCGTCGTAGACATGCTGTCACGTCCCAATTTTCGAAGAATAATTTTCAAAAATTTTAGCATGATATAACTTAAAATATTACAATTCCAAAACTTGTTTCAAGACAACATCTAAGAGCACTAAATCAATGCGGAAATGTAATGTAACATAACTCAACACTGAGTTAAATATTACATATTCTTGCTTAAATAAACTTGAAAGTCAAGAAAATAAAAACACTCATATGAGTTTAATATTGTTTACCTCAAATATCACAAAACTATACAGAGTACAGCAAAACCAAAAAGAACTCTGCCTCTAAGCCTCCGTCTCAACCCTGCTGATCTTCATCTGCAAGTCTAATCTGATGCACTAAAGGATAACACAATATCCTTAAACTAACCCTTAACTCAAGAAAGGACAACTTCTCAAAGTCATTGAACTTAATGACACAATAGAGCTGTCACTAGTTCTCAAAATCTAAACTCAACCCCCCCTCCTCCCCACCAATTCCAACTTTTAAACCTAAGGCTCTTACAAGAAAAACTTGCTCCAAACTTAGAAATTTTAACTCTCAACAACCTTACCACAGCAAAAGCTAGCTAACATAGAAAACTAAGGCCGAAACACAGCCGGACACGCTACCACGCGCCGCCACTGGCGGCGGCGAGTGAGCCTCACATGCCAGCCCAAAACTTCATAGTTTGGACAAACTCAAAACATGAAACTTATAGAGTGAAGTATAAAGAACACTTTCTGTACATGAGGTTTCAACTAATTCGACCGGGATCGGCTGGTAAATGCCCCGCAATACCAACCCGGAATCAAATTCAAAACCTGCAAAATCGGGCTCAAAAACCTTAAAACTTGATTCAATCTAAGCTTAGCCACTACCAGGAGGAGGAGAGGATCACAACTCACCTAGGTTTGCCTCTCGTCGCCGTCGTATACGGCGGTTCCGATCGAAATGCAGCAGCTCCCTTTTTCGACAAGGGCTCCAATTCCGGCGCACTACACCGAGCAACAACTGCCCAGCCTTGAAGAGCACACTTGAGGAAGTCGAATGGGACTAGCGGAGGTCCAATCGATGGCCGGACGGCGGAGATAGCACCGGTCAAAGATTGGTGTGCGGGTGAGCTCGGGAGCGGGAGGGAGAGAAGAGAGAGAAACTGATTTTTAGGTTTCTAAAATAACTACCCCACACTTTTCTACTTATACACTTTTCAAACCCGGAAACTAACTTTCTCTGACCATAACTTTCTCATACGACATCCGTTTTACGTGTGCCGCGTGTCTACGAATTCGTATAGCCAAACTCTACAACTTTCAAGAAGGAAGTTTTCGAAGATAACTTACGGAAAACAAAGTCAACTTTTGGTCTCTTAAAAGTCAAAGCACCTTAAATAAACTCCCGAACTTCAACTACGCATAACCTAATAATAATTTTCATAAATAATCCTTCATTAAATATGAGAATAATACAAGAAAAATGATATGAAAATCTGGGGTATTACACGCAAATAACAACAACAGTTTTAGTTGGTTCACATGTAATTATTTGTTCTTGTTGTTATTACTGCTAAAACAGTAGAATGGGAGAACATAAAAGAATATGTAATCATTTGTTGTTCTTGTTTTTGTTGTTACTGCTGAAAACAACAGAATGGGAGACGCGTAGATTGTTGGATAACACCGATGTCCCAACCATATTGGGGACGAGGAGGTTTATTTTGTGGTACCACTGAACTGATGTTGATGAGTCCTCCTGTTTTTTGTAGTTTATTTTAATTATCAGAAAATTGTTGTTGCCTTCTCTTTACTTTAAATATCGTAATGGTGTTTTTACCCTATTGACCTGCACCTCCATGTTCAGTAGTTAAATTGCATTGTGAAGTTATTTATAAGGGACAGCTGGACCTTTAATTTGTTTGGCACTGTGAATAGTTTCGTAATCGGACATTGAGCTGCCATACATGAATACTGGGTTTATGATGCAGAATTAGTATTCAGTTTTTGGAGGCTAGGTACCCGTTGATCATTTATATGTCAAAGGCTCTTCGAAATATCGTACACGATTATGCCAGTGCAATTTGTTACATGTTCATGTTTTCTTATAATGAACGTTACTACAATGTTTAAGAAATGATGTATAACAATATCGAAACCGGTGATTTAATCAAGACTAGATCATTAGATACCACCTCAATCAAAATAAGAGTAAATAGTTAATACACATCAACTAGTCCACCAATTAATAGAATAATTAAAGTTTTTTTTTTTTTGATAACAGAACCTTACCAAAAAACAACAGACCCAACAATCCTTACAAACCAAATAACCTTACAAGCATTACAAACATATAGATTTCAAGGAGGAGCAAAGACCGCATCTGATTGAAGAACATGTAGCAAAAAGCAAGGAGGATTATGAACCCAGTTCAAAGAACACTCCAAACATGAAACAAAGTGAGCAGCAGTATCAGCTGCTGCATTTGCCTCCCTACTGATCCAGTGTCAGAGCCCACCCCAGATTTCACCTTGAAACCCATGGTAAATCTTGCGGGGTCCATTGCCAAGAAAAATTTACCAAAACTTCGGCTAAACATTTCGTGAAAATGGACAACCCTTACCTGAAAATCCAACTGAACACTTCTAAACTAAACAACAAAGTCAGCATTAAATAACTAGCTGGTTATCAGAGCATATCTAATAAGGGAAGATTAACCATGAATAAAGACGAAGCGGAAGCAGCCTCAGACTATTGGACTAAGCCTCGATTCCATGTACGCTCGACCTCAAATTAACTTAGCCTGCAAACTGAGCATTTGCAAACGAAGGGCCCAGGAGAAAGTAATTTAAAACGTTAGAGTGAGTGGACAAAAATAAATTAATTAATGTAACAAAACGTAATTTTCACTACTTTCCCACATTTAAACTTTAAAACCCTGATGCACGCAACTTGATAAACACTTAACTTTAAATCTAGATTCTCATAAAAATGGACAAACCAGACCCGCTGGTTAATCAAATACGGAAATCTCGTCAGAAGAGATAAACCAGCCCTGCAGGTTAATCAAATACAAAACCGAGAAGATTAAAATAAGGGAAGAGTTATCACCATGTAAAAAGGAGCCTCCCAGGCTCTGGTCGGTGCCTCCCAGGCTATAATAGCGTCCCACGGTAAGCGCTGAACTCTCATATGATGAGGACCGCTAGTAACTATAATAGCCTCCAACGTTAAGCGCTCTACTCACATATGATGAGGATCGCTATATAATGGCTAGCTAGCAATAAATATATATACACCGATCGGTTGCCTCCCAGGCTATAGTAGCGTCCCACGCTAAGCGCTCAACTCTCATATGATGAGGACCGCCGATAGGACTATAATAACGTCCCACACTAAGCGCTCTACTCACATATGATGAGGACCGCTAAATAGAGTATAATAGCGTCCCACGCTAAACGCTCAACTCTCATATGATAAGGACCGCCGGTAGGATTATAATAACGTCCCACGCTAAGCACTCTACTCACATATCATGAGGACCGCTAAATAAAGTATAATAGCGTCCCACACTAAGCGCTCAACTCTCATATGATAAGGGCCACCGGTAGGATTATAATAACGTCCTACGCTAAGCGCTCTACTCACATATGATGAGGACAACAAAAAGCAGAGGGAAAGAAGAAAAGAAGCGGCGAGCCAACAAGAAGGTGGAGCCCACTCTCTAACTCTCTTTACTTCTTTTGCAGGATCTCTATCCTTCGGCCTCGTTCCTCACTCCGCCAAAAGCCCGCAAGCCATCGAGACGACCACGCGAGGTAGCCATCAAAAAGAAGGCGAAATGACCTCACCCCCTCCTCCTTTCGTTGCAATAATTATGTAGCCGCTCGGCCCTTACTCTCGTACATAACGCCATGCGTTTCGCATAACAAGCCGTACAAGAGAAGGAAACAAGCATCCTTGCTAAAATATTGTCAGGCAAACTGGGATGGCCTCACAAGACTGGAAGTCCAGGCGAGTCAGGTGACCACACATCGAAGCAAGAAGCCCTAAGGGGTGGCGAGCCAAGATTCGTGCCAAAGCAGGAACCCTAAGGGGTGGCGAGCCAACATTAGTGCCAAGGCAGGAACCCTAAGGGGTGGCGAGCCAACATCCGCATCAAAGCATGAACCTTAAGGGGTGGCGACCCAACATTCGAGCCGAGGCAAGAACCCTAAGGGGTGGCGAGCCAACATTCAAGCCAAGGTAGGAACCCTAAGGGGTGGTGAGCCAATATTCAAGGCAAGGCAGGAACCCTAAGGGGTGGTGAGGTGACTTTACATCAAAGCAGAACCATAAGGGGTGACGAGCTAATATTCAGAAGCTCTAAGCCCAGGCGAGGCGAGATGATGTCACAGGCGAGGCGACATCCATTCATGTGGAAGATGAAGCAAGTCGCGGAGTCCGCTCACAAGTGAATACGCGGAGTCCGCTCACAAATGAACACGCGAATCCCGCTCACAGATACACGCGGAGTCCGCTTACAGATATACACGTGGAGCCTGCTCACAGACATACACGCGGAGTCCGCTCACAAGTGAAAGCCCACTCACAGATATACACGCGGAGTCCGCTCACAATTGTACACACGGAGCCCGCTCACCGACATACGCGCGGAGTCCACATGAAAGAAACAGTTCGCCTACACGCAGAGATCACCTACGCCACTATCAAGGACTGCGGCCAAAGCCATTCAAGCTTTCTGTCACGCTGCTGCAACACCTGTTCCGGGTGCCTAAATCAAATCAAGACACTCTACCAAATTGAGTGTCCACAAGAAACACAGTTAATGGACTCAAAATACGTATGTTAAACCAAAAGCCGGCATTAAGCCATAAAGCCTACAAACCTCTTTTGAACTACGGTCGGTTTGATCCCACAAAGGGGTACGTAGGCAGTCTAGCAACCCACTAGATACAACCAAAATTCCAAACAGAATCCCTGACACCACCAGTCAAATTCTTCTAGTCCAAATGATCTTGGTCAAAATTCCTAAAGCACCAAACAAATCAAATACATAACCAAACCTTTCGAACTACATTGGTTTGATCCCTTTACAAGGGTATGTAGGCAATCTGGACTTAAATCTGGATGCAACCACCAATCCAAATAAATCCCCGGATCGCCTAAAGCCAAAATCTTGCTCCAAAGCTCAAATGCCTTCAGACACAAATCCAAACACATTTCCAAACACCGCTCTCATCCTAAAGTCAAAGCCCTGCAACGAGTCATTCACTCGTTGGAACCCTTGAACTACGAGTGACTTGATCCTCTCCTGGGTACGTAGGCAACTCATTCCCAAATGTGGGTGCAGTCACAAAAACAAACAAACCTACAATGGTCTCTTGGTAAACGGAATCAAAGGGTGTTCCCTTGTAACAAGGGATTGTAATTAAGAGACACATTCTGTCTTGAATGGGTTGAACCAGACATAAATTAAAACTCTATCTTAGTTAATAAGATAGGTGAAGTTATGTTGGGTATATATATTTTTACAATTTTTGCCCAACATAGTTTTTGGCGACTCCGCTGGGGATCAATTTTCCTTTTCATCTCCGTTTACTCAGAAATTTTTTAAATTTGTTACTTGTTTGTCTCAGGAGAAATAAGATGGCACCACAAGGAATAATCCATGACCGTAAGCTTGAAAGTGCTCAATCAAAAGGAGGACATGCAAGACAAGCTGGTTGTCGTGCCTCTTTCGTCATTGATCAAGCCTCCATTTTAAGCAATAGTTTGGGGTCTGACCATGATGATAAAGTAAACAATGCCTCTGGAATGATTAACAAGTCCCAATTGAAGAGATCACCTTTGAAGAATGCTCTCAGAAATGCAAGAAAGAGAGCGGCAAGAGTTCAAAGGAGAAACGCCACCAAGGCTCAATCAGGAGAAGCTACTCAAAAAGTTGTAGCCACTTAAAACACATCAACAACTTCAAAAGTCATCAAGACTTCAGTTGTCAAGACTAATCAAGCCGTTGTCATCACTCAAATTATGATTGGCTCAATGCCCATCAACTTGACCATTACAGCATCACCACACGTGGTTACTCAAATCGGTATAAATGCCACGAAAAATGAAATGGTGACACTCACCAAGGGAAAATGTGAGGTTCTAAAAAGGCATGAAGCCCATAACCTCAAACCCCTACAACAAGCATCGACAGCCAACATGACTTCCAGCCGACCTCAAACAGTGAAGTTCATTTCAACCTCTCACAATGCCTGCAAGGAAGAGAAAGATGCTGCTATGCGATTGAAGGCAATTCAAACCCAAAAAGTGGTGGGGGCATTTCAAACTAAGACACAACAAGGAGCATCTCCCGTGTTTCAAGTCAAGCCAAGACCTTATACATGGCCGATGGAAGCCCCGAAATGGTTCAAGCAAAACATGGACATAAAGTCCGAAACCATGTCAATTATGATGACCAACACGACAACATTAGAAGAACAAATGAAGCAGTTGCAAAGAAGACTAGCTGAAGCTGAAGCAGGAGCTCTTTTATTGCAAGCTGAAAAATAAGTACAAGCTAAGAGGCATGCTGATGCCGAGGCCAAAGCAGCTGAACAACTAGCTGAGAAAGATACTGAAATTGCTGAGCTGGTAGCAAAGTTTGCCCTCCTTACAAAGAAAGAGGCAGACGAGGAACCCAAAAAGACTCATTCAAATTCAGTCTCTCTACAAGACATCAAGACTATGATAGTTGACGGGATCAAAGAATTACAACTATCTTTAAATCCTCCAGTTTCCGGATACCTCAAGCCCTATCATTCCCACTGTGATGCATTACCTTTCCCTAAAGGATATTTGAAGCTAACTTTTGACAAGTTCGACGGAGTAAATAGTTCTCCTCATGAACATTTGGCCCATTTCTACTCAGCTTGTGGGGAAGCGTCATAAGTCGTTGCATTATTAGTAAGACAATTTGTTCAATCTCTCAAAGGAGCAGCTTTTACATGGTACACTAAATCACAACCCAACTCCATACTCACTTAGGATGACCTGCAAAAAGCATTCCTGGCACAATTTGTCACTTCAAGGAAGAGGGTCTCAATAATTGACTTGGTCGACACAAAACAAAAGGATGATGAAGAAGCCAATGCGTTCATTTGTAGATGGAGGAGCTTACATGTTCAATGCTCGGATAAATTGATGGAGCAATCTACAGTACAAATTTGCTCAAACAATCTCTTTCCAGAAATAGCAGCTTTCGTTAGTACTGCAGAACCTCAAACATTCGACGAGCTTGTCTCAAAGGCTAGTAATGTCGAAAGACATGTGACTCGTAAGAAGATCCCAATAGAAATGCTCTTCAAAAGTGAGAGAGTAGACAATACTGGAGATTCACTAGCTACCTTTGTCAAAACTAGTGAAACATCAAATACATGTGACAGAGATGATATGTCAAGGGAACTCACAATCAGGGAAAGGAAAAAAGTTAAATATTCTTTCGCTGACGAGGACGTAGAAGAAATTTTCAGTGTGCTCTACAAAGAAAATGCCATTGAACGTCCTAAGCTAAAACGTCCAAGTGAAGTCAACAAGACCAAGAATCCCAAATTCTGTCGCTTCCATCGTATTGTCAGTCATCCAACAAGCGATTGTTTCGTTTTGAAAAACGTAATACAAGACATGATCGATAACAAGGAAATTGAGGTGGAGTCATCGCCAGCAAAGTGAAATCCAAATTTGTCGGTGAACTTTTACGCGTCTCAAAAGGCGCATGGAAAAATGATGATGTCTGTTGAACAAAAAACCCACAAAAGGGTCGTTCAAAAAAAAAAGAAAAAAAGAAGCTCGTTGGACTGAAAAGCCGGGAGGGCGGTCCAAGCAAAAGTTAGAGCCCAAAATCTCCCGAACTACGACTGCTTGATCCCCCGAAAGGGGGTACATAGGCAGTCTAGTCCCAAAAGGCTAGATGCAGCCACCCCACAAAAAAAAATCATCCTGAATCAATCAGGAGAACTACGTTTGGCTTGATTCCTTCACAGGATACGTAGGCAGTCTGGTGACAAAACTAGATCCAGCCATACTTTCAAACTAACCCTTTTCTCTCTTGTGATTGTAAACAGGTAAAAACAAGGGTGGTTTGACACATCCATTGTTGAGCATACACCAAGGCATGCGAGCTCGGATATATGACAGCCTAAGCATTCGGTTAGTCAAAGTGACCGGCAGTCTACAAAAGCATTGAGTGCTTTTTGTGTTACAAGTCCACAAGTCAAAAAAGAGAAGAATACTGGCAGCAAGACACGCGGGCTCAAATGTCCCGCCCTGCCAAGACATATTCCTTGCATACCTAACCATGGGATTGCTCAAATGCATTATGGATTGAAGGCCAACAAAAGATCAACACAATGCACCCTTTTGTCAAAAGTTGCTGTATGCAGACATGTTAAAAGGAAGCAGCAGAAGGTCAAGCTTCGCGCGCGGAAAGCATGTTCCACACACAAAGCTTGAGGGGGCATTGTTGATCGCCAAAAAATTATTAAAAAAAAGAAAAAAAGAAGAAGAAAAGGATTACAAAAATAAAAATAATACTTTTCTTGTGCTACATGCACAATGTTTTTGAGTTCAATTGTGACTCTTGCAAACAGCTGGACAACAGTCTAATACGAACTCAATCTTCCAAACCATGCACTCTATATAAAGAGACACAGAGAAGAAGAAAAGGGAGCGGAAGACAGAAGGACAGAGCGCAACAGAGGGAGGGGAAGAAAAAAGTAGGGAACAAGAGAAAGGCAGGAGCAGGCGGAGTCAACACAGACAGAACAAAAGAGGAGAAGAAGGAGAAGAGAGCAAGCGAAGCAAAAAGCAGAGGGAAAGAAGAAAAGAAGCGGCGAGCCAACAAGAAGGTGGAGCCCACTCTCTAACTCTCTTTACTTCTTTTGCAGGATCTCTATCCTTCGGCCTCGTTCCTCACTCTGCCAAAAGCCCGCAAGCCATCGAGACGACCACGCGAGGTAGCCATCAAAAAGAAGGCGAGATGACCTCCCCCCCTCCTCCTTTCGTTGCAATGATTATGTAGCCGCTCGGCCCTTACTCTCGTACATAACGCCGTGCGTTTCGCATAACAAGCCGTACAAGAGAAGGAAACAAGCATCCTTGCTAAAATATTGTCAGGCAAACTGGGATGGCCTCACAAGACTGGAAGTCCAGGCGAGTCAGGTGACCACACATCGAAGCAAGAAGCCCTAAGGGGTGGCGAGCCAACATTCATGCCAAAGCAGGAACCCTAAGGGGTGACGAGCCAACATTCGTGCCACGGCAGGAACCCTAAGGGGTGGCGAGCCAACATCCGCATCAAAGCATGAACCCTAAGGGGTGGCGAGCCAACATTCGAGCCGAGGCAGGAACCTTAAGGGGTGGCGAGCCAACATTCAAGCCAAGGCAGGAACCCTAAGGGGTGGTGAGCCAACATTCAAGCCAAGGCAGGAACCCTAAGGGGTGGCGAGGTGACTTTACATCAAAGCAGAACCATAAGGGGTGACGAGCTAATATTCAGAAGCTCTAAGCCCAGGCGAGGCGAGATGATGTCACAGGCGAGGCGACATCCATTCATGCGGAAGATGAAGCAAGTCGCGGACTCCGCGTATTTGCGGAGTCCGCTCACAAGTGAATACGCGGAGTCCGCTTACAGAAATACACGCGGAGTCCGCTTACAGATATACACGCGGAGCCCGCTCACAAATGAACACGCGAATCCCGCTCACAGATACACGCGGAGTCCGCTTACAGATATACACGCGGAGCCTGCTCACAGACATACACGCGGAGTCCGCTCACAAGTGAAAGCCCGCTCACAGATTTACACGCGGAGTCCGCTCACAATTGTACACGCGGAGCCCGCTCACAATTGTACACGCGGAGCCCGCTCACCGACATACGCGCGGAGTACGCATGAAAGAAACAGTTCGCCTACACGCAGAGATCGCCTACACCACTATCAAGGACTGCGGCCAAAGCCATTGAAGCATTCTGTCACGCTGCTGCAACACCTGTTTCGGGTGCCTAAATCAAATGAAGACACTCTACCAAATTGAATGTCCACAAGAAACACAGTTAACGGACTCAAAATACGTCTGTTAAACCAAAAGCCGGCATTAAGCCATAAAGCCTACAAACCTCTTTTGAACTGCAGTCGGTTTGATCCCACAAAGGGGTACGTAGGCAGTCTAGCAACCCACTAGATACAACCAAAATTCCAAACAGAATCCCTGACACCACCAGTCAAATTCTTTCAGTCCAAATGATCTTGGTCAAAATTCCTAAAGCACCAGACAAATCAAATCCATAACCAAACCTTTCGAACTACATTGGTTTGATCCTTTTACAAGGGTATGTAGGCAGCCTGGACTTAAATCTGGATGCAACCACCAATCCAAATAAATCCCCGGATCGCCTGAAGCCAAAATCTTGCTCCAAAGCTCTAATGCCTTCAGACAAAAATCCAAACACATTTCCAAACACCGCTCTCATCCTAAAGTCAAAGCCCTCCAACGAGTCATTCACTCGTTGGAACCCTTGAACTACGAGTGACTTGATCCTCTCCTAGGTACATAGGCAACCCATTCCCAAATGTGGGTGCAGTCACAAAAACAAACAAACCTACAATGGTCTCTTGGTAAACGGAATCAAAGGGTGTTCCCTTGTAACAAGGAATTGTAATTAAGAGACACATTCTGTCTTGAATGGGTTGAACCAGACATAAATTAAAACCCTATCTTAGTTAATAAGATATGGTGAAGTTATGTTGGGTATATATATTTTTACAATTTTTGCCCAACAATCCCAAACAACCAAGCATGATCAACACGAGCAACACAACTAGATCTCAAAGTTTACCTCTGCCTTGCCCAAGCCGAAGAACCAGCAAAAGAACACAAACCCTTCCCTCGCCAGAAAGCCATTCCTAAGCACTACCTCGATCAGAACAGCCCCCGAGCTCAACAACGCCTCCACATCACAGCAGCAACACCCTAAGCTTCTGCCATGATCTCAAATCAATGTAGCTGCTCCAAAAACTCCTCTAAATTAATGGCGTCTAAGCCCCCTACGAAGATCGTAGGACTCGGTGGAGCTATCGGAACTCGTCATCAGATACCACGATCAAAACCCAGAAAAGGCAGAATTAGGGATTTCCAATTTAGAGCTCGATTCAAGAAGAGAAAGACACTGGAATGTAAAGAAGGAAGGGAGGAAGCTAACCCTACCATTTACTCGTCAAGCCGTGGCCGGAAATCTCGAGACTCGCCGGAAACAGTCGAGCTTCCCTTTTGATTGATCACCACTAAATCGAGTTGCAAATGATGATCTATGGACTGGGTTTTGAAGAGAAGTAGGAGAGGATGAGATTGGTGGTGGTCTCTCGAGCTGGGGTGGTCAGAGACGGCGGCGTCGAGTGGAGGACACCGGTGACAAAGGCGAGACCGAGAGAAGAAGGAGACAGAGAGAGAGAGAAATAGGTCAACGCCCGAATGGGCTTTTGACTGAAGTCAGCCCCCCTCAATTCCCTTAACACGCAAATCAACGGCTCAAACTCTAACTCCAAAAAAATTAATTTCTATTACTAAACCTTCAGCAAAACGTAGAACATAGTACGGAGATTTCTAAAAATAATCCGAAAATACTGAATATCTCATATCGTCACGTGCTACGATCTCGGGACCATAAAGCAGAATTTAACATTTTGAGAAAAATTCGACCATAAACTCAAGTTTTAAATTACCAAATTACCGACCATGGTTAAATTCTTCAATAACTCATAGAATACCCAGTAAATAAGTAAAATTTGGTACGTGGCGTTACATCCAGGACCAGTTAATAGAAGAAAAAGAACTTACCAAAGACTTAATTTGCTGAAACCAAGAGGCAGCAAACCAAGAAACAGATCCTTTAGGGGATTTCAAAGCTGATATGAGGGAAAAATAATCAGCTTCCATAGAGAAAGAAATCAAACCAACCGACTTAGCCAACTTGAGACCTTGAAGAAGAGCTTGAGCCTCTGCAGCTTCTGCCGAAATTGCTTGACCAACAGAGACTACACCATGAAGAAGAGAACCAGTAGAATCTCTAAGTAGGGCTGCCAAACCACAACCAAAAGACTCTGAACTCCAAGTAGCATTAGTATTAATCTTTAAAGTTCCAACCGAAGGGGGAATCCAATTACCAGAAGCAAAGGGAACAAGCACCGAGTGAGAATTCTTCCTATGATGCCTGTTCTGAACTGATAAAAATTCATCTGCTTGCTGTGAAGCTAATTTTGAGACCAAGACTGGATCCGGAGAGAAGTGATTGAAAATGGATCCACATCGATGCTTCCAAATATTCCAAAGCAAGAAAGAAATGTGTACAAAAAAACTTCATATCAACAACAGAACTCCGCAAGTTAATAAGCTGTTGAATCCAAGCATCCAACGTAGTAATCTGAGAACATTGAACATGAATGCCAAAAGGGTGAGCAAACCAAACACAAACTACCCAAGGGTAAGTAAACAAAACATGCTCAATTGTTTCAGGAAAAGCATTGCAAATAGGACATAAAGAAGACTGAGATATATGCCGAAAATGCAAGTTTCCCTTTGTAGCCACATAATTACTAACTGCTTTCCAAATAAAGATTTTGATTTTGGAAGAGTTTGTAAGTTCCAAATCCATTTCCACACTGCCGAGGTAACAGAATGTGAAGAAGAAGCTTTTAATTTAGGAGCTGAAGTCACAGCTGCCTGAGCTAAATGATACCCTGATCGGACTGTATAAGAACTTGACTGTTGATGCGGCCAAATCAATTTATCTTCATTGTCAGTATCAATGAAGGGAATCGTCCGAATCGCCGCTTAGTCTGAAACAGACAAAATATGAGCTACAGAATTCATGTTCCAAGAGGGAGGATCCAACGTAATGAGCTGATTGACCATCAATGGAGATTGCTGACCATAATATGATGCAAGGGAATATGAAGCTTGTGGCAGCCATTTGTCATTCCACATATCAGTGAGACAACCATTTCCAATTCTCCAACTAGTACCTTGAAAAAGGAGATTTCGACCTTCAAGTAAACTGGACCAAATCTAGGAAGGAGTTCCTCTTTTGTGAGCATTCCGGAAACTAGTATTGGAGAAGTACCGAACTTGTAGCACCCAAACCCATAAAGCAGTAGGAGAATGTATTAAACACCAAGCTTGTTTTGCCAAAAGAGCCAAATTAAAAGACTCCAAACTTCGAAATCCCAAACCGCTAACAGATTTAGGAGCTCCCAAACTATTCCAATCTTTCCAATGTACCCCCTGATCTGAAGTATTACTCCACCAAAAACGAGCTAAAGTTGAATTAATCTAATTGCACAAAGTTTTCGGAAACTTAAAACATGCCATCAGATAAGCAGGAATGGAAGTTGCCACCGCCTTTATCAATATCTCTTTGCCAGCAGGAGAAAGAATTCCTTGTTTCCAACCTTGAATTTTTTTCAAAATAGTGTCTCAAATATACCCAAGAGCTGAAACTTTTGAACGATTCCAAATGGTTGGTAAACCTAAATATTTCCCCGGATCTTTTACTGCTTTCATATTCAACATGTAACTGATTAATTGCACTATGTGGGGATGAGTATTTGGTGAGAAGTAAATGCTAGACTTCATTGTATTGATAATCTGACCAGATGCAGAACAATAATGGTGAAGGACATCAGAAAGAACTTCACAATTAAAGACAGTAGCTCGTAGAAAGAACAATGAATCATCTGCAAAGAACAAATGACTAACCTTTGGCCCCAAGTTCCCAATTTGAACCGGCTGAAGAATGTTAACCATTGAAAGTTTACAGAGAATCTGAGACAACACATCGTTCACGAACAAGAACAAAAAAGGAGAAAGAGGATCCCTTGATGAAGACCTCTGGTAGGCTTGAAGAACACCCCTGGCTTTCCATTAACCAATACTAAAAGAGATACTATAGAAATGCATTGCTTAATAAGAGAGACCCATCCACCAGCAAATCCCATTTTAAGAAGAACGGCCTAAAGAAAAGACCACTCAACGCGGTCATAAGCCTTGTTCATATCCAGCTTAAGAGCAAAACTTCATGTTGTATGTATATATACCGCAAGTATAAGCAACGACCTTGTAGACTGTTTTCTGGCCACAAAAGACCCCACCCCAACATATTTCCAGTAGACCGACATCCGGGCTACCACGCCATGGTGAAAGATCATCAGTTCCACATCGGGAAGATGCTTCTCCAAGCTCCACAAGAAGGCACCATGATAAGATATATGTATAGTTAGTCCCACATCGGAAACATGTAACAAGAGGGAACCTTCCTTAACTACAAAAAGAAGGCTTCCCATATGTAGAAACCTCTCTCTCTAACACTCTAGGAATGATAACTCACTCCATCCTAGAGGACTCTTGCAACATCAAAGGCTTATTGGCCATGATAGTAGATTCTTAAGTGGACATAGCCTCCGGGTTTATGCAGAAACATTTGGCGCCGTCTATGGGAATCATTACGAAAAAGTCACGTTGCTCTACCACCCGAGAGGCATTCCACCGAGAGGCAGTTCACTCAAGTCCATGAGAGCAATAGGTCCATCGGGATGCACCCAAGCCCAGCAAGGGATAGCTAGTCAGCGGGCCATCGAGTGCCCTGCCAGGACCAACTGCCAATGAGTGCCATGCCAGGACCAACTGCCATCACGACCCAATTAAGCAATAAGTTCGGGAGTTATGTTTCAACCGGTTGCCGATGCATCACGGACGGTTCCTCTCCCTGTGGGTATCAGATCGGCATTGATGGTCAACCTGGGCGATATCCACGGGAGAGCTATGAGGTAGCTTCCGGGTGGGTGTCCCGATGAGCTCGCCCGAGTCTTCTGGCTCGAAGGATGGAATGAATCATCAGCTCACTAGCTTTAGGAAGAAGTGTTACCGGGTCGTCCGGGACCAACTTGGGCTTATATAGTTCGTCGAGAGATACCCCTTCCCAGGTTGCCTTAGTCGTTAGGGCGTTCGGTTCCGACATTGATACCTAGAAGGGCATCCCGGGCGATTGGGGATGATTTGGATTGCTATTCTGCCTCCGGGATAAGAATTGACAACGACCCGGCACGCTACCACTGGTACAAGGATCGTTCGACAACAATCATAGCGTACTCGACCTAGGCGCTCCCCGAAGCTTTGCTTTCGCATCCCTGTTGAAGCTCTCTCTCTACAATCTCCCTTCGACCCTCCCGATAAACGAATCTTAAGCGCATCCTCGCCTTAGCTCAGAGCCCTGTCGGACTCTCCCCTGATCCCTATTATTGCTTTGCTCGCGACACACCATGAGTATCGAATCGCTTAGTGCTTGTAATTCCACGTCCGTGAGGTGGCACCTGAAGCCCTCCGTTTGATCAAGAAGTCAAGATCTCGCATATCTTCTTTCCTCGTCCGCTACGTGGCACGCCCGCATCCCCTCTCTATTTACTTTGGTAGGTAGTTACCTCTTTATTCCTTACTGAGGATCGTGGCCAAAACATTGGCACGCCTAGTGGGACCAGAGTAGTATTTTCCGTCATCCGCCATTGGAAAGGCAAACGAGCATCCGTATTGCCTCTTCTACTTTAAGATCGAGCAATCGGCTCACGGTCTTGCAAATGAAAAAACGTTCGCGAGATTTGGGAATCCAGATCCGCGCATGATAACCATGACCAATTCAATGGTCACAACCCAAGACACATGATCTGCTCTGCCTATGGAGGAAATCCTCCAGATGTTTGAGGAACTAAAAGGTTTGATCAAGGCCACTGCTACTCAACAGAGCGTCACAGACCTCGTTGAATAGGTCAAAAGGGCCAGGGTCCTCTGGAAAGCTGACTGAGACAACCTCGCCATACTCAATGAGGACTTCAATGAGCACATCCTTGCCAAAAAGATTGAACTGCCGAGCAGCCAATCTAATGGTGAAAATTTTCCTTTGGACGAACCTACGTCTGAAGAAGAAACTACTTTGTCAATCAATGACGAAGAACCTGAGGTCGAGGCCGGTGAGATTATGTGTTAGTACATAGCTAAAATACTTGGCTGAGCCTAGAATAAGGCCCAATTACCCGGTCACCGAAGGTCATTTCAGACAAGATAGCCATGGTAAGCCCCTCACGAATATCTAAGGAGTGAAGGGCCGGTAACAAACCGCTTGCCAAAATCACTCTAGCGGTGAAACACCCCCAAAAGGGGAGATGCCATAAAGACTAACAAGTAGTCCCACATTGGAGACTAAGGCCAAAGTGCCCAAACCTTGGCCTATAAAACAGGCACAAGCTACCATAAACGGTACACACTTCTCGCTCTCACACTCCTCTACCTTGCAAGTGCTCAAAGCTAACTTAAGCATCGGAGAGTCAAAGACTGGGCCACCCCAGTCCCGACCTCTTGACGCTGTCACTTGTGCAGGTTCCGAGTGCAGGACCCAAGGATTCCACCTCGCTCCGACTCGCGACCCCATCCCGGCTCGGGATGAAGCAAGTAGAAACAATTGGCGAGAGTCTCGCCATCTAGCGCGGACTTACTCGCCCAGCAGTGGCCCGCCCCCCGAGAGTCTCGCCAACTAGCGCGGACTTACTCGCCGATCAGCGGCCCGCCACGCCACGAGAGGCTCGCCATCTAGCACGGACTTACTCGCCCAACAGCGGCCCGCCGAGAGTCTCGCCATCTAACGCGGACTTACTCGCGCAGCACGGCCCGCCGCTCGAGAGTCTCGCCAACTAGCGCGGACTGACTCGCCCATCTGTGAGAGTCTCGCCAACTAGCGCGGACTGACTCGCCCATCAGTGAGAGTCTCGCCAACTAGCGCGGACTGACTCGCCCAGTAATGGCCCGCCACCCGAAAGTCTCGTCAACTAGCGCACTTACTCGCTCAGTAATGGCCCCCCTCCTGAGAGTCCCGCCACAGCGCGAACAAACTCGAATGCCAATAGCGCGTTTCCTCACCAACTAAACTCGGAACTTCACCCCCGTCACCTTGCGACCCTCGCGTGGGGACTTGGGGACTCGTCACCATGCCTCCAGCACCCGGGTAAAACCTATTCTCGGCATCTATAGAATAACTCCCCACCTAAGAGCTCTCTTTGACTGGGGACTTGGGGACTTGGGGACTTGGGGACTTGGGGACTAGTTAGTACATAGCCAAAATACTTGGTTGAGCCGAGAATAAGGCCCAATTACCCGATCACCGAAGGTCATTCCAGACAAGATAGCCATGGTAAGCCCCTCACGGATATCCAAGGAGTGAAGGGCCGGTAACAAACCGTTTCCCAAAATCACTCTAGCGGTGAAACACCCCCAAAAGGGGAGACGCCACAAAGACTAACAAGTAGTCCCACATTGGAGACTAAGGCCAAAGTACCCAAACCTTGGCCTATAAAACAGGCACAAGCCACCATAAACGGTACACACTTCTCTCTCCCACACTCCTCTACCTTGCAAGTGCTCCAAGCTAACTTCAGCATCGGAGAGTCGAAGACTGGGCCACCCCAGTCCCGACCTCTTGACGTTGTCACTTATGCAGGTTCCGAGTACAGGACTAAAGGATTCCACCTCGCTCCGACTCGCGACCCCTTCCCGGCTAGGGACGAAGTAGGTATTATGGATAATAATCTTCTCTCAAAATTTGACGGTGTTCCTCAGGAAAAAGAACTTGAAGATAGGACAGAACAGTCCATCTTAGGAGAAGAAAGTGGTTCGAACACTGATGATGGCGAACCACAATTTCACATGGAAGGTGACAAGGGAGCCAACTTTCCTATGCGAGACGTATATGCTCTACTCGCGACACACCATGAGTATCGAATCGCTTAGTGCTTGTAATTCCTCGTCCGCGAGGTGGCACCTGAAGCCCTCCGTTTGATCAAGAAGTCAAGATCTCGCGTATCTTCTTTCCTCGTCTGCGAGGTGGCACGCCCGCATCCCCTCTCTATTTACTTTGGTAGGTAGTTACCTCTTTATTCCTTACTGAGGATCGTGGCTAAAACATTGGCACGCCTAGTGGGAACAGAGTAGTATTTTCCGTCATCCGCCATTGGAAAGGCAAACGATCATCCGTATTGCCTCTTCTACTTTAAGATCGAGCAATCTGATCACGGTCTTGCAAATGAAAAAACGTTCGCGAGATTTGGGAATCCAGATCCGCGCATGATAACCATGACAAATTCAATGGTCACAACCCAAGACACATGATCTGCTCTAACTATGGAGGAAATCCTCCAGATGTTTGAGGAACTAAAAGGCCTGATCAAGGCCACTGCTACTCAACAGAACGTCACAGACCTCGTTGAACAGGTCAAAAGGGCCAGGGTCCTCTGGAAAGCTGACCGAGACAACCTCGCCATACTCAATGAGGACTTCAATGAGCACATCCTTGCCAAAAAGATTGAACTGCCGAGCAGCCAATCTAATGGTGAAAATTTTCCTTTGGACGAACCTACGTCCGAAGAAGAAACTACTTTGTCAATCAATGACGAAGAACCGGAGGTCGAGGCCGGTGAGATTATGGATAATAATCTTCTCTCAAAATTTGACGGTGTTCCTCAGGAAAAAGAACTTGAAGATAGGACAGAACAGTCCATCTTAGGAGAAGAAAGTGGTTCGAACACTGATGATGGCGAACCACAATTTCACATGAAAGGTGACCAAGGAGCCAACTTTCCTATGCGAGACGTATATACTCTGCTCGCGACACACCATGAGTATCGAATCGCTTAGTGCTTGTAATTCCTCATCCGCGAGGTGGCACCTGAAGCCCTCCGTTTGATCAAGAAGTCAAGATCTCGCTTATCTTCTTTCCTCGTCCGCGAGGTGGCACGCCCGCATCCCCTCTCTATTTACTTTCGTAGTTAGTTACCTCTTTATTCCTTACTGAGGATCGTGGCCAAAACATTGGCACGCCTAGTGGGACCAGAGTAGTATTTTCCGTCATCTGCCATTGGAAAGGCAAACGAGCATCCGTATTGCCTCTTCTAATTTAAGATCGAGCAATCTGCTCACGGTCTTGCAAATGAAAAAACGTTCGTGAGATTTGGGAATCTAGATCCGTGCAAGATAACCATGACCTATTCAATGGTCACAACCTAAGACACATGATCTGCTCTGCCTATGGAGGAAATCCTCCAGATGTTTGAGGAATTAAAAGGCCTGATCAAGGCCACTGCTACTCAAGAGAGCGTCACAGACCTCGTTGAACAGGTCAAAAGGGCCAGGGTCCTCTGGAAAGCTGACCGAGACAACCTCGCCATACTCAATGAGGACTTCAATGAGCACAACCTTGCCAAAAAGATTGAACTGCCGAGCAGCCAATCTAATGGTGAAAATTTTCCTTTGGACGAACCTACGTCCGAAGAAGAAACTACTTTGTCAATCAATGACGAAGAACCTGAGGTCGAGGCCGGTGAGATTATGGATAATAATCTTCTATCAAAATTTGACAGTGTTCATCAGGAAAAAGAACTTGAAGATAGGACAGAACAGTCCATCTTAGGAGAAGAAAGTGGTTCGAACACTGATGATGGCGAACCACAATTTCACATGAAAGGTGACCAAGGAGCCAACTTTCCTATGTGAGACGTATATGCTCTGCTCGTGACACACCATGAGTATCGAATCGCTTAGTGCTTGTAATTCCTCGTCCGCGAGGTGGCACCTGAAGCCCTCCGTTTGATCAAGAAGTCAAGATCTCGCGTATCTTCTTTCCTCGTCCGCGAGGTGGCACGCCAGCATCCCCTCTCTATTTACTTTGGTAGGTAGTTACCTCTTTATTCCTTACTGAGGATCGTGGCCAAAACATTGGCACGCCTAGTGGGACCAGAGTAGTATTTTCCGTCATCTGCCATTGGAAAGGCAAACGAGCATCCGTATTGCCTCTTCTACTTTGAGATCGAGCAATGTGCTCACGGTCTTGCAAATGAAAAAACATTCGTGAGATTTGGGAATCCAGATCCGCGCATGATAACCATGACCAATTCAATGGTCACAACCCAAGACACATGATCTGCTCTGCCTATGGAGGAAATCCTCCAGATGTTTGAGGAACTAAAAGGCCTGATCAAGGCCACTGCTACTCAATAGAGCGTCACAGACCTCGTTGAACAGGTCAAAAGGGCCAGGGTCCTCTAGAAAGCTGACCGACACAACCTCGCCATACTCAATGAGGACTTTAATGAGCACATCCTTACCAAAAAGATTGAACTGCCGAGCAGCCAATCTAATGGTGAAAATTTTCCTTTGGACGAACCTACGTTCGAAAAAGAAACTACTTTGTCAATCAATGACGAAGAACCTGAGGTCGAGGCCGGTGAGATTATGGATAATAATCTTCTCTCAAAATTTGACGGTGTTCCTCAGGAAAAAGAACTTGAAGATAGGACAGAACAGTCCATCTTAGGAGAAGAAAGTGGTTCGAACACTGATGATGGCGAACCACAATTTCACATGAAAGGTGACCAAGGAGCCAACTTTCCTATGTGAGACGTATATGCTCTGCTCGTGACACACCATGAGTATCGAATCGCTTAGTGCTTGTAATTCCTCGTCCGCGAGGTGGCACCTGAAGCCCTTCGTTTGATCAAGAAGTCAAGATCTCGCGTATCTTCTTTCCTCGTCCGCGAGGTGGCACGCCCGCATCCCCTCTCTATTTACTTTGGTAGGTAGTTACCTCTTTATTCCTTACTGAGGATCGTGGCCAAAACCTTGGCACGCCTAGTGGGACCAGAGTAGTCTTTTCCGTCATCTGCCATTGGAAAGGCAAACGAGCATCCGTATTGCCTCTTCTACTTTAAGATCGAGCAATGTGCTCACGGTCTTGCAAATGAAAAAATGTTCGCGAGATTTGGGAATCTAGATCCGCGCATGATAACCATGACCAATTCAATGGTCACAACCCAAGACACATGATCTGCTCTGCCTATGGAGGAAATCCTCCAGATGTTTGAGGAACTAAAAGGCCTGATCAAGGCCACTGCTACTCAATAGAGCGTCACAAACCTCGTTGAACAGGTCTAAAAGGCCAGGGTCCTCTGGAAAGCTGACCGAGACAACCTCGCCATACTCAATGAGGACTTCAATGAGCACATCCTTGCCAAAAAGATTGAACTGCCGAGCAGCTAATCTAATGGTGAAAATTTTCCTTTGGACGAACCTACGTCGGAATTTGAATTTCTAGGGCTTTATTGTGTATTTCCGTTCGATTGATGTGCTTATGCTTAGAATTGGAGTTTGTGGTAGTTAGGAATGTTGTAGAGGAGGTTGAGAGGAAGATGCTGCCAAAATTTGGTGACCATCGGAGATCGCCGGAGTTGGTCGCCGGCCGCCGCCTCCGGCGGAGCCGCCGCCGTCGTCGAGAAAATGTTTTTGGTGGAGAAAAATGTGAGGAGTTTAATGGAATAAGTTTTAGAATTTTTGGAGGAATTTTGGATAGGTTTGAGATTTATTGAAGTTTGGTATTTTTGGTGGATTATTAATTTATAATCCGGCCATTTGATTTTATTTGGTGAAAAATGTTTTTTTGAGGATGTCGGTAATTTTTGTGGAGTTTCGAGGTTGGCAGTGGATTTAAGATTTTTGGAGGGTTAGGCTTGGTTGAGCGCGAAGCATATTTATTTATGCATGTTTTGTCGGTGTTTTATTTTAAGGAATTAATTATGTTTGGAACAGGACGCGAGGAGGCTCGAGTAGAGGAGACCTCCGACCAACGTCAGGCTTAGGCCTAAGTTGTGAGTGGACTTTTGTTTTATATAATGTGTTTAAATTATTTATTGTTGAGTAATTTCCTTTGTTGGATATTTTTCCCAAAATTGAGAATTTCTGCGATTATACTCGAGGCAAAATTCCGAGAATAGTATGTATGAGAGAGAATGCTAGCTAGCTATACGTGGTAGCCCCCATTCTGAGGACGAATGCCAGTTGGGGTGACGTGAGCGTTAGACGCGAGCGTAGTAGCCTTGTACGATTTTCTACTTGTTGAAATTATTCTATGTTTTTTCATTCATTCATAGAAATCGTACAAGGAGTAAGCACGTATTTATAACCACTCGGTCTTGTATCCTCCATTCTGAGGAAAAATGCCAGTATGGAGCGACGTGAGCGTTAGACGCAATCGTATTAGCCTAGTGTGACTATCTAATTTAAAGCTTATTCATAGATAGCATACATGGAGCATACGAGTGGTTAATACATACTGATATATATTTATAATTTGAGCCTGAGAGGCTGTCTTTGTTTAAGAGTTGGGGACTAGCCAGAACTAGTCGTTTTTCATTGATAATTTCTTGGGGAAATATTATTGTTGTTGAGATTATTTTTGTCCACTCACTCTGACGTGATGAAATATTTTTCCCCTAGGCTTTTCCTTCGTTTTCAATTGCCCAGTCTGCAGAGTTCGGGTGAGGTCTAGAAGGAGGCGACGAGGCATAGTCACTCATTTCTCCACTACTGTTCACCAGTAGGTCTTCTGTTAAATTACTAGGATTTCTAGTAGCTTCCGCTGTATTGCTTGTAGTAGCTCTGAATACTTTCGGAAAAATATCTGTGTATTATTTTATTTGTATTAAGTTGAAGAATTCATTTTATTGGTTAAAAGTGTTCTATCATTTTTCCGGGTTAGGGTTGTCCATTTTCAAGGGAGGTTTGCCGAGTCCTTCGGTAAGTTTTCCTTGGAGGTGGTCCCCGCAGGACTCACCTCGGGTTTCAGGGTGAAATTTGGGGCGGGTCTTGACATGGATGATGAGGGTGTCATCGAGTTTGAGTAGAGGTTCACTACCTTGAGCTACCATGTGCTATATTTGGTTCCTGATGAGAGGACCAGGATTGATATGTTCATTGGAGCACTTGGCGGAGTGTATGCAGATAATATGATCGGTGTTATCTACCCGACCTTTCTTGATGCGGTTACTACAGCCATGGCCATCAAGACCAGGGGAACATATAGTGCACGGCCCCGAGATTTCATTGGTCCCGGCCAGGGTCCATCGAAGAAGGTCGCTTCCTCATCCGCTTCTGGATCTTCAGCGGGTAGTGGCAGTAGTGGGGGATTGGGTTCTGGTCCTCGGATTAGAACTAGAGGATGTTTCAAGAGACCTTTCAGAAGTCAATTGGGTAGGCAGCAAACCGGTCAGTATAGTGCTGGTGGTAGTTCCCAAGGGGGATCATCTGGTGGTCAGACTTTTTCTTTTGGTCAGCAACAGTCATCTAGATGCTTTGAGTGTGATGGTCATGATCATTTCAGGAGAGACTGTCCTTTGTTGGCATAGAGGACCGCCCCTACTCAGCCAGTCGGTCAGTCTTCGGCTAGAGGCTCCAGTGGTGGTTCTCACGGAGGTTCAGCAGCCAGGGGTGGTTCTCAACCGGGTAGTGGTCAACGTGGACGTCCCATGACTCGTGCTAGACTTCATGCTATGACCCAACAAGAGGGTCGTACTTCTCCAGATGTCATCATTGGTACGTTATTAATTTTTGGTCAACCAACATTACTTTAATTGATCCCGGAGCCACGCATTCATTTATGTCTAGTAGATTCGCCTTCCATGCCAATGTGCCATCATCGTCTCTTCCAGGTGAGTGGCATGTATCTCTTCCCTCTGGTGAGGTGATGAGAATAGATTGGTTGTTTAGTGGTTGTGAAGTGCTAGTAGAGGGATTTAATTTCAAGGCCAATTTAATTCCTCTAAATATTGTGGAGTTTGATGTGATCTTGGGGATGGACTTCTTGGAGACTTATAGAGCTATGGTGGATTGTTTCCGAAAAGAAGTGGTACTTCGGAGTCCAAATGGATTTGAGGTTGTTTTTCAGGGGGAAAGAGATGTGATTTCGAGTTGCCTGATATCAGCTGCGGCCGCTAGGAAATTGTTAAATAAAAGCTGTCAGGCATTCTTAGCTCATGTTATGGACACAAATTTAGGAGTGTTGGAAGTAGGAGATATTCCTGTAGTAACAGAGTTTCCGGATGTGTTTCCCGAGGAGTTGCCTGGTTTGCCTCCTGTAAGAGAGATAGACTTTTCTATCGAGTTATTTCCTGGAACTATGCCTATTTCACAGGCACGTTACAGAATGGCTCCAGCTGAATTGAAAGAGTTGAAGACTCAACTACAGGAGCTGGTAGACAAGGGTTTTATTAGGCCTAGCAGGTCTCCATGGGGTGCCCCAGTGTTGTTTGTTAAGAAGAAAGATGGCACCATGAGACTATGCATTGATTTTAGGAAGCTTAATCAAGTCACAGTGAAGAATAAGTATCTGTTGTCTCGCATTGATGATTTGTTTGATCAGTTGAGGGGTGCTTCTTTTTCTCAAAGAGTGATTTGAGATCTGGTTATCATCAGTTGCGGATCCGGGAGAGTGACGTAGACAAGACTGCCTTTCGATCACGCTATAGTCATTATGAGTTTGTGGTATGCCTTTTGGACTTACTAATGCACCCGCGGCATTCATGGATCTCATGAATAGGGTGTTTAGTCCATATCTTGACCGCTTCGTCAACGTATTCATAGATGATATTTTGGTGTACTCAAAAAGTGAGAAGGAGCATGCCAAACATCTAAGATTGATATTGCGGACTTTGAGAAATGCTCAGTTGTTTGCCAAGTTCAGCAAGTGTGAGTTTTGGTTGGATAAAGTGGGATTCTTGGGTCATGAAGTTTCAGCAGAAGGTGTTAGTGTGGATCCCCAGAAGGTGGAAGCAGTGTCTAGTTGGAGAAGGCCCACCACTGTGACGAAGATTCGTAGTTTCTTTGGGTTAGTAAGTTATTATCGGCGATTTATGCAAGACTTTTCAAAGATTGCAGCTTCACTAACTAGATTGACCAAGAAGGGAGTTAAGTTCGAATGATCAGATCAATGTGAGCAAAATTTTCAAGAATTAAAGAATCGCCTGACTAGTGCTCCTGTTTTGGTGCTTCCGGATGATAGTGGGGAATATGTGGTTTATTGTGATGCTTCTAGACGAGGTCTAGGCGGAGTATTGATGCAGCATGATCGAGTGATTGCCTATGCTTCTAGGCAACTGAAGCCGCATGAGGTGAATTATCCCACCCATGATTTATAGCTTGCAACAGTAGTTTTTACTCTCAAGTTGTGGAGACACTATCTTTATGGAGCCAAGTGTCAGATTTTTACTGATCACAAGAGTCTTCAGTATGTGTTCACTCAAAGGGAGTTAAATATGAGACAAAGAAGGTGGATGGAGTTGATCAGTGATTATGATTGCACTATTGAGTATCATCTGGGAAAGGCTAATGTGGTAGCTGATGCTCTTAGTCGCAATCCCTCCATATCTTTGTCTCACCTGAGGATGGTTCGAGTTCCACTTCTTTGTGAGTTGCGAGCTACAAGGGTGGATTTAGCGGTGGATGAAGTGGGTGCCTTGGTAGCTAGTTTCCATGTGAGGCCAGTTTTGGTGGATAAAGTGCGTGAGGCGCAGTATAATGATCCTTCCATAGCTCAGTTGATGGAAAGAGCAGCGAATGGAGCAGCCGTGGATTTTTCGGTAAGAAGAGATGGAACCTTGTTGTTCAAAAATAGGCTTTGTGTTCCAAAGAGGAATGAAGAGTTAAAGAAAGAGATAATGGAGGAAGCTCATAGTTCTGCATATGCTACTCATCCGGGTAATACAAAAATGTATCAGACTTTGAAGGATTATTATTGGTGGTCTAACATGAAGAGGGAAATTGCAGCTTTTGTGAGTAGGTGCTTAATTTGTCAGCAGGTGAAAGCTGAAAGGCAGAAACCTTTAGGGTTGCTTGAGCCGTTGCCGATTCTAGTGTGGAAGTGGGACCACATCACCATGGATTTTGTTTTCAGTTTACCTCGTACACGTGAAGGGCATGACGGTATTTGGGTGATTGTGGATAGACTCACTAAATCTGCTCATTTCTTGCCAGTGGGAAAGAAGTATACACTGGATAAATTGGTTGAACTGTATGTGAGTGAGATTGTTAGACTTCATGGCGTACCTGAATCTATAGTGTCAGATCGGGATCCTAGATTTGCTTCTAAATTCTGGGGAGCTCTTCAGGCAGCATTAGGTACCCGACTACACTTAAGCACTGCTTTTCATCCTCAGACTGATGGGCAATCCGAGAGGACTATTCAGACTTTGGAGGATATGTTGAGATCGTGTGCCTTACAGTTCAGGGGGAGTTGGGATAAGAACCTATCTTTGATGGAGTTTGCTTATAACAACAGCTTCCATTTGAGTATTGGTATGGCTCATTTTGAGGCACTTTATGGGAAGCAGTGTCGTACGCCCTTATGTTGGAATGAAGTCGGAGAAAGAGAGCTTTGTGGTCCTGAGATTATCCATGACACAAATGAGAAGATCAAGGTGGTCAGAGATAGACTCAAGGCCGCTTATAGTAGGCAAAAGAGTTATGCAGATGTCCGCAGGAAAGACCTTGAGTTTCAAGTGGGTGATTGAGTGTTCTTGAAACTATCTCCTTGGAAAGGGGTAGTACGTTTTGGTAAGCGTGGGAAGCTTAGTCCGAGGTATATTGGGCCTTATGAGATAATAAGGCGAGTTGGCTCTCTTGCCTATCGGTTAGTGTTGCCTTCGGAGTTGTCCAGGATACATAATGTGTTTCATGTATCCATGCTTCGCAAGTATATTGCCGATCCTTCTCATGTGCTTGAAGAGCAGCCGATTAGTTTGCAGAAGAATTTGTCCTATGAAGAGGAGCCGGTTCAGATTCTTGACCGAAAGGAGCAAGTGCTTCGGAACAAGGCAATCCCTCTTGTCAAAGTGTTTTGGAGAAGCCACCAAGTAGAGGAAGCAACTTGGGAATCAGAGGAGCAAATGAGGCAGCAGTATCCTTTCCTCTTTGATTGACTTGTATGTAAATTTCAAGGACGAAATTTTTATAAGGAGGGGAGAATTGTCACGCTCCGACCCTTAAATTTTACCTTATTTACTAGCATAATGTTAATAAGAATTTTACCGTCTTCGTCATTGAGCTTATAGTTCTAAGGTCCCTAGAGGTGTGTTGAGGGACGAATATTTCGAAAGAATTATTCGTAGGAGAAAAATGTGACGACGGTAAAAATGGTAAATTTTGGCTAGTAAAAGGTAATTTTTATTGGGATATTATTTTGGGGTGTTGAATTTTGGAATGGGTTGGAACCGGTTGGGCCAAGCCCAATTTTCCTTCTCTCTCCTCCCTCCCGTTTCTCTCTCTCTCTCTCTCCCCGAGCCCTCTCCTTGTCAGAAATTCCGGCCGCCCGTCCGCCGCCATCCGCCTCAGACCCAACTTATATTCTAGACCGGTGGGAGCCGGCCTAGTGCCGCCGTATAAGAGAGAAGCCGCCTGAAAGCCCCGACTGCCATGGTGGTTTTCTTGCCGGAACTTTCTCCTCCGGCCGCCGTAGCCTAAGTTGCAAGGCTCAAAAGGAAGCCCTCCTCTCGTGCTCCAATCCCTCCGAAGGTTTCTTTCCGATTCGGCTTGGGTAAGGAGAAATCAGTATTTAAAATTTTAGGGCTTTTATTGTGGTTTTCGTTCGATTGGCATGGTTAGGCTTAAAATTGGAGTTTGTGCTAGTTAGGAAAGTTGTAGAGGAGGTTGAGGGGAAGGTGCTGTCAAATTTTGGTGGGCATTGGAAGTCGCCGGAGCTGGCCGCCGGCCGCCACTGCCAGCGGAGCTGCTGAAAAAGTGTTTTTAGTAGGAAATTTTATGAGGAGTTTAATGGTTGAGTTTTAGAATTTTTGGAGGAGTTTTGGATAGGTTTGGGAATTTTTAAAGTTTGGTATTTTTGGTGGATTATTAAGTTAAAATCCGGCCATTGGATTATTTATGATTAGGACGGTGGAAGGTGATTTTTCAGGATGTCGGTATTTATAGAGAATTATGGTTGGCAGTGAAGTTAAGATTTAGGACAATAGGCATGGTTGAGCGGGCGAAGCTCATTTTTAATTATGCCTATTTTCTTTAAGCGTCGGTGTTTTATTTAAGGATTTATTTATATTTTTAGAACAGGACGTGAGGAGGCCCAAGCGGAAGAAACCTCCGACCGACATTAGGCTTAGGCCTAAGTTGTGAGTGGACTTTTGTTTTAAATAATGTGCTTGAAATGTTTTATTGTTGAATAATTTCTTTTGTTGGAATTTAACCGAAAATGAGAATTTCGATGTTTATACTCATATATTGATGTTTATGAGAATAATATGTATATAAGTAAACGCTAGCTAGCTTTACGTGATTTTCCTCCATAATGAGGTACAATTCCATTATGGGGCGACGTGAGCGTTAGACGCCAGCGTCGTAGCCTTGTATGACTTTCTATTTTTCGTATTCATTCATAGAATTCATACAAGGAATCAGCACGTATATATATCCACTCGTGCGTTTCCCCCATAATGAGGAAAAATGTCATTATGGGGTGACGTGAGCGTTAGACGCCAGCGTCGTAGCTTGGTATGACTATCTATTTTTTGAGCTTATTCATAGATAGCGTACATGATTAGACGAGTGTAAATACATACTGATATATATATATATATATATATATATATATAATTCTAGCCTGAGAAGCCATTTTATTAAGTTTGGGAGTCTAGCGAGGCTAGACACCAGTTAAGAATTTTTGAGTTAAGCTTTTAAGCTATCATTTGCAAAACGCTTTCCATGAAATTTTTCTTAGGGAAATATTAATGTTTTGTCGAAATTACTTTTGTCCACTCACTCTGACGTAATAAAATATTTTTCCCTGTGCCCTTCGTTTTTTTTAAAAATGCCCAGTCTGCAGAGTTCGGGTGGGGTCTAGAAGGAGGCGACGAGGCATAGTCACCCATCTTTCCGCTACTTTTCGCCAGTAGATTATATGTTTAATCTACTAGGATTTTATCAGCTTCCGTTGTAATTCTTGTAGTAGCTTTGAATACTTTCGGATAAAATATTTGTGTATTATTTTATTCGGTTATTTGGGTTGAGTTGAAGATTGATATTTTTGTTAAGAGGGTATTATATGATTTTTTCGGGTTAGGGTTGTCCATTTTCAAGGGAGGTTTGCCAAGTTCTTCGGTAAATTTTCCTTGGAGGTGGTCCCCGCAGGACTTACTTCGGGTTTCATGGTGAAATTCGGGGTGGGTCTTGACAGAAATAGTAAAAGCCAGGCCGAAAAAAAACTGAGCCAAAAAAAAAACCGGGCCAAATCTGTTCGGTTTGGTTTTCGGTTTCAGCTTTGCAGAAACCGAACTGGACCGGAAACCGAAGTCAACCCGGTCAACTTTTCAAAACGACGTTGTTTTGGTTTTTATTTTTATTTTTTAAACCCTAAATCCCTAATGAGTAATGAGAGACAGAGAGAGTGTTTGACAATAACTCTCAGTCTTCGCCTCCTCTCATCTCTCTCGACCTCTCCTCGGCTCCTCTAGTCCTCCTTTTTTTTCTTTGTCACCTCCTGCCCACTTCTCTCTAATTTCATCTCATCTCCACGCTCCGCCACCGGACTCCAGTCCTCCAAGTCTCCAACCTCTCCTCTCCTCTCCTCTCCTCTCGGCCTGATCATCACAATGAAGAGAGGTAAATTTAACCCATCGAAGCGGGGCTCAATTGGTCGTGGCCGTGGTCATGGTGCTGCGATCAATGCGATGGACAAATCATCCTCATCTTCTCAGGTATTTTTTTTTTCTTTTCAGAATGTCCTCATCTTCTCTACTGTATATGAACTTTGGGAAATCCATAAGTATTTGTAGAAAAATCCTTTTGCTGTGATTTCAGTTCTCAATTAATGTTTAGGTTGTCTATTACAATTGTTATGGAGAGACCAACTTGAAATTATTAGCCACTTTATACTATTTTTAGCCAAAAAGGTCTGCTGGTCAGGAAGACAGGAACTCAGGAAGTTAGCAGTTTTTCTCTACTGTATAGGAATTTTGGAAAATCATAAGTATTTGTATAAAATTCCTTTTGCTGCGATTTCAGTTCTCAAATAATCTTTAGGTTGTCTGTTACAATTATTATGAAGAGACCAACTTGAAATTCTTAGCCAAGCTATATTGTTTTTAGCCTAAAAGGTCTGTTGGTTAGGAACTCAGAACGTTAGCAGTTTTTTTCTACTGTATATGAACTTTGGAAAATCATAAGTATTTCTTTTGCTGCGATTCCAGTTCTCAAATAAACTTTAGGTTGTCTGTTACAATTGTTATGAAGAGACCAACCTGAAATTCTTAGCCGAGCTATACTGTGTTTTGCCAAAAAGGTCTGTTGGTCAGGAACTCAGGAAGTTAGCAGTTTTTCTCTACTGTATACGAATTTTGGAAAATCATAAGTATTTGTAGAATAATCTTTTTGCTGCGATTCTAGTTCTCAAATAATCTTTAGGTTGTCTATTACAATTGTTATGAAGAGACTAACTTGAAATTTTTAGCCGAGCTATACTGTTTTTAACCAAAAATGTCTGCTGGTCAGGAAGTTAGGCATACATTTTCTGATTTTGTTCCTTTGCTCTTAGTCTCAATGTTTGCTAAATGATTCTTGCTTGATTTGGTCTGTAATACTTAACTTGTTTAAATTGGTTTATTTTTTTATGCAGATGCAAGTTGATAGTGTTAGTGTTGGTGAATCGGCAACTCCGACACCGGTTTCTAGTATGGGTGGATCATAAGCAAGTATCGGTCCTATTTCACAAGATTTTGTAGACCAAGGAGAGGCAATGACCGATGAAGAATATTTGAGCTCCTTGAAGTCCAAAGAATGGAAGTATGGAGTATGAAGTAATCTAGGTTGAATATTTATGAACTTTTGAGTTTTACCATATGGAAGTATGGAGTATGAACAATGAAGTATAAACTTTATAATTTGTGTTTAAGATGTATAGACTTTAACTATGGACATTCAAACTATTTTTAGTGTTTTGATTGTTTTTATATACATTTGGTTCGTGGTTATATTGATATATAGTTTTGAAATGCTAAAAGCAAGAAAGGTGGAGGAGCTGTTAATTTTTTTGTTACAATTAAATCATGGTCAGAAAATTTTACAGTTTCTACAAAGTTTTGAGAAAAAAAAAACACCGAAAAAAACCGAAACCGAACCGGACTGTCAGTTTAGTTCGGTTTTCAGTATGACTTGTTTAAAAATGAAAAACCGGGCCGAACTTTATTTTCGGTTTAGGCTAAAAACCGAACCCACCCCTAGGTAGAACTTTGTTGATCATCATCGTCAATCGGGACTTCTTGCTTGTATCTTGCATCCAACCATTTGGTGGTGTGATTTGCAAAATTTACTCCTAGTTAGACAGAAATTTATAGTGCCCATAAATTGATCCTAAAACTGATTATTTGAATAAGGAATTAGGTATGGTGCATTGTGAATAAGGATAGTTTTAAAGTTTAGGATTGTGTGTAATAAAACGTTATGTGTATCAAATATGAGATATGTATCTAGTATTTAGCTACGTGTAAATAAAATTTCTCAACAAGTGAAAAAGCATATTATCAAAAATGAAATTTACACCTGCTTACCCAAACTGTCACCATGAAAATGTTCATGAACGAAAAAGAAGCGCCGTTCAGTCGAACTATAATTCGCTAATATACCAAGGCACCAAATATAGGGGCCGTAGAAAATTCTTTTTTGAAATTTGTTTCGACACACCACCGGGAGGCGGGAGATGCTCTTATTTATCTCTGGCTGTGCATCTTAAACCAGCCAAACTGCCATCACTTTTCTCACACCCAGACCACAAATTGCTTTCGTGAAGCAGTAAAGACATGGAAAATGGAATATCCATGCATTAGAAAGAGCTTCTTCATTTGGCAAGAGACTCGGACAACAAGCCAATACAGTAACATTCCTAAATCTTGCAATTCAACAATACTAATGTTACAACCTAGACTACACCAATTCCTAACCATCAAACTATGCTACTCAAGACTACATTATGGAAGTTAAAATCTAGGCAAGCCAATACATTAACATCCCTAACTATGCAATCAAGACTAGATAGAACCTAAAATCCAGAGTGAAGAACAACCAAGTCTCCAAACTGATACCTAATAAGCTTGAAACCCCTTGTCTGAAGAAACTTAACAAATCTCAGCATGGGTTATTACCCATCCAAGAAAGCTAAGCATGTAGATAAGACTCTAAAGGCCTATCTCAAAGGGAGCAAAGTTGTCTTTTCAAAGTCAGAACGTGCATTCTTAATACTCTCATTGATAGCATCCGCACTCAACTGCAAGCTAGCAATGTCACGTTCTTTAGACCATATTGCTGCCTTGATCAATGCATGCTTCTCCTGTAACTCAATTATTCTTTTCTGGATACTATCAGCCTCAACTTCAAGTTTTGATTTCTCATGAGTTTGCTTCACTATCTTACTTTCTGCATCTTTTGATTTGCCCTCAAACTGTACTTGCCTTTGTTTGATAGACAAAAGTTCATTCACACGCCCACGTAAAATGGTAACATTGAATCCATATTTTTCCAAGTCAAGCAGACTCTCCAAAATGCTATCAAAAACCTGTGTAGGATCATCGAAATGCAGACTCGATATCTTGTCCACCAAACTGGAAAAGGTCACCATATTGCCAATAGCAAACCCCTCACGATATTCCTCTTTACATTTAACCAAGGGACGAAAATGAGGATTTTGTGGCATTATTCTGAACACGTCGAACAATTCGATTGCTTTCCAGATTGGGGAGCTCTTCACAAATGGCATAATTTGGTTCTCATCTGGCACAGAGTCATTGACTGAATCAACTGGAGTAGAATCTCTTGCATGCCTAACTTGTTCAACAGTCTTACCTGGGTATGGTCCAACAGAGAAAGCAGATAAAGTCAGAATGGTTACTAGAAATACAGTCATAATCAATATATGAAGTGGCTTACTTAATTCATCCATGTTTGCTGGACCTTGCATTCCACCAAACCATGTGGAGAGAGGTCGGTCATCATCATCTGTATTTTGTGACGCTTGAACACGGATCCTAGCAGCTTCATTTGGTATACCCCTTGTTCCAGGAACATCAGCAGTATTTCTCCTAGATGCATCTTGTGAATCTAAATGCCAGATATGATTTCAGAATGCAAGGTAAAGAGAATAAAAAACAATATCTTTCATCTGAGCGAGGAGAGTTTGATTGCAGCATGCTTAACACATGCAAGTCGGAGGGGAAGCCTTTTTTATTAAACTTTTGTTTCCCTTTTTTTTCTTCAAAGAGAAAACAGTTATGTTCTACGGAATCAACACAGACCTGTTCTCTTTGTTAACTGCCGACAGAATTGTCTTCTGGGTTAAGAGGACACTCCTTTTAACTTTACTATTTCCAAAGTTTTCGATTTCAGATAATGTTTCCAAACTGTCTAGTGCTTCATGGACTTCCATGAAATTTTTTCAAGTTGCTCAAAACACCAGAGAACAGCCTAAGCATGCAGCTCATTTGCTCTTTTCATAACTGGTAGGCTGAATATGAAATCAACTTACATACTCATACCTGAAGCATCCTGACCTTCGGGAACATGCAAAGCAACTTCGTCAAGTCTCTGATCTTCTAGAGCAATTTTGTCAGCAACATTTGATCCATTTAGTTCCCTAACTGCAATTTTTTTTTTTTTTTTTTTTGAGATCAGAAACCAACTTTTATCAACATAAATATATACAGTTCAAAACAAGACACTAATATCTCTAACAAACAGAATATAAAAAATAAATTACAAAGAAAACATTAAGAGCATTAACTTGGTACAATGAAAACAGAAAATGTCAAAAACTCAACAGGCATTACAATTAAAAAAAATTGTCTCAACTTTGAAGAACTGTTGCTCAGAACAAAATGGAACTCTCTATCAACCTTCGTTGAAAAGAAAAAAAAAAAAAAAAAACCAACCTCTTCACCACCCTAAAGATTGCCAACACAGTACATCCTCCGAACCCCAACCCCTTCTTGCTACTTGAAGGAAACATAAACCTCTGGCACAATAAGGCAGTGCAACAATACATCATCTCACACTACGCTCCGTATCATCTTACATTAGACTTCAAAAACTATTTCTGCCTCAACTATAGCAATAGGGCAGTGGCAAGGCAGATGATGTGAGCTTACTATAACTTGTATCATGGAATCAGGTTCATGTCATAATGGAGTAGGTAGTTTCAATCACAACTAGTAGTTGTCTGTTTTTAGTTTTGTTTTCATCTTTGAACAAACAATAAGATAAAACAAAACAAAAAAACAAGAAGAATCTTGAATATTTGAATGCATCAATGTTGTCCATCTTACTACTTTTAATAACTCCATTAAATGAAAAAAAGGTCCCCAAAATCTAAGATGATCTGAAATTTGCATGGGACTGAATTTGCACCTAATCTTTTATATTTAAGCATTGCTTCCTCTCATTGGAAATTCTAGGATTAAATATTGATTAAATTGCAACAAGATAAGCGAAATAGAAACAAAAGAGGCTGACATAGTGCCAAATACGCTAAAGATACCAAATTAAAGCACATCAAAAACCTCTCTAATTGGATAGTGTAAATTTCAACTTTAGCGAACTAGATGGGCATATATTTAGGTTGAATCTGAAAGATCAGTCAAATGATTTAGTGTTTAAGAATGTTTACCTCCCTGTGAGGCTTGTGAGCTTACGATCACCAACTTTCTAGGTCTGCCCCTCTTTCTTTTGTGGCTGCTTACGTCAGTTGGTTGCTGCTTAAAATCCTGAGAAAATAAACACAAACATCCATAGGCAATACCATTGATATAATTAACAGAGCTGTAGATAAAAGATAATTTGTTAGAGTGATCTCTCACTCAATGGTTATACCATGTCTGGGAAAAGAACCAGGCTACGGAGGAGGTTATCCAAAACTGAATCACTGCCATGTTCAGCTGACGTAACCTGGGTGTTGATAGCTTATTTTAGATAATATCAAATTATTACTGATAGCTTCAGTCTGTAGAGCTTCACAATGGCATTTTTAGTTTTCATTAAATACATTTGTTTTAGGTAGCCTATTTGATTCTGTGATATGTTTACTTAAGTTACTGTCCAGCTACAGAGTCCAAACACGAATAACTTCCCAGACCATCCAAATGATTTACCATCAATATGTTTCAATTCATGTAAAGGAACAGAAAAGTTCTTGCTGGCAGAATCCACATAGGAGTTTGATTTACAAATAACTTATTTTGACTTCTGGGAGACCAATTCTATATTGCTTACCGTGCTCTTTTCTTGTTCTTGACCGTTTGCATTCTTCTTCTGATCTCTCATGAGCTTTAGCAACTCTTCGTTGGGAATCTCACATGGATATTCAGCTGCCTCCTTTCCATTGACTTGCAACCCAGTAGTGAGAGGTAATTCAGCTTCTTTACTTATGCCCTCCTTTTGAACAACATTTCCAGCAGAACCAATAACTCCGTAATCTTCCTTACCTGCAACTCAACTGTTTAGACACAACTTTTTTTTCCTAAATAAGCCCAAGCACTGCAGAGTTGACTGATAAACATGTGTACCTCTTTCCTTATGTTTCTCTTGACTAGGAAGCGCACATATTACCGCTTCCTGGGAACTTCCAACTAGAGCCTGTGAGCGCCTTCTTTTACTTTTGACAGAATGCATCTGGTTATCTAGCTCACCATTTTTCTGTTGCTTTGTCTTCTACACACGTAATGTGAGAAATGGTGATCAGGAAACCGGGTCACAGAGACTTAATCCCCATTGCTCATGAAGAAAACAAATTAGAGATAGCATCGCATATGAACTACTCTCGATCAGATCTCTGTCTTAATAAACTTTTTTTAATCTCTAAAGAAACACTGTACCACAATGCTTCATAAGAAGTGGTATCAAAGTTGTATACAAGTCTACAAGCTTAATCCAATGTTTATGAGTCTCTCTCTCTCTCTTAATAAACTTTTTTTAAGAATTGAAATTTGTTTAGTCCTTATGGTTTAAAGTCGACATCTGTTTAGTCCTTATGGTTTTATTTTAATCTGAATAGTCCTTAAAGTCACAATTTTCATCCAAATAGTCCTTATGGTTTTATTTTAATCTGAATAGTCCTTAAAGTCATGATTTTTCATCCAAATAGTTCTTCCGACAATTTTCTCAGTTAAAGGCCATAAGGACTATTTGGATGAAAAATCATGATTTTAAGAACTATTCAGATTAAAATAAAACCATAAGGACTATTTGGATGAAAAATCGTGACTTTAAAGACTATTCAGATTAAAATAAAACCATAAGGACTAAACAGATGTCGACTTTAAACCACAAAGACTATACAATATTTTACCCTTTTTTTAATCTCTAAAGAAACACTGTACCACAATGCTTCATAAGAAGTGGTATCAAAGTTGTATACAAGTCTACAAGCTTAACCCAATGTCTATGAGTCTGTGTGTGTGTGTGTCTGTCTTGACCCATTCATAGTGTCAGCAAGCACCAGTATGTCATGAATGGCGGATCATATCATGGATTTCGCATGTAAAAAATTCTTGAGCAGAACAGATAAAATTTAAGAGAAGATATTTAAAACTCACAACTTTCTTTTCACCATGCAAGCTCTCTACTTGAAAAAGCTGATGACTAAGAGCCGGTTTTCTTACTCGTCTTGATCCTCTAGTTCCACTGCTTTCCGTGCTCCCAGTGGCTAACTCAGATAGCATTTCTTTATCATTGAGAGTTTTCCTCAATTGTCGCGGTGTACCAGATGATGTAGCCTCTGACACTTTGTCGTCCCTCAACTTTTTAAAAGGACGTGAGTCTGTAGCAATACCATTAGGCACTACATCCTTGATGCTTTGGGTATAACTTGACTGCTCCTCAAGATTTTTCAATGAATTAGTTGAATCAGGGTTATCCCCTGCAGCACCGGTGGTTTTCTGTTGTGCAGCCACCAGACTGACCTCAGGATGGTTGGAACCATTCTGTACAGGCAGTAGTTTGACCAAATGCTCTTCCTCTTGTTGAGAATCTGAAGCACCCAGTATCTCCTGGAACAGAGCCCAATCAGCTACCAATGAATATAATCCCCAGGAAACACTAACTAAGCTTTAAGTCATGCAACAAACTAAATTTTTGGCTTTAATATACCTCACTTACATCGAAAGAGATATATATTTTTATAATATATTAGGTCGATAAATAATAGAGCCCCACAAAGAACCTATAATATCTTAATATGGATTAACCTATCACCAAGTACGGCCAAACAATATGAACTGCAAATGAGATGTAGCAATACAGTTTCAATAAAGATTCTGCAACACGCCTTCTCCATTGTCCTCTCTTGCACAATCCATATTGAACAAGAATAAACTGAAAACAGATTATTCCTTAGATCCACCAATGCATTTGACATCTTTCAATTCAACAAAGACAACAAGGGGTCTTACATCCTTAGCCTCAACCACAGGTGTGAAGGCAATGTTATACAACATTGGAAATGTACCAATAAAAGGAAGAAGAAAACCCACAGCAAAAATCTATTTTCTCATTGCGACTCTTATCTTCTATTTCTGTAAAGAGAATGGAAAGGTCAACATGGTAGAAACCCAAGTAATTAATCTGAACCAGAGCGTCTGAACTGTCATTTTTTTACCAAAAAGGTTCTATTATCTTCTCGTATACAAAAATGCAGGGAGAAAACTTCCAGTGCCACAAATGAGCCTGAACTGAAAACAAAAGTCGCAGACACAATAAACCTATGCAATCTACACAAAACAACATCATTTCCACAAATTCTCAAAAAGACCAATTTAGCATCATTTCCCACAAATTCTCAAAGAAGTAGCCACTACACTTACAAGTCCAGCTGTGCAAGTAGTTATGAACACAATCTTATCACACTCGCTAACAGAACTATAGCTTTTACGATTACATGCATGACATCAATCTTACTAGGAGTGAGAACAGCAAACCTGCTTGTTGGGCCGGACCCAAATGCCGGCAACCCAATCCTGGTGGAGACGCAGACGATCCCTATCGAATTCCAGAACGTCCGGCGGGTTCTCAAAGAAGATACTATATTTGGAGTTCTTCTTGATAACTTTGCGGATAACCCCGGTCCACCAGCCGTCACGGTAGTCGGCGTCGACTATGTGGCCTTCTTGGAGATCTTGATCAGCCACGTGAGGCGGCAGAGGCCTTATATAAGCGGAATCCACGTCCTCTTTCAGTGGCTGAGACCCGTCTTCGGTGACCAACGTCTTGTACTCCACCACAGCCTTCTTCCTCTTCTTCGATGCTGAGCTCGGAGCTGGGCTCTGCACAATGGTCGCTCTGAACCACGCTCCTTTGAACCCTTCCTCGTCGCTCCGGACCTCCACTTCTGTTCCTACGCTGAACAGCTGGGTTTGTTGTTGCTGGGATTCGGAGGCGTCGAACCCCGCCATGGGTTGTTGTCTTGATTAAACCAAACCAAACCAAACCCTAAGGGGGAGGGACAACTGGGTTGTACTTGGGTTGTGGGTACTGCTGTTCCTAAACCAATCTAGTTTAGTCAAACCGAGGGCTCTCTGTGGTGGTGGATGTGAGAGAGAGTGTGTCGCCTTTTTACATCTCGGTAATGAATAGAAGATGCACAGCATTTTAGAAACTATACCCATCACCTGTTTTTTACCCTCAAATCTGACCCAAAAGATATGTACAATGGAGTATAGTTATGCTTAGAACAATAGCTCATTCGCAGCATGACCGATTACATCATTTACATGTCGAGCATACGTTAAATATAGCTTTACGTATTTGTTCTTCATGTAGAAAGCCTGGATAATAGGGCTGAAGATCAACCCTTTAGTTTAGGGACGGTTTGTGAATTTTTGGTAATTTTTAATAGGGTTGAAGGGGTATCAATAGTTTAGGGGTTTTTTTTTTGTTTTTTTAGAAATGTAAACTTTATATAATAGAACCAAGATTACAACTATGGAAGATGGTGATGGAAATAAATTCTCACTCCCCTCTCTGCCCGAACAACATCGATTACAGTAGACAAAAACCGATACGGGTTCAACCGTATCCTAACCTATTCTAGAAGTCTTGATACATCCTTATTATCAATCTCAAGAAGAAACAACATTTTCAAACACTACATGTCAAAACTATTAGTATATATGCACATGTAATCTCCCCTCCCTCCCATTACGTTGACAAACAAGAACTATGTAGAAAGCCTGGATAATAGGGCTGAAGATCAACCCTTTAGTTTAGGGACGGTTTGTGAATTTTTGGTAATTTTTAATAGGGTTGAAGGGGTATCAATAGTTTAGGGGTTTTTTTTTGTTTTTTTTGAAATGTAAACTTTATATAATAGAACCAAGATTACAACTATGGAAGATGGTGATGGAAATAAATTCTCACTCTCCTCCCTGCCCGAACAACATCGATTACAGTGGATAAAAACCGATACGGGTTCAACCGTACCCTAACCTATTCTAGAAGTCTTGATACATCCTTATTATCAACCTCATAAAGAAACAACATTTTCAAACACTACATGTCAAAACTACTAGTATATATGCACATGTAATCTCCCCTCCCTCCCATTACGTTGACAAACAAGAACTAACCAATATTAAATAGTCCCTGAAAAAAACATCATAACCATGGCACACCAAACAACATGAACCTACCTGTAGTCGGTTGTGCATAAAACAACCTCCCAAGCCCGTATACCAGTAAGTGTCTCGCGCGACCACGACCGCCAATCCCACCCTAGGGTTCCTATCTGTGTGCAGGATGGGCCAAGCCCGATGTCAGTAACAGCACCCTGGGCCGGGAACGATTCCTTAAGGCACGAGAGAGGTTGGTAGCTGAAGTAGCAGCAATGACATTGTCCCACATCAGTTTCCAGATAAAAGGAACCCATCCTGGGCCGTATATAAGGCCTAGCTGCCAGCTTTTCAGGTATGATCATTTTATTGTTCCACTATTTATCCATCTACTGACTAAAGCATCGGAGGAGGAAAGACCAGAACGTCTCGGTCCCCTTTGTTATTGTAGGCAGGAGAAGGATAGCCCCACCATCAGCTTCCGCAATATCCCGCCCGGGATTGTGCAGAAACATTTGGAGCCGTCTGTGGGAATCCTTACAGAAAGTGCCAACGTGACTCGATGGCTGGGTTAACCGAGCTACAAGATCAGGAGGTGGAGGAGGCGCGAACGGAAGTGACGCATGGGCGGACCCCGGAGTCAGGAAGGGGGAGTTCAAGAATCACAAAGAGAGAACCAAATAGAACGACCGAGTATGTGCCGCGGGATCTTAATCCCCAGGAGGTAGGGGAGATGCTGGAAGACATGAGGAGCCAAATCGCCCAGTTGGAGCAGCGAGGTGCTAGAGAACGGGAAGATGCTTCGACGAGGGAGCGTCGGTTGGAGCGGGATAACGCCATCCTCATAGGAGCGTTAGAGCGAGGGATTGAGCACCGGGAGGTGTTGGATAGGGCGAGTGAGCGGGATCGAGCGGCTACGTCTCGTCTTGTGGGCACTCCGGCAGGAGCAAACCGTAAGACGGTGCATATAGGGACGAACTTGTTCCCGGATGAGATGCGGAACGAGGGACCTCCGCCTTTGCCCGAGCCTATCCCGGAGTCCATACAGGAAGGCAAAGCGAAATGGAAGAGACCTTGAAGGCGATCAGGGATAGTGTGGCGTGCTTGGCAGACCGAATCTCGGACACAGAGAGAAGGGGGATGCGTAACCCAACCCGTGTGAGTTTCGAGGAAAGAGGAGGACCTTTCACTAGAGAGGTTACCCGATCAGTTCTACCTGGCGCAGCCAAGCCGCTGAAACTTAGCTACAACGGGGATCGTGACCCCCACCTCTTTCTCGACAGCTTCAAGTCCCATACGAATGCTAGAGGATACTCGGACGCGGTGTGCTGCAACATGTTCCAGGAAACGTTAGCGGGGGAAGCGCTAAGTTGGTTCTACGAGCTCCCGTCAGAATCGATCGATTGCTTCCGGGAGCTGGCGGACAAGTTCGTCAATAGATTCATTTTACGGACTGACGGGCAGAACACCGCCCAGCTATTCAAAGTAAAGCAGGACAGAGGAGAAGGCCTAAAAGCTTTCGTGAATCGATGGCAGGGGGCCACGGCCAGGGTCAGAAGCTTTGACAAGAAGGTGGCGGAGGAAGTGTTCATTCAGGGTTTGCTGCCCGGGAAGTTTTTGTACGCAGTAAAAATCGAAAATCCTCAAGGCTACGATGAACTCATGGAAATGGCGGTCCGGCATGCGCAGGCGGACCATGATACGTATGGGGGAACCTCAGCTGGGAAGAAGGAAGATCGAGGGAAAGACAGCGGGTCCCCAGTACAAATGATACGAGAAGTACGGGCCTGGAAATGGGAGAGAGAATCATACCCGGGCCCAGCTGGGAAGAAACATAAGGAAGGAAGCTGGGGGAAAGCCGGGACGCAACGTAACACGCAGGCAAAAGCAAAAGGGCCCTACCATGATCCCGGGTTCCCGAAAATGATGTTGGCAGGGAAGGAGCATTTCTCAGAGCTCAACGCCACTTACGAGGCAATATGGAACGAAAACAAGACCACCATTCCGCTCCCCCCGGCTCGGAAATTTCAACCGTCACGTCTCACCAGGGAGGACACAGGAAAGTTTTGTGGATACCATGGGGAGGCTAGCCATAACATTAACAATTGTTTAGAGTTGAAGAGAGCGGTAGAGCGCCGAGTAAAGGAAGGGAAACTGCAGCATTATGTGCCCGGGAAAAGGAACGCAGGGGCAATCGAAGTATACGGGACGATCAACACCATCCTTGGCGGGTCCTGAATAGATAACAGGACCAATAAGGCAAAGAAGCAATGTACGGGACAGCGGATTCCCCCCGGTACGGCAGAAACGAAGAACGTTTAAGCCAGAGAAGAACGAAGCTATGAAGGGGGAGGTGCAAAAGCTAATAGATATCAGGTTCATAAGGGAGGTCAGATACCCCCAATGGCTGGCCAATGTGGTCATGGTTCCAAAAAAGTCAACTGGGCAATGGAGGATGTGCGTGGACTATTCAAATCTCAACAGGGTATGTCCAAAGGATAGCTTCCCGCTCCCACGCATCGATCAGCTGATGGATTCCACATCCGGATACGACCTCATGAGCTTCATGGACGCCTATTCAGGCTATAATCAGATACGGATGGATCCGAGAGATGAGGAGCACACAGCCTTCACAACGGACAGGGGTCTGTATTGTTACAAGGTAATGGCTTTTGGTTTGAAGAATGCGGGAGCCACTTATCAACGGCTGATGAATATCATGTTCGCCGAGTACCTCGGGAACATAATGGAAGTATATATCGATGACATGCTGGTCAAAAGCCTATCGGCTGCTGACCATGTGGGGCATTTGGAGAAGGTTTTCGAGGTCATAATGAGGTACGGGATGCAGTTAAACCCTCAGAAATGTATCTTTGGGGTTGTTAAAGGAAAGTTCTTGGGTCACATAATCAGCCGGTGAGGAATCGAGGCCAATTCGGAGAAAATAAGGGCCATCCTGGATATGGAAAGACCCACGCTCAGGAACCAGGTGCAGTCGTTGGCCGGGAAAGTAGTCGCGCTGGCGAGGTTTGTCTCATGGCTCACGGATAAGTGTACCCCCTTTTTCAAATTGTTACGGGACCAGAGATGTAAGGATATAGTATGGGGATACGATCAGGAAGAGACGTTCAAGCAGATAAAGGCTTACCTCTCAACAACGCCGATTTTGTCGAAGCCTATCCCGGGCGAGATGCTTTACCTATATCTAGCGGCGTCGAAGTCAGCGGTCAGTTCGGTGCTCATCATAAAAGACTCGGACGTCGAGCATGCGGTTTTTTACGCCGGGAAAGGGTTCACGCAGGCCGAGAGCGGGTACCCGGACGTCGAGAAGCTTGCTTTGGTCCTTGTAGTGACAGCCAGAAGGCTCAGGCATTATTTCCAGGCCCACTCGGTAACTCTATTTACCAACCACCCCCTGAGGCAGATCATGCAGAAGCCAGAGATAAGTGGGCGGCTAGTTAAATGGGCCATCGAATTGGGAGAATTCGATATCCATTACCGCCCGAGAACAGCTATAAAGGGTCAAGCAGCGGCCGACTTTATATCCGAGCTCAAGCCCATGAAAGTAGATGGAGAGCAGGCAGACCCCAGACCCACGAAAGTGGTGGATTTGACTATAGCCGTCCGGGAAGGAGATTCCAAGCCCTACCCTGATGTGCAGCACGAGGCCTCGGCTGCGTCGGTCTAGAAACTTTTCGTTGACGGCTCGGTGACCAAGAAAAAAAGCGGGGCAGGAATAATATTGGAGACCCCGGATGGGTTCAAGCATGAGTATGCACTGGAATTTCAGTTCCAGGCATCCAACAACGCAGCAGAGTACGAAGCATTGATTGGGGGACTGCAGCTCGCCCGGGACATCGGGGTGGACTGGGTAGAGGTGTTCAATGATTCTCAACTGTTTGTGAATCAAGTCAACGGAAGCTTCGAAGCAAAGGAACCTCAGCTGAGCTCTTACCAAGCGCTTTCAAAAGCGTTCATGCAACGGTTCACGACGGCTACCCTTTCCCACATCCCCCTGAAGGAGAACAGTCATGCAGATGCTCTCGCCCGCTTAGCCACAGGCGGGCCAGCTAAAGGAAAGAAGAAGGCAAGGATCGAGGTTCTTGGAAAACCGAGCATTAGTAGGACAATCTCGGAGATATTCATGGTTGAGGCGGGACCCGACAAGCCCACTTGGATGGACCCCATAATCAAATTCATGAAGGAGGGGGTACGACCGGAAGACAGGCGTGAAGCCAGAAAACTCCAATCGAGGTGCGCAAGGTACTCTCTCATGAACGAGAAATTGTACCGCAGAGGTTACAGTTTCCCAAACCTCAAGTGCGTGACAGAGGAGGAAGGGGAAGTGATCATGGGAGAGATCCATGAAGAGGTGTGCGGCAATCATTCGGGATCACGTTCGCTAGCGCACAAGGCACTGCACACTGGGTTCTTCTGGCCCAACATGGGTGCCATGGTGGATAAGATGTCGGCTAGATGCCGAAAATGCCACTTGCATGCCAACGGGATACACTCACCTCCAATAGCTCTATCCATATTGTTGTCACCCTGGCCCTTCGCGCAGTGGGGCTTTGACCTCATAGGCATACTGCCAACGGTACCCAAGCAGTTCAGGTATGTCATAGTGGCCGTTGACTACTACACAAAGTGGGTGGAGGCAGAGCCTCTGGCAAAGATAACGACCGAGTGTGTGAAGAACTTCCTGATGAAAAACATTTACTGCCGATTTGGGGTCCCGGAGACAATTGTCACGGACAATGGAACACAATTCAATAACAACAATCTGATCGAATTCGCGAAGGACATGGGCACCAAGATTGTCTTCTCGTCGGTAGCACATCCTCAGACTAATGGTCAGGTAGAGGCAGTAAACAAGATCATAAAAAAACTGCTAAAGAAGAAATTGGACGACGCCAAGGGTCTGTGGGCACAGAAGCTGCCGAAGGTGTTGTGGGCGATCAGGACCACGACAACCGATGTGACAGGAGAAACACCTTTCAGCATGACTTTTGGAACAGAGGTTGTCCTGCCAATCGAGACACTGATACCATCGGGAAGGGTGGAGAATTTTGACGCAGCCACCAACGAAGAAGGCCTCCGGTTAAATGTCGATCTCGTGGAAGAGAGAAGGGAAATGGCAAACATGCACAACCAGGTCTATAAGCAGCGAGTGGCACGCCATTACAACAGGAAAGTCAGAACCCGGACGTTGGGACTGGGGGACTGGGTGATGAAGACAGTCATGACAAGGACGTCGGCCTTAGACCCAACCTGGGAGGGACCATATCAAATCATTGAAGAGGTAGGCCCGTCAACATTCTTTCTACGAGACACGGATGGGGTAATCACCGGACGGCCCTGGAACACGGAGCACCTAAAATTCTACCCCGTGTGATTGGTGGAAGTCCATTCCCTTTTGAAATGCACTTGTAAATATTGCAGCCTCCCAGGGGAGCGATAACACCCATATCCCGGAATGGGCCTCCATTCGTTTTGAAATATAATGAGAATGGCAAGTTCAATTCGCATATTCAATTCGTTGTAACGATACGTAATCCACCCGGAGGCATAAGTCAATAATTCTTGTGTAACATCAATCGGGATGTAGGCAAAATTCATACGTAATCCACTCAGAGGCATAAGTCAATAATTCTTGTGTAACATCAATCGGGATGTAGGCAAAATTCATACGTAATCGACCGGGAGGCATAAGTCAATAATTGTGTAACATCAATCCTGATGTAGGCAAAACTAATCCAACAGGAGGTATAAGTGAATTATTCCCGTAAAACATCGGTCAAATCGACCGGGAGGCATAAGTCAATACCCCACGACCCTTAGCGGGGCATGCACAATACAAAAAGGCAATAAGGTGAACCCAAGGCATAATATATCAAAACCCGGTTAAGGGACGTTTACCACCATTGGGTATTTACAAAATCACCGGTGTAATCCCGGGCAACGGCACGAAGCCTTTTGTTCTTACAAAACGCGAATGCTGGACAAAATAACATCACATTACTGGCCGACTTATCAGCCAGTGAGATTTTCTCTTTCCTCTCCGGCTCCAAATCCCTCTCCATTTTCTTCTTCTCTGCCCCGAGGTAGCTGATCTGGTCGTTCAAACAGGCCAGACGCTCTTTCATCACGTTGGAATCCTCACTGGCGTCAATGGCATAAACAGCAAAGAGTGCCTGCAAGCATAATTAAGTTAGTCTCATTCCTGAACGACGGTTAAATTTGAACTAGGGTAGAGTTTACCTTCATCATTACCTCTCGGGCGTACCGCCAATTTTCTTGAGGAGTACTGGACTCGATCTTGATCCTGTCTAATTCGATACCCTTCAGGTCGCTAACCATGCTACGAACGAATTTCTCATCCACGCACCCGTACTCGTCCAGTATCTGTCGGATGGTGGTCGTCCGAGCGAGAGGAAGTGCTGGAGCGAGAGTGCTCGTTGATACCTGGTTCCCGGTCGAGGATTCAACAAATCTCTGTTTCTTCCGAGGTGATGAGGTGCCCGAGACACTCAGTCCCATCAAAGTCACGCCTTCCTCCCTTTGCGACTTGGATTTTTTGGACGATTTCTTCCTCTTCTCGCCCAAGTGGACGTTACTCACGTCACCAGCCTTCGCAGGCCCCTCGTTGTCAGAAGGCGGTTTGCCGTACCCTTCGTCGGGGATCTCCAGGAGAACAACGTCATCCGAGACATGGGCAGTTTTATCTGCTAGGTTAACCTCAGTTCGGGAAGCCACTTTCCCGACTTCCAAGAGTTCGCTAAGCAAGTCCATGTCCGACTCCATATCGCTCGGGTGCGACTCGTTGTGTTTTCTCCTAGGTAGTTTATCTGAAATTACAATTAGTCAAGGTCACGGATTTGGAAAAAGAATGCAATGAGTAAAAACGGGCGACACTAATTTGGAACCCCACCAAGCATTCGGCCAAGTTCACAGTGAACCAAAACTGCCCACCGGGTCAGCCGATAAGAGCTTTGATCCTCATCCGAGGGCCAGGCCGCGAATATCCGGGCAATACGTTGCTTCTCGATCTCTAACAGCGAGTATGACTGATCACGGATGTATCTAAACCGATTGGGCACCACGTACGTTGGACACTTTCTTTGCCATCGCCCGCCGGCGAGCACGACCTTCGAACGCTAGTTGTTATTCATGGACGTCGGGAGATCCGTGACGACAGGCAGGTTATCCCGGGCAGCGAATGAGACACACCCCCGGTAATTCTGTTTCTTTGAGTACGACAGGCGGAATAGTGCGCGAAACTCGTTGATGGTCGGCCAGCCCATCTCGGACAGATAGTATAAGCAGCAAAGGGAGAGTAGCTGGCGCCATTGGTTTTGGGGTATCTACTCGGGAGCAAGTTGAAGCATGCTCAGCAGGTACTGGACATGTGCTCGTGCACTGCGGCGAACCCGTCTCTCAGACAGTACGCCAGCTCGTCCTTGTATAGGCCACGCAGGGTAACTGTGGGTGGGATTCCCCAGTTTTCACGAAACTGCTCTATCTCGATCGAGGACATACTACTCTCGGGTTCATCGCACACTGTGCCATCCTCCAAGATGAATCGCCTTGCCAAGCTTGCGGCACTGACGATCGGAATGCTGTGGGGAGCCCCGGAGATCTTTTCGACGTCCGGGGCGGGTACTCCTTTGGCTGGCCCGGTACGCTCTCAACCTATGTAATCCTCCATCATCTCTTCGTTGTCCACAATCGGCCGAGACGACGCACTTAGGTCGGTCGAACTTCGGGAGCCCATCTACCTAGATTAACAAACCCTAGCATCTTATTAGCGCCGCCGGGAGTACACACCAATTTTCAGTTTACCCTCAACCCAGAAAAATCCCTCTAAAGCACTGAGCATTGCCACTCTTAACCCACACAAGCAACACTAACACAGAAGCAACACTAAACACAGCAAAACGGAGAGAAAAAAACAGAGAAACAACACGGTAAAGCAGAGAGACAGACAGAAACCACGCGGGAGAGACATAAAACAGAAACAAGCATGAACAGAATTTAAAAACCTTACCAGATCTTTGATGTAGAAGCAACGTCGGAAACGCGGACGTCGGGAAACACCTCGCAATCGAGCGACCAGAGGAGTGAGCGAGAAAAGAAGACGAGACGAACACGAAACGAAGAAGGGGCATAAATTTATACTCGGTCAGTAACAGACGCCTCGATCCACAGCCCAACGCAAACCATTCGCCAAAAAAGAGGCACCCCTAGCCACCCGATCAAACCATAGGATGGTGCTGTGTGGCACAACTGACAACTCCTCGAAGAATGAAAGATTGAAGCGACGAGCATTAAATGCATGATAGTTGTCCCGCATTATTGCGAACATGCATTTAATGTACCTGCCACCTGCCACCACTGCGCAACCCTCGAAGTGCAAGACCCATCTCGGATGATTCATCAAGATCAGGACAAAACCCATCCCGGATGTGTCACCAAGATCACAAGTGCAAGACCCATCCTGGGTGAAAATCATTGAGGTTGTTAGACCAGGGTACGATCCACTCAAGTGAGTCACCGAGATCACAAGTGCAAGACCCATCTCAGATGGTTCATCAAGATCAGGACAAAACCCATCCCGGATGTGTCACCAAGATCACAAGTGCAAGACCCATCCCGGGTGAAAATCATTGAGGTCGTTAGACCAGGGTATGATCCACCCGAGTGAGTCACCGAGATCACAAGTGCAAGACCCATCTCGGATGGTTCATCAAGATCAGGACAAAACCCATCCCGGATGTGTCACCAAGATCACAAGTGCAAGACCCATCCAGGGTGAAAATCATTGAGATCGTCAGACCAGGGTACGATCCACCCGAGTGAGTCATTGAGATCATACGAGGCAAAACCCGAAACCCACCTTGGCTGAGTACCACAAGTACATTCATTCCACCCGAGAGGAACTCGACCGAGAGTGACATCCCATCGACATTGGCATTCCACCGAGAGATTGGCATTCGACCGAAATTGGCATTCCACCAAGATCGGCATTTCCACTTACAAATTTCATATCATCCCTTTAAAAACGGAGCAAGTGGCCTGATAAACCACAGATGGCGTTAACACCCCGTCACTCGAGTAGTAACATTAGATGAAACACCCAGATTACAAGTTGTGTCATGACTAATGACTTCGCGCGGAGTGAATTCTTTGGCTCGCGGGACGATTAGTATTTGCAATGAAACACCCAGATTACAAGTTGTGTCATGACTAATGACTTCGCGCGGAGCGAATTCTTTGGCTCGCGGGACGATTAGTATTTGCGAGGGGCGAGCGCCTTAGCTTGCGTCAGCAAAGCGAAGACCCGTTCAATACACACCGTGAGCACGGACTTGGGGGGACTATGGTGGGACCCATACAAGATAGTTCTCTGGTCTACGGGCTTATTTCAGCCAAGTCCCCACTCAAGATGTGTCTTGAACGGGAACTTGGGGGGACTTGTAGTCGGTTGTGCATAAAACAACCTCCCAAGCCCGTATACCAGTAAGTGTCCCGCGCGACCACGACCGCCGATCCCACCCCAGGGTTCCCATCCATGTGCAGGATGGGCCAAGCCCGATGTCAGTAATAGCACCGTGGGCTGGGAACGATTCCTTGAGGTACGAGAGAGGTTGGTAGCTGAAGTAGCAGCAATGACATTGTCCCACATCAGTTTCCAGATAAAAGGAACCCATCCTGGGTCGTATATAAGGCCCAGCTGCCAGCTTTTCAGGTATGATCATTTTATTGATCCACTATTTATCCATCTACTGACTAAAGCATCGGAGGAGGAAAGATCAGAACGTCCCGGTCCCCTTTGTTATTACAGGCAGGAGAAGGATAGCCCCACCATCAGCTTCCGCAATATCCCGCCCGGGATTGTGCAGAAACACTACCAAAACCCTACATCCTCGCTCAAAGAGGAGGCCAAAACCCTCTCGTACAGGAGGGAGGACACAACCAAACTGAACCAAACTAAAAACTCACCAAAAAAACCAAAGTCCAAATAGGCTTAAGCCCAACCTAACCCATTGGACCTCTATGTGCAGGCCCACCAATAACCCAGCCCAAAAGCTGCAACGTGGATGCAGCACCTCCACCCCGCCGACAGTGTCGACTGCCGCCGAAAAGAGATGCACCGTCGACCACACAGAGGAGCAACACACCTCCTTTCCAGAATCATCACTGAAAACAAGGCGGAAGACCTTCGCCACAGCTTCCCCCCTTAAACCGCAACATTGTTTCCGCTCCATCACCGCTCTGCTGCTGCCACTCGATCACCGCTTGGCCACCATGGCCTGACCATCTCTCTTTGACGACGATCAACATCTCCACCGGAGCAAAAGTTTGCAACGATCCACCAGACACCTATTTAGACCGAACTCGAGAGAGGCCTCCATCTATCGCTCCACCTCCACCATCCTGCACGCCATGGCTCCAGACGGCCAACAACAAATCTCGTCTGACGACGTTGTCATTAGACGCGCAGTTGGACGGAAACAAAAACTTTCTGTGAAACCCTACCTGGTTTTTCATACAATTATTCTGATCCAGCGGCGTACCTTTGCGCCATCGTCGGACTGGATTTGGCAACCTACGTGGACTTGGTTTCGAACCGGCTTTCGTCTAAGAGTTTTCGAGGACGGGGTGCGGTGAGGAGTTAGGAGATCAAGGTTGCAACTGGCTTTTGGTTGACCCTCAATGGTCTGATAGGCGATGAGGCACGGCGGCGCGGGTTTGAGGATGTGGAGCGATACTATAGTCATGGGTTGTACGTGGTTCAGAGTTGTCTAAATCGATACTATGTCATGATGGTGTGGTTCGGGTTTGTTTGGCAACAGAAGTGACCCTGTTCTATATGGCGGTGGAGAGGACGAGAACTAATGGCGGCGGCTTGGAACCCTACAATGTTGTACGTAGTGTTTCGGTTAACCGGCGGCTGTACCATTAACTAGTAGAGTAGTTGGGCAGGAGTAAGTTGACAACTTGGGTCTTCAGGTTGGGCTTTGTTCATAGGCCCAGATTTATTTCTTTGCTTTTTCTGTTTTTATTTCTTTAGGTTCCTTTGGCAATTAGGATTGTGGGTTAGGGTTTACTGCTCTAAGCTCAATATTAAGTAGTAATTTAGTCTTCTACAATAATTATAATTAGTCTACCATTTCTTCTTATATTTTTTTATTGTGCATGGAAAAACTCTCTCATTTGATCACTTCTGTTGTTGACATGGTTTATTGGAAAGTTGTTAAGGCCCCTCAGTTAGGTCCAAAAATTTCTCACTTATTTTTTGTTGATGACTTAATGCTTTTTGATGAGGCTTCTTCACACCAGGCCCACATTTTAAAAGGTTGTCTGGATGCCTTTTTCATTCTCTGTAGTCAAACTGTGAGCTTTGATAAATTTCTCATTTACAATTCTCCTAGTTCTTGTAGAGGTTTCTTCTAATGTCAGCAAAATCTGTGGTTCTCTTTTGACTGATGATTTAAGAAAATATTTAGGTATGTCTCTTATTCATTCCAGGGTCAATAAACACATTTATGAAGGTATTTTTGATAAAGTTCAAGGTAGACTTGTTGGTTGGAAAAACACGGTGCTAAGTATGGCTGGTAGGGCCACACCGACACAATATGTCACTTCTTCAATTCATATTAATGTATTGTAAACTGCTAAAATTTCTAGAAGTACGTGTTTGTGATAGACTTGATCAGCTTAATAGAAATCTTCTTTCATCCAATTTAGATATCATTTGGGTACCGAATTAGATTAAATGAATTAATTAAACAAAATATGAACAGTAGAGATGTGAAAATGTGACCTAAAACTGAACGAAATGAGGAGCACCACACTTTAATTTCAAAGCTGTGTCTCGCTCTGGAATGAAACTACATATATATTTGGGAGGACATTGTGAGTGTGAACTATATTATAGGGAAGTCAAATCCATACTCCCGCCACTTTCTATTTTTGGTAACTTAAATTTTATTCTTAGTGACTTGACTTTTGTCTTTTATTTAAATGATGACTAAAAATAGAAAGTGGCGGGAGTGTAGATTACAATTTAGGGAGTGTGGATTTCACATCACATATTATATACACCCAATGATAGCATGTCTTTCTTGGCAGTACTAGGTGATGTTAAATCTCTTCACACACATTGATCATTGATGCATATTAATTCTTAACATGGACAAACAGGAACATTGCTGAGCTAAAACGACGAGCACAAAAGAATGAAAGGTCTATATCTTTTCCACCAATCAGGTAGCGATGAAAAAAATTAAACTTAGCTTTGCTTTTACATAGTTCGAGTTCTCACCCAAAGATCAGTTTACTTTCATGAGCTCTAGCCTCCGGTCATGCTGCAGTCACCTACGGTTCTACCTAGATCCGGCTTCGATTTGTTTCTCGATGTCACGCCCCCAAATTCAAGGCCATTATTATACTGAAATATGACTCATGAACTTGTGACGTGAGCCATAAAACAATAATAAAACTTGAAAGTAAGAGAATACCTTTGAGTAAAACTTTCGATTTATATAACAAAGATTCTTTTACATCGATTAAGCTTATCGATAAATTTTGTAAACACAAATAAAGATTTATTGTGATGAAATAAAAGTAGAAATATAAAACATTCTTTGTTTAGTTTACGTCGGTTCACCCCGTCCCCAAGAATATACTTGTTACCTAAAAAACATAAATGTGTAGCATCATGAGTTACACTAACCCAGTAAGTATAGATCACAATCTTATATTAATATGTCTTACAAAATGATGCAAATTGAATAACGAAGTAAAAATGATAAAATAATCAATTATTAATGCACAATCCTCAACGCGCGGGCGAGAGGTAAATATTGAACAAAGAGAGGGAGATGTGTTGTGGGCGTGCCACCTCTCGGACGAGGAAAAAGCTTGTATGTGAGCTTGACTTCTTGATCAGGCAGAAGGGGTTTCCAGGTGCCACCTCAAGGGAGGAATTTATGAGCACAACACGATCGATACTCACGGCGGGATGCGAGCAGAGCAACAAAGGGAGTTCAGAGATTGGGGGCGAGTCCAGGAGGACTCTGAAACTAAGGTAGCAACGCACTCAGGGTTAGGATTTCGAGGTAGATCGAGGGGTAACTGATTTACAGTTTGTATTTTGTTGAGAGATTTGATTGTCTCTGTTTGTGTAACTTCGAGTCCCTTTATATAGAAGCTCGACTTGCAGCAGAAGAAAGGTAATCACAGTCCAAATTAGATTTCGAAACCCTAATGTCACAACCACTATTTTGCTATCGCAGACCAACCAGCTTGTGACAAATGTCCATTTCGCATATTCCATTCCGCATAGGGCTTTGCTTCTGTGTTGCCAACTGTAGACTCCTATGCGGACTGGAACTAGGAACAAATTTATCCCGCGGGGTGTCACAATCTCAAACCAATTCACGAGCACCTGAAGCTCGCTTCTATCTCGCGGGCTATTGCAGCTCGCGAGCCTTAGAAGAGCTCTTTATATTAAAAGGGCCACAGGGATTGGCCCGAAGCATGTCAAAGACTTTTAAGAGTCTTTAACGATTAATGTGATGCACGCGGACTCCGCCTGTGCCTTCTTCGCGGAGCCTCTCACGCGGGCTAGTTCGCCAGCTCGCCTAGATATATCCCACCTCGCCTAGGACCTTTTACGCGAATTGTCTTGCCTCAACTACACAGAGTGTCAATCTTGCCTCGCATACGCGAAGTGAGCTAGTCATTCCGCGCGAAGTCGTTTGTACGCGAACTGCATAGTCTGCCCGAAGTCATTCTGCGCGCGAACTGTGTAGTCCGTGCGAAGTCATATTACTTGGACAAAAATGTCATTTGGCTCAAACATTGCTCCTAGGCCTTGAGCTTTGAGACTAAGCGAGAAGGCCTTATTAAACATGTCACGATGCTTCAAGATTTGGGAGATTCTATTATCTTGGCGTCATCGCGATCTCGCCTCGCGGAAGACCAAAAATTTTAAGGTCCCCGACCACTTCGCGAGGCAACTTGGTTTTATTTAGGGGGTTCCTTACTCACTGCGTAGCGAACAAGTATGTATCCTGACGTAAGGTTGCCGAAGCGAACTGTGTTATTTCACTGGTTAATATAAGAAATGACGAAGTGAACCAACGAGAGAACTAGACTTCGTCAATCTTAACACCTCGCGTGTACAGGCTGTAAAGGAAACTTAAGAGACTTTGGTCCAGCTTTATTTCGCTTGTCATGTTGCCCCCATGTGAACTTTTTCATTAAGTAACAAAATTGCTGATGTTCAAAACCAGTCTTCCCTTGAGATTGGGTAAAGGTCTTTACGCGATTGTTTACTTGGGAAGTAGGAAGTCACTATAGAATTACGCTCTCACCTTATCTTTAGGGCCCATATCTTGTAGCAAAGCTCTGCATGCAGGACACATGTTAACAAGAGTCAGTCCCCTCTTTCTATAAGAGAATCCGTTGGCCGAGTTTGGAACATCAACCAAGTCTTTCTGCCCCCTTGCCATGGATCCTTCTTCTTTTCTATTCATCCTTCTGTCTCTGCTTAAAGCGAAACCACCATTTCCCCTGCTCATTGTTTGCTCTGATGAGTTTTGAAATCTACTCTTAGGTCGAGGGTGGGTTTCAAAATCCACTCTTAGGCCAATCCTCCGCTTGAAAGAACAAACGGTCTGGGCACCTTCTGCCTTGCGCCTGCTGTTCTATCCAAGCGTGAGACTTCGGAGGCCCTTTGTCCACTCTTGGTTTGGGAGCTTTCCAGTGTCTTTGAAGCACCCCCCGAAACTTGGGCGGTAGCATGAGGGACCCCGTCTTCGATGCTTTAATCCTTAGATCCATGCTTTTAAGCGCAAATCATTCAAAGTTTATTGTAAACATGCTTCCTTCGGCCGCAAAGCCGCCTATGTAGCTTGTAACAGAGTGTATGAAGGAAAAAATATGTAATGTTATATTTACGGCCTCTGGAATAGGCCTCAATCTTGTACTAGTCTGTTGTTTAGACTTCGCATGTTTATGATGAAATGGAAGAGAGAAATGAAGAAATTAGCATGTAAAATTTTTATTATTTAGGGCCTCTGGAATAGGCCCCAATCTTGTACTAGTCTGTTGGTTAGACCTTACACACTTACAATGTTTAGAACTAACTTATCTCTCGGGTTGCCCCCTAGTGGGAGGTGGCGGAGTGCTATCGCGAAGGCGCGGAGCACTATGAACAGTGGTCACGAAGTCAGCCGAATGTGGAGAGTCCGCGCGCCCAAACGCCAGCGAGATGGCGTTTTAAGAAACGACCATTAATAGGATTTGGATGGAGTGTACCGTCGAGGTCAAGCAAGTGGTATGCCCCCTTGGGCAATATGCGATGAATAATAAAGGGTCTGTCCCACCGCGCAGACCACTTCCCGCGGCCTTCGGTCTTTTTGCCCAATGGTAGCATGGCGCGCCATACTATTTGGCCCTCGGTAAAGTTCTGTTCGCGGGTAATCTTATCATAGGACCGCGCAGCGCGTTGTTTCTCAAGGATGAGATTGTTAAAGGCAGTGATGCGATGTTATATTTCCCCAAGCAATAAAAGAAGGAAGGGTACGTCGTTCAACTTTGAGAAGTCGTTCACTCATGCCATCTCGCAAGCTAAGACCGGATGCAATCTGTGCGAGCTCATTCGCCGCGAAGTTGAATTCACGCGGAATGTGCTCAATGTGAACATCGTCAAAATGGTCCAAGACGTCAATGGTTTTTCGTAAGTAAGGTTCAATGGACGAACTTAAGCACTTGAACTTCACCACAAGCTGGTTGACAATCAATAAGGAGTCATCAAAGACTTGAACCTGCGGACTCCTAAGTCCAGCAAGATTTCCAGTCCGATGATGAGCGCCTCGTATTCCGCTTGATTATTTGTACATTTAAAGTCCAGCTGGAAAGAGTAAGAAAACCGGTCTCCGGTAGGGTTCTCGATGGCGATCCCGGCACCTGTAGCAAGTTCAGTACGCGAGCGATCAAAGTAAAGAGTCCATGGAGTAAGGGAGACTACGGCGAACTCCAACTCGTGAAATGCTGTTAGTTCAGTTGGCGGGTGATGAGCGAGGAAGTCCACTATGGGAAGTCCACTATGGCTTGTCCTTTAACTGCCTTTTGCGGAACATATTGCAAAGAGAATTCAGACAAAGCCAATATCCATTTACCTATGCGTCCCCGTAGGATAGGGTGGGAAAACATGTATTTGACGAGATCAGACTGAGCGATCACCACCGTGGTAAAAGCTAACATATAGTGGCGGAGCTTGCAACCCACAAAGAAGAGGGCGAGACACAACTTTTCCATTAGAGAGTAGCGCGTCTCGCAATTGGTTAACACCCTGCTAAGATAGTAAACAACGTGTTCCACTCCGTTCTCGTCGTCTTGTGTCAAGAGTCTGCCAATAGACAAGTCAGTAGCGGCGATGTAGAGCTTAAGCGGAACGCTAGGGCAAGGGGGACCAAAACAGGTGGGTTCGTAAGATAGTCTTTGATTTGATCAAAGGCCTCTTAGTGTTGTGACTCCCATACGAACTCAGTTGCCCCTTGGAGCTTTAGAAGAGATGAAAAAGGCTAAACCTTCCTTAACACATTTGAAATGAAATGGCGGAGGAAGTTGATTCGCCCGATCAATTGTTAGAGCTCCTTTTTGGTTGTAGGAGGCGAGGCGCTTATTACCGCCTGCGCCTTGTCTTTGGGGATCTCGATGCCCCGTTGGTGGACTAGAAACCCTAGGAAGTCGCCTGCCACCGCGAAGAAAACACACTTGGCGGGGTTCATCTTCAGGTGATGTTTTCGCATCTGCGTGAAAACCTGCCGGAGGTCTTCCACGTGTGTTGCCCGCGTCTTAGTTTTAACCATCACGTCGTCTATGTAGACTTCGATCAGCTTGCCTAGGATATCGTGAAAGATGAGGTTCATGGCGCGTTGATATGTTGCGCCCGCGTTCTTGAGCCCGAATGGTATGACAACATACTCGAACGTGCCTGTAAACCCCGGGCAGCAGAAAGCGGTCTTATGGTGATCTCCTTCAGTGACAGGGATCTGATGGTATCCAACAGTTCCATCCATGAAGGATAGCACTTCATGCCCCGTGACCGCGTCAATGAGGAGATCAGGAACAGGCATGGGGTATATATCCTTAGGCGTTGCGTTGTTAAGGTCACGGTAGTCAACACAAACGCGCATTTTGCCGTTTTTCTTGCGGATGGGAACGACGTTGGATAGCCATTCATTGTACTTGGCCACGCGAATGATACCTGATTGGTGCATGTTCTCGATTTCTTTCTTGATCGTGATCTGGGTCTCAGTTCACATGAATCTGCCACCTTGGCGAACTAGACGTCTGTCGGGATGAGTAGGCAGACGGTGACAAACTAAATCCGGGGACAAGCCAAGCATGTCTTCGTACTTTTTGGCGAAACAGTCCCTATATTTATGCAGTAAAGCGAGAAGGTCTTCCTTTTCTTATCCCGCCAGCTTGGCACTAATGGAGAGTAGTAAGGCTTCTCTGCAGTCCCCACGTCGACTTGTAAGATGGGGTCGCGGACTTAAGGTGGAGTGTCGTCCAAGGCAGCGGGAGCTAGCTGAATAACTTCCTCCTCGGTATCGGTATAGTCTACTATCTCGTCTATGTACTCCATAGTGGCGACCTTGTCGTAGGCTTCGCGTTCCGCCCAATATGAGAGGAGTCTCTCACATAGGGACTCGCCAGCCTTGCATGCTTCTGCTGAGGATGTACTAATCATCAGAAGGTTGGAAGTGGTCCGTGATGGTAGGGACGTTGTAAGTCATCCCTCGCCTGAGTGAGTCCCCATCGCGTTAAGTTGGAGGTCGTGACCCCATAGGGGCGACCTTTGGAATCGACGCCTTGGACCTCTAATGGGCCCAAGTCGGTATTGTAGCAGCGAGCATCATTGAAGTTGGCGGAAATGGAGAAAGGACGCGGGTCCGCTTTGATGAGGACCGCCTCGCATTTCTCATTGTCCTAGATTATAAGCTCCTGGTGCATGGAGGAAGGTATACAAAAATTTCTATGAATCCAGTCGCGGCCTAGCATCATGCTATAAGATGAAGCGCACTCGACGACAAAGAATGTATAGACCCTTGAAGCCGGTCCCACCTTGACCCGTAAGAACAACAAACCTAGAGTTCTGGAGACTTGTCCTGTGAAGTTCTTGACTGTTAAGGACGTAGTTTGGATCATCGAGCATGGGATACCAAGGATTCCCATAGTACGGGTGGTGACGACATTCACTAAAACTCCAGTGTCGACCATGACTTTGTTTACCATAATCCCTTCAACTTCAGCCGTGATATATAATGGCCTTATGTGAGTGGCCATGTCTAATGTCGGAGTGGAGAAGGTCAGAGTCAACATGCTTGTGACGCTGCTGGTGGCTTCCATTAGTAGAGCGTTCGCGGGCTCCGCACAGGTTGGAATCATCTTGCTACTATAAGGTGGGGATATGTCGCAGAAGTTGTCACTGCTGTTTGGAATATCCGACGCGTTGCATGTTGCGTTTGACGGGATAGCATATCGTTTAGAAATGAAGAACACCATTCCAACTTGAAAGGAGAATTGCTCGTGGACTGGGACCAGTGGCGTTTCAATGCTCCTATGTTCTCGTTCAAGCACGGCGAATGCACTCTCTGTTTGGCTGACCTCTTCGTCTTCAAGCCCTGCGGACACTTCAACCATGTGACAGGTGAATGACCCTTCTGTTTGGTCGTCTCCTAAGTCGATGTGAGGCTCAGAATGAGTTTCCTTGTTTAGTGAATTTTCTCGGAAGCATTGGGCCATGAGCTCCGCGAGGTTGGGGCTAGAGGTACTACTTTCGACACCTGGCGAGGTGATATCCTCTGGCTGCCATGGTCGCCACATGAGTTTGGTCAAGGGCTGCTTGTCCTCAGCCGGCTTCTCACCCGGGGCTAGAGGGACCTTGGCGTTATCAACTACTTTCGACAAGGGAGGGACTGAGACCTGAGGCTCTTGCTTAGGCGGTGGCCGAGGCCGACTTAGTCGCGATGGTTCCCTCTTTGCCTCAGGTTCCTGGCGAAGAAGCTCCCGGGGACGTGATGACTGATAAGGCGACTCTCGTCTTGGCTCGTGCTTTGAAGTAGTGAACAATCTCCGCTTCACTGGGGAAGGTGGTTCCCGTCTTCTTTCAGCCTCTAACGACTGCCTACGCCTTGGTGGATGCAGCGGGTCCCTACATCATTCAGCCTCCGGCGACTCTCTGCGCCTTGGTAGAGGAAACGGTTCCCTTCTCCAGTCAGGCTCTGTTGAAGGCTTGTGTCGGGAGGGCTGTGGATCCCTTCTCCTTTCCGTTTTCAGAGATGGTCTATTCCTGGCAGGGCGTGGATCATGCCTTGGTGGTTCGGTGAGGTGACAGAAGACATTCACCTTTGGAGCGGGGTCATCTGCTACCTGTGCACAGACACGTGGAGGTGTGACAGGTAGTCTTTAGAGTAGAGCGCGCAGGCATTCGGTTTCTCTCCACATCCTCTCGGGTGTTTGCGCGAGCTGCGAGGGCCGGATGATGCCATCGTCGGCAGCTCGTAAGGCACTTAGGATGCTGCCATACTTCTTTTGTAGTTTCCGCTTCTTGGATCTGCTGATGGTATCTGACCTGCCCCTTTGCTGCGTGTACCAGATCCCTTCCGTGATCATTGATTTGGACGTCGGGAGAATATAGGGGTTGGTCAAGATACCTTGCCGAGGGCTTGAAGCCTCATTGTCTTGGTGCTCGCTACCGAAGTCTGATATGTCCATCTCACTTGAGGCTAGAGACGAAGGTACATCTTCAGTCCAGTGTGATTGGACGAAGGTCTCAAGGCGCTTGATCCTCTGTTCCAGCTCTTCGCGAGTCCTGGGACTTATGGGTTGATAGTGGAAACACGAAAATATCTGCAACAAATAACAGAACAACACGTGTACAAAAAATAATTTAATTTAATCAATGCGAATGTGGGTTACAATCTTTATGAACTCCTCTGATTCTATCTCCGAATAGGTTTAACTCAAGGGTGACAAGCACTTTGATAAGACGTATTTGCACACGCATCAATTAACCCTGTCAACAAATCAGTTATAGTATAAAGCAAGCAGGGATCGTTCTAAACCGGGGATCCAACTACAGGGTAGATCCATCTAATCTAAAGTAAATGTCAAAATAAGCACATAGGTTTAAAATGTTTTATAATTTCGGAACAACTTTTAATAATAAATCCTAAATTACTTCTATACATATGTACATGTGATCAACCAACAATCATGCAAACTCAACCAAACAACCATGCAAGAATAAAGAAAACGATTTCTAATCTCATTTAAGTCTACACCGTGAGCAAATATACAACCTAAATTTGATATGCACATAAGTTCCTACGGGGTTCCTATGACATAGACCAACTTAGAATTAGACTACGGGTTTCATTCAACATCGCGACACAACAAGCTCGGCTACGTGCTCTACTTATAGGTCACACACATAAACTAATCATGCAATTACGTATCACATAAAGAATCGATGTGTTTAAGTACTAGTCCTAAATCAAACATAGGCAGAAAATCGGTGAAAAACAAAGACAATGCAACTTATCAACTACGTGTATCAAAGTCGAACTTTGGATGATTAACACATGCAATATCAACTACTTGTATCAACTACATATGATAATATAAGAATGCACCGAAAATCTTAAAGTATTTAGACATAAAACTCACGGCATAAAACCTAAAATCATAGATTAAAAACTGAAAACTTTAAATTCAAAACATGGTTCAAAAGTTGTTCTATCTCATAGACAAGAATCGAAACATACTTAAGCAAAAACCTAAAACAACATAAAACAGAAACAAACACATACTAATCCGAAAGTAGAAGATGAGTACACTCTCAGAATGTCCCTACGTGTTCTATTCTTTGAGTGCGCGGAGTCCTAGGCTACGTGCTTTGGACGAGTGCTGAAGGTGGGATCGGATTGTAGTGTTTGGAGGTTGATGGAGTTTCGGCAAAGGCTTTGGTGTTATTTGCATGGATTGATGATCTTCTGTCCTTGGAGTCGTGCTTTATATAGAGGAAAAACCCTAGAAGAGTCGGCCACAAAGCCTAAACCAAATTGGTTTAGGATTCCTAGTTCTTCTCAATTTCGGCAGAATGACCTCCGTCTGATGATTTCGTCATAACTTCTTCTAGAAAATAGATATTGAGGAGATTCCAATTGATTTGGAAACTAGATTCCCGTAGCTTTCTATCCATATCTGGCACGTTTTCTGATTCATTGTGAGCTGTCCTGGAGAGTCCGTTGAAGTTGACAGACGTGCACAGGAATTCTCCCGATTTCATCCGGATTTGCAAGGCTTGGATATTCTTCAAATTCTCCCGAATTTAGATCTTCTTCTCCATATTGGACTTGGTTTGGACCTCTCCTTCATGGACTAGGATTCAAGGAAAGATTGAATCTTGATCCAGACAGGAATCCTGAGTAAACAAGGGTTTCCAACACTTAGCACAATTTCAACACCAAATTCTTCAATTCCGAAATTACTATATATTTTAATACTAAAAACTATATATTTCTAAATTAAGTAATTATTCTACACTAAACACAAATATAAAGTTAAAACAACTAAATAAGAGTTAACAAAGGGTAAATAAAGGGTATAAACATATTAAAAACGTCACACTTTGTGCTCCTATCAACAACCCCACACTTAACCTTTGCTAGTCCTTTAGCAAACCACTAAAATAAAAACAACACACTAAAATCGAAAATACTACAATGACTCAATCTAATGCCTTCAACGAAAATTGTCTCAGAGATCTTCAAAATCATAGCATCAAGAATAGCACAAGAATCGAAATTGAAAGGTGAATTCAATGGTTAATAAACATGAGATTTCGATGTAACAAGTAAGACATGGCAGAAACATAGGTGAAATTAAGCTCGACATGTTCCAAACAAGTTCAAATTCAACTCACAAAGGATATGCACTCCGAATTTTTTTCTCTCTCAAGAACATGGCATATGCTTAAAAGCTTTTCACACACAAGAGTTATAAAAAGAAAATAATGATTTCGAAAACCTCATGAAAGATACCAATCATATGCACAAATGAACCACAACCATACGCTTACTCATGAAACAGACTCCACAGATCAAAGTTTACTTATCTTAAGAATCATGCGGATCTTTTAGAAAATAGGTTGGCTAGGCTCGGCATGGACAATTTTCAAAGTATAGGAATCACAAAGGTCATCCTCAAGACTTAGCAGAGCAAGAACATCCACCTTATGTCACCAAATACCATCAAGGGCCAAATAACATCATGTTGGACCCATCCTTCACTTTAAACATTGTGAAAACGAACAAAGGCTAAAGTATAACATATTGAGCCTTCAACAAACAAATCACAACTCCAAATTCACAAAAATTTCATCTAGGCCGAGATACCTTCATCAAAATCAATTCGAAACTTTTTTTTTTCTTTTTCTCTCGGTTCATGCTTTTTCTTTCTTTCTTTTTTTTTTTTTTTTTCGAGAGCAAAATTTTTTTTTCCTTTTCTTTTCTCATGTGTATCTCGGCAACAAACTCCTTAGAACAACCCCACACTTATATTGAATCATCACCTCAAATCACCACAAAAAGATAGCTCTGCCAAGCTCGAGACAAGGTAGAGGAATTCTATACTAGGCAAGGGATAATTTAGGTGAACAAGAAAGGCATAACGTAGGCTCTAGGGGGTTCAGACTAAGGGGTCCCAAACAGGGCTCAAAATAGGGATATATGGCTATTTAGATAAAGTGGTGATAGTCCTAAGAAAGATCCACAATCCTATTCAAAATCAAAGCAAGTTATGATAAAAGTTTTGAAAGTTTCACAAGTAAGTTCTAGCAATCTCTAGTTCATTAAATCTATGGCATATAAATCGATCAAGTAATGTATAATGAGGTCATATATATTAAAGAATAGATAGAGTAAACTCTCCAAAAATCTCACATGGGTAACATGAAATCAAACAAGTAAGGAACATGCTCATTCTGTACCTAAGTTTCAATGGTCCTCATCTACTACAAGTTCGTACAATTTCAACATATCTATTAACCATCAAATAACATATAAGCTCAAATATTCGAAATTATGCTCATCTCAATAACTAATCAATCAAAGATCATATGTTCATCCTAGACACGTTAGAAGGCACCTAAGACTCAACAAAATAAAAACAACACACAAAATAAAGAAACAAGTTGTAATCCGAATCTAAGGAAATAAAAACCTAAAAATGTTTAAAAAGTGCATCTAAAAATCGGAAAACACAACCAAAAATTCAAAATTAATCCTAAAAATTAAAAACAACTTAAATCAAATCAAAGCATAGCAAATCAACGAGTAATGACATCCCACCCCACACTTAAAATCAACATTGTCCTCAATGTAAGAAAACTAAGAGCAAATCGAAAATAAAAGAGGAGGGATAAAGAAATATGCAAACTCTCGTTGATGGCTCCTTCTATGGGTTGCCTCCCATGCAGCGCTTAAGTGTTTATAGTCCTTTAGCCTAGACTATCATCTCCTCTTGCTCATGCCGTAGCATCTAGGAGAGAAACTTCCTCCACCGTGTGGTTCACCATGTTCTCCCAGTAAGGCTTTAATCGATGACCATTAACCTGAAATTCAGCTCCTTTGACCAAGCTCCTAATCATGACTGCACCAGAAGGAAAGATATTAGTGATAACAAAAGGTCCTATCCACCTAGAACGTAGCTTGCCTGGAAACAACCTAAGTCTAGAATTAAATAAGAGAACTTTCTGGCCAATAACAAAATCTTTCTTTCGAATCATCCTGTCGTGGAACGCCTTGGTCTTCTCTTTATAGATCACGGCAGACTCATATGCCCCATTCCTGATTTCTTCAAGTTCACACAACTGCAACTTCCTGTGTAATCCGGCCTCATCAATATCCATATTAAAAGTTCGGACCGCCCACCAAGCTCGATGTTCCAACTCCACAGGCAAGTGACAAGCTTTGCCGTACACCATACGAAACGGTGACATCCCCAAGGGATTTTTGAATGCTGTTCGATATGCCCATAGTGCATCATCAAGTCGTTGGCTCCAATCCTTGCGTGACGGCTTTACACTCTTCTCCAATATCCGCTTGATCTCTCGGTTACTAAGCTCCACTTGCCCACTTGTCTGGGGGTGATAAGGTGTAGTAACCTTATGCTTGATTACATACTTCTTCATTAGAGCTTCAATTGTTCGATTGCAAAAGTGGGAACCTCCATCACTTATTACAAATTTCGGCATTCCAAACCTGGAGAAAATATTAGAGCGTAGGAAATCTGCAACAACTCGAGAATCATTAGTCCGGGTGGCTTTTGCTTCCACCCATTTAGAAACATAATCCACACATACAAGAATGTATAAATTTCCTTGAGAATTCGGAAAAGGCCCCATGAAATCAATACCCCAACAATCAAATATTTCGACATGTATAATAGGTTGCATAGGCATTTCATCCCTAGGTCCTAAATTCCCTGTCCTTTGACATCTATCACATGAAGCACAATACATATAGGCATCTCGAAAAATAGTAGGCCAAAAGAATCCACATTCTAAAACTTTCAAAGCAGTCCTACGAGAACCAAAATGACCTCCACAAATTTGATCATGGCAAAAACTAAGAATAGACCTATGCTCATTCTCCGGGACACACCTCCTAATAACTTGATCAACACAATGCTTCCATAAATAAGGTTCATCCCACACATAATGTCTAGCTAAAGCCTTAAGTCTATTTCTAGCATGATAAGACATAGAATTTGGAAATTGCTTTGTAACAAGGTAATTCACAATATCGGCATACCAAGGTTCACTTACCTCACTTACCTTGAAGAGTTGCTCGTCCGGGAAGCATTCTTGGATGGCCACGGGATCTGAGTCACGCACCAATCGGCTAAGGTGGTCGGCAACAACGTTGTCCGACCCCTTCTTGTCTTTGATTTCCAAATTGAACTCTTGGAGAAGCAATATCCACCTTATCAATCTCGGCTTGGCATCCTTCTTTGTCAACAAATACTTCAAAGCCACATGGTCAGTGTAAACAATAACTTTAGATTGAAGTAAGTAAGAACGAAACTTATCCAAAGCAAAGATCACGGCAAGAAGTTCTTTCTCGGTGGTGGTGTAGTTTTGTTGCGCATCATTGAGCGTCCGAGAGGCATAATAGATGGCATAGGGCTGCTTGTCTCTTCTTTGTCCGAGCACTGCCCCTACGGCATAGTCTGAGGCGTCACACATCAACTCGAAGGGCAAGGACCAATCCGGTGGCGCTATGATCGGTGCCGATGTCAACATGGTCTTCAACTGCTCAAAAGCTTCCTTGCACTCGGCATCAAAGTGGAAGGGCACATCCTTTTGCAACAAAGAACTCAAGGGTCGAGCTATCTTGGAGAAATCTTTGATAAATCGACGATAAAAACCTGCATGTCCAAGAAAGCTTCGAACATCCCTCACACTTGTGGGGATGGGTAAGTGACGCACAAGATCTATCTTAGATTTATCAACTTCAATACCCCTAGAACTAACAATGTGACCGAGCACTATACCTTGATTAACCATGAAGTGACATTTTTCCCAATTAAGCACAAGATTAGTTTCCTCACATCTCCTAAGCACAAACTCTACATTTTCTAAACATGCATCGAAATTCTCACCATAAACAGAAAAATCATCCATAAAGACTTCAATCTTAGAACCTATGAACTCAGAAAATATGTGGTACATGCATCTTTGAAACGTACCTGGAGCATTGCACAAGCCAAAAGGCATGCGGCGGTAGGCAAAAGTGCCAAAGGGACATGTGAACGTTGTCTTCTCTTGATCCTCTTCCGCAACACTTATTTGATTGTAACCACTATAACCGTCAAGAAAACAATAGAAGGAATGACCGGCTAACCTCTCAAGCATTTGATCAATGAATGGCAATGGCATGTGATCCTTCGTTGTTGTTGCATTGAGCCTCCTATAATCGATACACACTCGGTGGCCGGTTACGGTCCTTTGCGGCACAAGCTCGTTTTCATCATTCTTCACCACCGTGATTCCACTCTTCTTTGGCACAACTTGAACCGGTGAAATCCACCTTGAATCCGAAATTGGGTAGATGACTCCACAATCAAGCAACTTTGTCACCTCATCCTTCACAACTTGCATCATAGGTGGATGAAGACGTCGTTGACCCTCCTTGGTCGGTTTTGCTCCATCTTCAAGCAAAATTCGGTGAACACACATTGTAGGGCTAATTCCCTTGATGTCGGCTAAGGTCCAACCTATGGCCGTCTTGTGTCTCTTCAAAACTTCGATCAATCTCTCCTCTTGCTCCTTCTCTAATGATGATGAAATGAGAACCGGCAATGTTTCATTCTCTCCCAAGTACACATACTTCAAATGTTCCGGAAGAACCTTGAGATCTAATTTTGGGGCTTGGACAATGGAAGGAAGAAACTTGTTAGATGGAAAGAGAATTGGACTAGGGGAGGAGTAGCATACCTCGGCAGCCACCTCAAGTGACTGCACGGTTTCAAGCAAGGGTAAAGGCACGGCATCTTGAGACAATGTGATTTTGTTCCCCATGGCATCAAATCCGATTCCTCTTTCCAAGGTGATTGTCAAGGTGTCTTGAGCTATTGTCTCCACATATTCATCTGCAAGAGCATCCACAACATCAATAGAAAAGGAATCTCGAAAAAGTTCAGGAAGTGGATATCTCATTGCATCAAAAATATTGTAACTAATGATGTCTCCATCTATTTCGAAAGTTAGTTCCCCTGAATAGACATCAATTTTGGTCCTTGCGGTTCTCATGAATGGCCTTCCCAACAGAATGGGAATTTCTTTATCATCTGCATCCGCCGGTTCCATGTCAATGACATAGAAATCTGCAGGAAATGTTAAACTTGCAACCTGCACTAAAACATCCTCCACATATCTCAAAGGGATCTTGTTGGAACGGTCAGCCAATCTAATGATAATGTTATCCTTTTTCAATTCACCTAGACCTAAATCCGCATAAAGATAAGAAGGCATAACATTTATCGAAGCACCTAAATCTAACATGATTTTATCGAAACTATGAGTACCAATGGTGCATGGAATCGAAAAACTCCCTGGATCCTTGAGCTTAGGTGGTAGTTTCCTTTGAAAAACCGCAGAGATGGTTTCATTCATTACCGCTACATCCTTCTCTCGTGGTAGCCTCTTGTTGGTGCACAACTCTTTCAAAAATTTCGCATACTTTGGATTTTGTTGAATTCACTCAAGCAATGGCATGTTTACTTCCACCTTCTTGAATAACTCAATCATTGCATGATCAGCTTCATCATGCTTTGATTTAGCAAACCTGTTGGGGAAAGGGGCACGAGTATGGACATTAGTAGAAACTAAACCATTAGAGCTAGAAGACTTACCTTTCTCAAGCACGGCTTGAGTGGATTTCGGATTAGCAGGGACTGCAAGAGGCACGGCCTCTTGCACCTTCTTCTTCTCGGCTGAAACTGTTGCTTCTCTCTCGGACTGAGGCACGGCCTCTTTGTCCGGCTGCTTCTCGGCATAAACCTCTTCAACATCTTCGTCATCTTGTAGCAATATGCTCTCGGCCTCACCTTCCTTAGAAGGCTCTGACTTCTTCAACAAAGGCTCTTCAAAAACACGACCACTCCTAGTTGCAACGATCTTGAATTGTCCGGCATTCGGGTTTGGCAAGGTTTGGCCCGGCAACTTACCACTTTCATAGATTTTACCCATGAAATCGATAACTTGCCCCATCTGCTTCTTGAGCTCCGCGATCTCTTTAGAATTAGCCTGTTGACATGTCACTAAAGCTTGAGTTGCAGATGTTAAGTTCTGTTGCCCTTGAGCAAGGGACTTCAAGATTTCATCATAATTAGGAGTAGAAGAACTAGCATTATTATTTGAACCTTGAACATTGGCATTATTAGGCACGAAATTAGAAGAGTTAGGGACAAAACCTTGAGGTACCTGAGGCCTCACAAACAAACCTGAAGGACGAGGTACAAAACAAAGGAAAACAAAAGAAATTCGAAAATCAAGAGATAAATTTCAAAACAAATGAAATACAAAATCATACATGGCACCAATCTTTAAGATTACAAAGTCAAACAAGTTTATTTTCGAGTTGCTACTAAAACACTTAAATAAATAATGATTCTAGATGGTAAGACACGGTGGACGTGCGGCCTGGATATAGATGTTTCGATCACAAGCTTGAAGCGTTGTTTCTAAAGGTCAATAGCTCAATCCAGAGATAGTGAACATGGTAGGACTCGTTTAGTGAGCAATGAGAACTCCATCACCGAGATGTATGTTTTCAAGGCTCTTGAGATCCAATTTTGGTCCCATGCACCAGAGTAATAGAAGGAGCGTACCAATGTACTCAGCTAGCAACAAACTTATGAACCAAACATGACTCCAAGTGTTAATAAAAGCCGCCCACAACCTCATGCAACCCGAGGGTAAACAAGAAGGGTTAAGGCTAGAATTAACAAAAGGGATCCTACCTATTCCTGTGCAGTACAACCTACAACATTATTCATACAAGTATTAAAATAGAAAAACAAAAATAAAACACAATTACATCATATACAAATTTATGGTTTTAACTTTACAAAATATAAACATATACACATATATACAATGCAAACTTCGACAATTAAAAAGATCGAGGATCCCGAAGGATCCCCGGCAACGGCGCCATTTGATAAGACGTATTTGCACACGCATCAATTAACCCTGTCAACAAATCAGTTATAGTATAAAGCAAGCAGGGATCATTCTAAACCGGGGATCCAACTACAGGGTAGATCCATCTAATCTAAAGTAAATGTCAAAATAAGCACATAGGTTTAAAATGTTTTATAATTTCGGAACAACTTTTAATAATAAATCCTAAATTACTTCTATACATATGTACATGTGATCAACTAACAATCATGCAAACTCAACCAAACAACCATGCAAGAATAAAGAAAACGATTTCTAATCTCATTTAAGTCTACACCGTGAGCAAATATACAACCTAAATTTGATATGCACATAAGTTCCTACGGGGTTCCTATGACATAGACCAACTTAGAATTAGACTACGGGTTTCATTCAACATCGCGACACAACAAGCTCGGCTACGTGCTCTACTTATAGGTCACACACATAAACTAATCATGCAATTACGTATCACATAAAGAATCGATGTGTTTAAGTACTAGTCCTAAATCAAACATAGGCAGAAAATCGGTGAAAAACAAAGACAATGCAACTTATCAACTACGTGTATCAAAGTCGAACTTTGGATGATTAACACATGCAATATCAACTACTTGTATCAACTACATATGATAATATAAGAATGCACCGAAAATCTTAAAGTATTTAGACATAAAACTCACGGCATAAAACCTAAAATCATAGATTAAAAACTGAAAACTTTAAATTCAAAACATGGTTCAAAAGTTGTTCTATCTCATAGACAAGAATCGAAACATACTTAAGCAAAAACCTAAAACAACATAAAACAGAAACAAACACATACTAATCCGAAAGTAGAAGATGAGTACACTCTCAGAATGTCCCTACGTGTTCTATTCTTTGAGTGCGCGGAGTCCTAGGCTACGTGCTTTGGACGAGTGCTGAAGGTGGGATCGGATTGTAGTGTTTGGAGGTTGATGGAGTTTCGGCAAAGGCTTTGGTGTTATTTGCATGGATTGATGATCTTCTGTCCTTGGAGTCGTGCTTTATATAGAGGAAAAACCCTAGAAGAGTCGGCCACAAAGCCTAAACCAAATTGGTTTAGGATTCCTAGTTCTTCTCAATTTCGGCAGAATGACCTCCGTCTGATGATTTCGTCATAACTTCTTCTAGAAAATAGATATTGAGGAGATTCCAATTGATTTGGAAACTAGATTCCCGTAGCTTTCTATCCATATCTGGCACGTTTTCTGATTCATTGTGAGATGTCCTGGAGAGTCCGTTGAAGTTGACAGACGTGCACAGGAATTCTCCCGATTTCATCCGGATTTGCAAGGCTTGGATATTCTTCAAATTCTCCCGAATTTAGATCTTCTTCTCCATATTGGACTTGGTTTGGACCTCTCCTTCATGGACTAGGCTTCAAGGAAAGATTGAATCTTGATCCAGACAGGAATCCTGAGTAAACAAGGGTTTCCAACACTTAGCACAATTTCAACACCAAATTCTTCAATTCCGAAATTACTATATATTTTAATACTAAAAACTATATATTTCTAAATTAAGTAATTATTCTACACTAAACACAAATATAAAGTTAAAACAACTAAATAAGAGTTAACAAAGGGTAAATAAAGGGTATAAACATATTAAAAACGTCACACTTTGTGCTCCTATCACACTTGTTCTTGAGGGTTACGCGGGTTGATCACGTAACAAGTATTTGGGATTTGGATTTGGTGAAGAACTGGCTGTTTAGGGAGCTCGATAGTTCTTCATGGGTTTAGGATTTGGTGAAGAACTGGCTGTTTAGGGAGCTTGATAGTTCTTCAAGGGTTTAGTGAAGAACTGGCTGTTTGGGGAGTTTGATAGTTCTTCAAGGATTCTGGGGAGACTTCTGAGCTCGCGGGAGGGATTTTTTTTTCTCTCTCTAGTCCGCTGCTTCTGTTTATGCTCCTTGGTTTTGCCCCATCCTCTTGGTATGAGAGGGGGTATTTATAGTGTTACCATGCCTCCACTTAAGGCAAGTAATGAAGATTCTGAATCAATAATATTTCCTTAATCGAATCAATGAATTTTGACTGATTGATTTATTTACCGATTTTAAGATAATCAGATCAATCAAATCTTAAGATTTAGATATGCCCAAATCGCTTTGGATTAAATGTCCTGTTTTGATCAAGATCTTTAGTAAGGGGCGAACCATCTCGTAGATATGGAAAGTATCTCGCGAGGAACCTTGATTTCCAAGCAAGCGGTGATTTCTGATCCCACTTCGCGGACTCCCCTATGCGAGGCCATCTCGCCTCACCTTCATGTAAATCCACGCGCGCGGAGCCATTTCGCTTCGCCTTCATGTAAATCTACGCGAAGTCTGTTTCGCCTCGCGAAGTCGAGTTCGCCTCACGAAGTCCAGTTCACCTTGTGAAGTCCGTTCGCCTTGCGAAGTCCATTCTCCTCGCGATGTCTAGTTTGCCTCGCCAAGTGCGGTTCGCCTCCCAAAGTTTGGTCCGCCTCACCAAGTGCTGTTTGCCTCGCGAAGTGCTGTTCGCCTCGCGAAGTCCGGTTCGCCTCGCGAAGTTCAGTCCGCCTCACCTTCATTTATTTCTATGCGAAGTGCGGTTCGCCTCGTCTGACTTCTTGCGAGCCATCACTTATAAATCCAATTATTTTGTTAAATTTTACATGTTTACAATCTGATCATCAATCGACACTTGATAATCAATTTCAATCGGGATTTAAGTTTATGTTGTCAGCCGACCATTTCCACGTTGCCACGTGTTATTTCCGACGGCTTTCCAATTTTGTTGACTCACGAGCCACGTATTTGCTTGGATTATTCAACGACTATTATTATCGTTAAATTTTATATGTCTACAAATGCCCCCACTTCAAGGTGCGTCGTAGCCATGCTGTCGTCATGTGCCAGAGGCGCGTCTTGAAGTCTATGTCAATGGGTTAATTTTGCGGGAGTTCCCGAATTGATAGGGATTCCTAATTTTGTAAGGATTCCCTATTTTCTTGTAGAGATTCCTTGAATTTATAGGATATCCAAATTTTGTAGGGATTCCTTAATTCGCAAGGATTCCTACCCAAATTTGATTCGGTAAAGTTTCCAAGTAGTGGGCGGAAACCTTTGATGTATTTCTTTCTTGATTTGCTTGATTCTCCATATTTTTCCTGTTTTAATGAGGAAAGACTGCACTATAAATTAGAGCTTCCGGTTGAACATTATTCATCACAAAGTTACAACCATCTCGCTGCAAGATCAGCAGTATACTCTCTCTCCTTTTGATTTGATTGCTATGGCGCGGAGTTATATAATTCGCTGACCCCTCTCTTCTTCTTTTTTTAAATCTTGTATGTGTAGGTCGCGAGATATTTCTGAGTTATCTACCTTCAGTAACAGGAGAAACCTTACTCGGCGAGGTGCTACAGGATTTTAAGGCAGCCAGGCGCAGCAAAAGTTTAGGGCAGCGAGGAGCAGCAGAAAGTTCAAGGCCGCGAGGTGCAACAGAAAGTTCAAGGCCGTGAGGTGCAGCAGAAAGTTCAAGGCCGCGAGGTGAACTTCTGTACACTACTTCGCATGGCATTTTTCAAGAGTTTCAAGAAAGGCACAATCACTATCCTTGAAGACACCAACGACGTTCAAAGTGATGGCACCATCTTATATACTTATCCTCCATGGACTGGGCCACGCGCCCTAGAGTCCCCCTCGTACGATGGTTCAGGTCATATTCCTCGGTGGTCTTTCCAACAATCACGTCAGCTGGTTCAATCAGCCAAATCCACCAGCGAGAAGCGAAGTGCAAACGTATGGATGTTGAAGTCTGCCTATCATGACCATAACGTTCCTCAAACACCGTTCGTGCTTCTTAACGACCGTACGTGCAATGGAGAGGGTTTCGTGCCAACGGAGCCTTCTCCTACAGGGAACGTTACTGGGAGTGGTTAGAAGATATCTTAAGCCGAAGCGGAGATCTCATCCACAAAACAGGCCTCTACCGAGCTGTGTTTGCGTTGCTCTTCAGCTATGATCGTGTTGTACCTGTGATGCGGGCCTTCTGTGAGTTTTGGTGCCCTAGCACAAATACTCTTCACACCTCGTGTGGGGAGATGTCTATCTCTTTGAAGGACTTGACATATATTTGTGGTTTTCCCATAACTAGAAGGTTCTACGACGAAGTTGTTCCATCTATCGAAGAATTTTCAGCCTAGGGTAAAGGTGGTGAGCCCATCATTCCCAAGAGTTGAAGGTTTTTATTTCTTGCGTACCACAAGCTTTGCGATAAAGGGCAAAGAGTGAAGATCGTGTCATGGATCCAGTACTAGTTCAAAGGGAGTTTGAGATACAAAAGACCGCCCGCCAAGAGTGTACGGAACAAGAAAGACGCACCTCAGAACACGTACAACCCGTCTGGTGAAATCCACGAGGTTCAAGCCTGGACTAATGACGACTCCGCACTGTTCAATAACTTGGGCGTGGATGACGAAGACATAGAGTCTACATACTTGGTGGCATTTTACGCGTGCTGGTTGTGTCTATTTGTCTTTCCTATGGACGACACAGGCTTGATCCGACCCAGCATGTTTAAAGTTGCCAGCAAAATGTCCCAAGGCCATCAATTTTGTCTACCTATACCTGTGTTGGCCAACATTTATCAAGGCTTGAACGAGATTTCTGCTTCCAAAGACCCAGGGAATTGTTCGGCCACATTACCCTTTCACTACGTGTACACGTGGTTGGCAGAGTATTTCGACACCCATTTTTATTCTCCTCTTCCTGACAGCTTTAAATCGTGCATGGTTCACTTTTCAGGGGTATTTTCGGCCAAGCACTTTGGAGACGCACAAGCTCGTTCGTTGTTCAATGCATGTGGTAATGTGGGGATGGACATCTTAGCCATAGTCCCTAAAGAACGCAAAGTGATTGTTGATCGTGAGAATGTTAACCATTCAGACATTGTCTACCTTATCTGCCTTCGATCTAGATTTCTTACTCTTAGGCAGGAGAACCGGCGAGTCGTTCAACCCCACAGTCCTTACCGTTTCAGCCGTCAGTTCGGCTATGTTCAAGATGTTCCAGGAAGCCTTCAAAAGGACATTTGGATGGGCGCATTATCCTTGACGTATTGGCATTGGGAAAGCTTTACCAAATGTGAGACAGGAAGCACAGTGACGTTGCCACCTGAGAGCGCTCTAACAGAGTACATGGTGACTCGCGACTATGTTGAATGGTGGTCCAAAGTATATTATTCCATGCCCAAGATGAGTACAACAACAATGCCTATTGTTGGATTGCCGCACAAGTTTCTAAAGGAAGACAAGATTGCTGCTCACGTGGTACTGCCCCGCCAAAAAGTGGTTTCCCACTAGATTCCATTTCGTCAGGAAGTGGTTCCCCGCGAGATACCATTTCGACAGGAAGTGGTTCGACGCGAGATGTCGTTTCGCCAGGGAGCTGTTACCCACGAGATGCCATCTCGCCAGAGATTGGTTCCTCGTGAGATGCCGTCTCGCCAGATGTTGATTCCTCGCGAGATGTTGTCTCGACAAGAAGTGATTCCCCACGAGATTGAACTTGGAAATAACCCTCATGCATCTTTTATCAAGGCGTTGCCCCCAAGTAGCAAGTCTCCGGATGGACTGCACCAAGTAGAAGGTCATGGGGACTCATCTGATCATCATCTCGCCCAGAGTCACCTTAAGTTGAAGGGGACCAACACCCAAGCAAAAAGGCTCAGTGGAAGTGGCAATAGTTCTAAGGACGTGAACTTCAAGTGTCGAAGGATTGAACCCGACCTTGGCTCTGTTTATTTTAATCCTAACGATGAATTTGTCCTCAATAGTAATTTTCTTGGCAAAATTCTGAGTCCCTCGCAACAAACACCAAATCGTGTTGAGGTATTATCGCCACCATCACCATGCATCTTTTTTTTTGACATTATATGCATGATCTGAACTCATTTTTTTTTTTACCTTCTTGTTTTCAGCTAGAAGGACTCCCACCTTTTGAAGATGAAGCTTGTTCGAAAGAGGTTCGCGTCTTTGCAACAGATACAATGAAGACCTCTTTTCATGAAGATGATGCATGCGAACAAAATGAATCGCAACAAGTTAATCATGAAGATGTTTTGGTGAATCCTTCAAGGTTTTTCAGCAATATGGCATTCTCCGAAGTCACCCACGGCGAAGTTGATGTTATGGACACTAACCAAGGGCTCCGAAAGATTCGTATTCAGGCCGCTACTCTAATTTGTGAACAAATTGAAGATGTCATCACGAACCACTCATCAAGAACCATTCTTTCTAAAAAGAAAGACCTTGACGAGATGGTGGCCGAACTTTAGTGTTATGGGTTTGATCCTTTGCCAGTAAAAGACAAGGTAGAAAACTTGATGACTTGTGCTACTCAATACAACGCGGCAAGGCTTGTATGCACGCATAAAGCTACTCCAGGCACATGTGATCAACGTTTGCCTCATATGGAGGCCGAAATTGCAAAGTCGATCGAACTTCGTCGAACTGATCTTGGTCAACGTCAAGTTGTGATTGAGTCTTTGGAGAACTTGAAAGAGAAGCAGCAGAGGTTGGAGCAGGAGTTAGCCTCCCTAGATGCGAGCCTTCTACTTCATGACAAAAGGCTTGCCGATTTAGAGAAGCAGAAAGTCCAAATCAAGGAGATTCCAAAGTTGACTGTTGAAGAACTTGAGGAAGCAAAGAGGTTCCGAGATGATTTTGAAAAGCAACGCAATAGCTTCAAAGGCCTATCTTGGACGTGAAGGGCCCATCATTGTTTAGCAACTCATGATTTATTCTTTTTTTTCTGCGCATGTAATAAGTCATTTTGACAATAGAACTCATTATGCAATAAAAAGATATTTTTTTTTTGATGTGACTAAACTCAAGAATATAATTCTCAAGCTGCCTACGTATCCTTCCAAAGAAAGAATCAAGTCATCACGTAGTTCAAGGGTGAGGATTTAGAACTTCTTTAACTTTTTTTTTGTTTAAGTGCCTTGTGCAGTTTAGGCTCATGCATGCTAGGAGCATTTTTTTTTCGTGTCATTTGCAGTTTAAGCTCGTGCAGACAAGGAGCGGTCTTCACTTGTTTCAAGCATAGTATTTTTTTAAGAACTTGCCGTTGATTGGGCCAATTCTCAAACCGTCTTCGGCACTGACAACATAAGGGCCGTCCTATTTTGATTTGAACTTGGGACCGGTCTTGTGTGTCATGATGATGGGTCTGCGTACAGCAAGGACCAAATCACCAATTTAAAAGGATCGTGGCCGAACTCCTTTGTTGAATGCACGTGACATCCGGGCTTGGTAGCATTCTAGATGTTGTTGCGCATCGAGCCTCTTCTCGTCTAAAGCTTCCAACTATTGAAGTCGTAACTTGATATTTTCTTCATTTGTGAGGCCTTCTTTCAAAGCAATCCTCAATGAGGGAATTTGCTTCTCTAATGGAAAGACGGCTTCAACACCATACACTAGAGAATAAGGTGTGGCATTTGTGGCAGTTCGATATGTCATTCTATATGCCCACAATGCTTCGCCCATCTTCTCATGCCAGTCTCTTTGTGACTTGCCGACGGTCTTCTTCAAGATGTTGCAGAGAGTCTTGTTAAATGCCTCCGCCAAACCATTAGCTGGTGCGTTGTACATCAAAGAAAAGTGTAGTTTGAAGTGATACTTCTTGCTAAGCTTTTGTAACATCCCGGACCCAAATTTTACCTATTTACTAGGTATTGCACGAGTTACTGAATAATTTAACCGTGCTCGGTAATTTGGTAATTTAACACTCGAGTTTATTGTCGAGTTTTTCTCAAAATGTCAAGTTCTTCTTTTATGGACCCGAGGTCTTAGTGCGCGTCGATACGAGTTCATCAGTGTCCTCCAATTATTTTTTTGGAGTTTCAAGCTATTTTCTACGATTTATCGAAGGCTTGGCGTTATAGAGAGTGTGATTAGTTGGAGGCGGCGCTCGAGGAGTATTCCGAGCATTGGCTGCAAAGTGATGTTACTAACCAAAGTGTTAATATGATGAAATTACAGAGAAGATCGGCTGCAAACAAGAGTAACCGGGACAACCACACCGGGGCAAGGCCTTTCATCTACAATGCCAAGGAATTGAAGGACAAGGGTGAACATCTCTATTTTATTAAAAGTTACTCACAGGGGTATGACTTAGCTCACAACCAGAAAGCAACTGAAAATGAAGTAAGTCGTTTACATCCTGCCTTTAAATTACTTCCTGCTTACTGCATTACTTCCTGCCTTTGAATTACTTCTTGTTTTTTTTTCTTTTTTGCATGATACTCATTAGTTAACTTGCATTATTACTTCATGCCTACTGCATGGGTAACTTGTAATATATAATAATGCATGCCATAAACAAAAAACACAATAAGGAATCAATTTTGGCAGTGCATAGTGCATCTCAGACTAAGTTTCTTGATACCTTGAAATATGTAGGTTGAATAACATGTGGTGGTAATCAATATAGATGGGTTAATAATGCTAGATGAGAGCCTATGATTAATGACTTTCAACAATACTTCCCTCAAAACTCTATTCTCCTTATTAATTGTTTTTGTAAAACATATACTTCTTTTGTTAGGCTAAACTGATGGAGAAGGTTGACAATGTGAGGAAGGAACACCCTGACATTCCGAAAGAAGATATTGATCTTCATTTTGACCAACAAACTCAGGCGATTGTGTTTGAAAAAGCATTTGGATATAGAAACATGAACAAGATCCGGGGTATGGGACTAGTAGGCAGTTATGGTTTGAGTCAAGGGCCCGATAGGAGCTGCACTTCACGTTCCCAACGAGCTACACTTGTTGACACTGCCCTGGAGGAAGCCCGAAAGGCCAAGGAGGAAGCCCGGAAAGCCAAGGAAGAGAACAAATAAATCATGGCACGTCTTCAACAATGTGAGCAATTTCTCTTCACCAAATTCGGCGTATGCCAGCCGACAGTCCCACCGCAGGAGTAGCCCAATGATGATGGAGGCATTGATTCAATTGACACTTCATAGTCATTAGCTAGTTCATTTTTCCATTATATATATTTTGTATGATCAAGTACTACTCACTACTAGAGAAAACACTTAGCTGACGAAAATTTCGTCACCTAAGGGTCATCATCTAAGGCCGATGGTTAGACCACTTAGGTGACGAAAACTTTTTATATTTTGTATGATCAAGTACTACTCACAACTTTTCGTCACCAAGTTACTTAGCTGATGAAAATTATTTCGTCGCCAAGTTACTTAGCTGACGAAAAATATTTTGTCACCACGTTACTTAGCTGACGAAAATTCGTTCGTCACCATGTTACTTAGCTGACGAAAGTTTAACTTTCATTACCGTAGTGATATTTATTTTTATTAAATTTAATCATTAAAAATTATTAAAATCACATTTAATTTTTTTAAAAAAAAAACACATGGACAAAGCACCTGGACAGTAACAAAAATTTATATATATAATCAAGTTCAAATACAAACTCATCATCAAGAGTAGTACTTAATTGATCAATATAGACTTGTTCATACAAAATATATACTAGAAAATGAACTAACTAGTGACTATGAAGTGTCAATTGAATCAATGCCTCTATCATCGTGATCATCATCATTAGGTTGCTCCTGCGGTGGGACTGGTGGGACTGCCGGCTGACATATGTCGAATTTGGTGAAGAGAAACTGTTCACATTGTTGAAGACATGCCGACTGATAACTGTCAATTTCCTAACAAGACAAACCTGATATTAAGATTTGTTACAAGCCACTAAGATGAATACTTTAAAGACCAATCATATGCAGCCAGAATGAAAACAACACAAGCATTTTTTTTTTTTGGATAATAACAACAACAACACAAGCATTTATGCAAAAACCACAGGACACATTATTATATTTCAAGTCCGGCATACCAGTAGACATGTTAGGCTTGATCTACCACAATATCTATGCTAAGGAAGAACAATACATGATAAGACATAAACAAAGCAAACCAAAATAAAAGAAATGAAACATGGTTCCGGCAGAACTCTAACACATTGACATCTGAGAGTTATTAAGTAGAGACTAGCATTTAAGGTTCCTCAATGTAATACCCTAGATTTTTATTTTACTTTGTGTTATTCCCATATTTAATGAAGGATTATTTATGGAAATTCTTTAGTTTGTGAGAAGTTGAAGTTTCGGAAGTAATTTTTAAGGTACTTTGACTTTTAAGAGGCCCAAAAGTTGACTTTATTTTTCCTAAGTTATCTACAAAAACGTCCTTCATGAAAGTTGTAGAGCTCGTCGATACGAGTTCGTAGACATGCGGCACACCCAAAACGGAGGTAGTATGAGAAAGTTATGATCAAAGGAAGTTAGTTTACGGGTTTGGAAACAGTATAAGAAGAAAAATGTGGGGGAGTTATTTTTGGAAACCTAGAATTGCAGATATCACATTCTCTCTCCTCTCTCCCGACCTCCTCCCGCACTCCCATCTTCCCAAGCCGATTTCTCCCTCCTCCGGCCACCAAACCGGTCGCCACCTGTCCCGTTCGGTTCGCACGGACCTCCTCTCCATTTCTGGAGCAGTCCCGCCCGCCGTCGCGCCGCCATGGAGCGGTGGAGCTGCTGCGGTATTGCCGGAAAACCGGTGATTTCGGCGACGTTTCGGGCAAGAGTTAGGTGAGTCTTGCTCCTTTCCTTCCTCTAGTGATCCTTATATGTGTTTGGTGACCTGAAAACCAAGTTTTGGTACCGGTTTTTAGCTTTTGTTTTTGATTTCGTTTTGAAGTTTTGGGGCATTTTTCGGCCAATTCCGACCGAACCAGTCAAAACCCCAGGTATTAAAGTTGTTCACCATACTTCAATATACAAGTTTCATGTTGTGAGTTTCTGCTAATTCAGAAGTTTTGGGGTGGCTTGTGGGGCTCACTCGCCGCCGCTTGTGGCAGCGCGTCCGGCTAAGTTGTGACCTTAGTTTCCTGTGGCTAGCTAGTCCTTGCTGCTGTGATCATGTTGAGTGATAGTTTGGTTAAGTTTTGAGCAAGGTTTGTATGTTAAGACTTAGGTTTATTTGTTTTGGCTTGGTGGAGTTTGAGTTTAGGTTTTGAAGATTTGAGGCAGCTCTATTGTGTCGGTGAGTTCAATGACTTTGGGAAGTTGTCTTCCCTTGAGATAAGGGTTAGTTTAAGGGTATTGTGTTATCCTTTAGTATTTTAGTTTCTAAGGTTTTTAATTGTGTGATTTTAGGTGATTTGTGATTTTGTGATTTTCTTGCCTTCGTTGTGTTGGAGGCTTTGCAGTGGGATTTCAAGGTGAGTAAATCTCACCAAGGTTCACTTTTGAACCAAGTTTAATTATGATCGTTTGTTGATGATAATGATTATGATGATGATTATGATGAATGATTTTTGTTAATGATTATGATGTTAAAATTAATACTATGCTATTAATTGTTTTAAAATAAATGAGCTTGATCGTCAACGGCTCATAGGTAAGATAAAACAAGTTTTCCTATTTTATGATTATTTTTAAGGTTCATATGATCATAATGTTATTGATTATTGATAAGTTATTCATATGAAATAATATATATTGTTCATATAATTATATCCTTGTGAAGGATATAATCAGATGTTGTGATATTGTGATTGTTGGACAAATAGCCAAACCGGGTTCCAAGCCTTTAATCGTGTGATTGGTTGTGGTTATGATGCTATTTATCATTTTTTTGTGCGTTGATATTAAATAGCCAAACTGGGTTTCATGCCTTTAATCGGGTGATTGGTTGCGGTTCTGATGTTATTTATTATTTTGTGTTTTGATATTGGATAGTCAAAACCAGGTTCCAAGCCTTTAGCCGGGTGATTGGTTGCGGTTAGGAATAGAGCTCTAGTCCGTCTGTCAGTGTATGTCATGGGAGATACCTTATCGTATATGGGTCCCATGGGGTACACAATTATGTTGTTGTAGGCCATGAGGGGTATTTCATCAATACCTGGGACTCATGGGTACATGTTATTTGAAAGAGTGTTGGCATTGTGGTTTTAATTATTGATCAAATCTCTCTTGTGAAATGTTGGATGTGATGATGTTGTGTTATTTTTGAGTTTACTCATACGAGCTTTTTAGCTTACCGGGTTTGTTATTTTACAATCTCGGTGCACCAATTATTGGTGTAGGGGTTAGACCTGCAGGTGAGGATCAGCAGGGTTAAGGTGGAGACTTAGTGCCAGGATTCTTTTTGGCTTTTGCTGTACTCTGTATAGTTTTGTAAATCGGGTAGATAATATTAAGCTCATTAGATTGATCTCATGTTCTTGTATTTCAAGTTTATGTAGATAAGGAAGTGTAATATTTAACTCAGTGATGGGTTGTATGATATTACTTTTCCGCTATTAAGTTCTAGTTATTTGGTTTTGTTATTGAAACAAGTTGGGATATTTATATTTAAGTTAGATCATGCCACAATTTTTGAAAATTTATCTTTCGGAAATTGGGGTGTGACACTCAATGCTTTCCAAATTTTAATAAACTATCTCTATGGCATAGCATCTCTATAGCATGTTATCAATAAAATCAATGAACAAAAGAATGTGATACATATTAAGTAAGACACAGACTAATTGAACAAGCAACCATCACAACAAACAACAGATGGTCGAGACTTACCATTTGTTCCTCTAACAAGCCCCTCAGTCCCATCCATAGCAATAGTCAGTCCTGACCATGTTCTCACCCAAGTGCTGAGCCACCTCAAGCACCAACCGGATCGAGTTGTCCAGCACTTCCAATGCCGTCAAGATCGGCAACAATCCCTCCTCGAATCTCACATCGACGACGGCTCCGATGACCTATCACACCTGCCCGATCGCGCCTTTGCTGGTGAACTCGTCGGTGATTTTTCCTTTGGCGCCATTCTTGGGCCCAGCCGGTGACGCCGACTTGGTCTCGGTTACTGCGGCGGTGGCGTACTCTGCCACATGCGAGAGGAGGTACTCAAGAACACAGTCGATATTGCTGGGCTACCTCTTGTATCAGTCGCTGAGACTATTCCGCCTGTCGCTTCCTCTTCCTACCACTACCACAAAAATAGCATCAGACCACGGCCAAAAAACGTCGTCTGATTGTCCAGATTACCGTTGTCTTTTTGCGTGCCGTCTGATGCTTCGTAGAAACGTCGTCTGATTGCTGTCGACATATGTCGAAAGAAATGGAATGCCAGCATATGTCGACAGCCTGTCGACATATTTTGTGTCGTGTGACATAAAGTTACAGCACGGTTGCTTTAAGAAAACCGTCATGTGATCGCAAGTTATACCACGTTTGTTCTTAGAACTGTTATCTGATATAGACTCAGAAGTCGGTTTTAGTGAAATTTTTCAGCTTCATTCTATATATATATTATTAATATTTTTGCTAGAATCTAATTTTATAATTTGAAAAATAATAATTTCAATAACAATAAATATTCAATAACAATAAACATTCATTACACACATTAGTTTCAATCCCACTATATAGAAAGTGAGTTCAATAAGTTGATTGCTTATTACAATAAAAGTTTCAAAGCTGAAACAATATTACAAGAAAAGAAAAAACAGGTAAAGACTAAAAGTTCCTAGTTATCTTGATTTTGTGCCTCTCCAAACAAGTAAAACATAATGTTTGTCTCAAAAGCACATTGTACCTTCTTGTGCATCATTCTCTTTGGTAAGTTCTTGGTCACATTATACACTATGTACTAGGCAAATGATGCAGCATGGAAAGAACACCACCTTGGAGACCAAATGTCCACAACAAACACACTTGACAATGTGTACTTAAAGTCTTAAACTTCAAATGGTTGAAACTTGACAGAACCAAGTAAGAGAAGGTGGATATCCAAAATAGTACATTTCCTGGAGAAGGTTCATAACCATTCCAAAAGTATCAATCACATCCAACCCTCTTTGGCTTTCTGTATAAGACCTTCCACAATCTGCAAAAATAAATATATTCCATTTCAGCATAAACACAAGCAAAATCATCCAAAATTCCACAAGAATTACAAGAAAACCAGGCAAAAGTGAGAAAGAAAAAGACAGTGAAGTGTATACTTCAGGTGTGCTTCTGGGATAGTGAAAGATTGAACCTAGCAGGATTTTTACCGGTTGAAAACTGAAAGATTGACAATTAAAAAACACAAATGCAGAACATCACTTGAGAAAAGGAAGAAAAAAGAAATAACAGTATACCTTGATTTGGTACATCGATCCCAAGTAACTTTGCTAGAGGAGCAAAGACCTGCAATGTTTCCCTTGTAATGCTGGACTGGATTCCAGAAACATTGAAGTAATATACCGCTATCAGCTAATGAGTAATAACTAATAAACCACTGGATCTTAAACAAACAACATATTACTTGCTTATGTGGAGGCATGTGTGAAAGAGTGCGCATGTTATGTAATCTGTCAGCTCACTTGACAATGATAACCCGGACCTGGAACACCCTCTATTTAGTTTCCAAATGGCATTACTCAATAATACACAGAATTCCACATATTGTAATGAATAAAACTACCTCCTCTGTCATGGCTAGAAGCATCTGTCGTAGATCATATGCTTTTACATCTTGAACAAAATCGTGTTCACCCTTACATTTCAACTTTCCCAACTTTGACACCTACACACAAAGGAGAAGAACATTGAACTGCTGTCTTCCAAAATTAATTGCCAGGTATGTGAAACAGAATAGAGCTATGAAAAGAGATATATCCTACAATAATAATAATAAAAATATCAAACATGATGACAATATATGCAAAAAGGAACCTTAGTCTCTCCTTCTACAATATGACGAACAGTAGCACCAAACTCCTCCTCTATCCTTTCAAAGGTAACAACATTGGTATCTTCGACTGTGTCATGTAGTAAACCAGAAGCAACAGACTCCCAATCCAATTCCTAGAACAAAAGATAGACAAATCATATAGCAGCATAACAATAGCCACTGGATGCTTACATTAGCAAGAACTATATGGGATATATCTTTCAGATATGTTTTCAGAAATAGATGTAATGATTCAAGAAGAAAGAATTGCTATACATAGAAGGAAATGTCTTCACGCACAGTCAGTTAAAAATATGGAAATCAATTTAAAATTGAATCCAATCAAACTGCAAATTTACAGTGCAAGACCTTTCTCTTCTAAGCATGCCTTTCGCAAATTTACATTGGAAAATTCCTCACCTTTGGATCCCTGTGATTCCTTATCAGAAACAATGATGAACAATTAGAATCACACAGAGAGCAATTCTGTAAAAAAAAATTATAAGAATCCAACTTAGAACTTGGACTAACCTCTTCATTTTGATATTCTCCATCAATGGCCTTCAGAACTAACCAAAACACAGAAAACAAACAGACACCTAAAAATTGACATGATATCAAGAACAAGAACATTGAGTGTGTGAGAGAGAGAAGGGTACCATGGTATTAGCCTCACCTCCTCCGTTTTCCGGTACTTCAATTTCGAGCTCCGGTTGCACTGCACCTTCCAATTTCCCCATCTTCAACCAGAAATTGAAATCTCCATCTGTGGAGGTCCCTTTGTGAAACCTATAGGCTGCCCCCACATTGGTGTGAATCCATTAAACAACCCAACACAAAAGAAGAAACAATTAGAAATCCCTAAACTAAAAACCCTAGAAATTTCTGTTGAGATTAAATTGGGGACATTTACCTTTGGGAGAATATCAGCTTTGAAGCTAGCTGGACTACGGTGAAGGGGTTCTTCGTCTGAGAATATGAGTTTTGAGAAGATGGGGATTGGATGCCGGAAGACAGATCAGATGCCTCGGTCGCTTGGAACTCGTCGAACTCATTATCGGAGATTGAATTCGAAACCGTAGGAATGAAATCCAAGGGGGATTGGTCGATGGTCTAAGGGCTATGGCTTGCCGACAGCTTCGTCGTCGTCTCCGACGAGGTAGAGAGAGCAGAAAGATGTGGGTTGAGAGAGAGAGAGAGATAGAGCGAGAGAGAGAGAGAGAGAGAGAGAGAGAGAGAGAGAGAGAAGGCTGTGTGGGTTGAGTGTGTGTGTTTTTTGTTTTGCTTGTGATATGTCGAGAGAGGTGAGGCCGTGTTGGTTACCTAGCTGCTAGGGTTTTTTTTTTTTTCTAAGTGTTGGGGGGAAGTTTAAGTTTGGGCTGAAATGTAGGGGAGGGTTTCGACATGTCGATTAAGTTTTATTCATTTTAATAGCCAATCACACAACGTTTAAACTATAAATGTGGTCTAACGCCCAAAATTTGAGATTTTAACATTCCCTCCATCAGGTTTCGTGTTTCCCCCTACAAGTTTGGGGTTGAATTGTGAGGAGATGTCAGAGGAAAATGATGGGGATAGGGTTTTCCAGAAAATGTATACACTCACACCACAGTTTTTTAATGAATCGTGGTATCACTCCTACATGTTGGACATCATTCAATGTGGGAAACCTGACACTCAAATTTTTGCACTTTCACACGACGATTTTTTATAAAACTGACATCTAAAAAGTTAAAAATCAATCATACGACGGGTTATTATTATACGTCGTCTGATAGGCGTTGTTTAAAACGGTTTTTGTGGTAGTGTACTAGTCCGCGACATAGTGGATGTGGCACAAGGGAGGAGACGACTTGGAATCGGAGGATGAGACAGCGATGTGGAGGAGGAGACAGTGATGTGGAGGAGGAGGAGGAGACGGCTTGGAAAGTTGGATGTATACGATTGATTTAGGGATTTCATAATTAAGAGGAGTATAGGACTCTGTTTCCCATGAATCAAGTCGTTTCGTTATTTAAGTCAAATACAAAATTTGGCCAAAAAATTGGCGGAATTTTTTACCCGCCAAATATTAAGTAGTTAGGTGATGAAGACATGAATTTTCGTCATCTCAGTGAACCAAAACTATTTATTTTTAAGAAAATGTTTTGATAGATATGATCTTGTTAAATAGGGAGGAAGTAATATTTTCAAAAATCTTGTGAAATAGGATGTCATCGGTATGGTGAAATACGATTGTAGTTGAAAAATCACATATTTTCGGTAACGTTTGGTCCCCGATACAAGCGGTCAACCCTATATACGCTTATGTTTCCCTATGTGGAGCCATATCGTCGAGAGGTGAACGTACCCAAATTTTTACATGAGTGGTTACATCTCATCAATGTGACAATTTTGTGTGAAAGAATCAATCAAACTAGATCATATAAGGGTAGGTAAGAGCGTTTTCGTGTAATAAGTGGCATTAATTTAATGTTGACCACGTGGATCGAGACCTAAACGTTTTCGAAAACTGGTAAATTTTTTTTCATAGCCGTATTTAAGTATACTGATCATATCAGACGGTTGAATTTTTATTTTGTTAAATTTAGCCATCGGAACCACAACGTGTTTACTAATGTAGTATAACTTGTTTAGTAGGTTATATGCAAGTGTAGATATTTGTGAACCAACTATAGGGAGAAAGCAATATTTTCAAAAATCTTGTGAAATAGGATGTCATTAGTATGATGGAATACGACTATGGTTGAAAAATCACATATTTCTGGTAACGTTTGGTCCTCGATACAAGTGGTTAACCCTATATACGTTTATGTTTCCCTATGTGGAGCCTTATCGTCGAGAGGTGAACGTCCCCAAATTTTTACATGAGTGGTTAAATCTCATCAATGTTAGAATTTTGTGTGTGAAAGAATCAATCAAACTAGGTCATATAGGGGTAGGTAAGAGCGTTTTCGTGTAATAAGTGGCGTTAATTTAATGTTGACCACGTGGATCGAGACCTTAACGTTTTCGAAAACTGGTGAATTTTTTTTCATAGCTATATTTAAGTACACTGATCATATAGTACGGTGGGTTTTCTAAAATTTTACTTCTACCCCGTAGTTGGTTCAAAAAGACAAACAACTTTATGTTTCGTCACCTAAGTAAATGGGTTAGACGACGAATTTATTTTCGTCATAAAAGTAAGTTGTTAGGCGACGAAATGCATTTTCGTCACCAAAGTCCTATCATTTACATGACGAAATGTATTTTCGTCACCTAAGTTCTCAAAACTTTGGTGAGGAAAATATATTTCGTCACCTAACCTATCACTTACATGACGAAATGTATTTTCCTCACCTAAGTGCTCAAAACTTTAGTGATGAAATATATTTTAGTCACCTAACCTATCACTTAGATGACGAATTATATTTTCGTGACCTAAGTTCTCAAAACTTTGGTGACGAAAATATATTTCGTCACCTAACCTATCACTTACATGACGAAATATATTTTCGTCACCTAAGTTAGCTCTAAGGTGACGAAAATAGTGACGAAATAATCTTTCGTCACCTTACCTTACTTAGACAACGAAAATTGTCACTAAGGTGACGAAACTAAAGTGTTCTCTTAGGTGACAAATTTAAAATATTTCGTCACCTTAGAAAATTTTTCTAGTAGTGACTCTTGATGAGTTTGTATATAAACTTGGTTATATATATATATATATAAATTTTTGTTATTGTCCAGATGCTTTGTCCAGGTTTTTTTCTTTTTTTGTTAATATTAAATGTGATTTTTACTAATTTTTACTGCCCAAATTTAATAAAAATAAATACCACTAAACGAAAGCTACACTTTTGTGGCCTTAGCCCGAGCAAACTGGGTCAGTTAAGTAGATATTTTACAAAAATATTTTTGTCAGCTAAGTAGAGGGGTGATGAAAATATTTTCGTCAGCTAAGGAGAAGGGTGATGAAAATATTTTTGTCACCTGAGCAGACACGTGTAAGGAGCTATACCAAAAGAGGCAAAAAGAGCAATTGATGTATTGAACTATTTGAAGCAAAGGGATGAATGTTATTCAAATGTCTGGGTTGCTTATAGAATTTTATTAACCATACCGATTACTGTTGCCTCTACTGAAAAAAGCTTTTCAAAATTAAAATTGATCAAATCTTATCTTTGATCAACTATGTCACAGGAAAGATTGAATGGTTTAGCTTTGTTGTCGATTGAAAAAGAGTTGGCTCAAAAGCTTGATTATTCAATTAATTTAAAACTTTTGCAGCCAAGAATACAATAAGGGTTGTTTTCTAGTAGCAAGAATGTTGTTTTTTGTAATTCTAAGATTTTATTTGAACTACTGTAGTATCTGATCACATGAATGGGTTGATATATTGTTGGGTTAATTCTATTAGTATTCATATGTTGCTTGCATAGTTATATACTTACTGTTGAGGAAAAAGATTTTTTTTTTTAAATACATCTAACAATAAGGAGCCCTATTTTTTATTATTGCCTAGAGCCCAGAAATTGTCATGGCCAATCCTGTTAATACTAATACATGATAATTTATATTCCAAGTTAGTAAATATGTCTAAGTTTACTTACAAATTCACCAAACTTCTCGGCTCTTCTATTTTCATTATCTATTTGTGTAGGGACGAGATAACAAGTGTTGTGGTGAACATAACAAGGTCTACGACTACCAGAAGCTTTGATCTTGACCAAAGACCTACAACAATCAGGATAATTTCCTCATTGTGTTTATCATCCACCATTTGCGCTGTGATGACAAGACATGCATGTAGTAGCTTCATAGAGGATCCTAGATTCGTAGTAGTCAAACAAGCACTCTTCTGGGGCAAGCAAGCAATATATCTAAGCAATAGTTGAATCCGGTTTGCAAAATACTAGTGTCCCCCAAGCAATTTTCATAATCAACTTAAGCTTTCTTAAATCAAATATGTGACTAAATTATGAACCCAAAACGACCAAAAAGGGAAAGGAGAGAACCGACTAACAATATAATAACTGCATATGCATGGATCCAGAAGAGGAGTATTGGATCATCCAAATTATAATAGAATACTAAAGTACGCTTAATTATATGGTACGAGAAGTGAGATTAATATTCCATCATATTATAGCCAAGAGACAATGACTAGCAGCATATAATTAGTAAGAGAGGAGGGATCATCGAGATCAGTCTCAGAAATGCGCCATATGTCGAACGAGGAAGACTGCAGAACCCACAGGGCGGGCCTTGTCGATGGAGCTTTCTTGCTGTTTTCACTCGTATGGAATTTCTTTAATGTCGTCTTGGTCTCATCTTCATGTATCTGCTCTAGTCTAGCCGGCCGGCTCTCCACCTGAAATTAAGGGTCGTGTTTCAAGGGCCTTGAGATCGGCAACCATTTCTGCAGTATTATATATATGCAACCTATATATATATATAATTGCTAACTATATCTATCTGTTTATTAATAATAATTGACCCAGCCACTTTTAGTTAGTTTGCTGCTAATTAAATTAAACTAGTAGTACCGGTGCTCTCTTTTTGGGGACGTAGTACTGCTCACCATGATGATTTCTATCTACCTAATGGCAGCTATATTCCATTATTCAGAGACACTACGTACAATTTTCTCTTTATCTTTCTTCTGATAGACATTAATTTGATACATTAAGGGCCATATATAGCTGCTGGTATAAGTATCAATCACTTTCAAACAGTATATATGGGGCTTAAACATGAATATATTAGTGAAAGATATCAGCTCTTGCTTGCTTCTTAATTCCTCAATTAGGAGCGGAGGGTAGAATCTTGTATCATTAACAGAATAACTTGAATTATTGGCATGAATAATGAAGACTAAAATCAAATTATTTAGGTTTCTGTTTTTCTGGTAGTAGGTGCACCTATGATTGGAGGGAAATAACTCGATCGATCACGAAACAGAAAGAGAGAAATTGCTTGAAGAGGTTAATGTGTATATTTTTTTATTTTCATTAATATTTCGTTTTCAAGTTTAAGGATAAAATAAAATGCTGTTTTTGCGTGCATGCACGTGGAAACATGCAAATTAACAATTTCTTTATAAGAGTATCTCCGACGGTGGTTGATAAAATATTTAATAAATTTGGATAAAAGTTATATTTATTAATTTATTTTGAGAGTTTTGCTCCAGCAGAGTAACTATTAGAGAAAACTTAGCTATTTATTGACAAATTATCTTTCTTAAATTGATAAATTTGTCAATTTTACTTATTAATTTTTAAATTTATCAACTTCTTAAATATACTAGAGGAGTAAAGATTCATTTAAAAATTGATAAATCTCTAATTTTTTTTCCAATTTATCAATGTTGTTGGAATGCTTCATTCATTTGGATGAATGAACAAGTTTGATGCAAATTAGTCTTCGATCTTGGATTCTGGGTTTAATTTGCACGTGGACGGAAACAGTAGTTTGAATGTTTGACAATGTATATAACAGTCACCGCCGATCGAACACAACGTACTGTTTGACAATGTGATTAATCTCTTAATTATATATACCATTGTTTGTGTTAGGGAAGACCAACTCCACATGCATCTTTGTAAATCCAATGAAAATGATTAAAAAAAAGTCTGCCAAATAATTTTTACTTTCAACACTTATAGGCGGCCCCCATCAAAAATTTAATTAAAGATTGCCGGTCCTTTATTTATAATTTTATAAAAGAAAACATTGTTAGAGCAAAAAAACTAAATAATAAAAAATACAAATAATTGTCCAGTATTATTTAATCTAACCACATAAATCTTTATAAATGAGATCTCATACGTTAAAAGTTGAAACATTGTGTTAATTATATATATTTACACCAAGCAGACTACTCAAACAATTAATATGTTCAACTACATACATGTTTCCGTATTAATATGGTGGAACATATATCTCCTCCTTATCGATCATTTTTCATACGCCGATCAACACTATCGGCAATTCACTTCATAAGTTTTTTTTTAAAAAATCTTTTTATTAATAACTTACACACCCTATATATGTCAGTGAGATTTGAACTCATGACCTCAAAGTTGTCAGTTAAACACGTTAACCAACTAAGTCACGCATACAGTTTTAATTGATTGAATTGCACGACACACTTGGGATCAAAGTTGGAAGCATTACGAATCATTTCACCCTACAACTATATATTAGGCTTAAAGATTATGCATGCAACATCGTTCCCCTGCTCCCCAAAGCAACAAAGACAAATTAAGTTGGATCATGTCTCGTCGTGTAATTGTGAGTTAGCACATGCGACGATCAAATCGATCCCATGAAGACAGATTGAAATCAAGATTAGTATAGTTAATTAGTTTATACATTCTTTTCAATACAAACAAAGAAAATCGATTGTACGTAGTAGAGAGCTGATAATTAAACCAAATTAATCGAACATGGCTATCCATCAAATTAACTTGAAGACACATACCAACAATTAATCCATGTAACCCTTAGACATGGTTGTTTCGATCATAATAAAGAAGATTTAGCTCTTACTTAATCTTATTAAGACATACATATAAATATATTAATTCTCAAGGATCCTAATACACTAAACATTATACAGAACTGTACGTATAATAGAGCTAGCTAGCAGACCAAGGTGCAAAACAAGGTGCCAATTCTGCTAAGCACAAAGCATTACCTCCGTGTATCGATGGATCAAACTAGCTAGGGTAGAGGAGGTTTTAGAAAAATATATATAATCAATAATCACATAATGATATGAACCTAGTGTTTCGAAATGCTTAATTATCAGCTTCGATATGAACATGAGGTAATGTCGGCTTGCTTGAGAAGAAAGCCGACACGTACAGATGAAAACCCTAACTATTCAATCTTATTTTGATTTGTTGAGAAGAAAAGATATGCCAGCACGGCCTGGTAAAAGATGAAATAGTCAACATGAACGCGTAACCGGAATTTGAAAAGTGTTTGAAACAAGATCCCAATCAGAGGGGGACAAACAGCCGCGAGCGACCAGGCTGTCCTCAACCTCTCCCTCTTCACCTGGAAAATGACTCCTTCGATCCATCTCTAAGCTTCTTAATTGAACGTGCAGATTCATAGTGTCCATCATTCTCATCCAATATCACTAGCTTCGATATAATGATTGTAATAATAGAGGCACCTGGTACGGCGTTTATGAAAAAGTGTATCTTTTTCGATCTAGTGTTCTCACCTTTTTAATTGGAAACATTTGAAATTATTTTTTTAGGGTTTCAATTTTGTTAACGGTATTAGTATATATACATAAAGTGCGATGTAGATGGTCGAATCAAAATACTACATATTAGTTATTCGATTCACTTGCAGCATAAAAGAATTTTTGTGCATATATATATATATATATATATATATATATATATATATATATATATATATATATATATCATTGCGGTGGACTCAAATAAACTAGCTAGTCTAAGTCTTCAATTATCAACGGCTTATATAAACAAGTATATATGAAAACAAAACAAAGAAAAAACATGCCAAATCTTTTGGGAAGTGAACATTTTTTGTTCTTTGGTGAAAATGGCGAGGGAACATTTACCCACTCCAAGGTGTGACAGTATACAAACAATTCGCACGTCTTCTAATTCGTGCTAGCTAGTTCCTTGGTTTGAACTCTGAATTATAAAACATCGATCATCAACCCCCTCCCTACCAAGAATAAAATAATAACCATTGCCCTCTACCTCCTCTCTCCTCTCTCCTCTCTCCTCTCTCCTCTCTCTCTCCGTCTCTCTTTCTGTCTTTCACTGTCTCTCTCCCTTGTATATAATGGCACCAGCTCAACTATGATCACACCTCCAAGGCACACAGACTTCAAATTCAAATTGAATCCCCCTTTGCTTCATTCTCCTATATATATACACACACACATCTCCCATCACTTTCTTAATCTCCCTCGTCATCGTAATACTCTCTTAGCCCGGCCTTCCAAAAATAGAAGCAAGAATAATGGTTGTACCGTCTCCTTCTCCGATGCGAACCAAGAAAACCAAGGCAGTAGGGATTCCCACCATCGATCTTTCAACCTACAACAGGTCAAAGCTAGCAGAACTAATCGTCGAAGCCTGTGAAGAATACGGTTTCTTCAAGGTTGTGAACCATGGCGTCCCAAAGGAGGTGATTGCCAGGATAGAAGAAGAAGGGTTTGGTTTCTTCGCAAAACCAGCAGCGGAGAAGCAACGAGCTGGCCCGGCCTCACCATTCGGCTATGGAAGCAAAAACATTGGCCGGAATGGCGACTTGGGCGAGCTCGAGTACCTTCTTCTTCAATCCAATCCTCTCTTCATTTCTGAAACATCCAATGCCGTCTCCGATGACCCTACAAAATTCAGGTACACATATTAATGTTTTATGCTCGTCATTTTCTTAATTACTTTGCATGTTACATTTCAGTTGACATTTCATAAATTAAGCAACCGAATAGTGAGAGGGCTTTGAGTTCATGCCATTGGGCCTAGAAAGGAGGGAACTGATTCTGCAGATGAATATATTGGTGGGGACGAAAATTGTTAAGTACTAGATAATGCTTGGTGTGTTAGAAAAACAATGGTATAGTTTAGAATTCTTTTTCTAAACAATAGCATATTGTATATTAAAATTTTGGTCAATTTGTGTGTTTGTTTCACGGACCTTGCTAAATCATAAAGAATTGTAGAACTTGGAATTAGTTGTATGTCACTCTCTTTCATAGTTTCATGGCATAGCACCATATGGAGTAGTCATCACCAAATTGATTCACCAGATTTAATCAGAACATCAGACGGTTGTCATTTACCCATGTCAATTACTTGTCACCGGTTAAGAGGGGTACTTCATTTTGTTTCTTCTTAAAAAGCGGTTAAAAAGTGTACTTGAAAAAAATAGTATCAACGGTAAGCAAGTTTGTTCGTTTAGTACAAAAACACCTTAATTAAGAACACTAGACTTACTGAAATTTCAAGCACAACCGCCCCTAATTCTTGTACAAATTTGAGCAAGGAGACATTTTTGGTTTTAATCAGACATTGTTTGTTTAATTTGGTTTAGCCAATAGGAGTGGGTTTTCTTTTTTTAATTTTGGCTAAAAAAGGAGTTAATTTTGTAGAAGTAATTTGAGGGAGTCACACCCATGATTGATTTGCTTTCCTACTCTCAGCCATTATTTGAGGCATACCTTTTAGGACCCGACTTTGAGTAGTTGGCAAAAATATTTTACCTGAACTTGATGAGTCTAAACTTGCCATCATCATTTGATCATTTCTTGAGCACTATGATCGAATAATAGTACTAGTGCATTATGATCAAGTACAGTGTGTTTCATGCAATTTTAGAACTGGGGTCATCTCCTAGCTAGTACTCAATGCTAGCTAACCTATGAATGAAGCATGTGATCGATCGATTTGATTGCAGCAAATTGACATGACTTGTTGGATCGTATGTGTGTATAATATTCTCGTATGCATGAGCTGATTTGATCTGATCTCTCGGAGACAGGGCTTTCGTTAACTTGTATGCACATTGCAGTCACACTGATTTGAATTTTAACCAAACCTTGCACCAGCCAGCCATGGCCCCCGTATCACAATCATGGTTAAGATATGACATACACGTACAATGTTGATTAGCAATGGATATATCCCAAACCCTTACGAACACGAACCAACAAGCAAAGGTTCCACATTTCCCATATGGTTCCATATATAAATATATATATATATATATATATATATATATATATATCAACAATACACAGTACAATTACATGGTCGGAATTCGCTTGCTTATATTTCTAGACCTCAGAGCAGTCTCTGTCATCGGAGATTTTAAGAAACATTTAGCACCAGTAATCATGTAATAACGAATATAACAAATAACAAAACCGATCGGAGTAGGTGAAAACTTGAAGCTAGGGGCCCTAGGCGCATATACGTACATTTCTTCTTCTCTTGCTACAAGTGATGAAAAGATGATTGTTCCAAATACAGATTTGTATACTTGCATGTGGAATGGTGGCTAACTAAAAATGTATGCTGTTGTTTGAAATATGTAGCTGCGCCGTAAACGACTATATAGAAGCAGTTAAAGAATTGGCCTGTGAGGTTCTTGATCTGGTCGGAGAGGGTCTATGGATTTCCGATAAGTCTGTGTTGAGTGGCTTCATCAGTGACGTCCAGAGCGACTCGATTCTCCGGCTGAACCACTACCCACCACTGGACAAGGACTTATCGACAAAGCCAGCTCATCCTTGTGCGAATATTAACACTAGGATTGGATTTGGAGAGCATTCCGACCCTCAGATCTTGACCATTTTAAGATCCAACGACGTCGGAGGCCTTCAGATTTGTCTTCGTGATGGTCTGTGGGTTCCAGTCCCGCCGGACTCGAATGAGTTCTTTGTCATGGTCGGTGATGCCTTGCAGGTAATTAATCATACTCTAACTATCGTTACTTCTTTTCTCTCAACCCTTTAACCCTTGTTATCATTTTTCAACGTATTTAACACAGAAAGTTCCTTACCTTGATAGAAAATTTCATGACGAGAAATGTTCATCAAAATTGTGCAGGCTTTGACGAATGGGAGGTTTGAGAGTGTGAGGCATAGGGCAATGGCAAACTCAGTAACGAAGCGAAGAATGTCTATGGTCTACTTTGGAGCACCATCCCTAAACGCATGGATCTCGCCCCTCCCTGAGATGGTGTCTCCCCAGAAGCCATGTCTGTATAAATCCTTCACATGGGGTCAATACAAGAAAGCTGCATACACTACACGTTTGGGAGATTCTCGTCTCGACAATTTCAAAATTGCAAATAATCCATCTCCATGCTTGGACAATCTTGTTGGTCAATAGAAGCAGTACGCTGATGATCAACATGTTCATATGAAAATTAAGATTTTGATGGATTAATAGGTAGCTAGGTATATAGTTAAGTCTAGTATAAGTGTATATGTTTCACGGGTAGAGGTCTCATGTATAGGAGGCAGTTGATTGCAGCATATCAATCTTCAAAAGTGGAATTTCTTGCTTTGATTATGGGCATAAATTTCCCACTAAGTCAATGGTTGCGCACTTACGCGTATTTGTTTGTTATTTTTTCTTCTTCTATATAATCAATAGTGATTAGAGTTATAGTTGATATATAATTAAGCAGGCTGCATGTGGTGTTTTCTTGTATATAGCTCATTATGTTGTAACGAATGTAAGAAGGAACACAGATTTACGTGGTTCACTAACGATGTGTTAGCTACGTCCACGGGCAGAAGGAGAACAGTTTTATTATCTTGAGGAAAACACTGAACACAACGAATACAATTAGGTTTTGGTCGTTTATATACTAAACCCTAAACCCTATATACTAAGCCCAACAGGAAACCATAACCCAGCATAACAGGTTTCGTGGGCCTCAGCGAGATCCCCGAATAGCTGATACCCCCGGATGGCTGGTTCAAGGCATATATTAACAAATCTCCACCTTGACTTGAATCCTCTCACAAATAACAGATGTACCAGATGCACCACAGTAATGCCAGATGTACAAATAACTCCTCTGCCTCAGATGTTGCCCCCAAAAGGCAACTAACAGCTTGTAACATTTAGCAAGTCCAAACAATGTTGGAACTTGTTGTGCGGAACCGACTTGGTGAACATATCAGCGGGATTATCAGCAGTACCCACTTTCTTCACCTTAATTCTGCTCTCATTTCTCAGAAAATGATACCTGACATCAATGTGCTTAGTTCTCTCATGATGAACCTGATCATTTGCTAAACATATTGCACTCAAACTGTCACAATATACTATAGCCTGATCATGATGCAAACCAAGACTATTGACCAGTCCCTTCAACCATATTCCTTCCTTTGCAGCTGCTGTCAAAGTCATGTACTCTGCTTCAGTAATAGACAAAGTCATTGTAGGCTACAAAGTAGCTTTCCAACTAACAACAGAACCACCAAGAGTAAAAACATAACCAGTCATAGATCTCCTAGTGTGAACATCTTCAGCATAATCGCTATCTGAATAGCCTGTTACTAAACATTTTGTATCACCTCCATAAATGAGACCCCGAATAGCTGGTACCCCGGATGGCTGGTTCAAGGCATATATTAACACATTACTTGTATTTTCTGCCTTTGGCATATTACATGCTTCTTGTTTGCACGCAAAGAAGTCGTTTGTCAACTTAAGTTGGCTGGGGTGTTCAAGTGAAAGACACTTAACCAATACATGCATACTAAATAACTGTCTTTCAATATAGTGAAATTTAATTTGCACGGTATCAATAATCGTTGACATCAAGTCTGATTATTATGTTTGAATCAAGAGATATAACTTTATAGATAAAATTTCAAAAGATCGAGCATACTTACCGAAAATAGTTTGTTACAAGCGTATGGAGTTTCATTGTATTACGAGAAATTAATTTGTACTAGGTAGCCTAATGTCACGAGTTTCCTTTTTCCTAAGCTTCTCGTGCGGCCTTTGACACATCCCGGTTCTTAAGTTATTTTACGGTTATTTACCGTTGGTATTACTTCGGATTTTTACCGTGATGAGTAACTATTTATCCTTAAGGACCATAGGGTTGACTTTTTGTAGGAAAATTGCTATGAGAAAACTTTCTTCATGAAAGTTGTAGAGGATGTGGTTACGAGTTCGTAGACATGCCACACGTTAAATCCGGAGTAAGCATGGTAAAGTTATGAAATTAATGGTAAAGTTTTCGCGTCGGTAAAAATGGGTAATTTTGAAGTGGGCTTATTTTTGAGTTGGGTTGAGAGTTGGGCCGGGGTGGCAGCCCAAGCCCGAGCCCTTTCTTTTTTCTCTTCTCTTCTTCCTTTTCTCTTCTCTCTTCTGTTCTTCTTCCCGAGCCTGAGCTCCCTCCTGTCGGAAAGTCTCCTCGTCGCCCGCCGCCGTCCCGCCAGCGACGGACCGCCGTTCTAGCCCAGGAAGGACCCCCGTCACCTCCTCTCTCTCCCCGGCCAACCATCCGAGCCGGTAGAGCCGCCGGAGAGGAGAAAAGCCGCAGGAAGCAGCCGATCGACACTTCGCCGGAGCTCCGTCCTCCGGCCACCATAGGCCGTGATTCTTGGCTCAATTTGTAGCCCTCATCAAGGTGAGTAATCCCTCCAAAGGAATCGGTCTAATTCGATATCGTTAGGGTGATTTGTATAATTGAAAGTTTTAGGGATTTATGGATGTTTTAGTCGATTGCCCTAGTTAGCCTCGGAATTGGACTAAGTGTTAGTTATGAAAGTTGTTGGGTTTGATGAGAGGATTATTCTGTCAAAATTTGAGAAGCATTGGAGGTCGCCGGAAAACGGCTGCAGGCCGAGCCGCCGCCGGAAAAATATTTTTTTTTGTAGAGATTTTGATGAGGAGTTTAATGAAATAAGTTTTAGAATTTTTGGAGGAGTTTTGGATAGGTTTAAGAATTGTTGAAGTTAAATATTTTTGGAGGATTATTAATTAATAATCCGGCCATTGGATTTTTATTTGGGGAAAAGTGTTTTTGAGGAATTAAGGTTATGATGGAGTTTGGTGAAAATCCGGTGAGCTTAACCCTAATTAGAGTAGTGGGTTAAGCAGAAGAGATTTGGGTGTTTATTTTCAAATGTTTAATTTTCCAGAATTTAAGTTTGGTCCTAAGCATATTTATTATGCCAGGATACGAAGAGAACCTCGCTTGAGTAGTGATTCGGAATTCGTCAGGCTTAGGCCTAAATCTGTGAGTGGACACTTTATTTTTAAAGGAATATGCATGCATGATTTTATAAGTTGTCAATTATATTTTCTGAGCTTAAATTATGATTTCACCTTTTGAATTGGTTATGGAATTTATTGGAGATTGACCGATTGGTTATGTTTTTGATAATGAACTTATGGATTTGAGCTTGGGTAAGTTTTGGTATTTGAATTATGATATCCTTTTGATCTCTGGATTTGAGGTTTCTTTAAAGATTTGAGTATGGTCTAATTTTTGAAACATGTTAATGAGATGAGTTATTTATTCCATTGAGCATTTTAACGTGTGGGACACGTCATTGAATTTAATTATTTTCTTTGCTCTTTGAATTCTTTGAGTACGGTTGGGAATCGTACTTATGCTTTAATTATGAGTTTCGGGGAAACTCACATGGATATTGTTTCTTTATTTATGCCATACTGGTTGGATCGATATTACTCATGCTAGCATGTCGTTCCGCCTTTCGAGGTGATGTAACTTCCACGTTTTAAGTGGGGTTACTCAAGCCCTTTCCGCCTTCGGGTGATGTGATGTTGTCGACGGCATCACGCAAGCCCTGTACCCTATCCGTCAACTCGACGTGAAGGTACAGGGAGTATGGGAGTACTATGCCTAGGAGGCAATAGAGTCTGGGAGACTCACTTATATGGCCATATAAGATATTTTACTTGAGTTGTTGATTTGACTAGCGGGGCTAGTCCCTTATTTTGGTACCTTCTTCTATGAAGGTTATTATTTATCTTTGTCATTAATTTGACTAGCGGGGCTAGTCCATCTACTTGTGATCTTCTTAATGAAAGATTTTTGTTAACATTTGCATGCCACGAATTTATGGCATATTGGAAAGTGGGAAAGTATTTAAATTTTGGTTTCTTATCTTATGTTTATTTTCGTCCACTCACTCTAACGTTTTTAAATTACTTTCCCCTGGGCCCTTTGGTTTTAAATGCCCAGATTGCAGGCTCAGTCTAAGTGAGGTCGAGCGTACATGGAGTCGAGACATAGTCAGAGGCTGCTTCCGCATATTCTTTATTTATTGTTTTTTTTATTTAACTCTAGATATGCTCTGATAATCAGTTAGTGAATTAATGTTGGTTATTTTTGGTTGTGGGATTAGTTTAGTGAGTAATTGTTATATTGGGAGATGTGTTGATCTTGGGGAGCAGGAAGGCTCCAGGTGTTGAGGCTGGTTCGTTTGGTTATAGAAGTGTTAAGTTGAATTTTTCAGGTAAGGGTTGTCCATTTTCAAGGAAGGTTATGCCGAATTTTCGGTAAATTTTCCTTGAAGGTGGACCCCGCAGGATTCACCTTGGGTTTCAGGGTGAAATCCGGGGTGGGTCCTGTCAGTTGGTATCAGAGCATTAGGTTATCCGATTCCTATCACTACCTCATATATTTGGTGATACTTAGTGTCTATAGAGTGATGGTCCGACCGCGGCGGATCCATTAGCATTATATGCATAAGATGCTAGGTGTTTATTAAGTATGTGAGGTAGTTGTTCTTATCTTATTTATGGACAGTATTGTGCCATAAATTTCTACATCCTCAAGACTATGTCTCAGTACGCCGACCTCTAGGAGTATCTTGGTTATTTTCCGAGTAATGGAAACGTAAGTGATGTGCATTTTTCCTATATGCTTTATTGTGGTTGAGAGATTCTGAGATCAATTATGAGTCGGGAAGTGACATGTATTTATGATGTTCCTTTGCTTTTATGTAATGAGTTGCTGGACCATGATTAAGATGTACGTTGAGCTCTTATGTGGGTATTAATGATTGAGAAATTTCTAGATAAGATTGGTATTGGGATAAGAGCTATCATAGGGAGTTAAGTGGTCTTGCTTTGAGATAAAATGTGGAAAGCCATTGCTTGAGCGAATAAATGGTGGAGAGTACTTGATGTATTTTATGGGGCTGTGAAAGTTTGGTTTATACATTGAAGAGTGATTTTTGAAATTGTTGTTGGTCGATTTAGGTCCGGTATCTATAAATTTGGGATTTGCTCCCCTGTCTATGTTGAGTGTTTTGGAAGTATTGTAAGTGTAAATGGCGTTGGTATATAGTGGTGCAGCAGAGGTGAGATGGTAGTGGTCACTTTGATTTTTCAGTAACAAATGTTGTATTTATTTCGTTTTAAGCAATATATTTGTGGTCAAATGACTGAGCGTGGGGAATGAAGGGAAGAAGAGGAAAGTGCAACATTTTTGTATAGGTGTTGGTTCTGTCAATAGGTAAAAAGAGTTATGGAACAATTCAGAATATGGAGACCAAAGTTGTATAAATTTATCGAAGAAGTGTAGATGGGTGTCCATATTTATTTTAAGCGATATTGTTTTGGTTTGATTGATATAAGTTAGTCTTGGACAAAATAGTGTTTGGAAACGACTCATTCCAGCTCTTAAGTCTTTTGGTTGTGGCAGGAGATTACTGACGAATCATTATCGTCTAAAAGAAATCTCGATCTTTGATATCCTTAATCATTGGTGTAAGTAAGGTTGAAGATGTAAATTCGAAGTGTGGTTGGTTAGGAAATCGCGGTATCGAGTCGAGTGATTGTTAGGAGAAGAGTGACAGGATAAATTTGGATTGGTAATGTGTATGATGATATACAAGGATAGTTTAAGCGGTGTAATTAGAGTTATTGATCTTGAAATAATTATTTTTCGCTTTAGCTACTGTTGTTAGCTGTTGTGGATAATTCCTAAGAGGTTGAGTGAGGTGTTGATCTTAAGGTAGTATATCCCACGATTGTAGCTTCTGTTTGGAGTATTGAAGTGGTGAAATTGATAGGTCGAGACTATAAGTGGTTGTCGAAGTTTTATCGGATTCGAGCAATTCTATGCTTCCACTTGAGCGTTACGCAGAAGATAATGCGGTCGACGCGCAATCTTGAGATGGAGCATGCGGCCGTCAATTTTACGTTGCTCGAGGAGTAGCACATGAATCGAGGAGATTCGGGGTATCTCTCTTATGTGAAGAGTGTGACTTAATGTTAGATTGTCTTTTTAGACCCTAGATTCTTTGAGGTAATTACTGGAGCAGTGTGGCAATCGATGAGTATCGTCGATGTCCTGGGATGTTCTAAGTAAATTTTCGACATGAGTTGAAGAGTCGAGCCTTGCGGGGTGCAGTTCGACTCATGATTGCTGATCATCATATCTTATCAAGAAAGGTGTTACAGACTTTTGTACGCATTCGTAAAATTCGGCATTCTACGAAGAGTAATTATCTTGGCATCTAGTCATTTTGGCGACCTGAGCGTAGGACTCCAGTTTTGGTGCTCTTAGCTTCCTTGGATGTTATGGACCTGCGTGATCAAGCTAGTCAGATCTAGCAGCCAAATAGAAGAAAGGAAATCACTTCGCATCATTTGGAGGCAGCAAGAGAGGACTATCTAGTGTTGAATGATAGACTGCCAACATCAGCTATGCTGACACTCAATTCGGTCAACTCAGAGTTTGTATTTTATTTGTTAGTGTGGTTATCACGTGAGTAATTAAGGTGAATTGAAGTTAGAGTTGGTGCGGGAATTTCCGTGCTTTGGTAGCTATTAGTTGGTACGATTTATAAATGGAACTTCGATGTTCATTAACGATAACAAGAAATTCATGGGCAAAGTTTTAATCAGGAAATGCGAGTTGGTTTTCATGATTCTTTGCGTCTTTAGCAACACATAATTCTGCGGAAGAAGTATATCCCAGCAACGGTTTTTTTCTTAATGTTTTGCGTAATGGCGGGGCCGTTATTTGAAAATCCCTGTTCATCGACTTGAGTTGTTATGTGGTCGGTATAATGCATGATAATACGTGAGAAGCAAGTCATCAAATAGTGAATTTCCAATGGTGATCCTCGGATTTCGTTGACTCGCGTGACTCACTATTTTGATTTTTTTTCTCCGTTCGATAAGCTGGTATTATTAAGGTGAAGGTAATGATTGCCGACGCGGGTTGCAGTAAAAGAAACATGAATTGTTGCAGTAAATAGTGAGCAATTTATCTCTTGTTCGTGGAATAGATATTGTAACCTAAAGACTAGTCAGCGTGCAAGTTTGAATGAACTTGGTTCGTACGAGGAGATACTCGTAACTTCTAAAGTATCGTCATACGCCTAATCATCGTATTTTCCTCATTTTTGGAGGTGCCAGTTTCAGATATGTTGATCGATTTTGAGAGTGATATTTTTCTTGTGCTTGTAAGTAGTCGTTAGTGGCGACTGTTGAATTTATTATTGAGGGATGAGATTTCGACGGATATTATTGGTTAGTAATGATTAATTAAAGGGGCGAATTGGTGAAAATAATAATATGATTGGTTGGTGGTATAACCTCAAAGGAAAAAGATTCTTGATGACTCGGGAAATATTTTGAGTCTAGGCTTGTTAGTCTGTTGGCATAAATGGTAAATTGTATCAGGCATGTAAATGGCTTTCTTGTGATGCGTATTCATACATGATCGAATTGTGGTGAGACCACTTGATCTGGGTAGGACCTGGGAGGTCATTGATGTATGGATACAATTTGAGTTGCAAGAGATATTCAGAATAAGGGTTTGGTATTATAAGATCGCATTAGCGCAATCTGGCGACAAGGGAAGTATTCGCCGATCAGCTTAATGATTGAGACTAACCACATAGGTGGGGAAGGTTCAAATTCGATGCGAGTGATTGAGTTTTGTTTTGGTTAATTGGTGACGGAAGTAAGATGGTGTTGTAAATTACGAATTTTATTGATCATTTTAACTTGGCGAAAGTCAAAGTCCTTCGTGTGTTTTGGGGTTGAGTATCATAAGTAACTCTAATTGAGCAAGCCACTCAATTAGTGGAAGTTAAGTCAAGGAGTAAAGTGTATTATGTGAGTGGTGCCATGTGGAAGGTTGGCAGAGTATTTAAGTTGACCCAGAGTTCGAGTTTTGTTAAAGCATATGCGCGCCTTGGATTTGGTAGATCAGTTATGATGTGTCAAGGTAAGTGTGAAAAGAATTTGGCAAATTGTTTCCACAAGTGAAAAGGTGTAATTTGTGATAGAAGAAAGAGTGATGAGCATGGATAATGGGATGATTTAGCTTAACGCTTATTGAAGTCTGAGGTAAAAGGCATAAATCTCTACCCTCTTTTGCATAATTTGAAATTTCGAGGACGAAATTTTTATAAGGAGGGGAGAATTGACACATCCCGGTTCTTAAGTTATTTTACGGTTATTTACCGTTGGTATTACTTCGGATTTTTACCGTGATGAGTAACTATTTATCCTTAAGGACCATAGGGTTGACTTTTTGTAGGAAAATTGCTATGAGAAAACTTTCTTCATGAAAGTTGTAGAGGATGTGGTTACGAGTTCGTAGACATGCCACGCGTTAAATTCGGAGTAAGCATGGTAAAGTTATGAAATTAATGGTAAAGTTTTCGCGTCGGTAAAAATGGGTAATTTTGAAGTGGGCTTATTTTTGAGTTGGGTTGAGAGTTGGGCCGGGGTGGCAGCCCAAGCCCGAGCCCTTTCTTTTTTCTCTTCTCTTCTTCCTTTTCTCTTCTTTCTCTTCTGTTCTTCTTCCCGAGCCTGAGCTCCCTCCTGTCGGAAAGTCTCCTCGTCGCCCGCCGCCGTCCCGCCAGCGACGGACCGCCGTTCTAGCCCAGGAAGGACCCCCGTCACCTCCTCTCTCTCCCCGGCCAACCATCCGAGCCGGTAGAGCCGCCGGAGAGGAGAAAAGCCGCAGGAAGCAGCCGATCGACACTTCGCCGGAGCTCCGTCCTCCGGCCACCATAGGCCGTGATTCTTGGCTCAATTTGTAGCCCTCATCAAGGTGAGTAATCCCTCCAAAGGAATCGGTCTAATTCGATATCGTTAGGGTGATTTGTATAATTGAAAGTTTTAGGGATTTATGGATGTTTTAGTCGATTGCCCTAGTTAGCCTCGGAATTGGACTAAGTGTTAGTTATGAAAGTTGTTGGGTTTGATGAGAGGATTATTCTGTCAAAATTTGAGAAGCATTGGAGGTCGCCGGAAAACGGCTGCAGGCCGAGCCGCCGCCGGAAAAATATTTTTTTGTAGAGATTTTGATGAGGAGTTTAATGAAATAAGTTTTAGAATTTTTGGAGGAGTTTTGGATAGGTTTAAGAATTGTTGAAGTTAAATATTTTTGGCGGATTATTAATTAATAATCCGGCCATTGGATTTTTATTTGGGGAAAAGTGTTTTTGAGGAATTAAGGTTATGATGGAGTTTGGTGAAAATCCGGTGAGCTTAACCCTAATTAGAGTAGTGGGTTAAGCAGAAGAGATTTGGGTGTTTATTTTCAAATGTTTAATTTTCCAGAATTTAAGTTTGGTCCTAAGCATATTTATTATGCCAGGATACGAAGAGAACCTCGCTTGAGTAGTGATTCGGAATTCGTCAGGCTTAGGCCTAAATCTGTGAGTGAACACTTTATTTTTAAAGGAATATGCATGCATGATTTTATAAGTTGTCAATTATATTTTCTGAGCTTAAATTATGATTTCACCTTTTGAATTGGTTATGGAATTTATTGGAGATTGACCGATTGGTTATGTTTTTGATAATGAACTTATGGATTTGAGCTTGGGTAAGTTTTGGTATTTGAATTATGATATCCTTTTGATCTCTGGATTTGAGGTTTCTTTAAAGATTTGAGTATGGTCTAATTTTTGAAACATGTTAATGAGATGAGTTATTTATTCCATTGAGCATTTTAACGTGTGGGACACGTCATTGAATTTAATTATTTTCTTTGCTCTTTGAATTCTTTGAGTACGGTTGGGAATCGTACTTATGCTTTAATTATGAGTTTCGGGGAAACTCACATGGATATTGTTTCTTTATTTATGCCATACTGGTTGGATCGATATTACTCATGCTAGCATGTCGTTCCGCCTTTCGAGGCGATGTAACTTCCACGTTTTAAGTGGGGTTACTCAAGCCCTTTCCGCCTTCGGGTGATGTGATGTTGTCGACGGCATCACGCAAGCCCTGTACCCTATCCGTCAACTCGACGTGAAGGTACAGGGAGTATGGGAGTACTATGCCTGGGAGGCAATAGAGTCTGGGAGACTCACTTATATGGCCATATAAGATATTTTACTTGAGTTGTTGATTTGACTAGCGGGGCTAGTCCCTTATTTTGGTACCTTCTTCTATGAAGGTTATTATTTATCTTTGTCATTAATTTGACTAGCGGGGCTAGTCCATCTACTTGGGATCTTCTTAATGAAAGATTTTTGTTAACATTTGCATGCCACGAATTTATGGCATATTGGAAAGTGGGAAAGTATTTAAATTTTGGTTTCTTATCTTATGTTTATTTTCGTCCACTCACTCTAACGTTTTTAAATTACTTTCCCCTGGGCCCTTTGGTTTTAAATGCCCAGATTGCAGGCTCAGTCTAAGTGAGGTCGAGCGTACATGGAGTCGAGACATAGTCAGAGGCTGCTTCCGCATATTCTTTATTTATTGTTTTTTTTTATTTAACTCTAGATATGCTCTGATAATCAGTTAGTGAATTAATGTTGGTTATTTTTGGTTGTGGGATTAGTTTAGTGAGTAATTGTTATATTGGGAGATGTGTTGATCTTGGGGAGCAGGAAGGCTCCAGGTGTTGAGGCTGGTTCGTTTGGTTATAGAAGTGTTAAGTTGAATTTTTCAGGTAAGGGTTGTCCATTTTCAAGGAAGGTTATGCCGAATTTTCGGTAAATTTTCCTTGAAGGTGGACCCCGCAGGATTCACCTTGGGTTTCAGGGTGAAATCCGGGGTAGGTCCTATCAGCCTTAGCACTTCCCTTATGCTAAGTCAGTCTTCCTCACGCGCGAACGCTTTGGAACGCTTTGGCTAGTACACCCGAATGAAGGGAGAAGATCTTTGAATGAGAGAATTTGTATTAAGCTTGAGAGAACTTTACAAAGCCTTACAAGTGAGCTTGAATGCTATCCAACTCTCTATGTCTCAAATGGGAGGGGTGTGTCCCTATTTATAGGCATCATCCCCCTCTTGCCTAGGTTTCTAGACAATTCTAGGATATTTACAAGTATGGAGACTCTAGAGTGTTTTATACAACTCTAAATGTTATCTTGAGTATTCTAGAGACTTCCGGAGTGGTCTTGAGCCTTGAGCCTCTCTAGGGTTCTACAGAGTCCCGGAGTGTCTAGAGACTCTCTAAGGTCCTAGAAAGTTCTAGAGTTGTCTGCATGCCTCCAGATCCTTCTAGATGCTCCCAAGACTTTCCATTATATTCTGGATGCTTCTAGAATGCTCATGTGCTCTCCAAAACCTTCCTTGAGCCATGCTTGCATCAAAATGCTCAAGGAAACTCCTTGTTAATTTGGCGGGGCGTGACACTCTCCCCCACCTAATCACGCGATGCCCTCATCGTGCCTTTGTTGTAGCTCTGGATCATGTCCTTAAATTGCCATAGTATGTCCTCGGACTCCCAGCTAGCTTCCATATCGGGCAGACCTCTCCACTTGATGAGATACTCTTTATAACTTGGCACGCCTCGATAACGAATGACTCGGTTCGTGAGTATCTTATCTACTTCTTTGTCGAAAGAAGTGACAATCGCTGTTGGTGCTCGATGTGAAACTCCCTTTGATGGGTCTTCCTCGTCTTCATGAAAAGGCTTTAACATGCTTACGTGGAAGACTGGATGAATCTGCAACTTGGGCGGGAGGTAGAGCTTGTATGAAACCTTGCCTATGCGTTTGATAACCTCAAACAGCCCTTCGTACTTGCGTACCAAGCCTTTATGCACCTTCCTAAGGGACTTGAATTGTTATGGCAAGAGTTTCACAAGTACAAGGCCGCCTTCCTTGAACTCCACATGCCTCCTCTTCTTGTCCGCCCACTTCTTCATCCTTGTAGCAGCCTTGTGTAAAGCCGCTCGAGCTAACTCCATTTGCTCATGCCATGACTTGGCAAACTTGAACGCGGCTGGACTCTTCCTTCGTAGTGAGTGGCAAGGGATAAAGGAGTAGTCGGCTGCTGTCCCAAGATGATTTTAAAAGGACTCTTGTTGGTGGCCTCGCTTTGTTGTAAGTTATAGGAAAACTGTGCAACTTCAAGAAGCTTAGCCTAGTCCTTTTGGTTGGCACTCACATAGTGCCACAAGTACAACTCCAAAAGAGCATTGATGCGCTCCGTCTAACCATCGCTTTGTGGATGAAAGCTTGTTGAAAAGTTCAAGTCCTACCCAAGCATCTTGAACAACTCCGTCCAAAATCTCCTAGTGAAGCGTGGGTCTTGGTTGCTGACAATGTTCTTTGGAACTCCCCAAAGTTTGACTACATTGCGTAGGAATAGCCTCGCTATTTCCTCTGCAGTGTAGTCGGCTGATGCGGCAATGAAGGTTGCATACTTGCTGAATCGGTCCACCAAGACTATGATGCTTCCAAACCCTTCGGACTTCGGTAGGCAAGTGATGAAATCCATAGAGACGTTTTCCCATGGTCTCTTGGGAATGGGTAAGGGGTCAAGCAAGCCCCTTAGCTGCTGTTGTACCACCTTGTCTTGTTGACAAACAAGACATGTCCTCACGTACTCTTTGACCCTGTCTCGCATCCTTGGCCAATAATAGGTGGACTTTAAGAGGGCAAGTGTGCGCTTTATACCAGGATGGCCAGCCCATAAGGAATCATGACATTCCTTAATTAGCTCCCTCCTTAAGTTGCCCCACTTCAGTATATAGATGCGGCAATGATGCTTTGAGCTTGTGGATCCGCCTTGAGTCCTTCTTTTATCTTGCTCAATAGAGGGCTAGTGACTTGGGAGATGCTTGCAAACTCCGCCTTTCGGCTTAACACGTCGGCCACCACGTTCACCCTTCCTGGCTTATACTCCATGACATAATCAAATTCGGCCAGAAAGTCTTGCCATCTAGCTTGCTTCGGACTTAGCTTTTTTTGTGTTTGGAAGTAGCTTGTTGCAACATTGTCGGTCATGATGACGAACTTTGTCCCAAGCAAGTAGTGTCACCACACTCTAAGACAATGGATGATGGCAGCCATCTCCTTCTCTTGCACTGTGTAGCGTCGCTCAGTTTCGTTAAGCTTCCGACTCTCATAAGCGATCAGATGCCCCTCTTGTATGAGTACACCTCTAATAGCAAAGTCAGAAGCATCAGTGTGTACCTCATATGGCTTGGTGTGGTCTAGTAAGTTGAGTACGGGCTCCTCGCATATTGCCTTCTTCAAGTCTTCAAAGGCCTCTTGACACCTCGTTGTCCAATCTCATGCCTTGTTTTTCTTGAGAAGGTCGGTTAATGGAGTAGCCCTCACCGAATAGCCTTTGATGAAGCGGCGGTAGTAATTCACTAGCCCAAGAAAAGACCTCAACTCATGTACCTTGGTGGGTGGCTCCCATTCTCGGATGGCATGTACCTTGCAATCCTCCATCATTACTCACCGTCGTTGATCTTGTGTCCCAAGAACAGCACCTCCGGCTTAGCAAATGAGCACTTCTCCTTTTTGATGTATAGCTCGTTCTCCCGTAGCACCTTGAACACTTCCCTCAAGTGTTCTACATGCTCCTCTAGGGTTCTGCTATACACCACTATGTCGTCCAAGTACACAAATCGATCAATGTAGGGGTGGAATAACTTGTTCATCAAGGTGTAGAAAGTCGCCGGTGTATTAGTTAGACCAAAGGGCATAACCAAAAACTCGTAAGAACCGTACCTTGTGATACACGCGGTCTTCGGTTTGTCTCCCTCAGCTATGCGCACTTGATAATATCCCGAACGAAGGTCTAACTTTGAGAAGTAGCGTGCATGACCCAACTGATTGAATAGATCGGTAATAATAGGAATGTGATATTTGTTCTTTATCGTGATTTTGTTGAGCCCCCGATAGTCAATGCACATGCGTAGAGAGCCATCTTTCTTCTTTTGGAACAATACCAGGGCACCAAACGGGGCCTTTAAAGATCTAATGAATCCGGCGTCTAAAAGCTCCTTCAGTTGCCTTCTTAGCTCCGCTAACTCGGGAGGTGCCATGCGATAAGAGCCCATGGCATGTGGTTTGGTACATGGTTCCAACTCTATATCGTGATCTATTTCTCTCCTTGGGGTAGTTTCTTAGGCAGCTCGGCTGGTGAAGCATCTTTGAACTCCTCAAGAACTGCTGCTACCTCCTTGGGCATGTCATCTTGGGGTCTTGGCTCATCATCGTCGAACTCGCTAAGGATGGCCACGTAGCTCTCTTCTTCCCTCTTGATGCCTTTCTTGAATTGTAACGCCGACAACACCTTTAAGTCTTGTTTTGTGCCTCTAGTTGCTGGCACTACACAAGCCTTGTCGCCTTCCGTGATGCACAAGCTGTTGGCGAATGGTACCGGGATTGCCTTGACTTGATCATGGAATTCCAACCCCAGGATGACTTTAAAGTCATCCATTGGAACAATCAAGAAGTCTAAGTTCCCACAGCATGCTCCTATGCTGGTCTTGACTCCTCGAACTACACCATGAATGGGTCGAGCTGGTGAATTGACCGCCTTGATGGAGCCTCCTCCATTATTTCCCTTAAGTCCTAGCCTTTGGGCCTCCTCAACCGCGATGAAGTTATGGGTTGCACCAGTGTCGAGCATTGCCATCATTGGCTTCCCACCTATAATGATGTCGACGAAGAGTAAACCTTTGGCTTGGACCTTAGATGTGGATCGGATCACATTCAACAGCTGCATAGATCCCATGTGTGCACCACCATTGTCACCCTCAACCTCCGTCTCACTTTGATGACTTCCTAAGAGTGCGCTTAGAGCTCTCTTTTGTGGGCAATCTCTAGCTCAATGCGGACCATCGCAAAAGAAACATTTGTTGTTGTTGGGCTTACCCGAGCTCCTTGTCTCCTTTTGCTTGCCCTTATCCTTGCTCCTTGCTGAGTAATTCTCTTGACGGGGCTCGTCTTTGCGTTGGCTTTTGTCTCCCCCACCTTTGGCATAACTACTCTTCTTTTCTTTCGGCTTGTCGGTGGTCTCCTTTAGACTAGCATAGTCGATTAGGCTTTCGGCCACAACTATGGTGGTAGCAAGGTCTTGCACCCCACGTCGCCTTAGCTCGGTCTTAGCCCATGGTTGGAGACCATCCATAAAATTGAAGAGAGCATCCTTGTCGGGCAAATTGGGAATCTCAAGCACTAAGTTGGTAAAGTCCTTAATATAATCCTGAATAGACCCTGAGTGCTTAAGCCTTCGCAAGTGAGCTTTTGCCTCATCCTCGGTATTCTCCGGATAAAATTATTTTTTAAGCTCCTTTGTGAAGTCATCAAAGGTAGTAATGGTGCACATACCTTTTTCGACATCTCCTCGCCTTCTCCTCCACCATAACATGGCAGTGTTGGTGAGGTAGAGAGCCACGGTCCTAATCTTGGCATCCTCCTCAGCGATGCCTACGGCTCCAAAGTATTGGTCTAGCCCCTATAAGAAGTTGTCCACTTCACGAGCGTTGCACGATCCTCCGAAACTCTTAGGCTTTGGCACCTCGATGCACTTAGCCTCCACAATACCGCTGGTACCGGCTCCTATAGCCAATGCGCACTTGCATAGGGCCAAGTCCCCATGCATCTCCTCGATACGTGCAAGCGTGCTATTCAACTCCTTCCCATGGACTTGACGCATTTTGGTAAGTTCCCCCATGAACTCCTCGCGAATCTTCACCATCTCGCCCCGCAAGGACTCCTTTAGCTGGACCACCATGCCCTTAATCGCAATGTGGATGGCGGCATCCTCCGCCTCTAAGCCTTCTACCCTTTGGCCTAGATCATCCACCTGGGCTTCCATGCCACTCACGCCCTCCTCCACCTGAGATAGGTGTGAGTCGAAAGCAGAGATCATGTCCTTAGACCGTTCCTGCCTTAGAATGTCAGGCATGCTCTTCTCGAGTTCTCCTTTGCGTAACTTCCTCGGAAGAGTTGGATCCTGATGCACCTTTGGCAGTATCATGTTTCTCCAATTCGAAGGGGTTTGATCCCGATGTAGTTTTGGTAGCGCCATGCTTTACCATTATGTCGAGCGAGGTTCCGATCGAACTTCTGCTCTGATACCAACTGTCACGAGCTTCCTTTTTCCTAAGCTTCTCATGCGGCCTTAGCACTTCCCTAATGCTAAGTCAGCCTTCCTCACGCGCGAACGCTTTGGCTAGTACACCCGAATGAAGGGAGAAGATCTTTGAAAGAGAGAACTTTACAAAGCCTTACAAGTGAGTTTGAATGCTATCCAACTCTCTATGTCTCAAATGGGAGGGGTGCGTCCCTATTTATAGGCATCATCCCCCCTTGCCTAAGTTCCTAGACAATTCTAGGTTATTTACAAGTATATAGACTCTAGAGTGTTATATACAACTCTAAATGTTATCTTGAGTATTCTAGAGACTTCCGAAGTGGTCTTGAGCCTTGAGCCTCTCTAGGGTTCTAGAGAGTCCCGGAGTGTCTAGAGACTCCCTAAGGTCCTAGAGAGTTCTAGAGTTGTCTGAATGCCTCCCGATCCTTCCAGATGCTCCCAAGACTTTCCATAATATTTCAGATGCTTCTAGAATGCTCATGTGCTCTAAAAAACCTTCCTTGAGCCATGCTTGCATCAAAATGCTCAAGAAAACTCCTTGTTAATTTGGCGGGGTGTGACACTAAGCACAAAGTGGTCATACTCATTTGTTACTATGTGCAATAGAACGAGAAGTTGTGGTGGTACTGATGGTAAATTTCTCATGGTCCACACATTTGACATTTCATTCTCCCCAACAAACTTAAATCATCCTTCAGTACTACTTCAGACAATTCAGTACACAATACCATTAGTGCCAAGCTAAACATAGCCCTAAACTTGTTTTATATAAATGTTGGTATTTTAATTGAAATAAATGCAATTTCCATTGTGTATGTTTTGAAATCGAATTTGTTGGTCCTTAGAAGCATGTTTTTAGGCTTTGTCAACATTTGAGATTATGTTGTGGACAATTTGATGGATAGATGGATAAATTGACAACTTATTAGTCTTGTGCATCTAGAATTTTAGGCATGGTAACCATTAGCTAGCTTAATGGTAGCTAAGCTTGCTTGAGTCTCTATTATCTTGCACTCTAAGCCTCTAATTTAGGCATAGTGCCTAAGTTAAAGAGTTGATTGAGGCCTAAACTGGCATAATTGATACATCGAAAGGATAATCAGTAACTGTGTGGTATTAGATACATGACTTGACACAATAGGATATGCATTAATTTGTGTAATTGGTATCGATGTTTGCAAAAGAGTTAGAGTGAATCACCCGACTCGCCCATTTTCCCATCATTTTCTAGTTCAATAGTTAGTAGTTTATTTTTCATTTTGTTTGTAGTTCAATTTAGTTAATTCCCCATTGTAATTACCCATCAATAGGCATTTAGTTAATTTTGATTAGGTTTTGGTGAGAACTAGAGTCGAGCATTACTAAAGCTTAATGCCTTATATTAGCTTTTCTTTTTCTTTTTCTTTTTCTTTGTTTGCTTAGTGACTTTTTTCCGATTTGCCTAGGATTGTGAGTTAGCCACTAATCCCCGTGGTACGATAACTTGGGCACAATATTTTCCTATTTTGACAACGATACGTTTGTGTGAATTGTATTCAAGTCACTTGTGGGTTTTTAAATGTTTTAAGCATGTGTGCTTCAAGCGCTAAGTATATAAGGAGCAAATCGAGCATCCACTGTTAGTCAATAATAGGCACCAAAAACCCACTAATAGGCAACAGATTACAATAAACTTTATGAAGATGAGACCTAGGATCGGAGCACAAAAGTAAAAATAAACTGTTTACCTTCAATGGGACAACATACCAAATCATATATAAGATAGAGTTAATAACATAATCATTCTAATAAGATAATTGCAGAACATACATCCTACAATTAAGTATATAGTAGACATACTTCTTTCCATTCACTGATGCATAAGATTATACCAAAACATGCTTAGGCCATTTTTTTTATCTACTTGCACACACAAAAATAAATTTTCTCCAAGAGCATATTTTCTTGGAAACACTTACCATTTGTAGATCAAATGCTATAACAGTATGTATACATCTTTACTGTCAAGTCAATAATAGGGTAATAAACAACAACACTTATCATTTGTGGATCAAACGCTACCAAAGTGTATAACAATATGAGTAATATTAGGTAAACCACTTTTTAAGAAATCACCTGAGAGCCCACCTTAGGTGGCAGCGAATGTGACAAAACATATCATCAAAACCTAATTCCCCATATTCTTTTATATTTCTATTTCTATTTATTCAATTATAATTTGTTTTCACTGTCATGGCCGTAATTATCTTTTAAACCCTACTATATTTCTTCATCAATCTAATCAATGTCGTCTTCAGTTCTCTCCTCCGCTCAACCCTCTCTCCTCTTGAATTGATTCAATCTTTCTCAATCAAACACAACATCAATCCTTGAAACAATATTAAAGTTAAGAGTACATAATAACATTGAAGATGAAAGGCAGAGTCTTGGAAGTGAAATATGAGATAGAAAAAACGCAGCAAAAGCTATGTTAGAAATAAGAGTTCTAGAAATAATTCAGATCGAAGAACCTAAGAAACATGCTAAACCCAAACTCCAAGATTTAGCTCTTCAATTGAAATTTATGCAATGTGAAATATTTCTTCCTTCGTAGCATCAACAAAAGCGTCTCTATATATAGATTGAATTTTAAAGCTTGTGGGATTTATATTAACAAGAAGACTTCGTGATTTTGGGATGGCTGTGCTAGGGTCTGCTCTGCTAGGGTTTCCTTGCGCCTGATCTACAGCTATTTGCTCCTTCCGATCTGATTCCATGGCTGAGAAGGCACTGATCTGTTCTTGGTCTTTTCTAAATACTGATGCTTCGGCGCAGCCTCGCTCATATGCCTCGATGGTGGCGCAGCCGACAGTTTCTCTTGCCCAATTACCTGCGCCTATGACCCTCGATGGTAAGACTACGGTAACCATCTCTGAGGAAGGTTACCAAGCGGGTTTAGAAAATTGCAAGCATATGTTATTGGCTCGTCTTCATCTGGCTGCTGGTGAAAAACCCTATTCCCCAACGGATCTCCACAAGAAACTGACTCAAGTTTGGGGGGGAAATTGGTCAGTGGAGAGCTATCCCAATGGGGAAAGGATATTTCACCCTCAAATTTGCTTCTGACGAAGCTGTCTCAAAGGTTTGGGCTCAAGGTGTTGTTTCTTTGAAACCAAGAGTTTTGCGTTTCATGAGATGGTCTCCCAATTTTTCTCCGGCCAATCAAAGAAACACAAACGTGCAGGTGTGGGTGCGATTGTGGGATTTAGGGTTGCAATTTTAGGAGCCTGTAACGTTATTTGAGATTGCAAATGGGATTGGAGTTCCTGTCAAAATTGATCACAACACTCTGGAGAGAAGGTTTGGTCTCTTTGCTAGGGTTTTGGTTGATGTGGACTTATCTTGTAGTCCTCCTTGTGAATTGGTGGTACGGAGAAGTAACGGTGAAATCGTGACGGTGGAGGTGGAATATGAACGCCTGCCTGATTTCTGTTCTCATTGTGGTAACGTTAGCCATAGAGTTACTGATTGCAAGCTTGTTGAGAAACCTGGTTCAGTTGTGGTAGAGGAGAATGAGGAGGGTCGGGGATGCTCAAGGAAACCTATGCGTCGCCGTCGCAAATTCAAACAGGTCTATGTCGCTAAGGAAGCTGACAAAGGGAAGCAAGTGGTTATTGATTCAACTACCAAAGCTATAGATGATTCAGGTGAAGGTCCTTCATTTGTACGAAAGTCATCTTCTCTGGGAGTTGGTCAACAAGAGGTGGTTACTGCTATGGTTGAGAAGGTCGTTGAACAAAGCCATGCTTTGATTGAAAGTCACGTTCAAGACAATGTTTATGACCCATCTCTTGATTCACCTAGGGAGAGGATTATTGATGAATCTAGAAACAAATCCCCTATGGTTTTAGAGTTGGCCCACCCCAATAGATTTCAGCAACTGGTGATTCATGAGTAGGATGATGCTAGTGAGAACGGAAGTGAAAATGTAATTGAGCTTGAGCATGGTGATGAAGAGATGCTAGCTGCGAGGGTTGTTTTGGAGGCTGTCTTGGATGTGTCCAAGCAGAAGCAAAATGATCAGGAACATAATGGCTCAAGTGGAGGGGCTAGCATGGATGCAATAAACTCTGGTACAGAGGTTTATGACTCTGAGTGTGAGCTTTCTTCTCCTACTCAGAATGTCTCTACTATCCCTATCAATAGTTGGTATGAGGAAACTGAACGTGAGCCTAAATTCACTGTGGTTGCTAAGTCTCGGCGTAAGTCATCAAGAGAAGCTTCAAAAGTTGAAAACCGAGAAGCTTATATTCGTCGCTCTAAAGTTATTCCTTAATGAAGGTGATGTATTGGAATTTGCGGGACATCGGTAATGAGCCCACTCAAAATGCTCTTAAGAAGTTTATACAGGTCCATAATCCAGAAGTGTTATGTCTTGCAGAACCATTTGTGGACTTAGCTGCTATTCCAGGTTCTTTTTGGCTTTCTTTAAACTTAATTCATGTTTGCACAAATGATAGAGGAGAGTCTAGACCTAATATTTGGGTCTTTTGTAAACTATATCTCCATCAGTCCATTCAGGTCCTCTCGAGAACAGATCAACAGATTTCACTTCAGGTTACGTTGGACTCAGTTGTCACTGTCTTCATTGCGGTTTACACTAAGACTACCATGATCCATCGTCGTGCTTTGTGGCTTGATCTTGTTGATGTTATGAGTGGATTTGTTCATGGTCCGTAGTTGTGGGTGACTATAATGCTGTATTGGGCTCACATGAGAAGAAAGGTGGTGCCCCTGTCTGTGCTTGGTCATGTGAAGAATTTCAGGCCATGTCTGACATTTGTCAGCTAGTTCATATTGATACTAAGGGTGCCCAGTTCACTTGGGCTCGTAGAAGAGGTGTTCGAGGTAATTAATGTGGAACTACGCTTGGATAGGTGCCTTGCAAATTTAGATTGGTTAGATGCATGGGCTCAGTTTGATTGTTTTACTTTGCCGCGCCTTTCTTCAGACCACAACTTGTTGATCATGTCTTTCTCAAAGGACTTTGGTGCACGTCATAGTCTTTTCAGGTTTCGGAAAATGTGGGTGGAACATACAGACTTTAACAATTTTGTCAAGCAATGTTGGGGTTTAGTTGTAACTTATGGTTGCCCGTTATCAGTGTTGCAACACAAGCTTTGGGTTTTACGCAAGGCTCTGTGGGTATGGAATTGGGAGGTTTTTGGGAATATCCATAAGAAGGTGGATGATGATCTTACTGCTTTAGCCCAGATTCAACATGATATTGCAACTTCAGGTGATTCTGATGATCTACTAGCCAAGGAAAGTGTTTTACACGCTAGTCTGACAGAATCGCTACGTATCCGGGAGATGTTTTGGCGGGAGAAGTCGAGACAACGGTGGCTTGCTGAAGGGGACAGAAATACTTCATATTTCCATGCTATGTGTAGAGTTCGAAAGGCTCAATCTTCCATTACTTTGCTACGAGAAGGAAGTCAGTTGTTTGAGGATTGTGCTTCGATCCAAAACCATATCCTTGATTATTATACAAATATTTTTGCTAAAGACAGGGGTTGTCATGATACTGGCCTAGTGTCTCGAGTCATTCCTTCCCTTGTTACTGAAGAAGAAAATAATCGTTTAATTGAAGTGCCTTCGTCAGATGAAATTTGGTCTGCTATTAAGTCTATGGATCCAGAGAGTGCACCAGGTCTAGATGGATTTAATGGTCACTTCTTTGTCTCTTGTTGGGATATTGTTGGCCGAGATGTGGTTGCTGCAGTGCAATACTTCTTTAGAATTGGTAAGTTACCATCTTCTTTCAACTCCAGCATTATCATTTTAATTCCTAAAGTGGAGCATGCAGATTGTATCAAGAATTTTTGACCAATTGCTCTTGCTAATTTTATCTTCAAGATCATTCCAAAGATTATTTCTTTGCGGTTAACAGACATTGCCTCTAGGATCATCTCCCCGCAGCAACATGCCTTCGTCAAAGGTCGGAATATTTCTGATTGCATTATGACTACATCAAAATGCTTCAATTTGTTAGATAATAAATGTTACGGAGGTAATGTGGCAATTAAGGTTGACATCACCAAGGCTTTTGACACTCTTTCATGGGATTTTTTAGCTCGTGTTTTGCAGGCTTTTGGTTTTCACCATGTCTTTGTGACTTGGGTGAGAAACCTTTTGCATTCAACAAAATTTTCTCTTCAAATTAATGGAAGGTCAGTAGGTTTCTTTTCCTATGGTAGGGGAGTTCGTCAAGGCGATCCACTTTCCCCTTTGCTCTTTTGCTTAGCAGAGGAAGCTCTTAGTAGAGGACTATCTCATCTTATGAATTCGAGGCAGTTACATCCTATTTCTTCTCCAAGAGGTACTTGTGCACCTTCTCATGCATTATTTGCTGATGATATCATTGTCTTTTGTCGAGGTGATAGATCAAGTTTGGCAGTGATAATGGATTTTTTGGGAGAGTATGGTGTCAATTCAGGGCAAGTTATTAACAAGGCAAAGTCACAAGTGTTTATTAGCAAGCATCTATCTTATAGGCATCATCTTATTGTAGACCTTCTAGGAATTCCTGAAGGCACAACTCCATTTACTTACTTAGGAGTCCCAATTTTCAGGGGTAAACCGATGGTTTCTCATTTCCAATATATTGTTGACAAGATCCGGTTACGGTTTTCAAGTTGGAAAGGTTCTCTTTTGTCAATGGCTGGTCGTGTCCAGCTAATCAAATCTGTTATGGCAAGCATGGTGGTATATAGTTTCCAAATTTATGAGTGGCCTGTCAACTTGCTAAGTCGCTTAGAAGTTCGGTGCCGTAATTTCTTATGGTCAGGTTCAATGGATAAGCGTGGAGTTCCTTTGGTGGCTTGGAAAACTTGTTGTGCTCTAATGGATGAGGGAGGCTTGGGTCTAAAACAACTTGTTGTTCTTAATCGTTCTCTGCTCCTAAAGAAGGCATGGGAGATTTATTCTTCTACCTCGGAAGGGTGTAGTTTTTTGAGAAATCATTTTTGGAGGAATGGTGCCTTACGACGCTCTTATGCTTCATCTTCTATATGGCCATGTATTAAGAGATTTTGGCAACATGTTATTGACAATGGATGCTGGCTTCTTGGTTCTAACTCGTAAGTTGCTTTCTGGAAAGATAATTTTATTGGCCGTCCACTTAATGCGTACTTTGGAGCTAATGTTAATATCATGAAGAATACGGTTTTAGACTTCATTCATGAAGCACTATGCCATTTTATGCATCAGGCGACACAACTATAGTGTCGCCTGATAAAAATTGTAAGTGTCGCCTTCTAGCATGTCGTTGATGAGGTTCTCCGACGACACAAATGTTGTGTCGCTTATACGAACCTCAGGCGACAGAAGACTTTTTTCATTTTGTGTCGCCTAAATTAAGATAAGGCGACACGGTATATATGTCGCCTGATAGTTTAAACAACGACATGCTAGAAGGCGACGTATTTTTTTTGCCGTGAGGTGACACAACTCTTTGTGTTGCCTTATAATTGCGAGTGAGAGAGAAATAACCCTTACAGCAACATATAAGTGTAGGTTAATTCATTTAAAGATGACATTTAAACATCATATGAAAATGTTACAGGCAACATATACTTGGTGGATTAGAATTTAAAATTTTCCACACTACATTTATGTATCGCCGGATGAACCCACACGACATACTATTGATGTTGTTTCTAGTCTAGACGTAGTACGACGACACATATGCATTGAGTGAATGATCTTCAGGCAACATATATTTTTTCTTTTTTTTATTTGGTCTCTTTAAGACAATAGATACCTTTTGTCTTATATGCTTTAAGCTTTCACTACGTGATATTTTTAGGCTTTCGACATTTTCAGGCGACATTTGTCTATCGTATGAATGAGCTTGAGCTACATATAAATGATGTCTTCTTTTGATTTAAACTCTCCACTTACGTTGTCGGTTGTTCTTTATGACCTCACATTTCTGGTATCTTAACTTAGTAAAGACAATAGATATTGGAGACAATATACTACTGGTTTCATTAAGATATCTACCCTTAGTTCTACTCATCAAAGTGAGTATCCAAGCATTACAAAACAAAAATAACAATGCAGCAAAAATGTAATATGCACTTGACACAAAACAAGTACAAAGAACTCAAAAGCAACCAGCTTAAAGTGCTACTGCAGCTGCTTGTCTTGTTTTCCTATACATAAGGGGTATTCTAAAATCAATAATGTTCTCAAAGTTGCAGCAGAAAGTAATAGAGACATGAGCAATACTAGTATGTGGATTGTTAATGTAAAATGGTGAAATAATAAAATATCTAAACTTAAATTCAAAACTCAAGCAATACCCAGTAGTAAATATTAGCTAAGGAATAAGCCACACTGCATGATTCAATACATCATCAGCATCATGCAATCCATGGATACAACATCCTTTTTTTTCAAATTTATTTATGGTGAAACATGTGAGTCCATGGTGGCAACATAAAATAGGTCTCTAAAGTCCAATCTGTAATGCATCATCAAACATTTGCTTATGTGGGTATGTATGTGCAAGTATACATATGATCATCTGAAATAAAGAGGCAGGGCACCAAGAAAGCTTATATTTCTGGCAAGATTTGCATCATACCCAAAAAAAGGATTATAAAGACAAAACCATCCAATATAGAATGACCATAAAAAACAACTAAGAAACAAATACACAGAAGAAAGAATCATGAACAAAAGGCAATACATTAATGGATGTGCAGTAATCAAAAAACAAGATAAAGATCAAATATTTTTTGGGCAAAAAAGCTAATGAACAATAAAACTTACCCTTCCATATGCATTAACTAGAAAGAGCACCGCTTTGCTGCGTGCTAGCCATTATTTGTGCATAATACAGTTTGCATTCATAAGGTAAGAAACATTAGTTAGCTTAAAATTTGATCATTTTAAAATGTTGGTTCTCTCTACTAACTATCAGCCTTGAATCTTCTAGTGTTCTCAAGATGTCGGTGCTCTTTGAAGTATTATTTACTAATTGGCCAATATGTAGTCTCGTCTTGTGCCTGAAAATCAGTAAAAGTCATAAACATTAGCAAACTGGCACCAAACACTAATGTGGCCATTACTCATCACACAATTGCATATCAGGGTAGCATAGCTCTATTCTCTATCATACAAAGATACCTGACTAACCATAACACTGTTAGCAAAATGCTAAAACTAATTAGCCTTTGATATCCTTCAACGAAACTCTTTTCGGAACAATTAAGCTCTATTTCTCTCACAGTTGCTTCAATTTCAAAATTTCAAAACAGATACAACAACATCAAAGTCTATTTGAGTCTTTCTTGTATGGTCTTCATAAACTTTTTCCAAAACCTTTAAGAGCAATAAAATTGCACAGCAAGCTTTCAAACTCGTCAAATATGAAGCTGAAAAACAAAATTCTAACTGAAAAAGGATGCCTATGAAAAACCCAGACCAAACAGACCCCAAAAAAAAACATCATGTATAAATTATATATTTATATTTATATATACACACAATGCCTTGTAAACTATCAAAATATCAATGTTCAAATAGCCAATGCTAGTGTACATTGTATCATTGTTGTATCATCTAGTTGATAACTTTTCGTCATTCTTTTGTAGAGAGTATCAGGTTTCCCTTGTAAATTGATAAGTAGGGTATATGATGACTGTAAGGGTTTAAATGGTTATTCAATATCTTTGAAAGAAGACAGAGTACATGTCTTTAAGGATTTTGAATAAGTGTAGCACCACTAATAAGCAGAAAATCCAGAAATCAAACACACCAAATTTACATCTCGAACACATAATGAACCACAAATTGGATTATAGAGTGGCCAAAAAAAGGGAGTGCTTCAGAGCAAGTAGATGAATAACTATAACCCATTACATCCTAGACCTAAATTGTAAATGAAACTATGAGCAAGTAAATAAAATACAGCTAAACTTCAATGGAGTTCTCCAACAATCATGAGAAAATGAAATTATACTCAAAAGTGATTAGGTACTAACTGTTTAGATCTCTCATTTGCATATGCCGACCTACATTAATCCTGCATGTTGACTTCTCTTTTCTCCCGGCATCTCAAAGAATTGCAAGAAAAACTGACATTAACTAATAGATCCAAAAAAAAAACCTACAGCTACTTAGTGGACTACAATGGAAGAAAAATAAACATTGATAACAAATCTAACCTCTTCCTATTCTGCTGCTCTTTATTGACCTGAGACTGGTTGACACCTTTGATTTCTCTGTTTGAGGTCTATCATTATAACAACAGGGTTTCATAAGGGTTTTGGATACAAACTTTCAATCGCTTTAGGATGTAGGAATAAAATCTTGACCACTGCTATGGTTTGCTGAGTGTGTAGCAACCGAACTTCAACTTCTATTAATTGAATGGATCAAAGCACATATTATTAAATATATCATCATATAACATTCAACTAAATAGATCATCATACAGCTCCTAACTAAATAGATCATCATACAACTCCTACTCTTATTAGCAGTCATTCTTGTTAGTAATTTATCATGACATCTAACATATTATAAAGGTTTTATGATTTCAATGGGTTAATTTAGGGACCAATAATGCCCATCCGAGAGAGGGATTGAGTCATTGGGGACTCACTAGCTACATGAGATGGTGGAGGTTCAGTTTTTTTAGGCTTCTGAGATTGTGAAGGAGTGTCCTTCACCGGAGCTTTCCCTGCTGGCCGAAATGGTGGCCGGTCATCAAGGACTACTATGAAGGTTAACTGTAACGATCAATGTCACTAAGAGCAGCTAATTCAACAACTAAGCCTCGAAACAATTCTGCACAAACAAGCAAAATGCAAATAATAACAAGCCAAGTATGATCATTGCTAATCATCACTAAAATACCTTACACCAAACAATAATACTAAATCTAACATTTGCAGCTAATATCTAACATCTTCCAATAATCAAAGCCAAGAAATCGGACACTTGTAGTTAAATAACAGCTTAATCAAAATAAACCAGAGCTAAGTAAGAGTATAATAATACCTGCTCAATGTCTCTTTCAACCGGACCGGTCCTGCTAAGATCAGAAACCCATTGCTACTTTAACTCCATATATCTACAAGTATGTATAGCTTCTGGTCTAACCTTGAACAATGCAATAACAGAGGTAAATATGCACATGAAAACCAATGCGAATACCAATGGTCTTGTAATTGCAATTTCTCTACCAAGAACGTACTTCTGCAAACACGAATGTATGGCTTCAATTCATAACCGCATATAGTCATATACATAGATACTAGAGCCAGCTGCAGCAGCCAGAGTAATGACATATATATACCTGCATGTGTACAAAGAAGGCAAGCTGGACGACGATAGCTCTCACAATTAGGATGCAAGCAGCAGAGAGAATTGCATGTCTCTCCCACCTAAGTAGCGGAAGCTACTCAACAAATAGAGAGTCATAGAAATCGAAATTAATGAAATGTACGTGCTCTAGTTACCAAAACAGCTGATTATCCAGTTCAGTACAGAGACTTTGACAAAGAAAAGGAAGACTGGGTTACCTATCAAATACTATGAGCGGCGGAGCTAGGGTGGAGCCACGGCGGCTCTGATTGAAAATAGAGATCTGGACCAAGAATTTGGGATAGCGGTGAAGGGTTGCTCGCTCGAATTGTGGCCGAGTCCATAGATGGCCAGAGATCAAGCGACGGTGTCGCTGTGGGTTGAGTCCGCCAACCACTCTTCATATTCCGGCATACAGCTTGTTGGGTGATATTTACGCTTCATGCCAAGAGTTCCAACATAGCTACGGCGTTGTTTCGTCTCCTAACCCACGTTTCATCTCCAAATATCTCAGAGAACAATACAACCTTTGCGGCGTATGGTGTGGGTGGCATCGACGGTGGCCGGACATAGAGTTTCCGGCACTGGCAGTGTAAGGAAGAGAAGACAGTTTAGAGATATGGAGGGAGAGACAGATGGTTGCGCGGCTGGGGAGAGAAGAGAGTTTGTGGGGTTCGATCGGTGTTGAGAATGAGAGAAGAATGAGGCTGAGAGGTTCAATCGGTGCTGAGAGAGTGAATTGTGACAGAGTTTTTTTCCATGGAGGCTGAGAATGAGAGAGTAGTGAGAGTGAGAGTAATTAGAGTCGATAGGGTCTAAGTCAAAATGCGCAACTGTGTATTTTTTCTAAAAAGTGCGTCTTTTTTTTCTTTTCAAGAATTGTATCTCTTTTTCTTACATGTAGATGTTTCCCTGACATACTAATAGATTTGTCTAGCTACAAAATCAAATGTTGAGGGGGGAACCAAACTCAATTGTTGAGGGTATTCCCTTCAAAAGTATTTCAAAAACTAAAAAGTAACTATAAGACAACACATAAATGTTGTCCTAGTAACAAAAAAAGTTGTCTTCAAAATGAAATGGTTTGGAGGGAATCCACCTAAGTTAAAATTAAGGCTAGAGTTTCGTTTTCCTCCAAAGTCAGAAATTACACTATTCTAGTATCAGCCAACACATAAATGTTGTCTTATTAACAAAAACATTTATCTGTAAAATCAAATGGTTTGGAGGGAATCTATCTAAATTAAAAGGCTAGGTTTTACCTCTAAAGTCAGAAATTAGTAAATTCTAGTATTAGCTAACACATAAATGTTGTCTTATTAACATAATTAAGTAAATTTTCACACAAGTTGTTAATTCATAAAAATTCAATATCAGACAACACATAAATGTTGTTGGATTAACATGAGTAAAATTTTCATACAAGTATATTGGTCAATTTGGAAATCCCTCCAAAAGTTTAGAAAAAATAACCTTCATAGCTAGACGACCTATAAGTGTTGTCTAAATGTAACTTTCATTTTGACAATTGAGACTAAAAACAGACCTCTTCCTTCACCAACATATATGTATTTTCTTAAACACATACTTTTTTTTGAAAGAAAATAAGTATTGTTTAAGTGCATATTCCACCAACACAAAAGAAAAAATCTGTCGTCCCGAAACCCCAAACCATACTTAATTTTTTTTTTGTCGCCTGATGGGTGTTGCCTGATGCAAGAAATGGCATAGTGATGGTAATTGGAATTTGCCTCCCTTACTTCAACTTCACTTTCCAGATATATGTGAGATCATTAGTCGTGTTCCAATTGCATTTGATTCTCATGATCGCTTGATATGGATGCCTTCAACTTTTGGGATACTCACTGCAAGAGATGCATATTCGTTTCTACGTATTCACCTCCCTCCTCTAGCGTGGAGCAAAGTAATTTGGTCAAAGTTCATAACTCCCCGCATGTCGATGTTGGCTTGGAAGGTGTTAAAGGGTAGAGTTATTTCTGATGATTTTCTTCAAACAAGAGGGGTGTCTCTAGCTTCATGTTGTGTTCTTTGTCGGCAACAAAGTGAGTCAATTGATCATATATTTCTTTTTTGTCCTTTTGCTTCTACGATTTGGCATTACATGACCTCCAATTTTGGCATCAGTGGCTCTCCCAATTCAGTTTTGCTTATGTTGAACATTGGCCTAAGCTCTTCTCGAAGTCCTCAATTAAGGGAATTGTGGTCAACATGTTTTGTTACTACTCTATGGTTTATTTGGAGTTCAAGGAACAAGATTAAATATGAAAGTCTTAGGGTGGATGCTACACGTGTATGTTCCCTCATTTCAGGGCATGTTATTTCATCAAGTAAGTTAGCCACTGGATGCATGTTTAATTCTTCTGAGGAGCTTGTGGTTTTGAAGAAAATTGGTGTTCAATGTCGGCCCCGGCGTGCTCCAAGAGTAATCGAAGTTAACTGGCACCCTCCTCTGTATGGGTGTATTAAGCTGAACATTGATGGGGCATGAAAAAGTAGTTCAAACAAAGCTGGTTATGACGGGGTATTTCGTGATTACAGTGGTAAAGTGATAGGTGCTTTTTGCTCTAAATTGGACATTCCAAGCTCTGTTGCTGCTGAAGTCATGGTTGTTATCAAGGCTATTGAATTAGCTTGGGTACGAGAGTGGAAGCATATCTGGTTGGAAGTAGACTCAGAGCTCGTTCTTAGTTTCCTTCGCTCTCCCACTTTAGTGCCTTGGCAACTAAGTGTAAAGTGGAACAATTGCTTGTACCGAATTTCTTAGATGAATTTTCATTCCTCTCATATATTTCGAGAAGGTAACAAAGTTGTAGATGCATTGGCAAATGAAGGGATAAAGTCTTCAGGTCTGATGTGGTGGGACTTGCCACCACATTTTGTTATTTTTTTTTGTAATAACGATTGGTTGGGGCTTCCCACCTTTCGTTTCTGTTAACTTTTGTTGTTTTGTTATGCGTTATAGGTTTGTTTCTGGTTTTTGTTAAGATTGGAGTTAGGTCTCTCTTTCTTTGATGTATTCTTTTTTTTCTTTTCAATAAATAACTCTCATTTCATCGAGGTCGTTTAAAAAAAAAAAAAAAAATATATTAACAAGAAGTGTAATAATGTCAATTAGCTTTGGTATGCTTCTTCACTCAAAATCTCAGCACACATTCTCGATTAAGTTTGCTGTTTTTTTTCATCTAATATTTCACTAGACTTTGCCTTTCATCTTCAATGTTATTTTTATTGTTTCAAGGATTGATGTTGTGCATGTCTCATTAAGAAAGATTTAATCAATTCAAGAGGAGAGAGAGTTGAGCGAGGAGAGAACTGAAGACGACGTTAGATCGATGAAGAAAAATAATAGGGTTTGAAAGATAAGCAGTAAACAAATTTGTAATTGAATAAATAGAAATAGAAATATAAAAGAATATGGGGAATTAGGTTTTGATGATATGTTTTGCCACATCAGCTGCCACCTAAGGTGGACTTTTAGGTGGTTTTCTAAAAAGTGATTCACCTAGCATTACTCTAACAATATGTATACCCGGATCCATCAATATCCAGACTATTTGAGTCATTCACCATTTTCAAACTTGGATCCATCACTACCAGAAAATGGGTCTTGGGCGACGAAACAAAAAAAACCGGGCGACGATTTTTTTTTTCGTCGCCTAAGAGGGAACTTAGGCGACGATTTTTTTTTTCGTCGCCCAAGGAAACAAAATCGTCGCCTAAAGTCCAACTTTAGGCGACGAAAATAAAATCGTCGCCTAAGAATACATTTCGTCGGCCAAGAGAGAAACTAGGGCGACGAAACAATATTTCGTCGCCTAAGATATTTATTTCGTCGCCTAAGTTTTTTATCCTTAGGCGACGAAACTGAGATATTTCGTCGCCCAAGATTTTTCATTCTTAGGCGACGAAACTCAAATATTTCGTCGCCCAAGATTCTTCTATATATTGTGAGGCGGGATAGAAGAATGAGAACTTTGAAAATTTTAAACATAAATTTCTCTAGTTCTTCAAATCGTTCGGTGTTGTGGAAATTTGTCCATACATAGTTTGTGGAGCTACTCCCAGGTACGTACATATGCATATATATGCACATATATATATGTGCATATATATATGTGCATATATATATATTGATTTTCAGTTTTATTTGAGTTGAATTAATGATATATATATATATATATATGCATAGAGTTTGTTCCAAGCTGAGTAAGGGGCCGTTCTGTCATAGATATGGTTCACAGGTTTGTTTAACTGGATCTCAAGATCACAAACTGACCACTCTTCTCGGTGAAGGGGTCGATAGGGGTTCGCCTCCGTGATCACAAACGAGTCCTGCCTGGTTCCTGTAGGGGGTTCGCCCTCCGTGACATTGACACTTGCCTTCTGAAACCACGGAATCCGCTCGAACTAGATATATATAATTAATAATTAGTATGTTGTATTACATTAATATATATATATATATATATAAAAGATATGTTCATTAAATATTGATATATATATGTGTTATTTTCAGGATATGGATAAGAGTTGGATTTCTCTTCCAAGATATCACAGAAAATATGCTGAAGGAGTTTGGGATTTTATGCAATATGTGCAGGGCAATGCTGACGGGAGTGGCATGTTCTATTGCCCGTGCAAGATGTGTAAGTGTCGCAGTGATATGCATCGATTTCCGTTGGGGACAGTATGGGACCACCTGAAGAGTAACGGATTCTGGGAACGTTACACATGTTGGATATATCACGGTGAAACCTCATCACGCCCGCATGATCATGGACAGTTTGATGAGACGGGCAGTACATCCAACGATCCAACAACGACCTTCATCAACGACATGTTTCCTCATGACAGCGGTGTATGCCCTGAACGACAGCACATTCCTCAGGCGCCGATGCAGGCCGTCCCTAGAGGTGTCAACACTGCCGGTATAGCCAAGTACAACAGACTTATTGCTTTCCAACAGACCCCTCTGTGCCCAGGTCATGAGAAGACCGTTCTTCAGTGTGTGATGGAGGTGATGCATATCAAGGTTGACACAAAATCGACCGTGACGGCTGTTGATAGGTATCTACAGTACGCTGCTTCGCTCCTGCCCGACGGTCATCGTCATCCCACCACGCATCATAAGGTCCGTCGTATCTTGAGAGATCTCGGGCTTTCCTACATCAAGATCCATGCATGCAGATATGACTGCGTTCTATTCTGGGGTAAAGATGCAGACGGTAATGACCTTGAAGGCCTTCATCGTTGTCCGGTATGTGGGACCGACAGGTATAAGCGGACTCCCGCAGGCAACAGGAAACCTGTTAAGGTACTTCGCTATTTCCCGTTGAGGGATAGGCTGGAGCGGTTGTATATGTCTTCAAAGACGGCCGAAACTATGAGATGGCACGCTGTGAGGGAGGTGCATGACGAAGACCTCATGGTACACCCTGCTGACGGGGAGGCGTGGAAGCATATAGACAGGGAGTTTCCTCATTTTGCTTCAGAGGTGAGGAATGTGAGGCTCGGGCTGTCATCCAACGGGTTCAACCCTTTTGGGACCATGAGTCTTTCGTACAGTATATGGCCGGTCATTTTGGTGCCTTACAACCTTCCTCCATGGATGTGCATGAAGAAGGAATACAACATGTTGACCTTGTTGATTCCGGGGCCCGGTTATCCAGGTATCTACTTTCCCTTCATATTGTATATATTGCTGTTGGTTCAACACCTCTCCATTTATTGTTTTTGTTCTATATTGTTGGTCATATATAGTCGTTATCTGAATTTGTTGTGGTTGTTGTTGTTATCCAGGGAAGTGTCTCGATGTGTATATGAGACCGCTGATTGAAGAGTGTAAATTGCTTTGGGAGGTTGGTCATCCCACTTATGACTCCCACAAAAAGGAGATGTTCTAGATGCATGCCATGATTGTTGGTACCATCAGTGATTTTCCTGCACGTGGGATGTTGTCCGGCAACGTTGTTAGGGGATACAAGGCTTGTCCTGAGTGCCTTAGCTCCCAGGGGTGCAGCAATCATTGCAACAAGATAGTCCGGATGGGTCACCGTGCTTACCTACCACATGATCACCCCTGGCGGATAGATACCGGGGCATTTGATGGGACCGAAGAGAGAGGTGTGGAGCCGCATAGATGGTCGGGGGAAGAGATTTTAGCAGTGCTGGATGAGTATGATTTTGGGCAGCTCAGCAATCATCCCGATATTGTGGCCAGAATACCTGAAAGACCAGACAGGTATAAATTCTGGATACATAAGAGCATATTTTGGGAACTCCCGTACTGGAGTACGCTGTTGATCAGGCACTACCTAGATGTGATGCACATAGAGAAGAATGTCTGCGACAGTGTGGTAGGTACAGTGCTCAACTTGGAGGGGAAGACGAAAGACGGTCCTAAGGCACGCGTTGATCTTAAGAAAATGGTAATCAGAAAACATCTTTGGCTGAAAGAGGGGAAGAAAAAGATGCCTTGGGCTCCTTACACCGTGAAGCCTGATCAGAAGACCCAGATCTTCAGGTGGATGAGTTGTGTGACGTATCCCTCAGGCGTTGCAGGAAATATAGCCCGGTGTGTGAACTTGCGGGAGAATAAGATATACGGCTTGAAGAGTCATGACTGTCATATTCTGCTACAACGTCTCTTCCCTGTTTTCATTCGACCGTTCCTTCACCGTCAGGTAAATTTGTGGTTAAAATTACGGTTAACCTGTCGTAAATGGATTTTATATTAAATTTGTGATGTGTGGTTGGCCAGGTTGTGGAGCCGTTAGTAGCGCTGTCAAGATTCTTCATGAAGTTATGCACAAGGGAAGTGAGAAAATCCGATCTCCGGGAAATGCAGGCAGACATCATATACATCATGTGTAAATTCGAGAGGATCTTTCCGCCAAATTTTTTCGATATCATGCCTCACCTGATGATCCATCTTCCCCAGCAATTGTTGCTTACCGGTCCAGTACACTTCACTTGGATGTATCCCATGGAAAGGTATGTTTTATTCACTTACATCTCCAGAATACATATATGTACGTACATGTTCAATAACCATAACGTATAGTTTGCAATCTTATATTTACAGGCAACTTGGTGAGTACAAAGATTATGTCACTAATAAATCCGCGCCTGAAGGATGTATAGCTGAAGCATATATTGCGCATGAATGCGTCACCTACATGAAGTTGTATTTAGGAGCGTCGTTGGGAGCTCCGCAAGCCATGGAGGAACATGCGCCGCGGTTCAATCTCTCTATAGTTTCCAGTGATGTCGAAGTTGGTGGAGCACGACTGTCCGCCGAGTATGCATTGTCGGATGAAGAGATAGCCATAGCGCACTGGTGGGTACTAATCAATTGTGAAGAAGTTAAATATTGGAAAGAGTTGCACCTATGCTTTCCGGAAGTTGATGGTGATCTCGAGTACCACAACATGACGTTCGCAAATTATTTTCGCACCTGGGTACGTAATTTAATCTTCCCTGTTATATATATATATGTAATTATTTTCTATTGCATATATTTTCGGATATTTACAGTTCAATATCCGTTACAGATGGACATGATTAAATCTGATGATAATCCAAACTGGTCGCACGAACTATTACTTCTTGCGATGCAACCGCAACGGGCTAGAGTTTATCCCACTTGCACAGTGAATGGCGTGAAATTTGTATCTGAAGAGAGAGACAGCAGACGAAGAACACAGAATTCTGGGGTGATGGCGAAAGGTCATGGCCTTGACTATTACGGTGTTCTCCATTCAGTGGTCGAACTGGTTTATGCGGAAGGCATGAAAGTGCATCTGTTCAAGTGTAGATGGTTTGATACAGGCGCACAGAGCATGAAGATGGATCAGTACGGCAATTTATCGGTCAACACTGCTACAAGCGCCTACGAAGATGACCCGTTTGTTTTTGCGACATCGGTAAAACAAGTGTTTTATCTTGATGACCTCGCTAGGGGTGACGCGTGGAAAATAGCGAACATTGTGCATCCTCGAAACATTTACCGGGCGGCTACACTTGGAGTGACCATTCCAGGGCCAGAGGCTGATGCGTACCAGGAGCCGAACGCAGTAGGTATTCATGATGTAGCTACTGTTCGTCAAAATAATGTTAAACATGGTCGAGTGCTCAGAATTCGTGACGAAGATTCAACCTTTATTGATGTTGATCCAAATGAAGAAACAGACGACGACTCTGACGACGAATTAAGGCATAGATTACCAGATATTAATTCCGATACCGAAGAAGACTCATCGGATGACACAGATTACGAGCCTTAGCTTAGTTATAATTGAGCCTTAGCTTTGTAATTGTTTGTATACTAAAAGAATATGTTTGTACTAAAATAAATAAAGCACATTTAAATTTCATTGTAAAGAAATTTTTATTTTTACTCTTGGGCGACGATTTTAACAAATATCGTCGCCCAAGTATCATCTTGGCCGACGAATTAGCCTAATTTCGTCGGCCAAGATTAATCCGAATAATTAAAATAAAATAAAACACATTTAAATTTCATTATATTAAATTTTTATTTTTACTCTTGGGCGACGATTTTAACAAATATCGTCGCCCAAGTATCATCTTGGCCGACGAATTAGCCTCATTTCGTCGGCCAAGATTAATCCGAATAATTAAAATAAAATAAAACACATTTAAATTTCATTATATTAAATTTTTATTTTTACTCTTGGGCGACGAATTTAACAAATATCGTCGCCCAAGTATTATCTTGGCCGACGATTTAGCCTAATTTCCTCGGCCAAGAGTAATCCGAATAATTAAAATAAAATAAAACACATTTAAATTTCATTATATTAAATTTTTATTTTTACTCTTGGGCGACGATTTTAACAAATATCGTCGCCCAAGTATAATCTTGGCCGACGAATTAGCCTAATTTCGTCGGCCAAGAGTAATCCGAATAATTAAAATAAAATAAAACACATTTAAATTTCATTTGAATAATTAAAATAAATATCCCGGGTATTTATTTTTTACCAAATTTTTATAGCCCCGTAAGAGTCTCGTCGATTGGAAACTATTCTCAGTTGAAGGTCCGACCAGATTACGTGATTTGGAGGGTCGAATAGCCGTTTCCGTCCGTTTAGGGGTTTGACCGCGCCGATTGACCGGACGGATCGAGCCCTTATCTTTGTCAGATGGAGCTGAATTTTTTTCCACCTACGTAATTCGTTATGCTGGTCAAATCTGACGGTCGGTTTTCAGCTCCTCTTCTCCGATCAATAAACTCACGTTATATGTACTAATGTTGTATAACTTTTTTATATAAGTGTTTAGTTTAAGTGTCGTTTTGAAGACAACGTATACGTAGAGGCCTCAAACGCAAAAAAGTCGTGAAATAAGATATGACCGGAACGGTGAAATACGTCAACCCATGAAAAATGAAGATATTCCGGTAAAGTTTCGGTGCCGGTTGTTCCGGTCGCACGAAACACATTTATTTCTACCTAGTGGTAGCCCTATCCCGGGTATTTATTTTTTACCAAATTTTCATAGCCCCGTAAGAGTCTCGTCGATCGGAAACCATTCTCAGTTGAAGGTCCGGCCAGATTACGTGATTTGGAGGGTCGAATAGCCGTTTCCGTCCGTTTAGGGGTTTGACCGCGCCGATTGACCGGACGGATCGAGCCCTTATCTTTGTCAGATGGAGCTGAATTTTTTCCCACCTATGTAATTCGTTATGCTGGTCATATCTGACGGTCGGTTTTCAGTTCCTCTTCTCCGATCACCAAACTCACGATATAAGTACTAATTTTATATAACTTTTTTTTACAAGTGTTGAGTTTAAGATTCGTTTTGAAGACAACGTATACGTAGATGCCTCAAACGCAAAAAAGTCGTGAAATAAGATATGACCGGAACGGTGAAATACGTCAACCCGTGAAAAATAAAGATATTCCGGTAAAATTTCGGTGCCGGTTGTTTCGGTTAACGAATTTTTCTCTTATTTCTACCTAGTGGTAGCCCTATCCCGGTTATTTATTTTTTACCAAATTTTTATAGCCCCGTAAGAGTCTCGTCGATTGGAAACTATTCTCAGTTGAAGGTCCGGCCAGATTACGTGATTTGGATGGTCAAATAGTCTGAATTTTATGATAGAACTCTTGGCCGACGATTTTCTTCATCTTGGGCGACGAAATTTATAATGAAGAATCTCGTCGCCCAAGTATACTATCTTGGCCGACGATTTTCTTCATCTTGGGCGACGAGATTTATAGTGAAGAATATCGTCGCCCAAATATACTATCTTGGCCGACGATTTTTAAAAAAATAGGGCGACGATTTCAAAAATCGTCGGCCAAGAGTCTCTTGGCCGACGATTTTTACAAAACAGGCCAACGATTTTTACAGAATCGTCGCCCAAGAACGCCAGTATAAAAGGCAAAAATTCGGAAACCCTAACCATTTCTTCAGCCGCCAAGCATATTCTCTCTCTCTCTCCGAAAATCCTCTCTCTGCCCTCTCTCTCTCCCTCTCTCCGACCCCGACCCCAATTCGGAACCCCGACCCCGACGTCGACCCACAATTTAAGGTATAACCCTAAAACCCTAAATTGGTTTTAATTGTTTTTGTTGTTGTGATAATTGTAAATTGTTGTTGTTGTTGTTGTTGTGATAATTGTAAATTGTAAATTGTTGTTGTTGTTGTTGTGATAATTGTAAATTGTTGTTGTTGTGATAATTGTAAATGTTTGTTGTTGTGATAATTGTAAATTGTGATGTACGGTTTAGGGTTTACGGTTTACGGTTTAGGGTATAGGGTTTAGGATTGTAAATGATTAAATAATTTAGGGTTTATTTAGGGTTTAGGGTTTACGGTTTAGGGTTTATTTAGGGTTTAGGGTTTTTAAGAAATAATGGATTATTTTTGAGTAAGGATGTAAATATTCGTAAATTAATTTTTGTGATGTAATAATTGCGAATTAATGTAAATAATTTGTTATGTGAATAAAAAAAATAATAAATCCTATAATAATTATTAAATTTTATTTGTGCTATTATTGTTGATAAATTTTTCGAAGTTTATCGAGCCCTTATTTTTGTGAACTTAATTATAAGACGGTAAAATAGTTTTAATAAATTTATGGTTATTTTAAACAGGATGGCCAAGAGAAGAACTTCTGGACAAGACGGCTCGGACGGTACCTCAAACAACCCGTCGGAATCACCGTCGATCGGGTTTCCGTGGCAGTTGACGGCCCGACATGCGCAACTGATGGGTGGCGCGAGCGGCTCGGGTTCTGCTGGGCAGTCGGGTCCCGCAGCGACGGCTCCTCGTCATCCACCCATACTTCGCCGGTCGCGATCCCGCAGCGACGCCCCCACACAGTCGTCCCCGACCGACGGTGATGGCGGGTCATCCGGGGTCCCTATGGTGCCGTCCGGCCTCTTCTTTCCTCCGACGATACCGGCGATACCTCGCGTCGATGAGGAGGGTCGACCGATTCGGGAGCAGCTCCCGCATGTGGCACCGCACGAGGCCTATATCTACCGGGAGTTTCCCACGCCTCTTCATCCCGTGAGGGTCTCCGAGCAGGCGGACATAGACGAATCCGTCGGCTCAGCCTCATCCTCAGGTAATTTATTATTACTTTTTTTTCGATTTACTTTTTTTTTTTGTAAAAATGTATTATTAATATTAAATTTGATTCACAATGTCACAGCCGCCGGAACGAGAAGGCGGAACAGGAGAGGCACCGTCAGCAACAAGGGACTCGATAGGGCGGTCGAGTCCGCTGGACGGATCGCCATCTCGTTTTCCAACGGGAAACCGGTGGACGCCGCGTTGGGAAACCGGTACACGCGCGCCGCGGGAGGCACCATCCGCTCCAGACTCCCTATGTTGTGGGGAGTCTGGAGCCAGGTTCCTGATGGAGTGAAGGAGATGCTCCATCAGTCGATGTCGGTGAGTTTACTCAATCAATTACCTTTTTTTTAACTATTTTTTTAACTAATAAATTATTTAATTATCGAAAAAAATACTAACAAGTGGTAATGCAGCAATGGTTTGTGGTTCCCGAGGAGGGACGTGACTGGGCGGACAAGACCCATAGGGAGAGGTACCTCTAGCTATTTAATAATTTATTAAATTTTATTTTTTTAATAAAATTATTAATATTTTTTTTTGTATATGTAGGTTCAAGGAGTGGAAGCACGACCTCCGGGAACACTGGAAGAAGTACGGGAGCGACCGTTCGGGTACCCCGAAGGAGTTCGAGTATCGGGAGTACGAGTGGCGGTGGCTTCTTGTCACGCAGTTCAACGACCCTCACAAACAGGTAATTCGTAAACAAATTTGAATATTTAATTAGTGAATTAATTATAATTGTATGTTTTTAAATATTTACTAACGATAATTTTTTTTAAAAAAAGCACCTCGCCCGGGTGAACGCTGAGAACCGGCAACAGAACACAACCAACCATCGTGCCGGTTCGAGGCCGTTTTCGGCCATCATGGACGACGTGCGGCGAGAGCGGCCAGAGGAGAACCCCTATGTGGGAACCTTTCAGAGGGCATATCCTCATTCTGAGGAGGATCTTGTAAGTTCCTTATATTTACTAATTTTTAATTTTAATTACATTTTATTAAATGTATATTAATATATTTTTATAATATATCCATTTAGGCGAGGGTGAGGGAGGCGGAGCAAGAGGTCATCAGAGGCATGGTGAACGACACATGGCCGGGCACGGCAGAGGATGACATGTCAGAGGCCATGTCCAGGATCGACACTTCAGATCCTACCGTTGGGGCGCGGATTATGGCCACTGCCTTCGCGCAACGTTCCAACACCTACTACTGCCGGAGTATGGGAGACGCTGGAAAGGGGATCCTGAAGACGACGCTAGGATTTCAGCGCAAGGGAGCCGCCGGAGCCTCAAGCAGCAACAGCGACCACTCGGCTACAGGATCAGTTCGCAAGCCTACAGTCTGAGCTGGAAGCCCAAAGAGCGAGAGAGTCTGAGCTGGAAGCCCAAAGAGCGAGGGAGATGGCGGTGATGGCGGAATCATATGCGGCTTCCAATGCTGCGCATATGGAGCGGGTGAATGAAGTCACCAATGCCAACCAGGCGGCTATGGGACAGTGGATGACTGCCTGCATGTCTGCACTTGCGGCCGGACAGCCGTTTCCGCCCATGCCTACGCCTATACCATTACCTCAGTGGCATCCTCAGTGGCCCCAGCCTCAGCAACAGCCTCCTCAGCCTGACCAGCCGCCGCCTCAGGACCCTCCGAACGGGAATGATGAGTTAGATTTTGGGTTTCTCGATCCATAGGCAGAATTTTTGTAATAAATTATTTATAAATTTATAAATTTGTGTTATTTTTAATTAAATTTTAGTATTAGAAAACTTTAAAGAAATGCCGAAAAAAAAAATAATGACAAAAATTAAAAAAACATTATTTATATATTTTAAAAAATTATTTAATTATTTTTAAAAAAAAAATTTAAATATATCTTAGGCGACGAAATCTATAAATCGTCGCCCAAGATTTAACACCTTGGGCGACGAAAAATAATATCGTCGCCTAAGATGTAGTGATCTTAGGCGACGAAATATTTATTTTCGTCGCCCAAGGTCAGAAGATCTTAAGCGACGAAAAAAAATTTCGTCGGCTAAGGTGTTAAATCTTGGGCGACGAATATTTTTGGGCGACGAGAGGTATATTTTAGGCGACGAAATTAGTATCGTCGCCTAAGAATTACTCTTAGGCGACGACGGAATTAAATTTCGTCGCCCAAGTTCTTCACCGACGGACTTCTGGCGACGACTTCTTGGCCGACGACATGTCGTCGCCTAAGTACTTAGGCGACGAAATTTTTAAACAGGGCGACGATTTTTTTTCGTCGGCCAAGAACTATTTTCTGGTAGTGCATCAACATCTAGACTCAATTGCGGTTGCCATATATAGCTTATTGATGTGTAGAAGTGGGGGATCATAGACGGTGTGGTGGAGAGCGAAGATCTGAGGATGCAGTCGCTGTAAATGGAGGATGTGCTAGAGCCGGACTTGGCGGCCAGAGAATCGACGAGATCAGAGATGGTCCGATGGAGCGCGGAGATTGGAGGATGCGAGGAGGCAACCTCATCTCAGGTGGGGGGGGTAGACCTTGTCGACGCCATTGACAATAAGAGAGAGAGAGAGAGAGTATGAAAGAATTCGGAGAGATAGATGAGAGACTGAGAAGAGGGGAGGGCTGAGAAGAGGGGAGGGCAGTTTCGTCCATAAAAATAATAGAAAAAGCTGAAAATTTTGTTAGATGGAACAAATCATATGAGTGTATAGGGTTAATGGGAATTGTAGCGTACCAAGATGGAGGTGCATGCGTCTTGAATAAGATTAATTTCAGCTTTAAGCTAGCTTGATGTAAGAGGAAAAAGATAAAATGACACAAGGATACAGCTAGACTAGTGACTATCATTTCACCAAACTAGTTTAGTCAGTCTCACCAAATCTGGCAAAAAACAAGTGAAGTCAAGGTTTGTTCTATCTGCCAGCTTTTTAGCTATACATATATCTCATTTCACGAGCACTCTTTCTTTCTAGGTAGCTCGATCCTTTTTGTTTCAAGCAACATTCCCGAGCAGTCCCAACTATAATTGTTTGATGAAGTAATGACCATCTATCATGTATGGTCGATCTTCAATCGATGAAAAATTTGCAATTATTCATATATGTATTTTATAGGAATACACGTTCTTTCTCTTGGTTGTCCAACGATTATTATTGAGTACTCATGTAAAAGTGGCATTGCTTTAGATGGTGGCCAACCCCTAACGAAACTCTCTTGATCGATTAGATATGGCGCCGAGAATTGCATGAGAGATTTTCTTGTTCAAACATCTTTCTTGTGGAATAAGTAAATGCTGCATGAATTATCTGCTTATATATAAGTGACCCTGGGTGATGTTGAGAAGGGGCGAGCTCAGCTAGCTGCAGAGTCTGTTATATGCATGGCTTCTCTTCTACTGTTACTGGGAGCAATTATGCAATCCCAGTCTAATGATGTTCCACTTATCGATGGGGGAACGAAGGATTCGAACTACAGCAATGCCGATGATCTTTGGTATGAGCGAAAACATGGAACTGTCTTCTCCGGTGCGTCTCCTCGTGATTACCTATGGAGTTTTCCGAGCCACAGTGATATTGATCATGAGACCCAGGCCTGGAAGGTAGCCGTCTACGGCATTTGGCCATGACTAGCTACAAAACCAGCAGCCGCTACCTTGTTCTCCCGTAAGTCATGCATAACCGTCTATACACTAATCAGATTTCAACTGTAGCTCCTGCTTCTTGCCGTTCGATCTCTTCGTGTAACAGAACTATAGTGTAAATTAAAATGTTAAATTATGCATGTATCGATTTTTCTCTTTGTTTGCTGGGGTAAGTAACCAACTAATTAAGTAGACCTTGATGTATTGCCCAGCCAACGATTTGATTACTTTGTGATGGGGCCTCAGAGCATTTTCACAGATCGATAAGTAGACAATATATTGTCGTGTCCCTTGTAGAATAGATATGCTTAATAGTAGTTTGGAGCAACCAAAACTCATCCGAGCTCGACAAGATCCCTTCGGGTCTCCATGCCCATAATTTAGAGCCTCAAATTATTAATTAATTAACTTTGGGACTCAATTCAAGCATGTCCCTGTGATGCTTCAACGAGATTGAGAGTTTACGGCCAGGAAAACTGTTTCTCACTGTTTCACCGGATTCAATGTTTAGGGCTAGGGTTGGCATATGCATGTGGTGATATATATATATAGGCTAGCTGATAACCTCAAATTAACATCAACACCATCATAAGAGCTTAATTAGTTAAAAATCTCCCATATATGATATATGGAGCGAGTTGGGCAAATCTAATGCTCCCCTTTTCGATGCTAGTGATGGAGATTAGATGTCATGTAGCATGCCTATGATCATGATGACAAACATTGAATGATTAATTCAACCTCGCTTCCACCGTGCGTGCATGTATGCGAATGTGTTGCATGCGCACAAGTTAAAAAAGCCATCGATCCCATCCTTAATTTGATGCAATAGTCGATTGCAAGCCGAACGAAGAATCCCTTGATTCTGCTAATTTATGCTTCATGCAAGTCAACTGGATTGAGATACCATATATGTTAGTGATGTTACATGCATATATATTATCGGATAAACTATTTTGTCATTAATTTTATTCCAAGTTCCACAAGGAAAACCATCAATTTTGTCCCAATTCATGAACATTAACTATGGTAAAATACCAAGAATAAACCAGAGTAGTCTAACCCTGTGAAGATAAAGGAGAATTGCACGTACTTGAAAAGATTGTAATGAAACCAGCTGGCATGAAATTAGATCTTCTTCTCCCAGCTATATATACTGCTTCCTTTTGGGAGTTATGGTCGGTCGATCTTCTTCTCCCAGATTCCGGAGTCCCCAGCTGACAGACAGCTGAATCCGTAGTGGACAAATGCCGGCAAGAAGCTTCTTCTCTAGCTAGTTGACCCTAATTTGTGTTTCACGTATATTAATTTAGGAAAATGTTTCTAGGCCTTATTAAGGCTTAAGATTTTTGGTCTTAATCCTAGACGGCATGTCAAATCACTAATCCACATCATCAAATAATAAAACCATGCTATGTCATTTTGAAGTAAAAACACAATCTTATCCTTTCAAATCTAATAGCTCTAGATTATTTTATTTTATTTCATGAAAAAATATTTTTGAAGCTATTTTTTTCATTACTCGTTCTTAAATTTAAAATGTGAAATATATATATATATATAATTATACTCAGTTCAAAAATATGAACTCATTAATTTGAATATACACACACACATAATTTTTCCAAGGAGAAAATATATATCTATATATTTGTCAAAAAAAACCTTTATATATAGTTCATCCAATATAAATTCGATAGAGATTTTATTTATTTTTTTATTTCATTTTCAAAGTTCGATGGAGAATATATATATATATATATATAAAAAGAAAAAAGAAAAAATAATGGTGAATTAAGAAGTCTAAAACTATTTGATTCACAAAGATATTTTCTTTTATTAATATCGTAATTGTAGCCCTAAATCTAATAATGAATTATTATAATATTTGACTCCATAAATAAATGCATTTAGTTTAGTTCATGTAAGGTAACTAAATCAACTACATAGAAATGGTAACTAAATCATCTTGATGAAAATAAACAATATTTGGTATAATTATTCGTTAATTTGGTGTGATTATTAATTAGATCAATAAACTATATTTGGTATAGGGTGTGTGTGTATATATATATATATATGCATGTCTTTATTTATAAGAGGATATGCAAACATTCCATATTAGTATAGGTATCGCCATCTATAGACAAATCTCCCTTATTAATTAGAAAAATAAAACCTTAAATTAAATTTGCAAAATGGAAAGAAAATATATTATACACATTTATAACGGGACCTCACGAAATACTGTGATGGACTTCAGCATGATATTTTTTTGTCAAGAGATGAACTTCATTGAATAGGTATGTAAATCTCTATACTCGAAACATGTCGATGCTGGTTGAAGTCCCAATTTATTCTTTGTGGATAGGAATAAGAAAATATTCTGACATAATCTCTTGGTACAAATTAGTCTTTAAATAGAGAAACGCGATCTTGATTAAAAATTAAAAAAATAAAAAAAAAACATTTTCGTAATTGTATCCAATAATTCAAATTGAAAATCCAAAACTATGGCTTGGGCTTAAGACGTAATTGAGGCCCATGTCTAATTGGAACAAGGAGGTGTTCAAATCAGACTGGCAGCTCCGTGATCGAGATTTTGTGGTGTCAGACTCAAGTTTTGAATGGTCAGCTCCCTTCCTGCTTTGTAGCTCAGTTTGACTATGTCTGCTGCTTCTGCAACCGCTGTAGCAGCCTACATTTCTAGACCAAACTGTACCAGTCTCACCCACGTACCCGTTTGGAGGAGCCCTTCTTCTCTAAGACCACAGCCGTCTCTTACTCGCATCTTCTTCAAAATCCCATGTGATTTTTCCCAGCAAAGCTCGGTCCTCACTGGATTCAGACGTCTTTCCCCTGTTATGCAATGGCAGGACTGCACGTAATTTCCATATCTTCTTGCTTTGGGAATAGTGATTCTTGTTTGTTTATTTACAATGATTGTGGGAAAGTAATTTGTTCTATTTGGTAATTAATTTGGTTATGAGGATCTTCAATGATTAGTCAGAACCCATACGAGTAATTTTGTTTATTTACTGATTCTTTGGTTGCTTCATCGAGTTACAGTTTAATATATTTTGATTTGAGGGTCTAGACTTCAGATATCTGATTTTGTTGCAATCAACTCCTTCAGTGTAGTTTATTCTTATAGGTTGCTTCTCAATTGATTAGGAATGGACGATGGTTTTCATATTGTAAGCGCTTAAATGATTAATGACCCGTCTGTGCTTTATCATGTTGGTGCTTCTTATGATGATTTATATCTCTTACTCAGAATGTAGTAGTCAAGGTAACCATAGATAATGTTAATGGTGTTCTTGAATGAGGTCTATTCGACTAGCATGTATTTTCTACTAATATCTAGACAACGTACTTAAATGCAGAGTAAAGACGGAAATTGATGTGCCTATTTCAGTTGCATACGAATGTTACTCTGATCGTGAGGCAATTCCCCAATGGATGCCCTTTATTTCTACTGTAAAGGTACTAAACAAGTCTCTCAACACTAGTTTGGTGACCTTCAATTATATTGAAGTAAACTTGTGTTTGATCCATAAAATTGTTTATTTGAAAAACATAGGTATTAAAAGACAAGCCTGATCTATCACGATGGTCGCTTAAGTATAGAGCTTTTGGGCGTGATATTGAATTCTCATGGCTTGCTCGAAATATGCAGGTAAGAACCATATACCATGTTTTAAACTCAAAATTCTTTGTTTCCCTTTCATAATATGTACACCTATCATCAGAACTAAGCGATTTTTTTTGTGGTTGGCAAACTAAGCGGTTGTATAATGTATTCTAACAATGCTCTCTATCAAACTATGGTTCAATTATTTTCATGCAGCCAACCCGAAATCAGAAAATCCACTGGAGATCTCTGGAAGGTCTTCCTAACAGGTGAGAAGAAGAGAAACATTAGCTGAACTGTGTACCAGTAGCTATAGGTTAAGTGTGTGCATTTAAGTCTTTATATGTGTTGAAAAAAAATGCATATTAGATATAATTTGCTTTGCTGTTATGACATTAATGCTAGAGCTTATGATAGAACATCAATTATCGTATTTAGGTATTAGGTTAAAAATTATTGAAGAGAATATATGAAGTCAGTTACTGGAAGCAAATTCATAGAAATTTGTTCTGGTTCAAAGTGCACCAGGAGCTTAAATGTCCGTACCATCCCTAACAAGCTCAATCACCATATTGTACAATTTTAGGTTTATGTTATATATAAGACTCAGAAATCACAGGATGGAGATGTGTACTTCGGTTTTCAAAGAGTCCGCAACATTCATTATAAAGTATGTCACATGATGATGTTATGCCCCTGTTATTTACGCTATAACATGGGAAATTATAACACTGAGCGTGATGTTTTCTTATTAGGTATAACATAAACAATAGACTCAGTTTCTGTGTTTTGTTGATATCAGAATTTTGATATGCTGATTTTCTTGCATGGCAGAGGCGCTGTTCGTTTTTATCCAAAAGGTCCATCATCATGCATAGTAGAAGTGAGGCTGCTTTCTTCTATATTGAATTTGAATTGCTCACAATTATATTTATATTGTTATGGATCTTCTTTATCCATGTGTTCCAATCAATGACAGATAGGCAGTGTTTTGTGCATTTAATCAGGCATATGAAGGCCATTCAATTGATGCTGCTCAGTGTATCATTGATTTTCAGTTTGATTATTTGAAACACATTTCTATGCCCCTGGCCATCAGTTGAACAGCCTGATGTCTTTTCATCTAAAGTAAAATCAGTGGTGTCACTGACTTGGTTTTCCTGTTCTGGCTTTTTCTGAGGAAGAAATAGGAAAAATACACTTTTATTTCTTAGTCTCTGTCGGGTAGCTCAAATTGTTTCTTTTTGTTTTTCTCTTTCAGCTAACCGTCTCTTATGAAGTTCCTGCAATTTTGGCTCCAGTGGCATCAGTAAGTACTCTAGCTACAGATAACATATCAGACTCCATATAATGCAAGTTATATGAAATAGGATACTAGCAACCCTATCTCTAACTCCTAATGACATTTAACATAAAAAAAAAAAAGGAAAAATAAACTTTAGATAGAGGGAGAGAGGGAGAGGGCTATATCAGATAAATTGACAGCTTGTCATCAGAATCAGACTTTTAATGCAACCGTACATTTATTTGATATTCTTACTAAGATAATTTTAGATGATGAAATGTGCCTTTCTGATAATAATACATTACTACAGTAGGAAATGAGAAGAAATGGAGAATGTCTAAACACCTATGTTGCACGGACATGATACGAACCGACACGGCGACACGACAAAACTTAAAAACTGTATTTTCGACACGGCTTGGACACGGCAAATATAATTACTTATTTATATATTTCTAATTAATAAAAAAATGCTCAAATATGAATAAATTCATCACATTGCTTAAATAATGTTCTAAATTTAAGCAATTGCATAACTGTAACAAATAACATAAAAGAGAGTCAATATTTAATCTAAAGGATGATTACCAAATAGTTCTATCCAATTCAACACATTTATCAAACTGAATGAAAATCCAACTTTCCTAACCCATAACAACACCAACCGCCTAAAACCCCATAACTGAGGTATTCAAAATACAGAAGAGCAAGGCACGCATGCATTGTTATCATCCTTTATCCTTGATAGATAAAATGATTCAAGTTCATAATTAACAACATAAAAGCTAAAAAGAAGTGATCCATCAACGTTGGGCAGTAACAATTCTCTGAAAAAGCCAAAAAGGAGACGGTAACATTCTTTGAAAAAGGAGGCAGTAGGAACACCAACAACTCATATGCATTTACCACCTAAGAAACAAGTAGATGAGTCAATATATTTACATCCATACTTAATCTAAACTTCATAATCATTCAATAATTAAACTAATATAACATGAAGTTACGAACTGAAAATTTACCTCAAGTCTCCATCTCATCATCAATTACCATCCTCTCCAAGGCCGGCACATCGAGCGACAAAGTCGCCATCTCAAGCACATCAATATTGCCTTGTTCCATGGAGTCATGGTCATCTCCTGACGTAGCGTGTAGTGGCGTGGCGTGTCATCAATTTTTTTTTTCAGTCAATACACGCTGACGTGGCGTGTCAGTCAACATGTCTAAAAAATCAACTTTTTTAGACACACCACGTGGTGTATCGGACACATATTTTGGTGTATCGTATCGGTATCCGTGAGTCGGGAGTGTCGGACACTCCGACACTCCATAGGAGTGGAGTATCGGTGTAACATAGCTAAACACTAAAGGAAATGAACACTTGTTATGTGGCTTGATTGCATTGCATAAAGAAATATAGCAAATGTTTGTTCGAAGCAGTCCCTCATTTTGATTCTTATTGCATGTTCCAGGCGCTGCAACCTTTTACTGAAAGTTTACTTGCACGCGGCTTGGAAAGGTTTGCAACATTTGCGAAAAGCTACAAATCGGACTCAACTGTTTGATGTTACATATGGTATCTGAACTTGTAAATGGGTGATCATTTTAATGTGCAGTGATTGCCATAGATTCATTTAACATGGCAAATATTTCCAATGGAATCTGATTTTTCACCAAGGCAAAAATTGGCTTCATTTCATTAGTGATCTACCAGAAAGCTACCATTTTACTGTGTTATACATACGACAGAATATAATCAAGAATACATCATTTCTTCTTTCAGTACTCCTGTAGTTCTTGTTGCTCAGATTGTTGGATCACCAAATACTTGAGCTACCGAGGCGTAACCGCAACTGTAGTCGGTCTTTTAACAACTGATTTGAGTGACTTGGGATGTTTTGTATAATATAATGGAAGTACTTATAAACGTCTCCACTGATACATGTAAAAAAAAAAACTGGCTTTGCTCAATGTTCATGTTTGCTATCATTGGCTTTTATTGTAATAGGTATTGGTGGATGTTTAGGCATTGGAAAGGAAGCAACTGGAAAGTAGAGATAGATATGACTTTTTGTAGTGATAGATGTGATCTTTTTATAAAAGGAAAGAACTGATGATGAATGAGGAGTCTGCCCCAAAACAGTTTAGAGTTGAGAAAACTAACGAACTCACTAGCAAGCTCGTCCAATGCTGATGCTGAATACATGTTGCTGGTTAGGTTAGCCAAGCTTCGAAAAGTAGATGCCTCTTTGGGGAAGAAACAAAAGCTAAAAAGATCTCAGATAATAATGATGACAATGTACATAGATACAAATCAGTGGATCTACAACAGATGGACAATCTCTGGACTGCTGACGATAAGAATGCCTCAACATACAGCTTTTACAACACAATCTGCATCCGCCTCCCCATTCTTATGTATATGTACATCAAATCCTGAGCCGAGCTCACTGGGCGAGGCGAATATGAGAAACTGAAACTGAAACACCGACAAAACTGGTAGCTGCCATCTCATAAATGAAGCAGCCAAAACAATGTATGAACACTCTTGACAAGAAGACATTTATCAGAGAAGTTGAATGTGCAATCAGCCACTGCTGTCCAACAAGTTCCTCAGGCTACAAAGGGCTTCAGCAGAGAGGCTGCAACACCTATATCTTTGTTCCCAAGGCGGTGATAATGGTTCCCGCTGATCAAGAGAAGAGAAGCACACAACAATCACTGTAAGATTATCAAACGTGTTGAGGCGAAGAGCCTCCATGACTAGATCTTTGGCACACTGCTCTGGGTCATCATGCCGCCGCAGCCCACGGCGAACAAGGCTAACTGCATGCTGACTTGACATCACATCCCAGATCCCATCACACCCTATAATGAGAAACTCATCTTCCTCTTTTAATTCCATCCTTCGGAACTCTGGTGCAGCTATAAGGGGTGAAGCAGAACCACAAGGAAACTTCATGTCCCAGTCACCTAAGGCTCGGGAAACTGATAAGACACCATTCAGATACCCATCATCAACATATCCCCCCAGTTCTTCAACTCTCTTGCGTTCAGAGGGATAAATTGGCCTATGGTCTTGGGACATATCAATTGCCTCTCCCTTCCTGCAGAGTACAGCTCGACAATCACCAGCATTGGCTACCATCAAAAGCCTGAAAAAAAAGAAAAAAAGAAAAAAAGGAAACAAGTTAAATCACAAGTGGAAGAGAAGTAGATAATGGACATATATACAGGAAATAATGCCACACAGCCCAAGTTGAATCAAATGAGATATCGACCTCTTCTTCTTGAGAAACTAATAAAGAACAGAGTAAAATGACAGCAGATGATTGTAAGGATTTTGTTATTATCTAATTACAGATTTACAGACTACGCCAACGACATAGTCTTTTCCTTTTGGTACAGTAAGAAAGGAAGTAAGAGAATTCTAAGCAGATATATACCTTCCAAAGATCATAGCAGTTAGTGCTGTTGTCCCAGATGAACTGCTTACGCTGCAGTCATCTGCCAATGCAAGGTCTACCTGATGAAATGCGTTACTTAGAGTAGTCTCAAGCTCCTCTAAGAACATCTTATTAACCTCAGAAGCTCGGGGAAAATTGACATCATCAAACAAGAGTCTCATCACATTTTTTCGAACAAAAGCTGCTGCTTCAGGTCCTCCATGTCCATCAAATACCTATACAACATGTCCAATTAAAGTAAGCTTCCAAATCATGTTTTATTCAAAAAAAAAAAAAAAAAAAGTAAGCTTAAAAACTAGAAACCAGAGTTAAGTTTATTACAATGGCAAACTCAGAAATATCATTACCCCATAAAAAGCACTTGGGGTGGGAAAACTAAAGAGCGATCCCAAGTGTGAAGATAGATCATCTATCAGTATATGTTCATCTTCCATGTAGCTACGGGGTCCAATGTCAGCGAAGCTACCAGAACGGAGCCTGGGAAAGAATTCCTGGTCAGCCGTCTCATGAGCCAAGTCTGAAACTTTATCTGCCGGTTTAACATCCTGAAAAGAAGTAATAGAAAAAGATCAATACATGTTAGGCACTTTAAACTAGTTAGATTGTGCCCGGAAGCATTATTTCTAATTAGCAGCAGTTCAAAGTTTAAGTTCAATTTTGATCAAGTCTTATAACAATGAGGGAAATATTATGCTGACAAAAAGATTTGGATTAAGAGTTTATAAAGCTGAAGCATGAGCCAAATGCCCAGATTTCAAGTACTTAACCCTCACATACTATCATCAACATTTTGATGACTACGCAGATTGTTTCTAATAGATTGCTCCTTTGCCAAATAATAAAAGCACATATTCATCAACACAATTCTCTTTAAGTTTTGGGACCCCAGAAAGCAAATGATCCAACAGAGTTTCAACTGAAAACTATCAGGGTCGACATAATGATGACTAAACTCAACATCATTCTTATTTTCACCTAACCCTTTTTGAGTGATGCAATGATATTTGGGATAATGACCATTTGCAATCATATTTGGGATATTTATTACAACTACCCGAATCATTGACAAGGTACCTGACAAAGAATCAAATTAACCTTTACCTTGTAAAAACTATCTTTGCATTGGTAAGAACGATTATCATGTCTATTAATTTGTTACTTTTCTATCTGTAATTGAACTGATCCAAGACTCTTTTTTATCTTAAACCAAGTCAATAATCCAAAACAACCCATGCCTACTGTTAAGCAAAACATCAAACCCAGATAGTAACCAACTAACCCAGATAGGAGATCAAATAATCACAAAAGAAGACAACTATTGAAGATCAGAAATTATAAAACTCACAGGTTGAGCAACAGGGGAGACCGACTCCAGAGGGCGAGTTGGGTCAAACAAAGTGTTGGGAGAAATCGATGCAACTACATCCTCAACAACCTCATGAACGTTCATCCCTTTACCAAACACTTCAACGTTCTGCTGACACATGATCTTAGTTTCTGCCACCATTTTCACTCACAAACATACCACAAACTAATCCCACTACACAATTTCTCAAACTTAAACAACTCGAACAACACAACTTTTACCGACGACCAGGTGATTCGTATATTTGTCTCGCGGCTTCTAGAGAAGAGTTGGATGAAATGGGTTGAAAAATTTGGAGGAGTTTGGGTTGAGCTGCGTTTTATATGAAACAAAAGGTGACCGGGTACCGGTGGCGTTGTTAGGTCCGGGTACACGTGTCGGCTTTCTGGAGCTTACTGTTGAGTGCACACGTTGAGGGGTGACTTGGCATGTTTGCGGACGCGTTACCCTTTGGACCATCTCCGCGAAATTACATAAACGCCCTTCCTCTTGTTTCCTCGACCTTCCTGGACGGTGAGTGAGTTGTCCAACTAGTCGGGCTGACTTTTTGTACGGCGGGAATCGGGATTGGTCTGGAATTGTGAGGGTTTTGAGGGGTAATCCGGACAATGTGTGGGACAGAGTTGTTCACACTGACGGATTGGTGACGAGAGAAATGAGAGACAGTTAGGAGTAGAAGGACGTGAATGCCCCTCGTTGGAGTAGGACGCGTAGCTTCTTGAAATCGAACTTGTAAAACGCGCAGTCGCGCACAACTAACGTTGCGTGGCAAAGTCAACAGGGTAATTTGGACGCGTCCAACGGTCTCTAGTCAAAAGGGTAACTCGTCCTTGCACACATTTGTTTGTGCATACGTGAATCCGAGTCCGGAATTGTAAGAGAATGTCAAATCAAGACAATCGGTTTTCTGTTTCGGAATTGTAAGAGAATGTCTAGACTTGGATTATCTAGAAGATGCATTTGCTTTACAATCTTAGCTTACCATGTTTTGCACCTTAAGGAGCCGATTCGATAATTTGATTATCAACCTGCAAATGGTAGATAAGATGCAGATGATTGACTCATTAGTAGATAAATTTTGGGGACAAACCATTACCCACACCAAACTTTGGGGCAGACATAATTTTCATTACTATATAGAGATGAGTTATTGAGTTTATCTGGAAGACTCAATTTGGCAAGTGATGGATGCAAGTAGAATATAGTAATAGGACACGATATAGTTCACCTTCCGCCGTGGTCCTAGCTAATTATATTTACTTTTAAGGTAAATTTTGTGTTTATCAATTGGCAAGTAGTAAATTCCTTTGCGTAGGTTGACCCAAAAAGACTTTGCATACCTTAAATAGAAGTAATCATTAGCATGATCACGGGAAGAAGTAGGACTAGTCCTATCTCCTATCACATATTAATCAGGAATCTTCTACAGCTGGTTTGATTCTATTCTACTGCATGCTGTAATACAAGTTTATGATTTACGTTCTAAATTCGTATCCAGTTGACCTAAACTGATCTGGTTCGGTTAGGTATATATGTCCAATTATTAGGGCATCTAGTTTCAGCTGTTAAGATAATTAGCTAGGTAGCATTGGGAACCTGGTGCTAGCTAACTCGAATTACTATATCCAAATCTCTACCCCCAAGTTCTTTCCTAATATATCGTCGATTAGGTCCAGGGCTGCAGAATGCAGACATATATATGATACGAATCTGTTTTAAATTTAGGGTAAAGTGGGTTTGGTGGTCCGGCTGCTCGATCAATTAGTCACTAACCATACTTACATACAAGCTCCTTCCAAACATTAACTGGTGGATTACCTGGCCCTAAACTTGCTTTGTTGATTGTTATTATCATTCATTGTGTAGTAGCTGGGGTTCATGCGTGGTTGGCCTAGGCGCCTAGCTGATGTTCGAGTAAAATAAGATTCTTTGTTTATTAAAGATTGCCGATACATAATATATGGGTGTGACGTCTAGCTATGGTCTCTCCCTCGTTCACAACCCAGTTGCAGTCAGGATGTTATCCTGAATGGCCCTACCTGGTGCAAAGGCACCTTGGTTCTTCGAAATGTATTTTTTTTTAAAGTGGTCTTTAGCGCTTAACTGCTATGATTTTTTGTGATAATTTTGTAGTGACATTACACAGATTAATTGGCCTAAATCGAGAAACAAACTTCTCAATCTTAGGGATTAAGGCAATATCGGTATAGTTGATATCATTTAAAGGGAAGTTTTTTGAGAAAAAAAATCTTTAATCCAAGGTATAATTCAATTTCTTGGTCATTACAAATTTCATTACTCATTGAGTGGTACCGATAGCAATAACAGGTCTTATACAAATGGAAGGATTCTTTTATCCCAAAATCCATTACTTTGTTCATGCTAATGAATCCAGAGACATACCAGTTTCACAAATGCATATGCTAATGACACTGAAGCTGTAAATTCCTAGTCCTATACTATGTCTGAGTCGTTGGAGTTGTCGTGAATAGCTGACGTTTATTGTTACTTTCGTGTCCTAAAACATGTAGGATATGTTTGTTTCAAGGGAAAATAGTCCGAACAGTTTCTCACCTTTCAGAGAAGCTAACTTTTGGTATCTCAACTTTCAAAAACTTCAAAACGGTATCCCACATTCTTACCCTGACCCAAGAATGGTATCTAACGACAGACATATTTTGACAAGACCCACCCCGAAAACACCCAGTAAAATAGGCAAGTCTTGCGGGGTCCACTCTTAAAAGAGATTATACCGAAATTTCGGCATAACCTCCCCAAAAAATGGACAACCCATCCTGTAATGAAATTGAACACTTCAACCATAATCATCAACCACCACTCCAGGAGTCCTTCACTCCCCATAAACCAAGTCATAGCAATAATTAAACAACCCAAACCAAGTATTCAATGGCATTACTTAAACATGAACATCAACCAAGATTATACTCTCTCTACGTGGGTCATAGACCTAAGTGAAAAGTAAACACTTTAACTTAATACACATAATCCCATGGTCATCAGAGCTCTACAAGAAGGAAATATAACACTACATATAGGTTAACAGGTAACCTACAGTCAGCAAGGTGCAGCGGGCAAACTATGCCTCAACTCCTAGTGAAACCGAACAGGAGCTCTGCAATCTGGGCATTTGAAAAACAAAGGGCCCAGGGAAAAGCATTTAAAAACATTAGCGTGAGTGGACGGAAAATAAACTAATTAATATGCATCCAAGAATAAAATAATACTAAATCACTTTTTATATGCTTTTCCATTTATACGTAATTAAGAATTTCTATGCATGCAAGTATTATAATCTCAACAAAATTCACCCTAGCCCCGCTAGTCATAAAGCAATAAGAAAAATAAACGAATTCCTCATATAACAACTTCCAAGATGATAGACTAGCCCCGCCAGTCTAATTAACGTACAACTCAAGAAAAATATTCTATATGGCCATATAAGTGAGTCTCCCAGACTCGATTGCCTCCCAGGCATAGTACTCTCATACTCCCTGTACCTTCACGTCGAGTTGACGGATAGGGTACAGGGCTTGCGCGATGCCGCCGGCAACATCACATCACCACTAGGGTGGAAAGGGCTTACGTGACCCCACTTGAAACGTGGGTGTCACATCACCTCGAAAGGTGGAACGACATGCTAGCATTGACATCATATATATTCCAAGAATATGGCATAAGGAAAATATAAATCATATGAGTTTCCCCGAAACTCATAAATAAAATATAAGTACGATTCCCAACCGTACTTGGAAAAATTCCAAGAGCAATATAGTTAATTAAACGTGTCTCACACGTTAACGTGCTTAAAATAGAATAACTCAAATCATTTTCAAGACCCCTTCATAGAAGAAATAATAATTTCAACTCAGAAAATTTGTGATGATTTTCTAAACAAATCATGCATGCATACTCCTTTAAAAAATAAAATGTCCACTCACAGTATAGACGGCTAAGCCTGACGTCGGTCAGAGCCCTCCTCACGTGGTGTCTCCTCTCGTCCTGTACAAAACGAGATTTAAGGTCCGAGACCAAAAATAATACAAGAATATCAAAGTAACAAAATAGGGCAATGTCATCTACCCTCACTCTACACTCTCCAAAAACTAAGGAGAACTCCAACCATTTTTTACTAACCTTCTCAAATTTTTCCTCAACGTTCTAACACAAGCACAAATATGGAAATTCCCAAGGATGAGGCTCACCTCTACTCTTCCACCAAAATTAACTTCAAAATTTTCTAAATTCCTACCAACATATACCATAATTGTTAATACTTCAATACACTCCTTTTTCTTCCATGGAACAACCAAAACTATGCCAAATTCCAAGCACCTATCACCAAAATCCTTCTACACTTTAACAACTTTATACCCTTCTAGAAATTCAAACAAAACTCTTCACAACCACCACCACAAACGGCAGCAACCACCAGCAGTGGCGGTCAACTGCCGGCGGTGGCAGTCAACCACCAGCAGTGGCGGTCAACTGTCGGCGGTGACAGTCAACCACCAGCAGTGGCGGTCAACTGCCGGCAGTGGTAGTCAACCACCATCTCTCCTACAATTCCGAGCAAAAATAGCAAACCATACACCAAACTCTTCCTCTCATCAGGCTTAACAACAATTCTAACTAACACAAAACCCACAAATCAAGGGTTTGGCCGGAAAACACTTCACAAGCCCAAGAACACAAAACCCCCGATTTGCTATCTACACCCAATCGATCTCCTACCTTTAGGGGAAATAATAACCAGCAAGAGGGCATCAAAACCCTACCTTTAGTTCCCCGATTGATGGCCGGAGGAAGGAATTCCGGCAAGAAGAAGACACGGTGACACAGCTTCTTCTAGGGTCTCCGGCGCCCTAACGCCGGCTAGATGGGGTCAGCTGCTACCCTAGGAAGGTCGACCGAGGTCCCAGCTGCTGAACGGGACCGGCGCGGAGGTTTGGTGTGACCGGACGGCGGCGGTCCGCCAAGGTGAACCGGACGGGTCGGGGTCGGGCTCGGCTCGGGGAGAGAGAGAAGTGGAGAGGGTTGTATTTTTTTCTGATTTTTACTTTCTCCCCTTCCTAAATGGTAAGTCTCCCTTAAATGCCTAAGCCCAAAAATGGATACTGTTATTATTTAACTACCTTTCATTTACGAACTCTTAACCGGGTAACTAAAATTCTATGAACTCGACTAAACCACCTCTATTAAGAATAACATAATAAATTTCCGAATTGATTAGCCACCATTAAATCAGAAATTACGACATAAAAATAATTTACTAGGTTCGGGGTGTATCATATTTTTGACCTAAAATGACCAATTTACCATTTCATCTTCTTTTTACACTTATTCATCTCCAAATGACCAATAAAGCAAAAGATGATGAAGGATAAAGTGTAGAGACAAAGATAACAAGAGAATCATTATCTTATTTATTGATAAGAGCCCTTTATATAAGGAATTACAAAGTACCAATATGGTAATGATAAGGAATACATAGCCATGTTCTAACTACATATCATGATGGCATAAGGCCAAGGCACACATATGGAATATCCTAGAACACTCCCCCTTGTGCCGCGTGCCGATATGTCTGTAGTGTTGATATGTCGCCTAGTTAAAAATCTCGTCAACGAACAAAAACCCTGTGGGAGAAAAATTAATCACGGAAATTTCAATAACTTAGCATGTCAATGCTCTTTAACATGTCTTCAAATGTGGCATTGGGCAATGATTAACTAGATCACGTCGTATTGTCCTCAAACATAATCTTTTACACTTAGATCTTGAGGAAAATGCCGCTTATGAACTCAAAACATAAGTTCGTGCAGGAAATCAGATTTCTGCGCAGCATGACCTTCAATTACTAGAACAGCCGTAACTTCCTCTAGGAAATACATAAGAACAAACCGTAAACGTTTTTGGAAACTAGACTCATTTAGATTTCCAACCGTATATTACATACATTCTGGTTCATCAGGAGCTGTTCACAAAGTCCCGCCAAAGTTGACTGTTTTAACAAAATCAGATTCTCGGACAAATCCGTCATACTTTACGAAAATGGCCATAACTCACTAAATATGATAGGTATGATCAAATGGTTGATTTCCCTGGAAAGTAGACACATAGAAATTTCCAATGGTATTAATTTCACCATTTTACAGTAAGTGAGATTTCATGTAGGTCTCGTGGAAGTTGACCTACAAAACTTGACAGATTCTGATTTCGTTTTTGATGTGTCTTTCTTATGTTGGGATAAAATAAGCCTCAACCTTTCATACCATTAAGTATTGAAAAATGAGTTATTTCTATTACATTGGCGTTGCTTGGGCGCATAGCTACACTTAGCTTTACAACTTTTCATAGTGAATGAGATGTCAAGTCTTTCGTATTGTGTTGAGTACATTGATGTGTCTCATTGTACTTAGATGGGAACTCCATCTCTTAACACATATTTGTCATCTTGCTTTAGAAAAAACAAGAGATATCTCTTTAGATCAAAGACTTTGACTAATCATGGGAGTATATGTAGGCCTCACTAGTTATAGAGCGCCTAAGCCGAATGATGGAAAATCATCATCAATAGTCATCGAGTGTCTTATCGAGACTATGTCTTCTCGAGATCATTTTCATTCTAACTTCGGATGTTGATACATATTGGCATCTCTTGATCCATCAAGAGTCCATGTAAATCTGGAATGAACACGCAAAGGCATAATTCACCGTATCCCTTCTAAATCAAGTAGAGTCCATGTGCGTTCCAATACCTTTAGCAAACGTGTGCTCCTGTGGTCTGGAGCCACTTGATTTTGATGAATGAAATCCGTTTAAAACCTTTATGTATGTCTCTGATCCCATAGAGATGTTATTATGACCACATTCAGAGGCTGCATGTTCAGTTATTGGGAAACTACTAAACTGACAAAGTAATGGAGTGTAATGACATCCATGACAAGAGCATATCTCATCGTAGTCGACCCCAGTACTTGTTAGTGAGAGACCTTGCGTCATAAGGTGAATCTAAGCTCTTGTTCTCACTATGCTATCTAACAAAGGCATAGTTGATAGGGTTTAGCTTGCGGTGTCAACATCACCTGCCTAAGGACCTATCTCTTTGTTAATGTTGGATCACATCTTTCCATTGGGCCAATCAACTAAGGTAATATCCATCAACGAAGGGTGGTTCGATAATAGACTCATTATCCCTCGTCCTCATGTACACTAGTGTAATACTTGTAGAGATCTCTATATGGATTGTATTTGACATTAAGGGTTCCCTCAACGATAATCATAATTCATATTTCATGAGACGAATTTGAGTATCACTGATCAATGGATCAGGTTGTGCCAAGCTCGCTTTCTTCCTAGTGCGAGAAAATATCGAACTTAAGGGCCTCCCTCCTTTTGGGGAGCCACACGGCCTTGTGACACCAATTTTGCTACTATATGGCGTCACCATTTCACAATCTATGGTGATGGCGCCAAGACCAACTTCTTTGGTCGCGCCATCTCCTCTTGATAAGACATCAATCCTTGGAGACATATTTGCAGCATGTGATCTAGTTACTTTAACACTTTAAGCATTTGGGATCAAGATGAGACTTAGTGGGGACAAACCACAACAATTTACATTGTTCCACTTAAACACTTATGTTCTTATCTCCCCCTAACGACGGGAATATTGTCTCATCAAAGTGACAATCCGCAATATAGCGATGAAAGAGATCGCTTGACAAGGTTTCTGTATAGGCGGATTAAATAGTTTGAGGTTCATATCCCAACAACCTAAGTACTTATTCATCTCAAATGACCTATCATTGTACACAGTGGCAGTGCGATTTGGCGCCTAGAAATAACATCTAGCCGAGCTCAAGGATTGGAGATCCGTTTCAATCCTGTCGAGCTCAAGGATTGCAATTTCATGTCAATCCTCGTACACAGTCACGAGCTGTAGTACAAAAATATTCAATGATGGTGGGTCATAGATGAATAGTAAAGTTGCAAGCAAATATTGCATAGCCCCAAGACGCAATAGAAAGATTGGTGCGCATCAATAATGTTCGAGCGACAAGTTAAAGTTGCTTGGTCGTAGCCTCGGAGAGACCATATTGTGTGTGAACATGGGGTACAGGACACTTCAACTTATATCCCGATAAACTTCTTTAAAGAATTGGTAGTGAGCCCGCAGAAGTATAAGCAGCATAAGCAATAGATAATAGTGTAACATGAGACCAGTGTGTTAACACTTTAACCAACACCATAAAGCATAAAAAGGTATCCGCAAGTTGGTTGTATCTATCTACATAGTTTGAATTATGAATAAAATGTTCACTTTTGTGTCATTTAGCGTAGGAGGGTCTCACTCCTAATTTAGTTAAAGAATAGACTTTCAAAACGAGTAATGAGCATTACAGGGGGCTAATGAGACATCGAGAAAAGACCCGTGCACCTCAATTTCTTGCGGGATTGACCGGACGGCCTCCAGGAAGTTGGAGTCGTGTTCGGGTGACGTCAATGTCCCCCGGGAGCCGCCATTTACAACCATGGTGTCACCATCATGCTTCATGGAGAAGCTAGATTCCGAATGTCTTTGTTTTGAGCAGGAGAATGGATGTCCATAAGAATTTCTCAAAATTTGGACCATTATATCTCTTCCAAGATGACCGATTTGGTCAAACCAAAGCCTATATGAGTTGGTGTCCCAAATATCATGTTTGGCGACAACATGTGATTCGATATTCGAATCATAGTGACATACAATCCACTAGATTGACTCATAAACTTCTCTAAGATGCATTTCAGTCCGCGTTCATGAGAATGTATACACAAAAGAACTCTTGTTCATTCTCACATTGTGTTTTCAAATGAAAACTATTAGCAGGAATGTCTTTAAAGCTCAACATGGTTCGATTACCTCTCAATGCATAGAGGGCATCTGTGACGTTGATCATGGTGCCATGAGACATCAAGATTCAAGCTAAATCACGTCCCTGAATGACCGGTATGATTCAATCATTGTAGTCATAGAAGATTTACAAGACACAAAATCCAGAGATAGTTGTCGGTTTCTTAGAATGTTGTGGATAGTTCCACTATCTGCAAAACATATATGGATGAACAATGAAAGGTTCCGAAAACTAGACTTGTAGAGCTTTCCAATGATATAAAGCTCATTGTCTGGTTCGTTCGGAGCTGTTCACAAAGCGTAAACAAAGTTGACTGTCCATAAGGGACATATTCCTGTTTTTCGCAGAATTGGCATGTGCGAAGCTGTGAAGCGTGCAGGTGGCATGTAAGCTTTTGCCTTTTTGCCTTAGCCAAAAGTGACGTGTGTATGATCAAAACCAAGTCCGTTCGGTCATTCCAAGGTCGTAAACTCCATGACTAGTTAGCGAAAGCTCTCTGACATGAACATAAACTAACTCAAAGGACCTAGAGGATTCGATCATGATGATGATTGTCCGGTTTTAATAAGTCTTCAACGTCTTTTATAAGACGGAAATTGGTTTAATAGTGTATGAGGATCCAAAATCAAAAGCTTTCGGTAACTCCAAGTTAGTATGACCAGGCATGTCCGTGGAGGGTCGGTAGTGCGAGGCACACTTGAAACCACTATCTCCTTAATTTCGAACAATTCAAAGACATCACACTGAGCTTGGATGAGCTTAGTTGAACAATTGATGATGGAAAATCCGCTATAGGGAAGAAGACTTAACCGGAAACACGTTGGCGATCCTCCTTGAGGATGCAAGGCCGTGCGTCATCTTCACTTGGAAGAGACCAAAACGGCACAATCTAACCAAGTAGATTGTAAATATGTCATGCCTCTAAGGACGATGTAAAAATGTACATCTTTTTTATAAATCAATACGAATAAGAGGAGAATAGATTCATAACTTCGAAAAAAAAATCGCAAGGCATTCATTATTGCTAATGTGAGTACATCGAGGTCTCAAATAAACGAAGGACGTCGATACGACGCCTTATTACATATAGCTTGGAAAGAAAATCAATGTTTAGCCAATGACGTTAAAGTCAGGGGTAGCTAGAGCTGGATCCGAATCTTTGTAATTCGTGATCATAAGGATGACATTATTGTCCTCATATTGATTTTTCGTACCTTTTTGTATGTATTTATAATTTGAAGGAGAGCTCGACAACTCTTGAACCAGTGATCCGAAGATCAACAACGGTTGTATTGTCATGAGCTAACATGAGTAGTTTTTATAAATTGGTGTCTAGATCGGGAGTGTCGCCATTAAGGCCGGTGACACCTCCCATTTTTTATAGACATTGGCACGGCGTTTTCTGCCGTTGCTGTGACGAATATTGTTGTCCCCACATTAGGGGACAATCCCAAATACTTTTATCACATTAGCTATATACATTTCTCATTTGCAATTGTATGATCAAAATCAAGTCTCGTTGGTAATTCCAAACCAACTTGGAGGACCTAGAGAACTTGATGATGATCAAATCCGCTAAAGATTATGGATCTCAATTCTTGAACTCAGAGGGGTAAATAGAGGAGATCAATCCAATCTATCAATTGTAGCAGCCTCTCTGTTCAATAGAATTGTACTAAATTAGGAAGTGATTGGGGAATTGAAGCCAGATACAAGGACAATATCAATCTTATAGAATCATTGTTGCATTTGTGCCATTCATTGTGTCATTTTTTGTACCATATAATCCCTACAACAATTCTAGTGAATGCAAGAATGATATTGGTATTATGAAGACTGATGGGCTATGTCATTTTGCTTGTAGGTGATTTTCTTGTAGTGATATCATGTGCTAGTCTTGCACTATAGCAGATGCCGGGATCATGATGTATGACCTTGTTGCTTCAGTATCTGTGGTATGTATATGGGTAGACATCTGGCCCTTTCAACTTCATCAGAAGCTACATAGTCATACGGTAACACTGTAAAATTTCTATCTTTACTCTAATAATCAGATATCTTATTTATATTATACTCTACTTTATGTATATATCAGAGAATGAATTCATTTTACCTAGATTTTTTCATAAAAAAAAAAAAGAAAACTGCATGATTTTTGCAAATTGATTGAAAAATGTTACTGTTAGAAGAAAACTCATATATAATTAAGGTATTTAAGACAACATCAATTAAACATATTTATTAGAGAAAATGACATCTCACTACCTTAAACAGTTGCATAAAACAGAAAACCCACCTTTTAACAGATTTAAACAAATAAGGACATAAACCTAGGCCCATAATGCATAGTACCACGCCCTGTCAGCAATTTTTACTCAAAATATCTAAAAAACCATTATTTTCTGAAATATCTAAAAAACTACCACTACCTCAAAATACCCTAACTGATATGATTTCTCTCTCTCTCTCTCTTTCAGATCTACTGCAAAGTCCAATTGGATGACGACGTAGTTCTCCTCAATGACACTAATGGCATCCTTCTCCCTCAAAAACATCGACGATGGCAGTAGCAGCGACTAGGTAGTGGTAATGGCTCTAATCAATTTCAACTACTTTTTTTGGATCCGATTCAAAACGTTGGTGGATGGATTTGCGAGCGACTGGGAAGTGGAATTCGTTCTGATTCAACTAATTTTGTGGTGGAATCCAATCTGATTCAATGACAGTATGCCGATTGCTTCATTTTTTTTCGCCTTGTTTAATTACCATGCGATTTTGAGTTTTAGTTGTTTTTGTGTTGGAGTTGATTTTGATTAGGAATAGAGTATATATGTTATGTGTTAGGATTTTGTTATGTTTTAGTAAAGTAGTGATAGTAGGTTTTAGCAATCACCAACCTTATTGAATCCGAGACAAGATTTTGATATTGTTTTTCTGTTGAAGTCATTGGAATATAATGTTTCAGCATTTTACTACGTTTTGATATGTGCTAGTTGTAACAGCTTCAACAGTAGCAGCGTCATTCCAATCGGCAGTAGCATCAACATTGTAACAGCTTCAGCAATAGCAGCATCTTCAGTAGCAGCGTCAATCCAATCGGCAGTAGCAACATCATTGTAACAGCTTCAACAATTGCAACGTCATTCCAATCAGCAGTAGCAGCATCATTGTAACAACTTCAACAATATCAACATCATTGTAACAGCTTCAGCAGTAGCATCATCATTGTAACAGCTTCAGCAGTAGCAACATCGTTGTTATAACTTCAACAGTAGCAACATCATTCTAATCGGTAGTAGTGTAACATTCCAATCATCAGTAGCAGCAGCAACAGCAGCATTCCAATCGGCAGTAGCAGCAGCATTCCAATTTTTTAAGGGATAAGGCAGCAACAGCAAAATTTGAGGAAAAATAAGATAGTAGCAAAATTGGAGGATAAATCTTCAAGCAATAGTAGTAGAAGTGAAGAAAGCAATAGAAGAAGTGGGGGATAAGGCAATAGAAAAATTGAAGTATAAGGCAATAGCAAAATTGGAGGATAAATCTCCAAGCAATAGTAGTAGAAGTGGATATAACTACAGTAGCAGAAGGGGAGGATAAAGTCATAAAGCAGTAGCAGAGTTAACTTTCATTGTTTTAGTCTTCAGGCAATAGCATAACTAGAGGATTGTCGAAGTATGCTCGTGCTACTACTGAGATTTTAACCTCTGCTACTACTTCTACTGGGATCTTAACCCCTGCTTCTACTTCTACTGGAATGTTAACCCTTGCTAGCTACTACTTCTACTGGAATTAACTGCTATTACTTCTATTGGGATGTTAACCTCTGCTACTACTTCTACTAGAATGTTAACCCCTGCTACTACTTCTACTAGAATGTTAACCCATGCTACTACTTCTACTGAAATTAACTGCTACTACACTAAATTATTAAAAACCTGCTACTGTATTCAATTTACTGGAATGTTAACCCTGCTACTACTTATACTAGAATTAACTGCTACTACATTAAGTTATTGAAAACCTACTACTGTATTCCATTTACTGGAATGTTAACCCTTGCTACAACTTCTACTGGGGTGTTAACCCGTACTACTACTTCTACTGGGATGTTCCCCTGCTACTATTTCTATTAGAATTAATTGCTACTATACTAAGTTATTAAAAACCTGTTGTTGTATTCCACTTACTGGAATGTTAACTCTTGCTACTACCTCTACTAGGATGTTAACCACTGCTACTGCTACTGCTACTACTTCTACTTGAATTATCTGTTACTACATTAAGTTATTAAAACCTGCTATTGTATTTCATTTACTGGAATGTTAAAATCTGCTATTACTTACACTGGAATTAACTGCTACTACACTAAGTTATTGAAAATCTGCTACTGTATTCCATTTACTGAAAAAATCTCCAAAAGATAGACTTTTCTCTTTTAAAAACATATTTAATTAGTGTAGTGTTAGTTTAGTAAATTAAACCATGACACATGGTATGCAGAGAAAATATTGTTCTTAATTGTTAAAAATTGTCCTTTGTTTAACAACACAAGTGGATTTATTTGTGTTTCAAATATTTTTAGAGAATGTATATGTGATTTGCTTTATTTATTATGTTTATATGTTATAGTTAACATATGACATAATGGTGGCAATTATGTAAAATTTAGAAAAAATATGACATAATATGTATCATAATTTATACATTTTAGATGTCTATCAAAAAAGAATATTACGTGAGTTTTATTTTAAATCACTCTTCAAAATTAGGTGTATATGAAAATCCATATAATGAGGTACAATACTCAGCTGTTTCATTCTTGTTTTGTTATATGTTATTTAGCAAAGAATTATATCCACTGAAATACCATCATTTTTATGAAACAATGTAATGTATTCGATCAGAACAGAAGAGAAAAGAAGAGCATTAGGTATGCATCAAGCTCATCTCTGAGCATTTGTTGGTTACACGCAAAATTTTCACTGTCGGGTAAATTTCACAAAAATCTTCCTAATCTCCGCTTGCCTTTCAGATTTCCCTTCCCTGACGAGATTTCCCTTCACCATAGAGATTTCCCTTCATCATTGCGCTCTCAATCAGAGCCTAGGTTTTGTGCTCTAGATATGAAACAAAATTGAGACAAAGAGAGAGTCGTGATAAAAGGATCACATTTGTTTGAAATTTGTGATATTTGTAAGAGTACTTTGTAGACATATAAAATTTAACGATAATAATAGTGGTTGAATAATACAAGCAAATACGTGGCTCGTGAGTCAACAAAATTGGAAAGCCGTCGAAAATGACGCATGACAACGTGGGAAAGGTCGGCCGACAACAAAACCTTAAAACCTGATTGAAATAAATTGTCGATTAATGATCAGATATCAATTAAATTAAATTAATCGAACATCCCCAAAATAATTGGTGATGGTTCGCCAGCGGTCAGGCGAACTATACTTCGCAAGGCGAGCTAGACTTCGTGAGGCGAACGGTACGACACGAGGTGAACTAGACTTCTTGAGGCGAACCGGATTCCGCAAGGCAAATTAGACTCCGCGAGCCGACCTGGACTTCGCGAGGCGAATCGGACTTCGTGAGGTGAACCGGACTTCGCGAGGCAAACCGGACTCCGCGAGGCGACCTGGACTTCGTGAGGTGAACCGGACTTCGCGAGGCGAACCGGACTCCGCGAGGCGAATTGGACTCTGTGAGGTGAACTGGACTTCGCGAGGCGAACCGGATTTCGCAAGGCTAATTAGACTCCGGGAGGCGAACCGGACTTCGCAATGCGAATCAGACTTCACGTAGAGATAAACGAGGTGAGATGGCTCCGCACGCATAGATTAACATAAATGGCAACGTGGGAATGGTCGGCTGACAACAAAACCTTAAAACCTGATTGAAATCAATTGTCAATTGATGATCAGATATCAATTAAATTAAATTAATTTGACATCCCTAAAATAATTGGTGATGATTCGCCAGCGGTCAGGCGAACTGTACTTCGCGAGGCGAGCTAGACTTCGCGAGGCGAACGGTACGACACGAGGCGAAATAGACTTCGCGAGGCGAACTGTACGGCAAGAGGCAACCTAGACTTCGTGAGGCGAACCGGACTCCGCAAGGCGAATTGGACTCTGCGAGGCGACCTAGACTTCTCGAGGCGAACCGGACTTCGCGAGGTGAACCGGACTTCGCAAGGCGAATTGGACTTCGCGAGGTGACCTGGACTACGCGAGGCGAACCGGACTACGCGAGGCGAACCGGACTTCGCGAGGTGAACCGGACTCCTCGAGGCGAACTGGACTCCGCGAGGCGAACTGGACTTCGCGAGGCGAACCGTATTCCACGAGGCGAACTAGATTCCGCGAGGCGAACCAGACTTCGCAAGGCGAACCAGACTTCACGTAGAGATAAACGAGGCGAGATGGCTCCGCGCGCGTAGATTAACATAAATGGCAACGTGAGAATGGTCGGCTGACAACAAAACCTTTGTTGTCGGTAGTTAGGAAACTACCTCCCCTGCCCATAGACCAGTCATGAAATTTGTAGACCGACGTCCAGGCTACCTTGCCATGGTGAAAGATCATCGGTATCACATCGGGAAGGTGCTTCTCCAAGTTCCACGAGAAGGCACCATGATAAGATAAATTCCTAGTTAGTCCCACATCGGAAGTATGTAATAAGAGGAAACATTCCTTGTCTATAAAAGGAAGGCTCCCCCTGTGTAGATAGAGAGATTGAACTCCCGGATCCACCCTCACCATATATAGAATGAATGTATATTATGCTCCCTCTCCCTCCCCTATTCCTCATGGGCGGGATGGATGGATGCACTTGTAACACCAAAGGCCTATTGGCCATGATAGGTGATTCGTAAGTGGACGTAGCCATATCCTCCAAGGCATGGCGAACAACTATATGTCATTGTCTTGCTCATGATTGTTCATATTAGTGCTCCACAGTGATTCCGCATGGCCCTCCCGGTTTATGCAGAAACATTCGTAGCCATGTCCTCCGAGGCATGGTGAACCACTATATGTCCTTGTCTTGCTCATGATTGTTCATATTAGTGCTCCACAGTGATTCCGCATGGCCCTCCCGGTTTATGCAGAAACATTTGGCGCCGTCTGTGGGAAGATTACTAAAAGTCATGTTACTCTACCGCCCGAGAAGTATTCCACCCGAGAGGCATTTCAATCAAATCCATGAGCAATAGGAAGAGGCCTCGCATGGAAGCGAAGCGAGGCAGCCCGCGTGGAAGCAAAGCGAGATGACCTCGCAAGGGAGCGAAGCGAGTTGACTTCGCAGGCAAGCGAAGCGAGTTGACCTCGCCTAGGGAGCGAAGCGAGATGACTCGCCCGGGTTCTTTTGTCATCGGGATTTTACCAAGAGCAGAGCCACAACGGCTATGTCCGATGCCTCCAGCCATCACTCGGAGATGAATCACTAGGACCCTGAGCTCGTCTTGTCGAACGGGAGCTTCGCCGGTGACGACCCACTCCTCCCGCTGCCCGATATTCATCATCTTCCCTACCGGGACCTTCTTGGGGGTTGAATATTAGAGCATGCACCCAGGACCCCGAGTGACACCCGATCTGCTAGCTCAATGGACATGGGATCCGGGACGCGCTTCCTGGAAGATACCATCGACATCCCCTCGTTTATTTGTCTGGTGCACAGCTGAAAATTGCTATAGACACCCGGTATGAGAGTTATGGGGTGAAGAAGAAACTGGTGAAGTCAGCCCGATCGTACCGACGACAAGGATTCGTCCGTAACGACAAGTAAGCGAGATTGGAAAGATTGGCACCCCACCCAAGAGATTGGCACCCCACCCGAGAGGCACTCCACCAAGAGATTGGTACCCCACCCGAGACGTACTCCACCAAGAGATTGGCACCCCACCCGAGAGGTACTCCACCAAGAGATTGGCACCCCACCCGAGAGGCACTCCACCGAGAGATTGGAACCCCACCCGAAAGGCACTCCACCAGATAAGAAAGCAATTATATATGTGGTTTGCCAGTGGAAGAGTCATCGCGCGCGCGAGCAGGATATGGACCTTGCCAAAGTTATCAGGTGAGCGGGATGCGGATCACGCCTATGTCAGCACGCGAGCGGGATGCAGATCATGCCTATGTCAGCACGCGTGCGGGATGTGGACCTCGCCTAAGTTATCAGGCGAGCGAGATGCGGATCACGCCTATGTCAGCACGCGAGCGGGATGTGGACCTCGCCTAAGTTATCAGGCGAGCGGGATGCGGATCACGCCTATGTCAACACGCGAGCGGGATGTGGATCATGCCTATGTCAACACGCAAGCGGGATATGGACCTCGCCTAAGTTATCAGGCGAGCGGGATGTGGATCATGCCTATGTTAGCACGCGAGCGGGATGTCGACCTCGCCTAATTTATCGCGCAAGCGGGATGTAGACCTTGCCTAAGTTATCATGCGAGCTGGATGTGGACCCCGCGAGAAAATGTGCTACGTTTGGTTCTCTTAACTCTGGCAACTATTGCTCTACGAGGTATTCCACCGAGAGGCATTATGCAAGAGAGACATCAGGACCCAGAGGTATCTTGAAAGGCATCACGACCGAGAGACATTATGTAAGAGAGACATCAGGACCCAGAGGTATCCCGAAAGGCATCACGACCGAGAGGCATTATGCAAGAGAGACATCAGGACCAAGAGGTATCCCGAAAGGCATCACGCCCGAGAGACATCATTTTCCAGAGGACCACCCGGAGATAGTCAAAAAAAAAAGGAAGGGGCTTTGGTAACCCGACCGTGCCGGGAACAAAGATTCATCGTCCGGAGTGAGTCAGCACCTCTTGTGTGCACCCATTCGGCAGCTATTATCATAGATAAGGCCCGTCAAGATTATGATTGTTATAAACTCATTGGTTTTTGAAAATTCATAATATTTTACTTGCAAGTCCACCTGCATGTTTTGGCATTCCACAGAGAGAGAGGTATCCCACCAGGAGATAGGCATTCGACCAAGATTGAAAGATTGGCATTCCACCGAGAGAGTGTTACACAATTGCATGAGCCATTGTACTCTTCGATAATTATTATAATTATTATGCCATAATTGTGTTGGTCTTATACTTACTGCTCATTTGTTCATTGTGAAGGTACAACAACCCTGGCCCCGCCGAGTAAGTTTTCTGGCCGGGGGTCGCGAGGGGCAAATTTTATCTTATTGATGAATTCCTCAGCTCGCGCGTATTCCTTGTTCGCGCGAGCGGACTCTTCATCTCGCTTGGTTGTCTTGGCACGCGGAGCGCACGTGTCCATTCGCATGAATTGTTAAGTCTTTATGCGCGAGGCGAATCCTTCATCTCGCATGGTAGTCGTGGCCGAGAAAGTTTTGAGGCCGGGGCGGACTCCTTGTGTGCGGAGCCGAGCCAACAGCTCACGCGGTATTGGTCGCACGCAGAGCGCAGTCAACAGCTCGCGCACTAGTAATGGCACGCGGAGCGAGCCCTCACAGCTCGCGCGGTAGTCATGGCGCACGGAGCGAAGTTCTCAGCTCGCGTGGTTGTCGTGGAACGCGGAGCGAACTCAACAGCTCGCGTGGTGGTCTTGGCACGCTGAGTACACTTGTTAGCCCGCGTGTCCTCTTTAGTCTTTTTGCGCGAGGCGAACTCCTCACCTCGCGTGTATTATATGAGTGTGCATGCTGGTCAGTTGGTTTTGGCACTCAACCGAGAGAAAGGCATTCCACCCAAAGATTGGCATTCGACCGAGAGGCAAAAAAATTTCCCCCCAGTAAGACCGGGCGCGATTGGCATTTGACCGAGAGGCAAAAAAAAAATTTCCCCTCAGTAAGACCGGGCTGGATTGGCACTTGATCGAGAGGCAGAATTTTCCCCCAGTAAGACCGGGGTGGGATTGGCATTTGACCGGGAGGCAAAATTTTCCCCAAGTAACACCGGGCGGGATTGGCATGCGACCGAGAGGTAAAAATTTTCCCTCAGTAAGACCGGGCGGGATTGGCATTCGACCGGGAGGCAAAATTTTCCCCCAGTAAGACCGGGCGGGATTGGCATTCGACCGGGAGGCAAAAAAAAATTTCCCCCATTCCACCCAGAGATTGGCATCCGACCGAGAGGCATAAGTTTTCCCCCAGTAACACCGAGCGGGATGGGTAATCCACCAAGAGGCACAAGTTAATGAAATCCCCAGAAAGACCGAGCGGGATGGATAATCTACTCAAGAGAAATAAGTCAATGAGATCCGCAGTAAGACAGGGTGAGATCATGGCATTGAAATCCCCAGAAAGACCGGGCGAGATGGGCATAAATCTTCTATCTTCCCTTTAAAAACGGAGCAAGTGGCTTGATAAACCACGGACAGGGTTAACACCCCGTCACTCGAGTAGTAACACCGGATATGGAAAGGGCTCGCTACCCTTGTCCAAGAAAGTATAACACCAAGATCCACCTCGCGTATCCTTGGTGCGCGGAGCGGGCTCCACAGCTCGCCCGAGTGTCGTGCTTGAGCGCGGAACGAACGCAACAGCTCGCGCGTATTCCTTGTGCGCGGAGCGGACACATCATCTCGCGCGATAGTCTTCGTGCGCGGGGCGGATTCAACTCGCCCGAGTGTAAGCCTTTCCTCGAGGAGCGAACTCTTCAGCTCGCCTTGAGCGCGGAGCGGAAACTTCAGCTCGCGTGCAACCCAGTTCGCGCGAGCGGACTTATCTTGCCCGTGTATCAGCCCTTCTGGGCGCGGATGAGGATTTATCGTGGAGCGGACTTCACAGCTCACGTGTAATAGGAATTATGCGCGGAGCGACAACAGCTCGCCCAAGTGTCAACCCTTCTGGGCGGAGCGGACTTCTCAGCTCACCCGAGTGTAAGTCTTTCAGCGACGAGCGAACTATTCAACTCACGGGTCATCATTGAGCGCGGAGCGGACTTTCAGTGCGAGTGGACCCAGCTCGCCTGAGTGTCAACCCTCCTGGGCGAGGCAGACTCAGCTCGCGTGACATTTAAACCATTATGGCGCGAGGCGGACACTTCATCTCACCCGACTGTCACCCCTTCTGTGCGAAGCGAACTCCTCAGCTCGCCTGGTAGTATCAGCCTTTCTGTGTGAGGCGGACCCGTTCAATACACCTCTTAAGTACGGACTTGGGGGGACTGGGACCGGGTCCATGTTGGGGACATATGACTGGTCTATGGGCATTTTGTATATTTAGTCCCCACTCAAGATGTGTCTTGAACAAGAACTTGGGGGGACTTGTTGTCGGTAGTTAGGAAACTACCTCCCCTGCCCATAGACCAGTCATGAAACTTGTAGACCGACGTCCAGGTTACCTCGCCATGGTGAAAGATCATCGGTACCACATCGGGAAGGTGCTTCTCCAAGCTCCACGAGAAGGCACCATGATAAGATAAATTCCTAGTTAGTCCCACATCGGAAGTATGTAATAAGAGGAAACCTTCTTTGTCTATAAAAGGAAGGCTCCCCCTGTGTAGATAGAGAGATTTAACTCCCGGATCCACCCTCACCATATATAGAATGAATGTATATTATGCTCCCTCTCCCTCCCCTACTCCTCATGGGCGGGATGGATGGATGCACTTGTAACACCAAAGGCCTATTGGCCATGATAGTTGATTCGTAAGTGGACGTAGCCATGTCCTCCGAGGCATGGCGAACCACTATATGTCCTTGTCTTGCTCATGATTGTTCATATTAGTGCTCCACAGTGATTCCGCATGGCCCTCCCGGTTTATGCAGAAACAACCTTAAAACCTGATTGAAATCAATTGTCAATTGATGATCAGATATCAATTAAATTAAATTAATCGGACATCCCCAAAATAATTGGTGATGATTTGCCAGCGGTCAGGCGAACTGTACTTCGCGAGGCGAGCTAGACTTCGCGAGGTGAAATAAACTTCGCGAGGCCAAATGGACTTTGTAAGGCGAACTAGACTTCGCAAGGCCAAATGGACTTTGTGAGGCGAACCGAACTCCGCGAGACGAATTGGACTCCGCGAGGCAAACCAGACTTCGCGAGGCGAACCGGACTTTGTAAGGCAAACCGGACTTCACGAGGCGAACCGGACTCTGCGAGGCAAATTGGACTCCGTGAGGCGAACTGGACTTCGCGAGGCGAACCGGATTCTGCGAGGCGATTTGGACTTCACCAGGTGAACCAGACATCACGTAGAGATAAACGAGGCGAGATGGCCCCGTGTAGGGGAACCTCACGAAGGAGCTAGATGACAGAGTTCGCATGCATACAGGGATATACGTCTAAGATAAGTCGTCCGCGAACTGGAACCAGAAATCACCACTTGTTTGGAAATCAAGGTTCCTCGTGAGATACCTTCCATATCCGCGAGATGACTCGCCCCTTACTAAAGGATATTGATCAAAACATGACATTCAATCCAAAACGATCTGGGCATATCTAAATCTTAAGATCTGATTGATTTGATTGAGTTGAAATAGGCAAGTAAATCAATCAGTCAAGATTCATTGATTCGATTAAGGAAATATTATTGATTCAGAATCTTGATTACATGCCTTAAGTGGAGGCATGCTAACACTATAAATACCCCCTCTCATACCGAGAGGAAGGGAGCATAAACAGAAGCAGCGAACTAGAGAGAGAAAATCCCTCCGCGAGCTCAAAAGTCTCCCTTAAACCCTTGAAAAACTATCAAGCTCCCTAAACAGCCAGTTCTTTTTCAAATCCAAATCCTAAACCCTTGAAGAACTATCAAGCTTCCTAAATAGCCAGTTCTTCATCAAATCCAAATCCTAAACTCTTGAAGAACTATCAAGCTCCCCAAATAGCCAGTTCTTCACCAAATCCAAATCCAAATCTCAAATACTTGTTACGTGATCAACCCGCGTAACCCTCAAGAACAAGTGCTTGTCACCCTTGAGTTAAACCTATATTCGGAGATAGAATCAGAGGAATTCACAAAGATTGTAACCCGCATTCGCATTAATTAAATTAAATTATTCTTTGTACACGTGTTGTTATGTTATTTTTCACAGATATTTTCATGTTTACATACTTCTTTCATCAGGTTTTGGACGGGCTGACCGCTTGTGACTATTAGTTGGCCGCATAGGCTACGAAAATTGTCTTACCAGTGGTAAAAACACCTAATAAAAAATAGGGGGATTTTCATATACACCCAATTTTGAAGAGTGGTTTTAAATAAAACTCACATAATATTTTTTTCTGATAGACATCTAAAATGTATCAATTATGATACATATTATGTCCTATTTTTTCTAAATTTTACACAATTGCCACCATTTAACTATAACATATAAACATAATAAATAAGCTTAATTGATGTTGTCTTAAATACCTTGATTATGAGTTTTTCTTCTAACACTAACATTTTTCAATCAATTTGCAAGAATCATGCAGTTTTCTTTATTTTTATGAAAAAATCTAGATGAAATAAATACATTATATGATCTATATATCAGGTAAAATATAATATAAATAAGACATCTGATTATTAAAGTAAAAAGAAGAAATTGTATAGTGTTACCGTAAGCCCTAAGCCCTAAACCCTAAACCCTATACCTTAACCCTATACCCTAAACCCAATTTTGAGTATTCTTTGTTGGTATATTATCATATCATGTCCTATTTAATAGGTACATTAGAAATGTAAATGTTCTCTCGATCAGGATGAGAAATGATATAATAATATACCTAAAAAGAAAAAAATTAATCAAAGAACAAGAACGTGTACCTTACAATTAGACATTTTTCGACTATGCAGAAAGACACCAAATGTGAGCTTAAGAATGAAAAGAATCATTCTATTACAAATGACATACATATAACATATATATATATATACACACACTCAAGTTAGTAACAACAAGGTAAGAAATTAAAGAATGTAATTGATTATGATAAAGTTAAATCCAGCTAAATTTTAGCTCAGTATTTGAGTTTCAAATTGATGCTAAAATTGAGAAAGATACTAAATTTAGCTTTATAACGCCTGAAGGGCAAATCAGAGAAACTAAAAAATGAAGAAAACTATTAATTATAGACATATGCTCTATATAGTAGGCCTGGGCATGGGCCGGGACGAGCTAGGAATAGAGTGATCCCGAGCCCGAACCCAAAATTTTGAATAGGGACAGGACGATACGGGATTAGTGTTTTTGAGAAATGATCCCGATAGACCCAAATCCCGTTTGAGACCGGGCCAGGACCGGGCCTAAAACGGGCCTTTGAACCAAAAAAAGGAAAAAAACAGCAAAAAACTTTTTCTAAGCAGAACCTAAACACATATGCTTCATGCATGTGATCCTTGTATGCTTTAAGTTCCAACCAAAAAAGGAGAAATTACTGATCCTTCTTACTAACACAACCGATTCCTACTCCATTTCATGGTTTCTATGTAGTAGAATCCAATTTATATCATCTAAATACTACTGGTAGAAAAAACCTAAATTGTGAAAGAAAGAAAAGAAGAAAAAACATATCTAATTACAGCCGAAAAGAAAAGAGTCGCATATGAAGTGTAAACCCGTCAGAATTTCATCAAAAAAGATCAATAATTCAACAAAGAGAAAGCATTTACATGCCAAACCAACTAGCCATCACCAAAAAGATTAGAGGATTCAATTCAATTTAGAACCAAATTTCCCAAATTCCAATTGGAAATCCCAGAAATCATCAAAAAACTGAAAATTGATACCTAAAAATTAGAGAGCGAGCAGCAACACGAAGCAAAAGAAGAATCAAATTGAATTGAAAACCAACAGAAAGAGCGAGAAATAGCAGGCGGGGTGTCTTTGATTTCCGTCACCGGCGTTTTGGGCAGAGAGAGACTGGGTGGGTCTGTTAAAAAGTGACGATGGCGATGGAGACGATGGTCTGAGAGTTCGCAAAGAGAGAAAGAGAGAGAGAGAGAGAGAGAGAGAGAAGAAGAAGAAGTGAAGAGCAAGGCTGAAGACTCTACTTCTTCTCCCAACTCACCTTGCACCGATCGAGATGTGACGGTTAAAAAGTGACAATGTCTGAGAGTTCGCAAAGAGAGAGAGAGAGAGAGAGAGAGAGAGAGAGAGAGAGATCGAAGAAGTGAAGACTGAAGAGCGAAGACTGAAGTGCGGCTATGATAGAATTAGGTTTAACAAATTACCACAGATCGGACGGTGTAGATTAACTCACATCACATTGATTATTTTAAACGGGATGGGCCGGGCCTAAACTGGATCCAGCTAACAATGCCCGATCCCGAACCCGATTTTCCAAAACGGGATAGGATCGGGATGGGCCTTCAATATTCAAAACGAAGTCTCGTCTCGTCCCGTGAAATTTAGGGACGGGCCTTCGGGATCGGGACGGGCCTTCGGGACCGGTTTCGGATGCCCAGCCCTAATATATAGTAAATTTGCTTACGTGGAGTGGCTGTAAAATGAAAGAAAAATATGTATGAGTTTATTATAAAAGAGATCTAATATTTTGGGTTTTTATCTAATTTTCTTTAAAAAATATCTTTAAAAATTAAAAAGAAACTAATTAAAAAATTTAGACCCTCATAATTGCAAACCACACATAGATGTGAACTTGTGTGATTAATATGGTATCATTACTATCATGTAATCTTTGATAAAAGCAGTCGACTAACCCTTATGTTTCGGTGAGCTGCCTATGCTTCTAATTGACGAGTTTGACATAGCCTTAGACAAATTAACGTTAGTGAAAAGTCATTGCACGTATGTGTGTACAAATTAAAACTAAAAGATCGATATACTTGAATACTCTCAAGAATCGAAAACGTTAAACGCAATAGACATGTTATTAATTATTTCGATGTTACCACAATATACATTGCATAACAATGAAAATCCAGAGCAGTTTAAGTAATTTGTCGAGGATACCAATGAAAACATAATCTTTCCAATATCATTTTATGTGATATTATTGAAGAGAAATTTTATTCACACACTCCTAAACACTAAATATACATCCTTTTTTTCATACACTCATAATCACATCCTCTCTTTTTTTTTTTTATGACTACCCTTTAATCATGAAACTACAAAATGACTTATTTAGAGATTGATGATATCTTTTTTCTTTTTCTTGGAAATTGGTAACCTCAAGTAATAATCTTCATCTAACTAGGCAGTTGTGGAGCCAGGATTTGAAGCTTGGGAGGGTGGTCCAACATATATAAGGGAGTGTACGTTAAAATTTCATAAAAAATTACGTACCTAACTCAAAATTTTGTGTATTTTTGCTTGGACGTAGAAGATGATCATCTTCAATATACATCTCCTAAAATTATACAAAAATTAAAAATGTACAAGTGAAGAAAGTAGTAATTTATTCATTTAACACTTTACATTCTTGTTTTGTTTTGGTAAACTCGTTAATTTTCCTATTTAATAATTTAAAAAAAAATCAATTATCTTACCTATTTTGATTGTTCCGACATAAAAACCATTCAATTAATAAATACATTTCTTAGTATAATTGTTTTGTCTTCATAATTAATTGATTATGAGAAATTAGGGGGGGTTAATGATATAATTAAACTAAATTTTAATGATAGTTAACCAATTAAGAGCTAAAATTTCAAACTTTCCAAGAGGGTTCAGACCCCTCCAGGCCAAACTATAGTTCCACCTCTGTAGCTAGGATAATATTGTGGTCCAAGTTGGATTACAGTTAGAAAGTTGCATGTGGGAATGAGTGACATTGATCAAGTTTTTGTAGAAGAAATCCAAAATTCCAAACGAATAATCCATTGATCGAGTTAAAATGATATCTAAATAATAGGATGTGTATGTAGCGAATATGTATGGTGTATTGTGTATGAGGATAGTTTTGGAAGTTTAGGGTTTTGTATCTAGTAAAATGTTAAAATTAAAAGGTTAATAGATGGTGTTGTTTTGGCCATGTTCCTCAGCGCGCGGAGCAGAGGTAACTAGTGAACAAATAGTGAGGGAGATTGTTGCGAGCGTGTCATTTCGCGGACGAGGAAAGACCTTGTATGCGAGTTTGACTTCTTGATCAGGTGGAAGAGGGGTTTCCAGGTGCCACCTCAGATGAGAAATTTACGAGCACAAGGCGATCGATACTCACGGTGGGACGCGAGCAGAGCAACAAAGGGAATCAGGGTGATCGGGGGCGAGTCCAGGAGGGCTCTGAGAAAACCTATGCGGCGGCGCGCTTAGGGTTAGGGTTTTCGAGAGGCTCGAAAAGGGTTTCAACTAGGTTGAAAGGTTCTGTTTTTATTTGTTGAGAGATTTGATTATGTCCAAGTTGTGTGTTTCGAGTCTCCTTATATAGAAGTTTGACTTGCGGCAGAAGAAAGGTATTCATAATCCAAATTGGATTCTGAAACCCTAATGTCACAAGGACATTGTTTCACCAGCGCAGACCAACCAGCTTGTGACACATGTCCAGTTCACACACTCCATTCCGCATAGGGCATTGCTTCCGACATGCCAACTAAAGACTCCTATGCGAACTGGAATTAGGCACATCTTTACCTCGCAGGGTGTCACAGAATCAAACCATCTCGCGGGGCTTTCTAGCTCGCGAGCCAAAAGAAAGTCTTTTAATTAATAAGGGCAACAGGGATTGGCCCAAAGCATGTCAAAAACTTGTGAGAGTCTTCAACGATTAAATGTGATATACGCGGACTCCGCCTATGTCTTTCTCGCGAAGCTTCCCACGCGAGCCAGTTCGCCAGCTCGCCTCGATGTGATCCGCTTGCTTCGCCTACGTGAAGTGTCAATCTCGCCTCACCTACGCGGAGTGTCAATCTCGCCCATGTGGAGTCAGCTAGTCATTCCGCTCGCGAACTGTGTAGTCCGCGCGAAGTCATTCTGGGTGCGAACTGTGTATTCCTCACGAAGTCATTCTGCGTGCGAACTGTGTAGTCCTTGCGAAGTGTGTTTTTCCACTCGAGCTGTGTAGTTCGCGTGAAGTCTCGTTTGCACGCGAACTGCGTAGTCCACGCGAAGTCATATTACTTGGACGACCTCTCTGTCTGATTGTGTAGTGGTAGGGCGACCTCTCTGTCTTATGCCTTGCTAAAAGCTTCCTCTGGCTAGAGCCATGGTACGAGTACCACTACTAGAAGCACCAGCTGATGTCTGACCCATGGCTTGTGTAGGAGCATATGTGGCTCTCTGGGTCAATAGGGGACAATCCCTCTTGAAGTGATCTAGCTGCCCACACTGAAAACATCCCCCTGGCTGAAATTGACTCTGCCCAGACTAAAAAGACTGTCCACCAGAAGTTCCACTCCTACTGCTCGATCCACTCCTGAATCGCCCAAACTGATGCCCAATAAAATTTCTGAAGGATCTACTACCATGCCTCTTGAATCTCCCTCTAAAACCAGAGCCAGAACTCGAACTGCTACCATGCCCACTGCCAATAGATGATCCAAAACCAGAGGTGGATGCCAATTTCTTTGATGAACCCTGGCTAGGACCACCAGAATCACGAAGATGGCCAGTTGCTAACTCCTGTGCCTCTATATTAATAGCAAAAGTCACTACTTGGTGAAATGACTGATATGGCACAGCTGTCATCCTGGCTGAATAAATACCACCAAGGCCCTTGGTGAACTAATAAATCTTCTCCTGCTCTGTCTTCACCAAATCAGGCACATAGTAAGACAACTCCCAAATCGCTGCTCAAAAGCCATCACTGACATATCATAACTCTTCTTCAAATTCAGGAACTCCTCTCTCATTCGGTTGACATGAGCATGACTAATGTATCGCTCTCTAAAAAGAGTTGTAAACTAATCCCAGGACATATGATTAGCATAATCACCCATACCTCTACTCAAATCAAGCCACCAATGCCATGCTTCCTTCTCCAAAAACTGGGTAGCCAAGCCCACCTTCCTATCCTCGGGGCACCTCACCTGAATAAATATTTTCTCTATGGTCTCTAACCAATTATGAGCATCCAAGGGCTCAATAGCATGGCTAAATGCTCTAGCTCCATTCTTGTATGCTCTTTCATAATTTATCTCAGAGCTAAGGCTAGTGCTAAAGCGCTGAAAAAACTGCTCCATGGCATTAGCCCAATCACCATGTACTTCCTCATCTTCCCCCCCCGGGATGATTCTACTTAGGTGCTCGGCAAGGAGGCATGCTACTTGAGAATAAAATATTTAGCACACGAAATAAGGAAATGACAATTACCCACATACTTAATAAACACTTAGCATACAAGCATATAATACGAATGGATCTGTTGCAATCGGACCATCACTCTAAGGACACTAAGTATTACTAAGCACATATGGTAGTGATAAAGAAAGACAAGAATCAGACAACCTAATGCTCTGATACCAATTGTCAGGACCTACCCTGAATCTCCCCCTTGAAATCCGGAATAAATCATGCGGGACCCACCTCAAGGGAAATTCTACCAAAAATATTGGCGAAACCTCCATTGATAATGGGTAACCCTAACTGAGAGAAAAGTCACCAAACCTAACTCATCTAAAAAAACTTAAAATTCACGACTCCTGGAGCCACCCGTTCCCTCTAATAAACAACCAACACCCCAAACTCACAATAATTCCCAAACAATATCCATAAATATAATCTCTCAAATAAACATAAAAAAATGAATCTTTTTCATCAGCTCTTATCACACTTAAACCATCCTATAATTATCAGAACATCTACTAGGAAAATGAGAACAACAATACAATATGTTAAACTGGTAACCTATATGGGAAAAATGGATGAGGTGGGGATGTATGACACGCCTCCTATCCTCGCCGAACCGAACTCTGCAGACTGGGCATTTAAAAACGAAAAGCCCGGGGGAGGAGCATTTAAAACGTTAGAGTGAATGGATAAAAATAAATAACAAAAATATGGAGCAATGAAATCAAATCTATGCTCTCCCATAATTTCCATTAGAAAAATATTTTGCATGTCATTCATGGAAGATTCTCCATAAATATTTACAAATAAAAATGATGAACCAATCTCATTGACTCTCATTAATTAATAAAAATGGGGAAGAGGTTTTACCATAACAATGAGCCTCCAAGGCTAGGGTCGGCGCAAATAAAAATGGGCAAGAGATTTCACCATAACGATGAGTCTCACAGGCTAGGGTCGGAGCCTCTCAGGCTATAATAGCGTCCCACGCGAAGCGCCCTACTCACTTATAGTGAGTAGTCGCTAATAATGGCTAGCTAACATATATATATATATATATATACCGATCGGTTGCCTCCCAGACTAATATAGCGTCTCACGCTAAGCGTACTACTCACCTATAGTGAGTAGCCACTAATAATGGTTAGCTAACAATAATGATTATATATCAACCCTTTATGGTGAAATAAAAGAAATAACAAATATTCAGAACGTCACTTTCCCAAAAACTAATATAAAATCACTTGACATGTCCCACATGTCAAATAAAATGCTCAAGAGAGTTCCTAAAAATAAATGGAACTCTTTACTCCAAGAAATTATAAAATCTCTAATATGCCTTTGAAAATTAAATAAACTTTATTGCATGCAAGACATTCAAACCAAAGGTTCACTCACAGTGCTCGGCTATGCTTGCCGACGACTCGAGACTTCCTCCAAATGATCCTCCCCACGTCCTGAATAATAATTAATATTAATTTCCATTCAACATTAAAACTTCAATAAATAATTCCATAAAATTAAGGGTCTAAAATCAATCTTCTTCCTTGCCCATTTTCTCCATCTTTAATCCATTATAACTCAAGATTCACCACCATCACCGATAACCAAAAATTAACCTTATACGCATTTTAAAACCGGTTAACCCAACTACTGATATTCCATTCTAATCACCGCCAAAATCCTTAACCATTGAAAAATCACCAACATTATCAAAACTCCTCCAAAAATTCCAAACTATACTTCATTAAACTCATCTCCTTAATACCATCTTAAAAACATGAAAAATCAGCCCCTAAGGTGAGTTTAGCTCCGCAGGCAGCCGTTCTCTGGCGACCTCCAATGCTTCTCAAATTTTAGCACCACACTCCTCTCAACCCGCACAACAACTTCCTTAACTAGCACAAAATCTAATTCTAAGCATAACTAGGCTGATCGGACTAAAACCTTAAATTGAGCCCTAGAACTTCAATTATACATTTCTCAACAACAAGATCGAATTAACCCTATTCATTTGGAGGGATTTCTCACCTAGATGAGGGCTACAAGTTGAGCCAAAAATTTCGGCCTATGGTGGCCGGAGGACGGAGCTCCAGCGAAGAGACAGTCGGCAGCGGGGAAGCGGATTTCTCCCGCTTGGCGGCGACCCGTGCACGATTTCCGGCCTAGGGAGAGAGAGAAGGTGGCGGGGGTCCGAACGGGACTAGTCCGGCGGTCCCAAGCGGCTGGAGGGAGAGAGAGAGAGAAGAGAGAGAGAGAAAGAAATGGGTGTTGGGCTTCCCACACCCGGTCCAACTTAAAAACCCTAACCAAAATAACCCACTAAATTTTTACCCATATTTTACCAACACAAAAATTTCCTTTTTAGAGGATAACTTTTCCATGCTAATTCCGATTTTAACGCGTAGCATATCTACGAACTCGTAATCACGTCCTCTACAACTTTCATGAAGAAAGTTTTCCCAAATTCCAAACAGAAGAAAAAGTCAACTTTAAGGTCTTTAACAGTAAACGGTTACTTAATAAGGTAAAAGACTAAAATAATACCAAAGTAAATAACCGTAAAATAACTTAAGGACTGGGGTGTGACACATAAACTCTTAACACACTTTACCCAAAAATAATACAACATCTTATGGTTATCAGAGCAACTAACAGAAGGAAGTGAGAAAATATACAAGTAGGTTAATCCGGTAACCTACGAGAGAAAACTGGATGAGGTGGAAAATATAACTCGCCTCCTACACTCGCTGAACCGAACTCTGCAAACTGGGCATTTAAAAACGAAAGGCATAGGAGAGAAGCATTTAAAAACGTTAGCGTGCGTGGACAAAAATAAATAATAATAATATTGACTTAAATATAGAGCAATGAAATCAAAGTTATGCTCTCCCAAATTTTCCATTGAGAAAAATATTTATGCATGCCACTCTTGGAAAATCTCCAAAAATATTTATGGATAAGAATGATGAACCAATCACATTGGTCCCAATAAATCATAAAAATGGGGAAGAGGTTTCACCATAACGATGAGCCTCTTAGGCTATGATAGCGTCTCACGTTAAGCGCTCTACTCACCTATAGTGAGGACCACTAATAATGTCTAGCTAACAAATAAATATAAATACCGATCGGTTGCCTCCCAGGCTATAATAGCGTCTCACGATAAGCGCTCTACTCACCTATAGTGAGGACCGATAATAATGGTTAACTAGCAATAATCAATATATATCAACCATTTTATGGTGAAGTAAAATATTAAAATAAAAAGATCAACACTTCCCCAAAAATTATAATAAAATCATAACGCACAGTATAGTTCCGAATTGTACTTGGAAATATCACGTAATAATATAAATCACTTGACATGTCTCACATGTCAACTAAAATTAGCAAGAAAGTTCCGGAAAAATAAATGGAACTCGATAATCCAAGAAAATATTAAATCTCCAAATGCCTTCGAAATTAAATAAACTTTAACGCATGCGTGATATTAAAGTCAAAGGTCCACTCACAGTGCTCGGCTATGCCTGCCGACGGTCCGAGGCCTCCTCCACACGATCCTCCTGACGTCTTGAACAATAAATAATATTAAGTCTCCAGACTAGATTAAAGCTTTAATAAATATTCCAAAATAAAAGGGAGTAAAAATTCTCCTCCCTTGCCCAACTTCTCCACTTTTAAACTATTAAGGCTCTAATTTCACCACAATCACCGATAGTCATAATTAACCTTTTTAGAGTTTAAATCCTGCTCAATCAACTGTCGAATTATCATTCTAATAACCGCCACAATCCTTAATTATTGAAAAGTCTCAAACCTTATCAAAACTTCTCAAAAAAATCCAAACTTTACTTTATTAAACTCCTCTCATAAAAACAAACTCAAAAACATGAAAAACTACCCCTAAGGGGCGGCACCGCCGGCAGCCGAACTTCGGCAACCTTTAATGCTTTCCAAATTTTAACACAATATTCCTCTCAACCCGCACAACAACTTCCTTAAGCAGCACCAAATCCAATTCTAATCCTAACTAGGGTAATCAAACCAAAACAGTAAAATAAGCCTTACAACTTCAATTATACATTTCTCCGTACCAAGATTGAATTGAGTCGATTCTTTTTGAGGGATTACTAACCTTGATGAGAGCTACAAGATGAGCCAAGAATCACTCGCTATGGTGGCCGGAAGAGGGAGCTCCAGCGAAGGAACAGTCGGGTTCTTAGAGGCGTTTTCCTCCCGTTCAGCAGCGTCACAGACCAGGTCACTGGCCCGGGAAGGGAGAGGATGCGACGGGAGTCCGAACAGAGCTGGTGCGGCGGTCGGAGCTGGCCTGACGACGGCAAATGGTGGCGGGGAGTTTCTAGGAGGGAGAGGGGCTCGGGGGACTCGGGAGAGAAGAGAGAGAGAGAGAAAAGAAAGGGTTGTGCTTTTTCCCACCCGGTCCAACACTTAAAACACCCAATAATAAAGCCTAATAAAAATTTACCTATTTACCAACTAATGTTTACCCTTTTTATCTGGTAACTTTTTCATGCTAACTCCGATTTTAACGTATAACATATCTAAGAATTCGTATTAACTTCCTCTACGACTTCCTTAAAGAAATTTTTCTAAAATAATTTTCCTCCTAAAGTCCTTAACGGTAATCGGTTACTCAAAACGGTAAAAGATTAAAGTAATACCAAAAATAAATAAGCGTAAAATTACTTAAGAACTAGGATGTGACAATAAAACCCTTGTAAATTCGTAATTATTGGAGCCCTTGTAAATTCGTAATTATTGGAGCCCTTTTAAAACGTTTTGGAAATTTCATAGAGAAAAAAAAAAAAAAAAGCCCCAAGGACAAGAAATTGAAAGAAAGGAGGGAAGGAAGAAAAAGTCAGGGGAGGGCAAAACGAGTCTATCCAACTGCCATAAAAACAAAGAGGTGGAGCTGGCCCACAGGTTTGAACGGTCAAACAAGACTGTTGAAAGTTGAAAATCCAGACATCAATTTTTGGGCTCTTGTGTTTTGAGTTTTGACTCTCTCTCTCTCTTCTTCAGACAAAACCAACCCAACCTGGCAACCCCAACCCTCTTGTAATCTCTCCTCCACATTTCAATTCCAATTCCTCTCTCCCCTCTCTCTGTCTCTCCTTGTTCGTTCAACTACTGGAATCACCTTTGACGCTTTCTCCCATCCATCTCTGATCAACGGCTCATCACACACGATCACTGCCACGCTTTCATTTCCACAAACCACCTATGACCCGATCGGTATGTCTCTCACGCTTTCTTTTCGTTTTGTTCGTTTTACTTCTCCGGCCACCGCTTACGTGTTTTTTCTTTCCGATTATGCTGAATACCTTCACTCTTCATATGTATTTTGTATATACATTTTTGATAATTGAATTTTTCTTCTGCTTTATCTGATGATTGGTTACCATGAGAGTGACATAGGAATTGAAAATTTGTTACAAGGATTATTTGAAACATATTTTTGCTGCTTCTGTTTGATTTCTCGGAAGTCGCTGCGCGTGTTTTGTGCTTGCTCAGTTTTCATTAGCTCTAATCTTTCATTTAATATTGTTTTAATTGCACCTTTTGTTGTCCACTACGCTCCCGGAGGATTCGTTGAGTCTTCAATCTTACACCCTTTATTTTTAGCACTATCGAACTATGGCTTTCTCTTGAAACAATTTCGTATTAGATTTTTTTTTTTCTGGTGTTAAGACTCTTTGTGTAATGTTCATACAACTCTTTTGACCATTGTCCAACTTGAATGTTCTTCCATGTTGGTTTATGTATATTTGATGATGGCAAGTTGTATCATCTTGTTATGTATCATTTTGGTTTAAAGGAGTTCCTGTTGTTTAATGCTAATATGTTCATATGTTTTCTGTTGGTTACTAGTTCAGCCATTGATTTTTTTAATTGAGGCGACAAAAGGAATCTAGAAGACAAGTATCTCAGTTCTTCATTGTGCTCATGGCCTCTGTAAGTGTGGCTCCTGCATCTGGATTAAGAGACCACATTGGAAATACAGTTGCTCTCGACAGTTTGCCGAATGAAATGAATGACATGAAAATTAGGGATGACAAGGTTAGCAATTCCCACTCATTATTCTGCTTCAATATTTGTCATTGGAATGTTTCTTTTGAATAAAGTCTCCTCCTAGATTGTGAAATCTGTAAGTAATGTTTTTCTTTTGACAGGAAATGGAAGGAACTGTTGTTAATGGTAATAGTACTGAAACAGGTCATATAATTGTCACAACTATTGGTGGAAGAAATGGCCTGCTGAAACAGGTGACTTTTTTTATATGATTTCTGTTCTTAGCTTATGTACAGATGCCTTTTGTTCTGTTTACTTAAATTGATTCTGGTATACTTTTCTTTTTGATGACTGTAGACAATAAGCTATATGGCTGAGCGTGCTGTTGGACATGGATCTTTTGGATTGGTTTTCCAGGTAATTTTTTAATTACAGTGGTGTGGATTAGTTTAATTTCAGTGACCTGTGTGAATTGTTTCCTAACTTAGATTTCATTATCAAAATTCACCTCGCGAAATTGCTATTGTAATGTTTTTATACAGGCCAAGTGTTTGGAAACTGGAGAAACTGTTGCTATTAAAAAGGTTCTTCAAGACAAAAGGTACAAGAATCGGGAGTTGCAAACCATGCGTCTTCTAGACCACCCCAACATTGTGTCTCTTAAACATTGTTTCTTTTCCACAACTGAAAAGGATGAGTTATACCTTAACCTTGTTCTTGAGTATGTCCCTGAGACTGTCCATAGAGTGATCAAACATTATAGTAAGATGAACCAGAGGATGCCGATGATTTATGTTAAACTCTATTCTTATCAGGTATGCTTTTGCACAAGTTTAAATTGTTTTATGCCCTTCTCAAAAAAGAAAAAAAATGAAAGAAAAAAGAATGAAGAGAAATGTCTATGGAATACACATTATATGAATTTAGCGTGTTTTTTACTCTTTCTTTCTTTTTCTTTTTTTTTCAAATGTGTTCTTGAATCATGGTAAATACAAAATATGTTTAATGGAATTGGTAATGCAGCTTAATGAAAATGGATATTACTCTGGCTTTTTATTAGCTCTTAAATCTTGTTATTAATGTGCTGTTACAGATTTGTAGAGCACTTGCTTACATTCACAACACTATTGGATTGTGCCATAGAGACATAAAGCCTCAGAATTTGTTGGTAAGTTGATATTAGCGATGTAGTATACCTGAATTTTATGTGAAATGCATAAACAAGTCAATTGATCATCTATCCACATTCCCACAGGTCAATTCACATACGCACCAGCTTAAAATCTGCGACTTTGGTAGTGCAAAAGTCTTGGTTTGTTTTCTGCACCGAGGCATTTTCTGAATATTCTCTTATTCTGGCTTATTGTCATTATACTGAATTGGATGTACATGTGACAGGTAAAGGGGGAACCCAATATTTCTTACATATGTTCAAGATACTATCGAGCACCTGAACTTATATTTGGTGCAACAGAGTATACCACAGCGATTGACATCTGGTCTGCTGGATGTGTTCTAGCTGAACTTCTCCTCGGACAGGTTGGAGTTGTTCTCCTTTTAAGCTAATTTGTTCTTTCATTCAGACTCATTGATGTAAAATATGGTGTGCTAATTATGAGTTACCTGTTTGTTCCAGCCTCTATTTCCTGGGGAAAGTGGAGTAGACCAGCTTGTTGAAATCATTAAGGTAATTTAGAGCTTTGAATTAATTATCTCCATTTTAAAGTCTGTTAGAGAATGGATGATAGGAAAATGATTTAATTGTTATTCTCATAATGATTTATCCTACTGTTTTGTAGGTTTTAGGCACACCAACGAGGGAGGAAATTAAATGCATGAACCCTAATTATACAGAATTTAAATTCCCCCAAATTAAAGTTCATCCATGGCACAAGGTACTTGGACTGTCACATCTGGTTTATTTAGTTCCAAGAAATTTGCATGTTAATATTCTTTTTATATGATTATTCACCAGATATTCCACAAGCGCATGCCCGCTGAAGCTGTGGATCTCGTATCAAGGCTACTTCAGTACTCTCCAAACCTCAGAAGTACAGCTGTGAGTACTTTTTATCATATCCATGATTTTAGGTTGTATATATTTGAACTCATTTTATATCTCCAAAGGTTTCAGTATATCCAAAGATAAAAGAAAAGAATGAACATTATAGCTCTATGTCTGACAAAAGCCAGTTGTTTTAGGTTGTGTTATATCCTCAAATTATGAAATGCCCATTGATTCTATTTTGCATGTGCAATCCCATGTGTAGTTGATTATATCATTATTTGTCTGTTCTAAATTATCTATGGTGTTTACGAGGAGCATGTGCCTTTGAGATTAGTTTTGATAAGCAACCAGTTTTAGTGAGCTTGAGCCTTGCATGGTACTTTGTGTGCTCAAATCTCGTGTTAAATGGTTTTATATTTTTATTTTTTTGGATGCAGTTGGAGGCCTTGGTTCATCCCTTCTTTGATGAGTTACGGGACCCTAATACCCGCCTGCCAAATGGACGTTTTCTTCCCCCACTGTTCAATTTCAAGGCTCATGGTAATAATCATTATAGAAACTGTGATTTTCAACATTGATTTTATTGGATGAGATGTTTAAGCCTAGTTTGTAACTTTTGTTGGTGCTCTATTCTCATTCACTAGAACTCAAGGGAGTACCTGCAGAGATGATTGTCAAGCTGATCCCAGACCATGCAAGAAAGCAGTGTGCCTTCCTTACATCGTGAGTGTTCTTTATTTGATGTTTTCCCTGCCCAGATGAAAAATGTGGTCTGCTCTCCTTAATGTGATTGTCATATATAAGAAGCAATATTATTTACATCCTTCATTTGTTCCCTTTATTTGTTGTTTGTAGAGGTAGAAAGCCAAATTAGGAAGGCTCTGCTTATCAGATGCTTTAAATCTGATTGTGTTTACCTATGTAGGATTCCAAGTTATAGTCCTTGTAAACCACATGAGCACTGTTACCAGCAAAATGTAAATTTGCAATGTTAACGGATTTAATGAAAAAAGTAGTCTTTGTGGAAAAATGTTCAGATGTGTTTGGTATGATTGTGTTTATTTGATCTAATGTTCAGATATGTCAACAGTTGCGCTTTATAAATTAATAAACATGAAAATGGATGGAAACAGTAAAGAAAGATATTAGGGTAGCCGCGGATGATGTTAGGTGAAATTACAGTTATTCCTTTACCTTATTCATGTAAAGAGAATTTTTGGTTGACTTGCTGTTGTAAAGATCGGTAATGTTGGAGAAATTGTATGGTAATTGTGAGGGAAAATGAATTTCTTGGGCATACCCACTTTTTCTCCTCTTTAGAGAAATTTGTTCATCTTGTTGTGTTGTTAGTAAGGATTGAAATATCGGCATCAGTATATCTATCGAATATATCAAGGATATCCAGCAAAAAATATAAAAAATTGGGGAAGAAATTTTTTTTTTAAATTTATTGGATTTACATATAAATAGTATAAAATTACGAACATTAACTTTATCGACATCTAGAAAAAGACTCAAGGTGGTTGAAAAGATGCACTCGGGTCTCTCACTCCATATTCAGATATCCCTCGAGGGGAATACTTATTTTTTAGAAATTATTCGAGACCTTCAATTTTCATTGTGATATACCTTAGCGGAATTACTTCTCTCATTTTTGGAGGTGATTTTTTTTTATGCCCAAAATTTTTACATATATCACTTTAATATATATCGGAGATATATCGTAAATATCTTAAATATTAGAGATATTTGACGGAATCGATGATATATCAGAGATACGATATAATATAAGATATTTATCTCTCTAAATATATATATCGAAAGATATATCAGATATATGGCAGAGATGTCAATCCTTGATACTTACGAGTGTAAGCACCAACCACATCCGCGAATCAGACATGTCATACTGTCATAGTGCATGGAACTTAGCCTTTCGGGTTCATGTATCGTACATGTGAGATTTCATAGTCAAACGATGCCGATTTCTTAGAGATCAGCATAAGATTCAAGACAAATCATTTATCAGATATCCAAGTGTAGTATTTAGGTTATTATTTTTCTGCAACACATGTTTTGAAATGCTGGAATTTGGTCTCTTAGTTGGTTAAATTTTATTTGTGACAAGGATTTGGTATGTTGGTTGGTAAAATTAGAACAAATGGAACCATGGCATGAAGGAATCAATAACAAATTCATTAAATTGGTACTTTGGGAAAGGAGGCTGTCTAATGGGGCGGCCGGCTGGGGATGACCAAATGAAGCAAAGAATTACAATAGTCGGCCATATTTTATCGTTTAGAGCAAGCAAATCTTTGATGAACTCAGCTTTGTAATTGCTTTTGTATGATAGACCGCCCCACACAGAGAAAGGTGTTACCCCATTTCTCATTTTTGCTTTGGACCACCGAATCATTTGAATCATTTCAGGGATATATATTTCAGGTAGAAAGAAGATAAGAAGCTGAAGAGAATCCCAAACCACAAACAGTGACCTACACCATTTTTGGTCGACGGAGGAGCTACCCGAGTGGACATCACAGATTCACAAGGAGGGTAACTTATCAGCCAAGTCACCGCCACTACAACAGAAAATATACTCAGCGACAAGCTAACGTTGTCGTTGAAAGTCTAAATTTCTCGCTTAATTAAAAATGCGACAACTTTAAATCGTCGCAACCAGTTGTCGCTTAAAGCGTTTTACCAATTGTTAAAAGCGACGAAATTAGATGGTTTTCGCATTTTCAATATACCATGCAATTGGTTCCTATCATATGATATACTGCGAGACACGTAACTGTGTTACCACAAGTCATATACAAGATTTCATAGTTGTTACAATTTGTAATTTACAAGGTTTTGTTTGTCACATTTAAATTGCGAGGTGTTTGTTGCATGTTCAATATGTGACGTAATTGGTTTCTCACACACACACACATATATATATATATATAGACAACATGTAATTCACCGAGAGACGAGCCGATCCGCCACCTAGAGTGACAGTGCGACACCACAAACACACAAGCCGAGACAAGATCTCATCAACATAAGCCACCGACTAAGAACGGGGTTCCAATTCCGGATTCAGCCAAGCACAGACAGGGAAAAAGGAATCCCATTTACAAGCTTTTCTCGGTAGGGTAGGAAGTGACAATGTAATGAACGAAGCCAATGCCTTTTGGGATGTCTAAATCCCCAGGCCAGCCTTAAGGGCGGGATATGCGTCCGTGAAATCCAATCCACTAAATAATTTGATCTCTAGATCACAGCCTTCTTTGGACTTTTGCTCCTCATTCCGCCTAAAAACCCACGCTTTTCAGCTGATAGGTTGGACTAAATACTCCTCCTGATTTCTGTTTCCAAGCACCAAACTTGCCCATCAAGATAACATCTCTTCCGACCACACCAAGCAGACACCAGTGAGGCCAGAAGCCTATATCGGCATCGCGGTGCAGCGGGACAGGTGCGAATGAGACTAGCGACAACGTTTAGATTTACGCGCGCAGGAGCGCGTTCTAGAGAATGACATGCACTTTTGCTTATATGTAACCTACATTTGTTTTGCTTAACGAATCCTTCAATCTCTTGGGGCGTATAGCCTATATTCATTTTTCACACATTCGGATAATCGTCATAATGTAAGGGGCAAATCTAAGCTTCTTAGATTCAGTATTTGCCTTATTTAGTGTATTTAATATATATTGATCGTTTGTTGAGATTCGTAACAGTAAATTTGTTTAGGTATTGAAGTTTCAGTTATTGTGATTTCTTTCTGAATGAAATAAAAGAACTCAGGAACGTCAATCTCTTTAGTAATGATTCAGCGCGTTTTCAAACTTTTGATTTTCCACTACTACTTCTGTTAATTAATCTGTTGGAAATAACTTGGGTGACCAGCTATGGTCATTTATGTGTGACAAACACCAATGAGAGATGAACAAGTGTCAATAATAATTATAAACAAACATGTCAAATAGTCAAAACCTCTTTGTTATGTCCTTAAATTGCAACCAAACATTTTAAAATGGACACGTGTCCCATGTTTATTGGTTGTGGTTACCTTAAGGTGACCAGCCATTGTCACCGAGGTCGGGTTCATTAATCTAGCTTGCTAATTTACTTATTTTTCCAAGAGATCATGCAATTCTAATCGTTAAACAATAACGTCACTGCATCGAGTTAGATAATAGGTAATACAAGTGGAGCACAAGAAAGTTAAGCAGGCAAACATTATTCTACCAACAACAATCGCTAAGTTATTACTTTGTGAGAGTCAGACAATTACTCATCAGTATGAGGTCTCTTCTACAACGTGCTACAAATTCCATTTTGAATATATGGAAGAAATTGTTACAGCCTTACAGGTTATTTATGAAATTCATGCATATATGGAAGAAACTGTTTCATTAATTAGAGTCCATTTTGAATATTTGTGGTCAGTAATGATTTCTTTTTACAAAATAATAAGATTCCTTATGGAAAGATAATAAAAGGGATAAAGCTAAAATTTAATGACATTATTTTCATTTCAAAGTAGAAGAACAGAAAATAAAGACGTTATATATTGGTTTTGGGGTTAGCTCTCAGAAGAAACCTGTATCCCCTATAATGAACCAACACATGTTTGGCAATTCAGAAATTAGCTCAAAAGAAAACATACCAACTGGGTATAAGTCCCTCGATTGCATCGACTAGTCAACTTTATGAAAAGATTAATACAGCTTCATAATTAATTTACACAGGGTGTGAACTTCATGTCTTCTTATATATGAATCAATTGCTATATTATCTGTTACATTTTACCCCAGTTCTTGTTGTTCTCAGCAGTCTTCCCATTCTGAATCTGGCCTAGCTTGTTTGAGTTTTCGAGTTGAACCAAACAACTTCCCTAAATTTTCCAACTCTTGAATATGAGTACGACTAGTGAACAATCGCCGAGTTCATATTCTCCTTCCCGTACTACTACTTCTTCAATGGAACAGGTATGAGACTCAAATTGTTAATGTATTTCTGTGTCTTTCAATGGAACAAGTGATGAACCATTTTATCAATTTTTTCCTCGATTATGTTCTTCATGAAAGTTTTCCGATTTAATCTTGTAGAAAAAATAAAATAAAATGGTATATATATAGCCTTTAGCCTTTTAGATGGTACTTATATATGCGGGACAATTCCATGAACACTGATTCCATTTGAATCCCTAATTTTAACTTGAACACCTTCATGTCAATATTTATAGGAAAGAAAAAGATCGAAGTCATCAGTAAATCTTAGTTTTGATAAGTAGAGGTATTCGTAAAGTTACAGAGGCAATAGATTATTAATGCATGGATGAATGATCCATGCATTATACGTGTGGTATGGAGAGGTGAATATGATCGATGATTATATATTTGAAGAGTCGTAACCGTCGATAAAGGATGTTAAAAGATAAATTATTACATGTGATCGGTGTAGTAATAAATATTTCTCTTTTCTAAATAACATAATAACGATAGAGTGATTACAAAAGATCAGGTGAAACAAAGTATGCAACGTATATTATACGAATTCGCAAAACATCATAACCTCTTCAGGGGCTTTTTTTTTTTGGAGGGAAATGGAACAAATTCATTAGGCTTATAGCCAATAACAACCGTAAACGATCAATACGTACATGAGTAACCCTAGGACTACTCACGTACAATAATACACTATGAATTAAAAAAAAACAACCTTAAAACTACAATATAAAAAGCAAATGAACCTACCATACCCTAAAAGAACTTCCTCCTTCCCCAATTAGAGGTCTCAGACCCCAAATGGTGTACCTTTCATCGATATGAGAGCTTGAAAGAGCCTCTAGTGCACATACATGGGTCTTTCCTAGTGTAAGCTCGTAACAAGCTCTCAACACGGAGCCTAGCAGAAAAAACTCAGAACAAGAGGGAAGTTGGGCTAAGGCCTAAGCCTAGCCCAATCCACAATTGCCTAGATTCCTCATCTGGAACCCTAGTAGAGATCTTCAAAGCTGCCACCACGGGTCTCCGTCGGAATAATCCTACCGAACTCACCTGAGCCTCAGTCTCTCGTGTTCAGGTGGGCGACCTCGGATCTCTGCTATGAAGCAACCCAGATAGTAGTCTCTGTCAAACAACGACAAGCGTGGCCCGTGGATCATCCTTGTATTGATACTGTCCCAACTTAACCACCTTTAAGGTATTAGGGTTTTAATTACAAAAGACCTCGGTACAATTAAGAATGATCCATCCACTTATAAGTTATATTTTTATTTGTTACTTTTCCAATGTGAGATCTCTCATCTCCAACACTCGCCCTCACGGATAACCCAACTTTTAAGTCTGCACGTGAAACTGATTAACAAACTGAACCCGCCCATGACAACCGAAAGAACCCCAAACTCCCCAAGGCAACCGAAAGAACCCCAAACTTGAAAGAACCAAACCAGGGTGAATTAACTTTAAACTCGAAAGAACCAAACTAGGGTCATGACCCTTGAAAAGAACCAACTCGGGCTCATTGAAGACGCAACTAGAGAGGGACCCGCTCTGATATCATGTCAAACAACGACAATCGTGGTCCGTGGATCATCCTTGTATCGATACTATCTCAACTTAACCACCTTTAAGGTGTTGGGTTTTAACCACAAAAGGCCTCAGTACAATTAGGAATGACCCACCCACTTATTATGAGCTATATTTTCTTTGTCACTTTTCTAATATGGGATCTCTCCTCTCCAACAATCTCTGCTTCCTCTGGCCTGGATGACACTCAAATCCTGAGTATGTCTAACTTGAGAATCAAGATCTGAACCTGATCTCCCTCCTCATCAATCAGCGCGGTTAATCACCGGTGTGATCACTCGATCTCCACAACCCAGCCCCATTGTTCTCCAAAGCAATCCATCAGTCTTTAAAACCTCTACTAACCCCGCAAGCCGCCGTCTCTAGGTCTTCGAACGAGAAGACTTCCTTAGCCACCAAGTCGCCGATCCAAACCTCCCCTCGAGAGCGCACCACTCTCCATCGAGTACCTCCCTGAAATGAGGTACCATCTGTGAAACACAGCGGTCGGTGTTCACCGCCGCCTTGCTCCAAAACCTAGGTTTTGGGATCCTCGGCTCCGAAAGAGACGGAGCGTTTAGTTTTTTTTTTCAGGGGCTTTAAGATACCATATCAAGAGTTTAATTCTTCAATATTGGTTAATGTTGGGACACTACCAGGACAAGTACTTTAGCCGACGAAAAATTTTCGTCGGCCTGTTAAAAAAATTCGTCGGCTAAGACCTTAGCCTACGAGCCTTCATCGGCTAAGACCTTAGTCGACGAGCCTTCGTCGGCTATAGTGTCGTCGGGAAAAGGTCGTCGGTGATGGGTTTAGGCGACGACTCTAAAGACCGTCGTCGGCTATTGTCCGACTTTAGCCGACGAAATATTTTTTGTCGGCTATTGTTCTAGACTTTAGCCGACGAACTATTTTTTGTCGGCTATTGTTCCAAACTTTAGCCGACGACGTCCTGTGTCGTCGTCTATACTCTCAGACTTAAGCCGACGAACAGAATATTCGTCGGCTTTACTCACAGACTTTAGCCAATGACATAGAGTCTGTTTCATCGGCTTTAGTAGTGTTTAGCCGACGAAACATGCCATAATTCGTCGGCTAAACCATTTGGAAAAAAAAAATTATAGCCGACGAATTGTGGCATGTTTCGTCGGCTATAACGTCATTCCAGTAAAAAAAAATACACGAAATTCTTAAATTACCATTCCAAGTAAGCTGCAAAATACACCAAAACAATTCCATATATATAACCAACAAGAAGCACATAAAACTATATAAGGTATCAACTACACAAAATCTAGATGGTCTAAATCAATATCCGAATCTCGGGCCTGCTGGTGAGGAGATTGCGGCGGCAGAGGTAACTCTATAGGCGCTGGCATGGGCGGAGGTGGAAGTCCCTGTTGCTGGGCAGCTGTAAAATCCTGGAAGTACTGGAACATCTGTTGCCGCTGGGCCTGCTGGGCCTGCTGGGCGGCATGTAGGGCTCTAGTAAAGGCTCTATATTCGGCGATCTGAGCGGCAGCCTGAGCAGCATGAGCGGCAGCCTGAGCAGCCTGATTGGCTTGCTGTTCCCGTAGTCTCTCAACTTCTGACTCTAGCTGAGTCGTCCTGCTGTTGGTCGAGGCTGCCTTTCGTTGAAATCCTGGAGTGGTCTTCAGGACCCCTTGGCCCTTCTTTCCTAGACCCCGGCAGTAGAAGTTGTTTTCTCGCGGTGGGAAGGCTGTGCCCATGATCCTCGCCCCAACCCTCGGATCTAAATTGTCGATCCGGGAAATGGCTTCGGACATCTCTTCCTCCTGCGTGTCCGGCCATGTCTCCCTCACTATAGCACTCATCACCTCGTCACTAGCCTCCCTCACCTTTGCCTAATTGGATAGGAAAAAAATTGTTAATTAACATTTTGACATATATATAAGTAAAATTAAAAATTCCGTAAAAAGGAAAGAGTACTTACTATATCCTCCTGGGAGTCAGGATATGCCCTCTCATACGTATAGACGTACTGGTTGACCTCTGGATGTTCCCTGGCCGCCATCGTCCATGAAGACAGCGAACGGTCTAGAACCGGCATAATGGTTCCTTGTGTTGCGTTGCCGGTTTTGAGCGTTCACCCGGGAAACCGCCTTCAAAGAAAAAAGTAAACTATTAGTAAAATATTTTAAAACACACGTACTTAATGATAAATTAACTAACTAATTTATTTAAATACCTGTTTATGAGGGTTGTTGAATTCTGATGTCAGAAGCCAACGCCACTCGTACTCTCTGTACTGGAACTCAACAGGGGTAGCAGAACGTGCGTTCCCGTGCGTAGTCCAATGGGTCCGCAACTCGTTCTTCCACTCCTTGTACCTACAGATACAACAAAAATATTAGAAATATTATTAATATGACATACAGTTTTGTTTTTTCATTAATTTCCCAATGTACCTTCCCCCATGCACAAAGTCCGCCCAGCTGCTCGTCAAGGGCTCGAGAACCTCAAACCACGCCTGCATTTAACCGTTTATTAGTTTAGTTTTTCCAGAAATCTACAATGTAATACATAATATTATTCAGGCATTTTATAAACTGACCGACATCGCGTTGTGGACCATGTCCTTAACCTCCTACGGGACCTCGCCCCAGTCTGACCACAACATAGGGATTCTATCCCTAATGAGCGCTCCCACGCGGCCGGAGTTCGTCCTCGACTTCCCGCCCGATACTACGTCGCCATCCCCGTCAGTACCGATGACAATCCTCCCTGAGGTACCGACGATCTTCTCGAGAGCCTTCCCTGTGACGGGGCCTCTCTTCTTTTTTGCCGGCTTCGCTCCGACGGTGCCTATCACATGATAAACCAAATTGATTATTAAAATCGGAGAATTATAAGAAAACACATCATTCATCTTTCATTACCTGAGGGCGAGGAGGCGGACGCGACGGATTCCACCTCCGATGATGATACCCTCGCGGAAATAAGAGGCGTATCAAAAGGCACGAACCGGTACACCGCTGATGGAGCCACTGGCGGGGGCAGTGGATAAATCGGCGTCCCTGAGTCATCGACTACAGGTATGGCAGGTATCATCCGCGGAAGGAATAGGTGAGGCGGCGACATCTGTACCCCAGATGACCCACTATCCGAAGAAGTAGGAGCTGGAGTGGGCGCCCGGTGTATCTCAGGCATACGGGGTGCAGACACCTCCGTCTGAGGCTGAGCAAATAACTGCCTCGAGGAATGAGGGAAGCCCCGCTGCCTCGATGAATGGGGCACCTCCGGCTGCCTCTGCGCCGTCTGCAGAAGGCTCGCATGTCTAGCTGTCATGAGGCCCTGAAACGACGTCTGAGGATTGCTAGAGGTTCCCTCAAACGATACAGACATTTGGCCATTCGAACCCTTCGTCGATCTAATATTACCGCTCATCCTATTTAAAATATTAATTTGAATAAAGGCCACAAAATCAAAAAATGCAAACTCATTTAAAAAATGTAAAAAATATATACACTTCCTAAATACTAATTTTCACTTCCTAAATTTTACACATATACACTTCCTAAATATACACTTCATAAATAAAAAATATACACTTCCTAAATATACACTTTATAAATAAAAATATACACTTCAAAATACAAAACAAATATATACATTTCCTAAATACTAAATACAAATATACACTTATTAAATAACAATATACACTTCCTAAATACAAATATACACTTCCTAACAACACCACAACATTGCAATTAACCGGAAAATAAAAGCAAACACAAAATAAAATTACTAAAGCTCAAAAACGTACTCGAGGAGGAGGAGGGAGGACCGGAGCAGCAGTAGGAGGAGGCCGGAGCAGGAGGAGGAGGAGGAGGAGGCCGCAGGAGGAGGAGGAGGCCGAGACCGGGAGAGGGAGAGGGAGAGGAGGCGGAGGCCGGGCGGAGAGGGAGAGGGAGAGGGAGAGGGAGCGGAGGCCGGGCGGAGAGGGAGAGGGAGCGGAGGCCGAGACCAGGAGAGGGAGAGGGAGAGGAGGCGGAGGCCGGGCGGAGAGGGAGATCGAGGGAGCGGAGGCGGAGAGGGAGAGGGAGCGGAGGCCGAGACCGGGAGAGTGAGCGGAGGCGGAGGAGGGGAAATTCGGAGAGGGAGAGGAAAAAGAGGGTAGGGTTTACAACCAGTCGAGCGGGGTTATACCCGAACACTTTAGCCGACGAAAAAATTATTTCGTCGGCTAAAGGTAAAAATTTCGTCGCCTAAAGGTAATAATTTCGTCGGCTAACATAACACTTTAGCCGACGAAATAATTATTTCGTCGGCTATAACCTTTTAAATTCGTCGGCTTTATAACTTTTTATACATTCGTCAAACTGTGACTGCTGCTCGTGATGATCAAACTTTAGAACAAAAATCCGACCATCAGATCTGACCATCATGATAAAATACACGTATGGAAAAAAATCAACTTGATCCGACAAGGTTAAGGGCTCGATCCGGACGGTCAATCCGTTAAGTCAAACCCCTAAACGCACGGAAAAGGTCATTGGACTGTCTAAATTACGTATTTTGGCCGGACCTTCAACTGAAAATATTTTCAAATCGATGAGACACAATAAGTCGTATAAAAATTTTACGCAAAATAACCACCGAAGATAGGGCTACCCATAGGGAGAAAGAATGGAAAATTGCATTGACCGCAACTATCGGCACCGAGACATGACCGGAATACCGTGATTTTTCAACTGTAGACGTATTTCACCATTCTGGTCATGTCTTATTTCACGACTTTTTTACGTTTGAAGGTTCTACGTATAATTTGTTTTTGAAACGGAACATTTACTTAACACTTGGTAAACAAGTTATACAACATTAGTACGCATGTTGTGATTGTGATGATCAAACTTGAGAAAAGGAAATCCGATGGTCAGATCTGACCATCATGATAAAATACATGTATGGGAAAAAATTCAACTTGATCCGACAAGGTTAAGGGCTCGATCCGGACGGTCAATCCGTTAAGTCAAACCCTAAACGCACTGAAAAGGTCGTTGGACCGTCTAAATTTCGTATTTTGGGCGGACCTTCAACTGAAAATATTTTCAAATCGATGAGACACAATAAGTCGTATAAAAATTTTACGCAAAATAACCACCGAAGATAGGGCTATAGTATGTAACCGAAAAATTTTCGGTTTAGCCGACGAAATACCCTAATATTTCGTCGGCTATAAGTTCTTTAAGCCGATGAAATTCTTTATTTTAGTCGGCTAAACTCTTTTGAAAATTTTGGTTGACCGCCAAAAAATTTTGGTTGAAAATTTTGAAAATTTTTTGACTTTAGCCGACGACTTTTCATATATTTTCGTCGGCTAAAGTCCTTTGAAAATTTCGTCGGCTAAAGATACCAATTTCGTCGGCTATACACCAATTCGTCGGCTAAACCTTCTAAACTCGTTGGCTAAACTTTATAAATTCGTCGGCTAAACCTTTGAAATTCGTCGGCTAAACCTTTGAAATTCGTCGGAAAAAAAATATTTTTATACATTTGGCATGTTGTGATTGTGATGATCAAACTTGAGAAACAGAAATCCAACCGTCAGATCTGACCATCATGATAAAATACATGTATGGGAAAAAATTCAACTTGATCCGAAAAGAATAAGGGCTCGATCCGGACGGTCAATCTCGTAAGTCAAACCCCTAAACACACGGAAAAGGTCGTTCGACCGTCTAAATTATGTATTTTGGCCGGACCTCCAACTGAAAATAGTTTTAAACCGATGACACGCAACAAGTCGTATAAAAATTTTACGCAAAATAACCACCGAATATGGGGCTACTCATAGGGGGAAAAAATGAAAAATTGCATTGACCGCAACTATCGGCACCGAATATTTACCGGAATAGTGTGATTTTTCAACCGTGGATGTATTTCAACATTCTCGTCATATCTTATTTCATGACTTTTTGGCGTTTGAAGGTTTTACGTATAGTTTGTTTTTGAAACGGAACATTTACATAACACTTGGTAAACAAGTTATACAACATTGGTACGCATGTTGTGATTGTGATAATCAAACTTGAGAAACAGAAATCCAACCGTCAGATCTGACCATCATGATAAAATACATGTATGGGAAAAAATTCAACTTTATCCGAAAAGAATAAGGGCTCGATCCGGACGGTCAATCTCGTAAGTCAAACCCCTAAACACACGGAAAAGGTCGTTCGACCGTCTAAATTACGTATTTTGGCCGGACCTCCAACTGAAAATAGTTTTAAACCGATGACACGCAACAAGTCGTATAAAAAATTTACTCAAAATAACCACCGAATATAAGGCTACTCATAGGGGGAAAAAATGAAAAATTGCATTGACCGCAACTATCGGCACCGAATATTTACCGGAATAGTGTGATTTTTCAACCGTGGATGTATTTCAACATTCTCATCATATCTTATTTCATGACTTTTTGGTGTTTGAAGGTTTTACGTATAGTTTGTTTTTGAAACGGAACATTTACATAACACTTTGTAAACAAGTTATACAACATTAGTACGCATGTTGTGATTATGATGATCAAACTTGAGAAACAGAAATCCGACCGTCAGATCTGACCATCATGATAAAATACATGTATGGGAAAAAATTCAACTTGATCCGAAAAGAATAAGGGCTCGATCCGGACGGTCAATCTCGTAAGTCAAACCCCTAAACGCACGGAAAAGGTCGTTCGACCGTCTAAATTACGTATTTTGGCCGGATCTCCAACTGAAAATAGTTTTAAACCGATGACACGCAACAAGTCGTATAAAAATTTTACGCAAAATAACCACCGAATATAGGGCTATAGTAGGTAATAGAAAATTTTAGGGTTTAGCCGACGAATACCCTAACGTATTCGTCGGCTATAGTATGTAATAAAAAAATTAAAAAATAACTATAGCCGACGAAATATTAGGTTATTCGTCGGCAAAAACCATCTTAGCCGACGAATACGTTAGGGTATTCGTCGGCTAAAGGAAAAAATACATTAAAAAAAAACAGACGATATTAGTAAACCATACTAACTTCCTGTCATCTTTAGCCGACGAAATTATATTTTCGTCTGCTATAGTCATCTTTAGCCGACGAAATTAAAATTTCGTCGGTTAAAGAAAGTTTAAAGTCGTCGGCTAAAGATGACTATAGCCGACGAAAATATAATTTAGCCGACGAAATTTTCCTTCGTCGGCTAATAAAGTCTACTTTAGCCGACGAAAAATTGATTCGTCGGCCTGGCTTTTTTTTCGTCGGCTAAAGTCTGCAAATATAAGGCACTTTAGCTAACGAAATATTTCATCGGTTAAAATTTAAAAAGTTCGTCGGCTAAACTTTTAAAAATTTCGTCGGCTAAAGTTCACAGACTATAGCCGACGAAAAAAATTATTTAGCCGACGAAATATTAATTTCGTCGGCTAAAGTTGACCATATAGCCGACGAAAAAAAAATTCGTCGGCCTGGTTTTTTTATTTTCGTCGGCTAAAGCCTTTCTTCTGGTAGTGGCGGAGGGACTCTTTTTTTTTTTTAAATGTCAACCGCGACTTGTAGGACATTTTCACACATGATCCCAAAAATACCATAGGCACCATGATCCCAAAAATACCATAGGCACCATGATCCAAACTAGCTATATTATAAACAGATGAGTATTGTATTGGTAAAAGATTTTAGATGTAGAGAGGAAGCTCTTTTCTCTTAATAATAATTAATAAATAAAAATTAAGAGCAAACCAGCATTTGGTCTATATGCTAGCTCTCTAAAATTTTTTTTTAGGCAGTATGATGACTTTTGCAAGAGAATAGCTTTCAGCTATTTTTTGCTTAAATTGTATAAATTTATTCATTTTTTTTGTGTGTAATCAATCTTTTGTATTCAAACAACTATATATATAAATTCAAAAGTAGCAAAAGTGGAGAGAACAACGAAGTGCATTTTGAAATTGAGTAGTTAATAAAAGTAGGATCACCTAGTATTATATAGCTATAAATTATGTTTTTTCTCAAACAGTATGACCTTCATTTCCATGGCTAATTAACCAGCCATGGATGGATCAATGGAAATTGCAGGTTTCAAAAGCAGTGGTGAAGGAGAGAGTGCAGCAAAAACCAGAATGGATTGAGGGATTCTTAAGAGCAAAATTCTCTGTTGCCTGTGCAACCCATCCTTATATCGCGAACCCCTTAAATAGGTACTGCATAACCTGTAGAATCCCAGGATGCCAGTTCTGTATCAGTCCTGGCAATCGGCATAGCAACCACGAAACGTTCCAAGTCTACAGGCATTCCAACCGTGATGCAGTTTTACTGAACGATATGCAAAAACACTTCGACTGTAGTGGTATTCTTGTACGTACACAACTTTGAGATATCTGGTACGGTACGTTTCTATTCTTTAGTTGATATTTTGAATGATGTATTGATATTGTGACCGCCATTGTTTCCAGCCCTACAAGCGTGACCGATCGCTGGTCATAGCACTGAAGCCTCTCCCGCATTTAGGTGGATTAAGCAAGTTTATGACTTGTGGGAGACGAATAAGTTACCCCTACTCATACTGCTGCCTCTATTGCAAGGTACGTACGTAATGACGACTCATGCATCTGATGAATCCTATCTGAGATCATCAGCTAAACTAGCATTTGGTTGTTCTACTAACTTAACTGACGAACAATCTGTGGAATTTATATATCTGATTTAGAAGCTGCATGCAGCCTATATATGCATTTTAATTTCAGCTACATATATGGATTGGACTTAATTTTATGATTTATATATTTATAGGTGGAAGTAATGGCGAGCAGAGTCTCATCATCAGCTCCTCCACTTCTTGGCGACCAGAATAGTCCCAACAATAGGGAAAACAAGAAGAGGGTTGCCGAACCGGACAGCTCACTTAACAGAAGAAAGGGAAAAGCTTTCCGAGCTCCATTTTTCTGAAGTCGTACTTGCTACTTTGAGAGGAATTACTTAACATCAATTTGGCTAGTCATTCTATGTTCATGTTTAATTGACTATAATTTGCTATATATTTCTTGAAACACCAAGCTCATATTAAAATTATGGCCCGGATTCAAGGGCAAGTTTGTGGTTGATTTTTGGACTTTTGGATCGTCTGTTTCGGCTAAGAATAATACATGATAGACTACTCTATTGCAGATGCTAAAGCTCTCTATACTAAAAAGAGTAACTTGCCTCGTAGGCATGGCAACTATTGTAAATCTGACACTAAATGCTGAACATGCAAGCAATTAATTGTGGTAGGCTAGAGACAAATTTACCATATATATATATATATATATATATATCTATTTTTCGTCGACTATTCACATATAACTGAATCCACTTTTTACATTATTGTTCATAATTACTGTTCACGTGAACAATGTTTACTCATCTCATAAAGAAAACAATGTTTCATATCTTGCCATATCTCTGTTGATTGCTGAATTTCCGTACATACCATTCTTTTTGTCTTACTAACAAGTTTGCCATGAGACCGAATATAAAGAGGCTGATGCCAGATTTGGTGCTGTTTTCGATGTTCACTCCACACCTGGTGTTTTTGATGTTCGATTATTTGGGGCTGTTGGGGATGGCCAAACAGATGACACTCAAGCCTTTAAGGTGGCTTGGGACACAGCATGCCAAAGTGAATCGCCAGCAAAGATACTTGTTCCGAACCATCTCACATTCCTGATTCATTCCACAATATTTACCGGTCCCTGTCTTTCATGCCTGGTGTTACAGTTAATAATGTACTAATTTTCTATCACTTTTTGGCCAGCTCAAAGTGAGAAAAAGACTACATGTTAGTCCGTTGGGTACATTTGGTAATGTGAATTAGGTTGATGGGGTTATAGTACCACCTGATGGACCAGAGTCCTGGCCAAAAAACAACAGCAGGCGCCAATGGCTCGTTTTTTATCGAATCAACGAAGATGTCGCTGCAAGGGAGTGGTGTCATAAGATGGGAGAGGAGACAAATGGTGGCAACTTCCCTGCAAACTCCACATGGTATTTTGTTTAAGTTGTTCATATTTGGTCTTAAACATTTGGTGATCGAAGAAACTGCTTACATTGATCAATTTTTCACAGGGGGTAAATGGAACCACCTATTTTTTGTTTGAAGTAACATCAGCTAACTATATTATTGAACTTCGATTTAATATGATAATATATTTATGCAGGCCATTAGGTTTTTCATGAGCTCTAACTTGACAGTACAAGGTCTTAGAATTAAGAATAGCCCCCAATTCCACCAGTCTCTTGCTTGTTGGAGGGTAATCCTAGAACTTTACTCAGCGATGAAATAGACCACTGCTGATATATCAGTCCATGGTATTCATCTTAGGTCTGTAAAGCAATTAGAAATCCATAACTAGCTACAAAAGGAATTAGGAATCTGTCAGCTGGATTGTAATTCTAATTGTAATTGTGTGATTATAGAGGAGAGATATTTTATGTGCTCCCTTTCATATATATAGAATCTATGTATTTCTTCAAGTTCTTGTCGGAGAGATGAGTATTTCTAGCTTGTATTTTAGAAAAAGTATTCTAGCTCATGCATGATTTATAGGGAATGTTGGATAACCATTTTACTTGGGAAAGTTGAATAAACTGCAGTAAGAGTATGTGACAACAATGTATATCAACGTACTAATAGACATCCACATATGTGAAACCAGATAAAGAAGTATATGGCCTGGACCTTGCAATTAACCTACAAAGAATTGGATGATGCGAATTTAAGGCTTCGATCGAGCTTTAATATATTTACCATGTTAGACAACCATGCACTGAATAATCAAACTAGCTACATAACGAACTTTTCAGATAAAAGTATCTATTATCTAGCCATATATGGATGCCATTCAGAGAGAATAGGGTAAACGTACTACCTTTAGTTTCCTTTGCTTGCAGTCAGTGCACCTTAAAATTAAGCATATAATGGGTTAGCAATTGAGACACCATGCAGAGCAGGCATCCACATATAGCTGTAGTTTTTTACCAGTCTCGATCATGTTTGTCAAGTTGATGCATGAGAGTGAGTGAAGTTAAGAGGGTAAATTTGTCGACTAGAAGAGTCAGAAGAGCACTGAGTTTGATATTGGTTTTTTGGTGTTAAAGTGGAGAGGAAGGAGGGACATTCTCTATAGCTTTCTTGCACGCGCAGTCTCCGATCGAGTAGAGTCTGATAAAGTGAAAGCTTAGGTCGGCGCACGGCGGGATAGAGTCCAATGCTCACCCACCAAATTTGCATTTTTCGTCAATCTGTCTGCATTGCACCCGGTGCAAATTGACCGAGTTTAACTGCAAGGGCAGATTAGTCATTTTTCTGCTAGGGTAGACGCAAATAGGAGATGACAGCGAGGGTTTTGAGCTGTGAGGCGAGAGAAAAGAGTAGACGCACAAACAAACGAGGATCGAAACAGAGTTGAGGTGAGAGAAAATAGACAACTCCTCGATTCATAGTCATAGGGTTGAAATCCAGGAACACACAACTGCATAGGGGGGAATTGAAGTCTGGATTTCTGGTATTACTTTTACGACCCTTGTACTTATGTGTCGTTCATTCAATTTTGAAGAAGCAGATATGGGTTCTGGGATTTGTTCCATTGTGGTCGTGCTTCTTAGTTGTTGATGGGTTTGAGTTTGTTGTGGTCGAGTCTGGTATTGCTTTTACGAGTCTTAAATGACGTTCATTCAGATTGTGTATAACTGTTGACAGCAAGATTTATCGTTTATAGGTGTCTATGCTTGAGAAAAGAGGTTGTTTTACATCTTGTATCGAAACTCAAGTATACACTGAATGTTGAAATTATTGTCAATAGTTGAGGGTTGAAACCCAGGAGTGTTTGGATTGGGCATCCGTCTTTTGCTTCAATTATATCACTGGATGGTATTACTTGTACCACTCTTATTTCTTTTGCCTGGAAACATTGGCCCTTTTGTGTCTATCATCCAATTCATGTCATTACATAATCGCTTTTGTCATTGCAATTGGGTTGGTTCAATTTGTTGGCATATTTATCTTGCGTGAATTTTGAGGTCAATTAGCTGTTTTCTGTACATTTTATGGTGTTTCATTCAATTTTGGAGAAGCAGATTTGGATTCTTGGTTTTGTTTTATTTGGAATAGGAAATATGGAATTATTTTTTTTTTTTGTTTGTTTATGATGGGTTTGAGTTTGTTGTGATTGATTGTCTAGAATTTTATTCCAACTGAAATTGATGGAGTGATGTTATGATTTCCTTGCTGAATGAAGATGTTTTCTTATCATTGCTTTCTCCAAAACAAGGAACTTTGTGATATTTGTATAGATAAAGCTATTGAATTTAGAGAAAGTATAGAAACGGAGAAGAATTTTAGTTTACAGGAATGGTGTTGTGCTTACAAAAACCTTATTTATATGGTTCCAGTCTAGGACAGATCGATGCATCTTTATGTGGATGATCTAATCCATCAAGGTGGTGGCTATGCTCATTTTATCGACGTTTATAGACTTGGAGGAAAAAGACTGGGATTGTGAAGGATTTCTCTGACTTTGGCAATGATACTTTCTGGACTAAAACTTTTTAGCAACATTTCAATACTTTGAGGTAAAAAATCCCTGGTTTCCATACTATTGTTTTGTAGGCAATCATTATAACTTGTCATTAGGAAAGGAGATGTTGTTTAGTAGACAATCTAGAAGTATCTCGCTTGATGAAATCTATTCCATGCATGCAAGCGGTGTGAAAAACTGCATTGCTTGCCGGGTGCAAAATTTCCTTAAGTCCATACCTAAAGGACTTGTCTTGTCTTGTGGAATTCAGAGATGTAAAACAGAACATACGGGTCTTAATGATGTCTCTAGCAGGAGCCATGGGGTCTTCGCGATTTCTCTTTCCACACTCCTTGTGAGGATGTTTACAGGGCTGTTGTTACTGGGTAGTGGAACCTCATAGATTGTTTCTAATACTTCTTTAAGTAGCTTAAAAAGAGGTAGCTGAGATTATCATATCAAATGGAGATATAAGCATATTTTAGCTGCTAATTTGATGACTATGAGATATGGTACTGATTTTTTTTATTTTTATTATTTCAATTGTCTTGATTAGGGAGCTGTGGTGTCTCAGAATTGTTTCTCATCTCTATCAGACGAAGGTATGCTAATTTGCTCACAAATGCACTATTTTCTTGAATCTCATTGCTGATTCTTTTTTACTTATTTGGTTTGTATATAACTTGTGCAGAGAAAGGAGAATCTCCATTCAGAGATAGAGAAAGTCTTATGTGTTCTCCCATATAGTTTTTTCTGGTATGCAACGGTGTCATCCTCATTGACCCCTACGGGCACCGGAAATGCCCGCCGGAGCTAAACCCTCGAAACCCATTCCCTACCTATCATTGTAGATGAAGACTTCAACACAAACCTCTCATGGTTTCACTCTGCAATGCCCTCTCTCTCCTCCCCATCTCTGACTCTCCCCAAACCTAACAACAAACACCTCCTCCCCAACAAAACCAAGCCTTCCTGCCTCGTCCAATCCATCCTCAGCCTCTGCTCCCAAGGCCGTCTCTCCCAAGCCGTCTCCTCCCTCGACCTTTTATTCCGAAAAGGAATCCGCCTCCCCACCAAGGCTCTTGCTTTGGTGGTCCAGCACTGTGGAGACGCTCGCTCACTCCGAGACGGCAAATGGGTTCACTTCTATTTGCGCCTCACCGGGTTTAAACGCCCCCCATTGCTCCTAGCTAACCATTTGATTGGGATGTACTTCAAATGCGGCGATGAAGTTGATGCACGCAAGGTGTTCGATAAAATGCTTGTGAGGAATTTGTACTCGTGGAACAATATGCTCTCTGGGTATGCCAAGATGAGGAATCTGAAGGAAGCCCGGAGGTTGTTTGAGAAAATGACCGAGAGGGACGTTGTGTCCTGGAACACCATGGTGATTGGGTATGCCCAGAGTGGGGATTGCGATGAGGCTTTGAGGTTTTATAGAGAGTTGCGGCGATCGGCGTTTGGGTTGAATGAGTTTAGTTTTGCAGGGGTTTTGACTGTGTGTGTGAAGTTGAAGGAGTTGGGGGTTGTTAGGCAGGCTCATGGGCAGGTTTTGGTTGCCGGGTTTTTGTCGAATGTTGTGCTTTCGAGTTCCTTGGTGGATGCTTATGCCAAGTGCGGGGAGATGGGAGATGGCAGGAGGTTGTTTGATGAGATGGGTGTGAGGGATGTTCTGGCGTGGACCATGCTGGTGTCAGGATATGCCAAATGGGGTGATATGAGATCAGCTGGTGAGTTGTTTGATATGATGCCTGAGAAGAACCCGGTATCATGGACATCTATGATTTCAGGGTATGCTAGAAATGGGTTGGGGCATGAAGCGCTTGCATTGTTTGCGAAGATGATGATGTTTCAAGTCAGGCCGGATCAGTTTACCTTTAGTAGTTGCCTTTGTGCTTGTGCTAGTATAGCTTCCCTTAACCATGGTAAACAAATTCATGCCTCTCTAGTACGAAGTCATTTAAGACCCAACACGATTGTTTTGAGTTCTCTTATTGACATGTATTCCAAATGCGGCAATTTGGGGGCTGCAAGGCAGGTATTCAAGCTCTTGGGTGATAAGCAAGACACTGTGTTATGGAACACAATGATGTCTGCCTTAGCACAGCACGGTCATGGTATAGAGGCATTGCAGATGTTTGAAGACATGGTCGGTTCAGGTGTAAAGCCGGTAACGACCACCTTTGTTGTTATTCTCAATGCTTGTAGTCATTCTGGTCTAGTCCTGGAAGGGCGTAGGCTTTTCAAGTCCATGACTGATGATTATGGAATTGTTCCTAATGAGGAGCATTATGCTTGCTTAATTGATCTCTTGGGTCGAGCCGGATGTTTTGATGAGTTGATGAACCAGCTCAAAAATATGCCATGTAAAGCTGGTGATCAAGTTTGGAATGCATTACTTGGTGTTTGTAGAATCCATGGAAACACAGAACTAGGAAGAAAAGTGGCCGAACACCTTCTTGAGCTGGAGCCTCAATCTTCTGCTCCCTATGTTTTGCTTTCGAGCATATATGCTGAAGAAGGTAGATGGGAGCTGGTAGAGAAGGTGAGGCGGCTTATGGATGAGAGACATGTGAGGAAAGAGAGAGCCATTAGTTGGTTAGAAGTTGGAAGTAGATTGCATGCTTTCACTGTATCAGACCGGCTGCATCCTTTAAAAGAGGAAATATACTCTGTTTTGAAACAGTTAGCTGACCAGATGGAAGAAGATGCCTCACTAACTAACCTTGAGAACTAGAAGATTGATGACTTGTTACTTTGCAGGGTGGTAAGGAGAGAAAGTGACAGTATTTGTCTATTCAATTTTCAAAATTTTTGTAACATTATATTCTTAAGCTACAATTTCAAATTCTTTGATTTGAATCTCCAGAATGACATACATGTGACTGCCTCTCTCTTTCTCGGTCAGTGAGCTTTGCAGCAAATCCACTTAAACTCCTTTTGTAACTTCTTGTCAAGAAATTTGCAGCGGAGTTGCTCTCGACAACTTTTTCAAGTAATCCAAGGTGGTGAGACAATGGTGAGTACACCACATTATCAGTAAGTGAACCCAGGTACACAATATGGACCTTTCTGTCTTCGTCTATGGCCTTGCACAAGAAGATGCTCAAAAGTATAACAGTGGGGAAAATATAAGAAAATAGGATAGCTTCATGCTTAGCCATTGTTTTCGATTGATGCTCTAAAACATTGCTAGTGAAGACTGCTAATACTGAGATTCATGATGTAGTACCACATCCATCCAAATTTGTTTCCGGCAAAAAATCACAAATGGTCAGTGACTTTTAACCCATTAATCACTTTACTCACTCACATTTTAAAAATGTCACTTAACTCGCTCATTTTTGATTCTGTCTCTCACTTAACTCACTGCTGTTAAACATACCTTTAGGAGCCGTTAACATCGAGGGTATATTTGTCTAACCACATAAAATATTTCTAATTTATTCTTAAATTTATTTCTAAAGTTATTAGATCATTTTTCAATTGTCTTGAAATTTCTATGAAAAAGAGTGACTTTAAAAAATCTGAAATTATTTTGAAAAAATATATTATTTGTAGTTCTTTTTTTTTTCGTACAAATTATTTGTAGTTCTTTTAATCGTAATAAAAAAATTAACTAATAAATTAATGCATATTTGACTTATTTGAAAGTTATTAAATTATATTCAACTTTTTAAAAAAAATTCTGGAATTTCTTTTTCTTTTTGAAAGATTGGAATTTGTAATACAAAACAAATGTTTTAGAATTAAAATTTAATGAGGAAACAACATTGTTTATTTTTTCTCAAAAATAAAAAAAATAATTAAAAAATTATTTTTTGGTGGTTAGACAAATATACCCTCGATGTTAACGGTTACTAACGGTTGGTTTAACGGCAGTCAATAGTGAGTTAAGTGAGTGAGATAATCAAAAGTGAGTGAGTTAAGTGACATTTTTGAAATGTGAGTGAGTAAAGTGATCAATGGGTCAAAAGTCAGTAACTATTTGTGATATTTTGCCTTTGTTTCCTTTAACTGATGATTCTTCTTTGGCATTGCATTTAACTTAATAATGATTTTGTTTCCAAATAACAATTCAAAATCATATTTCCAATATTCCATCTATCTATGTCAGAAGTTCCAGATTAGCTTGATAATTTCTAAGAACGCTGCAAATCCCTGGATTTAGCTCTGATGCAATTAATATATCTCTATTAATAAAGCCAGAAGGCTTTTTTGACTTTGTCAACAGTTAAATTTTTGAACTACCTATAATGCCTTTGATTGATTAAAACTTTAAAATATGTCTTCTAACATATTAATGATAAATTAGTAATTGCAACTGTTGGAAACAAGAAAAAAAAACCAGAAAGAAACTTAAAACGTGGGAGGTGGGAGAGAAAAGTGGGGAGGGAAATCAGATTTTTTTTTTTTTTTTTACTTTTTTTGAGAATGTGAGGGAAATCAGACTTTGAGCATAACTATAATAGTTAAAAAATAACTCACACACGCACATAGTGCGGGTCAAGATGCTAGTATGGAAGTATTTGCATAGAGCTATATATAGACCAACAATCACCTAAAAGAAGGTTATATTCAAACCTTTTTTTTTTTTTTTTTACAAATTCTGCTTTATTTGGTGATTTTCTTCTTGGCCAAATTAAAAGCCTTGATTTCGTATCATATTTGGCCTTGCTAATTCTAAACATAGCTGTGAAATAACTACAACATAAAATATAGTCAACTACTCGTATTCATATCATTTGGTTGATATTTGACCCTTTGCTGGTGTTTGGTCCAAAGGCTTAATTTTATTAGCAGATTTTCCCTTGCTGAATCTATCTTTAGCTGCCAAACTAAATTGTATGTATCTCATACTACAGTGGTACGTATTATCTTTTCAATTTCAGGAAGTACCTCTTCTTTCAGGTGTATAATCTAGCTTGACTTCAAGACTTGATATATTTGAGTTTATTCTGCGAGTTGGTTAATCCTTAGATTAAACCTTTCAAGTTCTATAAGCTTTCCGGAGCTTTTATAGAAAGATGAACTAGAAATTCAATTAAGGTTGGTCTTGAAGGATCAACTCTTCTAGAGAGTGTTTGAGACCACACACACACACATGCCAGTTCTCACTCCTTTTTTTATGCAAAAGCTCTGATATGGCTCAGGTTTAGATTCTCTTTCATTCATCGATGGAGGTGTGAACTATGAGGAATGAGCTTCTTCTTGTTTTTAGCAAAACAAGCTCTAATACCAGCTAGAATGCACCTAACCAGTGCTGAAACAATCAATTTCTTTTTCTTCTTCAAGAGTTTCATTGGTAATTCTATTATTTTATTTTTTCAATCTTATAAATGTTTTTTTTTTAATCAAGTGGTTCTTGATAGTATCCAATAGTAGAGATGTTCTGTAATAAGTCATACTCTCAAATATTTCTGAGTTTTTAATTTTTTCTTGTTTTTCTAGTATTTCTTCTATAGTTTCTTGGTAAATAGTAAGCAATTGTGCTCTAGTAAGGAGATAAAATGTAATGATGAAAATTTAACTGCTCTAGTTTCTTGGTTGTTCTACTAACTTAACTGGACAATCTGCGGAATTTATATATCTGATTTAGAAGCTGCATGCAGCCTATATATATACATGGATTGGACTTAATTTTTTATTTATTTATATCTGTAATATAATTTATAGGTCACAGTAATGGCGAGCAAGCCTAGTGGTGTCTCATCATCAGCTCCTCCACTTCTTGGCGACCAGAATAGTCCCAACAATAGGGATGAAAAGAAGAAGAGGGTTGCCAAACCGGAAAGCTCATTTAACAGAAGAAAAGGAAAAGCTTTCCGAGCTCCATTTTTCTGAAGGCGTACTTGCTACTTTGAGAGGAATTAAGGAGTGGGAAGCAACAACATCAATTTGGCTTGTCATTCTATGTTCATGTTTAATGACTATATTTGCTATTTATTTCTTGAACTTAGATGTTCATGTTAAGATTATGGCCTGGATTCATTGTGGTGATTTTTGGACTTTTGGATTGACTGTTTCGGCTAAGAATAATACATATAATAAACGACTCTGTTTTTTGGCCTAATAGACGACTCTATTGCAGATGCTAAAGGTCTCTATACATAAAGAGTAATTTGCCTCGTTGCCATCTACTAAATGCCGAACACGCAATTGTGGTAAGCTAATTAAAGCCAAATACTTCAAATAAGGCTTATAGAGCTACCTCCAAATATAATTCAATACATTAACCCACGTTTGTTACAAGAGATAGAAGGGGACTGGACTATCTTACATAGTCCAATATCAGAAATCTCACGTTTGCCAACACACGGACTTTTTTTAATGAGCATACATAATCCTAAATCTACGATAGCCCCTCCCAAAAACCATGGGATTGTGTAAGCCCTTCTTCTCTCAGTGAATTTATCATCTTCTGAGCGTGTCGCTGCTCAATGGCCTCCTCAACCTTGTGCGCCACCAATCATGAGGTTGACATCGTCACTCTCAGCTCCGACCTCTCCAAGCGGGATTCGCATCAATGATATATGAGGCTTCCCCAAAATTTCTAGAATTGTTTGTTATCACTGCGGCAGTACCCCCAATACCACACCTATTACCCAACAACTTTCACCAGCAAATTCGAACACTAGATCAACTTCCACACCTCATGCATCTCAAAACATCGCTGGAGCCGCCGGAATTTGCAGAGAAACTGCTTGACAACGCGAGACTTCTGACGGTTGATTCACTCTCCACACCCAGCAACCGGACCAGTGGAGGCTGGATGGACGTCGACCATTGAGAGAGGAATCAAATTCGACCGGTGCTACGGTCATAGGGGGACCTGACGCCGGAGATCTGGTCGCTCACCATCTATAGCTCTGTGCGTCTGTGTGTTGATGGTTTTGGCTTATTTTTCAATGTTATATTATTACCTACACCCAAACGTGGGTGTAGCTTAATTAAAAAAAACTGGGTTTATGGAGTCGTGGACTCTAGAAGGAATTAATCTTGTGTTAGAGAGTCCATCTAAACAAACATGCAGCAAGTGATTAAACAAACCTAGACAAAGGTAGGAGGAGTATCCCCCTGGGAAGGGGTAGCTTTTCCTGCCTCACCTGCAAGGGTGAATTCCGGCTGTCCAGCTTAATTTCCACTTTCTTAGCATGTTTTCCTTTCTTCATTGGCGATGCTTTGGTCTTCTTTGATGGTAATTTCTTCAATGGGGATTTGATCACCACTAAACTCTTGTTTTCCTTAATTCTGCCAAGGCTGATAGAGCTACGTACCTTCAATTTAAAAGAGCATAATTCCACACATTAAACAAACCTAGACAGAGGTACGAATATCCCCATTGGAAGGGGTAGCTTTTCCGACCTCACCTGCAAAAGTGAACTCCGGTTACGGTTAAATGTTTAGTCTTTGACCGTAAATGAAGTAAGGACTACTAACACTGATCATTATATATATTGTATTTCAATGTGATGTAAAATGTAGCTATGTTGCGCATAGAACTAGACTTATATTTATAAGTCTTGAAGAAGCTTTTGAACAAAATAATGAAACACTGAATATGAATTACATATACCTATGTGTATTAATCGAATTAATCTTATGTGTAATTTAGACATATGTTAGAGTTTATATTTGAATTCAAAAATAGAGTGGATTAAGTCAAAAGGAAGTTGTTGACAGTTTCTTCCATCAAGAAACTGTCATATAACTAACCGTAGCACTTAGAAAACTATACAGCCATATAAAGCTTATCTAGATCTCTGCTAGAACACTAATAATTATTCATAAAAACTATCCCATCAATAGAGAGAATTCTGAGTGGATCTAGGAGAAGATCAAGATGGATGTAAACAGAATAAGTTAGTGCTATAATTAAACTTAGTTACATTTTATCTATATTTAACATAGTTTAGTATATATAAGTGTTTATGCGGTATGTGAAAACTTACATAAGATGTTTCCTTCTCGCTGGCCACTAATTAGAATAGCTTGGGGTTATACTTCAATCAGCGTTGGCGAGATTCAAATCTTGGTATGATAGTTCCACAAATAGGCTCTTAGCAACTCGACTACCTAGGGTAGTTATTGTTTATTTATTCATAATTGTGATGATTACTAAAGATACAAGTGTCAAATAATTGAAATATATAAAAACAATAATATTTATGTTGAAAGAAAAATATATTGATGTGTCTTCGTCAATTGATTATATGATCCTTAATTATATGTAATTAAGCAATCAAATATTATTAGATTTCATTACATTGTAATTACAACTTGTAACCGTTGTATTCATCCCTTATATAAGAAAATTGTCTAATTAGAATTAGTAAACAATTCTAATTGTCATATTTCTATTTTCTATAACACGTTATCAACACGATGTTTCACTAAACCAAACAAAAAAGAAGAGAAAAACCCTAATAATTTTTTTTCCTGCGCCTTCTGCCGTTCCCCACACAAACCCCGGCAGCGAGCACACACGACCTCTTGCTAGGCTCACCGGCGCTCAACTGTGCGCGCGCATCACCAGCACCAGAGCCTCCAATCGACCGTAGCCCAGCCCTATTATTGAGAATCGACCCGCTCCGGAAATGCTCTAGGCACCCAGAAATCTGATCTGGGCACCCATCATCACCTCCGGCGTCCCCTCGCCGGAATTGGCAGACAAATTTCCGAACCGGCGACCAGATCTCTCTACATCCTTTCTCCTTTTGATTTTCATGTTTTCTCATTGTGTGCTTGCCATAAATTTTTCTGCATTATATTTTGACAGTCGGGATCCGGTCAATCTAGCCTTGCTTACCGGCTATCTCGCCTTGGGGCCGACGACCTAGCCTCGGACGACAACTCAGTCGGCGCGAACCCAGCCCTTCGCCGACGCACCCCTAGCCCAAATCGGCGGCTGACCCACCACCCAAACCCAGCGCCGACGTCGTCTCTCCAACGGACGTCGTCTCTGCAAATACAGCACCACCGCAATGCACAGATTGCGCTGCCTCCTAGCGTCGCTAGACTCGGGTGTCGAGCACTCCTGACGGCGACGCTCTAGAGGACCAGATTCAACCCGGATTCGATCCGAAACCGTCGACTGACGCAGAAAAAAAAAACGGATGATTTTACTTTTTCTGGTAAAAAAATCAGGGATTCTTACCTCTATGGTAAATTTGGTAAACCCTGAAGGTAATTTAAATATTTACCACAGAAAATTATAATTACTATTCAAGAATTACTGTTTTACAATTCACAGTTTTAAATGGTAAAACTGAAAATATAATTACTGTTTCAGTTATTTACTATTTTACAAATAACACAATTTTTTTTTTTGAGAAGAAATTTCATTAATAATAAAGAAAATTACAGCACAATGGAACGATCGGTTATGATGCCTACACCACAACACACATTCCTAACAAGATCCATAGTTACGGGTCCGTCACTAAAAGCAACATCCATGAGCCGAAAGGGCCCAACCCTTAACCAAATTTGACGCTCAACATGAGCTACCAAAGCCTGAGAGTCACAATACAACCTTGTCACCAACAATAAACCGAGCCAATTATCCTTCTTCAACACCGTGTCTAAAGACCACCAGACCACGTGCAAAGGTAATCCACCCACATGTTGACAACCAGCCAGCACCGAGATAAACCATAATCCCCAGGTATGACGCCACCAAAGTAGCACACCAACCAAACCAAAACACCCTAACCCTCGCTCAAAAGAGGAGAGACTTATTAAACCTAGCCAAAACCAAAAACCAGAAAATCCTAACCAGGAAAAACAACAAACAAAAACAGACAAAACAAACCAGGTTAGGCCCAAAAGGACCCAAACCCAATTAGCAACCCTAAGAACAAAGAGATCAAAGCCCACTAGATAATTCCAGCCCAAACCTTCGTTGGCCCACCTCATCAGAGCACTAGTAGTCTTGCTCCGCCGCCTTGGTCGAGCTATCGCCGGCAACCTTCCAACCTTCTCTTCTCGCCATAAAAAGGCAACGCAACCTCCAATGCAGTCCTTCCACAAATCGAAACTGTGCAACCGAACCCAGATTTGGTCAAACCAACCTAAGCAAAATGGCTCCATCTCGACCTGCCCATCTTCGGTCCACCTCCAGCCATGCGCTACCACTCCACATTGATGATCCATCAGCCAATTTGAAATCGCCGCCGCTCTAGCCCGCTCTACCACCCATACTAGCCAACAGGTATCAGACCACCAACCACCTGCAAACTTCCTCTCTCCATCCATCGCTTCTGACCGTATTATCATAGAAATAAAAACCAGCCCGGCAGCAACCACCACACGCAGACGAGGCAAAGAGCCACCGTCAACATGGGAGCGCCGCCGGACAGGCCACAAGGTCGCCCTCTGTTTTCCCAACCCTTACAAATAACACAATTAATTATTGTTTATATGGTAAATTAATCAAATGTATATGATCAAAAGTGCTAATCATGTAATTATTGTTTTTGCATGTGATTTACCAATTACCACACACCGGGCGATCAAAATGTTAATTGCAAGAGCAATTGTTTCATACGCGGTCTATTTGGCAGATTCATAAGTATGATTTACGTTAAAGTTGCTGTTTTCATTAAATTTTATGCTAACACATCATATTTAGTATGTTACTTAAAAAAATTATTTTGCGATCGTTGTGATATGTTACAATGTTAGATGTTATGCTTTATTCAAAAATATTGTATGCTATGCCTATGTAATATGTAATTTAATTACATGATTATTTATTAGCATATCATATGAATTATGCTACTATGATAAAGCAAATTGATAGCATCAAAATGACAAACTTGTGATTAAGCAATTTTACAAAGCATCGAAAATGAATGTGACCACAATGAATCTTGATCTTCATATCTAATTCATATCCCTTGGAATATTTACGTGGATGTCTAATGACTGCATAGAAATGAATGATAATGAAATTTCATGAGCTTATAATGCAAATAAAATGATTAAACCGAAAATTTCATTGTGATCACGAAAATTCACAATCGAAATGACGATTCTGCATCTTGATATGTTCTAGTTATCGTGGATGTGTATTTTGACTGCAAAACTAATACATCTTCTCCTTGCTCTATCTTAATAATTGATGAACTATCAAAATCGGATTTTAAAACATTGGACTCTACAAAACTTGAGTACCAGTTTCTCCCTTTATCAAGCCAACCAAGGCTTGAGCATGGTAAAAGAATTATGCAAACAGCTTTCCGCAAGTAGCAGAAAAATATTATCAATATTTCTTAAACGTCAATATATGGTCCGTCAGGATCAAGACATTTAATACAATACACATGCTCAGGAAAAGAAATCCCAAAGCAAAGGGCAATTATCATATGCATGTAGATTCCTACAATCATCCATAAGCATGTGGAAACAATGCACCACGTGAAAGAGGGTCTATGAGACGAGAGATGAGCAATGAATTATCCTTCCAGCGTTGTAAACCGCCCAAATATTTATATACACATTTCAAGCCGGCAAAGAATTAGCTGCGAGTATAGAGAAACATGGAAGCATGAGGAATTGAAAAAGAACTTTAAACATTAGGATTGAAAAAGGATGTTCAATCCCTAGAAGCTTACCATATGGAAAAAGATAGAGATGATGCGAGAATGTTTCAGACTTCAGTTAAAACTGTTATGAGTTTCCAAGATACTTTATGTACAAGCTATTATGAGTTTCCATATAAAGGAATATGGGGTATATTTCTCGAATTATATACACTCTCCTATACTTGTAAGGAATGTATCGAGGAGAATTCAAGCGCTTAACTGACTGTGGAACTGCTCATACTAATCGAACCTTGTAAAATTTCAAGAAATTCATGCCAAACGATTATCATATGAAAACCCAATGTGAGAATGAAATTGTATTACCTCAAATAAATGCGAAAGGAAACACATTTTGAAGGACCTAACGACTAACCTACAATGAAATATAGGATATTGACTCACCAAGGCTTTGGCATGACCACCTAGAAATACCTTGGTCATGACATGATGATCCATATTTTGAAGAATTCAAACGGACATCCCCTCTTTTGAGTGAATAATAAAATGGGACAAAATATAGTCACACTGCAAGGTGTTAGTACATAGCCAAAATACCTGGCTAAGCCGAGAATATGGTACAATTACCTGGTCGAGATAGCCCTGGTGGGCCCTTCACAGACATCCAAGGAAGGAAGGGCCGGCAACAAACCGCTTGCCAAAGTCACTCTAGCGACAAAACACCCCCAAAAGGGGAGACACTCCAAAGGAGGGCAAAGAGTCCCACATTGGAAACAAGCTCAAGGTACACAAGCTTAGCCTATAAAACAAGCTTAAGGTACACACATACTCTCACACACAGATTCATACTCTCCCTTACTTTCATTCCTCTACCCGTACAAGTGCATATAGATCACTTAAGCATCGGAGAGTCGAAGACTGGGCCACCCCAGTCCCGACCCCGTGACGCTGTTACTTGTGCAGGTACCGAGTGAAACCCCCTCAGGAATTCTACTTCGTTCCGCCCCGCGACCCCTTCCCGGCTCGGAACGTAACAGGTAGAAACAATTGGCGCTAGAAGGAGGGGCCCTATCTTGTGGAACTCCCAATTGCCTCGAAACTTGGCACCATGGTGATTATTGATGACCCCGTGGACCCCGGCACTAACAGAACCTCAGTCCGGTGACACATCCCTTCCCCAAACCAGCAGCCCAACCCCCATTAACCATTCCGACCCCGCCACAGCCCTTGAAATTCTCAAGCGGGACTTCCATGCATTCCGCGAGCAGACGGCAAAGGAAAGGGCAGAAACGGAAGCGTACCGAGTACGCATAGCTGAGTTGGAAAAAGAGCAGTTCTTACTCCGCGCCACGTTAGAGCATCGTACCGTGTACAACGATAGCTTGGACCGCGCGGCACGAATTGCCGGGACCTCGGATTCCCTCCAAGGCCAGACTGGTTCCGTACTCCCGGGAGGGCCTAGCCAGATTGTGTACATGTCCCATCCCCTAACCCACCCCTCATTTCCACTCCCGGCCCCCCAACCATCAATCCTCAATGATTCCCCTTTGCCACATCAACCTAATCCATCCGCCCCACCAATCTCCACTTCCACCACTGCCAACTCTCCCAACCCACCTCTTGACATGCCAACCCGCCTAATGCTCCAACTTAGCCAAACTGTCACGCAGTTAGCTTCACGGGTTGAAGGCGTCGAGAGTCGCGGGGCTCAGCGACCCTTGTTCTCTGGTTTCGAACATCGCCCAAGCCCCTTTACACCCCGAGTGCAGATGGAGAAGCGGCCTCCGGGGGCCAAGCCCTTCAAGATGGATAAATATAAAGGCACAGGAGACCCTCATCTCCACCTCGAGACATTCTTCTCGCTTTGTAGCTCCTCTGGCTACAGCGACACCATAGCATGCCACGCCTTCCAAGAGACCCTCTCGGAAGAGGCACTCAGTTGGTTCCTCAACCTGCCACCCAATTCCATAGACAGCTTCGACCAACTCTCGGAACGTTTCCTCAACCGTTTCATACTGCACACCAGCATCTACCGCACTGTAGACGCCCTATTCCACATCAAGCAGAAAGAGGGCGAAGGCCTCCATGAACTGCTATCCCGGTGGCAATCTGCCACAACTTAGAACCTCGCGTGGTGGAGCAGGCTTTCCGTCAGGCCCTCCTCCCCGGCAGTTTCCTGATGAAGATCAACAAGAACCCTCCAGGATCCTATGATGCCTTGATGGACCTGGCGGTGCGGTGGGCCCGTGCTGAATTTGCCACTTTCGGACGTCCCGCCCATGCCACGCTAGCTCTTACTGCCCCAGCGCCAGATGAGCACTTTAGCCGCAGACAAGAGAAAGGGCAATCACATGGCCCATCCTGAGAACAGGGGCGTGGCTCCAACCGTCGCCATGGGGGACAGAGAAACCGCGACCACCCTTACAAGTCAAGGGACCAGAGCCCCCCACAGCAACAGCGTCGTTCCACCCCGCCACCTCATTATGAAGTCCACACTACCCTAACCACTACATATGAGGACATATGGGCCAGACACAAGGATCTCATCCCCCTACCTCCCAAAAGCAAGTTCCCAAAAAAGCCCCGGCGAGCCACCGGCAACAGGTACTGTGCCTACCATGACAATAATGGCCACACAACAGAGCAGTGCAATGGCCTCCGCAATGCAATCGAGCATCTGATCCAGAAGGGGCAGCTCCACCAATACTGTGCTCCCGCCACAGGAGCCAACGCCATTGAGGTGCATGGCCAGATCCTAACCTTGCATGGCGGAGCCCCACGGTTCCACCCACGCCAACCTTCTGTGAAACGACAATGCACGGCACCCTCAGAAATCTTAGACATCCAACGCGGTGTCACGATCACCCCATCAGCGTGGGATCGAGTGACATTTTTCAACGATGAGGATACCCTGCATTGCCACCACAGCGAGCCATTCATCATCAATGTGCAGGTGGACCATTACAGATGCCACAGGGCTCTAGTGGACACAGGTGCCGCTGTAAGCGTCATGTTTTCTGACTGCTACCAAGGACTCCGGCGGGACCGCACTAAGTTGTACAACAACCACGACCCACTTGTCAGCTTCTCTGGCGAAACGGTACAGCCGTTAGGCTCAGATCGCCTAACTGTGTTAGTGGGAACAGCTCCTTGTCGCTCTTCCATTACGGCCCGTTTTCTCATTTTCGACTGTCCCTCATTATACAATCTCATCTTAGGACGGGACATCCTCTGGGGGTTGCAGTGCTTCATAACCGACCACATGCTTCTCAAGAAGGTTCCTACCCCTGGCGGCACCCTAACAATTAAAGAGGATCGAGCAGCCGTGGAGCACGGCCATCTTAACGCCATCCAACAGCGGAAAGGAGCACATGAGATGCTACCTCTCAACCCCCTAGAACCCAACCCATAGATGATCCCCGGGATGACACAAAGGGGTGCAGGACAGAGCTCCGCGATCTAGTCCTACGAACGCTCGCTACCGCCTATCTTAGACCAATTTTTACCTTGGCCTCGAAAGCCGATACTTCATTGTTACCAGTGTATATACAATAGCCCAGTAGCGGCTTCACCTATGTATACTTTGCCTGCTAGCGGCTACATCTAAGTACAAAGAAGTATTTTGCCACTCACATGCTATACTTTGCCCCCGCCACACAGGGCCACAAAACAAATAAGTATACAGCAAGACAAACACAAAGGCTACACATAACGCCAAAGTATCAACCTGGACTCCCAGGCAAATTAGCATAAATTGGTTACAATGGCTAACCACGCCACATATATTGTTCCAAAACAAAGCCCTACAGGCTATCAAAATGTACAGGCTATTAAAATGTACAGACATTTCTCACTCCCTCCCAGCGGATGAGTCGCCAGACTTATTCGAACTCCCCTTTGACCTACCACCGCGACCACGACCCTGGCCCACAGTTCCCGCTACCCTCGGCCCAGTCGGCTGCTTCAACGGGTCCCGGGACAAAAATGAAGGCCTCACAGCTGCGGCGGGACGGATGAGTGAGCTACCAGGAGCCGCCTCAGGACCGGGGCGTCCGTTCACGGGAGCCTTCTGAACCCCCATGCGCGCCACCAACCCCGGAGCCCGGGGATCGCGAGCCGCAACGGTAGACGAAGCCACTTGCGACACTACTGATTGGACATACATGGACCCCTCGGGACCAGTAGCCCTTACAGATGGCGTAGCTACCATAGTAGGAGGTCGCGGGCCACCCGCAACGGATATCCCTTTCTGCCCAGCAGACGTTGCGCGCCACGCCTCGTGCTGCCTCGCTAGAGATTGCGAGATCTCGGCTTGCTTCTTCTGCTCAGGCGTCATTTGCTCCCACGCCATTGTTGTCGCATTTTTCTCTGCATACCATTTGCGCATGGCAGCCTCATCAATCCACCCGACCTGGCAACCCAGCCGGCTCAACTCATCCTGCCCTTTGTTGTAGGCATTTTTCAGCTGCCGCTTGTACACTTCACCCTCCCGGAACAGCCTTTGACCCGCCATGGCAGCTCGCTCGCACTTGGATTTCCAGGACACCTCCAAATCCGCAAGCGCTTGCGTCAACTTGGCCACCTCAGCTTCCAAGGTCGTTGCCTTAGCAGCAGCCACTTCCAAAACCTCTATCTGCTCATCCTTCTTCCTCACAACTTCCTTCAGCTCCGCCACCTGAGCCTGGAAGGCAGCGGTATTCTGATCCGCTTGCGCCAGCTGCTCTGCAAGGTTCCGCTCGGCCTCAGCTAACTGCTCTGCAAGGCCACGATTACGTTCCTCGGCCTCCCTCAATTGCTGGCTCTTCGCCTCAGAATCATCCTGCCAGTGGGAGGCCGCCCGTTCCGTCGCGGCGTACATCAGCAAAGTCGCCTGCAGTCACAGCAATGCATAAACCCCAAGTCCAAACCAGTGAAGCACAAAAAAGCATATAAACACTCACCTGAGTCAGTTTCTCCTTGGCGAGAGCCACTCCCGCCGGCGGATCCACATCCTCTAGTACATGCATGTCACGAGCACGGTGACGCATGTCATAAGCCATTTGAGCCAAGTGCGGCTGAGCCTCCCTCGTCCCCTCCAAGGCTTGAGCAACCTCAGCTAAGCTTGCAGATCCCCCAGACCGGCTATCCCTCCTCGACCTCTTTGACGGGCCCTCACGAGCCGGGTTAACCCTCTCCTTCCTCTTTCGAGTCCGGGCCGCGACTACCTCTTCCTCGCGGTCCGCCACCTCCTCCACAACAGGCTCCTTCTACACCTGGTCAAGTTCGCCCTAGCGATCACCCTCTGCCGGTACCTCCTCCCCCTCCAACTCCACATCCTAGACACCTAGGCCCATCGCTTCCGCCACCAACGGAGGTACATAGGCGTAGTCATCATCCGCCAGGTTCAGCCTCAGAAATGTAGAATATTTGTAAATATTTACTTTCCTTGTATGTGTAGGTTAAATATTTTGTATAGATGTAGGAGATATTTTTCCTATTAGTACTGCAATTGTATCTCTATATAAATCTCCAATATGGAGAAGAATAAACATTGAAGCATTCTAAACCGTATTGAATCCTTGTTTTCTAGTTGGTATCAGAGCGGGTCCCTCTTCAATTACGTCTCCCAACGTAACAGGAGAAAATCTCCCAGCATAATGAGCCCAGATTTGGGCTCATCGAATTGCCATCGAAAAAATTCCGATTGGCCCATACCATACCAAGTGCCTGCAGTGGTCCTTGGACTGAAGCATTACCGATTTCCGATGTGGGAATTGGACTGAATGAATTCCACGTGCAGACCTAAAAATTAGGTTGCACGTGAGGGGGAGTGTTGGAGAGGAAAGATCCTACATCAGAAAAGGGACAAATAAAATACAACTTATAAGTGGATGGATCATATCCAATTGTACTGAGGCCTTTTGTGGTTAAAACCCAACACCTTAAAGGTGGTTAAGTTGGGACAATATCGGTACAATAGTGATCCACGGGCCACGCTTGTTCCTGTTCTACTTGGCATCAGAGCTTGCTAGGTTCGATCCTTTGAATTTACACCCAAAACACCATAAATCGCTGCGTATCAAAAACCCCCACAAATCACACACAAATTCCCAAATCTCAAAACCAAACCTGAATCCCGAATCACACCACAACCAAATCGTTGCATACATCAAAATCATAATTCCCAAATTCTTGAAATCTTAAAAACCAAACCTCCAAAATGGCACAACAAATCAACTACCATACCACCACACCATGCCGGTCTCCATACAAACCAAATTCATATGCGAACTCCAAATGTCTGCTATGTGGAGTATTAGGTCATAGCAAGCAACGTTGCTTTGAAAAAATTGGGTACCCGGATTGGTGGGATTTCACCCTGAAACCCCGAAAGAATCATGCAAAAGCTGTCATAACCACTACAGAGGAAGACCAACCATCAAATGCCTTTAATATAGCACAGTCAGGTATGAGTGGTAAGGTATCTATGAATAGGTCCTGGATTATTGATACAAGAGCATCAGATCACATGTGTAATGATCCTAGCCTCTTGAAAAAATTAAAACCCTCCTCTCAAAATATTGTTTCTACCGCTGATGGTACTCCAACTCCGGTTACCGGAGAAGGCTCTATTGTCCTATCAAACACATTAACCCTTGATTCTGTATTAGTCGTCCCTTCATTGTCATACAATCTTCTCTCAGTTGGCCAAATCATTCAAGAATTATCATGTATTGTCACCTTTTATCCGTCTTTCTGTGTATTTCAGGACATTCTAACTAGGCGGATTTTGGGTTATGGAGTGAGAAAAGAGAAATTGTACTACCTAGATCTGACAGAGACAGGAGAGAAACATATGCAGTCTTTGGGTCAAGCTAATCAGGTCAATAGAGCTGAGAGTGCTAAGAAAGATGTGTGGCTTTGGCACCGCAGGTTGGGTCATCTAAACTTCGGTTACCTTAAGAAACTACAACCGCAATTATTTTCAGATGTCGACTATTCAGATTTTCATTGCGACATATGTGAACTGGCCAAGAGCCACCGTATTTCATATCCACCAAGCCTAAATAAAAGTCCCATTCCATTTATGAAGATTCACTCTGACTTGTGGGGTCCTGCAGAAATTCCTTCTCTCTCTGGCGCTCGGTATTTCGTGACGTTTATTGATGATTGTACCCGTACGACTTGGGTGTCTCTATTGAAGAATAAGAGTGATGTTTATTCTAGATTCAAAGAATTTCACAAGATGGTGTCCACACAGTATCAACAGGTTGTTCGAGTTTTCCAGTCTGACAATGGCGGAGAATATATTAATGGTCCTATGCAAGAGTTTATGAAGTTACATGAAATTCGACATCAGACTTCAAATACTTATACTCCTCAGCAAAATGGATTGGCAGAGAGAAAAAATCGGCAGTTGCTAGAAGTTGTCCGTGCCTCTTTGTTTGGCATGAATGTACCTGTAGAATATTGGGGAGAAGCTGTGACATCTGCTGCCTACCTCATCAATCGTACCCCTTCTCGGGTTATTGAATGTCAAAACCCTCTACAACAGCTTCAAAAACTTATCTCCATTCCATCATTGCCTAACTTGGAGCCTCGTGTGTTTGGGTGCGTAGTATATGTTCATATTCCCAAGCAACAACGAAGCAAACTTGATCCTCGTGCTAAACGGTGTATCTTTCTTGGGTATGCCGAGTTTCAAAAAGGCTATCGATGTTATGATCCTCTTACTGATACCATTCACGTGTCCCTTGATGTTTCTTTTCGTGAATCTGAGCCTTACTATTCAGGGGAAGTTTCGACATCTTCCCTTCAGGGGGAGAGCGGTTGTGAAGATGAAGGGAATTCTCGACAATTATTTGAATTCGACGAGTTTGAAGAGGTGGAAGCATTGGAGTTGAGATTCGGAGTTAATGGAGCCACAAATGAGAAAGCAACAGAAAATGAGACAAAAACTCCTGTCCCGTTCAGTATTGATGCAGGCCACCCACGTGAAGCTCAGCCAAGCCGAGTGGAGACTGCAGCCGAACAGAGCCGAACTGAAGGGGACTATGTGCGCGTCAGAGAGCCAAGCCGAGTGGAGACTTCAGCCGAGCCGACCCGAACTGAAGAGGACCACGTGCGTGTCAGAGGAGAGCAGCACAAGGTGCCGCGTGTCGCCCAGGAGACTGCTGCGCGTGACAGAACAGAAGACATGCTGAAACTGGGTTTGCCACATGTCACGCCGGGATCGGTTGACACAGCTGATGTGGACACGCGTGTTCACCAAAAAAATACTGCCGCGTCAGACTTTGAAGCAGGTGTCGTAAGTCAAGAAGAAACGCAGGCTGTGCAACATAGGCCACATGGTACTGGTAGATTGGACACCCAAGGTTCTTCTCTGTCAGACAGTTTTCCTTTCTCTACACCATCAATTAAAGAATCTGCCGTGAATGTCCCTGCTCAAGCTCAGGTACCTTTACATTCAAATCAATTACCTGAGGTAGATAATATTATACCTAGAAAGTCACAGAGAGTTACCAAAGGAATTCCAAAGAAACAATATGAACCTGATATCAAAGCCAAAGCTAAGTATCCTGTAGCCAATTACATGTCTAACCATAGATTGTCCGAGTCACACGCCCTTGTCATTAATCAATTATCCAGTGTTTGTATTCCTAGTAGTTTACAGGATGCAATGGCGGATCCTAAGTGGACTCAAGCGATGAACGAAGAACTCGAGGCATTACAGAAAAACTCGACTTGGGATATTGTGCCTAAACCAGCTGGAAAGAAGACTGTTGGATGCCGTTGGGTATTCACCGTAAAGTTGAAAGCAGATGGGAGTATTGACAAGTATAAAGCAAGGTTGGTTGCCAAGGGATACACCCAGCGGTATGGCATTGATTATGAAGAAACGTTTGCTCCTGTAGCAAAGATCAACACTGTACGAATCTTGATTTCACTTGCAGCAACTAAAGATTGGCCTCTGCAACAGTTTGATGTGAAGAATGCTTTCCTCAATGGAAACTTGGAGGAAGAGGTGTATATGGATATGCCACCAGGAGTCAAAAGTAAACCATGTGATGCCGGCAAGGTTTGTAAGTTGAAGAAGTCCTTGTATGGTTTGAAGCAATCTCCTAGAGCTTGGTTTGGAAGATTCTCCAAATCAATGAAGATGTTTGGCTATAGACAAAGCAACTCAGATCACACTTTATTCATCAAGCGTAGTCAGGGTAAGATCACTGCTCTGATTGTGTACGTTGATGATATGATTGTCACAGGGGATGACCCAAAAGAGATGGAGGCTCTACAAAAGTATCTTTCAAAGGAGTTTGAGATGAAGGATCTTGGACAGTTGAAGTATTTTCTTGGAATTGAAGTTGCAAGGTCAAAGCAGGGGATTTCTTTGTCCCAACGTAAGTATGTACTTGATTTGTTAGCTGAGACTGGAATGCTTGACTGCAAACCGGTTGAGACACCAATTGAGATGAACCACAACCTCGCCATCTATCCAGATCAAGTCCCAACTGATAAAGGAAGGTATCAACGTCTAGTAGGAAGACTTATTTATCTTTCTCATACCAGACCTGATATTGCTTATGCTGTGAGTGTGGTTAGTCAGTTTATGCATTGTCCCAGTGAAGAGTATATGGATACAGTGTACCGTATATTGAAGTATCTTAAGATGGCACCTGGCAAAGGCTTGTTGTTTGAAAAGAAGGGTGAGTTGGAAGTTGTAGGGTACACTGATGCTGATTGGGCTGGTGATAAGACTGACAGACGATCTACATCTGGGTATTTTACATTTGTTGGAGGAAACCTTGTAACTTGGCGTAGTAAGAAGCAGAAGGTTGTTGCCAGGTCTAGTGCTGAAGCAGAATTTCGAGGTATGGCACATGGAGTTTGTGAGATGTTATGGATTCGTAATGTGTTAAAAGAATTGGGTTTTAAACTCAAACAACCTATGGACTTGCATTGTGATAATACGTCTGCAATTGAAATTGCTCATAATCCTGTTCAACATGACCGGACCAAGCATGTGGAGGTAGATCGGCATTTTATCAAGGAAAACTTGGACAGGAACATAATCTGTTTTCCTTTTGTGTATACAGAAGACCAATTGGCAGATGTTCTTACGAAAGGAGTGTCAAGGAAAGTGTTTGACGACTCAGTTGGCAAGTTGGGCATGATTGATATCTATGCACCAACTTGAGAGGGAGTGTAGAATATTTGTAAATATTTACTTTCCTTGTATGTGTAGGTTAAATATTTTGTATAGATGTAGGAGATATTTTTCCTATTAGTACTGCAATTGTATCTCTATATAAACCTCCAATATGGAGAAGAATAAACATTGAAGCATTCTAAACCGTATTGAATCCTTGTTTTCTACTAGAAAGTCATCTCCATCATCCAGCTCCACCTCCCTTCCCTCCCCCGTCTCCAGGTCGATGTCATACTGCTTGGCGTGATCAGCCTCAGCCAACAGCCCATCTAACACGTCCTCATCTGACACTTTGTCGTAAGGACCTTCTTTCTTCCGCGAGCCCCCGTCGCGTGGCATCGTCACTGCAACAAACAAACTAAGTCCGACAACGACTCGCAACCTTACAACAAGTAGTGCAACTACTAAAATACAGACCCGGAACCCGGGCGTAGCCGAAGTGGCTGTATATGCCGAGGCGGCATATCCGATATGAGCTCCTACATTCGAAAGCCCATATCACTCGGCGAATCCGCCGCTCCATCAACTTAGTCAAGTTGTACTCTTGCGGCACTGCACAAAGCTAGTTGTCAGCAGTGAGAAGGAAAACAAAACAAAACAACACAAGGCAAGAGCACGGTACCTATTCTCTGGAAGCTCCCCGGGACTCGGAAAGGATGCCCGTGCCACTCCTGCCATTGTCCCCCAACAAGGAAGCATCTACGCCTCCAGGTTTCACTTGTGGAGGTGGGCAAGTCTTCCACCAAGACCTTGAACTTCCCCCGTGACTTCATCGTCACGCAGCCCCGGCTGCCCTTCTTTGCGCACCACCCCATGTGCCAGCACGCATTGAATTCGTCACAGTTGGGGAACTCCTGCTTCAGCAGGCGGAACAGCACGCCCGTCCCCAATATTTGCTTCAACATATTGGGAGTAACTTGCCCCGGAGCGACATGCAGACACGCTAACGTGTACTGCACAAATGGGGGCAGCGGGAACATCAACCCGCACTTCAGTTGGTACTCGTATACCAAAGTAAAATTACCCGGGGGATCCCAAAACTTCACCCCCCGGCCCAGCGGCCGCAACAACACCTCCTCCGGGATGCTCCAATTTTGGCGAAGCACTTCAAGCTCCGATGACGTCAAACTCTCGCCAGGGGGTTCCCAGAACGAGTCATCCTCCTCGTGCGATGTCGCCATGATCAACTCCTCTACCTCCTGCAATAGAGGGTCATACGAGGACACATGAGACCCGGCATCCCCCACAGGAATGCCTTCCCCCAAGTCAAGGGCAACTTCCGCCATAAGGTTAGTCAATCCCTCCTCCATCCGGTGCAAAGTGTCCGAATCAGCATTAAGCGAACTAGAGACCTCCACGATCTCTTCGCTGGACACCCACACCGGATCTGCCATACCCCGCTACCTTAACCCTAACCAGCCCGACAACAAATCCCTCACCCTAGAATTCCTACCAACACCACAAAAATGTGAACAATCCCACACCCCAAATAACCCGAAACAACGCCACCACCACATACAAAATTAAAGACAGGAAACGACGAGTTCATACCTGGAAGTACTGGGTTCGCGTAGTGACAGTGAAGCAGATTACAATCGGCTGAGCGCTCGCACCCAATCGATCGAGGATAAAATTGAATGTTTCCCAGTCTGAAATTTGTAGAATAGCAGAAACCCTAAACCGCAAATCGCGCCTCCACAGTTCAGTTTCAAAAACACGAATTCCCTCTTCAGTTCTCTCCAGCCCTATTTATAGGCATCCCCTTGGACCCCACAAAACTGAACGGTCAGGGTAAAGCCACGTCACTACTGGCCACTCCAAAAAAAAAAAAGTCTCATCAAGGCAACGGCCCGCAACGCTAAGTAGCGAGTCTCCCCAATCAAGCGTGGGCTGACTCGCCACGCAGCGACCCGTAACGCCATTTCGCGACAGTCCTCAATCAAGCGCGGACTGACTGGCCACTTCGCGACAGTCCCCAATCAAGCGCGGACTGACTCGCCATGTAGCCACGGTCCCCAATCAAGCGCGGACTGACTCGCCACATAAGCCTCATTCCCCAACCAAGTGCGGACTGACTGACCACTTCGCGACAGTCCCCAATCAAGCGCGGACTGACTCGCCATGTAGCCACGGTCCCCAATCAAGCGCGGACTGACTCGCCACATAAGCCTCAGTCCCCAACCAAGCGCGGACTGACTAGCCACTTCACGACAGTCCCCAATCAAGCGCGGACTAACTCGCCACATAAGCCACAGTCCCCAACCAAGCGCGGACTGACTAGCCACTTCGCGATAGTCCCCAATCAAGCGCGGACTGACTTGCCACATAAGCCTCAGTCCCCAACCAAGCGCGGACTGACTGGCCACTTCGCGACAGTCCCCAATCAAGCGCGGACTGCCTCGCCATGTAGCCTCAGTCCCCAATCAAGCGCGGACAGACTGGCCACCTCGCGATAGTCCCCAATCAAGCGCGGACTGACTCGCTAGAGCAACATTAAACTTGTCTTCTTGTCAACAGGTTTCCGGAACATCACCCCCGTCACCTCGTGACTCTCGCGTGGGGATTTGGGGACTCGGCACCATGTCTCCTACTCCCGGGTAAAACCTATCCTCGGCATCTCTAGAATAACTTCCCACCCAAGAACTCTCTCGGACTGGGGACTTGGGGACTTGTTAGTACATAGCCAAAATACCTGGCTAAGCCGAGAATACAGTACAATTACCCGGTCGAGATAGCCCTGGTGGGCCCTTCACAGACATCCAAGGAAGGAAGGGCCGGGAACAAACCGCTTGCCAAAGTCACTCTAGCGACAAAACACCCCCAAAAGGGGAGACACTCCAAAGGAGGGCAAAGAGTCCCACATTGGAAACAATCTCAAGGTACACAAGCTTAGCCTATAAAACAAGCTCAAGGTACACACATACTCTCACACACAGATTCATACTCTCCCTTACTTTCATTCCTCTACCAAGTACAAGTGCATATAGCTCATTGGATGTAAAAGAATAATCTATTTCGTCCAAAGGAAGATTATGAAGAAGGGTTGAGAATCGAAATTCATTCTCTCACTACCAGAAGAAAGGCTTTAGCCGACGAAAATAAAAAAACCAGGCCGACGAATTTTTTTTTCGTCGGCTAAAGTCCACTTTAGCCGACAAATTTTTTTTCGTCGGCTAATTTAAAATTTTCGTCGGCTATGGTCAACTTTAGCCGACGAAATTAATATTTTGTCGGCTGAATAATTTTTTTCGTCGGCTATAGTCTGTGAACTTTAGCCGACGAAATTTTTAAAAGTTTAGCCGACGAAATATTTAAAAGTTTAGCCGACGAACATTTTAAACTTTAACCGATGAAATTTTTAAAAGTTTAGCCGACGAAAAAATAATTTTGTCGGCTAAAGATGACTATAGCCGACGAAAATATAATTTCGTCGGCTAAAGATGACAGGAAGTTAGTATGGTTTACTAATATCGTATGTTTTTTTATTGTATTTTTTAATTTAGCCGACGAAATACACTATAATTCGTCGGCTAAGATGGTTTTTGCCGACGAATAACCTAATATTTCGTCGGCTATATAGTTATTTTTTAAATTTTTAATTACATACTATAGCTGACGAATACGTTAGGGTATTCGTCGGCTAAACCCTAAAATTTTTCTATTACCTACTATAGCCCTATATTCGGTGGTTATTTTGCGTAAAATTTTTATACGACTTGTTGCGTGTCATCGGTTTAAAACTATTTTCAGTTGGAGGTCCGGCCAAAATACGTAATTTAGACGGTCGAATGACCTTTTCCGTGCGTTTAGGGGTTTGACTTACGAGATTGACCGTCCGGATCGAGCCCTTATTTCTTTCGGATCAAGTTGAATTTTTTCCCATACATGTATTTTATCATGATGGTCAGATCTGACGGTCGGATTTCTGTTTCTTAAGTGTTATGTAAATGTTCCGTTTCAAAAACAAACTATACGTAAAACCTTCAAACGCCAAAAAGTCATGAAATAAGATATGACGAGAATGTTGAAATACATCCACGGTTGAAAAATCACACTATTCCGGTAAATATTCGGTGTAGATAGTTGCGGTCAATGCAATTTTTCATTTTTTCCCCCTATGAGTAGCCCTATATTCGGTGGTTATTTTGCGTAAAATTTTTATACGACTTGTTGCGTGTCATCTTTTTAAAACTATTTTCAGTTGGAGGTCCGGCCAAAATACGTAATTTAGACGGTCAAACGACCTTTTCCGTGCGTTTAGGGGTTTGTCTTACGAGATTGACCGTTCGGATCGAGCCCTTATTCTTTTCGCATCAAGTTGAATTTTTTCCCATACATGTATTTTTTCATGATGGTCAGATCTGACGGTTGGATTTCTGTTTCTCAAGTTTGATCATCACAATCACAACATGCCAAATGTATAAAAATACTTTTAGCCGACGAATTTCAAAGGTTTAGCCGACGAATTTATAAAGTTTAGCCGACGAGTTTAGAAGGTTTAGCCGACGAATTAGTGTATAGCCGACGAAATTGGTATCTTTAGCCGACGAAATTTTCAAAGGACTTTAGCCGACCAAAATATATGAAAAGTCGTCGGCTAAAGTCGAAAAATTTTCAACCAAAATTTTTTGGCGGTCAACCAAAATTTTCAAAGGATTTTAGCCGACAAAAATTTATGAAAAGTCGTCGGCTAAAGTCGAAAAATTTTCAAAATTTTCAACCAAAATTTTTTGGCGGTCAACCAAAATTTTCAAAAGAGTTTAGCCGACGAAAATAAAGAATTTCGTCGGCTAAAGTTCTTTATATAGGCGAAGATGGATGGTAAGAAGTCTATTATCTGCCAAATTTTCTTCTCGGCCTAGCTCCGCTGTCAAGCCACCGCAGACCGTCACACTTGTCCCAAAAGCTTCGCCGTCGTCTCTACTTCATTGCTGGATAGGTGGTGCATCGAGTGGCGCCGCCGTGAGGGATAAATCGAGCTCCAAAACTCTGCCGGTTCGGATTCGGTGTCGATCAAATTTCTCCTTCCTTAGATCACCATTTGGTGAGTTCTATATATGGATAAGTTGAGTTTGATTAGTACTACATTCCCCTAGAATTTGGTAGCTCGATTCGGTGTGTGTGAAGAGAATCGAAGATTTGAAGTTTTTAGGGTTTAAAATGGGGGATTTTTATATTTTCAGTCGATTGACCTGTTTAGGCTTAGAATTGAGCTTCGACTTCTTCTAGAAAGTTGTTCTAAATGTTGAGAGGAAGATTCTTTCAAATTTTGGTCGTGATTGGAGGTGGCCGAAAGTTTCTGCAGTTTTTTTTTTCAAAACCCAGCAACTTTAGCCGACGATATTTAAACACTATATTCGTCGGCTATAGTTTTTTTAAATTTTTTTTATAAGGTTTAGCCGACGAATTATGGCGTAATTCGTCGGCTATAGTTATTTTTTAATTTTTTTATAAGGTTTAGCCGACGAATTATGGAATGTTTCGTCGGCTATAGTTATTTTTTAATTTTTGTATAAGGTTTAGCCGACGAAATATTTTATATTTCGTCAGCTATAGTTATTTTTTTAAATTTTTTTACAAGCTTTAGCCGACGAAATATAATAAATTTCGTCGGCTATAGTTATTTTTTAATTATTTATTACGCACTTTAGCCGACGAATATTTCGTCGGCTAAAGTCTGGGAAAAAACCGACGACATGTTTTTCGTCGGCTAACTGTGGGACTATAGCCGACGAAAAAAAAAATTTCGTCGGCTAAAGTCATCACCGAGGACCTTTTCCCGACGACACTATAGCCGACGAAGGCTCGTCGGCTAAGGGGCTTAGCCGACGAATTTTTTTAACAGGCCGACGAAAACTTTTCGTCGGCTAAAGTGCTTGTCCTGGTAGTGTCTAAAGTGCAATAGGCGCAATATTGTACTTAGCCCGATGAACTCGATCGGATATAACATTCTCAAAGAGCTTGTAGCTAAACTTAGCTCAGCGTCAACACAATGTCATTGGAAGGTACAAAGAACGTATTATGATACTTAAATGAACCATTGACTTGAGTTCATCCTATCCCTATAGAAAGACAAAGGGAATGCAGACGGAACTACAACTCTCTATATCAAAACCTCAAACGATGCTTTGGTTGAGGATCACTAATGTCATGTATTTATGGTCAATAGGTCGTTCCTAAACTAGTTATGTAATCATCATTGAGAACACGATGATACTTTGTGAGAAACATCAGACTCTCCTCAAAATTCAAGTAAGGTCCGAGTGGAATAGGAAAAACTTGTTTCTTAAATCGCAGCCTACGACTATATCTGAAAGGCATGTGAGAAACATAGGAATGCAAAGACGTTCTTAGCTCCCTTGATTGATGTAAGGATCATGGAGAGTTTAGACTTTAGGGAGAGTCTAACACACATAAGTGCGTTGTGCTTTTTTTCCCTTCGACCAAGATTTATTTTGTCCAACTGGGTTTTGTTACTTGGCAAGGGTTTTAATGAGGCACCACCCCATGCACCACTTTAACTTTGACTTGGCACAAGGAGAAGTGTTGAAGGAAAAATACATTGATGTGCCTTCGTCAATCATCAAAGTAACTGACGAAGAGGGAATCATATGGTTATATATAATTGAGCAATCAAACATTATTAGGTTTTATTACATTGTAATTACCATTTGTAACTGTTGTATTCATCTTTTATATAAGGGAGTTATATAATAAGAATGAGTAGACAATTCTAATTGTCATATTTCCTATAACAATTTATACTATATACTAAAACTTAGTTTTCTTAGGAACAATACCATTTGTCTTTCTTTTCATTTTTATTACAACCCTGCCACTCGCTTTAATATGTGTAATTTACATTTTTGTCCATCTTTTTTCATGTTTTGGCCCCAAACAAAGCTTGGGTACACCGCTTAGTTGAAGCTAATGAAGCGCTTTTGCGACTCTATATGAGTAGGAGATCGATAAACATATGCTAGAGAGAAATTAAGAACTCTTTATCAAACGAACTACAATTACACAATGAAGGAAATATATCTCCAGTCAACTGAGGTTTCAACATCTAACAAAATGAAATATACACTTGAGGAATAAACTACACATGCTATATAAGTATAGAAGAGACCTGGAGAATGACATCAGAAATCATTCGACATTGATAAGTTTTTCTGGGCGAAATAGGCTTGGTATGAGCTAAGGCTAGTTAAGTATACAGGTTTGAGTATTTCGATCTCTTCCAAATGGAAAATGTCCAAACTCCAAAGTCTAAAGCAACAAAGAGCGTATATTTGTGTTTTTTTTTTTTTTGGAAACAAACCTCGTAAATGCGAGCTAGAAGATTTATTGAGAATAAATAAAATTACATGCACAATAACAGGACAAATCCTGCTCTATCACGAAATAAAGTTCTTAAATTATCGAAAACGGAAATTGGGAAGACCCAGTTTATCTCCTATGCAAAATTGACTATTGAAAGTTGGAGATGAATCAAACCAAGTAAAACCTGTACTTGAAGCACCAAAATTGACCAAAGCATCAGCCACTTGGTTTCCTTCTCGAAAAATATAGGAACAACAGAATTGCATCATTAAAATCCGATGCACACAATTCTTCCATGAGGGCACTAGCGTGAGATCGTGCCTATCTTTTTAACAAAATTAAAATACTTATCACTGATGCACAAACTAAACTTGGGACCAAAGAAAATGACAGTTATGGGAAGTTCATGGGGGGGGGGGGGGGGGGGCCTCTTCATATGGATTGCCCACCCTTTCCAGTTCTCGTTATTCCGTCACCTTTTTATTCCCTGAACTAACAAAAAGAATACTGGAACCAAAATAAAAGGCAGCCAATTCCTCTATGGGTATTGGTCGGTTTCCACCCCCATAAAAACCTTTAAAAATTGCAGCAAAGTTAAAAGTTTGAAGCACCTCCACTACCAAACCCTATTATATATACACCCTCCTCAAGCTTTCTGACTCTGCATGAACCCCAAACCCCAAAAACCCCAAGTCTTCACCTTGTCCAACTTGCTCAAATAGTACAACTCAAACTGGCATTCTCCACTTCCCACTAGTTCCTACTTCCCAAAACGTAGGGTGACAGTGACAAACCAGCCAGCCTTGTTGAGTTTCAGTGAAGTAAACTCTTTCTTTGTTAGTTATAGCACTCAAAACTCTTTGTTCCCAACATTGACCAGAACTTAGTGAACCCTTCACCATGAAGAAGCTTTCCAAATTGTCACTAGTGTGCGTTATATTCTTTGGCTTTTTTCTTCTGTCAACCCAAGCCAGATGGCATAACCATACCAAACACAGCAAACACAACCACCCTCACAAGATTTCTTACATTTCACAGCCTCCTTCCTCTTCACCTGGACCTGCTGCTAGCTACAGTCCTCCTGAAGAGCCTAAGAATCCATACAACTCCACACCTGGTGTTTTCAATGTTCGATTATATGGGGCTGTGGGGGATGGCCAAACAGATGACACTCAAGCCTTTAAAATGGCTTGGGACACAGCCTGCCAAAGTGAATCACCAGCAAAGATAATTGTTCCGAACCATTTCACAATCATGATTCAGTCCACAATATTTACGGGTCCCTGCCTTTCAGGCCTGGTGTTACAGGTAATGTACTAATTCTCTATCACTTTTTGGCTAACTCAATGTAAGAAAAAGACCAAAGTCCTTTGGATACATTTGGTAATGTGAATTAGGTCGATGGGGTTATAGTACCACCTGATGGACCAGAGTCCTGGCCAAAAAACAACAGCAGGCGCCAATGGCTTGTTTTTTATCGAATCAACAAGATGTCGCTGCAAGGGAGTGGTGTTATAGATGGGAGAGGAGACAAATGGTGGCAACTTCCCTGCAAGCCCCACATGGTATTTTGTTAAAGTTGTTCATATTTGGTCTTAAACATTTAGTGATTTAGGAAACTGCTTACATTGATCAATTTTTCACAGGGAATAAATGGAACCACCTTGCCTGGACCATGTGATAGCCCAGTTGTAAGTTTCAAATTTTTTGTTTTAAGTAACATCAGCTAACTATATTATTGAGCTTTGATTTAATATGATGATTTGTTTATGCAGGCCATTAGATTTTTCATGAGCTCTAACTTGACAGTACAAGGTCTTAGGATTAAGAATAGCCCCCAATTCCACTTCAGATTTGATGGTTGCATAAATGTGAATGTAGACTCTATTTCTATATCAGCTCCTGCTCGAAGTCCGAATACAGATGGGATTCACATAGAGAACACCAATGATGTAAAAATTTATAACTCTGTAATTTCTAATGGTACGAGCACTGTACTGAACCTTCAAATCTACTACTTGTCAGTGAATTGGCTCTCATGCATGATGTTACTAATATCACTTCTGTTCTTTAGGTGATGATTGTGTATCAATTGGATCAGGCTGTTATGATGTAGACATTAGAAACATCACTTGTGGCCCTGGTCATGGAATCAGGTAATTCGCTATTGTTTTGGTTTACTAATCAATATCACATGATCTAATTAATTTACAAACTTTGTGATTTTTTATTTCGACTGACCTTTGTGTTCCTCACCCTTGTGCTTAGCATTGGGAGTCTAGGAAAACACAACTCGCGAGCCTGTGTTAAAAATATTACAGTTCGAGACTCTATTATTAGAGTTTCGGATAATGGAGTTCGGATCAAGACATGGCAGGGTGGATCCGGAGAAGTGTCTGGAGTAACTTTCAGTAACATTCACATGGACAATGTTAGGAACCCCATTATGATTGATCAATTTTACTGCCTTACTAAGCAGTGCAGCAATCAAACCGCAGCGGTATATGTATCGAACATCCTATACTCGGGCATAAAAGGAACCTATGATGTCCGGAATGCTCCAATGCATTTTGGCTGCAGTGATTCTATGCCATGCACCAACTTAACACTCTCATATGTTGAGCTTCTTCCAGCTGTAGGAGATATGATGTCAGACCCTTATTGTTGGAATGCTTACGGACAACTGCAAACGGTTACTATTCCACCAATCTCTTGCTTGTTGGAGGGTGCTCCTAGAACTTTACTGAGCGACGAAATAGACCGCTGCTGATATATCAGTCCATGGATTCATCTTAGGTCTGTAAAGCAATTAGAAATCCATAACTACAAGAGGAATTAGGAATCTTTCTGGATTGTAATTCTAATTGTAATTGTGTGATTATAGAGGAGAGATATTTATGCGCTCCCTATCGTATCATATATATACAATCTATGTTTTTCTTCAAGTTCTTGTCCTGGAGATGAATTTTTATAGCTTGTATTTAGAAAAAGTATTCTAGCTCTGCTGCTGTAACACATGTATGATTTGTAGGGAATGTTGGATAACCATTTTACTTGGGAAAATTGAATAAGCTGCAGTAAGACGACAATGTATAATTGTATATCAACCTACCAATATGGGATGCACTCTCAGATATGTGAAACCAGATAGAGAACCTTGCTGGTGTAGGGTTTAGGATTTAGGGCCCTAAACCTGGTGTAGCCCCACACTAAACCTTGGAAATTAACCAACAAAGAATTGGATGATGCTAATTTGAGGCTTCGAGCTTTCATATATATATATATATATATATATATATATATATATATATATACACCATCTTTTTTTCTTTCTTTTTTTGAAAATTCGGAATGACTCCATTAGGCTTGAAGCCAATAACCATCGCGGAGCGATCAATGCCTGAATGATCTGAGGACCACTCACACACAAAGTTTAGAACTTACTACAAACTATAAATTGAAAACCAAACCTCCAAGAAAAAACTAAAGCGGACCTTGCAAAATAGAAAGAAAATAAAGCAATGGAACCTTCCTCACCCCACCCATGGTCACTCTCTCAACGAATAGAGGCCTAAGACCCATTGGTGTACCTTTCTTCGTGAGTTTGAGAGAGACAGTCCATGTTAGGGTTTGGAGAGGGGTCTTTCCTAGTTGCACTAGGAAATCAGTCTTCCTCAGACTTGGGAGCGTCTGCCTTCTCCTCCATTGCTGGACCATGAGCCATGGAGTCGGGATTCTCTATCAGATTTGGTTTCTTGTTCTTGTTGCCACGGGGACGACCCCTTTTCTTTGGAGATTTCTCAGTCCTCACAATGCTAAGGATACCATCTGTAACAATTGAAAACCCTAACTCATTAGGGTTTAGGGGCATAGGAACCATCATCAGCGAATGTCTTACTCTTTTGCCGCCATCGTCATCTTCCTCTTCTCTTCCTCTCCGACCAGTAACTTTCAAGGGAGAGGGGTAGTCAAGTACCTCTCTAATGGACACTGATCTCTTCTCCTTTGGGGTAGCTAGGTCAGCAACTTGAGGGACTGAGAAGGAGATAGGTGTATTACCTCGAAACACCGTCATGGGCGGAGCAGCCGGTTGAATCACCTGGGAGACCATTGGGGAAGGAGGTTCCTACAAACTTGGACATGGAAGACCTCCATGGTTGATAATTGCACAGTCTCTGCATCTCCCTAGTAGCCGTTCATACTGGAATTTCACCGTAATCACATCCTCAGGGGAAACCCTAATCCTTCTTTCCAGGCGAACCAGATCATGGAGAGGTAGGGTAAGGCGCACCCTAACCAATCCATTGTTGATTCCACGCTCATCAACTTTGAGCACTGGGCCAATTGTCTCTCCAACTAGTTGCGTCATCGCCGGCTTCATCAAAGCTACTGGAAGATCTTGTATATCAACCCAAATCCACACAAAATCAAGAGGAACAACCATTAGGTCAGAGAAACCATCATAATCATTCAATAGAATCATAGCACGTTGGTAACTCTATGGTCCTCCTTTCTTGACCCGAGCAACGTCCCTCTCATTGGTGAAGGAGAAGAGGAAACGGTCGCTGTGTGCCTGTACTTCCGCCGGAGCAGAGAGGCGCCACATGGATCTCACCACACTTCCAAATGAATCGAAATTCACAGCCCTAGCAGTGTTGAGTTTTCTGACAAGATAAAATCGTGGTGCAATGAAGCTGTTTTCCGGACCACAAAGGTTTCCAAGATCGACTGGTTCATCTTGATGATTCAGAGAAAGCTTGGAGATTAGCCTTGCTGTCATGGAAGCGGCGAAGGCAGATATGGATGCCGCCATGAAGGATCGCGCCGCACAGCCAAAAACCCTAACCCTAGAAGAGAGAGAGCAAAGACGGCTGCAGTATATCTGATAATCTAGTAAATGATTCCCTGTCTCCTTCATATATATACCATCTTAGACAAGCATGCACTGCATGTGTAATCAAACTACATAACGACCTTTTCAAATAAAAGTAAACTGTCATCTAGCCATGGATGTCATTTGTTTACGCCTAAATTAATATTTTACTAGACAGTAAATATCCATGTGAATATTAATTAAACTCTTGGTCCATGTCATACCGGCGAGCCCAAGTTCTTTAAGTTTACAAGTGATGGCTTGCCAGTAAGACCATGCGAGCTGAGTTACAGAGTTCGCGTGCGAACTGGACTTCGCGCAGCTCGCTAGCGGAATGGACTTCGGGCGAACTACACTGTTCGCGTGGAAAACTTAGCTCACACGCGGAATAGACCACGCGAGCTAACTTCAGTCAAGGCTGGCGAAGTCCACTTCTCTTAATGATTCGCCTCTCCAATCATATGTTCACCAGCGAGATGCCTCAGTCCGCTTCGCCAAACCATGGTCATATTAAGCTTAACTATATATGGCGTGGTGGTATCCCTAGGCTAATCCGTGGTTTCATATTACAATATACTTGGAGTCTCTGCATGCAAGTTTAGAGGCCTAAAGGGGACTTTGGCTTATGTGCAAAGTACGTACATGTCCCATATATGCCTATAGTTGCAAAGAAGGTCGAGCCACCGACCTTTGTTGATTCTGCATGTGATTTTGAAACAGAGCCAACTTATGATGAAGACGACGAAGACTATATGTTGGTACGTCTGTCGCATAATCATACTCCATAAGAGTTCAATCCCAATGACACTCTTGATATGGTGAAAAGAGACCAACAAGTGGTTCTCTTCCTTGACCAATGCATGGCTATTCTTGATAAGACCATGCATTATGACACGATAGTTGGCAACAAGGCAGATCTCAATATCATACGATCCATGAGAATGCAATAGAAGATCATGTTTTGCCAAAAGACAAGGATGCGTGGGGGGCAGCGAGACGTACCCTACGAACTACCTTGCTCAAATTTTCAATTTGTTAACGCGAAGCCCTGCTCAACACTTGGAAATCCTCAACAGCAAGAGTTTCACGTTGGAAACATGATGACATTGAGGCTTGGAGTGAAGCACTGGTGGCCTCCCCCGTGGCCTAACGAAGGGTACCTAATCAAGCTATGATACCCTCTTTTCTTTTTTCCTAGCTTTCCTTCAGTTTTTACTTCTGCTTGCTTTCAGTTTCTTTCTTTCTCGCATTAAAAAAAGAAAATACAAAAAAACCAAATAGCAGAAAATACAAAAAGAGATCCTTGGTCTTGTTGAAATACAAGACAACGTTCTTGCCTATGAAAGGCTTAAACTTCATTTAGGAGCCTATCCCTGAAGCTTGATGACAACAGGCATTCCATGTGCCTTGAATTGCTGCCAGCGAGGTCAACTCCGAGAGGCAATACAACTAGTTTGCAATTCTGAAACGTTGCAGCAGCCACTACTAGACCGTCACCTTCGCAGACTCTACTAGACTGATGCAGGAAGAATTAGTCAGTGCGCCTTATACCGACCGAAAGCCCTAGATGTCTATTTTCTAGAGGATTTTACAGTTCGTCATTCCGACATTCCTTGAGAGAGTTATGGAAGCTTGAATGTAGACATGTCAGGATACGGCGAGTTATGGCAATTTTCGCTTAAGCTCTACATTGCCGCTACTGACTTGTTTATTGGCGGACTCTTGGCACAAGATGATGAGAGCGAGGTGGAACATGTCGTTTACTATCTTAGCAGGTTGTTGACCGATTGCGAGACGCGCTACTCTCCAATGGAAAAGTTGTGTCTTGCCCTCTTCTTCGTGGGTTGCAAGCTCCGCCACTACATGTTAGCCTTTACCACGGTGGTGATCGCTCAATCCGACCTTGTCATATATATGCTTTCTCGTCCTATCCTACAGGGACGCTTAGGAAAATAGATATTGGCTTTGTCTGAATTCTCTTTGCAATATGTTCCGCAAAAGGCAGTTAAAGGACAGGCCATAGCGGACTTCCTCGTTCATCACCCACCAACCGAACTAACAGCATTCCGCGAGTTAGAGTTGGCCGTAGTCTCCCTTACTCCATGGACTCTTTATCGTGGTCAGTATACACGCGAATTTGCAATGTGTATTTTTCAATGTGTTTTCATGATCTAGTAGCCTACTTTCCTCAATGGGGGGCATTAGTACCACAACTCCTTCCCTGGGGGGCATGCTAAAGTTTTGATGTCCTTCATTCTTCTCAAGAAGCTTCGGCGAACAGACATCAAAACTAGGGGGCACATTGGGGCAGATGTGTTCCAGAAATTTCAGACTTTAGACCTTCTTCAAGTGTCTTAGTCATTATTTAGGCCAATCCATGTGGCCTCCAAGTTTTCAAAGTTGGTTCGCCGGCTTTATGGGGCCGTTCACAGACTCTTTTGTTTGCCTCTGGTTCGCACTGGGGGGCAGCGAAGTGCATAGCCATTGTCATTCAATGTTTTTCACCAAGTCGCTTCGCCATTACGAAGGAGCTCACGAAAGGCCATTTTTGGAATCTACTCAAGTTACATGCATTTGCTCAAGATACATCCATGCGAGCTACATCTGCTCGCGGTAAACACAATGTACCATGGTTTCTTAGTAGAGCAGGCGAATGCAAGCGAAGTGCAAGCGGAGTGCGCGTTAAGTTCAAGTCCAAGATACCTAGGCGACCCGTACAGCAGCTTCGCTACATTGCCTTACTGGGTGTTTAGGGTTTCAAGGCCTATTTACAGGCTTGTTTACTCACACTCATTTTGTATGACCCGAGCCATACCGCAACATGAACATAAACCTCTTCAGTCATTCATTAGACATTTCATGATTTCGAGGTTGGGGGCAATGTTTACGCCTAAATTAATATTTTACTGAACAGTAAATGTCCATGTGAATATTAATTAAACTTTTGGTCCATGTCATACCGGCGAGCCCAAGTTCTTTGAGTTTACAAGTGATGGCTTGCCAATAAGACCATGCGAGCTGAGTTACAGAGTTCGCGTGCGAACTGGACTTCGCGCAGCTCGCTAGTGGAATGGACTTAGGGCGAACTACACAGTTCGCGCGGAACACTTAGCTCGCGTGCGGAATAGACCACGCGAGTTAACTTCAGAGTTCGCGTGCAGAATGGCTTCCGCGCGGGGTAGAGAGCTCGCGCAGTTGGAGCAAAATACAGGGCTCGCACACTTAATGATCTCGTACGCGGAGTGACTTCACACGGACTACGCAGTTCGCGTGCAAACGGGGCTTCACACGGACTACACAGTTCTCGTGCCGAATGTACTTCGTGTTAAAATCCTAGGCGAGGCGGAATATATCAAGGCGAGCTAGTGAACTTGCTCGCGTAGGAGACTTCGTGAGGAAGCAACAGGCGGAGTCCGCTTGCACCACTTTAAATGTTGAAGACTTTTTGAAGTCTTTGACATGCTTCGGGCCAATCCCTATGGCCCTTTTAATATAAAAAGTCTTTCTAAAGCCCGCGAGATAGAAATGCCCGCGAGATAGAAATGCCCGCGAGATGGAGAGAATGAGTCTATAATTCAAGTTCGCATAGGAGTTTATAATTGAGCGGTAGTGTCCTATATTGAAGTGTGCGAACTGGACAGGTGTCACCAATTTGTTGGTCCGCGCGGGTTAAACTATGCCCTTGTGCTATTAGGGTTTCAGAGTCCGACTTGAATTCTAAGCTATCTTTCTTCTGCCGCAAGTCGAACCAGTATATAAAGGGCTTGAAGGTTTACAGAAAAAAGACAACTCTCAATACAACAAAACAATCAACTACTCAACAGAAGTATACAAACCTTCGACCCAGTCGAACCTCCAACGCTCCCTGGAGCTCTGCCTTCGCTTCCCTGTTGAAGCAACACGACACAATCAAATCTCTTAACAAAAACACAAACTGCAAATCAGTTACCCCTCGAGCTATCTCGAAAACTCTAACCCTAAGCGCACCGCCGCCTAAGCTTTTCTCAGAGCCCTCCTGGACTCGCCTCCGACCTCTGAACTCCCTTTGTTTCTCTTCTCGCGTCCCGCCATGAGTATCGATCGCCTTGTACTCGTAAATTCCTCCCCTGAGGTGGCACCTGGAAACCCCTTCCGCCTGATCAAGGAGTCAAGGGCACACATAAACCATTTCCTCGTCCACGAGGTGGCACGCCTGCAACTCATCTCCCTCACTATTTGTTCGTTGTTTACCTCTGCTCCGCGCACTGAGAATCGTGGCCAAAACACCATTCACAGAGATTACGGTAAACTTCAGTTTTCTTTCCTTGTATTCAGCGCACCTTAAAATTAAGCATTCGAAAATGCGCATATAATCGGTTAGCAATTGAGACACCATGCAGAGCAGGCATCCACATATAGCAGTAGTTTTTTAGGCTCATGTTTGTCAAGTTGATATGCATGGGGCAGCTAGAATTTTTAAGGTTAACTTGGCTCTCTAACAGCAAAATCACACTACTTTTAATAAGGGATAGTAATTAATCTTCATTTGCGGTGGTAGTAATTATTAAATGTCTAAAAGTTCCCATTTCTAGTTCTAGTAAGCTTGCACTAAATTATTAGGTTAAAGCTTTTGTGACATAGCTAGTCAGACTCAGAGAATAATTAAGAATATAAATTTGGCAAATGATGACAGATTTACAATACCATTGTCTTCTTAACCTAGATTAGAAATTGTAGAACATTCCAAATTTCCATTAACAATTAGGGGAGAGAGAGAGAGTTTGTTCAAAATTAAGAAACTGAAAAGCTTAAAAGCCGGTTGAAAGATGATGAGTAGAGAATAATAGTATTGTATGAGAGTGAGTGAAGTTAAAGAGGATTTGTCGACTAGAACAGTCAGAAGCAATGTTTTAAAAGGCTAAGGCGTAGCCGAGGCTATAGAGTGAGAGCCTCACCAAGGCGTAAGCCTTGAGGCGTAAGGCGTAAGCCTTTTGAAAAATAACAAAGATCACCAGTTTTCAACCACCCTTCTTCATCAATAGTAGCAATTGTTGCTTCCACATTCCCCAAATACTCTTTCATGATAGTTGGACTTTTCAGCCATAGCTCTCCTTCCTTATAAGGTCCCAAAGCTTGTCCAGTTTCAATATCCACAACCTTAGCAGCAATTTTGGAACCAGATGCCCACATGAGCCGGTGTGTTTCTTAGCTTCTTCATCTGAAATAAAGAAAGTCGTTGCACCGCAACTTTCAGTTAGGCCATAACCTGGCCTCAGCTCAACCCAAGGAAACTTCTGTCTGAACTCATCAACCACTTCTTTGCTCAATGGTGCAGCTCCTGAACTAATCCTCCTCAATGATGACAAGTCACACCTGGCTTGTTTTGCATACTTCACTAGTGCAAGAATAACAGGGGGCACAGCCGGTATGTTACTCACTTTATGAGTTTACAGGTGGATAGAATAACAGGTGGATCCTGAGCAAAACATTCCAAGAGCAAAGAAAGCGAGTCCGTAGATGTGGAACATAGGAATGAAGCATAAGAACACATCATCTTGAGCTGATGTTTGATCTACAGACCATTTGAGCAGTGTCATAATGGCTATGAAGTTTGCATGTGTTAAAACTACGCCTTTGCTCGTCCCAGTTGTACCTGAAGAGTACAATATGGCTGCAGTGTCCGACTGAGTTGGACGTGCTAGTGCCAACTCGGTTGGAATAGGATCACAGGATTCAATCAACTCTTCAATGGAGAGTGAGTTATCAGAACCATTTGATGGTCGGATGGTCTGTGGTGGACTGGTGGTCGCGAACTCGCGATTCACGTTTTCCGTTGCTTCAACTAGGCGCACGCCTTATGCGCCTTAGGGTGCGTTTTTTGCGCCTTATGCGCCTCGGGGGTGCGTTTTTTGCGCCTATGCGCCTAACCAGCAAAACACAATGAAATTTTCTTGCGCCTCGCGCCTTTTACGCCTCAAGGCGCGCCCGAGGCGCGTTTTTTAAAACACTGGTCAGAAGAGCACTGAGTTTGATATTGGTTTTTTTTTGGTGTTGAAGTGGAGAGGAAGGAGGGACATTCTCTATGGCTTTCTTGCACGCGCAGTCTCCGATATGTGAAGTAGAGTTGTCTGATAAAGAAAAAGTTTAGGTCGGTGCACGGGCTAGAGTCCAATGCTCATCCACCAAATTTGCCTTTTCCATCAATCTAAGCTCTCTACTTCCTCCACAAAATATATTAGGTATTCAACCCCTCACCGGCTTGAACATCGATCTACCTAGCTAGCACCCCTTTTTTTTTTCATCGACTGATGGGGTTTTCTTGTAATCTTGTACAGAATACTCAGAACAAATAAAGCTGCGATTGATTCTATAAGAAAATGCTCACACGTACATAACTGTTAGGTCCCCTACCATTTCTACATTTCAGAATCTAAGCTCGCTTTATCACCTTTCGGCACATGCAATTCTCTCCTTGGTCTCTTATGAACCATAACCACTGTTTCTCGTTCAATTCCATTCCAATGATATCGGTTTAACATATGTAATGCCTTAAGATGTGTTTGTGGATCTCTTCCCTAAAGTTTTAGCTTTTAAAGGTGCAATGGTTATCACATATCTAACTTGTTGGTATAAGATTTACTTATAAATATGTATGCGGAATTATAAGTATGTACTCAAGACAAGAACACATATACGATGTATATACAAGAGTGAAATGCTAACCTGAATAAGACATATCTGATCTTCTCCTCTGAACAATCGACTAAAGGCAATCTCACTTATGGGGCTGAGAACTTGAATGCTTGGGGTGATTGTTAGAGCAGGGATCAAGGTCAATATATAGACATTGAGGATTAGTGCCTCCCATAAAGGTTCCCTAATCCTTCTACATTAAGGCCAACCTTTATCATGTTCCATATGCAAATAGGTATACTTCATTACCTAATAAGTAAACCTTACAAATCAGTACTGATACTAACAGGAAATTAATCATGAGGCTGATGAAGGCAAGAAATGTCTTACTTATTGCTTATTTTGTAATTATGTAGCTTAGTTATTGATACTTAGTGAATCATTGATATTTGATAGTGCACATAAAGTCTTACAGTTGGTACTAGAGTAGGTTTGATTCCGATCGAGACTTTCGGTTCTCCTTTCTCAGTTATTGGTTAAGTGAGTTTGAATAAGGAAGTTGGAGTATGTTTACATTGTATGCATGGTCGTTGTACTAATAAAACTAGCTCGTTGCACTCTTGCAGTAATCTGAGATGCTCTCAAAGTTCCTCCATTAGAAATATTGATGGGAGTTTTGGAAGGTCTGAACTTTGAAGTAACCCGCTCCTCAACCTCAAGAAAAGCAATTCAACTAGACAATAGCTAGGAGTATCCGCAGAATCCTAATGAAGATCATAATATGTGCAAGAAAACTAAAACATCACTCCGGACCAACATTGTGTAAGCAGTGCCCAAAATAGTGTATAAAATTGAACTAATTGGGAAAAGAACATATGGGCAGGGAAAAGCTAACAGTGCTAATGTTTGCAGCTAGCTTAAAAAGCAAATAGATCAATCTGAAGCTGTTACTGCAGCAATGCCGTAAAAATGCAGGAAGGCAGCTTGAATATGTATGGGCATGGCAGGCTGCCTAGCTATAATTTACACAAAAATAGAAAGGAATCTAGCCCATGCCAGTGATGCCACCAAGACTATCTCCCATCTACCCACTACAGACTCGTAGTGTATGACTATAACCTAATGACCTATAAATAACATGTCATAACTAATATTTGCTTGCTTGGATTTATTGGAAAGTAAGAATGTCTTATTAAAGATCAAAACAACAAGGGGAAGTTAGATAGAGACGTTTGTGGAATAAATAAAGTTCGACTTCTTCTTTAGCTGCTAGTGGAAGGGAGAATATATAAGCGTTAGAAAACAAGTTTGGGGGCTATATATTTTTGAATGACTTAAAGAGTATATATGAAGGATATCATTTCAAAGTTTGCCTGTCATTCACAAGTCCACTAGCTTCATAAAACATGCAATTAAGTTCCAAGCAAAACCAGCATACAAAAATGATAAAAATTAATCATTTTTTTGGGTTTTTTAGATGAATGTTTTGACATATATATGCCTTGCAGCAGGAATCGGTGGTTGGCCAATGCTGGCGGCGCGTGCTGCCTCTTCTCGTTGTCCGACTTAGCTTGTTAGCTAGACGCAGAGGCGTAGGCAAGGGAGGGCGAGCAGGGTCAATTGACCCTTCTTAATTCCTGAACTAACCTACCATTGGTTTAATATTTAATAATATATTAGATTAATGACCCTCCTCATTATATGAGAAAATATGAAAGTAAAAGAAAAATATGTTTAAAAGTTTGAACTTATGCCCCCATTCACCCCACAAGTCCATTAATCGGACTCGTCTCCACCATCTTTAAATATATACTGCATTTTATTTATTAACCGATTAACTAAGGATATATGGTTCATCACATATATTGTATGGGTACCCATATTGTATACCTTAAGGTTTATATACACTTTCTTCTTTCTCATGGCCAATCTCTCTTTGCTTTAGTCTCGTCTTTGGTGTTTCTCATTTTTTTCACCTACAAATGCCAAGTTAAACAATCAGTCTGATAGTACTCTTTCTTTAGTATAGGCAATATCAATCTGATAGTACTCTTTCTTTAGTATAGGCAATATCAATCAGTAAAGATAGCTCAAAGAACTGATTTCTTTTGTTTTACACGTTTTACCATGTGTTGTCAAGATTAAGGCAGAATTATGATTTGATATAAGCTATATGAAATGGTTACTTCATATGTGAATATATGTACCATGAATATATATGTCTCTAAATAATCAACTAGAAGTCATAAGATGAACGACATATTTATATAAGCTGATATATGTAAGTTTTTTCTTTCCTGTATAATCAATCTATTATTTGACAATGTTCTTGTTTGGTATAATCACCATCATGTAAGTTTTGACTTTTCTAACTAGCATTTGGCTACGCCACTGAGCTAGCGTTCAACGATACGAACCTATTGACATATGATTTTGTAGATTTTGGTGATTTCGTTGGGTATTTCCAAAGATTGGATATTCTAATTAGTTATCGATCGTTCCTTCGGTTTGTTTGTTTATGAATTTTCATTCAGTTCAGGATGACGTACGAACACTTCACTTGACACGGATCTTTGTGTTAGACACTACTAGCTATGCAATGCGAGTGGACTTTGTTTTGACATGTGTTTAGGGAGGCGTATTTTGTAGCCGATGCAACAACACACTTGAGTCATTCTTCAGACTAGTAACCTACTAGATTACATGTTAGGACTCACCCTGAATTTTACCATGAAATCCGAAGTAAACCCTGCAAGGACCACTTCCTAATGAAATGTTACCGAAAATTCTGTATAACCTCCTTTGAAAAATTGACAACCCTTTATAAGAATACCTGCATATACTTCTAAAAATCTATCTACAACCTTCTACTCTTGGAGCCTTCGTGCTCCCCAATTCACAACATCTCCCAATTTATTTACTAATTTTAAAAAGAATAATCTCACAACGAACAATCACAGGTTCAAAACAACTCTACTAGAGAAGAAAGGAAATATAAATATACAACTAAACGGAAGCTATATTATGTACTATGCCCTAACTCCATGTACACTCGACCTCAACAATACTAACCTGCAAACTAGGTATTTAAAACCGAAGAGCCTAGGGGAAAACATTTGAAAACGTTAGAGTGAGTGAACAAAAATAAAGTTGAAATGATCGAACAAATTTAGGACTTTATGTTTTCCCAATTTAATTTCCATAGAGAAGCTATGCTGCATGCGACAAGCTCAAATGCTTTTAACTTAAAGATTAACAAAAACGTAACTATCCTTACTAGTCTCCCATACTTTATAATAAAATCTCTCATGCTAATATATATATATATATATATGTATTTACACTCGTCATACTCCTTATATGAATTCTTATGAAAAATATAAGAAAAATAAAAATTCATACAAGGCTACAACGCTTGCGTCCCACGCTCACGTCACACCATAATTAAATTTCAAACGCTACATCATTATGGCGGAAAAGACAGGTGTATATACGTGCATATCCCCTATATAAATTACTATTTTCATATAAAGCTACAACGCTTGCGTCTCACGCTCACGTCACACCATAATAGAATTTCATTTCATTATGACGGAAAAACACGTATGGCTAGCTAGCATATACATACTATCCTCATAAATATCCATATACATATCCACACGTTCACGTCACATCATAATGGAATTTCACCTCATTATGGCGGAAAAGCACGTATGGCTAGCTAGCATATACATACTATCCTCATAAATATCCATATACATATCCACCGAAAATCTCATTTTCAGTAACTCTCCAAAATACTGAAAATTGTCAAATATAGAAGAAGGAAATATGTATAGGACTCCACCGAAAATCTCATTTTCGTTAACTTTCCAAATAGCGAAGTTAACAATTAAAATAATAATATTTACTTCTGAAAATAACTTCACAGAAATAATTCACAAAAGCAAATCAACTCCACAAATTAAAATTTAATAAAAACAAAATCAATCATCACTAAATATAAAACCTTTGCATGCATTTAATTTAAATCAAACGTCCTCTCACAGGTTAAGCCTAAGCCTTCCAATGCTCGAAACACTCCTCGAGCGCCGCCTCAAAGTACCCAAATTCTCGAGTTAACCTTGCCTCTGATGATAAACTGTGGAGCAAATCGGTCAGACCGAACTCTAAAATAACTTTTGACTCGACCTATCCTAGTTTGACCATAATTAATCAATGGTTGACCACCCATTTCTCGATTTGACCAAGTTGACCAATATTGACTTTACTTGGATGTTAACTTAACTTCCCATTTATCGTCTCAAATCCAAGGTATCAACAAGTTCCTTAAAACTCGATACTTCCAAAACTAAAGAGTAACAACATAATCTTTGATTCCTGAAGACATGTAGACCGGAAGACAAAACTAAGGAAGGGAAGAGATGGCCGGAGGGAACTAATCTCGTCCCACATGTAGACCAGAAGACGGCTGGAGTAGCCGGAAAATGCAGAAGGGGTCATTGAGTCCTCTTCCTTCGATCTCCTCCTATCTGATTTGCTTGAGTGATTGGCTTTGGGGGTTTGGTAGAGAAGAGGAAGATGGACGTTTTGATGGTGGTCACATAGGCTGGGGTGGCCGGAGACAGCGGCGTCGTGCGGAGGACGCCGGTGACAGAGGCGAGATCGAGATGAGAGAGAGACGGGTCAACGCCTAAAAATGGCTGTTGACCGAAGTCAACCACCTCTTTTCCTTTTTATACTTAATCCAACGGTCAAGATCAAAACCCTACTGATTTAACGACCAAAATTAAATAAGTTATTTTCTTCAGAAAAAATATTTTCTATAATTAAACCTCGAATAAATTATAGAAAATAACTCGAATCTCCAACAAATAATCCGAATACACCGGTGAACCCGTGTCAACCCGAACTACTACTTCGGGGTCTTAAAAGAAGAATTTAACGTTTTGAGAAAAAACTCAAAAATGAACTCGAGCGTTAAATTACCAAGTTACCGAGCACGGTTAAATTCCTCAGTAACTCGTAGAATACCCATCAATTAGGTAAAATTTGGTTCGGGGTGTTACATTACACATGTAGATTAAACTAGTAACCTACTAGTGAAAAATGATGGTGAATGTGGTAGCTATGCCTCGCCTCCTACTAATGCCGAATCGAACTGGTTATTTAAAAAGAAAGGACCCAGGGGAGAAGCATTTAAAATGTTAGAGTGAGTAGAAAAAAAAGTAAAATTAAAAGAAGCAAATAATTAAACAAGACTTTATGCTTTCCTATTTAAATCTCTTTAGTATTGGGAAATTATGAAATACGCGACTAGCCCTACTAGTCTCTTATAGTATACAATATTAAGCCTCTCAGGCTCTAGTATGTAAGTATATAATACACACGTCCAATTACTCTCTGTATGAATTTCTCCATTCATACCGGGTTACTATGCTCGCTTCCCACGCTTATGATCACGTCACACCATAATGGCGGAAAGATACTCCCTTTTAGGCTACTACGCTACTGTCCTACACTCGATCACATCACACCATTACAGCGGAGAGACGGGTGTTTACGTGCCCCATTACTCAGTGTAAGAATTCCTACATTCCTACAGGGCTACAACGTTCATGTCCCACACTCATGTCACACCATAATGGTGGTGGGTATTCGCTGCACCATTATGACGGAGAGACACGTAAATCTTATTTTCAATAACTCTCCAAAATACAAAAATTAACATTCGAAAAATAAATATATTATATTCCATATACCTTTTCGGAAATAACTCAAGAAAAGAAATCACTTCGCCATTATAAAATCAAATAAAATGAAATTAATCATTCAGTATAAAACCATTGCATGCACTAGATTAAAATAAAAGTCCCCTCATGGTATACGGCTAAGTCTTCCATTGATCCGAGGTCTCCTCAGCATAAGCCTCCTCACGTCATGTTCAAAGGATACTATTATGTTTCGATCGCAATTTTAAAACATAAATTAACAAGAATAAACATGAGCCTAAATCGCTCTCCCTAAGCCACTTCTCCAAATTCTTAAACGGGTACGAGCTGGACCTCTACACAATCTCTAACATAATTAAATTATCAAATAAAGCTAATTTCCAAAGTTGTTCGATGACTGGATTATCGCCTAACAACTGACAATTTCTACTACCTTTGAAAAATCTCAAACTTAACCAAAACTCCTCTGAAATTCACAAACTTTGCATGTCTTTCTCTCTCTCCTATGCAAGCAGGACATGCAAAACTCTAACCTCTCATCCACTTCTAACCACCCCATCCCAAATGAGCATCATTACACCAATCCCATTTCAATTCCCTTTCTTCACCATGCCACTCTTCAGCTTGTTCATTCCCAAACTATTTTGCAACCCTCAAATCCAAATTACCACTAGCTCCATTTGAATCTGGTCCCACATAATAATTCTCACTCTCACAACTAGAGTAATCACCATAACCATAGCATGACTCCTATCTCTCTTTTCCCCACTGTGAGTAATGTGACACAAAATTGGAGCCCCCCTCCTCCTGGTCATATTAAAATAAATTGTGATGCAACATGGATAGAGAGTTCGAAGCTTACGTACCGGTATCAGTGCTTTAGAGCGTGATTGCCATGGTATCCTCTTTGATGGAGCTACCTTGTTGTGTCGAACGAGATCAGTGTTAGAGGTGGAAGCAACGACTGCGGCGATGGCTATCGAGGTGGCCAAACATCTCCCTCCCTCACCGATCATCCTCGAGTCAGATTCAAAAGCCTTAGTGGACCATCAAAAATTCAAAATTTTCATGTAATTGGAAAATTTCTCCTGTTGTGACTACGATTCGGAATTCAATTACCTCGAACTCTACAACTGATTTGGTTGCCTCGCTGGTAGTGAGGAAGAAGTGCCCAGAGATCTGGATTGATCAACCACTTTCTTCCCTTGTGTTTGTTCTTTCTTGTGATGGTTTGTCGTGCCCCTTGCCTTCTAGCTTGGAATTTGGAAGCCCATGATTCAGCCGAGGTCTTGGTTGCTCTTTTTTCATTAGCGTCAGAGATCTTTTCCTTTTCTTTGCATGTCGTGCTTTCTCCTTTTCTTCCAGTTTGCTGATTCTTTTTAATTTTTCTCCAGGTTTCCTTGTCTTTACCGTTTCAATTGGTTTTGACTCGGTAGGTGTTATTTGCTTGAGCTTAATTTGTTTCTACTTGGCCTTATTTGTATAATTCACTACTGGAAAAAAGCTCTTAGGCGACGAAATTGTTTTAATTTCGTCTTCTAAGTAGAACTTAAGCGACAGAATACGATTCTGTCTCCTAAGTTACCACCTAGGCGACGAAATACTATTCTGTCGCCTAGGTGGTAACTTAGGAGACGAAATCATTTTTATAAAAAAAAATAAAAAATTATTCACTTAGGCGACGGAAACGAATTTCGTCGTCTAAGATTGATTTAAACGACGGAAAAATTTACTTAAACGATGAAATTATTATATTAAAAAAAATTATTAATATCTTAAGCGACGAAAGTATAACTTTTCGTTGCCTAAGTACCGAAATTTTTAGTGGCACATTTTCCGCCAAAAATTTCAGAAAAATTTGAACCAAATTTTTGAAAGTTTCCTTATATATTTTCTCTCCCTCCTCTCCTCTGCCCAGTTTCCACGCATGGACTCTAGCTTACATCTGCCTCTCCTTCTTCTTCCCTCTGCCTCACCTTCTTCTGCATGTCCTTCTTCTTCCCTCTGCCCTCTTCTTCTTCCCTCTGCCACTCATTCTTCTTCCCTCTGCCTCACCTTCTTCTTCTCTCTGCCTCACCTTCTTCCCTCTGCCTCACCTTCTTTTTCCCTTTGCCTCTCCTTCGTCTTTGCCTCCTGCCACTCCTTGGTGCCTTCTCTGCCAGCGGAGTCCACGCGCCTTCTCTGCCAGCGGACTCTGCGCCCTTCTGTGTCAGCAGAGTCCGCGCGCCTTCTGTGCTAGCTGACTCAGCGCGCCTTCTCTGCCCGCGGAGTCCGCGCCCTCCTCTGCCAGCGGACTCCGCGCCCTTCTTGCCAGCGGACTCCGCGCCCATGTTAATTTTTTTTTCTAATTTTTTTTTTCACTTTAGCAACGGAATCCAATAATTCCGTCGCCTAGGGGAAAAATAATTTTTTTTTGTCATTAAACAAAATCAGTCGCCTAAGTAATTTTGATTCAACGTAAATCAATTTTTCGTCACCCAGACACCTACCTCATGCCACTTAGGCGAGGGAATTTCCGTCGCCTAAGTACTTAGGAGACGAATTGTGTTACTTAGGCGACATAATAGTTCTGTCACCTAAGAGCTTTTTTACAGTAGTGATTATAACCCTAGCGTTGTGCTTGTTTAATGAAGTTTCATTTAACCAAAAAGAAACAGAGAGAGAGAGAAAGAGAAAGGAAAGTTTCCGATTTTCCATCGTACCACTTTTGGTAAGTTTCCTTTTATATACCCCAACAGATGTGGTAACTTCAGTTTTTACTCTATAACTTTCATATACCAACTCCGATTAAAACATATAGCATGTCTACGAGCTCATAATAACGTCTTCCACGATTTCCCTATCAACAATTTTCCAAAATAATCGCCTTACGAAAAGTCAACTCTAACGCTCTTTAAATAGTAAAACCGTTAATGATAACAATAAAACTTAATATGACGCGAGCTTACATAATAAATCAATAAATAAGAACCTGGATGTGACACTTATTTTCATAATGCATATCTCAATTTTATTTTATTTTTGCCATTTTTTCATCGTTTTTTCCAAATTTACCTCCTTCCTTTCTTCCTCACGCACTATCGTATTGCAGTCATTCCTCTTTCACTCTCCATCATCACTGATTATGTGGCTGTTGCAGAACAATTCAATGAGAAATGAATTACAGATTTTGAAACATAGTTTGTGATAGAATCAAACAATTATAATGTCTCCCATTACTATATTTTCTAATCGAACAATAGTTAGAAACCAAACGGCAATTCTAAAACCATATCGAATTGAATGCATTATTATATATATAATTAAATACATTTTACCCCATTGTGGTTTAGAGGTGAATTTATGTTAGTCCCTAAACTTTTAATTTCATCAGATTACCCCCTAGGCTCTTGTTTTTCTGGTAATGTAGCTTCTCAACCCCCAAAATATCATCACACGTCATCAAATTTCAACGTCCCAATTGGACGGAGCATGAGTAATAGGAGACGACAAGCAAGAAAACAAGAGCTCGGGGGGTAATCTGATGAAATTGAAAGTTTAGGGACTAATATGAATTCACCTCTAAACCACAGTGGGGTAAACTGAATTTAATTCTTATATATAAGCTTAATGATAGCCTGTCACATCCCGAACCTAAAATAGCCGTAAATTAATCTTAACTATGTTTTATCGCGAGTAATAATCGTACGACTATTTAAGGACCATAAAGTTGACTTTTCGATACGTTTGGAATTTGAGAAAACTTCTTTCGGGAAAGTTGTAGAGCACGCGGAATCGAGTTCGTGGACGCGTGGCACGTCGGAATCGGAGCTCGTATGCAGAAGTTACGATTTAAAAAGCGGAAGAATTTCCGTTTAGTCGCAAGGGTAAAATGGGAAATTTCATGGTTATAAAGGGAAAAATTATATCAGCCACACATCTCTCTTCCTCTCGGGGGGACAGTCTCTTTCGTTTTCTCTCCCGAGGCTTCGCGAAAGAGAGAGACAGAGAGACGCAGCACGACTCCGAAGGAAGCTCGCCGCGCCAGCCACCGCCTCCGGCCGCCGTCCGGACAGACGACGTCGCCCGCCTCTCCTCCGCCTCCCTCCGCCTTCGCCTCGGCGCCCGACGCTCGCAACAACGCCCGGAAGTGGCGCGGTGAAGATGTGGCCGGCGTCCTCTCCTCCGGCCACCGATCCCGGAGATTTTTGCGGGGTTTTGCTCCTCTCCTAGTGGGCTTCCATCCCTCCAAAGGTGAGAATCCGAATCGAAGTATTGTGTGAATTGGATTTTATGTGTTCTTGAGCTAGAATTGTGATTTCGGCGTTAATCGTTGATTTCTGGGTTTGGCTCTAGTTGTAATTGTTGTTGTGCTCGGTGAGAGGAAGAGATTGACTGGTGGTTTGCTATATTTTTGTGGAGGTCGGATTGCTGATGGTGGGAGGCAGCCATTGTGCGCGGCTGCTACCATGTACAGTGGCGAGTTTGGCGGAGTTTGGTGGTTCTTTGTGTAGTGGTATGTGTGTTAGCGATGTTATACTAATGGGTGCTGTGTGCTCGTGAGAGTATGTCCCGGAATTAGTTTGAGTAGAAGAGGAATTGAAGAAAGAGAGTTTTGGGATGATGAACTACGAGTGGCTTGATCCCTTTAAAAGGGTACGTAGGCAGCCCGATCAAGTTTTGGGTGCAGCCACAAATTAACAAAATAAATTTAGGTTTAAAACGCAGTAAAACTGCGTTGTTGTTTGGTTTGAGAATGAGATCCTATTTCATTTTCGATTTTAGGATTTTCTTTATGATTTCTGGATTTGAGGTATTATACTGAACTGCATATTATTTGGTTTTTTTTTTAGAAAGATGATAATCATTGAAGTTATTTGTTTCATTGAGCATTTTAACGTGTGGGACACGTCGTTGAATTTAATTAGTTTCTTTACTTTTTGAATTCTTTGAGTACGGTTGGGAATCGTACTTATGCTTTAATTATGAGTTTCGGGGAAACTCATATGGATTATGTTTCTTTATTTATGCCATACTTGTTGGATCGATATTATTCATGATAGCATGTCTTTCCGCCTTTCGAGGCGATGTAACTCCCACGTTTGAAGTGGGGTTACGCAAGCCCTTTCCGCCTTCGGGTGATGTGATGTAGTCGACGACATCACGCAAGCCCTACTCCTCTCTGTTATCATAACATGAAGGTGTAGGGAGTATGGGAGTATTATTGCCTGGGAGGCTCACTTGTATTTCGTTCCGCCTTTCGAGGCGATGTAACTCCCACGTTTGAAGTGGGGTTACGCAAGCCCTTTCCGCCTTCGGGTGATGTGATGTAGTCGACGGCATCACGCAAGCCCTGTACCCTATCCGTCAACTCGACGTGAAGGTACAGGGAGTATGGGAGTACTATGCCTGGGAGGCAATAGAGTCTGGGAGACTCACTTATATGGCCATATAGGATATTTTACTTGAGTTATTAATTTGACTAGCGGGGCTAGTCCGTTTTCTTGGGTTTTTCTTTATGAAAGACTTTGGTTAACATTTGCATGCAACGAATTTATGGCATATCGGAAATTAGTGAATTAATGTTGGTTATCCTTTGGTTGTGAGATTAGTTTAAGTGAGGAATTATTTTATTGGGAGATGTGTGAACTTGGAGAGCAGGAAGGCTCCAGGTGTTTAAGATGGATGTTTGGTTATAGAAGTGTTAAATTGGATTTTTTTTCAGGTAAGGGTCGTCCATTTTTAAGGAAGGTTATGCCGAATTTTCGGTAAATTTTCCTTGAAAATGGACCCCGCAGGATTTACCTTGGGTTTCAGGGTGAAATTCGGGGTGGGTCCTGTCATAGCCATTTGTATACAAAGTATTAATGTTGATATGTCTTCTACCCAAATCAAGCCTGATTTGAGTGAGTCGATTGTTATCTTCTTAATTTTATTGTAGAATCATCTATTGTTATCTGTATTTATTGCTTTGCATAAGTAGCTATTCCTAAAATATTAGCTATAGGATCTGTAGGGAGCCCTTCTAGTGAGGACTCTTAAGTTGAGAACTTTTCAGTTTATGGTTTAAAAGACCCATTTTTCAATCACATTTTGAAATCTCATCCGTTTAGTTTTTAGGTTTATATGAGAAGATCATTTCAATAAATTTTCAGCCAAATTGGTGTTTGTTAAGATAACAAACTAGAACAAATTAATAGACGAACCAAATTTGTCAAATATGAACCGTTCAAGTTCATAATTGATAAATCACACTTATGAATGCCTTAAAAATTTTCAATATAGCTGAAAATTTAGAGAAATGATTTTACTCATAAATACCTATAAACTGAACGATCAAGATGTAGATATAAGATCAAAAGATGGGATAAACCGAAAAATCCTCAACAAGTCATCAACCTAAGAGTCCTCATTAGGAGAACTTCTAGGATCTGTATATAGGCAAACATTGTAAACCATTTTCAATCAATGAAAACACAATTCAACATGGTATCAGTTTAAGTCTTAAGATCCATATATGTAATTTTCTTCTTCTTCTATGTCTCCCTTTCTTTGTTTTCCTTCCTTTTTCTTTGTTCTTCCATGGCTTCCTCTTCCTTCGTCTCCCAGAACACTTCCTCTTTTCCCAAACTCACCGAATCTAACTATTTGGTTTGAATTGTTCCAATCTAATCATACCTAAACGGTGCTGACCTATGGGTTTATGTGGATGACTCCATTCAGGAACCATCTCACACAATCACCGTTCAGGCCAGTGGTGTCACATCCCGGTTCTTAAGTTATTTTACGGTTATTTACTTTTGGTATTACTTTGGCTTTTACCATTTTAAGTAACCGTTTATTATTTAAGACTCCAAAAGTTGACTTTTTCTTCCGTTTGAAATTTGGGAAAACTTTCTTCATGAAAGTTGTAGAGGACGTTAAACAGAGTTTGTAGACACACGACACGGTTGAAACTGAGTTCATATGAAGAAGTTATGATCTAAAAGGAGGTAAATTTTAGTAGGCTTTATTTTTGTGGGTGTTTTAAGTGGTGGACCGAGTGGGAAAAAGCCCAACCCTCTCTTTTCTCTCTCTCCCTTCTCACGAAGCTTCCCCGACCTGCCGGCTTCACCATTGCTTGCCGTCGTCTAGCCACCACAGACCACCGAACCGGTCCTGTTCGGACCCCGATCGCCTCCTCTCTCTTCCTAGCCGGTGATCAAGCATGTGACACCGCCGAACGGGAGGAAACCGCTCCTAGCAGCCCAACTGTCCCGTCACCAGAAATCTCTCCTTCGGCCGCCATAGCTCGTGAAACTTGGCTCATCTTGTAGCTCTCATCAAGGTTAGTAATCCTTCAAAAAGAATCAGTTCAATTCGATCTTGTTATAGAGTAATGTATAATTGAAGTTCTCGGGCTATTTCACAATTTTGGTTCGATTACCCTAGCTAGGCTTGGAATTGGATCTTGTGCTAGTTAAGAAAGTTGTTGTACGGGTTAAGAGGATTGTTGTGTTAAAATTTGGGAAGCATTGGACGTCGCCAGAATACGGTTGCCGGCCGCCGCTGCCGGCGGAGCAGGTGGCGACACCGCCCCTTAGGGGTAGTTTTTCATGTTTTTGAATTTGTTTTAATGAAAGGAGTTTATTGATATGAAGTTTGGAATTTTTGGAGGAGTTTTGGTTAGGTTTGGAATTTTTTGGAGATTGGAGAAATTGGCAGTTGATAGGATAAATCTGACTATTGGATTTTCTTGGTTATGATCCTGAAGTGCTAGAATCGATGAAGTGAAGTTGTAGATGAAGTTTGGTAAAAATCTAATTTGCTTATTAGTGGGTTAATTGGGAGGATTTCGAAGATTAAGTTAAAGCATTTATTTTCTTAAATCGAAGAGTGGTTCTAAGCATATTTATTATGCCAGGATACGAAGGATACCTCGCTTGAGTAGCGATACAGTTATCGTCCGGCTTATGCCTAAATTTGTGAGTAGACAATTTGGTTTTAAATAAATATGCAAGCAAAGTTTTATAATTTATTATTTTATTTTCCGAGCTTATATTATAATTTCGGCTTATGAGATGATTTTAGAAATTATTTGAGTTTGAAGCATTGATTATTGGTTGGTCATGATTTATGGATTTGAGATCAGATTATTAATTTGGTATTTGAGTTTGGCTATTCTTTATAAATTTTGGATTTCATTATAATGGTTTTATTGGTGGACATTGAGATTTATAAAAGATTTCCGAAAATGGGATTTTCGGTAGTTTGCTATTTTTAATTCTTGAAATTATTGGTGAAATATCTATCTTGACCTTGAGAATGTTTTAGCGAGTATTTTGGATTGAGATATTAATTATGATTTTTATTTGTTAATTAAATCTCGTTTATATTATAGTTTTGAGAATATTTTGACGTGTGAGACACGTCATTGAGTTATTATAATTTCTTATGATGATTTTTAAGTATGGTTGGGAACCGTACCATTCGTATGATCTTGGGGAACTTTCATGGATTTAAAGGATTTTGTATGATTTTAGTCACCATAATATATGGTCGCTTATATTGATTATTACTAGCTAACCATTATTAGCTGCTACTCACCATATGTGAGTAGAGCGCTTAGCGTGAGACGCTATTATAGACTGGGAGGCAACCGATCGGTATTTATATTTATTTGTTAGCTAGCCATTATTAGCGGCTACTCATTATAGGTGAGTAGAGCGCTTAGCGTGGGACGCTATTATAGCCTGGGAGGCACCGACCCGAGCTTGGGAGGCTCCTTTTACATGGTGATAACTCTTCCCCTTATTTTATTCTTCTCAGATATATATTTGATCAACCAGCGGGGCTGTTTTATCTCTTTTTACAAGATTTCTTTATGGTTTATCTCTTTTTACGAGATTTCTTTATTTGATTAACCAGCGGGGAAAGTTTGTCCATTCTTATGGGTTTATGGATTTAAGTTATATGATTTATCAAAAAGAAATTGCGTGCAGCTAAGTTTTTAAAGCTGAAATGTGGAAAAATATTTAAATTGAGTATTTGTTAAATTATTTAAATTATTTTGGCCACTCACTCTAACGTTTTTAAATTACTTTTCCCTGGACCCTTTAGTTTTAAATGCCCAGTGTGCAGGCTAAGTTTAAATGAAGTCAGGTGTACATGGAGTCGAGGCATAGTCAGAGGCTGCTTCCGCTTAATCTTTATTCATTGTTATTCTTTCATTATTAGATATGGTCTGATAACCAGTTAGTTAATTAATTTTGAGTATTGTTGGTCGTGAGATTATTTTAATTGAGTAATTGATTTATTAAGAGATGTGATGAACTCGGGGAGCAGGAAGGCTCCAGGTGTTGAGGGTGGATGTTTGGTTATTTAAAGTGTTAAGTTGTATTTTTTTTCAGGTAAGGGTTGTCCTTGTTCAAGGTAGATTATGCCGAATTTTTGGAAAAATTTCCTTGGAGTTGAACCCTGCAGAATTTACCTCGGGTTTCAGGGTGAAATTCGGGGTGGGTCATGACAAGTGGTAACATTCCAGCCTCCACCATACCAAACCCCGAGGATCAAAAGATTGTTAGCATTCTAACCACCTCTCTCATGGAACTCGTTGCTCAGATTTGCCTTGGATGCACCACATCCAAAGGAATTCAGGACTGCCTCGCAAAATTTTTCAACCAAAAATTAGCTGCTAGTTCCATAAGCTTGAAACTTCAACGGATGAGCTTCAAAAAGGGAACCAATCTATTAATGCTTACATGCAACATGCCAAGTCAATTGCCGATGCTCTAGCCTCAATTGATCAGCAGTCTCTGATGTCGATCTGGTAGTTGTTACTCTCCATGGTCTTGGTTCTGATTATTTGATGCTTTGTACTGCCTTGTCCCAAAATACTCTACCTAATTTCTCTGATCTTTGTGCTTGCATCATGGCGTTTGAGGTGCAACGACCACCAACGAAAACCATGTCTACAACCACAGCTCTCTTTAACAAAGCCGACTCCTCCTCTAGCCACCATAGCACCAGCGGCTATTCCTGCCGCTTTGGTCATCTGTTTTCCTAGAACGGAGGAGCTAGGCACAACTCCAGCAAAAATTGCCGAAATCATGGCCAGCCGCAATATCCTTTTTGTTCTGGAGGATTTAATCAGTAGCCGTATAATTGTAATCCTTATCACGGCTCTTTTGCACCTGCTCCTAATTGGGCCCAGCCTCCTCTTCAGCCCAACTCCCAACCTGGTCTTCTTGGACCTGCTCTTAGACAACAATGGTGCCCTACATGTATGTCCTCTCTCCATGGGACCACTCAATGCCCACATCATTTTTCTGGCCCCAAGACTATTCGCCCATTTGCTAGTGCACATTTTGCTACTCCTGGAGATCCATTTTTTGTATCCCGACATCGGTGCCACTCACCACATGATTTCCATGCCAGTCCATAACCCACAAGCCTATGGAGGCCCACATAATGTTTTTATGGGTAACGGTGACTCTATGTTTGTTTCTCATATGGGTACCCTCCCACTCTCTTTGGGAGATTCTCAATTCTCTCTCAATAATGTCTTCCAAATTTCTTCTATTCATAAAAAACTTCTTTATGTAGCACAATTTATTAAAGATAACCTTGTTTTCTTCCTTTTTGCTCCGAATTTCTATCAAATATATTGTTTACGCTCAGGCCGTTTATTGTTTCATGGCCCATGTAAAGATAGTCTCTATCTTCTTCCTTCTCTAGCGTCCCCTCCAAAGCTCCTCATGCTCTAGTCACCGTGTCGTTATCTCTTTGGCATAATCATTTTGGTCACCCATTGTCAAAAGTCTTATCTCGTCTTGCGTTGTTCCTTGGTTCTAAATCTTCTTTTAATTCCTTTTGTAATGAATGTGCGCTTAGTAAGTCGCACCAATTACCATTTCCCTCTAATAAAGAATTTGCTTCATCTCTCTTTGATATAATATATAGTGATGTTTGGATGTCCCTTGTTTCTTCTGTTAGTGAATTAAAATATTATGTGCTTTTTACATATGCGTACTCTCGATACACTTGGATTTATCCAATGCGTAGCTGTTTCTACCTGTCCCAGGGTCACAAGTCGGGAGGTCGAATTCTTGAGTCCGAGTCTTGCACCTACACAAGTAGCAATGCGTCAGGAGTCTGGACTAGGGTGGCCCAGTCTTCGACTATCCGATGCTTAAGTTAGTGTTTAGTTGCTACTTGCAGAGTACGGGAGTTTGGAAGGAGTTTTGTGGACTTGCCTCTTTCGGGAGTTTGTGCCTGTTTTATAAGCCAATGTTAGGCGTTACGGCCTCAGTCCTCGATGTGGGACTGTCTGTGGTCCTCTGCGGTACCTTCCCTTTGGGGGGGTGTTTTGCCGCTGGAGAGTGGGTTTGGCAGGTGGATTGCTACCGGACCTTCACTCTTTGGATACCCGTGAAGGGCTCGCCGGTGCTGTCTTGCCCGGAATGATCTCCGGCGACTAGGTAATTGTGCCATATTCTCGGCTTGGCCAAGCATTTTGGCTATGTACTAACAAGTCCCCAAGTCCCCAGTCCGAGAGAGCTCTTGGGTAGGGAGTTATTCCCTAGATGCTGATAATATGTTTTACCTGGGTGTTGGAGGCATGGTGTCGAATCCCCAAGTCCCCACGCGAGGTGATGGGGGAAAGTTCCGAGAATTTGAAGCGGACCATCTTTCCATGTCGCACGTGGTCATTCACGCCGAGTGTTAAGGTCGTAACGGTCCGCGCTAGCGGGCGAAATAGTTCGTGCTGGTGGCGTGAAGGTTCACGCTACTGGCGTAACGGTCCGCACTGGCGGGCAGAATAGTTCGTGCTGGTGGCATAACTGTCAGCGCTGGTGGCGTGACGGTTCGCACTAGTGGGCAGAATGGTTCATGCCTTTGCGCTTCTTCTTCTCCCCACATGTGCGTAGTTAACGCGCGTGCGCAGGGGCTTGGGGGCGTCGTAAATGCATGTACAATCATGGTCCATGTGGTTGTGCCCTGAATGTACATAGTGGTAGGGTCTGGGTGGGATGTCTATAATAGACCTGGGGGAAGACTAGAGGAGGGAGTTTGAGTTTCGAAATCGAGGAGTTTAGGGCTGAGGGAGTTATTCTCGATTTTCTGCATAGGGTTTTGGCTAAGCTGCGAAATCCAATCTGGGAAACGTCCAATATCATCCTCGATCGATTGGGTGTGAGCGCTCGGCTGTTTGCAACCAGCTTCACTGCCACTACGCAAATCCGCTGTTTCAAGGTATGAACTTGTCGGTTTTTTGTTTTGTTTGTGGGTTTTGTTTTTGTTTATCTGGAGTCGATTGGGATTGTTCACATGTTTGCGATGTTGGTAGGAATTCTAAAGTAAGGGATTTGTTGGTTTGTTGTCAGGTTGGTTAGGGTTAAGGTAGTGGGTGTCTAACTCGTGAGGATGCAGGGTATGACAGATCCGGTGTGGGTGTCCAGCAAAGAGATTGTGTTTGTCTCTAGTTCGCTTGATTCTGATTCGGACACCTTGCACTGGTGGGAAGAGGAGTTAGATAAGCTTATGGCGGAAATTGCCCTTGATTTAGGGGAAGGCATCCTTGTTACGGATGTCAGGTCTCACGTGTCCTCGTCTGACCCTCTCTTGCAAGAGGTAGAGGATTTTAGCATGGCGAGATCTCAGGAGGAGGATGATTCATTTTGGGAATCTCCTGGCGAGAGTATGACCTCGTCGGAGCTTAAAGCACTTCGACCGAATTGGAGTATTCCTGACGAGGTCTTGTTGCGGCCGCTTGGTAGGGTCGTGAGGTTTTGGGATCCGCTGGGCAATTTCACGTTGGTATACGAGCACCAACTTAGATGTGGGTTGACGTTCCCGCTGCCCCCGTTTGTGAAGTACACACTGGCGTGTCTGCATGTCGCCACGGGGCAAGTTACCCCTAATATGTTAAGACAGATATTGGGGACGGGGGTGCTTTTTAGCCTTTTGAGGCAGGAGTTCCCCAATTTTAAGGAGTTTAATGCCTGCTGGCATATGGGGTGGTGCGCAAAGAAGGGCAGCCGGGGTTGCGTGACAATGAAGTACCGGGGGAAGTTTAAAGTCTTGGTGGAAGACTTGCCTATGTCGAAAAATGAGAATTGGCGGCGGAAGTGCTTTCTTGTTGGGGGGCAATGGCAGGAGTGGCATGGATATCCCTTCCGGGTACCCGGGACGTTCCAGAAAATAGGTACCGTGTACTTGTGCCTTGTGTCACGCCCCAGTCCTTAAGTTATTTTACCGTAATTTATTCCGGTATTATTTTGGTCTTTTACCGTATTAATTAACCGTTTACTGTTAAGGACTTTAAAGTTGACTTTTTTATTCCGTTGGGAAAACTTTTTTCATGAAAGTTGTAGAGGACGTCGTTACGAGTTCGTAGGCATGCTATGTATTAAATTCGGAGTAAGCATGGTAAAGTTATGAATTTAATGGTAAAGTTTTCATGTAGGTGAAAAGGGGTAAATATTTGAAGTGGGCTTATTGTTGAGTTGGGTATAATTATTGGACCGGGTAGGGGGATGCAACCCGAGCCCTCCCATTTCTTCTCTTTTATTTTTCTTTCTTTTCCTTCTTCTTCCTCCTGAGTCCTCCCGTCGGAAAGTCTCCCCATCGCCTGCCGCCGTCCCGCTAGCGACGGACCACCGTTCTGGCCCAGGAAGGACCCCCGTCGCCTCCTCTCTCTCCCCGGCCAACCATCCGAGCCGATAGTGCCGCCGGAGAGGAGAAAAGCCGCCGGAAGCCGCCGATCGTCATTTGGTCGGAGCTCCGTCCTCCGGCCACCATAGGCCGTGATTTTTGGCTCAACTTGTAGCCCTCATCAAGGTGAGTATTCCCTCAAAATGAATCGGTCTATTTCGATCTCGTTGTGGTGTTTTGTATAATTGGAAGTTTTAGGGATTTTAGGATGTTTTAGTTCGATTGCCCTAGTTAGCCTCAGAATTGGACTAAGTGCTAGTTATGAAAGTTGTTGGGTATGTTGAGAGGATTATTCTGTCAAAATTTGAGAAGCATTGGAGGTCGCCAGAAAATACTTTTTGTAGAGATTTTGATGAGGAGTAGTATGGAATGAGTTTTATAATTTTTGGAGGAGTTTTGATAAGATTTAAGATTTTTCGATGGTTAAGGAATTTAGCGGTATTTAATTTGGAGTGCTGATATTTGGGTTAGCTGGATTAGAAATTTGTTTAAGGTTAAATATTGGCCATCGGGGATGGTGGTGAATTTTGAGTCTTAAAGGAATAAGGATGGAAAGTTGGACAAGAGAGAAGATAATTTTAAGCCCTTAAATTTTTATGGGTCATTTGTTGAAGTTTTATTTCAGTTCGAGAATTGATATTATTTTTGTCCAGGCCGTGAGGAGAATCATTCAGCAGAAGCTTCGGGTCATTGACAGGCTTAGCCGAGCACTGTGAGTGGACCCTTGATTTAAATGCCATGCATGCAATAAAGTTTATTTAATTTTCCAAGGCATTTGGAGTAAAGAGTTCCATTAAATTTTGGGAACTCTTTTGAGCATTTTAAATGACATGTGAGACATGTCAAGTGATTGTTATAATTATTTTCGGAAAATGACTTTCCGAAAATTTGTTATTTTCTTTTTGACCATAAAGAGTTGATTTATGATCTTTATTACTAGCTAAAAATTATTGAGCGGCTACTCACTATCGGTGAGTAGTGCGCCTAGCGTGGGACGCTATTATAGCCTGGGAGGCAACCGATCGGTATTTATATATATATATATCTATATATATATATATATATATGTTAGCTAGCCATTATGAGCGGCTGCTCACTATAAGTGAGTAGTGCGCCTAGCGTGGGACGCTACTATAGCCTAGGAGGCTCATCGTTATGGTGAAATATTTAATTAATGAGAACCAATGGGATTAGTTCGTCATTTTAATTTTGAATATTTATGGAAATGTTGGGAGAGCATATATATTTGACTTCATTGCTCCATTATTTTTTGCTATTTATTTTGTCCACTCACTCTAACATTTTTAAATGCTTCTCCCTTGGGCCTTTCGTTTTTAAATGCCCAGTCTGCAGAGTTCGGTTCGGCGAGGATAGGAGGCTTGTTATAAATTTCCACTGCATCTAGTTTTCCCATATAGGTTACGAGTTAACCTATGTTATTATTTCTCTCAGATATTATTCTATTAGATGCTCGGAATATTTAGGTTGGTTAAAATCTAGTGAGAACTGTTGAAAAGATTCCTTCATTGTTATGAGAGATTTTTTTTTTATGATTATTATTGGGAAAATGATTGAGCTGGGTTTTGTGATTTTTCTTTCAGTTAGTGTTACCCATTATCAAGGGAGGTTTTACCAAGAATTTTGGTAGAATTTTCCTTGAGGTGGGTCCCGCAGGATTCACCTCGGATTTCAGGGTGAAATTCGGGGCGGGTCCTGACACCTTGTGTTTCTTTGCTTTGTTCTGTTCTGTTCTGCCCCTGCTGACAACTGGCTTTGTGTAGTGCCTCAAGAGTATAATCTGACCGAGCTGATGGAGTGTCAGATTCGCCGGGTGACATGGGCATTCGAGTGTAGGAGCTCGTATCGGATATGCCGTCTTGGCATATATATCCATTTTGGCTATGCCCGGATTCCGGGTCTGTATTTTGGTTGTTGTGTTCCCTTTTTATGTTTGCTGGTCTCTTTATGACCTTCCTTTTTTATGCTTGCTGTAGTGACAATGCCACGGGACAGCAGATCGCGGAAGAAGGAAGGTCCATACGACATGGTGTCGGATGAGGACGTGCTGGAGGGGCTGCTTGCTGAGGCTGACCATGCCAAGCGGTATGACATTGACTTGGAGACCGGGGAGGGGAAGGAGGTGGGGTTGGGTGAGTGTAAAGATTTTTTGAGATTGAATCTGGCGAATGAGGATTACACCTATGTGCTTCCCTTGGTGGCAGAAGCAATGGGTTTGGGCGTCCAGGAAGTAGATGTGGAGGAGACGCAAACAGAGGGTGGTGATCGCGAGAATGAACAAAGTCAGTCCCCGGTGGAGGAGGAACCTGTCACGAAGCCAGAAGGTGTGAAGGACTTGGTTATGGAGGATGTGTGTGGGCCTCGCTCAGGTGGCGAAGACGTGGTGGAGGAGGCAGCGGATCTTGTTGAAGAGATTGGCGCAGTAAAGTCTCGGAAGAGGAAGGAGAGTGTTGACCCAGCTCGCGAGGGCCAATCTAAGAAGTTGTAGAGGGAAGAGCATTCCGGGGGTTCAAGTAGCTTAGCTAGGATCACCCAAACTTTAGAAGGGACGGGGGAGGCGCAGCCGTACTTTGCCTAGATGGCATACGACATACGTCATCACTCCCGTGACATGCATGCTTTAGAGGAGGTGGATCCGCAGGCTGGCGTTGCACTCGCCAAGGAGAAACTAACTCAGGTAAGTATCTGCAACTTTTTCCTCTCCACTGCTCTGGGCTTGGGCTTATACGCGTTACCTTGTACTTGCAGACAACGTTGCTAATGTACGCTGCGAGCCAGCGGGCGGTTACGTACCTGCAAGGGGGATGCTAAGGCGAAGTGTCAGCAATTGAGGGAGGCGGAGGAAAACAATTGTGCCCTTGTGCACCGGCTAGAGCAGGTGGAGCAGGAAGCTACTATCTTTCGAGGCCAGGCTGCCGCCACAGGGAAAGAGGTGGCGGAGCTAAAGGAGGCCATGCGGAGGAAGGATGAGCAGGTGGAGGCTGGGGAGTTAGCGGTTGCCAAAGCAGCATCTTTGAAGGCTGAGGTGGCGAGGTTGACGCAGTCACTGGAAAAACTAGAAGTGTCCTGGAAGGCTAAGTGTGGGCGAGCTGCCGAGGTAGGGGATAGGTTGTTTCGCGAGAGCAAGGTATACAAGCAGCAGCTAAGGGGTGCCTACAATAAAGGTCAGGATGATCTAAGCCGGACTGGCTGCCAAGTGGGCTGGATTAATGAGGCAGCCATGCGTAAGTGGTATGCCGATAGAGATGCTACAAAGAAGGCGCGGGAACAGATGACGCCTGAACAAATGAAGCAAGCCGAGATCTCGCGGTCTTTGGCGAAGCAGCATGAGGCTTGGCATGCGATGTCCTCTGTTGGGCAGAAGGAGGTTCCAGCTGTGGGTGCGTCGCGGCCTCCGACCACTTTAGTTGCGTCACTCGTGAGGGCTGCTGGCCCCGAGGGGTCCTTGTCCACCCAAGTGGTGTCTTCTATTGTTGTGTCCTCTGATTCTCTAGCTTCGGGACCTCTAGCGCTTGCTCGGCCCAAAGTGTAGAAGTCCCCAGTTAAGAAGTCTCCTGGTCCGGAGGTGGCACAAGTGAGCTCGCTTGTGCCTCCAATGTTGCTATGAGGGTTCCACTCGTGTCACGGGACCGCGCGAAGCACCTGTTTGGGCAGAGGGTTTCAATGAATTTCAGCCAGTCTCGTGGCCGTGGCAGCAGGTCGAAGAGTAGGGGGAGTGTGAACAAGTCTGGCGGCTCATCTTCTTGGGGAAAATGACTGATGTAATTATGATTTTTGGTAGGCATAGGGAAAGAGAAAATTTGTGTCTGGAAGAGTGTAAGTGGCATGGTTCGCCATGTTGAACATGTTTTAAATATATGAATTGCCTGGGAGTCCAGGTTGATGCTTGGCGTTATGTTTAGCCATATTGTGTGTTTGTTTTGCCTTTGATTAATGCTTTTGTTTGTGGTCCCGTGTTGTGGGGACTTAGTTCAGCATGTTGGGATGATAAAGAGCTTCATTTCATTTAGATTTGGCCGCTAGTGGGCAAGGTGTACATATTGTTGGAACTGGGGTAGACATGGAAGTGGCGAGCGTTTCAGGGACGGGGTAGCACGCGACCATCACAATCTCTGAGATAGAATGTGGCAGGTCCCGGAGCGTTAACTATCTCGAGTGGGCCTTCCCACTTTGCCTTGAGGCCAGTGGGGTGGGGGATGACCTCTTTAATGACCCAATTGCCTACTTTCAGGGGGCGGGGGACGACTTTTTTGTTATAGTACTTGGCTATTTTTTGCTTGTTGTTTATGGTCCTGAGGTGCTCCTTGTCCCGGCGTTCCTCCAGGAGGTTCATGTTAAGTCGTAACCCTTTTGTATTTGTCTCGGGGTCATAGGCTGTGACACGTTCACTCGGGACCTCTACTTCCACTGGTATCACCGCTTCGGTGCCATAAGCCAAGAGGTATGGAGATTCCCCTGTGGCTGTTGTGGGGGATGTGCGGAGTGTCCAGAGAACGTCTGGGAGCTTGGCTGCCGACAACCCTTTGGCCTCTTCCAGGCATTTCTTCAAGTTTTGTTTGATGAGCTTATTTATGGCTTCCACTTGGCCATTGGTCTGGGGATGTTCTGGGGAGATATAAAATATTGTCGTTCCTTGGTCTGATAGGAATTCCCGGAATGTGTCATTGTCAAACTAGGTTCTGTTGTCAGTGATGATGGTTTGGGGCACCTCAAATCGAAAGTATAAGTTTCGCCATATGAAGTTTATCACCTTTTCAGTAGTGATTGTGGCAAGGGGTTTTGCTTCTATCCATTTTGTGTTGTAATCCACAATGACAATGACATACTTGAATTGTCCCGGGGCTGTGGAGAGTTGCCCTACGAAATCGAGTCCCCACTGGCTGAAAGGGACTGGCGAGATGATAACAGAGAGGGGCACTAGGGGATGATGTGCAAAATATGCAAATTTATGGCATTTAAGGCATGCTTGGACAATTGCCTTGGCATCTTGATCTAAGGTTGGCCAATAATACCCCGTGCGAAGCGCTTTGAACTTGAGGTTCCGGGCCCCTACATGGTTCCCACAAATGCCACTATGAAGTGACTTTAGCACCTTATGCCCTTCTGTCGTGGGGAGGCATCTCAGTAGGGGACATGACTGGCCTCGGCGATATAGTTTTCCATGATTGAGCAAGTAAAGTGAGGCTTTGCGGCATAGCCGCTATGCTTCATTCTTGTCTCAGATTAGGGTGCCATCAGAAAGGAAAGCAACGAATGGGTCCATCCATGAGGGCTGGTCAATGGCTTGAGGGCAAAAATTTCTTAATAGGCCTTTGAGATATTAGGCTTGTCCAGTGTCTCGATGTGCACATCAAGTGGCGTGGACTCAGGGGGAGCTGTGGCAAGTCTCGCGAGAGCATCGGCCTTGGAGTTTTTTGCTCGCGGGATTTGGATGAGCTTGTATGAATTGAAGTGTTGCAAGAGGGCTCCTGGGAGACTTTTGTAGAATCCCAAGTTGTGCTGGTTGGACTTGAAGTCCCCTGCCACCTAACTGACTAGAAGCTGAGAATCACTGAAAATGTGGAGGTGCCAGGCTCTGAGTTCTCGACAGAGCTGAATGCCTGCTATGAGGGCTTTGTATTCAGCTATGTTGTTGGAGGCTTTGAATTCAAACCAGAGAGCATACTCATACGAGTTGCCCTCTAGGTCTGTGATTATGATTCCTGCTCCGCTAAGTCTGTGGTTAGAGGATCCGTCAACATGGAGTTCCCAGATGTTGTTCCGAGTGGGGGCGTCTGGGTGTGGACCGTCATTAGCCAAGGGGATAAACTCAGCAATAAAATCTGCAGCTGCCTGCCCTTTGATAGCCACTCTCGGCTTGAAATGCAAGTCAAATTCTCCCAGCTCAATTGCCTATTTTACCATGCGGCCTGAGGTTTCAGGTTTTTGCAGTATTTGCCGTAAGGGATGGTTAGTTAGCACATGGATTGTGTGGGCTTGCAAATACTTTCTGAGTTTCCTGGCAGCAGTGATGAGGACGAGAACGAGTTTCTCTATGTCTATTTAATGAGTCTCGGGATATGCAAATCCTTTGCCACAGTAATAGACCGAGAGCTTGTTATCATGCTCATGGCGTGTAAGGGCAGCACTGATGGCAGTGGCGGAAAGAGCCAAATACAGATAAAGTACTTCTCCCGGGACTGGCTTAGACAGTAAAGGGACCGCTGCAAGGTAGGCCTTTATACTGTTGAAGGCGTCGTTATGTTCCGGGCCCCATGTGATATCCTTTTTATGCTATGCTTTGAGCAGTTGGATGAAGGGATTGCACTTGTCCGTGAGGCGGGAGATGAAACGTGCCAGAGCTACCAATCGTCCCGTGAGGCACTGTACCTCATTCCGGGAGGTCGGGACAGTCATCTTAAGTATGGCCTGTACTTTTTCTGGATTGGTCTCAATTAGGGGTGGCATTCGGCCCATTCGGTTCGGTTATGGGCCAAAACTGAAAACTGAACTGAAAAAAAAATTCGGTTCGGTTCGGTTCGGTTCTCGGTTTTCAGAAAATCCAAACCGAAAACCGAACCGAACGGTTCGGTTCGGTTCGGTTCGGTTTTTTTCCGTTTTTTTTTTTTCAGTTATGTTTAAAAAAAAAAAAAAAAAAAAAAAACAAAGTGAAATACTTATTATACAATTCATAGTTTCATAGACCATAAAACACACAAATGCAAAGTCTAAAGTAAATTAAGTTCATATAGACATGAAATTTTTCATAAAAAAACATAAATCCTTCTCATAAGCTCTCATTCATCAAAACTCAAGCTCTTGAAGTGTTTGATGTCATCATGTCAACATGTCGTTCCAAACATTACCCGCCCGTCCCGCCGCCGCATTTGAACAAGACTCCTTTTGTAGTTCTACATACATTAATAAGAGAAACCTCACATATTAAAAAAACTATACATTTATAAACAACTTAAAGAACATCAAAGTGATCAAATGTTACCTTCAACAACTTCATGACATATTTCAATCTCCTCCGAAGTGAGCTCATGATTTATGGCAACATTGTCATTTCTAATCCAATTTTGAACACATATCAACGCCTCCACCATTTTAGGACTCAATGAAGCACGGTATGGATCAATTACCCTCCCACTAGTGCTAAAACAAGACTCCGAAGCTATAGTGGACACGGGAATAGCTAGTACATCTCTAACAATGCGTGCCAATATTGGGTACTTGTGAACTCCATTTATCTTCCACCATTCCAATAAATGAAAATTCTCATGATCATTCTCCATAGGATCTCCAAGATACCTATCTACATCATTATGAATGACTTCGGTTCTCCTTGCTCTTCTCCTCTCTTCTTTCTCCTTCAACTTCTTATCAAACTCCGTTAAACCCTCAATTGAAGTTGAATTCACTACATTCGCTTCATTAGACATTTGTGAACCGCCAACACTAAATCCTCCCTCAATTTCATAAACCTTATAAATGTCATACAAGAGATCCTTCACCATCTTTGAGTTCACTTCCACCCTCTCATCCATTTCCCCAAATAAAATCTCAAGATAATCAAGCACTTTCTCAAGCTTATAGCGAGGATCAAGCACAATAGCAATGAATATATATTGATTCAACTTATCCAAATCACCCCAATACTTATTATACTTCTCTATCATAGGTTCTCTTATCCCAATCAAATTTGGATTAACTTGAGCTTCTAAAAGACACTTAATTCGAAGCAAATCACCAAATGTATCATGAATTGAAGGATAATAAGAACAACATACCTTCAAGGTGACATCATAAAACGGCTTCAAAAAATCCATAAAGCCTTGTGCTTCTTCCCAATCAAACATACTTGGAAGTGATGGAGTGGCGCCGTCAAAAAATAATATGGCATTAGGATCATCACAAAACATCCTATCAAGAACTTTGTGGAACTTATAGGAGGATCTCAACATTAAGTAAGTCGAATTCCATCTAGTCGGCACATCCATAATCACACCCCCTTTGCCTTCAATTTTCATCTTCTCTTTCCACATATTGAACTTCTCAAGTCTTTGTGGGGAAGACCTAACATATCTCACCGCCGAACGAATAAGCTTAATACATTCATTCATCACACTCAACCCATCATTGACAATTAAGTTGCGAATATGAGCCACACACCTCATTTGCAAATTCCGGCCTCCATGCATAATGACATTTGGATTTCCCCAAGAAGTCACCCTTCTAATGAGATCTCTAATTGCCACATCATTTGCACTAGCATTATCCACCGTGATAGTGAGAAGCTTGTCTATACCCCACTCTTGCAAACAACTCTCCAACACCGCCGCAATAGTCTCTCCCTTATGATTGTGAATGGCACTAAAGTTGATGATCTTCTTGTGCAACACCCAATTGTCATCAATGAAATGTGCCGTGATCACCATATAGCAAATGTTTTGAACCGAAGTCCACGTATCCGTGGTCAAACACACTCTATATCTACTCAACATCTTCTTCAAGTCCTCCTTTTCCTTCAAGTACCTCTTGAATACCAACTTTGCAATTGTCTTACGAGAAGGAGGAACCCAACCGGGATTGAGCCTAGACACAAAATACTTGAACCCATCTCCTTCTACATGCCTAAATGATAACTCATCCACCACAACGTAATACACACATGCATCGGTAATCTCCTCTTGATTAAAGTTCCCAATAGCCAACTCCTTACCCTTTGGTTTCCAATGCAAAACACTTTGCCCGGAAGCCTTCATCTTCTCCATATTAGGAGGGTACTTGCGGCATTTGTCTATGTGACTGTGCAAGCTAGAAGTGCCATTGCCGGTAGGATCGGCAAAATACTCTTTTCCACAATAATTACAAGCTCCCTTCACCCTCTTATCGACCATTTTCTTCTCAAAATGTTCCCAAATCGGAGCTCTTTCTTTTTTCTTCAACCGTGCCAAGTATGATTCTTCACTTTCTTCGTCCTCTTCTAAATCAACCACCGGGTCCAGGTTACCAACACTACTAGCTTGACTAGGTATAGGAGTAGGAGCGGTAGATGCACTTCCACTTGCATTATTTGCTTTTTTTGAAGCGGTAGCACGGCCGGTACTATTGTTTTTAGGGGCTGCAACTCCTTTCCTCTTCATTATAAAAACTTAAGTTTCTCCTGCAATCAAGCAATGAAACAAGTTTTTATAAGCCCGAGTTCAGTTTCTAGATGAGCATAGGTCACTCGAATAGAAAACTACATACAAATAACAGAACTCAAATATACACCTAATCACATCCACAATCAGCTGTAAATTATACCACACTTATTCTGGAAATTGTTTCCACTGGACACAAACTCATTGGTTTACCTAAGGACCTCTGTAACCATTTTGACCATTTAGCAATTAGCAATGAACAATCATGTCATAACTCTGAAGCTATAATGCAATAGTTTTTATTTCCCCCCAAGCTGAGCATACCTCTAGGCCTTAGCAATTGGTAGTCCATTTACAGCTTTGCATGAGTCAAAACTGCAGATTCCACATTTGTCTGCCAATTTCAACCCTCATTTTTGCCTCCGAATTCAACAATAATACCAACCCCAACCAAACAAATTGAACTCCTTTTCAACTCCAGGAACATAATTATTCAACCCTCGCGCCCTATGTTACTGTAGAGATCCACAACAAACCGAAATCGATAACCCACGACAAAAACCAACTTATATATTGGACTAACTACGTAGATCGACGTCTCAGACTGCAGCTGAGAAATGAAGGAAACAAAAAACCTAATCGAAAATTAGGTTCATACCAGATAAATTCGAATACTCTCATGCCCATGACCAAAATCAACACAGTTAACCCAATGACCACAATCAATATACAATAAAATCAAGCTCAAATTGTTTGGGAAAAAACAGAGGAGAAGATGAATCACATACCGCGACGGCGAAGAGCAGCGTAGGAGATTCAAAGAAAAGCCAAAGAAGGTTGCTGAAAACGGTTGGCACGTTAAGCTGTTTCGCAGTGAGCGATAGAGACAGAGAGAGAAATCTGAGGCAAAGAAAGTTATCTTTCTTGTGTGCTTCGAGTGAGGTCGAGTGAAGATGAGGAAGGGAAGGATTGCAGGTTACCAAGCAGGACTGCAGGAGGAGTGGAGGACGAAGGTTTAGAGACGCATTTTGGGGATCGAAATTACATAACTACCTCTCTTCAAAACGACGTCGTTTCACCAAAAATTCGGTTCGGTTCGGCCGGTTCGGTTCGGTCCAGACCGTGAACCGAAACCGAACCTAATTTTTTTCGGTTTTCGGTTTTTTTTTTTTCGGTTCGGTTTTTCTTTCGGCTCGGTTTTTTTCGGTTTCGGCCCGGTTATTTCGGCTCGGTTATCGGTTATTCGGTTCGGAAGTGCCACCCCTAGTCTCAATGCTTCTTTCACTGACCATGAAGCTTAGGAACTTGCCGCCCCTAACGGCTAGGATACACTTAAGTGGGTTAAGGCGCATCCCGTGAGCCAGGAGCGTAGTGAATACTTTGCTAAGGTTGGCAATGTGGTCGCCCTCTGTCTTGCTCTTGAACAACATGTTGTCGACATATACTTCCATGGCTTCTCCAATTTCATCTTCAAACATGGCATTTACTAGCCTTTGATAGGTTGCCCATGCATTCTTGAGGCCGAAAGGCATGACCTCGTAACAATACAGTCCCTTGTCCGTGACAAAGGGAGTCTGATCTGCGGGGTGCATTTTGATCTGATTATAGCCTGAGTAGGCATCTAGGAAGATGAGCATCTTGTAACCAGCTATGGAATCAACCAACTAGTCAATCCATGGCAATGGGAAATTGTCCATAGGGCATGCCTTGTTGAGGTTTGTGTAGTCCACACACATTCGCCACTTGCCGTTAGACTTAGGGACCATGACTACATTGGAGACCCATGTTGGGTAAGAAACCTCACGTATGAACTTGATTTCTTTAAGCCGTTGGACCTCGACTTGGATAGCTCAATACTTGTCTGGGTGGAAGGCACGTCTTTTTTGTTTGACCGGGGGGTGGTCTTGAAGGATGTTAAGCTTATGGATGATGATATCAGGAGAGATGCCTGGCATGTCGGCATAGGACCAAGCGAAGATTGCTTGTTTTTCTTGGAGGAAGGCAATGAGCTTTTGGCGGAGTTCTGGGCTGAGGTTCGTGTCAATGCGAACTTTCCTTTTCGGGGCGGTAGGTGACAGGGATACCCATTCTGTGTCTTCCACTGGATTAGGGCGCGGGGCCTTCTTCCCGCTCCCTTAAGGTTGTCTCGTGGGTCATCAATGGGCTCTGAAGGGCTGAGGGGCAACATCTCATAGGTGCCCCGCCCCTGCTGGATGGCATTAAGATGGCAATGCTCAATGGTTACCCGATCACCGTAAATTGTTAGAATGCCTCCTAGGGTAGGTACCTTCATGAGTAGCATGTGGCTGACCATAAAATACTGTAGTCCCCAACGAATGTCCCGGCCTAAAATGAGGTTATAGGACGAGGGACAATCGACTATTAGGATGCGTGCTGTTATGGAAGAGCGGCAAGGAGCGGTTCCCATTGACACAGTTAGGCGGTCTGAGCCTAACAGCTGCACTATCTCACTAGAGAAGCTGACAAGGGGATCATGGTTGTTGTACAATTTGGCTCGGTCCTGCCGGAGACCTCTGTAACAGTCGGCAAACATGACACTGATGGCGGCCCCCATGTCTACCAGGGCTTTATGGCACCTGTAATGATCCACCTGCACGTTTATTATGAATGTCTCACTATGGTGGCAATTTATTGTATCCTCCCCTTTGTGAAATGTCACTTGATCCCACGCTGACGAGGTGATCGTGACACCTCGCTGGATGTCAAAGACTTCCAAAGGGGTCGTGCATTGCCCTTTTATAGAAGGCTAGCGAGGGGGGAGCCGCGGGCTCCGCCGTGCAGGGTTAGGATCTGGCCATGCACCTCGATAGCATTAGCTTCCGTTGCAGGAGTGTAATATTGGTGGAGTTGTCCATTCCGGACCAGATGTTCTATGGCATTGCGGAGGCCATGGCACTGTTATGTTGTATGGCCATTATCATTATGATAAGCACAATATTTATTGCATGTTGCCTGCCGGGGCTTTTTTGGATACTTACTCTTAGGAGGTGGGGTAATGAGGTCTTTGTGCTTGGCCCATATGTCCGCGTATGTGGTGGTCAGAGTAGTGTGGACCTCGTAATGAGGTGGCGGGGAGGAACGGCGTTGTTGTTGCTGAGGGCTCTGGTCCCTTGACCGATAAGGGTGGTTGCGGTTCCTCTGTCCCCCGTGACGAGGGTCGGAACCGCGTCTCTGGTCCCGTGAGGAGCCATGTTGTTTACCCTTATCCTACCCTTGGTCAAATTGCTCATACTTCTGCTAAGGTTGCTGCTTTGGGGGAGGAGCGAGGAGTGCTAATGTGGCTGGAGCAGAATGCCTAAAGGTGGAAAATTCAGCACGTGCCCACCGGACATCCAGGTCCATCAAGGCATCTTAGGAAGCTGGAGGGTTCCTGTTGATCTCCATTAAGAAATTTCTAGGGAGCAGGGCCTGGCAGAAAGCTTGCTCAGCAACCCGAGGCTCCAAGTTGTGGCATCACGCGGTGGCGGATTGCCACCGGGACAGCAACTCATGGAGGTCTTCTCTGTCCTTCTGCTTGATGTGGAATAGGGCGTCCACACTACGATAAATGCTGACATGAATTATAAAGCAGTTGAGGAAGCGTTCCGAGAGTTGGTCAAAGTTGTCAATGGAGTTGGGTGGTAGGTTGAGGAACCAACTGAGTGCCTCGTCAAAGAGGGTCTCTTGGAACGCATGGCAGGACATGGTGTCTGTGTAGCGAGTGGAGCTACATAGCGAGAGAAATGTCTCGAGATGGAGATGAGGGTCCCTAGTGCCCTTATACTTGTCCACCTTGAAGGGCTTGGCCTTGGGTGGTCGTTTCTCCATTTGTACCTGTGGCGTGAAGGGACTTGGGCGATGTCCATAGCCAGAGAATAGAGGCCGTGGACTCCCGCGACTCTCGACCCCTTCAATCCGTGAAGCCAACTAAGTGACAGATTGGCTAAGCTGGAGCAGAAGGAGGGTTTGCATGTCGAGAGGTGGGTTAGGGGTGTTGGCAGAGGTAGGAGTGGGGACAGGCGGAGCAGATGGGTCTAGTTGATTTAGCAAGAGAGAGGGTTCATTGGGGATTGCAGATAGTTGAGGTGCTAGGAGTGGAAAAGATGAGTTTGTAAATGGGTGGGTGACGTAGATGATCTGGTTAGGGCCTCCCGGGATCACGAAACTACTTTGGCCTTGGTTAGGAAGAGACGTGGTGGCGGGATCTGGGGTACTAGTGACCCGTGTCTCGCGGTCCAAGCTGTCGTTGTACACGTTACGATGGTCTAACATGGCGCGGAGCAAGAATTGTTCTTTTTCCAACTTGGCAATGCGTACCTGGTACGCTTCAGCCTCCGCCTTCTCTCTAGTCACTTGCTTATGAAACGAATGGGCGATGGGGGGTCGGGATGGCTAATGGAGGTTGCATTGCTGGTTTGGGGAAGGGATGCATTTCCAGATTGGAAAAGTTCTTTCTCTATCTGAGTGTCAAGGTCATTGGGGTCATCTACGATTTTCACCATTGTTTCGAGCTAAATGCGAGTTCCACAAGAGGGTCCTCCTTCTAGCGCCAATGTTTCTACCTGTCCCGGGGTCACGAGTCTGCAGGTCGAATTCTTGAGTCCGAGTTTTGCACCTATACAAGTAGCAATGCGTTAGAAGTCGGGACTGGGGTGGCCCAGTCTTCGACTCTCCGATGCTTAAGTTAGTGTTTAGTTGCTACTTGCAGAGTACAGGAGTTTGGAAGGAGTTTTGTGGACTTGCCTCTTTCGGGAGTTTAAACCTGTTTTATAGGCCAATGTTAGGCGCTGCGGCCTCAGTCCTCGATGTGGGACTGTCTGTGGTCCTCTGCAACACCTCCTTTTTGGGCGGTGTTTTGCCGTCGGAGAGTGGGTCTGGCAGGTGGATTGTTGTCGGACCTTCACTCTTTGAATACTCGTGAAGGGCTCGCCGGTGCTATCTTGCCCAGAATGATTTTCGGCGACCGGGTAATTGTGCCATATTCTCGGCTTGGCCAAGCATTCTGGCTATGTCAAAAATGAAGTTCTCACACATTTTCAAACTCTTGTAGCTCTTATTAAAAAATCTTTTTCAGGCGTCCATTAAATATCTTCAAGATGACAATGGTACAGAATGTCAACAAAGCTTTTTCTCATTTTTGCTCTAGTACGAGAATTTAACAACGGTTTTCCTATCCTCATACTCCTCAACAAAATGGTTTAGCTGAGCGTAAGCATTGTCACATTGCTTCCACCATTCGTACCCTTCTCCACACTTCCAATGCTCCCCAAGAGCTTTGGGTCGAAGCAGCTCTTATTGCTGTTTTTCTGATTAATTTACTTCATGTTTTGGCCACGATCCTCAACGCGCGGAGCAAAGGTAACTAGCGAACAAAGAGAAGGAGGAGTGTTGCGGGCGTGCCACCTCGCGAACGAGAAAAAAGCTTGTATGGTGAGCTTGACTTCTTGATCAGTCAGAAAAGGGGTTTCCAGGTGCCACCTCAGGTAAGGAATTATGAGCACAAGGCGATCAAGACTCACGGCGGGACACGAGCAGAGCAACAGAGGGAGTTCAGAGAGAACCGGGATAAAATCTGGAAGGGCTCTGAGAAAAGCCTAGGCGGCGGCGCGCTTAGGATTAGTGTTTTCGAGTAGCTCGAAGGGTAACTAGGTTTCAGTTTGTATTTTGTTGAGAGATTTGATTGTGTCTTTAGAGGGAGCTTTGAGTCCCTTTATATAGAAGCTCGACTTGCGGCAAAAAAGAGATATTCATAGTCCAAACTGGATTCTGAAACCCTAAAAGCACATGAATACTGTTCCACCCGCACGAACCAATCATCCTGTGACAAATGTCCAGCTCGCGCACTCCATTTCCGCATAGGACACTACCTCCATGTTGATCAATTAAAGACTCCTATGAGAACTAGAATTTAGGAACAATCTTATCCCGCGGGGTCAAAAAGCTTATCTCCATCTCGCGGGCTGTCACAAGAGACTATCTCCTGTGTTCCTGAAGCTCGCTTCCATCTCGAGGGCTACTGCAGCTCGCGAGCCTTAAAAGGGCTTTTAATATTAAAGGGGCCACATGATTGGCCCAAAGCATGTCAAAGACTTTTAAGAGTCCTTAACGATTAATGTAATGCACGCGGACTCCGCTTATTGTTTCCTCGCGAAGTCTTTCACGCGAGCCAGTTCGCCAGCTTGCCTTGATATATTCCGCCTCGCCTCGCATACGCAAAGTATCAATCTTGCCTCGCCTACGCGGAGTGTGAATCTCGCCTTGACTACGCGAAGTGTGAATCTCGCCTCGCCTATGCGGAATGAGCAAGTCATTCCGCGCGAAGTCATCAATCGGCGCGCGAACTGAGTAGTCCGCGGGAAGTCATTCTGCACGCGAGCTAAGTGTTCCGCGCGAACTGCGTAGTCTGCCCGAAGTCCATTTCGCGCGCAGTCCACTTAAGTGCGCGAAGTCCATTCCGCACTCGGGCTGTGTAACTCAGTCCGCGCGGCCTCACTGGCGGGCCATTACTTGTAAACTCAAAGGAATCTGGGTTCGCCGGTGTGAAAAGGATCAAGAATTAATTAATACTCACATAAACATTTACTGTCTAGTAAAATATTAATTTAGGCGTAAACACTTCCTACCTCTACTCTTCAATGGAACACACCTTACTTTCGTCTTTATCAACGCCAACCCTTATATTCTTCCCTTCGTGTCTTTGGTTGTTCATGTTTTCCTCACCTCAATCCTTATGTTTCCAACAAGTTGTCAGGTTGTAGTGTCAAATGTGTCTTCATTGGTTACAATCCTCAACATAAAAGCTATAAATGCCTTGATCCCTCCACTGGTCGTGTCTATGTCTCTCAACATGTTTTATTTAACAAAACCAATTTTCCTTTTAAATATTTGCAGGTTTCTTCTCCCCAAATTTGGAGTTCACAAAATTCACACAAGTCATTACACCAACAGCCTCTACTCCTCCGCAGGCCCATCCCTCGAGCCCACCCTCCAATATGGGTCCAAGCCCAATTGCTCACCAAGAGTCAGTTTCTCTATCTAAATTCCACGATCTCCTCCTCAACGCATCCCTCTGACCAACCTTCCACCTCCACCATCTCGGCGTCATCTTCGCCTTCTCTCCCTGCCTCCATCTCAGACACCACCGCACCACCACTCCTCGCCACCTACCACCGCCGTGCTAGCCCAATTCCACCACCACCACCACCTCTGCCTGCTGTCTATCACACCTATCACCACCGACCCCAGCCACACCTACAACCTCTCGCTCCACTTTCTCCACCGGAATCCTTCTCTGCTGTACCTTCTGCGCCCTCCGTCATGCCGGAACCATCAGAACCATTAGCGCCTGCTCCGCCTTCCTCCTCTACTATAGCAGCGCCTTCCTCTATCCAAACCAGTCGCGTACGGGCATCTCCAAGCCCAAAATTCGATTTGATGGCATTGTAAGGTATCTGGTTCCTGGTGCTTTACTCACTGTTATTACTGATGCTGAATCTTCTTGTTACTCTCAGGCCTCCAAATCTAAGGAATGGCGTGATGCCATGGCTGAGGAAATGCTCTATTGAAGAATCAAACCTGGACTCTTGTTCCACCTCATCCTACACAAAAACACTATTGGATGCAATGGGTTTTCCAGATCAAACATCTTCCGGATGGCTCAGTTGATCGTTATAAAGCTCGTATGGTCGCCAAAGGATTCCATCAACGATAGAGAATTGATTATCATGAAACCTTCAGTCCGGTTATTAAACCTATGACTATTCGCATAGTGCTTGCCATTGCCGTGTCTAAAGGCTGGAATCTTCGCCAACTTGACGTCAAGAAAGACTTCCTGCAGGGATTTCTCAACGAAGATGTCAATATGACGCAGCCTCCTATCTTTGTGGATCCTGATCATCCTTCATATGTCTGTAAGGTTCACCGGTCTCTCTACGGCCTCAAGCAAGCCCCACATGCCTATTTCAATCGCATTAGTTTGCTGGATTTCTACAAAGTAAGGTAGATCACTCTCTCTTCGATCATATTTCACTACGGGTCACACACCATATTTCAGTTTGCCGGTTGTTGAAAGTTTTATTCAAGCTCTCGGTCATGGCTTTGATATAAAAGATCTTGGTTCTCTCCACTATTTTATTGGCTTGCAGGTGATCTCCTCTTCTCTTGGTCTCCACATTGACCAACTCAAATATGCCCATGACATCCTTCAAAAGTTTGATCTCCTCCTCAGTCAACCAATGAGCACATCTTTGGCTGCAAAACCGCCTCTAACTGCTATTGATGGTGAGCCCCTTGAAAATCTGACACTCTTTCGTGAAATAGTTGGGTCTCTCCAATACCTAACTATTACGCGACCGGACATCTCTTTTGCAGTCAACTCGGTAGCTCAATTTATGAGTCAACCTCAGACCTCTCACCTCACCGCTGCCATACGTATTTTACGTTATGTCAAAGGTACTGTTAGTACATAGGCAAAATACTTGGCTAAGCCGAGAATACGGTACAATTACCCGGTCGAGATAGCCCTAGTGGGCCCTTCACAGACATCCAAGGAAGGAAGGGCCGATAACAAACCGCTTGTCAAAGTCACTCTAGCGGCAAAACACCCCCAAAAGAGGAGGCACTCCAAAAGAGGGCAAAAAGTCCCACATTGGAAACAAGCTTAAGGTACACAAGCTTAGCCTATAAAACAAGCTCAAGGTACATACTTACATCTCAGATTCATACTCTCCCCCTTACTTTCATTCCTCTACCCGTACAAAGCTCACTTAAGCATTGGAGATTCGAAGACTGGGCCACCCTAGTCCCGACCCCGTGACGCTGTCATTTGTGCAGGTACCGAGTGAAAGCCTCTCAAGAATTCTGCTTCGTTCCGCCCCGCGACCACTTCCCGGCTCGGGACGTAACAGGTAGAAACAATTGGCGCTAGAAGGAGGGCCCCTATCTTGTGGAACTCCCACTTGCCTCGGAACTCAGCACCATGGTGATTATTAATGACCCCGTGGACCCTGACACTCAAGTGGAACTTAAACCCAACACATCCCTTCCCCAAACCAGCAGCTCAGCCCCCGTTAGCCATCCCGACCCCGCCACAGCCCTTGAACTCCTCAAGCGAGATTTCCATTCATTCCGCGAGCAAGCGGCGAAAGAAAGGGCAGAAGCGGAAGCGTACCGGGTACACATTGCTGAGTTGGAGAAAGAGCAGTCCTTGCTCCGCGCCACGTTAGAGCATCGTAACATGTACAACGATCGCTCAGACTGCGCGGCGCGAATTGCCTGAACCCCGGACTCCCTTCAAGACCAAACTGGTCCCGTACTCTCGGGAGAGCCTAACTAGATCGTATACATGTCTCATCCCCTTGCCCATCCCTCATTTCCACTCCTGGGCCCCCAGCCATCTTCAATCCTCAATGACTCCCCCCTGCCACATCAACCTAATCCATCTCCCCAACCCATCCCCATTTCCACCAAATCACTGAAGACGGAGAAGTGTAAAGGCACGAGGGACCCCTATCTCCACTCCGACATACTCTCCTCGCAATACAGTTCCACTGGCCACAGCGATGCCATAGTCCAGAGTGGACAACTCCACCAATATTGTGCTCATGGCCAGATCCTAACCCTGCATGGCGGAGCTCCGCGGTTCCCCCAATGCCAGTCTTCTGTAACACGGCAATACACGACACCCTCAGACATCCTTAACATCCAACGCGGTGTCACGATCACCCCATCAGCGTGGGATCAAGTGACATTCCGCAGAGATGAGGATACCACACATCGCCACCATTGTGAGCCTTTAATAATCAATGTGCAGGTGGATCATTACAGGTGCCACAGAGCCTTAGTGGATACCGGGGCCGCTGTAAGTGTCATGTTCTCTGATTGTTACAAGGGACTTCGGCGGGACCGCGCCAAACTGTATAACAACCACGACCCCTTGGTCAGCTTCTCTGGTGACATAGTACAACCGCTAGGCTCAGACCGCCTAACTGTGGCGGTAGGAACTACTCCTTGCCTCTCCTCCATTACAGCTCGCTTCCTCATAGTTGACTGTTCCTCGTCCTATAACCTTATCTTAGGCCGGGACATCCTGTGGGAACTGCAATGCTTCGTAGCCGGCCACATGCTCCTCATGAAAGTTCCTACCCCAGGTGGCATCTTGACAGTTCAAGGTGACCGAGCAACCATTGAGCACTGCCATCTTAACGCCATCCAACAGGGGCGCAACGCCTATGAGATGCTGCCTCTCAGCCCCTCGGAACCCATAGATGACCCGCGGGACGACCTACAGGGGACAGGAAAAAAGAGGGCCCCGCGGCCTAATCCAACTGAAGGCACAAAATGGATATCCCTGTCCCCCACTGCCCCGGAAAGGAAAGTCCGCATTGGCTCAAGTCTCAGCCCGGAACTCCGCCACAAGCTCATTACTTTCCTCCAAGAAAAACAACCAGTCTTCGCTTGGTCCTACGCCAACATGCCGGGGATCTCCCCTGACATCATCACCCACAAACTCAACATCATCAAAGACCACCCCCCTGTCAAACAAAAGAGACGCGCCTTCCACCCAGACAAGTATCGAGCTATCCAAGCCGAGGTTCAATGGCTCAAGGAAATCAAATTCATCCGGGAAGTTTCCTACCCGACACGGGTCTCCAACGTCGTCATGGTCCCCAAACCTAACGGCAAGTGGCGCATGTGTGTTGACTACACGAACCTTAACAAGGCCTGCCCTATGGACAGCTTCCCCTTGCCACGAGTCGACCAACTGGTAGATTCCACAGCTGGCTTCAAAACACTCAGCTTCCTTGACGCATACTCAGGCTACAACCAAATCAAAATACACCCCACCGACCAAGCCCACACAACCTTTGTCACCGATAAAGGATTGTACTGTTATGAGGTCATACCCTTTGGCCTCAAGAATGCGGGGGCAACTTATCAACGGCTCGTTAACGCCATGTTTGAAGATGAAATTGGTGAGATTATGGAAGTGTATGTCGACGACATGTTGGTCAAGAGCAAGACAGAAGATGACCACATCGCTAACCTTGACAGAGTATTCACTAAGCTCCTCGAACACGGGATGCGTCTCAACCCTCAGAAATGCATCCTTGCTGTTGGAGGCGGCAAATTCCTTGGCTTCATGGTCAGTGAAAGAGGAATTGAGGCCAACCCAGAAAAAGTCCAAGCCATCCTAGACATGACTACTCCGACGTCCCGGAGCGAGGTCCAGTGCCTTACCGGACGCCTAGTTGCCCTAGCACGCTTTATTTCCCGCCTTACAGACAGGTGCAACCCCTTCTTTCAACTGCTCAAGGCACAGCATAAGAAAGAAATCACTTGGAGCCCGGAACATGACGAAGCCTTCAACAGCATAAGGACATACCTCGCCACTGTCCCTCTCCTCTCCAAGCCAATTCCCGGAGAAGTGCTTTATCTATACTTGGCTGTTTCCGCCACGGCCGTCAGTGCAGCGCTCACACGCCATGACCACGATCAGGAACTCCCAGTGTACTATTATGGCAGAGGATTCGCGGATCCAGAGACTCGCTATCTAGACATAGAAAAACTTACTCTCGCCCTCATCACTGCGGCCAGGAAACTCAGACCGTATTTCCAAGCCCACACAATCCATGTGCTCACCAACCAGCCCCTACGGCAAATATTGTAGAAACCTGAAACCTCAGGCCGCATGATCAAATGGGCAGTTGAGTTGGGAGAGTTTGACTTGTACTACAAGCCACGAGTGGCCATCCAAGGGCAGGCAGCTGTAGACTTCATTGCTGAGTTCATCCCATTGGCTGATAGCAGTCCTCACCCAGACATTGCTGATTCATCCCATTGCTGATTCCCAACTTGTTGTCAGTCAGGTGGCAGGGGACTTCAAAGCTAACCAGCACAACTTGGGATCCTATAAAAGCCTCGCGGGGGCACTTCTGCAAAGCTTCTCCTCATACAAACTCAACCAAATCCCGCGAGCCAAGAACTCCAAGGCTGACGCCCTCGCAAGACTCGCCACGGCTCCTCCCGAGTCCACGCCCTCGGATGTCCACATCGAAACATTGGATAAGCCAAGTATCTCAAGAGCCTATTCAGAAATTTTTGCCCTTGAGCCCAGGGAGCAGCCCTCATGGATGGACCCATTCATTGCCTTCCTCTCGGACGGCACCCTGCCCCAAGAAAAGCATGAAGCACAGCGGCTACGCCGCAAAGCCTCCCTTTACTTGCTCAGAGGTGGAAAGCTGTACCGCTGAGGCCAATCATGTCCCCTACTGCGGTGCCTACCCACAGCAGAAGGGCACAAAGTGCTGAAATCGCTCCACAGTGGCATTTGTGGGAACCATGCAGGAGCCCGGAACCTCATGTTCAAAACGCTTCACACGGGGTATTATTGGCCAACCCTAGAGCGCGATGCTAAAGCAGTCGTTCAAACATGCCTCCAATGCCACAAATTTGCAGATTTTGCACATCATCCCCCGGTACCCCTCTCTATCATCATCTCGCCGGTCCCTTTCAGCCAATGGGGACTCGATTTCATCGGCCAACTCCCCACAGCCCCGGGACAGTTCAAGTACGCCATTGTCATTGTGGATTACAACACAAAATGGATTGAGGCAGAGTCCCTCGCAACAATCACCACTGAAAAAGTAATCAACTTTCTTTGGCGAAACCTGTACTGTCGTTTTGGAGTACCCCAAACCATCATTACTGACAATGGCACCCAGTTCGACAATGACACATTCCGGGGATTCTTGGCCGATCACGACACAACAATCTTTTACACCTCCCCAGCACATCCCCAAACCAATGGCCAGGCAGAAGCTATCAACAAGCTCATCAAGCAAAACCTGAAGAAACACTTGGATGAGGCCAAGGGTTTGTGGGCAGCAAAGCTCCCGGACGTCCTTTGGACACTCCGCACCACCCCCACAACGGCCACGGGAGAGTCCCCATACCTCTTGGCTTATGGCACCGAAGCGGTAGTGCCAGTGGAAATGGAAATCCCAAGTGAGCGAGTCACAACTTACGACCCCGAGACAAATGCGACAGGGCTACGACTTAATATGGACCTCTTAGAGGAACGCCGAGACAAGGCATACCTCAAAGTCATCAACAACAAACAGAAAATAGCCCGGTACTATAACAAAAAAGTCGAATCTCACCCCCTGAAGATAGGAGACTGGGTCATGAAAGAGGTCATTCCCCACCCTACTGGTCTCAAGGGACGCTCCGGGACCCGCCACATTCTATCTCCGAGATTGTGATGGTCGCGTGCTGCCCCGCCCCTGGAACGCTCGCCACCTCCATCTCTATCCTAGTTAATTGCATCATGTATTTTAGCCCAGTAGCGGCACCAACAATGTACACTTCGCCCATTAGCGGCTCATTCTAAATGCCATGAAGTGCTTTGCCATGTAAACAGGCTACACTTCATTTCCGCACAACGCCACCTATTCGCCCCATAGCGGCCCACCACGCGGCTAACACGGCCCGCGGGCCACCCCTTAACCCTAGCTAGCCCGACAACACAACTCTTACTTTAAGCTTCCTACCAATATCACAGATATATGAACCGCCTCATTCACCCCCGATAAATCCAAAGACAAAGAACGCCACCAATTCAAACCGTGAAACAGTGGATCCGCGTAGTAGCAATGAAGCTGGTTGCAAACAGCCAAGCGCTCGCGCCCACTCGATCGAGGGTGAAATGGGACGCTTCCCAAATCTGAGGTTTGTCGATCCCCTAAAACCCTAAACCCTCTGACACTTATCTCTTTAATTGACAGGTTACGGGAGGAAGCCCCTGCATCTGGATGATCCCCTCTCAGAGATCAAGGCAACGGCCCGCAACGCTCAGTAGCGAGTCTCCCCAATCAAGCATGGACTGACTCGCCACGCAGCGGCCCGCAACGCCACCTCGCGATAGTCCCCAATCAAGCGCGGACTACCTCGCTCCCGAAAAAAAAATTGACTGTCTCGTCAAAGCAACGGCCCGCAACGCTCAGTAGCGAGTCTCCCCAATCAAGCGCGGACTGACTGGCCACTTCGCGACAGTCCCCAATCAAGCGCGGACTGCCTCGCCACATAGCCTTAGTCCCCAATCAAGCGCGGACTGACTGGCCACTTCGCGACAGTCCCCAATCAAGCGCGGACTGCCTCGCCACATAGCCTCAGTCCCCAATCAAGCGCGGACTGACTGGCCACTTCGCGACAACCCCCAACCAAGCGCGGACTGACTCGCCACATAAGCCTCAGTCCCCAATCAAGCGCGGACTGACTGGCCACTTCGCGACAGTCCCCAATCAAGCGCGGATTGCCTCGCCACATAGCCTCAGTCCCCAATCAAGCGTAGACTGACTGGCCACTTCGCGACAGTCCCCAATCAAACGTGGACTGCCTCGCCACATAGCCTTAGTCTCCAATCAAGCGCGGACTGACTGGCCACTTCGCGACAGTCCCCAATCAAGCGCGGACTGCCTCGCCACATAGCCTCAGTCCCCAATCAAGCGCGGACTGACTCGCCACATAGCCTCAATCCCCAATCAAGCGCGGACTGACTGGCCACCTCGCGACAGTCCCCAACCAAGCGCGGACTGACTCGCTAGAGCAACATTAAACTTGTCTTCTTGCCAACAGGTTTCCGGAACATCACCCCCGTCACCTCGCGACTCTCGCGTGGGGACTTGGGGACTCGGCACCATGCCTCCTACTCCCGGGTAAAACCTATCATCGGCATCTCTAGAATAACTCCCCACCCAAGAGCTCTCTCGGACTGGGGACTTGGGGACTTGTTAGTACATAACCAAAATACTTGGCTAAGCCGAGAATACGGTACAATTACCCGGTCGAGATAGCCCTGGTAGGCCCTTCACAGACATCCAAGGAAGGAAGGGCCGGTAACAAACCGCTTGCCAAAGTCACTCTAGCGGCAAAACACCCCCAAAAGAGGAGGCACTCCAAAGGAGGGCAAAGAGTCCCACATTGGAAACAAGCTCAAGGTACACAAGCTTAGCCTATAAAACAAGCTCAAGGTACATACTTACATCTCAGATTCATACTCTCTCCCTTACTTTCATTCCTCTACCCGTACAAGTGCACATAGCTCACTTAAGCATCGGAGAGTCGAAGACTGGGCCACCCCAGTCCCGACCCCGTGATGCTGTTATTTGTGCAGGTACCGAGTGAAAGCCTCTCAGGAATTCTACTTCGTTCCGCCCCGCGACCACTTCCCGGCTTGGGACGTGACAGGTAGAAACAGGTACCTTGGTACCTTGGACCATGGTCTTTACTTCCGCCCTCATCCTCACCCAGTGACACTCTCGGTTTACTCAGATGTCGATTGGGCCGGCTGCCTGGATTCTCGCCGCTCTACATCTGGTTATTTGATGTACCTTGGTTCAAATCTCATCTTATGGTGCTCTAAAAAGCAACCTACAATAGCACATTCTAGTGCTGAAGATGAGTATCGCTCTCTTGCTCATGCCTCTGCTGAAACAACTTGGTTAGGCCATTTATTATTACTTGAACTTGGTGTGCACATAGCTCTTCCTGTTATGCTTCATTGTGATAATCTCAATTCAACCTACATGGCCTCTAACCCAGTTTTCCATGCCCGTACTAAGCACATAGAACTTGATCATTTTGTTCATGAAAAAGTTGCTCTTTCATTGTTTGTCTTCTGCCTAAATCAAACCTGATTTGAGTCGATTGTTATCTTCCTAATATTATTGTAGAATCATCTGTTGTTATCTGTATTGATTGCTTTGCATAATTGTAGCTATTCCTAAAATATTAGCTATAGGATTTGTATATATGTAAGGGATATGAAATCTACACTCCCACTTTTTATTTCTAGTTATAATTTTCATAAGAACACAAAAGTTAAGTCACTGAAGACAAAATTTAAGTTACCACAAATAAAAACTGGGAGTGTGGATTACAATTTGGGAAGTGTGAATTTCACTTCTCATATGCAAACATTGTAAACCATTTTCAATCAATGAAAACACCATTCAACACAAAGTTCCAATTTCCCAGCTTGTTAACCTTCCGGCAAATCTAATGTGATAAATATATACATGAGTACTGAATAATAATTGATTTGCAAGAATGAAATAGGTTGGGAGCTTTCTCTATTTTTCATTTGTTCGCGCATGTCACTTTGTCAGTCTAGTGAGCAAGATTCCCCTAAATTATTTCTACACTATATCAACCCTCTTCGTCAATGACCTAATTAAGGTATGTCGTAGAGTCGTGGACATTGTTGTCGTCCAGTTGATCGAAGAGAATGTCCTTCTCTTCTGTTTTCATGAAGGATAGAAGAAGGGGTAGAATAGGGTTTTAAATTTTGACAAAAAATTAGGGTGTATATGTAACAAATAGAGTTGTGTGAATAAAATTACTCATTAAAAATGTGGAAAATGAGTGATATAACAAGAAAAATGTGCATCACATTATAAACGCGCAATGAAGCCCATCATGATATTATTCTAGTTCACGTCACACACTCTTGGGGCTTCCACGAAATTTCTTGGTGCTAGCTTGCATCTCCATCAACTTGTCCCCCATACCTAATTGCTCTGTTTCATTGTTTGGCACCATACTTCTCCAACAAAGCTCCAACCACGTACCCCTTTAATTCCAAGGTTTGATCGATGAACTTCATCCTTAATAGGTATATTTTCGGGTCCTATGAAAAAATCAAATAATTGATGAAAATAATTCCATTTCTTGCATTAATGACATTCTATATATCAGACTGCTCTGCATATGAGGAGTGAATGTATGTAGAAGCAAAGTTAGCAAACCTTTCAAATTTTGAAACACACCGCATATATGTCTTCCAGAATATTTAAGCTCTCTGTATTTGAGTTGTACGATAATATATATATATATATTGTTGTAAATAGTTATTAGTTAGTGGACATTCTTGTAATTAGCCGATTAAGGTTGTTATTGTAATTTGCATCATGACCTCATCTCTATATAAGAGAGAGTTCTCAACTCAATAAGATATACACATTCTCTCATTCTCTTGGTTGTTTCTTTCCTTTCTTAATCTCTTTTACTTTTATTTTACAACACGTTATCAGCACGAATAGTTCTAACATTATCTTGTTTTCTGTTGCATGTGAAACTTTAGAAGCAAAGGATGATCTTTTAATTTGATTCATCGATTCTCTCTATATTGACATGGAAAGTTCTGAAATCGATGATCAACCATATGAGGATCATCATTTAACCAAGTTCTTGTATTGGCTGAGAAGCTCCACAAATGGCCTTATCACTTCTACACATAAAAGATGGAGATTATCCGTTCTACAATGAGTAACGTTTTCTTATCTTAATTCCAATTCATATTTGCTAGCCGTGATTATATGATGAACAAATCAGCATGAAGCATGAACCATATTTCGTTTATCCTCTCGAAATTTGTATATATATTTGTGTAGTATATAGAAAATTTCATTTGATACATGAACCACCAAATTCATATTATTGATCTATTTTTGTTCATGTTTCGATTTTAGAAAGAAAAATCGGCATTGAAAATCATTGAACGACCAGTAGCCTTCGTAATTAGCCATAGCCACCTGCCTAGTAATGCAAACCAAAAGGCTCATGGATCAACAAGTACATGTATCAAATTCAAGATCAGTGTCAAATTCAAGTATATGCATGTGTTCCAGAAGTAACGAACATAACCATTAATTTGGTCGTTTATGCTAAACGTTACATATATTTATGCCTAAAGCATTTAATAATACAAATGAATTAATATTGCTCTTAACGGAGTTTGAATAAAATCGGTTTAGAAATGTAACGTCAATTTGAATATTGACGCATAACAGTGATGATGTTATTTACATATAAATTAACATCTACGTTTTGTCAGTTACTGATTTGAATTGTGTCAAATTCAATGTCATTTAAAGGTATGTAATTAATGCCATAAGCATTTACCAAGTTGTAACCCATACATTATGGTACAAGCATTATGGGCCAAATTATTGCACAATTAATGATAGAAACGTTATGGTTACACCAATTTGAATAATGTCATTATAATTCATTATGCTAGAAACATGAATTTTGGGTTTTAATTACGTGATTGTTACATAAACGTTATGCCAGAAGTATTTATTTAATTTAATACTTATGCGTAATGCTAGAAGCATTAATGAGATTTGAACTCATTGCATTTGGTACTTAACAGCTGCATAAATGATATTTATTTAGTAATTTATGCCATATATTAACTGTCGGTTACCAAATTCAAATCGCGTCAGTTTTATTCAATTAATTCTCAATTATGTTATCGTTTATATCGATAATTATTATGAGTATGTAATGACACATTAATGCCAGAAGCAATTGATGATGCAAATGAGTTAGTTTTGCATGTAACCGCTACGTTATTGACATTTATTGGTTCAATAATTTTATTGCATATACATTATGTCGATGTGAATTAAATTGTTTCTGTTATAATTTTAATTTATTTCGGTTTCATATAATTGCTTTCACATTAAGTTTGTATGTTACGATTTAATAACATATATTGCATTGGTTTATGTTATATTGGTGAATATTAATGATGTTAAGTCAGAAGCTTAAATCAAGCCTGGATATACACAAATTGAGCCAGAAGCTCGACGTAAGCTGCAAGGCTATCACATAAGCTCGCCATGTGTCGCAATGAGTACATACAATGAATATAATTCTTCTCAAACTAGGCTCATCCAGTTGAATGCGATGCTTAGGAAAGTTCTTTTGAGGCTGTGTACTTAAGTGAGCCTCACTCCACCACCTCATCATTGCTTACCTGGTCGTATACAATTGGAGTTACCGAAAGGGTTGACTAATAACATTGCATTTCTTGGTAGACCATTCTGAGCCCAGTAGGCCCACTCTCCCTATACGGGACCTAGAAGCCCAGCATACCTCTCAGATTGTGCCCCTTATGCTTGTAAAGTATGAAGAGGTTTATTTCTTTCACTTTAATTAAAGGCAATTCCTTTGGTCCAGCAGAATCAAACAAAAGGAAAATAATCTAATGACACTGGATTTTTGTACCTAGTCATTATGTATGTCTATAAGACATTCCAAATATTTTCTCATAATGGCTGTTGTTAAATATTCACCATATTTAATGTGTAGTTAATTGCCAGAAGCATTTACACATATTTACGTGACATATTCACTATGCTAAATTACTAGCGTAGAATTAATATCATCAATTGCTACATGATTAAAATTTGAAAATACATGTATCTAATGAATCAGTAGTTCAGAATGAACCAGTAGTTCATGTATAAATCGAACTTGTAGTTTCGATCATAACCCCCTTAAGAAACTTGAAGTTTCATTCATAAATTCACCAAACATGATAAAATCAATAGCTTTTATTCATATCATGTTAATTGGAAGTCTCCAGAAGAAACAATCTGAACTAGACATCTTCCTTGCATGAAGCAAGAGAATATTGAAATGAAAAGGCTTGATGCCCTAGAATCTAAATTAAAATTGATATGTGTTATAAATATTAAGGAACTGAGCGTTCTCGTCTGGCTGACGAGGCAAAATACCTTTACATTTCAGAAAAATGTTAACAAAAGGTAAGTTCATTGAAATCAATGCTTAAAACATTGAAATCACCAGAAAAATTGTGTAATATATTTGCATAACCTTTGAGTGTGCGGCTAGAAGCGTACATTAATTATATTCAAATTTATTAGCTAGATGTTAAATGATTCAAGCAAATACTAGCTATAGTATTGGTGTTTGATGCACCCGGGAAAAATATATGATGCACCGTATCCTCAACTCAATTATCACACAGGCATCCCCTTCAGAATAAGGGTCTTGTCTTTAATGACATATTATGTCAAGTTGCTCGTTAAGGATGTTGAATACTAGACCATCATATTCAAAGACTAGAATGTACACTATCTCTTTATGCACAGAATGCAAGGGAAAATTTGTGGACCTATCCAACCACCATACGGACCAGTTAAATATTAATGGTTTTGGTTGATGCATCGACAAAAGTGATCAGATGTCACATCACTGTCCACAAGAAAAAATGCTACGTTTGCTAAACTCTCACCTATGAAATTTAGGGTACACCACTCGAATTATCATATAAAGTCTATAAGGCTTGATAATGCCGGAGAGTTTACATCGATAACTTCCGATGATTATTGCATATCCCTTGGGATCTATTGAACATATAGTTTCCTATGTTCACACCCAAGATGGTCTCGTAGGTAGAACCTTGGTAATGCGCACCAAGCTTCTAGTGTTTGCGTCGGGCTATGCAATCTTGCATGCAGCCATGTCGGTCTAGTTGAGGCCCACTGCTACCCACCTTACTTTGTGTTACAGTTGGTGACTGGGTGCAAACCTGGTGTTTCGCACTTACACAGATTTGGGTGTGTAGTTCCTATGCCAATTGTGCCGCCACAACGTACAAAATCGGGTCCTCAACAAAGGATGGACATATATGTCGATTATGAACCCTATCCATTATGTGCTCCTTAAAGCCCTTGACAGGCGATCTCTTTACCACTAGATTTGCGGTCGTCACTTTTATGAGACAATCTTCCCATCGTTAGGGGGAGATAAGAACGTCACCGTTCCTGATGAACGACGTGTAGAATGTCTCATCTTGATCCCCAAACCGCACATGTGATATTGCAGTGCAAAGAATTCTACTTCCAGTTGAAGTGCAAAAAATTCTAAATCTACGTAGTGTAGCCCATAATATGCCAGACATTTCATTAGATCTAGTTAAAGTGATGAGATCATATATACCTGCTGCAAACCTGCAAGGATAAACGTCCTAGTAGGACGTATCGTCCTAGTTGGATGAGGTACGGCCATGGTGGCTAACTAGTCATAGTCCCTGCCCTGAAGTGAGGTAAACCATTAGGTTCGAAGGATTCTTATCCCTAGAAGAGGGTAAACTTGGCACAAATGAATCATCTTGCCATCGCAATCTCAAACCAATTCAACTCACGAGATTAATCCGGATTATGGGTTCGTCCTAGAAGAGATGAAGTTAGGGGACGCTCCAACATTTAAACCCACTCCCGAGAATATAAATTCTCGGTAAACTTAGTGAGATATTGAATCAGAATGAGATTTCATCGATGATATATTTAAATTTACGGTGGCCACCTAAATTATAATGAGCGATGATGTCGAATCTTGCTTCGTTGATAGATCTCAACGAAGAGACGACTGGCTAAAAAGGAAAGAAACAATCCAGGTCAAATCAGATTCCTTAACTAAGAGAAAGGTGTTATGGGCCTGTTGTTCCCATACCTACCCATGTTAAACCTATATTGTTTAGATGGGTATTTGTAAGGAAGCGTAATGAGAAAAACGAGATTGTGATATAAGTCTTGTTTAGTGGCGCAAGGATTTTCTCAACACCATATGATTGATTACGAGGAGACATACTTTCCCGTAATGGACGTCATAACGTTCCACTACCTTATCAGTTTGGTAGTTTCCGAATAACTGAATAAGCAGCCTATGAATGCGGTAACAACTTATCTCTATGGGGATCTGAATATAGAGATATACATGAAGTTTCTTGAAGGACTTATGTTACCCAATGCAAATAGTTCTAGACCATAGAACATGCTCTCCATTTGCTAGAGTAGTTCACTTTAAGGGTTCAAACAATCCAGACGGAATTGGTATAACCGTCTAAGTAAATATTTGTTTGGGATGGGATATATGAACAATTGACTATGCTCATGCGTGTTTATTAAGAAAACAAACTTCGGGTTTGCAATTTGTGGTGATGTACGTCAATAGCATGAATTTGATTGATACTCTTGAAGAGATCAAGAAAACCACAAAACACCTGAAGTCGGAGATTGAGATGAAAAACTTTCGGAGACCAAATCATTTTCTCGACATGGAGTCATGCAAAGTGCAAATGGAATTTTGGTTCATCAATCAAATTACATCTAGAAGATGTTAAGATGCTTTAATGAGAATAAAGCAAAGTCTTCTAGCTCACTCATAATCATCTGAAATCTAGTGAGACTCGTATCATCGTGCAAATGATAACGAATAGATATTGGGACCAGAAGACTCACATCTAAGTACAATAGGCGCATTATTGTACTTGGCTAAATGTCGTAGATCGAACATCTCATCCGATGTGAATTTGTTAGCTAGATATAGCTCTGCACCTACACGTCGCCTCTGGAAATGGCATAAAAGATAATTTTCCGTTACTTTAAATGTATGACGGAAAATGACTCATTATATCCCTAAGCATCATGGAATGGATCAACCACCTATGATCCTTGGAATGATGTTTGCCTTGTTAAATATGGTGACATGAGTTATGTAAACCGACACAAGGCTTATTCCCAATTAGTTATATCTTTACTATAGGGAATACAATAATCTTGGAGGTATATGAAACAAAAACCTCTTTAAGTCATGTTGACTATTAAGTTAGTCAAGAAGCATGATCAATATAACAGTTTTACCTAGTGTGTAGTTTTCAAGGGGAGTCAATATTAGAGGGAGTATCCTGAAGCATACTCTTGACCGTTGTGTACTCTTTTGTCCTTCGTCCAGGGTTATTTTGTCCCACTGAGTTTTGTTATCTGGCAAGGTTTTAACGAGGCACACATTAAATTTATCACCCTACTCATACTTCATCTTGAAGATGCTTTTATTTGAAATATATGTAATTGCTCATCTTTTCCCTTCGACCACAGGTTTGTCCCACTGGATTTACCGGGCAAGGTTTTGGTGTAGCAACTATTATGCATCTATCTCCCACAGACTCACATCTTATGATTCAGATTAAACCGCTTCACCGAAATTAAGGGTTTTGACTACCACCGCTACATGCACGTTGTACTCTTTTCTCCTTCGACCAGAATTGTTTCTGTCCCATAGGGTTTTTATTACCTGGCAAGGTTTTGACGAGGCAACACTGAAGCACATATCAAAAGAAGCTAATGACAGAGAATACCCAAAGGGAAGTGCTGTAAATAGTTATTAGTTAGTGTGCATTCTTGTAATTAGCCGACTAAGGTTGTTATTGTAATTTGCATCATGACTTCATCTCTATATAAGAGAGAGTTCTCAACTCAATAAGATATACACATTCTCTCATTCTCTTGTTGTTTCTCTCCTTTCTTAATCTCTTTTATTTTACAACATATATATATATATATATATATATATATATATCTCACATGGAGATCAATAAGAGCAAGAAGAAGAGGAAGAGCAGTGCTGGCAATGATAAGCTAGAGAAGACTGAAGAAGCGGAAATGCAGATCTTCTTTGCTCTTGTTGACAACATTCGCGAAGCTGGTCTGCGGTTGATGAATGGCTCAAATGTTGTGTTGAATGCGGCTGGGATAGATCAAACTGATGATTACAGATCAAACAAGAAGAAGAAGAAGAAGAAGTTGATAGAGGAAGAGGAACAGATGTTCAGGAATGCTGCAGTTTGGAACCCATCATTGGTATTTCAGCATCAAGATTTACGGGAAGAGTCTCGATCAGTTTAAAATCCCTACTTCTCAAATTAGTAGAGAAGGTGATGATGAAGGAAAAAGTAAAGATTGTAATCTAGATCTTACCCTTTCTCTTTAACTGCGTATGATTTAGTCATTAATTCATGATGAAATCTGCAGCAAATAATTATTGCAGATCGAGTTACGAAATCAATTGATATATGGTATTATTTGATTTATTGGTTAGATATATGAGTCATAATATACATATTCTGAATTGATAGTCGACGTTGGTAACTAACTTTAAGCACAAGATATACAGTAGTACTATATAATTCTGGAAAACTCTAGTACCTGCTCTATCTTCTACCTTTGCTCTATCCTAAAAAAAATGTATATAACTTTGATATAGTTAATTAGTTCATCTAGAGTAGTATGCAGTAGTACTGAGCATGTAAGAGCACTTTGAGATGCTTCAAGACGAATCGGTAACTGTAGAAAGATGGATTCACAACTTGTTGAAGTTCTAGCTAAGATTCTGAATTTTGCATGATAAATTAAGATACAAATCACAACCGACGACTGCATATTTGTAAACTCGTTGAGCGCATCTTCAGGTGCTCTGCGATCTGCGAATGCAACCTACTGCGGGATTTTAGGGATCTATCTATCTCAAGACCACCAACCTCTGCTCGATCGGAGGCCCTCCTCCATCACCTAGCTTGTTGACTCTGATACACACTTCATCTGATGGAATTGCCCACACTGAATATGAGCAAGTATTTTCCAAAATCTGTATTGATACATTATACATAGAATAGAGTACCTTGAACCAAAGATAGGATTTCAGTATCTGGATTGATACATAGATTAGTAAGCCCTAACAATATAAGAAATAGAGTAAGGATGTGTACATTGCTAGATTTTTATCTGCTCTTTACATAGACAACAGCACTATAGTTATTCGGTTCAGTTTGAATATGCCGATTTTGGTACTCATGTTCTAGGAAATTATATCTCCATTTTTTCGTCCTCTGTGTCGCCCATAAGAATCTCATCGCATTTCAGAAATGCTAATAGCTTTTCAGTGAGCTTAATTTTTTTGTGTTCAGTCCAACCACCGGTACCCAACTGTGGGCTTTGATCGTTGGCCTGGTTGGTGTGACCTGGGTTTTGGACATAAGGCACACTCGATTCCAGGTTTGAATCAAAGACCTAGGAGGTTGAGTTGGGATGATTTGGGTGCCGACTCAATTTTGGGTTGGTGGCCTGAATTTATGTTTTTTTTTTAAAATAAATTGTTGGTGTCGTTGCTTATAAATTTCCCTTAATAAAACTGTCGAATATAAGAGAGGCGGAACATGAAGTCTAAACCCCTAATTACATTAAGTCTCGATATAATATCAAGTATCTCTACAAAATACAAGCACCAACTAGTTAAGAGAGTACTACTCTAATGCACTTCATTTGCTTTGAAACAACGATGACATAATTGAAAGATCAATAGACATGTAACACGATCACATATCCTAATATCTAATAACGCAGTTTTCCTACGTACAATGTTGTTGTCGGAGAAGAAACTCGACGACACTTAATTTCATTTTTCCACCAGGAGGTTTATGTTTCTTGATCCGTATGGTTTCATTGCTATTCAAGTTTTTGACGCCCTTGGTGGCTTTCAATCTTTTAGAAGTCACATATCACTCCCTAGTTACGGTTACTCCTACACTTGCACTGCTTTTGCCTTTTGGTATATGATTTTGGGGTGTCAAGTCCTATGGTTGTCTCTCACCTCAAATGCATTCATGTTACTTTTTATCTTTTATTACCCTTTTGTTATACATGCATGTGCATTTTGTGTGGTTAATTTTATCTCTCTTTTTTCCGATGTTTCTGATCCCTCACTCTTTAGTTCAATGCTCTAAAAAATGCTAGGCGCTAGTCGAGCGAACAGCTAGTGATTGGCGCCTAGGCAGGTTAATCAGGGATTAATCAGTTTTCTTGTTCTCTAGACGGAAACTGTTAAACACCGCCTAGCGCCTAAGTGATGTGGGGATTAATCGGCTCTAGACGAGGATTTTTAGAACCTTGCTTTACAATTCTATACGGATCAGTTTCCTCTAGTTATAAGTTGTCATTGAGATATAAAGATAAATTAACATGGCTTGGTCAACTAACATGTCAAATCGTTACTATAATCATCCCCGACCCTAGTTTAGATCTTCATTATAACAAGTAGACTTTCTTTTTTGGTAGAGTTGAAATTTGATGCTAAAGCTTTTGTTTTGGAGCTTTTCACTGAATTATACACCAAGACAGAGATACTATGATCATTAGAAAGGGACCTTAACTAGAAGCTCTTATGCCATCCCCAAGTCAATGCCACAAAAGCAACCCCCCCCCCCCCCCCCCCCCCTCTCTACCACCAACATTCATTCATTCATCTTTGCAATTGAGAATGTCGGTAGGAGAGAGGGACCCCATTTCTTCTGGTTCAAGTTACTTGAACACTGCTAGCTATAGCTTTTAAGTCCACAACGAACTCTCCGCTTCTTTTTCAGTCATGATAGATGACAACAGCAGAAGCTCCACTTTCGTTTCGATTTGAATCTCCAAGTGTTGGGTTCCGATGGCCGCCGTGGCAATCTCAGCCAACCAAAGTGCAGCGAAAAAGAAGCTCTCATTAGCCAACCTACTATTATTACAAGGGAACTTGTTGTATCTTTGTGTCAATTTCTGGCACTCGCTACAGAGAAAGAGATTATGGAGAACACTTGACGAGGGACTCAGAATCCATATACATTTCTAAAAAGTAGTCTCTTTTGGAAGAAGGTACATAGTCAGAGAGAAAGACACTCACTAGAATAATTGTTACACGATTAATGAAGACAATGCTCGCATATGCTATGATTACAAGTCCCTCTTAGGACATGGAAGCAAAACAAGGAACAACTCTTTACAACAAACCAAAGAAAAACAAGACAAAACAAACCAACAGTTGGCGAGAATATAGTGAAAGCCATCGATAAACTTCTTAATTAAAGGTCGGAGCATAATGTGCAGATATTATGATGTCGAGTTGGTCTTACTAGGGCTCTTTCCCAGAATGGAAGGCTTCACTTCTCCAGTCTTTGGACTATGTGGCCCTCTTCCGCCAGGACTGGGCACTCCTCTTAGCTCACTGATTCGTGGACTGAAGGAGACACGTGGACTCTCGAGGCTTCTAGGGGCATTTGCTGGTGTTGAAGTTGTACTTGTGATCTTAGGACTGCTCACATGCTTAAACTCACCTCTGCTACGGGTAAAAGTGTCATCTAGTATTTCTGCATCTCCAGCATAGGAAGCTCCAGCTCCCAGCTCTGTCTCCTGTTTGCCACATAAAACACACGAGAAGATGAATTTTTGTACAATGATGTGAAATATGTAAATTTAAAAGGAAAATGGTTGAAAGTTAAGTTGGTTATACCGCTGCGAGATTAAATGGTAAAGCTGGAGCCTCTTCATACTCTGCTGCATCCAAGTCCTGAAGATGAGCTCCTTTGAAAAACTTGGGCAGAAAGTATTGTCTCACAGGGACCAAAAGCATGATCATCAAAGGAAACATGACCCCGGCAATTGGAACCCAAGTAAGCCCAAAACATATAAGCAAGTACACGGTTTGGAAAATTGTAAACATCACAATTGTCTTGAAAGGCACAGTTTCTACAAAAGTTGCATGGTACTCCTCGAGGACTCTACAGGTAAGATGACAAAATTCATGTATGTCAAGCAATGAAAAGGAAGGTAAAGTAAATATAATAAGTAATAGAGGATATGAAGGTTTACTTGTATCTTCTACTGGGAGCAGTAAAGAGCAATAAGATCCTTTCCCAAAATTGGTTACCCGGTAAGCTTTCAATGGCCATGAAAGCGAAGTAGCCCCAGAGGACAGATGTTGGGATCTTTTTTAGTATAGGCATGGCTGCAACACATGCTCCAACCAGTACAGCTTGAAGTATGTTACTAAGACGCTGTTCTTTCACCTCAACAGGCAATAGATCGTCAATTTCTTTCTCTACATCAAACACTGTATCATCAACTGGCGCATCAATATAGTTTCCCATACTTGATGCTGCCTGGATAGTTGAATCTTTTAACTCATTCAGTCCCTGTTCAAGTTGCCATAGACAAATTTTTGATTTAGAGATCAACATAATCATTTCTCTTAAGTAAGGTTTTGTTGCCCGGTATAGTTATATGCAAATCAAAGCTGCAAATTAATATTTCGAAAGACTTAAACCGCAAGAGATTTGTATATAATTTTGTCAATACCAGAGACGAGGCACTCTGATAAATCAAAGGAGTCTGCATTTGATGATAGGCTTCTTGCATATTTCCATACAGCTGTCCCAAGCTAGCATTCTTTCGCATACTTTTCCGTGCTGTTGCTACAAGCTTATTACGAAGCAACTGTACAAGAAAATATAATTCTGAGAATAAGAACAAGTGGCAGAGAAACAAATGGAACAACAAAAGACATACAGAAATTAAAAACAAGAATGAAGGCTGTATTTGTATTGTGTGATTACCTGATGTTTAAGAGTAGCCAAACTCTTAGTATGCATCGGAGACTGTGGAATGACACCATTTGATGGAGGAATTCCTAGCAGACCACACATTAAGGTCTGCGCAAGAGATATAAGACTTTCTGGTTGATTATTTAAAAAAAAAAAAAAAAAAAAAAAACAGACAAACAAAAAATTGAAATGGAAGAAATTATGTGCAAAATACTCCTTTGCATACCAGAAACCCCAAAAGAAGCAAGTCATAATGGTAAGATGATGGCTTTCTCAAATTGAACTCCTTCTGCTGAGCAAGTTGGGATGCTACACTGTGGTCGAAATAATAAAGCACTGCAATCATTGTTGCTGGAATGAAAGCCCCAATGATGTACAGGATTGGAACATCAAGCATTTGCTGTGAGATAATTCAAGATCAAACAAATAAATTCAGCATCAGCTTCAATTGTCTCAAGTTATTAACAGGCACAAGGCAGGTAATCAGCTAACCAAATACAGAGAAAGTTTATCCGATCACATGCCTTAATGACAGTCCAATTCTCATATGCACCAGGTGACCATGGATTCGGGCTAAAGAGCCGTCGTGGGATTCCTTTTGGAACACTACTAGTTGGTATGTAAGATATACCAGTCCAGACTAGAACCATAAGTGGCACTCCATAATCTGCTATGAAGCCTCTAAGAGAACCTGTACCAAATATTCTTGTATGATTACATAAAATGAGACATGGTTAATCTGTTTAACTAATGCATTAATTTTCCAGACAGAATAAGATGGATACTACAGTATGCTACTTACCGGAGCCATAGCGCCAAGACCTTGCTTTCCGACTTTTTAAAGCAGTGAGAAGAAGGCCAAATGACAATACCAAAGCAAACATCCCATTTGCGAACCTCCATGAAGGCATGAACTGCGCTAAACTTGAATCTTCTCTTTGTGGTATGCGAAACTCCTCCACAAGTCCCTAGAATATCACATTTGCAAACAATCAAGGTTATGATCAAATTGTTCAGTTCTACTTCTTTTCAGTATTACATTTATCGAAATATACTCGTCCTATGAGAGTAAGTTGTATTGTTATGTTCTTTTTGGTAACAAAAGAACTGAATGAAGATTTTTATTCCAAAATTCAATTCAACTTCAATGTACCAAAAGGCACCAAAAGTTGCAGTTATTCTTACTTTTATCGCTTGCTGCATGAAGAGCATAGCTATAAGGAGGCCAAACAGTTCTCCAGCTACACGGGTGAACCTGTTGATAATGGAACAAGCACCCAAAATAGCTAATAAGAACAGCAACCCTGCTGTCCATACACATACCCTACAAGAAAATTAAGTATAATGAGAAAATTAAGCTTAGTCAACTCTTTACATAGAAAAACTTAAAACCACATTGAATCATGGAATACGACAAGATCACAAAAGCATGATCGAGTACGTAGTTCGTCAAACAAAGCTAGAAAATGAATAACAATGCAAGCTCACCATCCTGCCCATGCCAGAAACAGCTTTGCACCCAAGTCATTTTGCTCCTTGACAAAATTAAACATGAAGGTGTACATAATTACAGTAGGCTCAGCCACACCCAATATCAGCAAGGGTTGACCTCCAATTATGGAGTGTATGATTCCACAAACAGCCGTAGAAACTAAGGTTTGCACTGCTGTCAAAGCCCCATCTGCATAGTAATTTTACAGGTGCTAACTGGTTAAATATCATATCATAATTCAATAGAAAACTCACATATGCCGGCCATAACTATCAGAAATTATTGTCAATCATAATGTAATATATCATTCTATTGCTTTCTCTTTCTCTTCCATAATCAAAGATGAAGAACACTAATGTCAAAGAAAGGCTAAAACATTTAAAGGAATCAGAAAGTTAAAACCTTTTAGAGATCAGAATTTTTTTTTTTTTTTTTGTCTTTTCAAGTACAAAAGAATGTTTTTGAGTTCATTTACCAGTACTTCGCTCCAGTTGTTCACCAAATGAAATGACAGGGATTGCTGAAGCAAAAAAGATGTATGTGGTGGGAGCCAAAATCCTGCAAACCATATGACCAATTTGTCACCAAGGCCTCTTTCACCGAAAAAATTGAGTCCAAATTATCAAACTTAATAGTAGAAAGTTTAGCATTGATACAAAAGGGTGTTATCTCTTGCTACACATATATGGTATGTTATATTGCCAAACCGTCAATCTCTCAACGGTTTCGACTCCACATCAAAACAATATCAATTAATCGACAGTTTAACAACTTAACATGCGGTTTATTTGCAAAAACCAAATAAATTTTGAAAAGTAACATAAAACAAAAGGTTGAATAGACGTGGGTACCTGTATCCTGCTCTAAAGCCACCAGTCCAGTCTTGCTTGTAGCACATCAATCTTCCTCTAAGGTCATTCTTAATTCCGCGCATAGGCACAAATGTCTCCTCCATGCTTCTTTCTTTAATATATTACTACCAACGCTACTTGGGTAGCCTCCACTAAATCAATGGGTGTTCCTAACAAGGCTTTCTCTCAATAACCTGATGTGAAAGAGATTGCCATTTGAAGAAGAGGCAAACAGAAGCAAATAACCACCTCAATTACATGATCTGGACCTTGTTCTCTAAAAGTTTCAATCCAAAACTGTGGAGAGACTCACACAAGAAAGAAACCCAGAATGTGAGGGAAAATGGTAGATTCTAAAGTGGGTGTACCAGAAATTCAGAAGTAAGGTGGGGAAAGAGAGCACCCAACAAAAACAAATCAAGCAAGCTAGCTTGAAGGAAGGTGGGATACTCGGTTTGAGCTTGAGAGCTAGCTAGCTGTGGATGTGAATATATATATATATATATATATATATATATATAAGATTCAAAAAGGGAGAGGCAGATTTGATGAGGACAGCATTGCGGGTCAGAAGGGAATAATGGAGGTGAATCTCACTGTCATTGCTCTTCCCTGTACAATACCACTGTTACAATATTAATCTTAATTACCTCTTTCCTCTTCTCAACGATGCTTCGTTAGGTCTTTCTTTCCCGCTTCCCAGCAGTGTGGGCCCCCACCCCGTTTTGTTTATGAAAGACCCCGTAATAATACTAAGAGGTAAACAAAACGGCAGAATTCACCAGAATTATTCAAGTGTCTGTAAATTATGGATACTATCGAGTTAGTCTATGCGTATCATGAGTTAAGGATCAAACATATTGTACATCATGTAAATAAAATAGATAGGCTATTCTTCGTAAAAAGGTAGACTTTTTTGTCTCATAAAAAAAGTAGAGCGTTACTCAGAAATAAGCAGACTTGGCTTCGTAAACATGTAGACCTCCCAATAATTCTTCAAGTGTCTGTGAATGGACACTATCGAGTTGGTCTACGCGTTTCATGAGTCAAGGATCGAACATATTGTACACCATGTAAACAAAACAGGTAGGTTAGTCTTCATAAACAGGTAGACTTTTATGTCTCACAAAAAAAGTAGACCGTTACTCGGAAATAAGCAAATTAGGCTTCGTAAACAAGTGGACCTCACAAGAATTATTCAAGTTTATGTGAATTCTAAACACTATCGAGTTGGTATACGTGTATCATGAGTCAAGGATCGAACATATTGTACACCATGTAAACAAAACAAGTAGGTTAGTCTTCGTAAACAAGTAGACCTTTTTGTCTGACAAATAAGAGTAGACCGTTACTCGGAAATAAGCAGACTAGGCTTTGTAAACATGTAGACCTCTCAAGAATTCTTCAAGTGTCTATGAATTCTGAACACTATCTAGTTGGTCTACGTGTATCATGAGTCAAGGATCAAACATATTGTACATCATGTAAACAAAACAGGTAGGCTAGTCTTCGTAAACAGGTAGATCTTTTTGTCTCACAAAAAAAGTAGACTATTACTCGGAAAATAAACAGATTAGGCTTCGTAAACATGTAGACCTCTCAAGAATTCTTCAAGTGTCTGTAAATTCTAGACACTATCGAGTTGGACTACGCGTATCATAAGTCAATGATCGAACATATTGTACACCATGTAAACAAAACAGGTAGACCTTTTTGTACTCGATCATCATAAACCCAATATACACTAGAGGTGATTAGTGCTTGATTATCATATATCACGTATACACTTGAGCTGACTATTGGTCAATCGTCATAAACCGTAAATCATATATACACAAGGCAACATCGAAGTTTCGGTAAAACAATTTATTTTTCAAAAAATTAGAAAATAGCATTTTTAGATCTTGACCGTTGATCTCGTTCTCTTTTAATCCTGACCGTTGATTCCTTCTTTAAAAACCCAACCAAGGTCAACTGACCCAATTCGGGTCAAGCACTCCTCTCTCGCGTACGACAAGAGCTGAGAATCTCTTCGTCCCAGGCCTTCTTCTCCTACGCCGCCTGGCCAACTCCAGCCACCATTCTCCACACACTACCAGGACAAGTACTTTAGCTGACGAAAGATTTTCGTCGGCCTGTTAAAAAAATTCGTCGGCTAAGATCTTAGCCGACGGACCTTCGTCGGCTATAGTGTCGTTGGGAAAGGGTCGTCTGTGATGACTTTAGCCGACGACACAAAAAATGTCGTCGGCTAAGGTATGGACTATAGCCGACGAAATAATGTCGTCGGCTATAGTCCATACCATAGCCGACGACATTTTGTGTCGTCGGTTTTCTTCCAAACTTTAGCCGACGAATAATTTAAAATATTCGTCAGTTAAAGGTTGTAATAAAAAAATATAAAACACCTATGGCCGACGAAATATAGTATATTTCGTCGGCTTTATAGGGATTTAGCCGACGAATTAAAGCATATTTCGTCAGCTAAAACTTATTTTTTTTTTAAAAAAAAATTTAGCCGACGAATTAAGGCTTTTTTCGTCGGCTATAAGTCCATTCCAATAAAATAAAAAACCCCGAAATTTCTGAATTACCATTCCAAGCAAGCTGCAAAATACACCAAAACAATTCCATATAACCAACAACAAACACATAAAAGTATATATCAACTGCATAAAAGTATCAATTACATAAAAGTATCAAACACATAAAAGTATATATCAACTACATAAATTCTATATCGTCTAAATTAATATCCTCTTCATGACCTCATCACTAGCCTCCCTCACCCTCGCCTATATGGGTAGGAAAAAAAATATTAATTAACATTTTTACATAAATTTAAAAATTTAAAAACGTATAGTGACTTATAATATCCTCCTGGGAGTCAGGATATGCCCTCTCGTACGTATAGACGTACTGGTTGACTTCTGGATGTTCCTTGACCGCCTCGTCCATGAAGACAGCGAACGGTCTAGAACCGGCATGATGGTTCCTTGTGTTGCGTTGCCGGTTCTGAGCGTTCACCCGGGAAACCGCCTTCAAAGAAAAAAGTAAACTATTAGTAAAATATTTTAAAACGCACGTACTTAATGATAAATTAACTAACTAATTTATTTAAATACCTGTTTACAAGGGTTGTTGAATTCTGATGTCAGAAGCCAACGCCACTCGTACTCCCTGTATTGGAACTCAGCAGGGGTACCAGAACGTGCGTTCCCGTGCGTAGTCCAATGGGTCCGCAGCTCGTTCTTCCACTCCTTGTACCTACAGATACAACAAAAATATTAGAAATATTATTAATATCACATACAATTTTGTTTTTCATTAACTTCCCAACGTACCTTCCCCCATGCACAACGTCGGCCCAGCTGTCCCTCAGGTGCTCGGGAACCTCAAACCACACCTGCATTTAACCGTTTATTAGTTTAGCTTTTCGAGAAATCAACAATTTAATACATAATATTATTTTGTAAACTCATCGACATCGCGTTGTGGACCATGTCCTTAACCTCCTGCGGGACCTCGCCCCAGTCTGACCACAACATAGGGACTCTATCCCTAATGAGAGCTCCCACGCGGCCGGAGTACGTCCTCGACTTCCCGCCCGATACTACGTGGCCATCCCCGTCAGTATCGATGACGATCCTCCCCACGGCACCCACCATCTTCTCGAGGGCCTTCCCTGTGACGGGGCCTCTCTTCTTCTTTGTGCCTATCACATGATTCGGCCAAATTGATTATTAAAATATATATGACCCTTTAAAAATAATCATGCATCACTGATTACCTGAGGAGCTCGCGACGGATTCCGTCTCTGTCGCCGATGATGATACCCTCGCAGAAATAAGAGACGTATCAAAAGGCACGAACCGGTACGCCGCTGATGGAGCCACTGGCGGGGGCAGTGGATAAATCGGCGTCTCTGAGCCATCGACTATAGGTAACGCCGGTATCATCCGCGGAAGGAACAGATGAGGCGGCGGCATATGTACCCCAGATGACCCATTATCCGAAGAAGTAGGACCCGGAGTGGGCGCCCGGTGTATCTCGGGCATACGGGGTGCAGACACCTCCGTTTGGGTCTGAGGCCACAAGGGCCTCGAGGAACGAGGGACTGCCGCCTGCCTCGATGAAAGGGGCACCTCCGGCGCCGTCTCTAGAAGACTCGCACGTCTGGCTGTCATCTGGCCCTGAAACGTCGTTTGAGGGTTGCTAGAGGTTCCCTCAGACGATTCGGACCTTTGGCCCTTCGAACTCTTCTCCGATCGAAAAAAGCCGCTCATCCTATTTAAAATATTAATCTAAGGCTTTAGATTATTTTGTCTTTACTATATAAAAAATTATACATGTTTAAAATTATACTTATTCAATAAATAGATATACATAATTAATAATTACATAACAATATATATAGATATACTTAATTAACATAGCATAAAAGTAAATTCGAAATCAAAAATAACTTCATACCAATATATATATAGATATACTTAATTAATAATTACATAACAATATTATATATATATATATATATCAACATCATCATAAATTAACTAACATATCGAAAAACTAAATTCGAAATCAAAAATAAATTAACACATATATTCAAAAATAAACACATAAACTAACATAATTAAATTAACACATAATTAAATTAAGGGAAAAAGCCCTAATGCACAAAATAGAAAAAGTCAAACCCCATTTCAATGATAATCTTTTTTATTTGCCCATTTGAATACAAGGTACTTATTTTAAGCCCAAATACACAAATCTTTATTAAAATATAATAAAATGATATTTTAAAAGACTTTTTTACCCTTAACCTTTATTTAAAGAGAAAAAATGAAAAAGAAGAAGGGAAAACTTTCCCGGAAGGACACCGGACACCGGCGCCGGTCACCGGATTCCGGTCGCCGAACACCGGTTGCCGGATTCCGGTCACCGGACACTAGCCGCCGGATTCCGGTCACCGGTCGTCGGAAAATTGATGGTGATCGGAAAATCGCCGGAGATGCCGGAGTCTCATTGGATTTTTTTGAAAAAAATGTCACCGGAACCCACCGGATCTTGCCGGAAGCATACCGGCAAAAAAATGAAGATTACTACCCCTAGTAAACTTTTACTGGGGGTAACAAACTTGCAAAACAGTAGCTCCAATGTCATAATTCACATTGAAAAAGAGAAAAATCAACTTAGATGCGAAAAAATAAAGATTACTACCCCTAGTAAACTTTTACTGGGGGTAGTAAACTTGCAAAAGAGTAGCTCCAATGCCATAATTCACATTGAAAAGGAGAAAAATCAACTTAGATGTGAAAAAATGAAGATTACTACCCCTAGTAAACTTTTACTGGGGGTAGTAAACTTGCAAAACAGTAGCTCCAATGCCATAATTCACATTGAAAAAGAGAAAAATCAACTTAGATGCGAAAAAATGAAGATTACTACCCTTAGTAAACTTTTACTGGGGGTAGTAAACTTGCAAAAGAGTAGCTCCAATGCCATAATTCACATTGAAAAGGAGAAAAATCAACTTAGATGTGAAAAAATGAAGATTACTACCCCTAGTAAACTTTTACTGGGGGTAGTAAACTTGCAAAACAGTAGCTCCAATGCCATAATTCACATTGAAAAAGAGAAAAATCAACTTAGATGCGAAAAAATGAAGATTACTACCCCTAGTAAACTTTTACTGGGGGTAGTAAACTTGCAAAAGAGTAGCTCCAATGCCATAATTCACATTGAAAAGGAGAAAAATCAACTTAGATGCGAAAAAATGAAGATTACTACCCCTAGTAAACTTTTACTGGGGGTAGTAAACTTGCAAAACAGTAGCTCCAATGCCATAATTCACATTGAAAAAGAGAAAAATCAACTTAGATGCGAAAAAATGAAGATTACTACCCCTAGTAAACTTTTACTGGGGGTAGTAAACTTGCAAAACATCAGCTCTAATGCCATAATTCACATTGAAAAGGAGAAAAATCAACTTAGATGTGAAAAAATGAAGATTACTACCCCTAGTAAACTTTTACTGGGGGTAGTAAACTTGCAAAACAGTAGCTCCAATGCCATAATTCACATTGAAAAAGAGAAAAATCAACTTAGATGCGAAAAAATGAAGATTACTACCCTTAGTAAACTTTTACTGGGGGTAGTAAACTTGCAAAACAGTAGCTCCAATGCCATAATTCACATTGAAAAGGAGAAAAATCAACTTAGATGCGAAAAAATGAATATTACTACCCCTAGTAAACTTTTACTGGGGGTAGTAAACTTGCAAAACAGTAGCTCCAATGCCATAATTCACATTAAAAAAAAGAAAAATCAACTTAGATGCGAAAAAATGAAGATTACTAGCCCTAGTAAACTTTTACTGGGGGTAGTAAACTTGCAAAACAGTAGCTCCAATGCCATAATTCACATTGAAAAGGAGAAAAATCAACTTAGATGTGAAAAAATAAAGATTACTACCCCTAGTAAACTTTTACTGGGGGTAGTAAACTTGCAAAACAGTAGCTCTAATGCCATAATTCACATTGAAAAGGAGAAAAATCAACTTAGATGCGAAAAAATAAAGTTTACTACCCCCAATAAACAATTGTCATTAACATACAAGAATCCATATGCATTGCCAGTTTAAGTGCCGAAAGAGCTTGGTTGACATATAGAATCAGCCTCGGTTTCTGTGGCAGAGCCAACAAATTACTCCGAACCGGCATCGAACGACTGAGAATTCTTGCTGCCTCTCATCCTCAAGAACCCGTAAAGCTTCCTAAAATCCCTAACCGTATTCACACCTTCCCCACAAAACGTCTCTCCGGGTTCACCCGACTCGTCCCCGGACTTTCTCGACCCGGTTTCAAACCCCCTCGGCGGCCGTCCGATCTTCCCCGCTCCCCTCCCATCGCCGTCGGTTTGCAACGCCGTGATGACCGACTTGATCGCGCGGCTCGGCGAGGTCCGATTAGCGATCATTAGCTCGCCGATCTCTGCCGGGCTCAAACTCGACCCGGATTGGAATATCTCCCTGGCCGCCGATGGAGTCAAGGTCGTTGAGATTCTCCTTCTTGAGGTGGTTGAGTATGTCGTCGAAGCGGTTGTATTGATCGGAGATGGAGGAGAGGTAGGGCTGGAAGTCGGATCTGGTGAGGGAGTCGGAGGCGGATTTGGGGAGGAGGGGGAGGAATTCGGGCGGGGCGGCGACGAAGGCGGAGGAGGACCACCAGGCGGACCAGGAGGAGGAGGGAGAGAGAGAGAGAGAGGTCAGAATGAGATGAGAGAAAAGAGAGGAGATGAGAGAGAGAGTTTTTGATCGGGACAAGAGAGGAGAAATAGAGAAATAGAGAAAGAGAGTTAAATGAGGTCAAGGGTAATGACGTCCTTTTATTAGAATTCATTGGAATGAGGTTGGTAAAGAGTTTTTCATTGAAATGGGTAATAAATTTTTAAAATTAGTACTAAAGTGTCATTTACTCTTAAATTAACACAAAAATTAAATTAACACAAATTAAATTAACACAAATTAAATTAACAAAAATTAAATTAACACAAATTAAATTAACACAAATTAAAGTAACAAATATTAAATTAACACAAATTAAATTAACACAAATTAAATTAACACAAATTAAATTAACAAAAATTAAATTAACACAAATTAAACCTTGGAGACCAGGAGATCGGGGGAGGAGGGAGGAGGTGGAGGTGGAGACCGGGAGAGGGCGGGAGGGAGGGAGGAGGCGGCGACGGAGGCGGCGGAGACCGAGAGGGAGGGAGGAGGGAGGAGGCGGCGACGGGAGAGGGAGGGAGGAGGGAGGAGACCGGCCGGCCGAGAGAGGGAGAGGGAGGAGGGAGGAGACCAGGAGGGAGGGAGGAGGGAGGAGACCGGAGGGAGGAGGGAGGAGATCAGGAGGGAGGAGGGAGGAGGGAAAACCGTGTCTGAAATGAGGGAGACGGCTAGGGTTTCGCAGTTAAACCCGAAAACTTTAGCCGACGAAATACTTTGTTCGTCGGCTAAAGATACAAATTTCGTCGGCTATACACCAATTCGTCGGCAAAACCTTCTAAACTCGTCGGCTAAAACTTTGAAATTCGTCGGCTAAACTTTATAAATTCGTCGGCTAAACCTTTGAAATTCGTCGGCTAAACCTTTGACACTCGTCGGTTAAACCTTTGAAATTCGTCGGCTAAACTTTTAAAATTCGTCGGCTAAACCTTTATACATTTGGCATGTTGTGATTGTGATGATAAAACTTGAGAAACAGAAATCCGGCCGTCAGATCTGACCATCATGATAAAATACATGTATGGGAAAAAATTCAACTTGATCCGAAAAGAATAAGGGCTCGATCCGGACGGTCAATCTCGTAAGTCAAACCCCTAAACGCACGGAAAAGGTCGTTCGACCGTAAAAATTACGTATTTTGGCCGGACCTCCAACGGAAAATAGTTTTAAACCAATGACACGCAACAAATCGTATAAAAATTTTACGCAAAATAACCACCGAACATAGGCCTACCCATAGGGAGAAAGAATTGAAAATTGCATTGACCGCATCTATCGGCACCGAGACATGACCGGAATACCGTGATTTTTCAACCGTAGACGTATTTCACCATTCTGGTCATGTCTTATTTCCCGACTATTTTACGTTTGAAGGTTCTACGTATAGATTGTTTTTGAAACGGAACATTTACATAACACTTGATAAACAAGTTATACAACATTAGTATGCATGTTGTGATTGTCATGATCAAACTTGAGAAACAGAAATCCGGCCGTCAGATTTGACCATCATGATAAAATACATGTATGGGAAAAAATTCAACTTGATCCGAAAAGAATAAGGGCTCGATCCGGACGGTCAATCTCGTAAGTCAAACCCCTAAACGCACGGAAAAGGTCGTTCGACCGTAAAAATTACGTATTTTGGCCGGACCTCCAACGGAAAATAGTTTTAAACCAATGACACGCAACAAGTCGTATAAAAATTTTACGCAAAATAACCACCGAACATAGGCCTACCCATAGGGAGAAAGAATTGAAAATTGCATTGACCGCATCTATCGGCACCGAGACATAACCGGAATACCGTGATTTTTCAACCGTAGACGTATTTCACCATTCTGGTCATGTCTTATTTCCCGACTATTTTACGTTTGAAGGTTCTACGTATAGTTTGTTTTTGAAACGGAACATTTACATAACACTTGATAAACAAGTTATACAACATTAGTATGCATGTTGTGATTGTCATGATCAAACTTGAGAAACAGAAATCCGGCCGTCAGATTTGACCATCATGATAAAATACATGTATGGGAAAAAATTCAACTTGATCCGAAAAGAATAAGGGCTCGATCCGGACGGTCAATCTCGTAAGTCAAACCCCTAAACGCACGGAAAAGGTCGTTCGACCGTATAAATTACGTATTTTGGCCGGACCTCCAACGGAAAATAGTTTTAAACCGTTGACACGCAACAAGTCGTATAAAAATGTTACGCAAAATAACCACCGAACATAGGGCTACCCATAGGGAGAAAGAATTGAAAATTGCATTGACCGCATCTATCGGCACCGAGACATGACCGGAATACCGTGATTTTTCAACCGTAGACGTATTTCACCATTCTGGTCATGTCTTATTTCCCGACTATTTTACGTTTGAAGGTTCTACGTATTGTTTGTTTTTGAAACGGAACATTTACATAACACTTGATAAACAAGTTATACAACATTAGTATGCATGTTGTGATTGTCATGATCAAACTTGAGAAACAGAAATCCGGCCGTCAGATTTGACCATCATGATAAAATACAAGTATGGGAAAAAATTCAACTTGATCCGAAAAGAATAAGGGCTCGATCCGGACGGTCAATCTCGTAAGTCAAACCCTAAACGCACGGAAAAGGTCGTTCGACCGTATAAATTACGTATTTTGGCCGGACCTCCAACGGAAAATAGTTTTAAACCGTTGACACGCAACAAGTCGTATAAAAATGTTACGCAAAATAACCACCGAACATAGGGCTACCCATAGGGAGAAAGAATTGAAAATTGCATTGACCGCAACTATCGGCACCGAGACATGACCGGAATACCGTGATTTTTCAACCGTAGACGTATTTCACCATTCTGGTCATGTCTTATTTCACGACTTTTTTACGTTTGAAGGTTCTACGTATAGTTTGTTTTTGAAACGGAACATTTACATAACACTTGATAAACAAGTTATACAACATTAGTATGCATGTTGTGATTGTCATGATCAAACTTGAGAAACAGAAATCCGGCCGTCAGATTTGACCATCATGATAAAATACATGTATGGGAAAAAATTCAACTTGATCCGAAAAGAATAAGGGCTCGATCCGGACGGTCAATCTCGTAAGTCAAACCCCTAAACGCACGGAAAAGGTCGTTCGACCGTAAAAATTACGTATTTTGGCCGGACCTCCAACGGAAAATAGTTTTAAACCAATGACACGCAACAAGTCGTATAAAAATTTTACGCAAAATAACCACCGAACATAGGCCTACCCATAGGGAGAAAGAATTGAAAATTGCATTGACCGCATCTATCGGCACCGAGACATGACCGGAATACCGTGATTTTTCAACCGTAGACGTATTTCACCATTCTGGTCATGTCTTATTTCCCGACTATTTTACGTTTGAAGGTTCTACGTATAGTTTGTTTTTGAAACGGAACATTTACATAACACTTGATAAACAAGTTATACAACATTAGTATGCATGTTGTGATTGTCATGATCAAACTTGAGAAACAGAAATCCGGCCGTCAGATTTGACCATCATGATAAAATACATGTATGGGAAAAAATTCAACTTGATCCGAAAAGAATAAGGGCTCGATCCGGACGGTCAATCTCGTAAGTCAAACCCCTAAACGCACGGAAAAGGTCGTTCGACCGTATAAATTACGTATTTTGGCCGGACCTCCAACGGAAAATAGTTTTAAACCGTTGACACGCAACAAGTCGTATAAAAATGTTACGCAAAATAACCACCGAACATAGGGCTACCCATAGGGAGAAAGAATTGAAAATTGCATTGACCGCATCTATCGGCACCGAGACATGACCGGAATACCGTGATTTTTCAACCGTAGACGTATTTCACCATTCTGGTCATGTCTTATTTCCCGACTATTTTACGTTGGAAGGTTCTACGTATAGTTTGTTTTTGAAACGGAACATTTACATAACACTTGATAAACAAGTTATACAACATTAGTATGCATGTTGTGATTGTCATGATCAAACTTGAGAAACAGAAATCCGGCCGTCAGATTTGACCATCATGATAAAATACATGTATGGGAAAAAATTCAACTTGATCCGAAAAGAATAAGGGCTCGATCCGGACGGTCAATCTCGTAAGTCAAACCCCTAAACGCACGGAAAAGGTCGTTCGACCGTATAAATTACGTATTTTGGCCGGACCTCCAACGGAAAATAGTTTTAAACCGTTGACACGCAACAAGTCGTATAAAAATGTTACGCAAAATAACCACCGAACATAGGGCTACCCATAGGGAGAAAGAATTGAAAATTGCATTGACCGCATCTATCGGCACCGAGACATGACCGGAATACCGTGATTTTTCAACCGTAGACGTATTTCACCATTCTGGTCATGTCTTATTTCCCGACTATTTTACGTTTGAAGGTTCTACGTATAGTTTGTTTTTGAAACGGAACATTTACATAACACTTGATAAACAAGTTATACAACATTAGTATGCATGTTGTGATTGTCATGATCAAACTTGAGAAACAGAAATCCGGCCGTCAGATTTGACCATCATGATAAAATACATGTATGGGAAAAAATTCAACTTGATCCGAAAAGAATAAGGGCTTGATCCGGACGGTCAATCTCGTAAGTCAAACCCCTAAACGCACGGAAAAGGTCGTTCGACCGTAAAAATTACGTATTTTGGCCGGACCTCTAACGGAAAATAGTTTTAAACCAATGACACGCAACAAGTCGTATAAATATTTTACGCAAAATAACCACCGAACATAGGCCTACCCATAGGGAGAAAGAATTGAAAATTGCATTGACCGCATCTATCGGCACCGAGACATGACCGGAATACCGTGATTTTTCAACCGTAGACGTATTTCACCATTCTGGTCATGTCTTATTTCCCGACTATTTTACGTTTGAAGGTTCTACGTATAGTTTGTTTTTGAAACGGAACATTTACATAACACTTGATAAACAAGTTATACAACATTAGTATGCATGTTGTGATTGTCATGATCAAACTTGAGAAACAGAAATCCGGCCGTCAGATTTGACCATCATGATAAAATACATGTATGGGAAAAAATTCAACTTGATCCGAAAAGAATAAGGGCTCGATCCGGACGGTCAATCTCGTAAGTCAAACCCTAAACGCACGGAAAAGGTCGTTCGACCGTATAAATTACGTATTTTGGCCGGACCTCCAACGGAAAATAGTTTTAAACCGTTGACACGCAACAAGTCGTATAAAAATGTTACGCAAAATAACCACCGAACATAGGGCTACCCATAGGGAGAAAGAATTGAAAATTGCATTGACCGCATCTATCGGCACCGAGACATGACCGGAATACCGTGATTTTTCAACCGTAGACGTATTTCACCATTCTGGTCATGTCTTATTTCCCGACTATTTTACGTTTGAAGGTTCTACGTATAGTTTGTTTTTGAAACGGAACATTTACATAACACTTGATAAACAAGTTATACAACATTAGTATGCATGTTGTGATTGTCATGATCAAACTTGAGAAACAGAAATCCGGCCGTCAGATTTGACCATCATGATAAAATACATGTATGGGAAAAAATTCAACTTGATCCGAAAAGAATAAGGGCTCGATCCGGACGGTCAATCTCGTAAGTCAAACCCCTAAACGCACGGAAAAGGTCGTTCGACCGTATAAATTACGTATTTTGGCCGGACCTCCAACGGAAAATAGTTTTAAACCGTTGACACGCAACAAGTCGTATAAAAATGTTACGCAAAATAACCACCGAACATAGGGCTACCCATAGGGAGAAAGAATTGAAAATTGCATTGACCGCATCTATCGGCACCGAGACATGACCGGAATACCGTGATTTTTCAACCGTAGACGTATTTCACCATTCTGGTCATGTCTTATTTCCCGACTATTTTACGTTTGAAGGTTCTACGTATAGTTTGTTTTTGAAACGGAACATTTACATAACACTTGATAAACAAGTTATACAACATTAGTATGCATGTTGTGATTGTCATGATCAAACTTGAGAAACAGAAATCCGGCCGTCAGATTTGACCATCATGATAAAATACATGTATGGGAAAAAATTCAACTTGATCCGAAAAGAATAAGGGCTCGATCCGGACGGTCAATCTCGTAAGTCAAACCCCTAAACGCACGGAAAAGGTCGTTCGACCGTATAAATTACGTATTTTGGCCGGACCTCCAACGGAAAATAGTTTTAAACCGTTGACACGCAACAAGTCGTATAAAAATGTTACGCAAAATAACCACCGAACATAGGGCTACCCATAGGGAGAAAGAATTGAAAATTGCATTGACCGCATCTATCGGCACCGAGACATGACCGGAATACCGTGATTTTTCAACCGTAGACGTATTTCACCATTCTGGTCATGTCTTATTTCCCGACTATTTTACGTTTGAAGGTTCTACGTATAGTTTGTTTTTGAAACGGAACATTTACATAACACTTGATAAACAAGTTATACAACATTAGTATGCATGTTGTGATTGTCATGATCAAACTTGAGAAACAGAAATCCGGCCGTCAGATTTGACCATCATGATAAAATACATGTATGGGAAAAAATTCAACTTGATCCGAAAAGAATAAGGGCTTGATCCGGACGGTCAATCTCGTAAGTCAAACCCCTAAACGCACGGAAAAGGTCGTTCGACCGTAAAAATTACGTATTTTGGCCGGACCTCTAACGGAAAATAGTTTTAAACCAATGACACGCAACAAGTCGTATAAATATTTTACGCAAAATAACCACCGAACATAGGCCTACCCATAGGGAGAAAGAATTGAAAATTGCATTGACCGCATCTATCGGCACCGAGACATGACCGGAATACCGTGATTTTTCAACCGTAGACGTATTTCACCATTCTGGTCATGTCTTATTTCCCGACTATTTTACGTTTGAAGGTTCTACGTATAGTTTGTTTTTGAAACGGAACATTTACATAACACTTGATAAACAAGTTATACAACATTAGTATGCATGTTGTGATTGTCATGATCAAACTTGAGAAACAGAAATCCGGCCGTCAGATTTGACCATCATGATAAAATACATGTATGGGAAAAAATTCAACTTGATCCGAAAAGAATAAGGGCTCGATCCGGACGGTCAATCTCGTAAGTCAAACCCTAAACGCACGGAAAAGGTCGTTCGACCGTATAAATTACGTATTTTGGCCGGACCTCCAACGGAAAATAGTTTTAAACCGTTGACACGCAACAAGTCGTATAAAAATGTTACGCAAAATAACCACCGAACATAGGGCTACCCATAGGGAGAAAGAATTGAAAATTGCATTGACCGCATCTATCGGCACCGAGACATGACCGGAATACCGTGATTTTTCAACCGTAGACGTATTTCACCATTCTGGTCATGTCTTATTTCCCGACTATTTTACGTTTGAAGGTTCTACGTATAGTTTGTTTTTGAAACGGAACATTTACATAACACTTGATAAACAAGTTATACAACATTAGTATGCATGTTGTGATTGTCATGATCAAACTTGAGAAACAGAAATCCGGCCGTCAGATTTGACCATCATGATAAAATACATGTATGGGAAAAAATTCAACTTGATCCGAAAAGAATAAGGGCTCGATCCGGACGGTCAATCTCGTAAGTCAAACCCCTAAACGCACGGAAAAGGTCGTTCGACCGTAAAAATTACGTATTTTGGCCGGACCTCTAACGGAAAATAGTTTTAAACCAATGACACGCAACAAGTCGTATAAATATTTTACGCAAAATAACCACCGAACATAGGCCTACCCATAGGGAGAAAGAATTGAAAATTGCATTGACCGCATCTATCGGCACCGAGACATGACCGGAATACCGTGATTTTTCAACCGTAGACGTATTTCACCATTCTGGTCATGTCTTATTTCCCGACTATTTTACGTTTGAAGGTTCTACGTATAGTTTGTTTTTGAAACGGAACATTTACATAACACTTGATAAACAAGTTATACAACATTAGTATGCATGTTGTGATTGTCATGATCAAACTTGAGAAACAGAAATCCGGCCGTCAGATTTGACCATCATGATAAAATACATGTATGGGAAAAAATTCAACTTGATCCGAAAAGAATAAGGGCTCGATCCGGACGGTCAATCTCGTAAGTCAAACCCTAAACGCACGGAAAAGGTCGTTCGACCGTATAAATTACGTATTTTGGCCGGACCTCCAACGGAAAATAGTTTTAAACCGTTGACACGCAACAAGTCGTATAAAAATGTTACGCAAAATAACCACCGAACATAGGGCTACCCATAGGGAGAAAGAATTGAAAATTGCATTGACCGCAACTATCGGCACCGAGACATGACCGGAATACCGTGATTTTTCAACCGTAGACGTATTTCACCATTCTGGTCATGTCTTATTTCACGACTTTTTTACGTTTGAAGGTTCTACGTATAGTTTGTTTTTGAAACGGAACATTTACATAACACTTGGTAAACAAGTTATACAACATTAGTATGCATGTTGTGATTGTCATGATCAAACTTGAGAAACAGAAATCCGGCCGTCAGATCTGACCATCATGATAAAATACATGTATGGGAAAAAATTCAACTTGATCCGAAAAGAATAAAGGCTCGATCCGGACGGTCAATCTCGTAAGTCAAACCCCTAAAAGCACGGAAAAGGTCGTTCGACCGTCTAAATTACGTATTTTGGCCGGACCTCCAACTGAAAATAGTTTTAAACCGATGACACACAACAAGTCGTATACAAATTTTACGCAAAATAACCACCGAACATAGGGCTATAGTAGGTAATAGAAAAATTTTAGGGTTTAGCCGACGAATACCCTAACGTATTCGTCGGGTATAGTATGTAATTAAAAAATTAAAAAATAACTATAGCCGACGAAATATTAGGTTATTAGTCGGCAAAAACCATCTTAGCCGACGAAATATAGTGTATTTCGTCGGCTAAAGTGTGTAATAAAAAAATAAAAAACATCTATGGCCGACGAAATTAAGGCTTTTTTCGTCAGCTAAAACTTTTTTTTTTTTTTTTAAAAAAAAACTTTAGCCAACGAATTAAGGCTTTTTTCGTCAGCTATAGTATGTAATTAAAAAATTAAAAATACCGGAATAGCCGACGAAATACACTATAATTCGTCGGCAAAAACCATCTTAGCCGACGAATTATAGTTTATTTCGTCGGCTAAAGGAAAAAAATACATTAAAAAAAACAGACGATATTAGTAAACCATACTAACTTCCTGTTCATCATGTATCACCAAAATTTATATAAAATAACTGAAATATGAATTCAACATGTGTAAACTATAAAGGAAAAGGTCTTTGAAAAATTATACAAATTAATGGATTTCGTCCTCTAAATTAAAACTAAGGCTCATAATCGGAATCATCCGATGAGTCTTCTTCGGTGTCAGAATTAATTTCTGGTAATATATGTCTTTCCTCATCGCCAGAGTCTTCGTCTGTTTCTTGATTTGGATCAACATCAACAAGCCTTGGCTCTTCATCACGAATTCGCACGGAACGACCCGCTTTAAAATTATTAAGGCGAATGGTAGATGAGTTAGGAATACCTATTGCGTTGGGCTCTTGATACGCAACATCCTCTTCCTCGTCTTCGGCCTCTCCAAGTGTAGCCTCCCGGTAAATGTTTCGAGGGTGCACAAGGTTGACTACTTTCCACGCGTCACCCTTAGCAAGGTCATCAAGATAAAACACTTGTTTTACCGATGTGGCAAAAACGAACGGGTCATCTTCGTAAGAACTTGTAGCAGTGTTCACCGATAATATTTCGTACTGATCGGTCTTCATGCTCTACGGCCTAGTATCAAACCATCTACACTTGAAGAGGTGCACTGTCATGCCTTGCCCATAAACGAGTTCCACCACTGAATCAAGAACATCGTAATAGTCAACTCCATTCCGCCCACCATGTGCCATGACCCCAGAATTCTGTGTTCTCCTTCTGCTGTCTCTTTGTTCGCATATAAATTGCACGCCATTCACCTTGCACATCGGATAAACTCTTGAGACTATCGGCTTCATCGCTAGAAGTCTTAGTTCGTGCGACCAATTTGGGTGACCATCAAATTGAATATGGTTCATCTGCAACCAACCATCTCAACTGTAAATATGGATAATTATGCAATAAACATAAACCCGTACAGAAAAATTAAATTACGTACTCAACCGCCAAAATAATCTGCGAACTCCCTGTTGTGGTACTCGAGATCACCTTGAATGTTGCCAAAAGGGTAGTGTCTGATACACATTCTTCTCTATGTGCATCACATCTAGGTAGTGTCTGATCAACAACTTACTCCAGTATGGGAGTTCCCAGAATATGCTCTTATGTGTCCAGAATTTGTACCTGTCGGGTCTTTCAGGTATTGCCGCCACAATGTTGGGATGATTGCTGAGCTGCCCAAAATCGTACTCATTAAGCACTGCTAAAATTTCTTCCCCCGTCCATCTTCTGAGAGGCACACCGTGTTCTACGGTCCCATCAAATGCCTTGTCATCGAACCGCCATTCGTGATCATATGGAAGGAAAGCACGGTGACCCAATCTGCATATCTTGTTGCAATGACTGTTGCTCCCCTCATCGCTAAGGCACTCTGGACAAGCCTTGTATCCCCTAACAACGTTGCCCGACAACATCCCACGGGCAGGAAAATCACTGATGGTACCCACAACCATGACATACATCTGGAACATCTCGTGCATGTACTTGTCATAAGTGGGATGACCAACGTCCCACAAAAATTTAAGCTCTTCAATTAAAGGTCTCAAATACACATCGAGACACTTCCCCGGATAACCGGGCCCCGGAATCAACAAACTCAACATATTGTATTCCTTCTTCATGCACATCCATGGGGGAAGGTTGTACGGTACCAAAATCACTGGCCATACACTGTATTTAAGACTCATGTTGCCAAAAGGGTTGAACCCGTCGGATGAGAGCCCGAGCCTCACATTTCGGACCTCTGACGCAAAATGAGGAAACTCCCTGTCTATATGCTTCCAAGCCTCCCCGTCAGCAGGGTGTATAAGGGTATCTTCGTCATGCAATTCCCTATCAGCGTGCCATCTCATAGGTTCGGCTGTGTGTGAAGACATGTACAACCGCTCCAACCTATCCCTCAAAGGGAAATACTGAAGTACCTTTACAGGTTTCCTGTTGCCTGCAGGAGTCAGCTTATATCTGTCAGTGTGACATACCGGACATGCGTCAAGGCCACCAAGGTCATTCCCTTCTGGATCTTTACCCCAAAAGAGAACGCAGTCATATCTGCATGCATGGATCTTGATGTAGAAAAGCCCAAGATCTTTCAGGATACATCGGACCTTACGATGAGTGGTAGGAAGACGATGACCGTTGGGCAACATCGAAGCAGTGTACTGTAGATAATCATCAACAGCCTTCACGGTCGATTTTGTCTCAACTTTAATCTTCATTACGTCCATCACACTTTCAAGAACGGTCTTCTGACAACCGGGGTACATAGGGGTCTGTTGGAAAGCAAGCAGTTTGTTGTACTTTTCAATACCAGCAGTGTTCACAGCTCTAGGGAAGGGCTGCACCAGGTCAGGCATATACTGTCCTTGAGCGCATACACCGCTCTCATAAGGAAACATGTCGTTGATGAATGCCGTTGTTGGATCGTTGGATGTACTAGTACTGCCCGTCTCAAAAAATTGGCCATGATCATGCGGACCCCCTGATGATGTTTCACCATGATATAACCAACATCTGTACTTCTCCCAAAACCCGTTACTCCTCAGGTGCTACCATACTTTGTCAATGGGAAATCGATGCATATCACTACGACACTAACATTTCGTGCACGGGCAATAGAAAATTGTATTCCCGTTAGCATTAGCCAGCGCATATTCTATAAAACTCATAACTCATGCACCGTATCTTTTGTCCCATTTTGGAAGCGAAATCCAACTCTTATCCATATCCTGAAAATATAACAAAATATATATATATTTATAACACTGCTAGCTAATTATTAATGAAATTTCATGCCATATATAAAATCTCAATTCATTTAGTATATATTCTACGTACTACAACTAATTAATAACAAATTAATTAACACACACACACACACACACACATATATATATATATATATATATACTTAATAATTACAGAACAATATTATCTACATATATATATCTACATCATCACAAAATCATCATTGTGGTATATACCATCAACACAATATTATAAATTACTTAACATATATATATATATATATATATATCTACTACTTAATTATAAACAACTTCATGTATATTATATCAAATCATCAACCAAATCGATCAACATATATGTATATATATATATCCAACATACTCAAAATCAATTAACTCGATCACAATCAAAATCATATATCAACATCATCACAAAATCATCATGAACTCATATATATCATCAACAACTTCATACCATATCAACACAATAATATTATAAATTAATTAACATATATATATATATATCTACTATTTATTAACAACAAATAAATTCATATATATTATCAATTCAAATCATCAACCAAATCGATCAACACACACATATATATATATATATACATCCAACGTACTCAAAATTAATCAACTCAATCACAATCAAAATCAATAAACTCAATTAATCACACTTAAAATCGATCAACTCAAATAAAACTCAATTAATCAACATATATATACATATACGTACCTATATATGGCTCCACAAACTAATTATGGACAGATTTCGACAACACCCAAACTTTTTCTCCCCTTTTTTCTTCTCCCATTTTTTTTCCAGATGAGCTGCTGCTGCCTAGATCCGCAAATATAAAGCACTTTAGCCGACGACTATTAATTTCGTCGGCTAAACTTTTAAATATTTCGTCGGCCATAGTTTGTGAACTTTAGCCGACGAAATAAATTCTTTAGCCGACGAAAATTTTTTTCTTCGGCTAAAGTTTACCATAGCCGACGAAAATTTAACTTAGCCGACGAAAGAAAATTTCGTCGGCTAAAGTGGACTTTAGCCGACGAAAAAATGCTTCGTCGGCCTGGTTTTTTTTTTTCGTCGGCTAAAGCCTTTCTTCTGGTAGTGCACAAAACCACCACCAAATTTCTTCTCTCTTTTACCTCTGTATAACCCAGCCTGTGAATCGCACATACTGATTCAAAAACAAATCGACGGCGAGAAGCTCCGACTGTGTTCGTCTGTTTCCGCCTTCTCCGGCGACAACTTGGCTTGGAACTGGCATATTCGAACTTTTCCCTTCATTCTCTGCACCCTAGTGCCCTTAATCCCTCAAATCTTTTACAAATATTAATAATCCCTGTAATACCCTAGATTTTAATTTTATTTTCCTTGTATTATTCTCATATTTAATGAAGGATTATTTATAGAAATTCTTTCGTTTGTGCGAAGTTGAAGATTCAGGAGTAATTTTTAAGGTACTTTAACTTTTAAGAGGCCCAAAAGTTTACTTTATTTTTCGTCAGTTATCTTTGAAAAGTTCCTTCATAAAAGTTGTAGAGCTCGTCGATACGAGTTCGTAGACATACGACACGCTTGAAACAGAGGTAGTATGAGAAAGTTATGATCAGATGAAGTTAGTTTCCGGGTTTGGAAACAGTATAAGTAGAAAAATGTGGGGGAGTTAATTTCAATCTCACTTTCTCTCTCCTCCCTCTCCCGAACTCCTCACGTTCTCCTTTCTTCTCCAGCTCGGTTCTCCGCCATCCGACCACCAAACCGGTCGCCACTGGTCCCGTTCGATGAGCACGGACCTCCTCTCCATTTCTGGAGCAGTCCCGCCCGCCGTTGCACCGCCTGGAAGCCGCCACAAAGCGGTGGAGCTGCTGCGGTATCGCCGAAAAACCGGCGATTTCGGCGGCGTTTCAGGTGAAAGTTTAGTGAGACTTGGTCCTCTCCTTCCTCTAGTGATGTTTATATGTCTTTGGTGATCTGAAAATCAAGTTTTGGTGCCGGTTTTGCAAATTTTGTTTTTGGTTTTATTTTGGAGTTTCGGGGCATTTTCCGGCTGATCCCGGCCGAACCAGTCAAAACCCCAGGTGTTAAAGTTGTTCACCATATTTCAATCTACAAGTTTCATGTTATGAGTTTCTCCAAATTCAGAAATTTTGGGGTGGTGAGTGGGGCTCACTCGCCGCCGCTTGTGGCGGCGCGTGGTGGTGCATCCAGCTGAGTTGTGGCCTTAGTTTCCTGTGGTTAGCTAGTCCTTGCTGCTATGATCATGTTGAGTGATAGTTTGGCTAAGTTTTGAGCAAGGTTTGCATGTTAGGACTTAGGTTTATTTGTTTTGGCATGGTTGAGTTTGAGTTTAGGTTTTGAAGATTTGAGGCAGCTCAATTGTGTCGTTGAGTTCAATGACCTTGGGAAGTTGTCCACCCTTGAGCTAAGGGTTAGTTTAAGGGTATTGTGTTATCCTTTAGTATTTTGGTTTCTAAGGTTTTTAATTGTATGATTTTAGGTGATTTGTGATTTTGTGATTGGCTTGCCTACATTGTGTTGGGGGCTTTGCAGCGGGATTTCTAGGTGAGTAATTCTCACCAAGGTTCACTTTTGAACCAAATTTTATTATGCTCATGTGATGATGATAATGATTATGATGTTAAAATTAATACTATGCTATTAAATGTTTTAAAATATATGAGCTTGATCGCCAACAGCTCATAGGTAAGATAAAACAAGCTTTTCTTATATGTTTATTTTGTGGTTCTTATGATCATAATTCTATTGTTTATTGATAAGTTATTCTTGTGGAATAATATATATATTTTTTATATAATTATATCTTTGAGAAGGATATAATCATATGATGTAATGTTGTGATATTGTGATTGTTGGATAAATAGCCAAACTGGGTTCCAAGCCTTTAATCGGGTGATTGGTTGCGGTTAAGATGCTATTTATCATTTTTATGTTTTGATATTAGAGAGTCAATCCGGGTTCCAAGCCTTTGGCCGGGTGATTGGTTGCGGTTAGGAATAGAGCTCTAGTCCGTCTGTCAGTATAGGTCATGGGAGATACTTTATGGTATCTAGAACCCATGGATACACAATTTGTTGTTGTAGGTCATGAGGGGTATTTATTAAATATCTGGGACTCATGGGTACATTTCTTTGATAATATGTTGGATTTGTGGTTTTTAATTATTGATCAAATCTCTTTTGTGGAATGTTGGATGTGAGAAATGTTGTGATATTTTTGAGTTTACTCATACGGGCTTTTTAGCTTACCGGGTTTGTTATTTACAATCCCGGTGCACCAATTATTGGTGTTAGGGTTAAACCTGCAGGTGAGGATCAGTAAGGTTGAGGTGGAGGCTTAGTGGCAGGGTTCTCTTTGGCTTTTGTTGTACTCTGTATAGTTTTGTTAATCGGGTAGAAAATATTAAACTCATGAGGTTGTTCTCAGGCTCTCGTATTGTAAGTTTATGTAAATAAGGAAATATAATATTTAACTCAGTGATGGGTTGTATGATATTACTTTTACGCTATTGAGTTCTAGTTGTTTGGTTTTGTTATTGAAAACAGGTTGGGATATTTTTATTTAAGTTAGATCATGCCACAATTTTTGAAATTTATCTTTCGAAAATTGGAGTGTGACAGCTTGGTATCAGAGCGTAGGGTGGCATATTTGGTGATAATCAGTACTTCAGAGTGATGGCCCGACTACAGCGGATCACCATCATTAGCTCTTCAGTACTGATATGTCATTGGGTATGCGGGAGTACAGTGTTGTCTTGAGCGTTAGGTCACTAGGGCATAGGTTGCCTCAGTAGATTAAGTGCGTGGGAGATTGAGTAGGGTGTTTTGAGTTTTAGTCTTTGAGGAATGAGAACCTCTAGATTGAACTATTGTTTGACTTCACAATTTGATTGTGGAAGTCTGTGTTGTTGTGATGATGTGGTCATTACGGCTTTTGTTCGTGAGTTAAACTTGTGTTTAAGTCTTATGCAAGTGTTAACTTAGTGTTGCCTTGCTTCACAAGTGATGGTCCTCCTGGAGGTTGTTTCGGGAAAATTAGGAGATAATTTTGTTCTCTTATGGGTAGGGTCCAAACAGTGGTGAGTTTTTGTGCCAAGGTCTAAGGATATGTTCCTTGTGTTATGGGAGGGTTTGCATTACTCTTCTAGAAGCATATGTCTATTGGTTTTAACGTTGAGGTTTAACGTTGTTACTTTGTTTAGGGGACTAGGATTGTTGAGATTTGTGGTTGGGCAATTGATATTGCTAATGATCATTTGTTGACATTAATAATCCCTGTAATACCCTAGATTTTAATTTTATTTTCCTTGTATTATTCTCATATTTAATGAACGATTATTTATAGAAATTCTTTCGTTTGTGCGAAGTTGAAGATTCGGGAGTAATTTTTAAGGTACTTTAACTTTTAAGAGGCCCAAAAGTTGACTTTATTTTCCGTAAGTTATCTTTGAAAACTTCCTTCATGAAAGTTGTAGAGCTCATCAATACGAGTTCGTAGACATGCGGTACGCGTTAAACGGACGTCGTATGAGAAAGTTATGGTCAGAGGAAGTTAGTTTCCGGGTTTGGAAAGTGAGGAAGTTATTTTTGGAAACATAATTTCAGTTCTCTCTTCTCTCTCCCGACCTCCTCCAGCTCTCCGTTTTTCTCCAACCGATTTCTCCCTCATCCGGCCACCAAACCGGACGCCACCGGTCCCGTTCGGTCCGCACGGACCTGCTCTCCATTTCTGGAGCAGTCCCGCTCGCCGTCGCGCCCCCTGGAAGCCGCCACGGAGCGGCGGAGCTGCTGTGGTATCATCGAAAAACCGGCAATTCAGCGGCGTTTCGGGTGAGAGTTAGGTGAGTCTTGCTCCTCTCCTTCCTCTAGTGATGTTTATACATCTTTGGTGACTTGAAAACCAAGTTTGGGTGTTGGTTTTGCAGATTTGGTTTCTGATTTCGTTTTGGAGTTTCAGGGTGTTTTCCAGCCGATCCATGCTGAACCAGTCAAAACCTTAGGTATTAAAGTTATTCACCATGCTTCAATCTGCAAGTTTCATGTTGTGAGTTTCTCCTAATTCGGAAGTTTTGGGGTGGCGCGTGGCGACGCATTCGGCTGAGTTGTGGCCTTAGTTTCCTATGGTTAGCTAGTCTTTGCTGCTGTGATCATGTTAAGAGGTAGTTTAGCTAACACTACAAGAAGAAAGGCCTTAGCCGATGAAAAAAAAAAACCAGGCCGACGAATCAATTTTTCGTCGGCTAAAGTAGACTTTAGCCGACGAAATTTTCCTTTGTCGGTTAAATTATATTTTCGTCGGCTATAGTCATCTTGAGCCGACGAAAATAAAATGTCGTCGGCTAAAGAATTTATTTTCGTCGGCTAAAGTCTGTGACTTTAGCCGACGACTTTAAACCTTCTTTAACCGACGACATTATATTTTCGTCGGCTATGGTCACAGACTTTAGCCGACGAAATTAAAATTTCGTCGGCTAAAGATGACAAGAAGTTAGTATGGTTTACTAATATCGTCTGTTTTTTTTAATGTATTTTTTCCTTTAGCCGACGAAATACACTATAATTCGTCGGCTAAGATGGTTTTGACTGACGAATAACCTAATATTTCGTCGGCTATAGTTATTTTTTAATTTTTTAATTACATACTATACCCGACGAATACGTTAGGGTATTCGTCTGCTAAACCCTAAAATTTTTCTATTACCTACTATAGCCATATATTCGGTGGTTATTTTGCGTAAAATTTTTAGACGACTTGTTGCGTGTCATCGGTTTAAAACTATTTTCAGTTGGAGGTCCGGCCAAAATATGTAATTTAGACGGTCGAACGACATTTTCCGTGCGTTTAGGGGTTTGACTTACGAGATTGACCGTCCGGATCGAGCCCTTATTCTTTTCGGATCAAGTTGAATTTTTTCCCATACATGTATTTTATCATGATGGTCAGATCTGACGGACGGATTTCTGTTTCTCAAGTTTGATCATCACAATCACAACATGCATACTAATGTTGTATAACTTGTTTAACAAGTGTTATGTAAATGTTCCGTTTCAAAAACAAACTATACGTAAAACCTTCAAACGCCAAAAAGTCGTGAAATAAGACATGACCAGAATGGTGAAATACATCTACGGTTGAAAAATCACGGTATTCCGGTCATGTCTCGGTGCCGATAGTTGCGGTCAATGCAATTTTCCATTCTTTCTCCCTATGGGTAGCCCTATGTTCGGTGGTTATTTTGCGTAAAATTTTTATACTACTTGTTGCGTGTCATCGGTTTAAAACTATTTTCAGTTGGAGGTCCGGCCAAAATACGTAATTTAGACGGTCGAACGACCTTTTCCGTGCGTTTAGAGGTTTGACTTACGAGATTGACCGTCCGGATCGAGCCCTTATTCTTTTCGGATCAAGTTGAATTTTTTCCCATACATGTATTTTATCATGATGGTCAGATTGACGGCCGGATTTCTGTTTCTCAAGTTTGATCATCACAATCACAACATGCCAAATGTATAAAAGTTTAGCCGACGAATTTTAAAGGTTTAGCCGACGAATTTCAATGGTTTAACCGACGAGTTTCAAAGGTTTAGCCGACGAATTTCAAAGGTTTAGCCGACGAATTTATAAAGTTTAGCCGACGAATTTCGAAGGTTTAGCCGACGAATTTATAAAGTTTAGCCGACGAATTTCAAACTTTTAGCCGACGAGTTTCAAAGGTTTAGCCGACGAATTGGTGTATAGCCGACGAAATTGGTATCTTTAGCCGACGAACAAATTATTTCGTCGGCTAAAGTTTTCGGGTTTAACTGCGAAACCCTAGCCTCCTCCCTCCTCCCTTCTCATTTCCACAATTTTTTCCCTCCTCCCTCCTCCCTCCCGGTCTCCTCCCTCCTCCCTCCTCCCTCTCCCTCTACCGGCCGGCCGGTCTCCTCCCTCCTCCCTCCCTCTCCTGTCGCCGCCTCCTCCCTCCTCCCTCCTCCCTCCCTCTCCCGTCTCCGCCTCCTCCCTCCTCCCTCCCTCCCTCCCTCTCCCGGTCTCCACCTCCACCTCCTCCCTCGCTCTCCCGGTCTCGAAGGTTTATTTTTGAATTTAGTTTTGAATATATGTGTTAATTTATGTGTTTATTTTTGAATATATGTGTTAATTTATTTTTGATTTCGAATTTAGTTTTATGTTATATGTGTTAATTTATATATGTGTCAATATATATGTGTTAATTTATTTTTGATTTCGAATTTAGTTTTATGTTATATGTGTTAATTTATATGTGTTAATTTATATATGTGTTAATATATATGTGTTAATTTATATATGTGTCAATATATATGTGTTAATTTATTTTTGATTTCGAATTTAGTTTTATGCTATATTTTTATGATGATGTTGATATATATAATATTGTTATGTAATTATTAATTAAGTATATCTATATATATATATATTGGTATGAAGTTATTTTTGATTTCGAATTTATTTTTATGCTATGTTAATTAAGTATATCTATATATATTGCGTGTAATTATTAATTATGTATATCTATTTATTGAATAAGTATAATTTTAAACATGTATAATTTTTTATACAATAAAGACAAAATAATCTAAAGCCTTAAATTTGAGAAGGATAGGCTTGAATTTTTACTTTTTCAATGTTGCCTCAGCCTTGATTCAAATTAATATTTTAAATAGAATGAGCGGTTTTTTTCGATCGAAGAAGAGTTCGAAGGGCCAAAGGTCCGAATCGTCTGAGGGAACCTCTAGCAACCCCCAAACCACGTTTCAGGGCCAGATGACAGCCAGGCGTGCGAGCCTTCTGGAGACGGCGGCGGAGGTGCCCCTTTCATCGAGGCAGGCAGCCGTCCCTCGTTCCTCGAGGCAGCTGTGGCCTCAGACCCAGACGGAGGAGTCTGCACCCCGTATGCCTGAGATACACCGGGCGCCCACTCCGGGTCCTACTTCTTCGGATAGTGGGTCATCTGGGGTACAGATGCCGCCGCCTCATCTGTTCCTTCCGCGGATGATACCAGCCTTACCTGTAGTCGATGGCTCAGGGACACCGATTTATCCACTGCCCCCGCTAGTGGCTCCTGAGGCGGCGTACCGGTTCGTGCCTTTTGATACGCCTCTTATTTCTGCGAGGGTATCATCATCGGCGACAGAGACGGAATCCGCCGCGAGCTCCTCAGGTAATCAGTGATGCATGATTATTTTTAAAGGGTCATATATATTTTAATAATCAATTTGGTTTATCATGTGATAGGCAAAATGAAGAAGAGAGGCCCCGTCACAAGGAAGGCTCTCGAGAAGATCGTGGGTACCGTGGGGAGGATCGTCATCAATACTGACGGGGATGGCCAGATAGTATCGGGCGGGAAGTCGAGGACGTACTCCGGCCGCGTGGGAGCTCTCATTAGGGATAGAGTCCCTATGTTATGGTCAGACTGGGGCGAGATCCCGCAGGAGGTTAAGGACATGGTCCACAACGCGATGTCGGTAAGTTTACAAAATAATATTATGTATTACATTGTTGATTTCTCGAAAAGCTAAACTAATAAACGGTTAAATGCAGGTGTGGTTTGAGGTTCCCGAGCACCTGAGGAACAGCTGGGCCGACATTGTGCATGGGGGAAGATACGTTGGGAAGTTAATGAAAAACAAAATTGTATGTGATATTAATAATATTTCTAATATTTTTGTTGTATCTGTAGGTACAAGGAGTGGAAGAACGAGTTGCGAACCCATTGGACTACGCACGGGAACGCACGTTCTGGTACCCCTGCTGAGTTCCAGTACAGGGAGTACGAGTGGCGTTGGCTACTGACATCAGAATTCAACAACCCTCGTAAACAGGTATTTAAATAAATTAGTTAGTTAATTTATCATTAAGTACGTGCGTTTTAAAATATTTTACTAATAGTTTACTTTTTTCTTTGAATGCGGTTTCCCGGGTGAACGCTCAGAACCGGCAACGCAACACAAGGAACCATCATGCCGGTTCTAAACCGTTCGCTGTCTTCATGGACGAGGCGGCCAGGGAACATCCAGAAGTCAACCAGTACGTCTATACGTACGAGAGGGCATATCCTGACTCCCAGGAGGATATTGTAAGTCACCTTACGTTTTTAAATTTTTAAATTTATGTAAAAATGTTAATTAATAATTTTTTTTTCCTATCCATATAGGCGAAGGTGCGGGAGGCTAGTGACGAGGTCATGAGTGCCTTAGTGAGGGAGACATGGCCGGACATGCAGGAGGAAGAGATGTCCGAAGCCATGTCCCGGATCGACACTTCGGATCTGACGATTGGGACGAGGATCATGGGTACAGCCTTCGCACCGAGAGCAAACAACTTCTACTGCCGGGGTCTAGGAAAGAAAGGCAAGGGGGTCCTGAAGACCACTCCAGGATTTCAACGAAAGGCAGCCTCGACCAGCAGCGGGACCACGTCCATGATCACCAGGAAGACTCAGTTAGAGTCGGAAGTTTGAGAGACTACGTGAACAGCAAGCTGCTCAGGCTGCCTCGCAGGGAGCCTATATTGCCTCGCAGGCAGCCTTTAATGTCACGCAAGCAGCCTATGTTGCCGAGATACATGCCATCCAGCAGGCCCAGCAGCAGCAGATGTTCCAGTACATGCAGGACTTTACAGCTGCCCAGATTCATGGACTTCCGCCTCCGCCTATGCCGCTACCCCAGCCGCCGCAACCTCCGCAGCAGCCCCCAGAAGCGGATATTAATTTAGACGATATAGAATTTATGTAGTTGATGAATTATATACTTTTATGTGTTTGTTGTTGGTTATATGGAATTGTTTTGGTGTATTTTGCAGCTTGCTTGGAATGGTAATTCAGAAATTTCGGGGGTTTTTTTTTACTGGAATGGACTTATAGCCGACGAAAAAAGCCTTAATTCGTCGGCTAAAGTTTTTTTTTTTTTTTTTAAAATAAGTTTTAGCCGACGAAATATGCTTTAATTCATCGGCTAAATCCCTATAAAGCCGACGAAATATACTATATTTCGTCGGCCATAGATGTTTTATATTTTTTTTATTACAACCTTTAGCCGACGAATATTTTAAATTATTCGTCGGCTAAAGTTTGGAAGATAACCGACGACACAAAATTTCGTCGGCTAAGGTATGGACTTTAGCCGACAACATTATTTCGTCGGCTAAAGTACATACCTTAGCCGACGAAATAATGTCGTCGGCTAAAGTCTGGACTATAGCAGACGACATTATTTCGTCGGCTAAAGTATGGACTATAGCCGACGACATTATTTCGCCGGCTAAAGTCTGGACTATAGCCGACGACTTCTACGTGTGTCGTCGGCTAAAGTCATCACAGACGACCCTTTCCCGATGACACTATAGCCGACGAAGGTTCGTTGGCTAAGATCTTAGCCGACAAATTTTTTTAACAGGTTTTCGTCGGCTAAAGTACTTGTCCTGGTAGTGTAAGTTTTGAGCAAGGTTTGCGTGTTAGGACTTAGGTTTATTTGTTTTTGGTTTGGTTGAGTTTAAATTTAGGTTTTGAAGATTTGAGGCAGCTAAATTGTGTAGTTGAGTTCAACGACTCTAGGAAGTTGTCCTCCCTTAAGCTAAGTGTTAGTTTAAGAGTATTGTGTTATCCTTTAGTACTTTGGTTTCTAAGGTTTTTAATTGTGTGATTTTAGGTGATTTGTGATTTTGTGATTGACTTGCCTTCATTGTGTTGAGGGCTTTGCAGCGGGATTTCTAGGTGAGTAAATCTCACAAAGGTTCATTTTTAACCAAATTTTATTATGATGTTAAAATTATTACTATGCTATTAATTGTTTTAAAATATATGAGCTTGATCGCCAACAGCTCATAGGTAAAATTAAACCAGTTTTTCTTATATGTTTATTTTGAGGTTCTTATGATCATAATTCTATTGATTATTGATAAGTTATTCTTGTGGAATAATATATATATATATATATATATATATATTATTCATATAATTATAATCAATGATGTGATCTTGTGTTATGATGATTGTTGGATAAATAGCCTAGCCAGGTTCTAAGCCTTTAATCAGGTGATTGGTTGCTGTTAAGATGCTATTTATCATTTTTATGTTTTGATATTAGACAGTCAAACCGGGTTCCAAGCTTTTGGCCGGGTGATTGGTTACGGTTAGGAATAGAGCTCTAGTCCGTCTGTCAGTGTAGGTCATGAGAGATACTTTATAGTATCTGGGACCCATGGGTACACAATTTGTTGTTGTAGGTCATGAGGGATATTTATTAAATATCTGGGACTCATGGGTATATTTTCTTTGTTAATGTGTTGGATTTGTGGTTTTTAATTATTGATCAAATCTCTCTTGTGGAATGTTGGATGTGATGATGTTATGTTATTTTTTAGTTTACTCATACAGACTTTTTAGCTTACTGGGTTTGTTATTTTACAACCCAGTGCACCAATTCATGGTGTAGGAGTTAGACATGCAGATGTTAATCAGCAGGTTGAGGCGGAGGCATAGTAGTAGGGTTTTTAGTTTGATGTTTACTTGATATTTTTCTACTAGTAGGCAGCATTAAATTCATTCGAGTATTTTCATTTCTTGACTGTCAAGTTCATGTAATTAATGAAATGTAATATTAACTCGATGTTGAGTTGTGTTGACATTACATTTCTAAAAATTTAGATTGGTCTTCTTTAAGTTGTTGATCAGGTCTTGGGAATTGTATTATTATGAGTTATCGTGCCCAAATTTTTTGAAAATTTATCCTTCGAAAATTGTGGTGTGATAGTTAAACACTTAAACCACATTCAACCTACAACATTTAACTTTCAACATTCAACCTGAAATAAAAACTAAAATTCAACTAATTCAACATTCTAATAGTATCAAATAAGTACTTAGATAATTAAATTACAGACCAAATTATCAAAATGAAGAAAGAAAAATGAAGAAAGAAATAGAAAATGGCAGTTCTATGTTCCAATGACCAAATCAATCTTCATTTCAAAGTTCCAGATTTCAATCTTCAAAAATCACAATCTCCAAAAGTCCCAGCAGCCTTCAATTCATCACTCACATCCTCTCCACCTATCACCATTGTCCCAAGTACCGCAAAGCAAACAAGGAAACATATAAGACTTCATGCCCAAACGTTTCATTTATACCACAAACGAAAAACAACAATAATAAGATCATACGGAATGTTCAAGCATACATGAAACCTAGTGAATCACAAAAAACAATGACCAAATCATTCAAAGAGAGAACTCAGAGAAGAATAGAAAAATAGAAAGAAAAAAGAAGAAGATGCAACGCAACTGAGAGAGCATGGTGAACTGGTGATTGCGGAATGAGAGAGCAAGAGACCCAGAGCTTCGAATCCTTCTATGGTTTGATTGATTGAGTCTCTAAGTTTAGGGTCAGGAATTGGGAGAGTGAAGGGGGAAGAAATATATGCAGATGCGGCTAGGTTATTTAGGTCGAGAAAGTCAGAAAGAGACCAAGTTGGTCTCTATATACACCAACATATATAATATATATAAAAACTAAAAAATACATATATAAAAGCTGGTTGGTCTGTTTGAATGTGGGCGGTGTTATACCCGGAACCGTAACTGCACCTAATATTTCGGTGTCGGTGCAATATGTGTGCAAAACGACGTCGTTTTGCCTACATTCGGTTAACCACACCTAATATTGTGGTGTGGTGCGGGCGGTGACTGCATTTTGGGCTCAATATGCCCAGCCCTAAGGTGAACTGTTTGTATTTTTTATTCTTTGTTGATGCTTTGTCTATCCTTTTACTGGTTATTGCTCATATCGATTTTATATATAAATTTCCATGTCTAGTCGTTCACTTAGATATATTCGATTTTTTTTTTCATCAGCTTCACAACTTTTTAGCATTCAACTGAAGATGAGATGAATTGTTTGTATTTTTTTTCTTCTTTTTTTTTTCTTTGTTGATGCGTCGTCTATCCTTTTACTTTTTATTTCTCATATCGATTTTGTATATAAATTTTCATGTCTTAGTAGTTCACTTATATATATTTGATTTGTTTTTTTTCATCAGTGTCACAACTTGTTCCAAGTAGAATTTACTGACATTGTGCATGTTGATATGTTGATACGGATACCAATGAGTTGTTAAGTTTGAGAGTTTTTTCTTGTTCTTTAATTAGGATTTATACTTTAATGTGATTTTTATTGTTCAGTTTGTGATTCAACTTACCCAAATGATATTAATCTTATGGTTTTCTTCAATTTCATTTGTTTTTTGGAGTTCAATGGTTATTGGAAGAGGCTGATATTGTGTGTATTGCAAATCAGTGAATAAAGTAAATTTAAAATTAAAAAATATATAGGCGGGGTGAAAAGAGATCAAATGTAGGGTGAACAAAACAAATTTGAAATTGAAAAAAATATATGCAGGGTGAACAAAACAAAAATGGGAAAATTGTATTTTAAGTATTGTAAATGGGTGAACAAAGTAGACTTACAATTAAAAATATATAAATGGGGTGTGAAGAAAACGTGTGGTGAATAAAGTGGTTTGTGGGGTGACAATAAATATACTCTTATTATTTTGAGCTCATTTTACAATTTTAGGACAAAGTTAATGTATATTATGCATTAACACACCTTATTTTTTCCCGAATTATATTCCCAATTGAATAAAATTAGACTCTTCATAGTTACTACGAATGCATATTGCTTCAAACCTCGAATATTGGAGTTTACAAAAATATTAAAAAGTCACAGAAAACATTATGGCATGGAGCACCGATAGTAAAAGATAGTGAAGGTAGCATACTAGCATAGGGTGCCAAACTAAAAAAGTCCACCCATCTGCTACCGACTACATGCAATTTGATTAATAATTTGCATGTCGTCGCTTGATCATGAAGGCCCAGCTGTTTACTATGAATTTATAGAAGCTTTGAAGTTTCGTTACCACTTGAATATTCAATCATTACATCTTGATCCGCATCGAGAAAACCATTACATTCAATTGTAAATTTACCTTATTAGCAAGTGGAAGCGTACGTACTACTTGTATATCAATTGTTAGCAGTTCCAGCCAATTAGTCAAGCATATATCACTCATTTTCATAATTAATTGATGAGTTGCATCCAAGAAATCAAATTGACTTAGCTCCCAATGAGATTGTTTCTTTACTTTCTTGTATTTGTAAACTCAATTACTCAAACCTTGGATATGCTAGTCACTAATTAGTGATAATGAAAACTATTTAGAGAGATATATATATATATATATATATATATATATATATATATATATATATATATATATATATATACACAACTCATTTTAGCTACCATCCAGATTCCCCATTTTCCCCCAAGTTCCAACCTTCGACTACTAGCTAGAAAAATCTAACCATCTTGCTGGCTAGCTAGTTACGTTTCCTTATTATATGTAGCACATATGTTCACTTTACAAAATCCCCTTTCTTTTGTAATTAATCTTCTTTCTATTTTTCGAGAACCTTTCTCTTGTAAATAATAGATTAATTCCTGTAATAAGAGATATTGTATGCTAAGTATACTTGGTATTCCATAGCGATCGTGCAGTTTCTTTCCTTTGCATAATTGTGATATATCCATCTTGTGTTTGTTACGTACCAAAAGAAAAAGGAATTCTATGAAATATCATAGTCACAGTGTTTCTAAATTAGACGTTATCCGCATACCTTCAATCGTGTGGAAACAAAAGTTGTGATTGCAAGCGTGCCTTGTTACGTTTTGCTAATGCTCAGTTTAAATTACTATATTTGAGTAATCATAGATCGAGATTGTATAAAAGAATGCCAGAAGACAAGTTACTATTAAATAGCGACAAGCATGCTTGTGATCGATCTATCATCGTACCGTCCTAACTTACATATATGTGAGGTGTTGAGGCTTTTTATAACAAAAAAGTCTAGGTACAATTGTGTATAATCCATCAACTTATAAGATATTATTTATGCATCATTTTTCATATGTAGGATATTTCCTCTTTAACCTTATCTTCTCACGTGCAACCTAACTCTAGGATAGCACGTGGAATAAACTGACAATCCTGATTCGTAATTTGAAAATTGGGGCCTAACAAACTATAGAACACTAGGTGATAGTCAAAACTTTTCAATGGTGAGATAAGAAACTGGATCAGGCAAGATAAGAGATTACTCAAAACCGGTCTTTTGACAATTACATACGCAATAGGAAAGATAACTTTTATGATACCATGTTAAACAACGACAAATATGGCATCAAACATTGTAGCAATGGGATACCATGCATGACTCTAGTTAACAAGATTGATGTAGCGAGTCCATAATTCGATCGAAAAATATGGTAAAATTGATTGGATTATATTTTTTTTTAAAAGATAAAAATGATTGGATTGGCGAACTAATTAATCCGAAGGCAGGAGGAGTAATCATATACGAATTGTGCTTCCCAAAATTAAGCGAACATTTTTTTGTTGCAGAATCTTTTATCTTTTTGGTTGGTTTGTTGCATTCTCATCAAAGGTGCAATGACATGTTCATCAATTCTTTTGTATACATGTTTTTTGTTTGATCTGTTTAAGAAAATAAAGAGAAGGCTATAGCCACCAATGAAAGCTACTCCTTCTATTTTATAAGATGCCAGATCAAAGCAATGATAGTATTGGTCGAGTTTTGTTGACAACTTTTACTTCCACCACCCATCTTTTATTTTATTTTATATTCGTATCAAACAAAAACCCATCTTTTATTTGCATCAAAGTCAAGAGGAAGCTAAATAATAACGAGCAGCTAGGTTACATCATGCAAATGCATGCATATAACTAATGATATTCGTTTGGCCGAGGTATATACTTTGCTTGTAGCTTAGTCATTCAAACACTTGCCAAACACACTCTTTTCCCATGATATTTGAATAGCTTGTGACTTTTTTCATCAAACAAACAACTAAAATGCTATAATTAGTCGAACTCACAATCTCTGATTTACAAAAGGAAGACTGATGCTACTAAACCAAATGAAAATGGGCGAATAGTTTGTGATTCGATTCAAGTTTTAGAACTAAATTAAGTGTCAAGATTTTTAGAATTAATTATAAAATATCACTCGAACTATGATGCTATTTTCGTTTTCATACCTAACTATCAAAAACTTACATTTTCATATTTTAAGTTTCATTCCGTTAGCGTTTTCATACCTTGACCACTAACACTGTTAAATTTTGAGGGGACATTTTCGTCATTTTAATAAATATATCATTTTTTACATTTACTTTAATAAAATAATTTATTTTTTAAGATTATTAAATACAAATAGAACAATTTACTTTAAGACAACGGTGTCATTCTCAAACGATGTAGGATTTAAGAAGTTTAACTTTTTGCAATTCCTTTAGGTTTCTCGTTTCGTTGGTTAATACGTAGTTTGGTCAGACATATCTGGTCATCGACATGTAATGAACGTGAGGGGTTTTTGAATCCTTTTAGCTTGGCGAAGAGGCTTTGGAGCTTGTCGCTGCTTTCTTTAAAAAGAAAACAGAAAAAAAGAAAGAAAAAAAACATGAGAGAGTAGCTAGCCGCGAAAATTGCTTTAAACCCAACCATTCTCAATTCATTATTTCGTTAATCTCATTCTCATTATCATTCCAACTACGTACCATTATATATAAAAAGGCCAAAGGGAAGAAATGATGGTTGCCATATATAAACTAGGAAGAAAGTAGTAAAGCAATTCCATTTAACATTTTCTATCATTTTATTTAAAGTAAAATTTTGAGCATGATGACATCTAGAGCAACACCAACTCTTTCAATTATTTTGCTCAATGATCGATCAAGAATGCTCTGGAGCATCTGGATCATGATTAATTCTATTTGTTCATATCATTGCGCATTATCTTGTCATTATAATATCAATCGAACATCAGAAACATTAGCTAGTGTTTGTTTCTTGATCGAACGATTTAATTGGTCTGATAACAAACTTGACACCACAGAGTTTGTTTCATTTTGAGGTAACTACAATATATACTTTGTCATTAAAAATTAATGTGCAGAGCCTTCAGCCTTTAACTAGCTCTGTTGAACATGCATGGTACGATCGAAATATATAGTTGCGAATACTAAACAGTAACCAGTACGTACGTAGTCCAGCACCAACTGGCATGGATATATTGTATGTTGAAATAGCTGGAATTACATATGATAACAATTGAGTAAGACATGCAAATTTCCTATGATATATGTGCATTACCTTACTCATAAATTAACAAACAAAGCCACTCAACGTATTACATGTCTTCTCAGTCAATAAAAAAAAACACGTATTGCATGAAGGTTACATAAGATATAGAGTAACCTAGCTAGACTGAATATGCATACATATATAGAGTAATTGAGTGAGCATATCAGTGCGATAATACGTATGTATATACTACTACCTAGACTGAATATACGTATGCATCAACTTTGTTCTAAAGTTGTAAAATGAGTTTTCAAAGTGATAATATTAGTCTTCAAAGTTGTAAATGAGTTGTAAACATTCTTAGTTACCACATGAGTTCTTAAAGTTGTAATATTAATCTTTAAAATATTAATATTAATACTTTAAAGATGCTTCTAAATGTACTCAACAAATTCTTAAATAAACCCAACAATAATTTAATTTCTAATTTTACCCTTTGTTTCTAATTACACCTAGCACTGACTTATCATCTTCCACCAAGAAGTTGATCTACGATAGGTTATCAAATTGTGGAAATTTCGATTGGATATTGAGGATTTCAGTAATTGAAAATATCGATTTATGGGTTTCTTGTTCAATTGATGATACAATCAGTTATTACATTTAAATTTGAAGTTCATCTATTTCAAGATCTTCTTCATAGAGAAGAAAAGAAGCTACGTTTAATAAACTTGCAGCAGTTCGCCTATATTGGTACTTCTTCCAATAACCCCATCGATTGCATTTCCCTGGGGTGTCAATCAAGAATTGAAATTGAAATGATATTCTCTTAATTAAAAGGGTGCAGATAGGTCATCGCAAGGTGCAACCAGGGGCGGATCTACTCAGGAGGCTGTATCGGCTGCAGCCTAGACAATAATCATCTAATAAATCTTATATGTTTGTGCATAATGTTATGAAATCCAAGTTGGTTCAATTGGTTGTAGGGGTGGACTTTGTGAGACCGAAAAACCGAAAACCGGCCATAACCGCACCGCACCGACCCGAGGAAACCGGAACCGGACAAAACCGACTGATCGGTGCCGGAAACCGCACCGAACCGGCCACTACGGTGCCGGTTTGCGGTTCAGTGTCCCTAGAAAACCGGCCTAACCGAACCGAACCGACTTTATTTAATTAATATAAATAGTTAATTAATATATATGTGTCATATTTTGAATGGTTGAAAATATGCCTACCATAGGCCTGCACATACACGATTATCTCTCTAGCCTTTCTATTCTTTCTCTTCTCAGACTATTCTTCCGCAGTTCCGCCTCTCTTCTCTTCTCAAAAAAACCCAGCAGTTCCAGACCATCAAGAATTCACTCGATCATCTCGTCATCGCGGGTAACTCACTCACTATTTCATTACTAAATTTCAGATTTGAGCGAATCACTGATCTCACTTTTAGGTTCGAATTGAGATTTGAGTAATTAGGATCCCTCAATTTGGGCATTTTGATTGTAAGGTTATAATGGTGCAGCGAATGTATATGGCTTTAGTGTTCTTTAGATGATGCCGAGGTCAGTGTATGAGATTTTTAGGGACAATTAGTTGATCAAAGTTTGCTTTATTGTATTTTCGAAAGAATTGATAGTTCCCAAGTCTAGTATGCATCGTTTTTGTGATTCCAAGTAGTTTCGGAACAAATAGCGGTTTTTTTTTTTTTACCTGATCCCGTCACTCTGGGATAATTGAAAGCTCATTTGGCATTGAGGTTGTTAATAATGTGTCACCCTGCCAATGCTCTCTGGTACGCTCATGGCTTAGATTGTTTAGGTATAGATTGCGTTGCGTCTATTTTTGGAAAAGATAACAGTTCATTATAAATGGTGGTTCTAAAATGACTAAAATCTTATCTTTGTTTGGTCTGATGTTGGAAAATCTTATTTAGGAACTTTTTTTGAATCATAGATGATGGTAGGAACTTAGGATGGATTGTAGGATAGAGTTGAGAGCTTCATTGAACTGAAAGATCGACTATCACTACATCAGACTTCTAGTGCTTTTTGCTTCGAACTTGTTAGTTAAGGTAAATCTGGCAACTAAATACCATCTTAACCTGTTTTCTTCGCAGATCAAGTACTGTACTATCATGCATGTGATGCTTAGTTTAGCCGAAGAATATTAGCATTTGTTCTATATATATGCTAGGGCAATCACACAGCTCTCTCATATTAGTAATGAGATGCTTAACATTATGAAATCGTTCTGTTTCTGCAGAACTGATAATGCTGTGAAAAACCGGTTTTCCACCTTGTGCAAGAAGAGAGCAAAATATGAGGCCAACCTATGGTAGCTCAATCCTACTACTGAAGAGAGCATAACTCCAGTGACCTAACTCAATCCTCCTACTTCAGCCTCCCACACTGTCAGTCTCATAACAAAAGGTAATATCTTGGATAGTTTAATCTGTGATAGTTTAATCTTGGATAGTTTAATCTGTGGAATATGTCTCATTTCCTTTAATCTGTGTCTTTTGTAAAGATAATGGAGCCGGTTGATAATCTCAATCGAAGCTCTAGTCCACATGTTACAGTTCCAGTTCCAGTCCCAAATCCTTCAACACAACATCCAGTTCCAATCCTAGAAGATGAAGGCGCCTCAAATAAGAAGCAAAAAAAATGTGAAGCTTGGGCACATTATAAAATGATGAAGAAGGAGGATGGTGTGACTGATAGGAATGACAGAGCCCTGTGCAATTATTGTCGTACGCCAATTATGTGCGCTTCTAGGAAGAATGGAACTAGTGCCATCGGTAAACATCTCAAGAGCTGCAAAAAATCACCATTATATGAGGTGAAGGACAAAAGGCAGAGTACCATAAGATTTGAAAAGGCAGAAGATGGAACGGCTAAGGTGAAGTTATGGAAGTTTAACCAGGACAGAGCTAAACTTATGTGTGTAAGGTACATCATAAGAGACGAGCTTCCGTTTAGTCATGTTGAGAAGCAGGGTTTCAAAGATTTTATGGAAGAAATATGTCCAGACTTCATAATTCTGAAGCGTAAAGCAATTGCCAAAGCAGTATGGAGCCTTTTTCAGGAAGAGAAATTGAAGCTGAATGGTATATTAAAAGGAAGGAGGGTTTCAGTCACTACTGATACATGGACGTCGATTCAGAATGTTAATTATTTAGTCCTTACAGCTCATTTTATGGATGATGACTGGGTGTTGCACAAGCGTATTATTAACTTCGCAGTGATTGGAAATCATACGGGGGATAGCATTGGCAAACTTGTTGAGGTTTGCTTGATGAATTGGGGGATCGACAAGATTTTTACCATCACTGTTGATAATGCCTCGTCTAATGATGTGGCTGTTGAGTTCATGAAGAAGAGATTGACAGCCTGGAGGACTTTACAACTCGGTGGTGACTATCTGCATCTAAGGTGTTGTTGTCACATTATCAATTTAATCGTACAAGATGGTATAAAGGAGTTGAATGCATCTATTCAAGGGATCCGGAATGCTGTTAGGTACATTAGACACTCATCTCAAAGGTTGGACAGGTTTAGAGAAATGGCTGTTCTTGAAAAATTGGATCCACAGGCTAATGTGGGTCTAGATGTGGTGACAAGATGGAATTCTACTTATCTGATGTTGGTAGCAGCTAAGAAGTATCAGAGGGCGTTTGAAAGATTAGGAGAGGAAGATGTAGGTTATGTCAACACCTTTAAAGACCCAAAAACTGGAGATCAAAAGCTGACTGGGCCTCCTGATAGTGCTGATTGGGAAAATGCTAAAGCGTTCATTGATTACTTAAAAGTATTTCATGAAGCTACCTTGCATCTTAGTGCTTCAAAATCAATTACATCAAATCAAGTACTTCATGAGTTCACTGGTATTCATATGCACTTGGTTACACGCATTAACAATGGGGAGGATGCAGTTTTGTGTAAGGTTGCAAAAGTTATGAAGCTGAAATTTGACAAGTACTGGGGAAAGTTTGAGAAAGTAAATCAGCTTATGCTTGTAGCCAATGTTCTTGATCCCCGTTGGAAGTTAGACTACATTCCATATTGTTATACCGATGTGGGAACTAAGCAAGAGGATATTGAGCGGATTTCTTCTCAAGTTAAGGAGCTACTTATGAAGCTATATAAGGAGTACAAGGAATTTTATCCACAGGTTGGCAATGCATACATTGAAGCTGATTCAGTTACCCCAATGGACATTGATGGTTCTGCCAATCAACCAATAGTTAATGTCCGGGTTGAAAGGCTCAACAAATTTGTTGCATTGAGGAAAGCTAAAAAAATTGTTGAGATTTGTAATGAGGTGGACAAGTACTTGATGGAGGCTCCTGAAAATCCAAAAAATAAGGGATTTGAATTGTCTGCTTGGTGGAAAGAAAATACTCCAAGGTATCCTATTTTATCCAAAGTAGCGAAGGATGTGTTTGCCATTCCAGTCTCCACGGTTGCATCAGAATCTGCCTTTAGCTTGGGAAAACGAATAGTGGATCCATTTAGGAGTTCTTTGACTCCTAAAATGGTTGAAGCACTGGTTTGTTGTTGTGATTGGTTAAGGGCCAAGGAATTTTGTGTTTTTAAAGAGCCAAGTGCAGAAGCTCTTGAACTATACAAGGAGTGTGAGGAAGTTGAGGCTGGTAAGAAAATTTAAGTTCAAGAACTCCTCATTTATATTTTGTTAACAAATTAGCGTGTTCTAACCTAATCTTGTATAACTTAATCGTTTCAGAAATGGAGAAACTTCAATTGACTACTTAACAAAGCAAATGAACATTCAGCAATGTTTTGTCAACTTTCAGGTATAATACTGTTACTAATTTCACTTGTTTCATTTTGTTTCTTTGTTACTATTTGGAGTCCAGAACATTATTTAAAGTAGGTTATCATCTTGTTACTGTCATATTTTATTGTAGTTATGGAAAAGTAACATGATCATATGGTAATTTAACCTTCTACATATGTGATATGTATTTGATATGTGTAATGGGAACAGGGAGGGATTTGATATGTGTATTTGTATTTGATGTGTATTTGTATTTGATATGTGTATAATGCAGATTTGTGTATATGTATTTTGAACAGGGAGGGATTTGCTGAGGGCAAGGATCTCGTGGTGACTGTTATGTCTGCAATGGGAAACCTGTGCAAGACTTGTGTTATTTTGTTAAACTTGATGCTATATCAGTAGCTGTCTCTGATGGCAAGCTATTTTTTTGTTAAACTTGATGTTATATTAGTAGCTGCTTCTGATGGCAATGAACCTTTGTTCAAATGGTTTGTTCAAATGGTATTTTAGTTATGCTAACAGGATGATATTTCTATGTTTCCATAACTCCTTTGAAGTATTGAACTCTTTTCTTTTCTTTTCATTTGCCAAGTGAAAGTTATTACGGAAAATAGGTTATGTAACCGAAACCGCACCGAAACCGCACCGAATTTCGGTTAACCGACATGTGCGGTTTCTTGTATGTATTTTACGGTTTCGGTCTTGAGAAATAGGTAACCGAGGGGTGCGGTGCGGTTTGCGGTTCTTGCTCTAAAACCGCACCGATTGGACCGAGTCCACCCCTAGTTGGTTGTGCTTTTTGATTTGAACCTCTCTGTCTCCCCCAAGGGCATGGGTTCAATTCCTGCATTCCTTTCTCCTCTTTATACATTTTCTTTGTTTTATTTTCTGTTATTTTCTTTTTCCATGCAATAATTTTCTATTTTCTATCAGTTTTGGACTTTTGGTACTTTCCTTCTCATTTTATTTCCTTTTTTTTCCTCCCTCAAGAGAATTGGGTTTAAAGAGATATTGAAATCTGATTTTGATAAAATACAATATTGTTTCCATGATTTTGTTTCGAAACATTATTGGCTAAAAAAATTGCATACAAGAGAGGAATTTAGCCTAGATTACATTTCATTCCTAGGTCCGCTACTGGGTGCAACCAATAATCCAAGTACAAACTAATCCACTCTATAACCCCCTTGATGCTGCTAAGAGGCTATTTGAGGTTCCCTTCCAAGCAACGCATCTGGTTATGGACTTGCGGATTTCAATCTGAGAGAGATGACGTTGAAGTCGGTCTCAATGGCAACGCTGGGTGCAAGTTTTCTTTTGGATTCTATAAGGATAAAGTTGGAAGTTTGAAGGTCAATTTTCTCTTGCTGGGTTTATTTAAAAATTTAATAGGTACATTTACAAGCACCCTACTTTATGTACTCATAGAGTAAACATGGTTCGATCTTTCTTCTTTGCTTTCATAGTTTTTGTTTTCTTTGCTTTCATAGTTAATGTTTTCTTTTACCAAAAAGAGGTGGAAATCATCGAATTGGACAATGGAGAACAGATGATTGGATTGGAATGGATTGATTTCTTTGGGTGGTCAAAACAAACTTTTATTTCTTTCCATCCAGTTCGTCCTTATGTAGTAATCGGGCATTGAGTCGTGGATTTCTCACATCTTGACGACAAGACTACCACAAAGAAAATTAAAGCTTGGCATTCATTTTGAATCTTTTAAAATAACAAGGATGGTACATGCACTTTCAACGTCATTATTCTCATGATTAAAGTGTATCAAATAAGTTCAATTGCTCACTGGTATAAAAGTGCGGCAACTGAGATCACCGAGTTTGTTTACTTGACTTCATTTTATTATGAATTATTAAAAAATATATTTATCTTCTTACACGATGATTATTAATGATATTAATTAAACAAAAAGTAATATTACATTTATTCTCTCTAAACTTTTTAATTCAATAATAATGGATTGCATTTTATTATTTTCCTTATTAATTTTTATTTTCTAGTTTTACCACATACTTATTAAAACATTTATATATGAGTGCGGCTATTGGGACCTCCAAATTTACTCACTTGACTTCACTCTATTATGAATTATTAAATGTCATATTTATCATCTTACACAATGACTATTAAGGACACTAATTAAACAAAAAATAATATTACATTTATTCTTTCTAAACTTTCTAATTCAATAATAATGGATTGCATTTTATTATTTTCTTTATTGATTTTTATTTTCTAGTTTTACCACATACTTATTAAAGCATTTATATATTTATATTATCATACATGTCACATGAATTACATAAACAAGACTATTTTAGGAATTTGAAATGAGGTCTAATGAGCAAATGCTTATATTTAAAAGTAAACTTGAGGTGTAGAGAGAATGAGAGATATACTGAACAAATTTAGAGGTGACAATAACCGCACTCCTAATATAATGGCTAGGAATCGTAAGATGTGAACAAATTAATATTTGGAAACAAGGATGACTGGGGAAGGCTTCATGCTACCGAAACTCAAATAATGTTTAGGAGAGAAACTTTTTCCACTTGGGTTGCATCCAAATGATTTTGTCTAGCACAAGACTTTAGCATTGCTCGTAATAATTCAGGGGAAGTAATGTGAGGCAAAGACAAAACCATCTGTCAATAAAGATACGGGCTTGTATCATTTTCAATTTCTCAAACCTACACCATCTACGTAATGGTAGGTCCATATTTGATTGTAGAATTTTGCCTCTTTTGAAAGAAGGGCGGTGCGGCTGTCTTCAAGTCTTGATTAATGAAATTGTCAAATACAAAAAAGGGACACTGAGCCTAAACCCCTAATTACAAAAAAAGAGACTTTTATCAGGAACCTCTACAAACTTGTACTCAACTAAGCACCAACAAGTAAAGAGTACTGCTCTAATGACGACTCTAGTTGCTTTCACACAACATTGACATATTGGAAAGATCAATAGATATGCAACACGCTTACACACCATAATATTTAATAATTCAGCTTTCTAACTATGTTACCGTCGGAAAGTAGATCCAGCGACACTAAACTTCACCCTACCACTAGGTGGCAACAACCATTTGATAAAACAAAAAACTCGTCACCTACCTAGAGCAGACAAAGCACTAAAAGTGCACAAACCGGCACGAAGCCCGACTAGCCCTATACAGCTAATGTAAGGACTTATTGCTTGCCTAAGGCACAAATAAACTAAAAAACATAAATAAACAATAACATTTAAATTAAAAACACCCCAGGCCAGGCCCAATAAGAGAGCCCAAGCTCGAGCGTCACTACCGGAAAGAGGGGGATCACAAACAAGCCACCAGGCCCAGCCCAATTCCGTCAAAGTCGTCATCGCTATATCTCTCATCGCGCCACCCAGCAATCGTTGCCGGTCCGTCATCCTTGATCTGCCCAGTCCTCTTAGAGCATATGCACCCATGTTTAACCATCAGACCATCAAACCATCAATTTAATTGCCTCCATCAGTTACTATTCACTGTAAATTGCTTTTCTGAGCTAGTTTTTATACAGCGGTGCAACTCCGTCAAATTAGCAATTACTATTCATTGATTAAATATTTTATTTTTTGAGATTTCATATATGATAATCAACCAATTGCTAGATGACAAGTGGCATTTATTTGATATCCTTATCACCGAAATAATTTTATAGATTTTCGATAGGATTTCCGACCAACCAAAAGGTGACACGTGTGTGTTTGTCGGCCAAATAATTTCATTGGATTTCCGATAGGATTTCTGATAAGATTTTTGACGAATGACAATTCGACACGTAACATGATCTTCAAATTCTATGATCTGAAATTCACCATAAATAAGCTGCATCACCCATTCTATACTCACTCAATCTTCACAACTCATTTGATGAAAGGAAGATGGAAGAGAGGAGATGAAAAGAGAAGTGGTACAAATTGTGAAGAATATGATGAGGTATTTATAGGGAAAATAATGAGTAATTTGTACATTTTCGGAGTAATTTGAAAAAAAAAAAAAAATTTGACCGTTGGCTACGCAGGGAGCCGTTGTACCAGTCTGGCGCCACGTGGCAGCCTGTAACTGGCCATCGGCTCTGCAGCTGTCGGCTATATATTTTTTTTAATTTTTTTTAAAGGCCCGTGTAAAACACGCGCCAGATTCAAAAAAAAAAAAAGAGAACGCTGGGCGCCCACGTGCGCGGGTCCCAGCCTTTGCTGCCAATCACTCCGGCAAGCAAAAGTTGCCTGCCTGCTTGCTGGTTTGATCATTTGACATGGGTCCCACTCATTTATTGCCTCTTCATTTTGCACGGCTGCATTGGAATAGAGCAGCAAACAAGCAAAATTTATGCTTTTTGCTATGATGGTGATGCACGGCTGCATATGCTCTTAGAGAAGCACCATTCCAGAACATCTCCAAGAGACGTTCCGACGCCGTCTTCGTTGCTCCAACGAGGAGTGCTGTTGAGTGACGCCATGCTAGATCTGAATACCAACACCCAAACATCGCTAGGTTTGCTCGGAATGACTCAGACCGCGCCACCCCCGACACAACCTCGCTCCGGATCTGCCACCCCTTCCAGCGATGACACCATTGCAGAGAAAGCCAACACCTACCAGCCGTCTTAGCCTCCCTCTTCCTCCCCTCCCAACCATCCACTGCGATCTCTCGACAAAAACAAGGGCATCGATCAGAATCCCAGCTTCACCAGACCCCACTCGGAGTCGACAACGTCCCGTCTGACGACGGCTATAGAGCTCGCCGCCGGACAAGAGCAAAACCCTACTTTTCTCTCAGGCGCATGCAAGCGCGTTCTGGACGTATTAAGATATCATGTGTTCTTCTTCTAGAATTTTCCCTTTAGTTAAGCTAACAGACAATTTTTTTATTGGGTTAAATACTGTATAGTTTTTATATTTTAAAGTAAATAATTGTTCTGTCCTTCTGACCACAACACAAGGGTGGAACAAATTTCAGTTCTTTTCTATTATTACTTAAATATACTATAGTTGATTTTTATAGTTTGAAATCGACGTTTGTTTAGTTATTGTGGTTTTATTTTAATCTGAATGGTTCTTAAAGTCACAATTTTTCTTCCAACTGATCATTCCGTCAATTTTCTCCGTTAAATTGTCTACGTGACCGTTAAAAATTACAATGTCTTTAACAACCATATTAGTATTATAACATAGAAAATTGACGGAATGACTATTTAGAATAAAAATTATGACTTTAAAAAATATTCAAATTAAAATGAAATCATAAAGACTGAACATATGTCAACTTCAAACCACATTGACTAAATATTTTTTATTAGATAATTTCATTAACAAAATCAAAGATTACACGGGTTTAACAACTTAAAGCAATCTGATTGCTCCAGAGTAGATAATCAGAGAACCTGGTTATCAGGATTTCAATCTGGTTGTACGTACACTAGAAAAGAACAGATGTATTTGATAAAGTAATCTGAGTTTCACATCCAAAACAATTACCAATGAATGAAGTGGCTGGCATGAACCCTTATAAACTCATAATTAAGCAATGTCTCATATTTCTCATGTAGGATTCATATCTCTAGACACCCTCACACGTGTGGTGAACTTTCAAGCCATATAAGTGAAAAACATGGGTGACGGGGAACCCATGTGGCCGCGAGTGATTGACATGTGGATAACTCGCTCATATACCAAGATAGATGAGATTGGAAGACGAATTAGAAATCGACCAAACTCATCTCAAGATATCCTGGATTAAGGCAGCACCAACATTGGCGGAACAAGGAGTCGTCGAACCTTGATCAAGTACCCCAAAACCACAACTAATTTGGGGACAAACGAGAAGCATAAACGTCACACCAACAAAACAAGAGGAACCGAGGAAGAAGGAAAGAGGCAAAGCGGAGATTACGTCCACAAGAGACTACCACCGCTAGGCCTTTTGAGGAGGGACAAGGGATAGAGGCCACAACATCTTCTTCCGGACCGAAACGCAGCGGCAGAGCCGATAGCAGTTGACCAAATGATCAATAAGAGGAAGGTGAAGGTGGAGTTGAGTCGGTGCATAGGAAATAAGAGAGGAAACTTTATCTAACAAACTTGAAGTGTGATTTCTATACATATAAGTTCCCGACTATCCATCTGAAGAACCTTTAAGTGGGATGTTATGAGACGAGTTACAATATATTGCCATGTTAGGGTTTTCTTGAGATACATAAACAACTCTCGACTTCATTATCATCATTTGATTGAGTTCACAAGCCCACATAAACAAATGGATGGTTTGTGTAATTTTGATGTGAAAAAAATTGACATAAGATATTAAAGGTCTCATTCATGAACATAATTAACGAACACTACCAGAATATAGATCTTGGGCGACGAAAAAAAATCGTCGCCCTGTTAAAAAAATTCGTCGCCTAAGTACTTAAGCGACGACATGTCGTCGCCCAAGAAGTCGTCGCTAGATGTGCGTCGGTCAAGAACTTGGGCGACGAAATTTCAGTCCATCGTCGCCTAAGAGTTAATTCTTAGGCGACGACACGAATTTCGTCGCCTAAGACCATATATTAGGCGACGACAACTTTCTCGTCGCCCAACAATATTCGTCGCCTAAGATTTAACACCTTGGCCGACGAAAAATAAAATTGTCGCTTAAGATCTTAAACCCTGGAGCGACGAAACTAAATATTTCGTCGCCTAAGATCACTACATCTTAGGCGACGATAATTTTTTTTCGTCGTCTTATATGGTAAGTCCTTGACCGACGATTTAGCAATTTCGTCGCCTAAGATATATTTAAATTTTTTTTTAAATATTTAAATAATGCTTTTTTAAGTTTTGCTGGAATTTTTTTTTTCGGCATTTCTTTAAATTTTTCTAATACTAAAATTTAATTAAAAATAACACAAATTTATAAATTTATAAATAATTTATTACAAAAATTCAGTCCATCTGCCTACGGAGAAACTCGAAATCTAACTCATCATTCCCGTTCGGAGGGTCTTGAGGCTGAGGCGGCGGCTGATCAGGCTGAGGAGGCTACTGCTGAGGCTGGGGCCACTGAGGGTGGGGCCACTGAGGTAATGGTATAGGCGTAGGCATGGGCGGAAAATCAAGTCCGGCCGCATGTGTAGCGATGCAGGTAGTCATCCACCGTCCCATAGCCGCCTGATTGGCATTGGTGACTTCATTCACCCGCTCCGTATGCGGAGCCGCGGAAGCCGCATATGATTCCGCCATGGCTATCTCCCTCGCTCTTTGGGCTTCCAGCTCAGACTGTAGACATTCGACCTGATCCTGTAGCCGAGTGGTCTGGCTGTTGCTGCTTGAGGCTCCGGCGGCTCCCTTGCGCTGAAATCCTGGCGTCGTCTTCAGGATCCCCTTTCCAGCGCCTCCCATACCGAACTCCTTCGGGGTACCCGAACGGTCGCTCCCGTACTGCTTCCAGTGTTCCCGGAGGTCGTGCTTTCACTCCTTGAACCTACATATACAAAAAAAATATTAAATATATTATTAAAAAAAAAATTTAATTATTTATTAAATAGAGGTACCTCTCCCTAAGGGCCTTGTCCGCACAGTCACGTCCCTCCTCGGGAACCACAAACCATTGCTGCATTACCACTTGTTAGTAATTTTTTCGATAATTAAATAATTAAATTTCACAAAAATTTATTTACGAATATTTACATCCTTACTCAAAAATAATCCATTATTTTTTACAAAATTTCCACAATATATTTACAATTATAATTTATATTATTTAATTATTTAATCAAAAATTATTTAATCATTTACAATATATTTACAAATTATTTCCACAAATCCTAAACCCTAAACCCTAAACCGTAAACCCTAATATTTTACAATTATCATTTACATCACAATTTACCATAATTTACCCTAAAATCCTACCATAATTTACACAAATTTACCATTAATTTCCTAAATTTCAACAACAACAACAATAATTTCACCAACAATTTCACAACACAACAATAATTTTGTACTTCACCCAAATTTCAAACAATTTCACAATTTCAAATAATTTCAAACAATTTCACAATTTCAAACAATTTCAAACAATAATTTCAAACAATTTCACAATTTCAACAATTTCAAACAATTTCACAATTTCAAACAATTTCAACAATTTCACAATTTCAAACAATTTCAACAATTTCAAACAACAACAACAACAATTAAAATTTTCATGAACATAACCAATTTAGGGTTTTAGGGTTATACCTTAAATTGTGGGTCGGGGTCGGGGTCGGGGTCGAGGTCGGCGTCGGGGTCGGGGTCGAGGTCGGCGTCGGGGTCGGCGTCGGGTTGCGGGGTCGGGGTCGGAGAGAGGGAGAGAGAGAGGGCTTCGGTGGATTTTCGGAGAGAGAGAGAGAGAGGGCTTGGAATTGTGAGCGGCTGCGCGAATGGCTAGGGTTCTGAATTTTTGCTTTTTATATTGGCGTTCTTGGGCGACGATTTTAGAAAAATCGTCGCCCTGTTTTTTCAAAATCGTCGCCTAAGATAATCTTGGGCGACGATTTTTTGAAGTCGTCGCCTAAGATGAAGAAAATCTCGTCCACGATGTTCTTCAATATAAATCTCATCGCCCAAAACTATGAACATCGTCGCCTAAGACCCTACTTGGGCGACGATGTTCTTCACTATAAATCTCGTCGCCCAAGATGAAGAAAATCGTCGGCCAAACGTTCTATCACAAAATTCAGAATATCGTGATTTTGGTTATCAGAGAAGAGTAACTAAAGGCCGACCGTCAGATATAACCAGCATAAAGAATTACGTGGGTGGGCAAAAATTCAGCTCCATCGGACAACGATAAGGGCTCGATCCGTCCGGTCAATCGGCGCGGTCAAACCCCTAAACGGACGGAAACGGCTATTCGACCCTCCAAATCACGTAATCTGGCCGGACCTTCAACTGAGAATAGTTTCCAATCGACGAGACGCTTACGAGGATATAAAAATTTGGTAAAAAATAAATACCCGGGATAGGCCTACCACTAGGTAGAAATAAGAGAAAAATTCGTTGACCGGAACAACCGGCACCGAAATTATACCGGAATATCTTCATTTTCACGGAGTGACGTATTTCACCGTTCCGGTCATATCTTATTTCACAATTTTTTTGCGTTTGATGCATCTACGTATACGTTGTCTTCAAAACGAAACTTAAACTCAACACTTGCATAAAAAAGTTATACAACATTAGTACATATATCGTGATTTTGGTGATCGGAGAAGAGTAACTGAAGGCTGACCGTCAGATATGACCAGCATAACGAATTACGTGGGTGGGCAAAAATTCAGCTCCATCGGACAACGATAAGTGCTCGATCCGTCCGGTCAATCGGCGCGGTCAAACCCAAAACGGACGGAAACGGATATTCGACCCTCCAACTCACGTAATCTGGCCGGACCTTCAACTGAGAATAGTTTCCAACCGACGAGACGCTTACGAGGATATAAAAATTTGGTAAAAAATAAATACCCGGGATAGGCCTACCACTAGGTAGAAATAAAAGAAAAATTCGTTGACCGGAACAACCGGCACCGAAATTATACCGGAATATCTTCATTTTCACGGGGTGACGTATTTCACCGTTCCGGTCATATCTTATTTCACAACTTTTTTGCGTTTGAGGCATCTACGTATACGTTGTCTTCAAAACGAAACTTAAACTCAACACTTGCATAAAAAAGTTATACAACATTAGTACATATATCGTGATTTTGGTGATCGGAGAAGAGTAACTGAAGGCTGACCGTCAGATATGACCAGCATAACGAATTACGTGGGTGGGCAAAAATTCAGCTCCATCGGACAACGATAAGGGCTCGATCCGTCCGGTCAATCGGCGCGGTCAAACCCCAAAACGGACGGAAACGGCTATTCGACCCTCCAAATCAAGTAATCTGGCCGAACCTTCAACTGAGAATAGTTTACAATCGACGAGACGCTTACGAGGATATAAAAATTTGGTAAAAAATAAATACCCGGGATAGGCCTACCACTAGGTAGAAATAAGAGAAAAATTCGTTGACCGGAACAACCGGCACCGAAATTATACCGGAATATCTTCATTTTCACGGGGTGACGTATTTCACCGTTCCGGTCATATCTTATTTCACAACTTTTTTGCGTTTGAGGCATCTACGTATACGTTGTCTTCAAAACGAAACTTAAACTCAACACTTGCATAAAAAAGTTATACAACATTAGTACATATATCGTGATTTTGGTGATCAGAGAAGATTAACTGAAGGCTGACCGTCAGATATGACCAGCATAACGAATTACGTGGGTGGGCAAAAATTCAGCTCCATCGGACAAGGATAAGGGCTCGATCCGTCCGGTCAATCGGCGCGGTCAAACCCCTAAACGGACGGAAACGGCTATTCAACCGTCCAAATCACGTAATCTGGCCGGACCTTCAACTGAGAATAGTTTCCAATCGACGATACGCTTAGGAGGATATAAAAATTTGGTAAAAAATAAATACCCGGGATAGGCCTACCACTAGGTAGAATTAAGAGAAAAATTCGTTGACCGGAACAACCGGCACCGAAATTATACCGGAATATCTTCATTTTCACGGGGTGACGTATTTCACCGTTCCGGTCATATCTTATTTCATAACTTTTTTGCATTTGAGGCATCTACGTATACGTTGTCTTTAAAACGAAACTTAAACTCAACAGTTGCATAAAAAAGTAATACAACATTAGTACATATATCGTGATTTTGGTGATCGGAGAAGAGTAACTGAAGGCTGACCGTCAGATATGACCAAACTAACGAATTACGTGGGTGGGCAAAAATTCAGCTCCATCGGACAAAGATAAGGGCTCGATTCGTCCGGTCAATCGGCGCGGTCAAACCCCAAAACGGACGGAAACGGCTATTCGACCCTCCAAATCACGTAATCTGGCCGGACCTTCAACTGAGAATAGTTTCAAATCGACGAGACGCTTACGAGGATATAAAAATTTGGTAAAAAATAAATACCCGGGATAGGCCTACCACTAGGTAGAAATAAGAGAAATATTCGTTGACCGGAACAACCGGCACCGAAATTATACCGGAATATCTTCATTTTCACGGGGTGACGTATTTCACCGTTCCGGTCATATCTTATTTCATAACTTTTTTGCGTTTGAGGCATCTACGTATACGTTGTCTTCAAAACGAAACTTAAACTCAACACTTGCATAAAAAAGTTATACAACATTAGTACATATATCGTGATTTTGGTGATCGGAGAAGAGTAACTGAAGGCTGACCGTCAGATATGACCAGCATAACGAATTAAGTGGGTGGGCAAAAATTCAGCTCCATCGGACAACGATAAGGGCTCGATCCGTCCGGTCAATCGGCGCGGTCAAACCCCTAAACGGACGGAAACGGCTATTCGACCCTCCAAATCACGTAATCTGGCCGGACCTTCAACTGAGAATAGTTTCCAATCGACGAGACGCTTACGAGGATATAAAAATTTGGTAAAAAATAAATACCCGGGATAGGCCTACCACTAGGTAGAAATAAGAGAAAAATTCGTTGACCGGAACAACCGGCACCGAAATTATACCGGAATATCTTCATTTTCACGGGGTGACGTATTTCACCGTTCCGGTCATATCTTATTTCACAACTTTTTTGCGTTTGAGGCATCTACGTATACGTTGTCTTCAAAACGAAACTTAAACTCAACACTTGCATAAAAAAGTTATACAACATTAGTACATATATCGTGATTTTGGTGATCGGAGAAGAGTAACTGAAGGCTGACCGTCAGATATGACCAGCATAACGAATTACGTGGGTGGGCAAAAATTCAGTTCCATCGGACAACGATAAGGGCTCGATCCGTCCGGTCAATCGGCGCGGTCAAACCCCAAAACGGACGGAAACGGCTATTCGACCCTCCAAATCACGTAATCTGGCCGGACCTTCAACTGAGAATAGTTTCCAATCGACGAGACGCTTACGAGGATATAAAAATTTGGTAAAAAAATAAATACCCGGGATAGGCCTACCACTAGGTAGAAATAAGAGAAAAATTCATTGACCGGAACAACCGGCACCGAAATTATACCGGAATATCTTCATTTTCACGGGGTGACGTATTTCACCGTTCCGGTCATATCTTATTTCACAACTTTTTTGCGTATGAGGCATCTACGTATACGTTGTCTTCAAAACGAAACTTAAACTCAACACTTGCATAAAAAGTTATACAACATTAGTACATATATCGTGATTTTGGTGATCGGAGAAGAGTAACTGAAGGCTGACCGTCAGATATGACCAGCATAAAGAATTACATGGGTGGGCAAAAATTCAGCTCCATCGGACAACGATAAGGGCTCGATCCGTCCGGTCAATCGGCGCGGTCAAACCCCAAAACGGACGGAAACGGCTATTCGACCCTCCAAATCACGTAATCTGGCCGGACCTTCAACTGAGAATAGTTTCAAATCGACGAGACGCTTACGAGGATATAAAAATTTGGTAAAAAATAAATACCCGGGATAGGCCTACCACTAGGTAGAAATAAGAGAAAAATTCGTTGACCGGAAGAACCGGCACCGAAATTATACCGGAATATCTTCATTTTCACGGGGTGACGTATTTCACCGTTCCGGTCATATCTTATTTCATAACTTTTTTGCGTTTCAGGCATCTACGTATACGTTGTCTTCAAAACGAAACTTAAACTCAACACTTGCATAAAAAAGTTATACAACATTAGTACATATATCGTGATTTTGGTGATCGGAGAAGAGTAACTGAAGGCTGACCGTCAGATATGACCAGCATAACGAATTACGTGGGTAGGCAAAAATTCAGCTCCATCGGACTAAGATAAGGGCTCGATCCGTCCGGTCAATCGGCGCGGTCAAACCCCAAAACGGACGGAAACGGCTATTCGACCCTCCAAATCACGTAATCTGGCCGGACCATCAACTGAGAATAGTTTCCAATCGACGAGACGCTTACAAGGATATAAAAATTTGGTAAAAAATAAATACCCGGGATAGGCCTACCACTAGGTAGAAATAAGAGAAAAATTCGTTGACCGGAACAACCGGCACCGAAATTATACCGGAATATCTTCATTTTCACGGGGTGACGTATTTCACCGTTCCGGTCATATCTTATGTCACAACATTTTTGCGTTTGAGGCATCTACGTATACGTTGTCTTCAAAACGAAACTTAAACTCAACACTTGCATAAAAAAGTTATACAACATTAGTACATATATCGTGATTTTGGTGATCGGAGAAGTGTAACTGAAGGATGACCGTCAGAAATGACCAGCATAACGAATTACGTGGGTGGGCAAAAATTCAGCTCCATCGGACAACGATAAGGGCTCGATCCGTCCGGTCAATCGGCGCGGTCAAACCCCAAAACGGACGGAAACGGCTATTCGACCCTCCAAATCACGTAATCTGGCCGGACCTTCAACTGAGAATAGTTTCCAATCGACGAGACGCTTACGAGGATATAAAAATTTGGTAAAAAAATAAATACCCGGGATAGGCCTACCACTAGGTAGAAATAAGAGAAAAATTCGTTGACCGGAACAACCGGCACCGAAATTATACCGGAATATCTTCATTTTCACGGGGTGACGTATTTCACCGTTCCGGTCATATCTTATTTCACAACTTTTTTGCGTATGAGGCATCTACGTATACGTTGTCTTCAAAACGAAACTTAAACTCAACACTTGCATAAAAAAGTTATACAACATTAGTACATATATCGTGATTTTGGTGATCGGAGAAGAGTAACTGAAGGCTGACCGTCAGATATGACCAGCATAAAGAATTACATGGGTGGGCAAAAATTCAGCTCCATCGGACAACGATAAGGGCTCGATCCGTCCGGTCAATCGGCGCGGTCAAACCCCAAAACGGACGGAAACGGCTATTCGACCCTCCAAATCACGTAATCTGGCCGGACCTTCAACTGAGAATAGTTTCCAATCGACGAGACGCTTACGAGGATATAAAAATTTGGTAAAAAATAAATACCCGGGATAGGCCTACCACTAGGTAGAAATAAGAGAAAAATTCGTTGACCGGAACAACCGGCACCGAAATTATACCGGAATATCTTCATTTTCACGGGGTGACGTATTTCACCGTTCCGGTCATATCTTATCTCACAACTTTTTTGCGTTTGAGGCATCTACGTATACGTTGTCTTCAAAACGAAACTTAAACTCAACACTTACATAAAAAAGTTATACAACATTAGTACATATATCGTGATTTTGGTGATTAGAGAAGATGAACTGAAGGCTGACCGTCAGATATGACCACCATAACGAATTACGTGGGTGGGCAAAAATTCAGCTCCATCGGACAAGGATAAGGGCTCGATCCGTCCGGTCAATCGGCGCGGTCAAACCCCAAAACGGACGGAAACGGCTATTCAACCCTCCAAATCACGTAATCTGGCCGGACCTTCAACTGAGAATAGTTTCCAATCGACGAGACGCTTACGAGGATATAAAAATTTGGTAAAAAATAAATACCCGGGATAGGCCTACCACTAGGTAGAAATAAGAGAAAAATTCGTTGACCGGAACAATCGGCACCGAAATTATACCGGAATATCTTCATTTTAACGGGGTGACGTATTTCACCGTTCCGGTCATATCTTATTTCACAACTTTTTTGCGTTTGAGGCATCTACGTATACGTTGTCTTCAAAACGAAACTTAAACTCAACACTTGCATAAAAAAGTTATACAACATTAGTACATATATCGTGATTTTGGTGATCGGAGAAGAGTAACTGAAGGCTGACCGTCTGATATGACCAGCATAACGAATTACATGGGTGGGCAAAAATTGAGATCCATCGGACAAAGATAAGGGCTCGATCCGTCCGGTCAATCGGCGCGGTCAAACCCCTAAAACGGACGGAAACGGCTATTCGACCCTCCAAATCACGTAATCTGGCCGGACCTTCAACTGAGAATAGTTTCAAATCGACGAGACGCTTACGAGGATATAAAAATTTGGTAAAAAATAAATACCCGGGATAGGCCTACCACTAGGTAGAAATAAGAGAAAAATTCGTTGACCGGAAGAACCGGCACCGAAATTATACCGGAATATCTTCATTTTCACGGGGTGACGTATTTCACCGTTCCGGTCATATCTTATTTCATAACTTTTTTGCGTTTGAGGCATCTACGTATACGTTGTCTTCAAAACGAAACTTAAACTCAACACTTGCATAAAAAAGTTATACAACATTAGTACATATATCGTGATTTTGGTGATCGGAGAAGAGTAACTGAAGGCTGACCGTCTGATATGACCAGCATAACGAATTACGTGGGTGGGCAAAAATTCAGCTCCATCGGACATCGATGAGGGCTCGATCTGTCCGGTCAATCGGCGCGGTCAAACCGCAAAACGGACGGAAACGGCTATTCGACCCTCCAAATCACGTAATCTGGCCGGACCTTCAACTGAGAATAGTTTCAAATCGACGAGACGCGTACGAGGATATAAAAATTTGGTAAAAAATAAATACCCGGGATAGGCCTACCACTAGGTAGAAATAAGAGAAAAATTCGTTGACCGGAAGAACCGGCACCGAAATTATACCGGAATATCTTTATTTTCACGGGGTGACGTATTTCACCGTTCCGGTCATATCTTATTTCACAACTTTTTTGCGTTTGAGGCATCTACGTATACGTTGTCTTCAAAACGAAACTTAAACTCAACACTTGCATAAAAAAGTTATACAACATTAGTACATATATCGTGATTTTGGTGATCGGAGAAGAGTAACTGAAGGATGACCGTCAGATATGACCAGCATAACAAATTACGTGGGTGGGCAAAAATTCAGCTCCATCGGACAACGATAAGGGCTCGATCCGTCCGGTCAATCGGCGCGGTCTAACCCCAAAACGGACGGAAACGGCTATTCGACCCTCCAAATCACGTAATCTGGCCGGACCTTCAACTGAGAATAGTTTCCAATCGACGAGACGCTTACGAGGATATAAAAATTTGGTAAAAAAATAAATACCCGGGATAGGCCTACCACTAGGTAGAAATAAGAGAAAAATTCGTTGACCGGAACAACCGGCACCGAAATTATACCGGAATATCTTCATTTTCACGGGGTGACATATTTCACCGTTCCGGTCATATCTTATTTCACAACTTTTTTGCGTATGAGGCATCTACGTATACGTTGTCTTTAAAACGAAACTTAAACTCAACACTTGCATAAAAAAGTTATACAACATTAGTACATATATCGTGATTTTGGTGATCGGAGAAGAGTAACTGAAGGCTGACCGTCAGATATGACCAGCATAAAGAATTACATGGGTGGGCAAAAATTCAGCTCCATCGGACAACGATAAGGGCTCGATCCGTCCGGTCAATCGGCGCGGTCAAACCCCAAAACGGACGGAAACGGCTATTCGACCCTCCAAATCACGTAATCTGGCCGGACCTTCAACTGAGAATAGTTTCCAATCGACGAGACGCTTACGAGGATATAAAAATTTGGTAAAAAATAAATACCCGGGATAGGCCTACCACTAGGTAGAAATAAGAGAAAAATTCGTTGACCGGAAGAACCGGCACCGAAATTATACCGGAATATCTTCATTTTCACGGGGTGACGTATTTCACCGTTCCGGTCATATCTTATTTCATAACTTTTTTGCGTTTGAGGCATCTACGTATACGTTGTCTTCAAAACGAAACTTAAACTCAACACTTGCATAAAAAAGTTATACAACATTAGTACATATATCGTGATTTTGGTGATCGGAGAAGAGTAACTGAAGGCTGACCGTCAGATATGACCAGCATAACGAATTACGTGGGTGGGCAAAAATTCAGCTCCATCGGACAAAGATAAGGGCTCGATCCGTCCGGTCAATCGGCGCGGTCAAACCCCTAAACGGACGGAAACGGCTATTCGACCCTCCAAATCACGTAATCTGGCTGGACCTTCAACTGAGAATAGTTTCAAATCGATGAGACGCTTGCGAGGATATAAAAATTTGGTAAAAAATAAATACCCGGGATAGGCCTACCACTAGGTAGAAATAAGAGAAAAATTCGTTGACCGGAACAACCGGCACCGAAATTATACCGGAATATCTTCATTTTAACGGGGTGACGTATTTCACCGTTCCGGTCATATCTTATTTCATAACTTTTTTGCGTTTGAGGCATCTACGTATACGTTGTCTTTAAAACGAAACTTAAACTCAACAGTTGCATAAAAAAGTAATACAACATTAGTACATATATCGTGATTTTGGTGATCGGAGAAGAGTAACTGAAGGCTGACCGTCAGATATGACCAGCATAACGAATTACGTGGGTGGGCAAAAATTCAGCTCCATCGGACAAAGATAAGGGCTCGATCCGTCCGGTCAATCGGCGCGGTCAAACCCCAAAACGGACGGAAACGGCTATTCGACCCTCCAAATCACGTAATCTGGCCGGACCTTCAACTGAGAATAGTTTCAAATCGACCAGACGCTTACGAGGATATAAAAATTTGGTAAAAAATAAATACCCGGGATAGGCCTACCACTAGGTAGAAATAAGAGAAATATTCGTTGACCGGAACAACCGGCACCGAAATTATACCGGAATATCTTCATTTTCACGGGGTGACGTATTTCACCGTTCCGGTCATATCTTATTTCATAACTTTTTTGCGTTTCAGGCATCTACGTATACGTTGTCTTCAAAACGAAACTTAAACTCAACACTTGCATAAAAAAGTTATACAACATTAGTACATATATCGTGATTTTGGTGATCGGAGAAGAGTAACTGAAGGCTGACCGTCAGATATGACCAGCATAACGAATTACGTGGGTAGGCAAAAATTCAGCTCCATCGGACAACGATAAGGGCTCGATCCGTCCGGTCAATCGGCGCGGTCAAACCCCAAAACGGACGGAAACGGCTATTCGACCCTCCAAATCACGAAATCTGGCCGGACCTTCAACTGAGAATAGTTTCCAATCGACGAGACGCTTATGAGGATATAAAAATTTGGTAAAAAATAAATACCCGGGATAGGCCTACCACTAGGTAGAAATAAGAGAAAAATTCGTTGACCGGAACAACCGGCACCGAAATTATACCGGAATATCTTTATTTTCACGGGGTGACGTATTTCACCGTTCCGGTCATATCTTATTTCACAACTTTTCTGCATTTGAGGCATCTACGTATACGTTGTCTTCAAAACGAAACTTAAACTCAACACTTGCATAAAAAAGTTATACAACATTAGTACATATATCGTGATTTTGGTGATCGGAGAAGAGTAACTGAAGGATGACCGTCAGATATGACCAGCATAACGAATTACGTGGGTGGGCAAAAATTCAGCTCCATCGGACAACGATAAGGGCTCGATCCGTCCGGTCAATCGGCGCGGTCAAACCCCAAAACGGACGGAAACGGCTATTCGACCCTCCAAATCACGTAATCTGGCCGGACCTTCAACTGAGAATAGTTTCCAATCGACGAGACGCTTACGAGGATATAAAAATTTGGTAAAAAAATAAATACCCGGGATAGGCCTACCACTAGGTAGAAATAAGAGAAAAATTCGTTGACCGGAACAACCGGCACCGAAATTATACCGGAATATCTTCATTTTCACGGGGTGACGTATTTCACCGTTCCGGTCATATCTTATTTCACAACTTTTTTGCGTTTGAGGCATCTACGTATACGTTGTCTTCAAAACGAAACTTAAACTCAACACTTGCATAAAAAAGTTATACAACATTAGTACATATATCGTGATTTTGGTGATCGGAGAAGAGTAACTGAAGGATGACCGTCAGATATGACCAGCATAACGAATTACGTGGGTGGGCAAAAATTCAGCTCCATCGGACAACGATAAGGGCTCGATCCGTCCGGTCAATCGGCGCGGTCAAACCCCAAAACGGACGGAAACGGCTATTCGACCCTCCAAATCACGTAATCTGGCCGGACCTTCAACTGAGAATAGTTTCCAATCGACGAGACGCTTACGAGGATATAAAAATTTGGTAAAAAAATAAATACCCGGGATAGGCCTACCACTAGGTAGAAATAAGAGAAAAATTCGTTGACCGGAACAACCGGCACCGAAATTATACCGGAATATCTTCATTTTCACGGGGTGACATATTTCACCGTTCCGGTCATATCTTATTTCACAACTTTTTTGCGTATGAGGCATCTACGTATACGTTGTCTTTAAAACGAAACTTAAACTCAACACTTGCATAAAAAAGTTATACAACATTAGTACATATATCGTGATTTTGGTGATCGGAGAAGAGTAACTGAAGGCTGACCGTCAGATATGACCAGCATAAAGAATTACATGGGTGGGCAAAAATTCAGCTCCATCGGACAACGATAAGGGCTCGATCCGTCCGGTCAATCGGCGCGGTCAAACCCCAAAACGGACGGAAACGGCTATTCGACCCTCCAAATCACGTAATCTGGCCGGACCTTCAACTGAGAATAGTTTCCAATCGACGAGACGCTTACGAGGATATAAAAATTTGGTAAAAAATAAATACCCGGGATAGGCCTACCACTAGGTAGAAATAAGAGAAAAATTCGTTGACCGGAAGAACCGGCACCGAAATTATACCGGAATATCTTCATTTTCACGGGGTGACGTATTTCACCGTTCCGGTCATATCTTATTTCATAACTTTTTTGCGTTTGAGGCATCTACGTATACGTTGTCTTCAAAACGAAACTTAAACTCAACACTTGCATAAAAAAGTTATACAACATTAGTACATATATCGTGATTTTGGTGATCGGAGAAGAGTAACTGAAGGCTGACCGTCAGATATGACCAGCATAACGAATTACGTGGGTGGGCAAAAATTCAGCTCCATCGGACAAAGATAAGGGCTCGATCCGTCCGGTCAATCGCCGCGGTCAAACCCCTAAACGGACGGAAACGGCTATTCGACCCTCCAAATCACGTAATCTGGCTGGACCTTCAACTGAGAATAGTTTCAAATCGATGAGACGCTTGCGAGGATATAAAAATTTGGTAATAAATAAATACCCGGGATAGGCCTACCACTAGGTAGAAATAAGAGAAAAATTCGTTGACCGGAACAACCGGCACCGAAATTATACCGGAATATCTTCATTTTAACGGGGTGACGTATTTCACCGTTCCGGTCATATCTTATTTCATAACTTTTTTGCGTTTGAGGCATCTACGTATACGTTGTCTTTAAAACGAAACTTAAACTCAACAGTTGCATAAAAAAGTAATACAACATTAGTACATATATCGTGATTTTGGTGATCGGAGAAGAGTAACTGAAGGCTGACCGTCAGATATGACCAGCATAACGAATTACGTGGGTGGGCAAAAATTCAGCTCCATCGGACAAAGATAAGGGCTCGATCCGTCCGGTCAATCGGCGCGGTCAAACCCCAAAACGGACGGAAACGGCTATTCGACCCACCAAATCACGTAATCTGGCCGGACCTTCAACTGAGAATAGTTTCAAATCGACCAGACGCTTACGAGGATATAAAAATTTGGTAAAAAATAAATACCCGGGATAGGCCTACCACTAGGTAGAAATAAGAGAAATATTCGTTGACCGGAACAACCGGCACCGAAATTATACCGGAATATCTTCATTTTCACGGGGTGACGTATTTCACCGTTCCGGTCATATCTTATTTCATAACTTTTTTGCGTTTCAGGCATCTACGTATACGTTGTCTTCAAAACGAAACTTAAACTCAACACTTGCATAAAAAAGTTATACAACATTAGTACATATATCGTGATTTTGGTGATCGGAGAAGAGTAACTGAAGGCTGACCGTCAGATATGACCAGCATAACGAATTACGTGGGTAGGCAAAAATTCAGCTCCATCGGACAAAGATAAGGGCTCGATCCGTCCGGTCAATCGGCGCGGTCAAACCCCAAAACGGACGGAAACGGCTATTCGACCCTCCAAATCACGTAATCTGGCCGGACCTTCAACTGAGAATAGTTTCCAATCGACGAGACGCTTACGAGGATATAAAAATTTGGTAAAAAATAAATACCCGGGATAGGCCTACCACTAGGTAGAAATAAGAGAAAAATTCGTTGACCGGAACAACCGGCACCGAAATTATACCGGAATATCTTTATTTTCACGGGGTGACGTATTTCACCGTTCCGGTCATATCTTATTTCACAACTTTTCTGCGTTTGAGGCATCTACGTATACGTTGTCTTCAAAACGAAACTTAAACTCAACACTTGCATAAAAAAGTTATACAACATTAGTACATATATCGTGATTTTGGTGATCGGAGAAGAGTAACTGAAGGATGACCGTCAGATATGACCAGCATAACGAATTACGTGGGTGGGCAAAAATTCAGCTCCATCGAACAACGATAAGGGCTCGATCCGTCCGGTCAATCGGCGCGGTCAAACCCCAAAACGGACGGAAACGGCTATTCGACCCTCCAAATCACGTAATCTGGCCGGACCTTCAACTGAGAATAGTTTCCAATCGACGAGACGCTTACGAGGATATAAAAATTTGGTAAAAAAATAAATACCCGGGATAGGCCTACCACTAGGTAGAAATAAGAGAAAAATTCGTTGACCGGAACAACCGGCACCGAAATTATACCGGAATATCTTCATTTTCACGGGGGTGACGTATTTCACCGTTCCGGTCATATCTTATTTCACAACTTTTTTGCGTTTGAGGCATCTACGTATACGTTGTCTTCAAAACGAAACTTAAACTCAACACTTGCATAAAAGAGTTATACAACATTAGTACATATATCGTGATTTTGGTGATCGGAGAAGAGTAACTGAAGGCTGACCGTCAGATATGACCAGCATAACGAATTACGTGGGTGGGCAAAAATTCAGCTCCATCAGACAACGATAAGGGCTCGATCCGTCCGGTCAATCGGCGCGGTCAAACCCCAAAACGGACGGAAACGGCTATTCGACCCTCCAAATCACGTAATCTGGCCGGACCTTCAACTGAGAATAGTTTCCAATCGACGAGACGCTTACGAGGATATAAAAATTTGGTAAAAAAATAAATACCCGGGATAGGCCTACCACTAGGTAGAAATAAGAGAAAAATTCGTTGACCGGAACAACCGGCACCGAAATTATACCGGAATATCTTCATTTTCACGGGGGTGACGTATTTCACCGTTCCGGTCATATCTTATTTCACAACTTTTTTACGTATGAGGCATCTACGTATACGTTGTCTTCAAAACGAAACTTAAACTCAACACTTGCATAAAAAAGTTATACAACATTAGTACATATATCGTGATTTTGGTGATCGGAGAAGAGTAACTGAAGGCTGACCGTCAGATATGACCAGCATAAAGAATTACATGGGTGGGCAAAAATTCAGCTCCATCGGACAACGATAAGGGCTCGATCCGTCCGGTCAATCGGCGCGGTCAAACCCCAAAACGGACGGAAACGGCTATTCGACCCTCCAAATCACGTAATCTGGCCGGACCTTCAACTGAGAATAGTTTCAAATCGACGAGACGCTTACGAGGAAATAAAAATTTGGTAAAAAATAAATACCCGGGATAGGCCTACCACTAGGTAGAAATAAGAGAAAAATTCGTTGACCGGAAGAACCGGCACCGAAATTATACCGGAATATCTTCATTTTCACGGGGTGACGTATTTCACCGTTCCGGTCATATCTTATTTCATAACTTTTTTGCGTTTGAGGCATCTACGTATACGTTGTCTTCAAAACGAAACTTAAACTCAACACTTGCTTAAAAAAGTTATACAACATTAGTACATATATCGTGATTTTGGTGATCGGAGAAGAGTAACTGAAGGCTGACCGTCTGATATGACCAGCATAACGAATTACGTGGGTGGGCAAAAATTCAGCTCCATCGGACATCGATGAGGGCTCGATCTGTCCGGTCAATCGGCGCGGTCAAACCCCAAAACGGACGGAAACGGCTATTCGACCCTCCAAATCACGTAATCTGGCCGGACCTTCAACTGAGAATAGTTTCAAATCGACGAGACGCTTACGAGGATATAAAAATTTGGTAAAAAATAAATACCCGGGATAGGCCTACCACTAGGTAGAAATAAGAGAAAAATTCGTTGACCGGAAGAACCGGCACCGAAATTATACCGGAATATCTTCATTTTCACGGGGTGACGTATTTCACCGTTCCGGTCATATCTTATTTCACAACTTTTTTGCGTATGAGGCATCTACGTATACGTTGTCTTCAAAACGAAACTTAAACTCAACACTTGCATAAAAAAGTTATACAACATTAGTACATATATCGTGATTTTGGTGATCGGAGAAGAGTAACTGAAGGCTGACCGTCTGATATGACCAGCATAACGAATTACATGGGTGGGCAAAAATTGAGATCCATCGGACAAAGATAAGGGCTCGATCCGTCCGGTCAATCGGCGCGGTCAAACCCCTAAAACGGACGGAAACGGCTATTCGACCCTCCAAATCACGTAATCTGGCCGGACCTTCAACTGAGAATAGTTTCCAATCGACGAGACGCTTACGAGGATATAAAAATTTGGTAAAAAAATAAATACCCGGGATAGGCCTACCACTAGGTAGAAATAAGAGAAAAATTCGTTGACCGGAACAACCGGCACCGAAATTATACCGGAATATCTTCATTTTCACGGGGTGACGTATTTCACCGTTCCGGTCATATCTTATTTCACAACTTTTTTGCGTATGAGGCATCTACGTATACGTTGTCTTCAAAACGAAACTTAAACTCAACACTTGCATAAAAAAGTTATACAACATTAGTACATATATCGTGATTTTGGTGATCGGAGAAGAGTAACTGAAGGCTGACCGTCAGATATGACCAGCATAAAGAATTACATGGGTGGGCAAAAATTCAGCTCCATCGGACAACGATAAGGGCTCGATCCGTCCGGTCAATCGGCGCGGTCAAACCCCAAAACGGACGGAAACGGCTATTCGACCCTCCAAATCACGTAATCTGGCCGGACCTTCAACTGAGAATAGTTTCAAATCGACCAGACGCTTACGAGGATATAAAAATTTGGTAAAAAATAAATACCCGGGATAGGCCTACCACTAGGTAGAAATAAGAGAAATATTCGTTGACCGGAACAACCGGCACCGAAATTATACCGGAATATCTTCATTTTCACGGGGTGACGTATTTCACCGTTCCGGTCATATCTTATTTCATAACTTTTTTGCGTTTCAGGCATCTACGTATACGTTGTCTTCAAAACGAAACTTAAACTCAACACTTGCATAAAAAAGTTATACAACATTAGTACATATATCGTGATTTTGGTGATCGGAGAAGAGTAACTGAAGGCTGACCGTCAGATATGACCAGCATAACGAATTACGTGGGTAGGCAAAAATTCAGCTCCATCGGACAAAGATAAGGGCTCGATCCGTCCGGTCAATCGGCGCGGTCAAACCCCAAAACGGACGGAAACGGCTATTCGACCCTCCAAATCACGTAATCTGGCCGGACCTTCAACTGAGAATAGTTTCCAATCGACGAGACGCTTACGAGGATATAAAAATTTGGTAAAAAATAAATACCCGGGATAGGCCTACCACTAGGTAGAAATAAGAGAAAAATTCGTTGACCGGAACAACCGGCACCGAAATTATACCGGAATATCTTTATTTTCACGGGGTGACGTATTTCACCGTTCCGGTCATATCTTATTTCACAACTTTTCTGCGTTTGAGGCATCTACGTATACGTTGTCTTCAAAACGAAACTTAAACTCAACACTTGCATAAAAAAGTTATACAACATTAGTACATATATCGTGATTTTGGTGATCGGAGAAGAGTAACTGAAGGATGACCGTCAGATATGACCAGCATAACGAATTACGTGGGTGGGCAAAAATTCAGCTCCATCGGACAACGATAAGGGCTCGATCCGTCCGGTCAATCGGCGCGGTCAAACCCCAAAACGGACGGAAACGGCTATTCGACCCTCCAAATCACGTAATCTGGCCGGACCTTCAACTGAGAATAGTTTCCAATCGACGAGACGCTTACGAGGATATAAAAATTTGGTAAAAAAATAAATACCCGGGATAGGCCTACCACTAGGTAGAAATAAGAGAAAAATTCGTTGACCGGAACAACCGGCACCGAAATTATACCGGAATATCTTCATTTTCACGGGGTGACGTATTTCACCGTTCCGGTCATATCTTATTTCACAACTTTTTTGCGTTTGAGGCATCTACGTATACGTTGTCTTCAAAACGAAACTTAAACTCAACACTTGCATAAAAGAGTTATACAACATTAGTACATATATCGTGATTTTGGTGATCGGAGAAGAGTAACTGAAGGCTGACCGTCAGATATGACCAGCATAACGAATTACGTGGGTGGGCAAAAATTCAGCTCCATCAGACAACGATAAGGGCTCGATCCGTCCGGTCAATCGGCGCGGTCAAACCCCAAAACGGACGGAAACGGCTATTCGACCCTCCAAATCACGTAATCTGGCCGGACCTTCAACTGAGAATAGTTTCCAATCGACGAGACGCTTACGAGGATATAAAAATTTGGTAAAAAAATAAATACCCGGGATAGGCCTACCACTAGGTAGAAATAAGAGAAAAATTCGTTGACCGGAACAACCGGCACCGAAATTATACCGGAATATCTTCATTTTCACGGGGTGACGTATTTCACCGTTCCGGTCATATCTTATTTCACAACTTTTTTACGTATGAGGCATCTACGTATACGTTGTCTTCAAAACGAAACTTAAACTCAACACTTGCATAAAAAAGTTATACAACATTAGTACATATATCGTGATTTTGGTGATCGGAGAAGAGTAACTGAAGGCTGACCGTCAGATATGACCAGCATAAAGAATTACATGGGTGGGCAAAAATTCAGCTCCATCGGACAACGATAAGGGCTCGATCCGTCCGGTCAATCGGCGCGGTCAAACCCCAAAACGGACGGAAACGGCTATTCGACCCTCCAAATCACGTAATCTGGCCGGACCTTCAACTGAGAATAGTTTCAAATCGACGAGACGCTTACGAGGAAATAAAAATTTGGTAAAAAATAAATACCCGGGATAGGCCTACCACTAGGTAGAAATAAGAGAAAAATTCGTTGACCGGAAGAACCGGCACCGAAATTATACCGGAATATCTTCATTTTCACGGGGTGACGTATTTCACCGTTCCGGTCATATCTTATTTCATAACTTTTTTGCGTTTGAGGCATCTACGTATACGTTGTCTTCAAAACGAAACTTAAACTCAACACTTGCTTAAAAAAGTTATACAACATTAGTACATATATCGTGATTTTGGTGATCGGAGAAGAGTAACTGAAGGCTGACCGTCTGATATGACCAGCATAACGAATTACGTGGGTGGGCAAAAATTCAGCTCCATCGGACATCGATGAGGGCTCGATCTGTCCGGTCAATCGGCGCGGTCAAACCCCAAAACGGACGGAAACGGCTATTCGACCCTCCAAATCACGTAATCTGGCCGGACCTTCAACTGAGAATAGTTTCAAATCGACGAGACGCTTACGAGGATATAAAAATTTGGTAAAAAATAAATACCCGGGATAGGCCTACCACTAGGTAGAAATAAGAGAAAAATTCGTTGACCGGAAGAACCGGCACCGAAATTATACCGGAATATCTTCATTTTCACGGGGTGACGTATTTCACCGTTCCGGTCATATCTTATTTCACAACTTTTTTGCGTATGAGGCATCTACGTATACGTTGTCTTCAAAACGAAACTTAAACTCAACACTTGCATAAAAAAGTTATACAACATTAGTACATATATCGTGATTTTGGTGATCGGAGAAGAGTAACTGAAGGCTGACCGTCAGATATGACCAGCATAAAGAATTACATGGGTGGGCAAAAATTCAGCTCCATCGGACAACGATAAGGGCTCGATCCGTCCGGTCAATCGGCGCGGTCAAACCCCAAAACGGACGGAAACGGCTATTCGACCCTCCAAATCACGTAATCTGGCCGGACCTTCAACTGAGAATAGTTTCCAATCGACGAGACGCTTACGAGGATATAAAAATTTGGTAAAAAAATAAATACCCGGGATAGGCCTACCACTAGGTAGAAATAAGAGAAAAATTCGTTGACCGGAACAACCGGCACCGAAATTATACCGGAATATCTTCATTTTCACGGGGTGACGTATTTCACCGTTCCGGTCATATCTTATTTCACAACTTTTTTGCGTATGAGGCATCTACGTATACGTTGTCTTCAAAACGAAACTTAAACTCAACACTTGCATAAAAAAGTTATACAACATTAGTACATATATCGTGATTTTGGTGATCGGAGAAGAGTAACTGAAGGCTGACCGTCAGATATGACCAGCATAAAGAATTACATGGGTGGGCAAAAATTCAGCTCCATCGGACAACGATAAGGGCTCGATCCGTCCGGTCAATCGGCGCGGTCAAACCCCAAAACGGACGGAAACGGCTATTCGACCCTCCAAATCACGTAATCTGGCCGGACCTTCAACTGAGAATAGTTTCAAATCGACCAGACGCTTACGAGGATATAAAAATTTGGTAAAAAATAAATACCCGGGATAGGCCTACCACTAGGTAGAAATAAGAGAAATATTCGTTGACCGGAACAACCGGCACCGAAATTATACCGGAATATCTTCATTTTCACGGGGTGACGTATTTCACCGTTCCGGTCATATCTTATTTCATAACTTTTTTGCGTTTCAGGCATCTACGTATACGTTGTCTTCAAAACGAAACTTAAACTCAACACTTGCATAAAAAAGTTATACAACATTAGTACATATATCGTGATTTTGGTGATCGGAGAAGAGTAACTGAAGGCTGACCGTCAGATAAGACCAGCATAACGAATTACGTGGGTAGGCAAAAATTCAGCTCCATCGGACAAAGATAAGGGCTCGATCCGTCCGGTCAATCGGCGCGGTCAAACCCCAAAACGGACGGAAACGGCTATTCGACCCTCCAAATCACGTAATCTGGCCGGACCTTCAACTGAGAATAGTTTCCAATCGACGAGACGCTTACGAGGATATAAAAATTTGGTAAAAAATAAATACCCGGGATAGGCCTACCACTAGGTAGAAATAAGAGAAAAATTCGTTGACCGGAACAACCGGCACCGAAATTATACCGGAATATCTTTATTTTCACGGGGTGACGTATTTCACCGTTCCGGTCATATCTTATTTCACAACTTTTCTGCGTTTGAGGCATCTACGTATACGTTGTCTTCAAAACGAAACTTAAACTCAACACTTGCATAAAAAAGTTATACAACATTAGTACATATATCGTGATTTTGGTGATCGGAGAAGAGTAACTGAAGGATGACCGTCAGATATGACCAGCATAACGAATTACGTGGGTGGGCAAAAATTCAGCTCCATCGGACAACGATAAGGGCTCGATCCGTCCGGTCAATCGGCGCGGTCAAACCCCAAAACAGACGGAAACGGCTATTCGACCCTCCAAATCACGTAATCTGGCCGGACCTTCAACTGAGAATAGTTTCCAATCGACGAGACGCTTACGAGGATATAAAAATTTGGTAAAAAAATAAATACCCGGGATAGGCCTACCACTAGGTAGAAATAAGAGAAAAATTCGTTGACCGGAACAACCGGCACCGAAATTATACCGGAATATCTTCATTTTCACGGGGTGACGTATTTCACCGTTCCGGTCATATCTTATTTCACAACTTTTTTGCGTTTGAGGCATCTACGTATACGTTGTCTTCAAAACGAAACTTAAACTCAACACTTGCATAAAAGAGTTATACAACATTAGTACATATATCGTGATTTTGGTGATCGGAGAAGAGTAACTGAAGGCTGACCGTCAGATATGACCAGCATAACGAATTACGTGGGTGGGCAAAAATTCAGCTCCATCAGACAACGATAAGGGCTCGATCCGTCCGGTCAATCGGCGCGGTCAAACCCCAAAACGGACGGAAACGGCTATTCGACCCTCCAAATCACGTAATCTGGCCGGACCTTCAACTGAGAATAGTTTCCAATCGACGAGACGCTTACGAGGATATAAAAATTTGGTAAAAAAATAAATACCCGGGATAGGCCTACCACTAGGTAGAAATAAGAGAAAAATTCGTTGACCGGAACAACCGGCACCGAAATTATACCGGAATATCTTCATTTTCACGGGGTGACGTATTTCACCGTTCCGGTCATATCTTATTTCACAACTTTTTTACGTATGAGGCATCTACGTATACGTTGTCTTCAAAACGAAACTTAAACTCAACACTTGCATAAAAAAGTTATACAACATTAGTACATATATCGTGATTTTGGTGATCGGAGAAGAGTAACTGAAGGCTGACCGTCAGATATGACCAGCATAAAGAATTACATGGGTGGGCAAAAATTCAGCTCCATCGGACAACGATAAGGGCTCGATCCGTCCGGTCAATCGGCGCGGTCAAACCCCAAAACGGACGGAAACGGCTATTCGACCCTCCAAATCACGTAATCTGGCCGGACCTTCAACTGAGAATAGTTTCAAATCGACGAGACGCTTACGAGGAAATAAAAATTTGGTAAAAAATAAATACCCGGGATAGGCCTACCACTAGGTAGAAATAAGAGAAAAATTCGTTGACCGGAAGAACCGGCACCGAAATTATACCGGAATATCTTCATTTTCACGGGGTGACGTATTTCACCGTTCCGGTCATATCTTATTTCATAACTTTTTTGCGTTTGAGGCATCTACGTATACGTTGTCTTCAAAACGAAACTTAAACTCAACACTTGCTTAAAAAAGTTATACAACATTAGTACATATATCGTGATTTTGGTGATCGGAGAAGAGTAACTGAAGGCTGACCGTCTGATATGACCAGCATAACGAATTACGTGGGTGGGCAAAAATTCAGCTCCATCGGACATCGATGAGGGCTCGATCTGTCCGGTCAATCGGCGCGGTCAAACCCCAAAACGGACGGAAACGGCTATTCGACCCTCCAAATCACGTAATCTGGCCGGACCTTCAACTGAGAATAGTTTCAAATCGACGAGACGCTTACGAGGATATAAAAATTTGGTAAAAAATAAATACCCGGGATAGGCCTACCACTAGGTAGAAATAAGAGAAAAATTCGTTGACCGGAAGAACCGGCACCGAAATTATACCGGAATATCTTCATTTTCACGGGGTGACGTATTTCACCGTTCCGGTCATATCTTATTTCACAACTTTTTTGCGTATGAGGCATCTACGTATACGTTGTCTTCAAAACGAAACTTAAACTCAACACTTGCATAAAAAAGTTATACAACATTAGTACATATATCGTGATTTTGGTGATCGGAAAAGAGTAACTGAAGGCTGACCGTCAGATATGACCAGCATAAAGAATTACATGGGTGGGCAAAAATTCAGCTCCATCGGACAACGATAAGGGCTCGATCCGTCCGGTCAATCGGCGCGGTCAAACCCCAAAACGGACGGAAACGGCTATTCGACCCTCCAAATCACGTAATCTGGCCGGACCTTCAACTGAGAATAGTTTCCAATCGACGAGACGCTTACGAGGATATAAAAATTTGGTAAAAAAATAAATACCCGGGATAGGCCTACCACTAGGTAGAAATAAGAGAAAAATTCGTTGACCGGAACAACCGGCACCGAAATTATACCGGAATATCTTCATTTTCACGGGGTGACGTATTTCACCGTTCCGGTCATATCTTATTTCACAACTTTTTTGCGTATGAGGCATCTACGTATACGTTGTCTTCAAAACGAAACTTAAACTCAACACTTGCATAAAAAAGTTATACAACATTAGTACATATATCGTGATTTTGGTGATCGGAGAAGAGTAACTGAAGGCTGACCGTCAGATATGACCAGCATAAAGAATTACATGGGTGGGCAAAAATTCAGCTCCATCGGACAACGATAAGGGCTCGATCCGTCCGGTCAATCGGCGCGGTCAAACCCCAAAACGGACGGAAACGGCTATTCGACCCTCCAAATCACGTAATCTGGCCGGACCTTCAACTGAGAATAGTTTCAAATCGACGAGACGCTTACGAGGATATAAAAATTTGGTAAAAAATAAATACCCGGGATAGGCCTACCACTAGGTAGAAATAAGAGAAAAATTCGTTGACCGGAAGAACCGGCACCGAAATTATACCGGAATATCTTCATTTTCACGGGGTGACGTATTTCACCGTTCCGGTCATATCTTATTTCATAACTTTTTTGCGTTTGAGGCATCTACGTATACGTTGTCTTCAAAACGAAACTTAAACTCAACACTTGCATAAAAAAGTTATACAACATTAGTACATATATCGTGATTTTGGTGATCGGAGAAGAGTAACTGAAGGCTGACCGTCTGATATGACCAGCATAACGAATTACGTGGGTGGGCAAAAATTCAGCTCCATCGGACATCGATGAGGGCTCGATCTGTCCGGTCAATCGGCGCGGTCAAACCCCAAAACGGACGGAAACGGCTATTCGACCCTCCAAATCACGTAATCTGGCCGGACCTTCAACTGAGAATAGTTTCAAATCGACGAGACGCTTACGAGGATATAAAAATTTGGTAAAAAATAAATACCCGGGATAGGCCTACCACTAGGTAGAAATAAGAGAAAAATTCGTTGACCGGAAGAACCGGCACCGAAATTATACCGGAATATCTTCAATTTCACGGGGTGACGTATTTCACCGTTCCGGTCATATCTTATTTCACAACTTTTTTGCGTATGAGGCATCTACGTATACGTTGTCTTCAAAACGAAACTTAAACTCAACACTTGCATAAAAAAGTTATACAACATTAGTACATATATCGTGATTTTGGTGATCGGAGAAGAGTAACTGAAGGCTGACCGTCAGATATGACCAGCATAAAGAATTACATGGGTGGGCAAAAATTCAGCTCCATCGGACAACGATAAGGGCTCGATCCGTCCGGTCAATCGGCGCGGTCAAACCCCAAAACGGACGGAAACGGCTATTCGACCCTCCAAATCACGTAATCTGGCCGGACCTTCAACTGAGAATAGTTTCCAATCGACGAGACGCTTACGAGGATATAAAAATTTGGTAAAAAATAAATACCCGGGATAGGCCTACCACTAGGTAGAAATAAGAGAAAAATTCGTTGAACGGAACAACCGGCACCGAAATTATACCGGAATATCTTCATTTTCACGGGGTGACGTATTTCACCGTTCCGGTCATATCTTATCTCACAACTTTTTTGCGTTTGAGGCATCTACGTATACGTTGTCTTCAAAACGAAACTTAAACTCAACACTTGCATAAAAAAGTTATACAACATTAGTACTTATATCGTGATTTTGGTGATCGGAGAAGAGTAACTGAAGGCTGACCGTCAGATATGACCAGCATAACGAATTACGTGGGTGGGCAAAAATTCAGCTCCATCGGACAAGGATAAGGGCTCGATCCGTCCGGTCAATCGGCGCGGTCAAACCCCAAAACGGACGGAAACGGCTATTCAACCCTCCAAATCACGTAATCTGGCCGGACCTTCAACTGAGAATAGTTTCCAATCGACTAGACGCTTACGAGGATATAAAAATTTGGTAAAAAATAAATACCCGGGATAGGCCTACCACTAGGTAGAAATAAGAGAAAAATTCGTTGACCGGAACAACCGGCACCGAAATTATACCGGAATATCTTCATTTTCACGGGGTGACGTATTTCACCGTTCCGGTCATATCTTATTTCATAACTTTTTTGCGTTTGAGGCATCTACGTATACGTTGTCTTTAAAACGAAACTTAAACTCAACAGTTGCATAAAAAAGTAATACAACATTAGTACATATATCGTGATTTTGGTGATCGGAGAAGAGTAACTGAAGGCTGACCGTCAGATATGACCAGCATAACGAATTAAGTGGGTGGGCAAAAATTCAGCTCCATCGGACAACGATAAGGGCTCGATCCGTCCGGTCAATCGGCGCGGTCAATCCCCAAAACGGACGGAAACGGCTATTCGACCCTCCAAATCACGTAATCTGTCCGGACCTTCAACTGAGAATAGTTTCAAATCGACGAGACGCTTACGAGGATATAAAAATTTGGTAAAAAATAAATACCCGGGATAGGCCTACCACTAGGTAGAAATAAGAGAAAAATTCGTTGACCGGAAGAACCGGCACCGAAATTATACTGGAATATCTTCATTTTCACGGGGTGACGTATTTCACCGTTCCGGTCATATCTTATTTCAAAACTTTTTTGCGTTTTAGGCATCTACGTATACGTTGTCTTCAAAACGAAACTTAAACTCAACACTTGGATAAAAAAGTTATACAACATTAGTACATATATCGTGATTTTGGTGATCGGAGAAGAGTAACTGAAGGCTGACCGTCTGATATGACCAGCATAACGAATTACGTGGGTAGGCAAAAATTCAGCTCCATCGGACAAAGATAAGGGCTCGATCCGTCCGGTCAATCGGCGCGGTCAAACCCCAAAACGGACGGAAACGGCTATTCGACCCTCCAAATCACGTAATCTGGCCGGACCTTCAACTGAGAATAGTTTCAAATCGACCAGACGCTTACGAGGATATAAAAATTTGGTAAAAAATAAATACCCGGGATAGGCCAACCACTAGGTAGAAATAAGAGAAAAATTCGTTGACCGGAAGAACCGGCCCCCGAAATTATACCGGAATATCTTCATTTTCACGGGGTGACGTATTTCACCGTTCCGGTCATATCTTATTTCATAACTTTTTTGCGTTTGAGGCATCTACGTATACGTTGTCTTCAAAACGAAACTTAAACTCAACACTTGCATAAAAAAGTTATACAACATTAGTACATATATCGTGATTTTGGTGATCGGAGAAGAGTAACTGAAGGCTGACCGTCAGATATGACCAGCATAACGAATTACGTGGGTGGGCAAATATTCAGCTCCATCGGACAAAGATAAGGGCTCGATCCGTCCGGTCAATCGGCGCGGTCAAACCCCAAAACGGACGGAAACGGCTATTCGACCCTCCAAATCACGTAATCTGGCCGGACCTTCAACTGAGAATAGTTTCAAATCGATGAGACGCTTACGAGGATATAAAAATTTGGTAAAAAATAAATACCCGGGATAGGCCTACCACTAGGTAGAAATAAGAGAAAAATTCGTTGACCGGAACAACCGGCACCGAAATTATACCGGAATATCTTCATTTTAACGGGGTGACGTATTTCACCGTTCCGGTCATATCTTATTTCACAACTTTTTTGCGTTTGAGGCATCTACGTATACGTTGTCTTCAAAACGAAACTTAAACTCAACACTTGCATAAAAAAGTTATACAACATTAGTACATATATCGTGATTTTGGTGATCGGAGAAGAGTAACTGAAGGCTGACCGTCTGATATGACCAGCATAACGAATTACGTGGGTGGGCAAAAATTCAGCTCCATCGGACAAAGATAAGGGCTCGATCCGTCCGGTCAATCGGCGCGGTCAAACCCCCAAACAGACGGAAACGGCTATTCGACCCTCCAAATCACGTAATCTGGCCGGACCTTCAACTGAGAATAGTTTCAAATCGACGAGACGCTTACGAGGATATAAAAATTTGGTAAAAAATAAATACCCGGGATAGGCCTACCACTAGGTAGAAATAAGAGAAAAATTCGTTGACCGGAACAACCGGCACCGAAATTATACCGGAATATCTTCATTTTAACGGGGTGACGTATTTCACCGTTCCGGTCATATCTTATTTCACAACTTTTTTGCGTTTGAGGCATCTACGTATACGTTGTCTTCAAAACGAAACTTAAACTCAACACTTGCATAAAAAAGTTATACAACATTAGTACATATATCGTGATTTTGGTGATCGGAGAAGAGTAACTGAAGGCTGACCGTCTGATATGACCAGCATAACGAATTACGTGGGTGGGCAAAAATTGAGATCCATCGGACAAAGATAAGGGCTCGATCCGTCCGGTCAATCGGCGCGGTCAAACCCCAAAACGGACGGAAACGGCTATTCGACCCTCCAAATCACGTAATCTGGCCGGACCTTCAACTGAGAATAGTTTCAAATCGACGAGACGCTTACGAGGATATAAAAATTTGGTAAAAAATAAATACCCGGGATAGGCCTACCACTAGGTAGAAATAAGAGAAAAATTCGTTGACCGGAAGAACCGGCACCGAAATTATACCGGAATATCTTCATTTTCACGGGGTGACGTATTTCACCGTTCCGGTCATATCTTATTTCATAACTTTTTTGCGTTTGAGGCATCTACGTATACGTTGTCTTCAAAACGAAACTTAAACTCAACACTTGCATAAAAAAGTTATACAACATTAGTACATATATCGTGATTTTGGTGATCGGAGAAGAGTAACTGAAGGCTGACCGTCTGATATGACCAGCATAACGAATTACGTGGGTGGGCAAAAATTCAGCTCCATCGGACATCGATGAGGGCTCGATCTGTCCGGTCAATCGGCGCGGTCAAACCGCAAAACGGACGGAAACGGCTATTCGACCCTCCAAATCACGTAATCTGGCCGGACCTTCAACTGAGAATAGTTTCAAATCGACGAGACACGTACGAGGATATAAAAATTTGGTAAAAAATAAATACCCGGGATAGGCCTACCACTAGGTAGAAATAAGAGAAAAATTCGTTGACCGGAAGAACCGGCACCGAAATTATACCGGAATATCTTCATTTTCACGGGGTGACGTATTTCACCGTTCCGGTCATATCTTATTTCATAACTTTTTTGCGTTTGAGGCATCTACGTATACGTTGTCTTCAAAACGAAACTTAAACTCAACACTTGCATAAAAAAGTTATACAACATTAGTACATATATCGTGATTTTGGTGATCGGAGAAGAGTAACTGAAGGCTGACCGTCTGATATGACCAGCATAACGAATTACGTGGGTGGGCAAAAATTCAGCTCCATCGGACATCGATGAGGGCTCGATCAGTCCGGTCAATCGGCGCGGTCAAACCGCAAAACGGACGGAAACGGCTATTCGACCCTCCAAATCACGTAATCTGGCCGGACCTTCAACTGAGAATAGTTTCAAATCGACGAGACACGTACGAGGATATAAAAATTTGGTAAAAAATAAATACCCGGGATAGGCCTACCACTAGGTAGAAATAAGAGAAAAATTCGTTGACCGGAAGAACCGGCACCGAAATTATACCGGAATATCTTCATTTTCACGGGGTGACGTATTTCACCGTTCCGGTCATATCTTATTTCATAACTTTTTTGCGTTTGAGGCATCTACGTATACGTTGTCTTCAAAACGAAACTTAAACTCAACACTTGCATAAAAAAGTTATACAACATTAGTACATATATCGTGATTTTGGTGATCGGAGAAGAGTAACTGAAGGCTGACCGTCAGATATGACCAGCATAACGAATTACGTGGGTGGGCAAAAATTCAGCTCCATCGGACAACGATAAGGGCTCGATCCGTCCGGTCAATCAGCGCGGTCAAACCCCAAAACGGACGGAAACGGCTATTCGACCCTCCAAATCACGTAATCTGGCCGGACCTTCAACTGAGAATAGTTTCAAATCGACGAGACGCTTACGAGGATATAAAAATTTGGTAAAAAATAAATACCCGGGATAGGCCTACCACTAGGTAGAAATAAGAGAAAAATTCGTTTACCGGAAGAACCGGCACCGAAATTATACCGGAATATCTTCATTTTCACGGGGTGACGTATTTCACCGTTCCGGTCATATCTTATTTCATAACTTTTTTGCGTTTGAGGCATCTACGTATACGTTGTCTTCAAAACGAAACTTAAACTCAACACTTGCATAAAAAAGTTATACAACATTAGTACATATATCGTGATTTTGGTGATCGGAGAAGAGTAACTGAAGGCTGACTGCCAGATATGACCAGCATAACGAATTACGTGGGTGGGCAAAAATTCAGCTCCATCGGACATCGATGAGGGCTCGATCTGTCCGGTCAATCGGCGCGGTCAAACCCCAAAACGGACGGAAACGGCTATTCGACCCTCCAAATCACGTAATCTGGCCGGACCTTCAACTAAGAATAGTTTCCAATCGACGAGACGCTTACGAGGATATAAAAATTTGGTAAAAAATAAATACCCGGGATAGGCCTACCACTAGGTAGAAATAAGAGAAAAATTCGTTGACCGGAACAACCGGCACCGAAATTATACCAGAATATCTTCATTTTCACGGGGTAACGTATTTCACCGTTTCGGTCATATCTTATTTCACAACTTTTTTGCGTTTGAGGCATCTACGTATACGTTGTCTTCAAAACGAAACTTAAACTCACCACTTGCATAAAAAAGTTATACAACATTAGTACATATATCGTGATTTTGGTGATCGGAGAAGAGTAACTGAAGGCTGACCGTCAGATATGACCAGCATAACGAATTACGTGGGTGGGCAAAAATTCAGCTCCATCGGACAACGATAAGGGCTCGATCCGTCCGGTCAATCGGCGCGCTCAAACACCAAAACGGACGGAAACGGCTATTCGACCCTCCATATCACGTAATCTGGCCGGACCTTCAACTGAGAATAGTTTCAAATCGACGAGACGCTTACGAGGATATAAAAATTTGGTAAAAAATAAATACCCGGGATAGGCCTACCACTAGGTAGAAATAAGAGAAAAATTCGTTGACCGGAAAAACCGGCACCGAAATTATACCGGAATATCTTCATTTTCACGGGGTGACGTATTTCACCGTTCCGGTCATATCTTATTTCATAACTTTTTTGCGTTTGAGGCATCTACGTATACGTTGTCTTCAAAACGAAACTTAAACTCAACACTTGCATAAAAAAGTTATACAACATTAGTACATATATCGTGATTTTGGTGATCGGAGAAGAGTAACTGAAGGCTGACCGTCAGATATGACCAGCATAACGAATTACGTGGGTGGGAAAAAATTCAGCTCCATCGGACATCGATAAGGGCTCGATCTGTCCGGTCAATCGGCGCGGTCAAACTCAAAACGGACGGAAACGGCTATTCGACCCTCCAAATCACGTAATCTGGCCGGACCTTCGACTGAGAATAGTTTCAAATCGATGAGACGCTTACGAGGATATAAAAATTTGGTAAAAAATAAATACCCGGGATAGGCCTACCACTAGGTAGAAATAAGAGAAAAATTCGTTGACCGGAACAACCGGCACCGAAATTATACCAGAATATCTTCATTTTCACGGGGTAACGTATTTCACCGTTCCGGTCATATCTTATTTCACAACTTTTTTGCGTTTGAGGCATCTACGTATACGTTGTCTTCAAAACGAAACTTAAACTCAACACTTGCATAAAAAAGTTATACAACATTAGTACATATATCGTGATTTTGGTGATCGGAGAAGAGTAACTGAAGGCTGACCGTCTGATATGACCAGCATAACGAATTACGTGGGTGGGCAAAAATTGAGATCCATCGGACAAAGATAAGGGCTCGATCCGTCCGGTCAATCGGCGCGGTCAAACCCCAAAACGGACGGAAACGGCTATTCGACCCTCCAAATCACGTAATCTGGCCGGACCTTCAACTGAGAATAGTTTCAAATCGACGAGACGCTTACGAGGATATAAAAATTTGGTAAAAAATAAATACCCGGGATAGGCCTACCACTAGGTAGAAATAAGAGAAAAATTCGTTGACCGGAAGAACCGGCACCGAAATTATACCGGAATATCTTCATTTTCACGGGGTGACGTATTTCACCGTTCCGGTCATATCTTATTTCATAACTTTTTTGCGTTTGAGGCATCTACGTATACGTTGTCTTCAAAACGAAACTTAAACTCAACACTTGCATAAAAAAGTTATACAACATTAGTACATATATCGTGATTTTGGTGATCGGAGAAGAGTAACTGAAGGCTGACCGTCTGATATGACCAGCATAACGAATTACGTGGGTGGGCAAAAATTCAGCTCCATCGGACATCGATGAGGGCTCGATCTGTCCGGTCAATCGGCGCGGTCAAACCGCAAAACGGACGGAAACGGCTATTCGACCCTCCAAATCACGTAATCTGGCCGGACCTTCAACTGAGAATAGTTTCAAATCGACGAGACGCGTACGAGGATATAAAAATTTGGTAAAAAATAAATACCCGGGATAGGCCTACCACTAGGTAGAATTAAGAGAAAAATTCGTTGACCGGAAGAACCGGCACCGAAATTATACCGGAATATCTTCATTTTCACGGGGTGACGTATTTCACCGTTCCGGTCATATCTTATTTCATAACTTTTTTGCGTTTGAGGCATCTACGTATACGTTGTCTTCAAAACGAAACTTAAACTCAACACTTGCATAAAAAAGTTATACAACATTAGTACATATATCGTGATTTTGGTGATCGGAGAAGAGTAACTGAAGGCTGACCGTCAGATATGACCAGCATAACGAATTACGTGGGTGGGCAAAAATTCAGCTCCATCGGACAACGATAAGGGCTCGATCCGTCCGGTCAATCAGCGCGGTCAAACCCCAAAACGGACGGAAACGGCTATTCGACCCTCCAAATCACGTAATCTGGCCGGACCTTCAACTGAGAATAGTTTCAAATCGACGAGACGCTTACGAGGATATAAAAATTTGGTAAAAAATAAATACCCGGGATAGGCCTACCACTAGGTAGAAATAAGAGAAAAATTCGTTGACCGGAAGAACCGGCACCGAAATTATACCGGAATATCTTCATTTTCACGGGGTGACGTATTTCACCGTTCCGGTCATATCTTATTTCATAACTTTTTTGCGTTTGAGGCATCTACGTATACGTTGTCTTCAAAACGAAACTTAAACTCAACACTTGCATAAAAAAGTTATACAACATTAGTACATATATCGTGATTTTGGTGATCGGAGAAGAGTAACTGAAGGCTGACTGCCAGATATGACCAGCATAACGAATTACGTGGGTGGGCAAAAATTCAGCTCCATCGGACATCGATGAGGGCTCGATCTGTCCGGTCAATCGGCGCGGTCAAACCCCAAAACGGACGGAAACGGCTATTCGACCCTCCAAATCACGTAATCTGGCCGGACCTTCAACTGAGAATAGTTTCCAATCGACGAGACGCTTACGAGGATATAAAAATTTGGTAAAAAATAAATACCCGGGATAGGCCTACCACTAGGTAGAAATAAGAGAAAAATTCGTTGACCGGAACAACCGGCACCGAAATTATACCGGAATATCTTCATTTTCACGGGGTGACGTATTTCACCGTTCCGGTCATATCTTATTTCACAACTTTTTTGCGTTTGAGGCATCTACGTATACGTTGTCTTCAAAACGAAACTTAAACTCAACACTTGCATAAAAAAGTTATACAACATTAGTACATATATCGTGATTTTGGTGATCGGAGAAGAGTAAATGAAGGCTGACCGTCAGATATGACCAGCATAACGAATTAAGTGGGTGGGCAAAAATTCAGCTCCATCGGACAACGATAAGGGCTCGATCCGTCCGGTCAATCGGCGCGGTCAAACCCCAAAACGGACGGAAACGGCTATTCGACCCTCCAAATCACGTAATCTGGCCGGACCTTCAACTGAGAATAGTTTCCAATCGACGAGACGCTTACGAGGATATAAAAATTTGGTAAAAAATAAATACCCGGGATAGGCCTACCACTATGTAGAAATAAGAGAAAAATTCGTTGACCGGAACAACCGGCACCGAAATTATACCGGAATATCTTCATTTTCACGGGGTGACGTATTTCACCGTTCCGGTCATATTTTATTTCACAACTTTTTTGCGTTTGAGGCATCTACGTATACGTTGTCTTCAAAACGAAACTTAAACTCAACACTTGCATAAAAAAGTTATACAACATTAGTACATATATCGTGATTTTGGTGATCGGAGAAAAGTAACTGAAGGCTGACCGTCAGATATGACCAGCATAACGAATTACGTGTGTGGGCAAAAATTCAGCTCCATCGGACAAAGATAAGGGCTCGATCCGTCCGGTCAATCGGCGCGGTCAAACCCCAAAACGGACGGAAACGGCTATTCGACCCTCCAAATCACGTAATCTGGCCGGACCTTCAACTGAGAATAGTTTCAAATCGACGAGACGCTTACGAGGATATAAAAATTTGGTAAAATATAAATACCCGGGATAGGCCTACCACTAGGTAGAAATAAGAGAAAAATTCGTTGACCGGAACAACCGGCACCGAAATTATACCGGAATATCTTCATTTTCACGGGGTGACGTATTTCACCGTTCCGGTCATATCTTATTTCATAACTTTTTTGCGTTTGAGGCATCTACGTATACGTTGTCTTCAAAACGAAACTTAAACTCAACACTTGCATAAAAAAGTTATACAACATTAGTACATATATCGTGATTTTGGTGATCGGAGAAGAGTAACTGAAGGCTGACCGTCAGATATGACCACCATAACGAATTACGTGGGTGGGCAAAAATTCAGCTCCATCGGACAACGATAAGGGCTCGATCCGTCCGGTCAATCGGCGCGGTCAAACCCCAAACGGACGGAAACGGCTATTCGACCCTCCAAATCACGTAATCTGGCCGGACCTTCGACTGAGAATAGTTTCAAATCGATGAGACGCTTACGAGGATATAAAAATTTGGTAAAAAATAAATACCCGGGATAGGCCTACCACTAGGTAGAAATAAGAGAAAAATTCGTTGACCGGAACAACCGGCACCGAAATTATACCGGAATATCTTCATTTTCACGGGGTGACGTATTTCACCGTTCCGGTCATATCTTATTTCACAACTTTTTTGCGTTTGAGGCATCTACGTATACGTTGTCTTCAAAACGAAACTTAAACTCAACACTTGCATAAAAAAGTTATACAACATTAGTACATATATCGTGATTTTGGTGATCGGAGAAGAGTAACTGAAGGCTGACCGTCAGATATGACCAGCATAACGAATTAAGTGGGTGGGCAAAAATTCAGCTCCATCGGACAACGATAAGGGCTCGATCCGTCCGGTCAATCGGCGCGGTCAAACCCCAAAACGGACGGAAACGGCTATTCGACCCTCCAAATCACGTAATCTGGCCGGACCTTCAACTGAGAATAGTTTCCAATCGACGAGACGCTTACGAGGATATAAAAATTTGGTAAAAAATAAATACCCGGGATAGGCCTACCACTATGTAGAAATAAGAGAAAAATTCGTTGACCGGAACAACCGGCACCGAAATTATACCGGAATATCTTCATTTTCACGGGGTGACGTATTTCACCGTTCCGGTCATATTTTATTTCACAACTTTTTTGCGTTTGAGGCATCTACGTATACGTTGTCTTCAAAACGAAACTTAAACTCAACACTTGCATAAAAAAGTTATACAACATTAGTACATATATCGTGATTTTGGTGATCGGAGAAGAGTAACTGAAGGCTGACCGTCAGATATGACCAGCATAACGAATTACGTGTGTGGGCAAAAATTCAGCTCCATCGGACAAAGATAAGGGCTCGATCCGTCCGGTCAATCGGCGCGGTCAAACCCCAAAACGGACGTAAACGGCTATTCGACCCTCCAAATCACGTAATCTGGCCGGACCTTCAACTGAGAATAGTTTCAAATCGACGAGACGCTTACGAGGATATAAAAATTTGGTAAAAAATAAATACCCGGGATAGGCCTACCACTAGGTAGAAATAAGAGAAAAATTCGTTGACCGGAAGAACCGGCACCGAAATTATACCGGAATATCTTCATTTTCACGGGGTGACGTATTTCACCGTTCCGGTCATATCTTATTTCATTACTTTTTTGCGTTTGAGGCATCTACGTATACGTTGTCTTCAAAACGAAACTTAAACTCAACACTTGCATAAAAAAGTTATACAACATTAGTACATATATCGTGATTTTGGTGATCGGAGAAGAGTAACTGAAGGCTGACCGTCCGATATGACCAACATAACGAATTACGTGGGTGGGCAAAAATTCAGCTCCATCGGACATCGATGAGGGCTCGATCTGTCCGGTCAATCGGCGCGGTCAAACCCCAAAACGGACGGAAACGGCTATTCGACCCTCCAAATCACGTAATCTGGCCGGACCTTCAACTGAGAATAGTTTCAAATCGACGAGACGCTTACGAGGATATAAAAATTTGGTAAAAAATAAATACCCGGGATAGGCCTACCACTAGGTAGAAATAAGAGAAAAATTCGTTGACCGGAAGAACCGGCACCGAAATTATACCGGAATATCTTCATTTTCACGGGGTGACGTATTTCACCGTTCCGGTCATATCTTATTTCATAACTTTTTTGCGTTTGAGGCATCTACGTATACGTTGTCTTCAAAACGAAACTTAAACTCAACACTTGCATAAAAAAGTTATACAACATTAGTACATATATCGTGATTTTGGTGATCGGAGAAGAGTAACTGAAGGCTGACCGTCAGATATGACCAGCATAACGAATTACGTGGGTGGGCAAAAATTCAGCTCCATCGGACAACGATAAGGGCTCGATCCGTCCGGTCAATCGGCGCGGTCAAACCCAAAACGGACGGAAACGGCTATTCGACCCTCCAAATCACGTAATCTGGCCGGACCTTCAACTGAGAATAGTTTCAAATCGACGAGACGCTTACGAGGATATAAAAATTTGGTAAAAAATAAATACCCGGGATAGGCCTACCACTAGGTAGAAATAAGAGAAAAATTCGTTGACCGGAAGAACCGGCACCGAAATTATACCGGAATATTTTCATTTTCACGGGGTGACGTATTTCACCGTTCCGGTCATATCTTATTTCATAACTTTTTTGCGTTTGAGGCATCTACGTATACGTTGTCTTCAAAACGAAACTTAAACTCAACACTTGCATAAAAAAGTTATACAACATTAGTACATATATCGTGATTTTGGTGATCGGAGAAGAGTAACTGAAGGCTGATCGTCAGATATGACCAGCATAACGAATTACGTGGGTGGGCAAAAATTCAGCTCCATCGGACAACGATAAGGGCTCGATCCGTCCGGTCAATCGGCGCGGTCAAACCCCAAAACGGACGGAAACGGCTATTCGACCCTCCAAATCACGTAATTTGGCCGGACCTTCAACTGAGAATAGTTTCAAATCGACGAGACGCTTACGAGGATATAAAAATTTGGTAAAAAATAAATACCCGGGATAGGCCTACCACTAGGTAGAAATAAGAGAAAAATTCGTTGACCGGAAGAACCGGCACCGAAATTATACCGGAATATCTTCATTTTCACGGGGTGACGTATTTCACCGTTCCGGTCATATCTTATTTCATAACTTTTTTGCGTTTGAGGCATCTACGTATACGTTGTCTTCAAAACGAAACTTAAACTCAACACTTGCATAAAAAAGTTATACAACATTAGTACATATATCGTGATTTTGGTGATCGGAGAAGAGTAACTGAAGGCTGACTGCCAGATATGACCAGCATAACGAATTACGTGGGTGGGCTAAAATTCAGCTCCATCGGACATCGATGAGGGCTCGATCTGTCCGGTCAATCGGCGCGGTCAAACCCCAAAACGGACGGAAACGGCTATTCGACCCTCCAAATCACGTAATCTGGCCGGACCTTCAACTGAGAATAGTTTCCAATCGACGAGACGCTTACGAGGATATAAAAATTTGGTAAAAAATAAATACCCGGGATAGGCCTACCACTAGGTAGAAATAAGAGAAAAATTCGTTGACCGGAACAACCGGCACCGAAATTATACCAGAATATCTTCATTTTCACGGGGTAACGTATTTCACCGTTCCGGTCATATCTTATTTCACAACTTTTTTGCGTTTGAGGCATCTACGTATACGTTGTCTTCAAAACGAAACTTAAACTCAACACTTGCATAAAAAAGTTATACAACATTAGTACATATATCGTGATTTTGGTGATCGGAGAAGAGTAACTGAAGGCTGACCGTCAGATATGACCAGCATAACGAATTACGTGGGTGGGCAAAAATTCAGCTCCATCGGACATCGATAAGGGCTCGATCTGTCCGGTCAATCGGCGCGGTCAAACCCAAAACGGACGGAAACGGCTATTCGACCCTCCAAATCACGTAATCTGGCCGGACCTTTGACTGAGAATAGTTTCAAATCGATGAGACGCTTACGAGGATATAAAAATTTGGTAAAAAATAAATACCCGGGATAGGCCTACCACTAGGTAGAAATAAGAGAAAAATTCGTTGACCGGAACAACCGGCACCGAAATTATACCGGAATATCTTCATTTTCACGGGGTGACGTATTTCACCGTTCCGGTCATATCTTATTTCACAACTTTTTTGCGTTTGAGGCATCTACGTATACGTTGTCTTCAAAACGAAACTTAAACTCAACACTTGCATAAAAAAGTTATACAACATTAGTACATATATCATGATTTTGGTGATCGGAGAAGAGTAACTGAAGGCTGACCGTCAGATATGACCAGCATAACGAATTAAGTGGGTGGGCAAAAATTCAGCTCCATCGGACAACGATAAGGGCTCGATCCGTCCGGTCAATCGGCGCGGTCAAACCCCAAAACGGACGGAAACGGCTATTCGACCCTCCAAATCACGTAATCTGGCCGGACCTTCTACTTAGAATAGTTTCCAATCGACGAGACGCTTACGAGGATATAAAAATTTGGTAAAAAATAAATACCCGGGATAGGCCTACCACTAGGTAGAAATAAGAGAAAAATTCGTTGACCGGAACAACCGGCACCGAAATTATACCGGAATATCTTCATTTTCACGGGGTGACGTATTTCACCGTTCCGGTCATATCTTATTTCACAACTTTTTTGCGTTTGAGGCATCTACGTATACGTTGTCTTCAAAACGAAACTTAAACTCAACACTTGCATAAAAAAGTTATACAACATTAGTACATATATCGTGATTTTGGTGATCGGAGAAGAGTAACTGAAGGCTGACCGTCAGATATGACCAGCATAATGAATTACGTGGGTGGGCAAAAATTCAGCTCCATCGGACAACGATAAGGGCTCGATCCGTCCGGTCAATCGGCGCGGTCAAACCCCAAAACGGACGGAAACGGCTATTCGACCCTCCAAATCACGTAATCTGGCCGGACCTTCAACTGAGAATAGTTTCAAATCGACGAGACGCTTACGAGGATATAAAAATTTGGTAAAATATAAATACCCGGGATAGGCCTACCACTAGGTAGAAATAAGAGAAAAATTCGTTGAACGGAACAACCGGCACCGAAATTATACCGGAATATCTTCATTTTCACGGGGTGACGTATTTCACCGTTCCGGTCATATATTATTTCATAACTTTTTTGCGTTTGAGGCATCTACGTATACGTTGTCTTCAAAACGAAACTTAAACTCAACACTTGCATAAAAAAGTTATACAACATTAGTACATATATCGTGATTTTGGTGATCGGAGAAGAGTAACTGAAGGCTGACCGTCAGATATGACCAGCATAACGAATTACGTGGGTGGGCAAAAATTCAGCTCCATCGGACAAAGATAAGGGCTCGATCCGTCCGGTCAATCGGCGCGGTCAAACCCCAAAACGGACGGAAACGGCTATTCGACCCTCCAAATCACGTAATCTGGCCGGACCTTCAACTGAGAATAGTTTCAAATCGACGAGACGCTTACGAGGATATAAAAATTTGGTAAAAAATAAATACCCGGGATAGGCCTACCACTAGGTAGAAATAAGAGAAAAATTCGTTGACCGGAAGAACCGGCACCGAAATTATACCGGAATATCTTCATTTTCACGGGGTGACGTATTTCACCGTTCCGGTCATATCTTATTTCATAACTTTTTTGCGTTTGAGGCATCTACGTATACGTTGTCTTCAAAACGAAACTTAAACTCAACACTTGCATAAAAAAGTTATACAACATTAGTACATATATCGTGATTTTGGTGATCGGAGAAGAGTAACTGAAGGCTGACCGTCAGATATGACCAGCATAACGAATTACGTGGGTGGGCAAAAATTCAGCTCCATCGGACAACGATAAGGGCTCGATCCGTCCGGTCAATCGGCGCGGTCAAACCCAAAACGGACGGAAACGGCTATTCGACCCTCCAAATCACGTAATCTGGCCGGACCTTCAACTGAGAATAGTTTCAAATCGACGAGACGCTTACGAGGATATAAAAATTTGGTAAAAAATAAATACCCGGGATAGGCCTACCACTAGGTAGAAATAAGAGAAAAATTCGTTGACCGGAAGAACCGGCACCGAAATTATACCGGAATATTTTCATTTTCACGGGGTGACGTATTTCACCGTTCCGGTCATATCTTATTTCATAACTTTTTTGCGTTTGAGGCATCTACGTATACGTTGTCTTCAAAACGAAACTTAAACTCAACACTTGCATAAAAAAGTTATACAACATTAGTACATATATCGTGATTTTGGTGATCGGAGAAGAGTAACTGAAGGCTGATCGTCAGATATGACCAGCATAACGAATTACGTGGGTGGGCAAAAATTCAGCTCCATCGGACAACGATAAGGGCTCGATCCGTCCGGTCAATCGGCGCGGTCAAACCCCAAAACGGACGGAAACGGCTATTCGACCCTCCAAATCACGTAATTTGGCCGGACCTTCAACAGAGAATAGTTTCAAATCGACGAGACGCTTACGAGGATATAAAAATTTGGTAAAAAATAAATACCCGGGATAGGCCTACCACTAGGTAGAAATAAGAGAAAAATTCGTTGACCGGAAGAACCGGCACCGAAATTATACCGGAATATCTTCATTTTCACGGGGTGACGTATTTCACCGTTCCGGTCATATCTTATTTCATAACTTTTTTGCGTTTGAGGCATCTACGTATACGTTGTCTTCAAAACGAAACTTAAACTCAACACTTGCATAAAAAAGTTATACAACATTAGTACATATATCGTGATTTTGGTGATCGGAGAAGAGTAACTGAAGGCTGACTGCCAGATATGACCAGCATAACGAATTACGTGGGTGGGCAAAAATTCAGCTCCATCGGACATCGATGAGGGCTCGATCTGTCCGGTCAATCGGCGCGGTCAAACCCCAAAACGGACGGAAACGGCTATTCGACCCTCCAAATCACGTAATCTGGCCGGACCTTCAACTGAGAATAGTTTCCAATCGACGAGACGCTTACGAGGATATAAAAATTTGGTAAAAAATAAATACCCGGGATAGGCCTACCACTAGGTAGAAATAAGAGAAAAATTCGTTGGCCGGAACAACCGGCACCGAAATTATACCAGAATATCTTCATTTTCACGGGGTAACGTATTTCACCGTTCCGGTCATATCTTATTTCACAACTTTTTTGCGTTTGTGGCATCTACGTATACGATGTCTTCAAAACGAAACTTAAACTCAACACTTGCATAAAAAAGTTATACAACATTAGTACATATATCGTGATTTTGGTGATCGGAGAAGAGTAACTGAAGGCTGACCGTCAGATATGACCAGCATAACGAATTACGTGGGTGGGCAAAAATTCAGCTCCATCGGACATCGATAAGGGCTCGATCTGTCCGGTCAATCGGCGCGGTCAAACCCAAAACGGACGGAAACGGCTATTCGACCCTCCAAATCACGTAATCTGGCCGGACCTTCGACTGAGAATAGTTTCAAATCGATGAGACGCTTACGAGGATATAAAAATTTGGTAAAAAATAAATACCCGGGATAGGCCTACCACTAGGTAGAAATAAGAGAAAAATTCGTTGACCGGAACAATCGGCACCGAAATTATACCGGAATATCTTCATTTTCACGGGGTGACGTATTTCACCGTTCCGGTCATATCTTATTTCATAACTTTTTTGCGTTTGAGGCATCTACGTATACGTTGTCTTCAAAACGAAACTTAAACTCAACACTTGCATAAAAAAGTTATACAACATTAGTACATATATCGTGATTTTGGTGATCGGAGAAGAGTAACTGAAGGCTGACCGTCAGATATGACCAGCATAACGAATTACGTGGGTGGGCAAAAATTCAGCTCCATCGGACATCGATAAGGGCTCGATCTGTCCGGTCAATCGGCGCGGTCAAACCCAAAACGGACGGAAACGGCTATTCGACCCTCCAAATCACGTAATCTGGCCGGACCTTCGACTGAGAATAGTTTCAAATCGATGAGACGCTTACGAGGATATAAAAATTTGGAAAAAAATAAATACCCGGGATAGGCCTACCACTAGGTAGAAATAAGAGAAAAATTCGTTGACCGGAACAACCGGCACCGAAATTATACCGGAATATCTTCATTTTCACGGGGTGACGTATTTCACCGTTCCGGTCATATCTTATTTCACAACTTTTTTGCGTTTGAGGCAACTACGTATACGTTGTCGTCAAAACGAAACTTAAACTCAACACTTGCATAAAAAAGTTATACAACATTAGTACATATATCATGATTTTGGTGATCGGAGAAGAGTAACTGAAGGCTGACCGTCAGATATGACCAGCATAACGAATTAAGTGGGTGGGCAAAAATTCAGCTCCATCGGACAACGATAAGGGCTCGATCCGTCCGGTCAATCGGCGCGGTCAAACCCCAAAACGGACGGAAACGGCTATTCGACCCTCCAAATCACGTAATCTGGCCGGACCTTCAACTGAGAATAGTTTCCAATCGACGAGATGCTTACGAGGATATAAAAATTTGGTAAAAAATAAATACCCGGGATAGGCCTACCACTAGGTAGAAATAAGAGAAAAATTCGTTGACCGGAACAACCGGCACCGAAATTATACCGGAATATCTTCATTTTCACGGGGTGACGTATTTCACCGTTCCGGTCATATCTTATTTCACAACTTTTTTTGCGTTTGAGGCATCTACGTATACGTTATTTTCAAAACGAAACTTAAACTCAACACTTGCATAAAAAAGTTATACAACATTAGTACATATATCGTGATTTTGGTGATCGGAGAAGAGTAACTGAAGGCTGACCGTCAGATATGACCAGCATAACGAATTACGTGGGTGGGCAAAAATTCAGCTCCATCGGACAACGATAAGGGCTCGATCCGTCCGGTCAATCAGCGCGGTCAAACCCCAAAACGGACAGAAACGGCTATTCGACCATCCAAATCACGTAATCTGGCCGGACCTTCAACTGAGAATAGTTTCCAATCGACGAGATGCTTACGAGGATATAAAAATTTGGTAAAAAATAAATACCCGGGATAGGCCTACCACTAGGTAGAAATAAGAGAAAAATTCGTTGACCGGAAGAACCGGCACCGAAATTATACCGGAATATCTTCATTTTCACGGGGTGACGTATTTCACCGTTCTGGTCATATCTTATTTCACAACTTTTTTGCGTTTGAGGCATCTACGTATACGTTGTCTTCAAAACGAAACTTAAACTCAACACTTGCATAAAAAAGTTATACAACATTAGTACATATATCGTGATTTTGGTGATCGGAGAAGAGTAACTGAAGGCTGACCGTCAGATATGACCAGCATAACGAATTACGTGGGTGGGCAAAAATTCAGCTCCATCGGACAACGATAAGGGCTCGATCCGTCCGGTCAATTGGCGCGGTCAAACCCCAAAACGGACGGAAACGGCTATTCGACCCTCCAAATCACGTAATCTGGCCGGACCTTCAACTGAGAATAGTTTCCAATCGACGAGATGCTTACGAGGATATAAAAATTTGGTAAAAAATAAATACCCGGGATAGGCCTACCACTAGGTAGAAATAAGAGAAAAATTCGTTGACCGGAACAACCGGCACCGAAATTATACCGGAATATCTTCATTTTCACGGGGTGACGTATTTCACCGTTCCGGTCATATCTTATTTCACAACTTTTTTGCGTTTGCGGCATCTACGTATACGTTGTCTTCAAAACGAAACTTAAACTCAACACTTGCATAAAAAAGTTATACAACATTAGTACATATATCGTGATTTTGGTGATCGGAGAAGAGTAACTGAAGGCTGACCGTCAGATATGACCAGCATAACGAATTACGTGGGTGGGCAAAAATTCAGCTCCATCGGACAACGATAAGGGCTCGATCTGTCCGGTCAATCGGCTCGGTCAAACACCAAAACGGACGGAAACGGCTATTCGACCCTCCAAATCACGTAATCTGGCCGGACCTTCAACTGAGAATAGTTTCCAATCGACGAGACGCTTACGAGGATATAAAAATTTGGTAAAAAATAAATACCCGGGATAGGCCTACCACTAGGTAGAAATAAGAGAAAAATTCGTTGACCGGAACAACCGGCACCGAAATTATACCAGAATATCTTCATTTTCACGGGGTAACGTATTTCACCGTTCCGGTCATATCTTATTTCACAACTTTTTTGCTTTTGAGGCATCTACGTATACGTTGTCTTCAAAACGAAACTTAAACTCAACACTTGCATAAAAAAGTTATACAACATTAGTACATATATCGTGATTTTGGTGATCGGAGAAGAGTAACTGAAGGCTGACCGTCTGATATGACCAGCATAACGAATTACGTGGGTGGGCAAAAATTCAGCTCCATCGGACAAAGATAAGGGCTCGATCCGTCCGGTCAATCGGCGCGGTCAAACCCCAAAACGGACGGAAACGGCTATTCGACCCTCCAAATCACGTAATCTGGCCGGACCTTCAACTGAGAATAGTTTCAAATCGACGAGACGCTTACGAGGATATAAAAATTTGGTAAAAAATAAATACCCGGGATAGGCCTACCACTAGGTAGAAATAAGAGAAAAATTCGTTGACCGGAAGAACCGGCACCGAAATTATACCGGAATATCTTCATTTTCACGGGGTGACGTATTTCACCGTTCCGGTCATATCTTATTTCATAACTTTTTTGCGTTTGAGGCATCTACGTATACGTTGTCTTCAAAACGAAACTTAAACTCAACACTTGCATAAAAAAGTTATACAACATTAGTACATATATCGTGATTTTGGTGATCGGAGAAGAGTAACTGAAGGCTGACCGTCAGATATGACCAGCATAACGAATTACGTAGGTGGGCAAAAATTCAGCTCCATCGGACAACGATAAGGGCTCGATCCGTCCGGTCAATCGGCGCGGTCAAACCCCAAAACGGACGGAAACGGCTATTCGACCATCCAAATCACGTAATCTGGCCGGACCTTCAACTGAGAATAGTTTCCAATCGACGAGATGCTTACGAGGATATAAAAATTTGGTAAAAAATAAATACCTGGGATAGGCCTACCACTAGGTAGAAATAAGAGAAAAATTCGTTGACCGGAACAACCGGCACTGAAATTATACCGGAATATCTTCATTTTCACGGGGTGACGTATTTCACCGTTCCGGTCATATCTTATTTCACAAATTTTTTGCGTTTGCGGCATCTACGTATACGTTGTCTTTAAAACGAAACTTAAACTCAACACTTGCATAAAAAAGTTATACAACATTAGTACATATATCGTGATTTTGGTGATCGGAGAAGAGTAACTGAAGGCTGACCGTCAGATATGACCAGCATAACGAATTACGTGGGTGGGAAAAAATTCAGCTCCATCGGACAACGATAAGGGCTCGATCTGTCCGGTCAATCGGCTCGGTCAAACACCAAAACGGACGGAAACGGCTATTCGACCCTCCAAATCACGTAATCTGGCCGGACCTTCAACTGAGAATAGTTTCCAATCGACGAGACGCTTACGAGGATATAAAAATTTGGTAAAAAATAAATACCCGGGATAGGCCTACCACTAGGTAGAAATAAGAGAAAAATTCGTTGACCGGAACAACCGGCACCGAAATTATACCAGAATATCTTCATTTTCACGGGGTAACGTATTTCACCGTTTCGGTCATATCTTATTTCACAACTTTTTTGCGTTTGAGGCATCTACGTATACGTTGTCTTCAAAACGAAACTTAAACTCAACACTTGCATAAAAAAGTTATACAACATTAGTACATATATCGTGATTTTGGTGATCGGAGAAGAGTAACTGAAGGCTGACCGTCTGATATGACCAGCATAACGAATTACGTGGGTGGGCAAAAATTCAGCTCCATCGGACAAAGATAAGGGCTCGATCCGTCCGGTCAATCGGCGCGGTCAAACCCCAAAACGGACGGAAACGGCTATTCGACCTTCCAAATCACGTAATCTGGCCGGACCTTCAACTGAGAATAGTTTCAAATCGACGAGACGCTTACGAGGATATAAAAATTTGGTAAAAAATAAATACCCGGGATAGGCCTACCACTAGGTAGAAATAAGAGAAAAATTCGTTGACCGGAAAAACCGGCACCGAAATTATACCGGAATATCTTCATTTTCACGGGGTGACGTATTTCACCGTTCCGGTCATATCTTATTTCATAACTTTTTTGCGTTTGAGGCATCTACGTATACGTTGTCTTCAAAACGAAACTTAAACTCAACACTTGCATCAAAAAGTTATACAACATTAGTACATATATCGTGATTTTGGTGATCGGAGAAGAGTAACTGAAGGCTGACCGTCCGATATGACCAGCATAACGAATTACGTGTGTGGGCAAAAATTCAGGTCCATCAGACAAAGATAAGGGCTCGGTCCGTCCGGTCAATCGGCGCGGTCAAACCCCAAAACGGACGGAAACGGCTATTCGACCCTCCAAATCACGTAATCTGGCCGGACCTTCAACTGAGAATAGTTTCAAATCGACGAGACGCTTACGAGGATATAAAAATTTGGTAAAAAATAAATACCCGGGATAGGCCTACCACTAGGTAGAAATAAGAGAAAAATTCGTTGACCGGAAGAACCGGCACCGAAATTATACCGGAATATCTTCATTTTCACGGGGTGACGTATTTCACCGTTCCGGTCATATCTTATTTCATAACTTTTTTGCGTTTGAGGCATCTACGTATACGTTGTCTTCAAAACGAAACTTAAACTCAACACTTGCATAAAAAAGTTATACAACATTAGTACATATATCGTGATTTTGGTGATCGGAGAAGAGTAACTGAAGGCTGACCGTCAGATATGACCAGCATAACGAATTACGTGGGTGGGCAAAAATTCAGCTCCATCGGACAACGATAAGGGCTCGATCCGTCCGGTCAATCGGCGCGGTCAAACCCCAAAACGGACGGAAACGGCTATTCGACCCTCCAAATCACGTAATCTGGCCGGACCTTCAACTGAGAATAGTTTCAAATTGACGAGACGCTTACGAGGATATAAAAATTTGGAAAAAAATAAATACCCGGGATAGGCCTACCACTAGGTAGAAATAATAGAAAAATTCGTTGACCGGAAGAACCGGCACCGAAATTATACCGGAATATCTTCATTTTCACGGGGTGACGTATTTCACCGTTCCGGTCATATCTTATTTCATAACTTTTTTGCGTTTGAGGCATCTACGTATACGTTGTCTTCAAAACGAAACTTAAACTCAACACTTGCATAAAAAAGTTATACAACATTAGTACATATATCGTGATTTTGGTGATCGGAGAAGAGTAACTGAAGGCTGACCGTCAGATATGACCAGCATAACGAATTACGTGGGTGGGCAAAAATTCAGCTCCATCGGACATCGATGAGGGCTCGATCTGTCCGGCCAATCGGCGCGGTCAAACCCTAAAACGGACGGAAACGGCTATTCGACCCTCCAAATCACGTAATCTGGCCAGACCTTCAACTGAGAATAGTTTCCAATCGACGAGAGGCTTACGAGGATATAAAAATTTGGTAAAAAATAAATACCCGGGATAGGCCTACCACTAGGTAGAAGTAAGAGAAAAATTCGTTGACCGGAACAACCGGCACCGAAATTATACCGGAATATCTTCATTTTCACGGGGTGACGTATTTCACCGTTCCGGTCATATCTTATTTCACAACTTTTTTGCGTTTGAGGCATCTACGTATACGTTGTCTTCAAAACGAAACTTAAACTCAACACTTGCATAAAAAAGTTATACAACATTAATACATATATCGTGATTTTGGTGATCGGAGAAGAGTAACTGAAGGCTGACCGTCAGATATGACCAGCATAACGAATTACGTGGGTGGGCAAAAATTCAGCTCCATCGGACAACGATAAGGGCTCGATCAGTCCGGTCAATCGGCGCGGTCAAACCCCAAAACGGACGGAAACGGCTATTCGACCCTCCAAATCACGTAATCTGGCCGGACCTTCAACTGAGAATAGTTTCAAATTGACGAGACGCTTACGAGGATATAAAAATTTGGTAAAAAATAAATACCCGGGATAGGCCTACCACTAGGTAGAAATAAGAGAAAAATTCGTTGACCGGAAGAACCGGCACCGAAATTATACCGGAATATCTTCATTTTCACGGGGTGACGTATTTCACCGTTCCGGTCATATCTTATTTCATAACTTTTTTGCGTTTGAGGCATCTACGTATACGTTGTCTTCAAAACGAAACTTAAACTCAACACTTGCATAAAAAAGTTATACAACATTAGTACATATATCGTGATTTTGGTGATCGGAGAAGAGTAACTGAAGGCTGACCGTCAGATATGACCAGCATAACGAATTACGTGGGTGGGCAAAAATTCAGCTCCATCGGACATCGATGAGGGCTCGATCTGTCCGGTCAATCGGCGCGGTCAAACCCCAAAACGGACGGAAACGGCTATTCGACCCTCCAAATCACGTAATCTGGCCGGACCTTCAACTGAGAATAGTTTCCAATCGACGAGAGGCTTACGAGGATATAAAAATTTGGTAAAAAATAAATACCCGGGATAGGCCTACCACTAGATAGAAGTAAGAGAAAAATTCGTTGACCGGAACAACCGGCACCGAAATTATACCGGAATATCTTCATTTTCACGGGGTGACGTATTTCACCGTTCCGGTCATATCTTATTTCACAACTTTTTTGCGTTTGAGGCATCTACGTATACGTTGTCTTCAAAACGAAACTTAAACTCAACACTTGCATAAAAAAGTTATACAACATTAGTACATATATCGTGATTTTGGTGATCGGAGAAGAGTAACTGAAGGCTGACCGTCAGATATGACCAGGATAACGAATTACTTGGGTGGGCAAAAATTCAGCTCCATCGGACAACGATAAGGGCTCGATCCGTCCGGTCAATCAGCGCGGTCAAACCCCAAAACGGACGGAAACGGCTATTCGACCCTCCAAATCACGTAATCTGGCCGGACCTTCAACTGAGAATAGTTTCAAATCGACGAGACGCTTACGAGGATATAAAAATTTGGTAAAAAATAAATACCCGGGATAGGCCTACCACTAGGTAGAAATAAGAGAAAAATTCGTTGACCGGAAGAACCGGCACCGAAATTATACCGGAATATCTTCATTTTCACGGGGTGACGTATTTCACCGTTCCGGTCATATCTTATTTCATAACTTTTTTGCGTTTGAGGCATCTACGTATACGTTGTCTTCAAAACGAAACTTAAACTCAACACTTGCATCAAAAAGTTATACAACATTAGTACATATATCGTGATTTTGGTGATCGGAGAAGAGTAACTGAAGGCTGACCGTCCGATATGACCAGCATAACGAATTACGTGTGTGGGCAAAAATTCAGGTCCATCAGACAAAGATAAGGGCTCGGTCCGTCCGGTCAATCGGCGCGGTCAAACCCCAAAACGGACGGAAACGGCTATTCGACCCTCCAAATCACGTAATCTGGCCGGACCTTCAACTGAGAATAGTTTCAAATCGACGAGACGCTTACGAGGATATAAAAATTTGGTAAAAAATAAATACCCGGGATAGGCCTACCACTAGGTAGAAATAAGAGAAAAATTCGTTGACCGGAAGAACCGGCACCGAAATTATACCGGAATATCTTCATTTTCACGGGGTGACGTATTTCACCGTTCCGGTCATATCTTATTTCATAACTTTTTTGCGTTTGAGGCATCTACGTATACGTTGTCTTCAAAACGAAACTTAAACTCAACACTTGCATAAAAAAGTTATACAACATTAGTACATATATCGTGATTTTGGTGATCGGAGAAGAGTAACTGAAGGCTGACCGTCAGATATGACCAGCATAACGAATTACGTGGGTGGGCAAAAATTCAGCTCCATCGGACATCGATGAGGGCTCGATCTGTCCGGTCATTCGGCGCGGTCAAACCCCAAAACGGACGGAAACGGCTATTCGACCCTCCAAATCACGTAATCTGGCCGGACCTTCAACTGAGAATAGTTTCCAATCGACGAGAGGCTTACGAGGATATAAAAATTTGGTAAAAAATAAATACCCGGGATAGGCCTACCACTAGGTAGAAGTAAGAGAAAAATTCGTTGACCGGAAGAACCGGCACCGAAATTATACCGGAATATCTTCATTTTCACGGGGTGACGTATTTCACCGTTCCGGTCATATCTTATTTCATAACTTTTTTGCGTTTGAGGCATCTACGTATACGTTGTCTTCAAAACGAAACTTAAACTCAACACTTGCATAAAAAAGTTATACAACATTAGTACATATATCGTGATTTTGGTGATCGGAGAAGAGTAACTGAAGGCTGACCGTCAGATATGACCAGCATAACGAATTACGTGGGTGGGCAAAAATTCAGCTCCATCGGACATCGATGAGGGCTCGATCTGTCCGGTCATTCGGCGCGGTCAAACCCCAAAACGGACGGAAACGGCTATTCGACCCTCCAAATCACGTAATCTGGCCGGACCTTCAACTGAGAATAGTTTCCAATCGACGAGAGGCTTACGAGGATATAAAAATTTGGTAAAAAATAAATACCCGGGATAGGCCTACCACTAGGTAGAAGTAAGAGAAAAATTCGTTGACCGGATCAACCGGCACCGAAATTATACCGGAATATCTTCATTTTCACGGGGTGACGTATTTCACCGTTCCGGTCATATCTTATTTCACAACTTTTTTGCGTTTGAGGCATCTACGTATACGTTGTCTTCAAAACGAAACTTAAACTCAACACTTGCATAAAAAAGTTATACAACATTAGTACATATATCGTGATTTTGGTGATCGGAGAAGAGTAACTGAAGGCTGACCGTCAGATATGACCAGCATAACGAATTAAGTGGGTGGGCAAAAATTCAGCTCCATCGGACAACGATAAGGGCTCGATCCGTCCGGTCAATCGGCGCGGTCAAACCCCAAAACGGACGGAAACGGCTATTCGACCCTCCAAATCACGTAATCTGGCCGGACCTTCAACTGAGAATAGTTTCCAATCGACGAGACGCTTACGAGGATATAAAAATTTGGTAAAAAATAAATACCCGGGATAGGCCTACCACTAGGTAGAAATAAGAGAAAAATTCGTTGACCGGAAGAACCGGCACCGAAATTATACCGGAATATCTTCATTTTCACGGGGTGACGTATTTCACCGTTCCGGTCATATCTTATTTCACAACTTTTTTGCGTTTGAGGCATCTACGTATACGTTGTCTTCAAAACGAAACTTAAACTCAACAATTGCATAAAAAAGTTATACAACATTAGTACATATATCGTGATTTTGGTGATCGGAGAAGAGTAACTGAAGGCTGACCGTCAGATATGACCAGCATAACGAATTAAGTGGGTGGGCAAAAATTCAGCTCCATCGGACAACGATAAGGGCTCGATCCGTCCGGTCAATCGGCGCGGTCAAACCCCAAAACGGACGGAAACGGCTATTCGACCCTCCAAATCACGTAATCTGGCCGGACCTTCAACTGAGAATAGTTTCCAATCGACGAGATGCTTACGAGGATATAAAAATTTGGTAAAAAATAAATACCCGGGATAGGCCTACCACTAGGTAGAAATAAGAGAAAAATTCGTTGACCGGAAGAACCGGCACCGAAATTATACCGGAATATCTTCATTTTCACGGGGTGACGTATTTCACCGTTCCGGTCATATCTTATTTCACAACTTTTTTGCGTTTGCGGCATCTACGTATAAGTTGTCTTGAAAACGAAACTTAAACTCAACACTTGCATAAAAAAGTTATACAACATTAGTACATATATCTTGATTTTGGTGATCGGAGAAGAGTAACTGAAGGCTGACCGTCAGATATGACCAGCATAACGAATTACGTGGGTGGGCAAAAATTTAGCTCCATCGGACAACGATAAGGGCTCGATCTGTCCGGTCAATCGGCTCGGTCAAACACCAAAACGGACGGAAACGGCTATTCGACCCTCCAAATCACGTAATCTGGCCGGACCTTCAACTGAGAATAGTTTCCAATCGACGAGACGCTTACGAGGATATAAAAATTTGGTAAAAAATAAATACCCGGGATAGGCCTACCACTAGGTAGAAATAAGAGAAAAATTCGTTGACCGGAACAACCGGCACCGAAATTATACCGGAATATCTTCATTTTCACGGGGTGACGTATTTCACCGTTCCGGTCATATCTTATTTCATAACTTTTTTGCTTTTGAGGCATCTACGTATACGTTGTCTTCAAAACGAAACTTAAACTCAACACTTGCATCAAAAAGTTATACAACATTAGTACATATATCGTGATTTTGGTGATCGGAGAAGAGTAACTGAAGGCTGACCGTCCGATATGACCAGCATAACGAATTACGTGTGTGGGCAAAAATTCAGCTCCATCGGACAAAGATAAGGGCTCGATCCGTCCGGTCAATCGGCGCGGTCAAACCCCAAAACGGACGGAAACGGCTATTCGACCCTCCAAATCACGTAATCTGGCCGGACCTTCAACTGAGAATAGTTTCAAATCGACGAGACGCTTACGAGGATATAAAAATTTGGTAAAAAATAAATACCCGGGATAGGCCTACCACTAGGTAGAAATAAGAGAAAAATTCGTTGACCGGAAGAACCGGCACCGAAATTATACCGGAATATCTTCATTTTCACGGGGTGACGTATTTCACCGTTCCGGTCATATCTTATTTCACAACTTTTTTGCGTTTGAGGCATCTACGTATACGTTGTCTTCAAAACGAAACTTAAACTCAACAATTGCATAAAAAAGTTATACAACATTAGTACATATATCGTGATTTTGGTGATCGGAGAAGAGTAACTGAAGGCTGACCGTCAGATATGACCAGCATAACGAATTAAGTGGGTGGGCAAAAATTCAGCTCCATCGGACAACGATAAGGGCTCGATCCGTCCGGTCAATCGGCGCGGTCAAACCCCAAAACGGACGGAAACGGCTATTCGACCCTCCAAATCACGTAATCTGGCCGGACCTTCAACTGAGAATAGTTTCAAATCGACGAGACGCTTACGAGGATATAAAAATTTGGTAAAAAATAAATACCCGGGATAGGCCTACCACTAGGTAGAAATAAGAGAAAAATTCGTTGACCGGAAGAACCGGCACCGAAATTATACCGGAATATCTTCATTTTCACGGGGTGACGTATTTCACCGTTCCGGTCATATCTTATTTCACAACTTTTTTGCGTTTGAGGCATCTACGTATACGTTGTCTTCAAAACGAAACTTAAACTCAACAATTGCATAAAAAAGTTATACAACATTAGTACATATATCGTGATTTTGGTGATCGGAGAAGAGTAACTGAAGGCTGACCGTCAGATATGACCAGCATAACGAATTAAGTGGGTGGGCAAAAATACAGCTCCATCGGACAACGATAAGGGCTCGATCCGTCCGGTCAATCGGCGCGGTCAAACCCCAAAACGGACGGAAACGGCTATTCGACCCTCCAAATCACGTAATCTGGCCGGACCTTCAACTGAGAATAGTTTCCAATCGACGAGAGGCTTACGAGGATATAAAAATTTGGTAAAAAATAAATACCCGGGATAGGCCTACCACTAGGTAGAAGTAAGAGAAAAATTCGTTGACCAGAACAACCGGCACCGAAATTATACCGGAATATCTTCATTTTCACGGGGTGACGTATTTCACCGTTCCGGTCATATCTTATTTCACAACTTTTTTGCGTTTGAGGCATCTACGTATACGTTGTCTTCAAAACGAAACTTAAACTCAACACTTGCATAAAAAAGATATACAACATTAGTACATATATCGTGATTTTGGTGATCGGAGAAGAGTAACTGAAGGCTGACCGTCAGATATGACCAGCATAACGAATTACGTGGGTGGGCAAAAATTCAGCTCCATCGGACAACGATAAGGGCTCGATCCGTCCGGTCAATCGGCGCGGTCAAACCCCAAAACGGACGGAAACGGCGATTCGACCCTCCAAATCACGTAATCTGGCCGGACCTTCAACTGAGAATAGTTTCAAATCGACGAGACGCTTACGAGGATATAAAAATTTGGTAAAAAATAAATACCCGGGATAGGCCTACCACTAGGTAGAAATAAGAGAAAAATTCGTTGACCGGAAGAACCGGCACCGAAATTATACCGGAATATCTTCATTTTCACGGGGTGACGTATTTCACCGTTCCGGTCATATCTTATTTCACAACTTTTTTGCGTTTGCGGCATCTACGTATAAGTTGTCTTGAAAACGAAACTTAAACTCAACACTTGCATAAAAAAGTTATACAACATTAGTACATATATCGTGATTTTGGTGATCGGAGAAGAGTAACTGAAGGCTGACCATCAGATATGACCAGCATAACGAATTAAGTGGGTGGGCAAAAATTCAGCTCCATCGGACAACGATAAGGGCTCGATCCGTCCGGTCAATCGGCGCGGTCAAATCCCAAAACGGACGGAAACGGCTATTCGACCCTCCAAATCACGTAATCTGGCCGGACCTTCAACTGAGAATAGTTTCAAATCGACGAGACGCTTACGAGGATATAAAAATTTGGTAAAAAATAAATACCCGGGATAGGCCTACCACTAGGTAGAAATAAGAGAAAAATTCGTTGACCGGAAGAACCGGCACCGAAATTATACCGGAATATCTTCATTTTCACGGGGTGACGTATTTCACCGTTCCGGTCATATCTTATTTCACAACTTTTTTGCGTTTGAGGCATCTACGTATACGTTGTCTTCAAAACGAAACTTAAACTCAACAATTGCATAAAAAAGTTATACAACATTAGTACATATATCGTGATTTTGGTGATCGGAGAAGAGTAACTGAAGGCTGACCGTCAGATATGACCAGCATAACGAATTAAGTGGGTGGGCAAAAATACAGCTCCATCGGACAACGATAAGGGCTCGATCCGTCCGGTCAATCGGCGCGGTCAAACGCCAAAACGGACGGAAACGGCTATTCGACCCTCCAAATCACGTAATCTGGCCGGACCTTCAACTGAGAATAGTTTCCAATCGACGAGAGGCTTACGAGGATATAAAAATTTGGTAAAAAATAAATACCCGGGATAGGCCTACCACTAGGTAGAAGTAAGAGAAAAATTCGTTGACCAGAACAACCGGCACCGAAATTATACCGGAATATCTTCATTTTCACGGGGTGACGTATTTCACCGTTCCGGTCATATCTTATTTCACAACTTTTTTGCGTTTGAGGCATCTACGTATACGTTGTCTTCAAAACGAAACTTAAACTCAACACTTGCATAAAAAAGTTATACAACATTAGTACATATATCGTGATTTTGGTGATCGGAGAAGAGTAACTGAAGGCTGACCGTCAGATATGACCAGCATAACGAATTAAGTGGGTGGGCAAAAATTCAGCTCCATCGGACAACGATAAGGGCTCGATCCGTCCGGTCAATCGGCGCGGTCAAATCCCAAAACGGACGGAAACGGCTATTCGACCCTCCAAATCACGTAATCTGGCCGGACCTTCAACTGAGAATAGTTTCAAATCGACGAGACGCTTACGAGGATATAAAAATTTGGTAAAAAATAAATACCCGGGATAGGCCTACCACTAGGTAGAAATAAGAGAAAAATTCGTTGACCGGAAGAACCGGCACCGAAATTATACCGGAATATCTTCATTTTCACGGGGTGACGTATTTCACCGTTCCGGTCATATCTTATTTCATAACTTTTTTGCGTTTGAGGCATCTACGTATACGTTGTCTTCAAAACGAAACTTAAACTCAACACTTGCATAAAAAAGTTATACAACATTAGTACATATATCGTGATTTTGGTGATAGGAGAAGAGTAACTGAAGGCTGACCGTCAGATATGACCAGCATAACGAATTACGTGGGTGGGCAAAAATTGAGCTCCATCGGACAACGATAAGGGCTCGATCTGTCCGGTCAATCGGCTCGGTCAAACACCAAAACGGACGGAAACGGCTATTCGACCCTCCAAATCACGTAATCTGGCCGGACCTTCAACTGAGAATAGTTTCCAATCGACGAGACGCTTACGAGGATATAAAAATTTGGTAAAAAATAAATACCCGGGATAGGCCTACCACTAGGTAGAAATAAGAGAAAAATTCGTTGACCGGAACAACCGGCACCGAAATTATACCAGAATATCTTCATTTTCACGGGGTAACGTATTTCACCGTTCCGGTCATATCTTATTTCACAACTTTTTTGCGTTTGAGGCATCTACGTATACGTTGTCTTCAAAACGAAACTTAAACTCAACACTTGCATAAAAAAGTTATACAACATTAGTACATATATCGTGATTTTGGTGATAGGAGAAGAGTAACTGAAGGCTGACCGTCAGATATGACCAGCATAACGAATTACGTGGGTGGGCAAAAATTGAGCTCCATCGGACAACGATAAGGGCTCGATCTGTCCGGTCAATCGGCTCGGTCAAACACCAAAACGGACGGAAACGGCTATTCGACCCTCCAAATCACGTAATCTGGCCGGACCTTCAACTGAGAATAGTTTCCAATCGACGAGACGCTTACGAGGATATAAAAATTTGGTAAAAAATAAATACCCGGGATAGGCCTACCACTAGGTAGAAATAAGAGAAAAATTCGTTGACCGGAAGAACCGGCACCGAAATTATACCGGAATATCTTCATTTTCACGGGGTGACGTATTTCACCGTTCCGGTCATATCTTATTTCATAACTTTTTTGCGTTTGAGGCATCTACGTATACGTTGTCTTCAAAACGAAACTTAAACTCAACACTTGCATAAAAAAGTTATACAACATTAGTACATATATCGTGATTTTGGTGATAGGAGAAGAGTAACTGAAGGCTGACCGTCAGATATGACCAGCATAACGAATTACGTGGGTGGGCAAAAATTGAGCTCCATCGGACAACGATAAGGGCTCGATCTGTCCGGTCAATCGGCTCGGTCAAACACCAAAACGGACGGAAACGGCTATTCGACCCTCCAAATCACGTAATCTGGCCGGACCTTCAACTGAGAATAGTTTCCAATCGACGAGACGCTTACGAGGATATAAAAATTTGGTAAAAAATAAATACCCGGGATAGGCCTACCACTAGGTAGAAATAAGAGAAAAATTCGTTGACCGGAAGAACCGGCACCGAAATTATACCGGAATATCTTCATTTTCACGGGGTGACGTATTTCACCGTTCCGGTCATATCTTATTTCACAACTTTTTTGCGTTTGCGGCATCTACGTATAAGTTGTCTTGAAAACGAAACTTAAACTCAACACTTGCATAAAAAAGTTATACAACATTAGTACATATATCGTGATTTTGGTGATCGGAGAAGAGTAACTGAAGGCTGACCGTCAGATATGACCAGCATAACGAATTACGTGGGTGGGCAAAAATTGAGCTCCATCGGACAACGATAAGGGCTCGATCTGTCCGGTCAATCGGCTCGGTCAGACACCAAAACGGACGGAAACGGCTATTCGACCCTCCAAATCACGTAATCTGGCCGGACCTTCAACTGAGAATAGTTTCCAATCGACGAGACGCTTACGAGGATATAAAAATTTGGTAAAAAATAAATACCCGGGATAGGCCTACCACTAGGTAGAAATAAGAGAAAAATTCGTTGACCGGAACAACCGGCACCGAAATTATACCGGAATATCTTCATTTTCACGGGGTGACGTATTTCACCGTTCCGGTCATATCTTATTTCATAACTTTTTTGCGTTTGAGGCATCTACGTATACGTTGTCTTCAAAACGAAACTTAAACTCAACACTTGCATAAAAAAGTTATACAACATTAGTACATATATCGTGATTTTGGTGATCGGAGAAGAGTAACTGAAGGCTGACCGTCCGATATGACCAGCATAACGAATTACGTGTGTGGGCAAAAATTCAGCTCCATCGGACAAAGATAAGGGCTCGATCCGTCCGGTCAATCGGCGCGGTCAAACCCCAAAACGGACGGAAACGGCTATTCGACCCTCCAAATCACGTAATCTGGCCGGACCTTCAACTGAGAATAGTTTCAAATCGACGAGACGCTTACGAGGATATAAAAATTTGGTAAAAAATAAATACCCGGGATAGGCCTACCACTAGGTAGAAATAAGAGAAAAATTCGTTGACCGGAAGAACCGGCACCGAAATTATACCGGAATATCTTCATTTTCACGGGGTGACGTATTTCACCGTTCCGGTCATATCTTATTTCACAACTTTTTTGCGTTTGAGGCATCTACGTATACGTTGTCTTCAAAACGAAACTTAAACTCAACAATTGCATAAAAAAGTTATACAACATTAGTACATATATCGTGATTTTGGTGATCGGAGAAGAGTAACTGAAGGCTGACCGTCAGATATGACCAGCATAACGAATTAAGTGGGTGGGCAAAAATTCAGCTCCATCGGACAACGATAAGGGCTCGATCCGTCCGGTCAATCGGCGCGGTCAAACCCCAAAACGGACGGAAACGGCTATTCGACCCTCCAAATCACGTAATCTGGCCGGACCTTCAACTGAGAATAGTTTCCAATCGACGAGACGCTTACGAGGATATAAAAATTTGGTAAAAAATAAATACCCGGGATAGGCCTACCACTAGGTAGAAATAAGAGAAAAATTCGTTGACCGGAAGAACCGGCACCGAAATTATACCGGAATATCTTCATTTTCACGGGGTGACGTATTTCACCGTTCCGGTCATATCTTATTTCACAACTTTTTTGCGTTTGAGGCATCTACGTATACGTTGTCTTCAAAACGAAACTTAAACTCAACAATTGCATAAAAAAGTTATACAACATTAGTACATATATCGTGATTTTAGTGATCGGAGAAGAGTAACTGAAGGCTGACCGTCAGATATGACCAGCATAACGAATTAAGTGGGTGGGCAAAAATACAGCTCCATCGGACAACGATAAGGGCTCGATCCGTCCGGTCAATCGGCGCGGTCAAACCCCAAAACGGACGGAAACGGCTATTCGACCCTCCAAATCACGTAATCTGGCCGGACCTTCAACTGAGAATAGTTTCCAATCGACGAGAGGCTTACGAGGATATAAAAATTTGGTAAAAAATAAATACCCGGGATAGGCCTACCACTAGGTAGAAGTAAGAGAAAAATTCGTTGACCAGAACAACCGGCACCGAAATTATACCGGAATATCTTCATTTTCACGGGGTGACGTATTTCACCGTTCCGGTCATATCTTATTTCACAACTTTTTTGCGTTTGAGGCATCTACGTATACGTTGTCTTCAAAACGAAACTTAAACTCAACACTTGCATAAAAAAGTTATACAACATTAGTACATATATCGTGATTTTGGTGATCGGAGAAGAGTAACTGAAGGCTGACCGTCCGATATGACCAGCATAACGAATTACGTGTGTGGGCAAAAATTCAGCTCCATCGGACAAAGATAAGGGCTCGATCCGTCCGGTCAATCGGCGCGGTCAAACCTCAAAACGGACGGAAACGGCTATTCGACCCTCCAAATCACGTAATCTGGCCGGACCTTCAACTGAGAATAGTTTCAAATCGACGAGACGCTTACGAGGATATAAAAATTTGGTAAAAAATAAATACCCGGGATAGGCCTACCACTAGGTAGAAATAAGAGAAAAATTCGTTGACCGGAAGAACCGGCACCGAAATTATACCGGAATATCTTCATTTTCACGGGGTGACGTATTTCACCGTTCCGGTCATATCTTATTTCACAACTTTTTTGCGTTTGAGGCATCTACGTATACGTTGTCTTCAAAACGAAACTTAAACTCAACAATTGCATAAAAAAGTTATACAACATTAGTACATATATCGTGATTTTGGTGATCGGAGAAGAGTAACTGAAGGCTGACCGTCAGATATGACCAGCATAACGAATTAAGTGGGTGGGCAAAAATTCAGCTCCATCGGACAACGATAAGGGCTCGATCCGTCCGGTCAATCGGCGCGGTCAAACCCCAAAACGGACGGAAACGGCTATTCGACCCTCCAAATCACGTAATCTGGCCGGACCTTCAACTGAGAATAGTTTCCAATCGACGAGACGCTTACGAGGATATAAAAATTTGGTAAAAAATAAATACCCGGGATAGGCCTACAACTAGGTAGAAATAAGAGAAAAATTCGTTGACCGGAAGAACCGGCACCGAAATTATACCGGAATATCTTCATTTTCACGGGGTGACGTATTTCACCGTTCCGGTCATATCTTATTTCACAACTTTTTTGCGTTTGAGGCATCTACGTATACGTTGTCTTCAAAACGAAACTTAAACTCAACAATTGCATAAAAAAGTTATACAACATTAGTACATATATCGTGATTTTGGTGATCGGAGAAGAGTAACTGAAGGCTGACCGTCAGATATGACCAGCATAACGAATTAAGTGGGTGGGCAAAAATTCAGCTCCATCGGACAACGATAAGGGCTCGATCCGTCCGGTCAATCGGCGCGGTCAAACCCCAAAACGGACGGAAACGGCTATTCGACCCTCCAAATCACGTAATCTGGCCGGACCTTCAACTGAGAATAGTTTCCAATCGACGAGACGCTTACGAGGATATAAAAATTTGGTAAAAAATAAATACCCGGGATAGGCCTACCACTAGGTAGAAATAAGAGAAAAATTCGTTGACCGGAAGAACCGGCACCGAAATTATACCGGAATATCTTCATTTTCACGGGGTGACGTATTTCACCGTTCCGGTCATATCTTATTTCACAACTTTTTTGCGTTTGAGGCATCTACGTATACGTTGTCTTCAAAACGAAACTTAAACTCAACAATTGCATAAAAAAGTTATACAACATTAGTACATATATCGTGATTTTAGTGATCGGAGAAGAGTAACTGAAGGCTGACCGTCAGATATGACCAGCATAACGAATTAAGTGGGTGGGCAAAAATACAGCTCCATCGGACAACGATAAGGGCTCGATCCGTCCGGTCAATCGGCGCGGTCAAACCCCAAAACGGACGGAAACGGCTATTCGACCCTCCAAATCACGTAATCTGGCCGGACCTTCAACTGAGAATAGTTTCCAATCGACGAGAGGCTTACGAGGATATAAAAATTTGGTAAAAAATAAATACCCGGGATAGGCCTACCACTAGGTAGAAGTAAGAGAAAAATTCGTTGACCAGAACAACCGGCACCGAAATTATACCGGAATATCTTCATTTTCACGGGGTGACGTATTTCACCGTTCCGGTCATATCTTATTTCACAACTTTTTTGCGTTTGAGGCATCTACGTATACGTTGTCTTCAAAACGAAACTTAAACTCAACACTTGCATAAAAAAGTTATACAACATTAGTACATATATCGTGATTTTGGTGATCGGAGAAGAGTAACTGAAGGCTGACCGTCCGATATGACCAGCATAACGAATTACGTGTGTGGGCAAAAATTCAGCTCCATCGGACAAAGATAAGGGCTCGATCCGTCCGGTCAATCGGCGCGGTCAAACCTCAAAACGGACGGAAACGGCTATTCGACCCTCCAAATCACGTAATCTGGCCGGACCTTCAACTGAGAATAGTTTCAAATCGACGAGACGCTTACGAGGATATAAAAATTTGGTAAAAAATAAATACCCGGGATAGGCCTACCACTAGGTAGAAATAAGAGAAAAATTCGTTGACCGGAAGAACCGGCACCGAAATTATACCGGAATATCTTCATTTTCACGGGGTGACGTATTTCACCGTTCCGGTCATATCTTATTTCACAACTTTTTTGCGTTTGAGGCATCTACGTATACGTTGTCTTCAAAACGAAACTTAAACTCAACAATTGCATAAAAAAGTTATACAACATTAGTACATATATCGTGATTTTGGTGATCGGAGAAGAGTAACTGAAGGCTGACCGTCAGATATGACCAGCATAACGAATTAAGTGGGTGGGCAAAAATTCAGCTCCATCGGACAACGATAAGGGCTCGATCCGTCCGGTCAATCGGCGCGGTCAAACCCCAAAACGGACGGAAACGGCTATTCGACCCTCCAAATCACGTAATCTGGCCGGACCTTCAACTGAGAATAGTTTCCAATCGACGAGACGCTTACGAGGATATAAAAATTTGGTAAAAAATAAATACCCGGGATAGGCCTACCACTAGGTAGAAATAAGAGAAAAATTCGTTGACCGGAAGAACCGGCACCGAAATTATACCGGAATATCTTCATTTTCACGGGGTGACGTATTTCACCGTTCCGGTCATATCTTATTTCACAACTTTTTTGCGTTTGAGGCATCTACGTATACGTTGTCTTCAAAACGAAACTTAAACTCAACAATTGCATAAAAAAGTTATACAACATTAGTACATATATCGTGATTTTGGTGATCGGAGAAGAGTAACTGAAGGCTGACCGTCAGATATGACCAGCATAACGAATTAAGTGGGTGGGCAAAAATACAGCTCCATCGGACAACGATAAGGGCTCGATCCGTCCGGTCAATCGGCGCGGTCAAACCCCAAAACGGACGGAAACGGCTATTCGACCCTCCAAATCACGTAATCTGGCCGGACCTTCAACTGAGAATAGTTTCCAATCGACGAGAGGCTTACGAGGATATAAAAATTTGGTAAAAAATAAATACCCGGGATAGGCCTACCACTAGGTAGAAGTAAGAGAAAAATTCGTTGACCAGAACAACCGGCACCGAAATTATACCGGAATATCTTCATTTTCACGGGGTGACGTATTTCACCGTTCCGGTCATATCTTATTTCACAACTTTTTTGCGTTTGAGGCATCTACGTATACGTTGTCTTCAAAACGAAACTTAAACTCAACACTTGCATAAAAAAGTTATACAACATTAGTACATATATCGTGATTTTGGTGATCGGAGAAGAGTAACTGAAGGCTGACCGTCAGATATGACCAGCATAACGAATTACGTGGGTGGGCAAAAATTCAGCTCCATCGGACAACGATAAGGGCTCGATCCGTCCGGTCAATCGGCGCGGTCAAACCCCAAAACGGACGGAAACGGCTATTCGACCCTCCAAATCACGTAATCTGGCCGGACCTTCAACTGAGAATAGTTTCAAATTGACGAGACGCTTACGAGGATATAAAAATTTGGTAAAAAATAAATACCCGGGATAGGCCTACCACTAGGTAGAAATAAGAGAAAAATTCGTTGACCGGAAGAACCGGCACCGAAATTATACCGGAATATCTTCATTTTCACGGGGTGACGTATTTCACCGTTCCGGTCATATCTTATTTCATAACTTTTTTGCGTTTGAGGCATCTACGTATACGTTGTCTTCAAAACGAAACTTAAACTCAACACTTGCATAAAAAAGTTATACAACATTAGTACATATATCGTGATTTTGGTGATAGGAGAAGAGTAACTGAAGGCTGACCGTCAGATATGACCAGCATAACGAATTACGTGGGTGGGCAAAAATTGAGCTCCATCAAACAACGATAAGGGCTCGATCTGTCCGGTCAATCGGCTCGGTCAAACACCAAAACGGACGGAAACGGCTATTCGACCCTCCAAATCACGTAATCTGGCCGGACCTTCAACTGAGAATAGTTTCCAATCGACGAGACGCTTACGAGGATATAAAAATTTGGTAAAAAATAAATACCCGGGATAGGCCTACCACTAGGTAGAAATAAGAGAAAAATTCGTTGACCGGAAGAACCGGCACCGAAATTATACCGGAATATCTTCATTTTCACGGGGTGACGTATTTCACCGTTCCGGTCATATCTTATTTCACAACTTTTTTGCGTTTGCGGCATCTACGTATAAGTTGTCTTGAAAACGAAACTTAAACTCAACACTTGCATAAAAAAGTTATACAACATTAGTACATATATCGTGATTTTGGTGATCGGAGAAGAGTAACTGAAGGCTGACCGTCAGATATGACCAGCATAACGAATTACGTGGGTGGGCAAAAATTGAGCTCCATCGGACAACGATAAGGGCTCGATCTGTCCGGTCAATCGGCTCGGTCAGACACCAAAACGGACGGAAACGGCTATTCGACCCTCCAAATCACGTAATCTGGCCGGACCTTCAACTGAGAATAGTTTCCAATCGACGAGACGCTTACGAGGATATAAAAATTTGGTAAAAAATAAATACCCGGGATAGGCCTACCACTAGGTAGAAATAAGAGAAAAATTCGTTGACCGGAACAACCGGCACCGAAATTATACCGGAATATCTTCATTTTCACGGGGTGACGTATTTCACCGTTCCGGTCATATCTTATTTCATAACTTTTTTGCGTTTGAGGCATCTACGTATACGTTGTCTTCAAAACGAAACTTAAACTCAACACTTGCATAAAAAAGTTATACAACATTAGTACATATATCGTGATTTTGGTGATCGGAGAAGAGTAACTGAAGGCTGACCGTCCGATATGACCAGCATAACGAATTACGTGTGTGGGCAAAAATTCAGCTCCATCGGACAAAGATAAGGGCTCGATCCGTCCGGTCAATCGGCGCGGTCAAACCCCAAAACGGACGGAAACGGCTATTCGACCCTCCAAATCACGTAATCTGGCCGGACCTTCAACTGAGAATAGTTTCAAATCGACGAGACGCTTACGAGGATATAAAAATTTGGTAAAAAATAAATACCCGGGATAGGCCTACCACTAGGTAGAAATAAGAGAAAAATTCGTTGACCGGAAGAACCGGCACCGAAATTATACCGGAATATCTTCATTTTCACGGGGTGACGTATTTCACCGTTCCGGTCATATCTTATTTCACAACTTTTTTGCGTTTGAGGCATCTACGTATACGTTGTCTTCAAAACGAAACTTAAACTCAACAATTGCATAAAAAAGTTATACAACATTAGTACATATATCGTGATTTTGGTGATCGGAGAAGAGTAACTGAAGGCTGACCGTCAGATATGACCAGCATAACGAATTAAGTGGGTGGGCAAAAATTCAGCTCCATCGGACAACGATAAGGGCTCGATCCGTCCGGTCAATCGGCGCGGTCAAACCCCAAAACGGACGGAAACGGCTATTCGACCCTCCAAATCACGTAATCTGGCCGGACCTTCAACTGAGAATAGTTTCCAATCGACGAGACGCTTACGAGGATATAAAAATTTGGTAAAAAATAAATACCCGGGATAGGCCTACCACTAGGTAGAAATAAGAGAAAAATTCGTTGACCGGAAGAACCGGCACCGAAATTATACCGGAATATCTTCATTTTCACGGGGTGACGTATTTCACCGTTCCGGTCATATCTTATTTCACAACTTTTTTGCGTTTGAGGCATCTACGTATACGTTGTCTTCAAAACGAAACTTAAACTCAACAATTGCATAAAAAAGTTATACAACATTAGTACATATATCGTGATTTTGGTGATCGGAGAAGAGTAACTGAAGGCTGACCGTCAGATATGACCAGCATAACGAATTAAGTGGGTGGGCAAAAATACAGCTCCATCGGACAACGATAAGGGCTCGATCCGTCCGGTCAATCGGCGCGGTCAAACCCCAAAACGGACGGAAACGGCTATTCGACCCTCCAAATCACGTAATCTGGCCGGACCTTCAACTGAGAATAGTTTCAAATCGACGAGACGCTTACGAGGATATAAAAATTTGGTAAAAAATAAATACCCGGGATAGGCCTACCACTAGGTAGAAATAAGAGAAAAATTCGTTGACCGGAAGAACCGGCACCGAAATTATACCGGAATATCTTCATTTTCACGGGGTGACGTATTTCACCGTTCCGGTCATATCTTATTTCACAACTTTTTTGCGTTTGCGGCATCTACGTATAAGTTGTCTTGAAAACGAAACTTAAACTCAACACTTGCATAAAAAAGTTATACAACATTAGTACATATATCGTTATTTTGGTGATCGGAGAAGAGTAACTGAAGGCTGACCGTCAGATATGACCAGCATAACGAATTAAGTGGGTGGGCAAAAATTCAGCTCCATCGGACAACGATAAGGGCTCGATCCGTCCGGTCAATCGGCGCGGTCAAATCCCAAAACGGACGGAAACGGCTATTCGACCCTCCAAATCACGTAATCTGGCCGGACCTTCAACTGAGAATAGTTTCAAATCGACGAGACGCTTACGAGGATATAAAAATTTGGTAAAAAATAAATACCCGGGATAGGCCTACCACTAGGTAGAAATAAGAGAAAAATTCGTTGACCGGAAGAACCGGCACCGAAATTATACCGGAATATCTTCATTTTCACGGGGTGACGTATTTCACCGTTCCGGTCATATCTTATTTCATAACTTTTTTGCGTTTGAGGCATCTACGTATAAGTTGTCTTGAAAACGAAACTTAAACTCAACACTTGCATAAAAAAGTTATACAACATTAGTACATATATCGTGATTTTGGTGATAGGAGAAGAGTAACTGAAGGCTGACCGTCAGATATGACCAGCATAACGAATTACGTGGGTGGGCAAAAATTGAGCTCCATCGGACAACGATAAGGGCTCGATCTGTCCGGTCAATCGGCTCGGTCAAACACCAAAACGGACGGAAACGGCTATTCGACCCTCCAAATCACGTAATCTGGCCGGACCTTCAACTGAGAATAGTTTCCAATCGACGAGACGCTTACGAGGATATAAAAATTTGGTAAAAAATAAATACCCGGGATAGGCCTACCACTAGGTAGAAATAAGAGAAAAATTCGTTGACCGGAACAACCGGCACCGAAATTATACCAGAATATCTTCATTTTCACGGGGTGACGTATTTCACCGTTCCGGTCATATCTTATTTCACAACTTTTTTGCGTTTGAGGCATCTACGTATACGTTGTCTTCAAAACGAAACTTAAACTCAACACTTGCATAAAAAAGTTATACAACATTAGTACATATATCGTGATTTTGGTGATCGGAGAAGAGTAACTGAAGGCTGACCGTCAGATATGACCAGCATAACAAATTACGTGTGTGGGCAAAAATTCAGCTCCATCGGACAAAGATAATTGCTCGATCCGTCCGGTCAATCGGCGCGGTCAAACCCCAAAACGGACGGAAACGGCTATTCGACCCTCCAAATCACGTAATCTGGCCGGACCTTCAACTGAGAATAGTTTCAAATCGACGAGACGCTTACGAGGATATAAAAATTTGGTAAAAAATAAATACCCGGGATAGGCCTACCACTAGGTAGAAATAAGAGAAAAATTCGTTGACCGGAACAACCGGCACCGAAATTATACCGGAATATCTTCATTTTCACGGGGTGACGTATTTCACCGTTCCGGTCATATCTTATTTCATAACTTTTTTGCGTTTGAGGCATCTACGTATACGTTGTCTTCAAAACGAAACTTAAACTCAACACTTGCATAAAAAAGTTATACAACATTAGTACATATATCGTGATTTTGGTGATCGGAGAAGAGTAACTGAAGGCTGACCGTCAGATATGACCAGCATAACGAATTACGTGGGTGGGCAAAAATTCAGCTCCATCGGACAAAGATAAGGGCTCGATCCGTCCGGTCAATCGGCGCGGTCAAACCCCAAAACGGACGGAAACGGCTATTCGACCCTCCAAATCACGTAATCTGGCCGGACCTTCAACTGAGAATAGTTTCAAATCGACGAGACGCTTACGAGGATATAAAAATTTGGTAAAAAATAAATACCCGGGATAGGCCTACCACTAGGTAGAAATAAGAGAAAAATTCGTTGACCGGAAGAACCGGCACCGAAATTATACCGGAATATCTTCATTTTCACGGGGTGACGTATTTCACCGTTCCGGTCATATCTTATTTCATAACTTTTTTGCGTTTGAGGCATCTACGTATACGTTGTCTTCAAAACGAAACTTAAACTCAACACTTGCATAAAAAAGTTATACAACATTAGTACATATATCGTGATTTTGGTGATCGGAGAAGAGTAACTGAAGGCTGACCGTCAGATATGACCAGCATAACGAATTACGTGGGTGGGCAAAAATTCAGCTCCATCGGACAACGATAAGGGCTCGATCTGTCCGGTCAATCGGCTCGGTCAAACACCAAAACGGACGGAAACGGCTATTCGACCCTCCAAATCACGTAATCTGGCCGGACCTTCAACTGAGAATAGTTTCCAATCGACGAGACGCTTACGAGGATATAAAAATTTGGTAAAAAATAAATACCCGGGATAGGCCTACCACTAGGTAGAAATAAGAGAAAAATTCGTTGACCGGAACAACCGGCACCGAAATTATACCAGAATATCTTCATTTTCACGGGGTAACGTATTTCACCGTTCCGGTCATATCTTATTTCACAACTTTTTTGCGTTTGAGGCATCTACGTATACGTTGTCTTCAAAACGAAACTTAAACTCAACACTTGCATAAAAAAGTTATACAACATTAGTACATATATCGTGATTTTGGTGATCGGAGAAGAGTAACTGAAGGCTGACCGTCCGATATGACCAGCATAACGAATTACGTGTGTGGGCAAAAATTCAGCTCCATCGGACAAAGATAAGGGCTCGATCCGTCCGGTCAATCGGCGCGGTCAAACCCCAAAACGGACGGAAACGGCTATTCGACCCTCCAAATCACGTAATCTGGCCGGACCTTCAACTGAGAATAGTTTCAAATCGACGAGACGCTTACGAGGATATAAAAATTTGGTAAAAAATAAATACCCGGGATAGGCCTACCACTAGGTAGAAATAAGAGAAAAATTCGTTGACCGGAAGAACCGGCACTGAAATTATACCGGAATATCTTCATTTTCACGGGGTGACGTATTTCACCGTTCCGGTCATATCTTATTTCATAACTTTTTTGCGTTTGAGGCATCTACGTATACGTTGTCTTCAAAACGAAACTTAAACTCAACACTTGCATCAAAAAGTTATACAACATTAGTACATATATCGTGATTTTGGTGATCGGAGAAGAGTAACTGAAGGCTGACCGTCAGATATGACCAGCATAACGAATTACGTGTGTGGGCAAAAATTCAGCTCCATCGGACAAAGATAAGGGCTCGATCCGTCCGGTCAATCGGCGCGGTCAAACCCTAAAACGGACGGAAACGGCTATTCGACCCTCCAAATCACGTAATCTGGCCGGACCTTCAACTGAGAATAGTTTCAAATCGACGAGACGCTTACGAGGATATAAAAATTTGGTAAAAAATAAATACCCGGGATAGGCCTACCACTAGGTAGAAATAAGAGAAAAATTCGTTGACCGGAAGAACCGGCACCGAAATTATACCGGAATATCTTCATTTTCACGGGGTGACGTATTTCACCGTTCCGGTCATATCTTATTTCATAACTTTTTTGCGTTTGAGGCATCTACGTATACGTTGTCTTCAAAACGAAACTTAAACTCAACACTTGCATAAAAAAGTTATACAACATTAGTACATATATCGTGATTTTGGTGATCGGAGAAGAGTAACTGAAGGCTGACCGTCAGATATGACCAGCATAACGAATTACGTGGGTGGGCAAAAATTCAGCTCCATCGGACAAAGATAAGGGCTCGATCCGTCCGGTCAATCGGCGCGGTCAAACCCCAAAACGGACGGATACGGCTATTCGACCCTCCAAATCACGTAATCTGGCCGGACCTTCAACTGAGAATAGTTTCAAATCGACGAGACGCTTACGAGGATATAAAAATTTGGTAAAAAATAAATACCCGGGATAGGCCTACCACTAGGTAGAAATAAGAGAAAAATTCGTTGACCGGAAGAACCGGCACCGAAATTATACCGGAATATCTTCATTTTCACGGGGTGACGTATTTCACCGTTCCGGTCATATCTTATTTCATAACTTTTTTGCGTTTGAGGCATCTACGTATACGTTGTCTTCAAAACGAAACTTAAACTCAACACTTGCATAAAAAAGTTATACAACATTAGTACATATATCGTGATTTTGGTGATCGGAGAAGAGTAACTGAAGGCTGACCGTCAGATATGACCAGCATAACGAATTACGTGGGTGGGCAAAAATTCAGCTCCATCGGACAACGATAAGGGCTCGATCCGTCCGGTCAATCGGCGCGGTCAAACCCCAAAACGGACGGAAACGGCTATTCGACCCTCCAAATCACGTAATCTGGCCGGACCTTCAACTGAGAATAGTTTCAAATCGACGAGACGCTTACGAGGATATAAAAATTTGGTAAAAAATAAATACCCGGGATAGGCCTACCACTAGGTAGAAATAAGAGAAAAATTCGTTGACCGGAAGAACCGGCACCGAAATTATACCGGAATATCTTCATTTTCACGGGGTGACGTATTTCACCGTTCCGGTCATATCTTATTTCATAACTTTTTTGCGTTTGAGGCATCTACGTATACGTTGTCTTCAAAACGAAACTTAAACTCAACACTTGCATAAAAAAGTTATACAACATTAGTACATATATCTTGATTTTGGTGATCGGAGAAGAGTAACTGAAGGCTGACCGTCAGATATGACCAGCATAACGAATTACGTGGGTGGGCAAAAATTCAGCTCCATCGGACAACGATAAGGGCTCGATCTGTCCGGTCAATCGGCTCGGTCAAACACCAAAACGGACGGAAACAGCTATTCGACCCTCCAAATCACGTAATCTGGCCGGACCTTCAACTGAGAATAGTTTCCAATCGACGAGACGCTTACGAGGATATAAAAATTTGGTAAAAAATAAATACCCGGGATAGGCCTACCACTAGGTAGAAATAAGAGAAAAATTCGTTGACCGGAACAACCGGCACCGAAATTATACCAGAATATCTTCATTTTCACGGGGTAACGTATTTCACCGTTCCGGTCATATCTTATTTCACAACTTTTTTGCGTTTGAGGCATCTACGTATACGTTGTCTTCAAAACGATACTTAAACTCAACACTTGCATAAAAAAGTTATACAACATTAGTACATTTATCGTGATTTTGGTGATCGGAGAAGAGTAACTGAAGGCTGACCGTCCGATATGACCAGCATAACGAATTACGTGTGTGGGCAAAAATTCAGCTCCATCGGACAAAGATAAGGGCTCGATCCGTCCGGTCAATCGGCGCGGTCAAACCCCAAAACGGACGGAAACGGCTATTCGACCCTCCAAATCACGTAATCTGGCCGGACCTTCAACTGAGAATAGTTTCAAATCGACGAGACGCTTACGAGGATATAAAAATTTGGTAAAAAATAAATACCCGGGATAGGCCTACCACTAGGTAGAAATAAGAGAAAAATTCGTTGACCGGAAGAACCGGCACTGAAATTATACCGGAATATCTTCATTTTCACGGGGTGACGTATTTCACCGTTCCGGTCATATCTTATTTCATAACTTTTTTGCGTTTGAGGCATCTACGTATACGTTGTCTTCAAAACGAAACTTAAACTCAACACTTGCATCAAAAAGTTATACAACATTAGTACATATATCGTGATTTTGGTGATCGGAGAAGAGTAACTGAAGGCTGACCGTCCGATATGACCAGCATAACGAATTACGTGTGTGGGCAAAATTTCAGCTCCATCGGACAAAGATAAGGGCTCGATCCGTCCGGTCAATCGGCGCGGTCAAACCCCAAAACGGACGGAAACGGCTATTCGACCCTCCAAATCACGTAATCTGGCCGGACCTTCAACTGAGAATAGTTTCAAATCGACGAGACGCTTACGAGGATATAAAAATTTGGTAAAAAATAAATACCCGGGATAGGCCTACCACTAGGTAGAAATAAGAGAAAAATTCGTTGACCGGAAGAACCGGCACCGAAATTATACCGGAATATCTTCATTTTCACGGGGTGACGTATTTCACCGTTCCGGTCATATCTTATTTCATAACTTTTTTGCGTTTGAGGCATCTACGTATACGTTGTCTTCAAAACGAAACTTAAACTCAACACTTGCATAAAAAAGTTATACAACATTAGTACATATATCGTGATTTTGGTGATCGGAGAAGAGTAACTGAAGGCTGACCGTCAGATATGACCAGCATAACGAATTACGTGGGTGGGCAAAAATTCAGCTCCATCGGACAACGATAAGGGCTCGATCCGTCCGGTCAATCGGCGCGGTCAAACCCCAAAACGGACGGAAACGGCTATTCGACCCTCCAAATCACGTAATCTGGCCGGACCTTCAACTGAGAATAGTTTCAAATCGACGAGACGCTTACGAGGATATAAAAATTTGGTAAAAAATAAATACCCGGGATAGGCCTACCACTAGGTAGAAATAAGAGAAAAATTCGTTGACCGGAAGAACCGGCACCGAAATTATACCGGAATATCTTCATTTTCACGGGGTGACGTATTTCACCGTTCCGGTCATATCTTATTTCATAACTTTTTTGCGTTTGAGGCATCTACGTATACGTTGTCTTCAAAACGAAACTTAAACTCAACACTTGCATAAAAAAGTTATACAACATTAGTACATATATCGTGATTTTGGTGATCGGAGAAGAGTAACTGAAGGCTGACCGTCAGATATGACCAGCATAACGAATTACGTGGGTGGGCAAAAATTCAGCTCTATCGGACAACGATAAGGGCTCGATCCGTCCGGTCAATCGGCGCGGTCAAACACCAAAACGGACGGAAACGGCTATTCGACCCTCCAAATCACGTAATCTGGCCGGACCTTCAACTGAGAATAGTTTCCAATCGACGAGACGCTTACGAGAATATAAAAATTTGGTAAAAAATAAATACCCGGGATAGGCCTACCACTAGGTAGAAATAAGAGAAAAATTCGTTGACCGGAACAACCGGCACCGAAATTATACCAGAATATCTTCATTTTCACGGGGTAACGTATTTCACCGTTCCGGTCATATCTTATTTCACAACTTTTTTGCGTTTGAGGCATCTACGTATACGTTGTCTTCAAAACGAAACTTAAACTCAACACTTGCATAAAAAAGTTATACAACATTAGTACATATATCGTGATTTTGGTGATCGGAGAAGAGTAACTGAAGGCTGACCGTCAGATATGACCAGCATAACGAATTACGTGTGTGGGCAAAAATTCAGCTCCATCGGACAAAGATAAGGGCTCGATCCGTCCGGTCAATCGGCGCGGTCAAACCCCAAAACGGACGGAAACGGCTATTCGACCCTCCAAATCACGTAATCTGGCCGGACCTTCAACTGAGAATAGTTTCAAATCGACGAGACGCTTACGAGGATATAAAAATTTGGTAAAAAATAAATACCCGGGATAGGCCTACCACTAGGTAGAAATAAGAGAAAAATTCGTTGACCGGAAGAACCGGCACCGAAATTATACCGGAATATCTTCATTTTCACGGGGTGACGTATTTCACCGTTCCGGTCATATCTTATTTCATAACTTTTTTGCGTTTGAGGCATCTACGTATACGTTGTCTTCAAAACGAAACTTAAACTCAACACTTGCATAAAAAAGTTATACAACATTAGTACATATATCGTGATTTTGGTGATCGGAGAAGAGTAACTGAAGGCTGACCGTCAGATATGACCAGCATAACGAATTACGTGGGTGGGCAAAAATTCAGCTCCATCGGACATCGATGAGGGCTCGATCTGTCCGGTCAATCGGCGCGGTCAAACCCCAAAACGGACGGAAACGGCTATTCGACCCTCCAAATCACGTAATCTGGCCGGACCTTCAACTAAGAATAGTTTCCAATCGACGAGACGCTTACGAGGATATAAAAATTTGGTAAAAAATAAATACCCGGGATAGGCCTACCACTAGGTAGAAATAAGAGAAAAATTCGTTGACCGGAACAACCGGCACCGAAATTATACCAGAATATCTTCATTTTCACGGGGTAACGTATTTCACCGTCCCGGTCATATCTTATTTCACAACTTTTTTGCGTTTGAGGCATCTACGTATACGTTGTCTTCAAAACGAAACTTAAACTCAACACTTGCATAAAAAAGTTATACAACATTAGTACATATATCGTGATTTTGGTGATCGGAGAAGAGTAACTGAAGGCTGACCGTCAGATATGACCAGCATAACGAATTACGTGTGTGGGCAAAAATTCAGCTCCATCGGACAAAGATAAGGGCTCGATCCGTCCGGTCAATCGGCGCGGTCAAACCCCAAAACGGACGGAAACGGCTATTCGACCCTCCAAATCACGTAATCTGGCCGGACCTTCAACTGAGAATAGTTTCAAATCGACGAGACGCTTACGAGGATATAAAAATTTGGTAAAAAATAAATACCCGGGATAGGCCTACCACTAGGTAGAAATAAGAGAAAAATTCGTTGACCGGAAGAACCGGCACCGAAATTATACCGGAATATCTTCATTTTCACGGGGTGACGTATTTCACCGTTCCGGTCATATCTTATTTCATAACTTTTTTGCGTTTGAGGCATCTACGTATACGTTGTCTTCAAAACGAAACTTAAACTCAACACTTGCATAAAAAAGTTATACAACATTAGTACATATATCGTGATTTTGGTGATCGGAGAAGAGTAACTGAAGGCTGACCGTCAGATATGACCAGCATAACGAATTACGTGGGTGGGCAAAAATTCAGCTCCATCGGACAACGATAAGGGCTCGATCTGTCCGGTCAATCGGCTCGGTCAAACACCAAAACGGACGGAAACGGCTATTCGACCCTCCAAATCACGTAATCTGGCCGGACCTTCAACTGAGAATAGTTTCCAATCGACGAGACGCTTACGAGGATATAAAAATTTGGTAAAAAATAAATACCCGGGATAGGCCTACCACTAGGTAGAAATAAGAGAAAAATTCGTTGACCGGAACAACCGGCACCGAAATTATACCAGAATATCTTCATTTTCACGGGGTGACGTATTTCACCGTTCCGGTCATATCTTATTTCACAACTTTTTTGCGTTTGAGGCATCTACGTATACGTTGTCTTCAAAACGAAACTTAAACTCAACACTTGCATAAAAAAGTTATACAACATTAGTACATATATCGTGATTTTGGTGATCGGAGAAGAGTAACTGAAGGCTGACCGTCAGATATGACCAGCATAACGAATTACGTGTGTGGGCAAAAATTCAGCTCCATCGGACAAAGATAAGGGCTCGATCCGTCCGGTCAATCGGCGCGGTCAAACCCCAAAACGGACGGAAACGGCTATTCGACCCTCCAAATCACGTAATCTGGCCGGACCTTCAACTGAGAATAGTTTCAAATCGACGAGACGCTTACGAGGATATAAAAATTTGGTAAAAAATAAATACCCGGGATAGGCCTACCACTAGGTAGAAATAAGAGAAAAATTCGTTGACCGGAACAACCGGCACCGAAATTATACCAGAATATCTTCATTTTCACGGGGTGACGTATTTCACCGTTCCGGTCATATCTTATTTCATAACTTTTTTGCGTTTGAGGCATCTACGTATACGTTGTCTTCAAAACGAAACTTAAACTCAACACTTACATCAAAAAGTTATACAACATTAGTACATATATCGTGATTTTGGTGATCGGAGAAGAGTAACTGAAGGCTGACCGTCAGATATGACCAGCATAACGAATTACGTGTGTGGGCAAAAATTCAGCTCCATCGGACAAAGATAAGGGCTCCATCCGTCCGGTCAATCGGCGCGGTCAAACCCCAAAACGGACGGAAACGGCTATTCGACCCTCCAAATCACGTAATCTGGCCGGACCTTCAACTGAGAATAGTTTCAAATCGACGAGACGCTTACGAGGATATAAAAATTTGGTAAAAAATAAATACCCGGGATAGGCCTACCACTAGGTAGAAATAAGAGAAAAATTCGTTGACCGGAACAACCGGCACCGAAATTATACCGGAATATCTTCATTTTCACGGGGTGACGTATTTCACCGTTCCGGTCATATCTTATTTCATAACTTTTTTGCGTTTGAGGCATCTACGTATACGTTGTCTTCAAAACGAAACTTAAACTCAACACTTGCATAAAAAAGTTATACAACATTAGTACATATATCGTGATTTTGGTGATCGGAGAAGAGTAACTGAAGGCTGACCGTCAGATATGACCAGCATAACGAATTACGTGGGTGGGCAAAAATTCAGCTCCATCGGACAACGATAAGGGCTCGATCCGTCCGGTCAATCGGCGCGGTCAAACCCCAAAACGGACGGAAACGGCTATTCGACCCTCCAAATCACGTAATCTGGCCGGACCTTCAACTGAGAATAGTTTCAAATCGACGAGACGCTTACGAGGATATAAAAATTTGGTAAAAAATAAATACCCGGGATAGGCCTACCACTAGGTAGAAATAAGAGAAAAATTCGTTGACCGGAACAACCGGCACCGAAATTATACCGGAATATCTTCATTTTCACGGGGTGACGTATTTCACCGTTCCGGTCATATCTTATTTCATAACTTTTTTGCGTTTGAGGCATCTACGTATACGTTGTCTTCAAAACGAAACTTAAACTCAACACTTGCATAAAAAAGTTATACAACATTAGTACATATATCTTGATTTTGGTGATCGGAGAAGAGTAACTGAAGGCTGACCGTCAGATATGACCAGCATAACGAATTACGTGGGTGGGCAAAAATTCAGCTCCATCGGACAACGATAAGGGCTCGATCTGTCCGGTCAATCGGCTCGGTCAAACACCAAAACGGACGGAAACAGCTATTCGACCCTCCAAATCACGTAATCTGGCCGGACCTTCAACTGAGAATAGTTTCCAATCGACGAGACGCTTACGAGGATATAAAAATTTGGTAAAAAATAAATACCCGGGATAGGCCTACCACTAGGTAGAAATAAGAGAAAAATTCGTTGACCGGAACAACCGGCACCGAAATTATACCAGAATATCTTCATTTTCACGGGGTAACGTATTTCACCGTTCCGGTCATATCTTATTTCACAACTTTTTTGCGTTTGAGGCATCTACGTATACGTTGTCTTCAAAACGATACTTAAACTCAACACTTGCATAAAAAAGTTATACAACATTAGTACATTTATCGTGATTTTGGTGATCGGAGAAGAGTAACTGAAGGCTGACCGTCCGATATGACCAGCATAACGAATTACGTGTGTGGGCAAAAATTCAGCTCCATCGGACAAAGATAAGGGCTCGATCCGTCCGGTCAATCGGCGCGGTCAAACCCCAAAACGGACGGAAACGGCTATTCGACCCTCCAAATCACGTAATCTGGCCGGACCTTCAACTGAGAATAGTTTCAAATCGACGAGACGCTTACGAGGATATAAAAATTTGGTAAAAAATAAATACCCGGGATAGGCCTACCACTAGGTAGAAATAAGACAAAAATTCGTTGACCGGAAGAACCGGCACTGAAATTATACCGGAATATCTTCATTTTCACGGGGTGACGTATTTCACCGTTCCGGTCATATCTTATTTCATAACTTTTTTGCGTTTGAGGCATCTACGTATACGTTGTCTTCAAAACGAAACTTAAACTCAACACTTGCATCAAAAAGTTATACAACATTAGTACATATATCGTGATTTTGGTGATCGGAGAAGAGTAACTGAAGGCTGACCGTCCGATATGACCAGCATAACGAATTACGTGTGTGGGCAAAAATTCAGCTCCATCGGACAAAGATAAGGGCTCGATCCGTCCGGTCAATCGGCGCGGTCAAACCCCAAAACGGACGGAAACGGCTATTCGACCCTCCAAATCACGTAATCTGGCCGGACCTTCAACTGAGAATAGTTTCAAATCGACGAGACGCTTACGAGGATATAAAAATTTGGTAAAAAATAAATACCCGGGATAGGCCTACCACTAGGTAGAAATAAGAGAAAAATTCGTTGACCGGAAGAACCGGCACCGAAATTATACCGGAATATCTTCATTTTCACGGGGTGACGTATTTCACCGTTCCGGTCATATCTTATTTCATAACTTTTTTGCGTTTGAGGCATCTACGTATACGTTGTCTTCAAAACGAAACTTAAACTCAACACTTGCATAAAAAAGTTATACAACATTAGTACATATATCGTGATTTTGGTGATCGGAGAAGAGTAACTGAAGGCTGACCGTCAGATATGACCAGCATAACGAATTACGTGGGTGGGCAAAAATTCAGCTCCATCGGACAACGATAAGGGCTCGATCCGTCCGGTCAATCGGCGCGGTCAAACCCCAAAACGGACGGAAACGGCTATTCGACCCTCCAAATCACGTAATCTGGCCGGACCTTCAACTGAGAATAGTTTCAAATCGACGAGACGCTTACGAGGATATAAAAATTTGGTAAAAAATAAATACCCGGGATAGGCCTACCACTAGGTAGAAATAAGAGAAAAATTCGTTGACCGGAAGAACCGGCACCGAAATTATACCGGAATATCTTCATTTTCACGGGGTGACGTATTTCACCGTTCCGGTCATATCTTATTTCATAACTTTTTTGCGTTTGAGGCATCTACGTATACGTTGTCTTCAAAACGAAACTTAAACTCAACACTTGCATAAAAAAGTTATACAACATTAGTACATATATCGTGATTTTGGTGATCGGAGAAGAGTAACTGAAGGCTGACCGTCAGATATGACCAGCATAACGAATTACGTGGGTGGGCAAAAATTCAGCTCTATCGGACAACGATAAGGGCTCGATCCGTCCGGTCAATCGGCGCGGTCAAACACCAAAACGGACGGAAACGGCTATTCGACCCTCCAAATCACGTAATCTGGCCGGACCTTCAACTGAGAATAGTTTCCAATCGACGAGACGCTTACGAGAATATAAAAATTTGGTAAAAAATAAATACCCGGGATAGGCCTACCACTAGGTAGAAATAAGAGAAAAATTCGTTGACCGGAACAACCGGCACCGAAATTATACCAGAATATCTTCATTTTCACGGGGTAACGTATTTCACCGTTCCGGTCATATCTTATTTCACAACTTTTTTGCGTTTGAGGCATCTACGTATACGTTGTCTTCAAAACGAAACTTAAACTCAACACTTGCATAAAAAAGTTATACAACATTAGTACATATATCGTGATTTTGGTGATCGGAGAAGAGTAACTGAAGGCTGACCGTCAGATATGACCAGCATAACGAATTACGTGTGTGGGCAAAAATTCAGCTCCATCGGACAAAGATAAGGGCTCGATCCGTCCGGTCAATCGGCGCGGTCAAACCCCAAAACGGACGGAAACGGCTATTCGACCCTCCAAATCACGTAATCTGGCCGGACCTTCAACTGAGAATAGTTTCAAATCGACGAGACGCTTACGAGGATATAAAAATTTGGTAAAAAATAAATACCCGGGATAGGCCTACCACTAGGTAGAAATAAGAGAAAAATTCGTTGACCGGAAGAACCGGCACCGAAATTATACCGGAATATCTTCATTTTCACGGGGTGACGTATTTCACCGTTCCGGTCATATCTTATTTCATAACTTTTTTGCGTTTGAGGCATCTACGTATACGTTGTCTTCAAAACGAAACTTAAACTCAACACTTGCATAAAAAAGTTATACAACATTAGTACATATATCGTGATTTTGGTGATCGGAGAAGAGTAACTGAAGGCTGACCGTCAGATATGACCAGCATAACGAATTACGTGGGTGGGCAAAAATTCAGCTCCATCGGACATCGATGAGGGCTCGATCTGTCCGGTCAATCGGCGCGGTCAAACCCCAAAACGGACGGAAACGGCTATTCGACCCTCCAAATCACGTAATCTGGCCGGACCTTCAACTAAGAATAGTTTCCAATCGACGAGACGCTTACGAGGATATAAAAATTTGGTAAAAAATAAATACCCGGGATAGGCCTACCACTAGGTAGAAATAAGAGAAAAATTCGTTGACCGGAACAACCGGCACCGAAATTATACCAGAATATCTTCATTTTCACGGGGTAACGTATTTCACCGTCCCGGTCATATCTTATTTCACAACTTTTTTGCGTTTGAGGCATCTACGTATACGTTGTCTTCAAAACGAAACTTAAACTCAACACTTGCATAAAAAAGTTATACAACATTAGTACATATATCGTGATTTTGGTGATCGGAGAAGAGTAACTGAAGGCTGACCGTCAGATATGACCAGCATAACGAATTACGTGTGTGGGCAAAAATTCAGCTCCATCGGACAAAGATAAGGGCTCGATCCGTCCGGTCAATCGGCGCGGTCAAACCCCAAAACGGACGGAAACGGCTATTCGACCCTCCAAATCACGTAATCTGGCCGGACCTTCAACTGAGAATAGTTTCAAATCGACGAGACGCTTACGAGGATATAAAAATTTGGTAAAAAATAAATACCCGGGATAGGCCTACCACTAGGTAGAAATAAGAGAAAAATTCGTTGACCGGAAGAACCGGCACCGAAATTATACCGGAATATCTTCATTTTCACGGGGTGACGTATTTCACCGTTCCGGTCATATCTTATTTCATAACTTTTTTGCGTTTGAGGCATCTACGTATACGTTGTCTTCAAAACGAAACTTAAACTCAACACTTGCATAAAAAAGTTATACAACATTAGTACATATATCGTGATTTTGGTGATCGGAGAAGAGTAACTGAAGGCTGACCGTCAGATATGACCAGCATAACGAATTACGTGGGTGGGCAAAAATTCAGCTCCATCGGACAACGATAAGGGCTCGATCTGTCCGGTCAATCGGCTCGGTCAAACACCAAAACGGACGGAAACGGCTATTCGACCCTCCAAATCACGTAATCTGGCCGGACCTTCAACTGAGAATAGTTTCCAATCGACGAGACGCTTACGAGGATATAAAAATTTGGTAAAAAATAAATACCCGGGATAGGCCTACCACTAGGTAGAAATAAGAGAAAAATTCGTTGACCGGAACAACCGGCACCGAAATTATACCAGAATATCTTCATTTTCACGGGGTGACGTATTTCACCGTTCCGGTCATATCTTATTTCACAACTTTTTTGCGTTTGAGGCATCTACGTATACGTTGTCTTCAAAACGAAACTTAAACTCAACACTTGCATAAAAAAGTTATACAACATTAGTACATATATCGTGATTTTGGTGATCGGAGAAGAGTAACTGAAGGCTGACCGTCAGATATGACCAGCATAACGAATTACGTGTGTGGGCAAAAATTCAGCTCCATCGGACAAAGATAAGGGCTCGATCCGTCCGGTCAATCGGCGCGGTCAAACCCCAAAACGGACGGAAACGGCTATTCGACCCTCCAAATCACGTAATCTGGCCGGACCTTCAACTGAGAATAGTTTCAAATCGACGAGACGCTTACGAGGATATAAAAATTTGGTAAAAAATAAATACCCGGGATAGGCCTACCACTAGGTAGAAATAAGAGAAAAATTCGTTGACCGGAACAACCGGCACCGAAATTATACCGGAATATCTTCATTTTCACGGGGTGACGTATTTCACCGTTCCGGTCATATCTTATTTCATAACTTTTTTGCGTTTGAGGCATCTACGTATACGTTGTCTTCAAAACGAAACTTAAACTCAACACTTGCATAAAAAAGTTATACAACATTAGTACATATATCGTGATTTTGGTGATCGGAGAAGAGTAACTGAAGGCTGACCGTCAGATATGACCAGCATAACGAATTACGTGGGTGGGCAAAAATTCAGCTCCATCGGACAACGATAAGGGCTCGATCCGTCCGGTCAATCGGCGCGGTCAAACCCCAAAACGGACGGAAACGGCTATTCGACCCTCCAAATCACGTAATCTGGCCGGACCTTCAACTGAGAATAGTTTCAAATCGACGAGACGCTTACGAGGATATAAAAATTTGGTAAAAAATAAATACCCGGGATAGGCCTACCACTAGGTAGAAATAAGAGAAAAATTCGTTGACCGGAACAACCGGCACCGAAATTATACCGGAATATCTTCATTTTCACGGGGTGACGTATTTCACCGTTCCGGTCATATCTTATTTCATAACTTTTTTGCGTTTGAGGCATCTACGTATACGTTGTCTTCAAAACGAAACTTAAACTCAACACTTGCATAAAAAAGTTATACAACATTAGTACATATATCGTGATTTTGGTGATCGGAGAAGAGTAACTGAAGGCTGACCGTCAGATATGACCAGCATAACGAATTACGTGGGTGGGCAAAAATTCAGCTCCATCGGACAACGATAAGGGCTCGATCCGTCCGGTCAATCGGCGCGGTCAAACCCCAAAACGGACGGAAACGGCTATTCGACCCTCCAAATCACGTAATCTGGCCGGACCTTCAACTGAGAATAGTTTCAAATCGACGAGACGCTTACGAGGATATAAAAATTTGGTAAAAAATAAATACCCGGGATAGGCCTACCACTAGGTAGAAATAAGAGAAAAATTCGTTGACCGGAACAACCGGCACCGAAATTATACCAGAATATCTTCATTTTCACGGGGTAACGTATTTCACCGTTCCGGTCATATCTTATTTCACAACTTTTTTGCGTTTGAGGCATCTACGTATACGTTGTCTTCAAAACGAAACTTAAACTCAACACTTGCATAAAAAAGTTATACAACATTAGTACATATATCGTGATTTTGGTGATAGGAGAAGAGTAACTGAAGGCTGACCGTCAGATATGACCAGCATAACGAATTACGTGTGTGGGCAAAAATTCAGCTCCATCGGACAAAGATAAGGGCTCCATCCGTCCGGTCAATCGGCGCGGTCAAACCCCAAAACGGACGGAAACGGCTATTCGACCCTCCAAATCACGTAATCTGGCCGGACCTTCAACTGAGAATAGTTTCAAATCGACGAGACGCTTACGAGGATATAAAAATTTGGTAAAAAATAAATACCCGGGATAGGCCTACCACTAGGTAGAAATAAGAGAAAAATTCGTTGACCGGAACAACCGGCACCGAAATTATACCGGAATATCTTCATTTTCACGGGGTGACGTATTTCACCGTTCCGGTCATATCTTATTTCATAACTTTTTTGCGTTTGAGGCATCTACGTATACGTTGTCTTCAAAACGAAACTTAAACTCAACACTTGCATAAAAAAGTTATACAACATTAGTACATATATCGTGATTTTGGTGATCGGAGAAGAGTAACTGAAGGCTGACCGTCAGATATGACCAGCATAACGAATTACGTGGGTGGGCAAAAATTCAGCTCCATCGGACAACGATAAGGGCTCGATCCGTCCGGTCAATCGGCGCGGTCAAACCCCAAAACGGACGGAAACGGCTATTCGACCCTCCAAATCACGTAATCTGGCCGGACCTTCAACTGAGAATAGTTTCAAATCGACGAGACGCTTACGAGGATATAAAAATTTGGTAAAAAATAAATACCCGGGATAGGCCTACCACTAGGTAGAAATAAGAGAAAAATTCGTTGACCGGAACAACCGGCACCGAAATTATACCGGAATATCTTCATTTTCACGGGGTGACGTATTTCACCGTTCCGGTCATATCTTATTTCATAACTTTTTTGCGTTTGAGGCATCTACGTATACGTTGTCTTCAAAACGAAACTTAAACTCAACACTTGCATAAAAAAGTTATACAACATTAGTACATATATCGTGATTTTGGTGATCGGAGAAGAGTAACTGAAGGCTGACCGTCAGATATGACCAGCATAACGAATTACGTGGGTGGGCAAAAATTCAGCTCCATCGGACAACGATAAGGGCTAGATCCGTCCGGTCAATCGGCGCGGTCAAACCCCAAAACGGACGGAAACGGCTATTCGACCCTCCAAATCACGTAATCTGGCCGGACCTTCAACTGAGAATAGTTTCAAATCGACGAGACGCTTACGAGGATATAAAAATTTGGTAAAAAATAAATACCCGGGATAGGCCTACCACTAGGTAGAAATAAGAGAAAAATTCGTTGACCGGAACAACCGGCACCGAAATTATACCAGAATATCTTCATTTTCACGGGGTAACGTATTTCACCGTTCCGGTCATATCTTATTTCACAACTTTTTTGCGTTTGAGGCATCTACGTATACGTTGTCTTCAAAACGAAACTTAAACTCAACACTTGCATAAAAAAGTTATACAACATTAGTACATATATCGTGATTTTGGTGATCGGAGAAGAGTAACTGAAGGCTGACCGTCAGATATGACCAGCATAACGAATTACGTGTGTGGGCAAAAATTCAGCTCCATCGGACAAAGATAAGGGCTCGATCCGTCCGGTCAATCGGCGCGGTCAAACCCCAAAACGGACGGAAACGGCTATTCGACCCTCCAAATCACGTAATCTGGCCGGACCTTCAACTGAGAATAGTTTCAAATCGACGAGACGCTTACGAGGATATAAAAATTTGGTAAAAAATAAATACCCGGGATAGGCCTACCACTAGGTAGAAATAAGAGAAAAATTCGTTGACCGGAAGAACCGGCACCGAAATTATACCGGAATATCTTCATTTTCACGGGGTGACGTATTTCACCGTTCCGGTCATATCTTATTTCATAACTTTTTTGCGTTTGAGGCATCTACGTATACGTTGTCTTCAAAACGAAACTTAAACTCAACACTTGCATAAAAAAGTTATACAACATTAGTACATATATCGTGATTTTGGTGATCGGAGAAGAGTAACTGAAGGCTGACCGTCAGATATGACCAGCATAACGAATTACGTGGGTGGGCAAAAATTCAGCTCCATCGGACAAAGATAAGGGCTCGATCCGTCCGGTCAATCGGCGCGGTCAAACCCCAAAACGGACGGAAACGGCTATTCGACCCTCCAAATCACGTAATCTGGCCGGACCTTCAACTGAGAATAGTTTCAAATCGACGAGACGCTTACGAGGATATAAAAATTTGGTAAAAAATAAATACCCGGGATAGGCCTACCACTAGGTAGAAATAAGAGAAAAATTCGTTGACCGGAAGAACCGGCACCGAAATTATACCGGAATATCTTCATTTTCACGGGGTGACGTATTTCACCGTTCCGGTCATATCTTATTTCATAACTTTTTTGCGTTTGAGGCATCTACGTATACGTTGTCTTCAAAACGAAACTTAAACTCAACACTTGCATAAAAAAGTTATACAACATTAGTACATATATCGTGATTTTGGTGATCGGAGAAGAGTAACTGAAGGCTGACCGTCAGATATGACCAGCATAACGAATTACGTGGGTGGGCAAAAATTGAGCTCCATCGGACAACGATAAGGGCTCGATCTGTCCGGTCAATCGGCTCGGTCAAACACCAAAACGGACGGAAACGGCTATTCGACCCTCCAAATCACGTAATCTGGCCGGACCATCAACTGAGAATAGTTTCCAATCGACGAGACGCTTACGAGGATATAAAAATTTGGTAAAAAATAAATACCCGGGATAGGCCTACCACTAGGTAGAAATAAGAGAAAAATTCGTTGACCGGAACAACCGGCACCGAAATTATACCAGAATATCTTCATTTTCACGGGGTAACGTATTTCACCGTTCCGGTCATATCTTATTTCACAACTTTTTTGCGTTTGAGGCATCTACGTATACGTTGTCTTCAAAACGAAACTTAAACTCAACACTTGCATAAAAAAGTTATACAACATTAGTACATATATCGTGATTTTGGTGATCGGAGAAGAGTAACTGAAGGCTGACCGTCCGATATGACCAGCATAACGAATTACGTGTGTGGGCAAAAATTCAGCTCCATCGGACAAAGATAAGGGCTCGATCCGTCCGGTCAATCGGCGCGGTCAAACCCCAAAACGGACGGAAACGGCTATTCGACCCTCCAAATCACGTAATCTGGCCGGACCTTCAACTGAGAATAGTTTCAAATCGACGAGACGCTTACGAGGATATAAAAATTTGGTAAAAAATAAATACCCGGGATAGGCCTACCACTAGGTAGAAATAAGAGAAAAATTCGTTGACCGGAAGAACCGGCACCGAAATTATACCGGAATATCTTCATTTTCACGGGGTGACGTATTTCACCGTTCCGGTCATATCTTATTTCATAACTTTTTTGCGTTTGAGGCATCTACGTATACGTTGTCTTCAAAACGAAACTTAAACTCAACACTTGCATAAAAAAGTTATACAACATTAGTACATATATCGTGATTTTGGTGATCGGAGAAGAGTAACTGAAGGCTGACCGTCAGATATGACCAGCATAACGAATTACGTGGGTGGGCAAAAATTGAGCTCCATCGGACAACGATAAGGGCTCGATCTGTCCGGTCAATCGGCTCGGTCAAACACCAAAACGGACGGAAACGGCTATTCGACCCTCCAAATCACGTAATCTGGCCGGACCTTCAACTGAGAATAGTTTCCAATCGACGAGACGCTTACGAGGATATAAAAATTTGGTAAAAAATAAATACCCGGGATAGGCCTACCACTAGGTAGAAATAAGAGAAAAATTCGTTGACCGGAACAACCGGCACCGAAATTATACCAGAATATCTTCATTTTCACGGGGTAACGTATTTCACCGTTCCGGTCATATCTTATTTCACAACTTTTTTGCGTTTGAGGCATCTACGTATACGTTGTCTTCAAAACGAAACTTAAACTCAACACTTGCATAAAAAAGTTATACAACATTAGTACATATATCGTGATTTTGGTGATCGGAGAAGAGTAACTGAAGGCTGACCGTCCGATATGACCAGCATAACGAATTACGTGTGTGGGCAAAAATTCAGCTCCATCGGACAAAGATAAGGGCTCGATCCGTCCGGTCAATCGGCGCGGTCAAACCCCAAAACGGACGGAAACGGCTATTCGACCCTCCAAATCACGTAATCTGGCCGGACCTTCAACTGAGAATAGTTTCAAATCGACGAGACGCTTACGAGGATATAAAAATTTGGTAAAAAATAAATACCCGGGATAGGCCTACCACTAGGTAGAAATAAGAGAAAAATTCGTTGACCGGAACAACCGGCACCGAAATTATACCAGAATATCTTCATTTTCACGGGGTGACGTATTTCACCGTTCCGGTCATATCTTATTTCATAACTTTTTTGCGTTTGAGGCATCTACGTATACGTTGTCTTCAAAACGAAACTTAAACTCAACACTTACATCAAAAAGTTATACAACATTAGTACATATATCGTGATTTTGGTGATCGGAGAAGAGTAACTGAAGGCTGACCGTCAGATATGACCAGCATAACGAATTACGTGTGTGGGCAAAAATTCAGCTCCATCGGACAAAGATAAGGGCTCCATCCGTCCGGTCAATCGGCGCGGTCAAACCCCAAAACGGACGGAAACGGCTATTCGACCCTCCAAATCACGTAATCTGGCCGGACCTTCAACTGAGAATAGTTTCAAATCGACGAGACGCTTACGAGGATATAAAAATTTGGTAAAAAATAAATACCCGGGATAGGCCTACCACTAGGTAGAAATAAGAGAAAAATTCGTTGACCGGAACAACCGGCACCGAAATTATACCGGAATATCTTCATTTTCACGGGGTGACGTATTTCACCGTTCCGGTCATATCTTATTTCATAACTTTTTTGCGTTTGAGGCATCTACGTATACGTTGTCTTCAAAACGAAACTTAAACTCAACACTTGCATAAAAAAGTTATACAACATTAGTACATATATCGTGATTTTGGTGATCGGAGAAGAGTAACTGAAGGCTGACCGTCAGATATGACCAGCATAACGAATTACGTGGGTGGGCAAAAATTCAGCTCCATCGGACAACGATAAGGGCTCGATCCGTCCGGTCAATCGGCGCGGTCAAACCCCAAAACGGACGGAAACGGCTATTCGACCCTCCAAATCACGTAATCTGGCCGGACCTTCAACTGAGAATAGTTTCAAATCGACGAGACGCTTACGAGGATATAAAAATTTGGTAAAAAATAAATACCCGGGATAGGCCTACCACTAGGTAGAAATAAGAGAAAAATTCGTTGACCGGAACAACCGGCACCGAAATTATACCGGAATATCTTCATTTTCACGGGGTGACGTATTTCACCGTTCCGGTCATATCTTATTTCATAACTTTTTTGCGTTTGAGGCATCTACGTATACGTTGTCTTCAAAACGAAACTTAAACTCAACACTTGCATAAAAAAGTTATACAACATTAGTACATATATCGTGATTTTGGTGATCGGAGAAGAGTAACTGAAGGCTGACCGTCAGATATGACCAGCATAACGAATTACGTGGGTGGGCAAAAATTGAGCTCCATCGGACAACGATAAGGGCTCGATCCGTCCGGTCAATCGGCGCGGTCAAACCCCAAAACGGACGGAAACGGCTATTCGACCCTCCAAATCACGTAATCTGGCCGGACCTTCAACTGAGAATAGTTTCAAATCGACGAGACGCTTACGAGGATATAAAAATTTGGTAAAAAATAAATACCCGGGATAGGCCTACCACTAGGTAGAAATAAGAGAAAAATTCGTTGACCGGAACAACCGGCACCGAAATTATACCAGAATATCTTCATTTTCACGGGGTAACGTATTTCACCGTTCCGGTCATATCTTATTTCACAACTTTTTTGCGTTTGAGGCATCTACGTATACGTTGTCTTCAAAACGAAACTTAAACTCAACACTTGCATAAAAAAGTTATACAACATTAGTACATATATCGTGATTTTGGTGATCGGAGAAGAGTAACTGAAGGCTGACCGTCAGATATGACCAGCATAACGAATTACGTGTGTGGGCAAAAATTCAGCTCCATCGGACAAAGATAAGGGCTCGATCCGTCCGGTCAATCGGCGCGGTCAAACCCCAAAACGGACGGAAACGGCTATTCGACCCTCCAAATCACGTAATCTGGCCGGACCTTCAACTGAGAATAGTTTCAAATCGACGAGACGCTTACGAGGATATAAAAATTTGGTAAAAAATAAATACCCGGGATAGGCCTACCACTAGGTAGAAATAAGAGAAAAATTCGTTGACCGGAAGAACCGGCACCGAAATTATACCGGAATATCTTCATTTTCACGGGGTGACGTATTTCACCGTTCCGGTCATATCTTATTTCATAACTTTTTTGCGTTTGAGGCATCTACGTATACGTTGTCTTCAAAACGAAACTTAAACTCAACACTTGCATAAAAAAGTTATACAACATTAGTACATATATCGTGATTTTGGTGATCGGAGAAGAGTAACTGAAGGCTGACCGTCAGATATGACCAGCATAACGAATTACGTGGGTGGGCAAAAATTCAGCTCCATCGGACAACGATAAGGGCTCGATCCGTCCGGTCAATCGGCGCGGTCAAACCCCAAAACGGACGGAAACGGCTATTCGACCCTCCAAATCACGTAATCTGGCCGGACCTTCAACTGAGAATAGTTTCAAATCGACGAGACGCTTACGAGGATATAAAAATTTGGTAAAAAATAAATACCCGGGATAGGCCTACCACTAGGTAGAAATAAGAGAAAAATTCGTTGACCGGAACAACCGGCACCGAAATTATACCGGAATATCTTCATTTTCACGGGGTGACGTATTTCACCGTTCCGGTCATATCTTATTTCATAACTTTTTTGCGTTTGAGGCATCTACGTATACGTTGTCTTCAAAACGAAACTTAAACTCAACACTTGCATAAAAAAGTTATACAACATTAGTACATATATCGTGATTTTGGTGATCGGAGAAGAGTAACTGAAGGCTGACCGTCAGATATGACCAGCATAACGAATTACGTGGGTGGGCAAAAATTGAGCTCCATCGGACAACGATAAGGGCTCGATCCGTCCGGTCAATCGGCGCGGTCAAACCCCAAAACGGACGGAAACGGCTATTCGACCCTCCAAATCACGTAATCTGGCCGGACCTTCAACTGAGAATAGTTTCAAATCGACGAGACGCTTACGAGGATATAAAAATTTGGTAAAAAATAAATACCCGGGATAGGCCTACCACTAGGTAGAAATAAGAGAAAAATTCGTTGACCGGAACAACCGGCACCGAAATTATACCAGAATATCTTCATTTTCACGGGGTAACGTATTTCACCGTTCCGGTCATATCTTATTTCACAACTTTTTTGCGTTTGAGGCATCTACGTATACGTTGTCTTCAAAACGAAACTTAAACTCAACACTTGCATAAAAAAGTTATACAACATTAGTACATATATCGTGATTTTGGTGATCGGAGAAGAGTAACTGAAGGCTGACCGTCAGATATGACCAGCATAACGAATTACGTGTGTGGGCAAAAATTCAGCTCCATCGGACAAAGATAAGGGCTCGATCCGTCCGGTCAATCGGCGCGGTCAAACCCCAAAACGGACGGAAACGGCTATTCGACCCTCCAAATCACGTAATCTGGCTGGACCTTCAACTGAGAATAGTTTCAAATCGACGAGACGCTTACGAGGATATAAAAATTTGGTAAAAAATAAATACCCGGGATAGGCCTACCACTAGGTAGAAATAAGAGAAAAATTCGTTGACCGGAACAACCGGCACCGAAATTATACCAGAATATCTTCATTTTCACGGGGTAACGTATTTCACCGTTCCGGTCATATCTTATTTCACAACTTTTTTGCGTTTGAGGCATCTACGTATACGTTGTCTTCAAAACGAAACTTAAACTCAACACTTGCATAAAAAAGTTATACAACATTAGTACATATATCGTGATTTTGGTGATCGGAGAAGAGTAACTGAAGGCTGACCGTCAGATATGACCAGCATAACGAATTACGTGTGTGGGCAAAAATTCAGCTCCATCGGACAAAGATAAGGGCTCGATCCGTCCGGTCAATCGGCGCGGTCAAACCCCAAAACGGACGGAAACGGCTATTCGACCCTCCAAATCACGTAATCTGGCCGGACCTTCAACTGAGAATAGTTTCAAATCGACGAGACGCTTACGAGGATATAAAAATTTGGTAAAAAATAAATACCCGGGATAGGCCTACCACTAGGTAGAAATAAGAGAAAAATTCGTTGACCGGAAGAACCGGCACCGAAATTATACCGGAATATCTTCATTTTCACGGGGTGACGTATTTCACCGTTCCGGTCATATCTTATTTCATAACTTTTTTGCGTTTGAGGCATCTACGTATACGTTGTCTTCAAAACGAAACTTAAACTCAACACTTGCATAAAAAAGTTATACAACATTAGTACATATATCGTGATTTTGGTGATCGGAGAAGAGTAACTGAAGGCTGACCGTCAGATATGACCAGCATAACGAATTACGTGGGTGGGCAAAAATTCAGCTCCATCGGACAAAGATAAGGGCTCGATCCGTCCGGTCAATCGGCGCGGTCAAACCCCAAAACGGACGGAAACGGCTATTCGACCCTCCAAATCACGTAATCTGGCCGGACCTTCAACTGAGAATAGTTTCAAATCGACGAGACGCTTACGAGGATATAAAAATTTGGTAAAAAATAAATACCCGGGATAGGCCTACCACTAGGTAGAAATAAGAGAAAAATTCGTTGACCGGAAGAACCGGCACCGAAATTATACCGGAATATCTTCATTTTCACGGGGTGACGTATTTCACCGTTCCGGTCATATCTTATTTCATAACTTTTTTGCGTTTGAGGCATCTACGTATACGTTGTCTTCAAAACGAAACTTAAACTCAACACTTGCATAAAAAAGTTATACAACATTAGTACATATATCGTGATTTTGGTGATCGGAGAAGAGTAACTGAAGGCTGACCGTCAGATATGACCAGCATAACGAATTACGTGGGTGGGCAAAAATTGAGCTCCATCGGACAACGATAAGGGCTCGATCCGTCCGGTCAATCGGCTCGGTCAAACACCAAAACGGACGGAAACGGCTATTCGACCCTCCAAATCACGTAATCTGGCCGGACCTTCAACTGAGAATAGTTTCCAATCGACGAGACGCTTACGAGGATATAAAAATTTGGTAAAAAATAAATACCCGGGATAGGCCTACCACTAGGTAGAAATAAGAGAAAAATTCGTTGACCGGAACAACCGGCACCGAAATTATACCAGAATATCTTCATTTTCATGGGGTAACGTATTTCACCGTTCCGGTCATATCTTATTTCACAACTTTTTTGCGTTTGAGGCATCTACGTATACGTTGTCTTCAAAACGAAACTTAAACTCAACACTTGCATAAAAAAGTTATACAACATTAGTACATATATCGTGATTTTGGTGATCGGAGAAGAGTAACTGAAGGCTGACCGTCCGATATGACCAGCATAACGAATTACGTGTGTGGGCAAAAATTCAGCTCCATCGGACAAAGATAAGGGCTCGATCCGTCCGGTCAATCGGCGCGGTCAAACCCCAAAACGGACGGAAACGGCTATTCGACCCTCCAAATCACGTAATCTGGCCGGACCTTCAACTGAGAATAGTTTCAAATCGACGAGACGCTTACGAGGATATAAAAATTTGGTAAAAAATAAATACCCGGGATAGGCCTACCACTAGGTAGAAATAAGAGAAAAATTCGTTGACCGGAAGAACCGGCACTGAAATTATACCGGAATATCTTCATTTTCACGGGGTGACGTATTTCACCGTTCCGGTCATATCTTATTTCATAACTTTTTTGCGTTTGAGGCATCTACGTATACGTTGTCTTCAAAACGAAACTTAAACTCAACACTTGCATCAAAAAGTTATACAACATTAGTACATATATCGTGATTTTGGTGATCGGAGAAGAGTAACTGAAGGCTGACCGTCAGATATGACCAGCATAACGAATTACGTGTGTGGGCAAAAATTCAGCTCCATCGGACAAAGATAAGGGCTCGATCCGTCCGGTCAATCGGCGCGGTCAAACCCCAAAACGGATGGAAACGGCTATTCGACCCTCCAAATCACGTAATCTGGCCGGACCTTCCACTGAGAATAGTTTCAAATCGACGAGACGCTTACGAGGATATAAAAATTTGGTAAAAAATAAATACCCGGGATAGGCCTACCACTAGGTAGAAATAAGAGAAAAATTCGTTGACCGGAACAACCGGCACCAAAATTATACCGGAATATCTTCATTTTCACGGGGTGACGTATTTCACCGTTCCGGTCATATCTTATTTCATAACTTTTTTGCGTTTGAGGCATCTACGTATACGTTGTCTTCAAAACGAAACTTAAACTCAACACTTGCATAAAAAAGTTATACAACATTAGTACATATATCGTGATTTTGGTGATCGGAGAAGAGTAACTGAAGGCTGACCGTCAGATATGACCAGCATAACGAATTACGTGGGTGGGCAAAAATTCAGCTCTATCGGACAACGATAAGGGCTCGATCCGTCCGGTCAATCGGCGCGGTCAAACCCCAAAACGGACGGAAACGGCTATTCGACCCTCCAAATCACGTAATCTGGCCGGACCTTCAACTGAGAATAGTTTCAAATCGACGAGACGCTTACGAGGATATAAAAATTTGGTAAAAAATAAATACCCGGGATAGGCCTACCACTAGGTAGAAATAAGAGAAAAATTCGTTGACCGGAAGAACCGGCACTGAAATTATACCGGAATATCTTCATTTTCACGGGGTGACGTATTTCACCGTTCCGGTCATATCTTATTTCATAACTTTTTTGCGTTTGAGGCATCTACGTATACGTTGTCTTCAAAACGAAACTTAAACTCAACACTTACATCAAAAAGTTATACAACATTAGTACATATATCGTGATTTTGGTGATCGGAGAAGAGTAACTGAAGGCTGACCGTCAGATATGACCAGCATAACGAATTACGTGGGTGGGCAAAAATTGAGCTCCATCGGACAACGATAAGGGCTCGATCTGTCCGGTCAATCGGCTCGGTCAAACACCAAAACGGACGGAAACGGCTATTCGACCCTCCAAATCACGTAATCTGGCCGGACCTTCAACTGAGAATAGTTTCCAATCGACGAGACGCTTACGAGGATATAAAAATTTGGTAAAAAATAAATACCCGGGATAGGCCTACCACTAGGTAGAAATAAGAGAAAAATTCGTTGACCGGAACAACCGGCACCGAAATTATACCAGAATATCTTCATTTTCACGGGGTAACGTATTTCACCGTTCCGGTCATATCTTATTTCACAACTTTTTTGCGTTTGAGGCATCTACGTATACGTTGTCTTCAAAACGAAACTTAAACTCAACACTTGCATAAAAAAGTTATACAACATTAGTACATATATCGTGATTTTGGTGATCGGAGAAGAGTAACTGAAGGCTGACCGTCCTATATGACCAGCATAACGAATTACGTGTGTGGGCAAAAATTCAGCTCCATCGGACAAAGATAAGGGCTCGATCCGTCCGGTCAATCGGCGCGGTCAAACCCCAAAACGGACGGAAACGGCTATTCGACCCTCCAAATCACGTAATCTGGCCGGACCTTCAACTGAGAATAGTTTCAAATCGACGAGACGCTTACGAGGATATAAAAATTTGGTAAAAAATAAATACCCGGGATAGGCCTACCACTAGGTAGAAATAAGAGAAAAATTCGTTGACCGGAACAACCGGCACCGAAATTATACCAGAATATCTTCATTTTCATGGGGTAACGTATTTCACCGTTCCGGTCATATCTTATTTCACAACTTTTTTGCGTTTGAGGCATCTACGTATACGTTGTCTTCAAAACGAAACTTAAACTCAACACTTGCATAAAAAAGTTATACAACATTAGTACATATATCGTGATTTTGGTGATCGGAGAAGAGTAACTGAAGGCTGACCGTCCGATATGACCAGCATAACGAATTACGTGTGTGGGCAAAAATTCAGCTCCATCGGACAAAGATAAGGGCTCGATCCGTCCGGTCAATCGGCGCGGTCAAACCCCAAAACGGACGGAAACGGCTATTCGACCCTCCAAATCACGTAATCTGGCCGGACCTTCAACTGAGAATAGTTTCAAATCGACGAGACGCTTACGAGGATATAAAAATTTGGTAAAAAATAAATACCCGGGATAGGCCTACCACTAGGTAGAAATAAGAGAAAAATTCGTTGACCGGAAGAACCGGCACTGAAATTATACCGGAATATCTTCATTTTCACGGGGTGACGTATTTCACCGTTCCGGTCATATCTTATTTCATAACTTTTTTGCGTTTGAGGCATCTACGTATACGTTGTCTTCAAAACGAAACTTAAACTCAACACTTGCATCAAAAAGTTATACAACATTAGTACATATATCGTGATTTTGGTGATCGGAGAAGAGTAACTGAAGGCTGACCGTCCGATATGACCAGAATAACGAATTACGTGTGTGGGCAAAAATTCAGCTCCATCGGACAAAGATAAGGGCTCGATCCGTCCGGTCAATCGGCGCGGTCAAACCCCAAAACGGACGGAAACGGCTATTCGACCCTCCAAATCACGTAATCTGGCCGGACCTTCAACTGAGAATAGTTTCAAATCGACGAGACGCTTACGAGGATATAAAAATTTGGTAAAAAATAAATACCCGGGATAGGCCTACCACTAGGTAGAAATAAGAGAAAAATTCGTTGACCGGAACAACCGGCACCGAAATTATACCGGAATATCTTCATTTTCACGGGGTGACGTATTTCACCGTTCCGGTCATATCTTATTTCATAACTTTTTTGCGTTTGAGGCATCTACGTATACGTTGTCTTCAAAACGAAACTTAAACTCAACACTTGCATAAAAAAGTTATACAACATTAGTACATATATCGTGATTTTGGTGATCGGAGAAGAGTAACTGAAGGCTGACCGTCAGATATGACCAGCATAACGAATTACGTGGGTGGGCAAAAATTCAGCTCCATCGGACAACGATAAGGGCTCGATCCGTCCGGTCAATCGGCGAGGTCAAAACCCAAAACGGACGGAAACGGCTATTCGACCCTCCAAATCACGTAATCTGGCCGGACCTTCAACTGAGAATAGTTTCAAATCGACGAGACGCTTACGAGGATATAAAAATTTGGTAAAAAATAAATACCCGGGATAGGCCTACCACTAGGTAGAAATAAGAGAAAAATTCGTTGACCGGAAGAACCGGCACCGAAATTATACCGGAATATCTTCATTTTCACGGGGTGACGTATTTCACCGTTCCAGTCATATCTTATTTCATAACTTTTTTGCGTTTGAGGCATCTACGTATACGTTGTCTTCAAAACGAAACTTAAACTCAACACTTGCATAAAAAAGTTATACAACATTAGTACATATATCGTGATTTTGGTGATCGGAGAAGAGTAACTGAAGGCTGACCGTCAGATATGACCAGCATAACGAATTACGTGGGTGGGCAAAAATTCAGCTCTATCGGACAACGATAAGGGCTCGATCCGTCCGGTCAATCGGCGCGGTCAAACCCCAAAACGGACGGAAACGGCTATTCGACCCTCCAAATCACGTAATCTGGCCGGACCTTCAACAGAGAATAGTTTCAAATCGACGAGACGCTTACGAGGATATAAAAATTTGGTAAAAAATAAATACCCGGGATAGGCCTACCACTAGGTAGAAATAAGAGAAAAATTCGTTGACCGGAAGAACCGGCACTGAAATTATACCGGAATATCTTCATTTTCACGGGGTGACGTATTTCACCGTTCCGGTCATATCTTATTTCATAACTTTTTTGCGTTTGAGGCATCTACGTATACGTTGTCTTCAAAACGAAACTTAAACTCAACACTTACATCAAAAAGTTATACAACATTAGTACATATATCGTGATTTTGGTGATCGGAGAAGAGTAACTGAAGGCTGACCGTCAGATATGACCAGCATAACGAATTACGTGGGTGGGCAAAAATTGAGCTCCATCGGACAACGATAAGGGCTCGATCTGTCCGGTCAATCGGCTCGGTCAAACACCAAAACGGACGGAAACGGCTATTCGACCCTCCAAATCACGTAATCTGGCCGGACCTTCAACTGAGAATAGTTTCCAATCGACGAGACGCTTACGAGGATATAAAAATTTGGTAAAAAATAAATACCCGGGATAGGCCTACCACTAGGTAGAAATAAGAGAAAAATTCGTTGACCGGAACAACCGGCACCGAAATTATACCGGAATATCTTCATTTTCACGGGGTGACGTATTTCACCGTTCCGGTCATATCTTATTTCATAACTTTTTTGCGTTTGAGGCATCTACGTATACGTTGTCTTCAAAACGAAACTTAAACTCAACACTTGCATAAAAAAGTTATACAACATTAGTACATATATCGTGATTTTGGTGATCGGAGAAGAGTAACTGAAGGCTGACCGTCAGATATGACCAGCATAACGAATTACGTGGGTGGGCAAAAATTCAGCTCCATCGGACAACGATAAGGGCTCGATCCGTCCGGTCAATCGGCGCGGTCAAACCCCAAAACGGACGGAAACGGCTATTCGACCCTCCAAATCACGTAATCTGGCCGGACCTTCAACTGAGAATAGTTTCAAATCGACGAGACGCTTACGAGGATATAAAAATTTGGTAAAAAATAAATACCCGGGATAGGCCTACCACTAGGTAGAAATAAGAGAAAAATTCGTTGACCGGAACAACCGGCACCGAAATTATACCGGAATATCTTCATTTTCACGGGGTGACGTATTTCACCGTTCCGGTCATATCTTATTTCATAACTTTTTTGCGTTTGAGGCATCTACGTATACGTTGTCTTCAAAACGAAACTTAAACTCAACACTTGCATAAAAAAGTTATACAACATTAGTACATATATCGTGATTTTGGTGATCGGAGAAGAGTAACTGAAGGCTGACCGTCAGATATGACCAGCATAACGAATTACGTGGGTGGGCAAAAATTCAGCTCCATCGGACAACGATAAGGGCTCGATCCGTCCGGTCAATCGGCGCGGTCAAACCCCAAAACGGACGGAAACGGCTATTCGACCCTCCAAATCACGTAATCTGGCCGGACCTTCAACTGAGAATAGTTTCAAATCGACGAGACGCTTACGAGGATATAAAAATTTGGTAAAAAATAAATACCCGGGATAGGCCTACCACTAGGTAGAAATAAGAGAAAAATTCGTTGACCGGAAGAACCGGCACCGAAATTATACCGGAATATCTTCATTTTCACGGGGTGACGTATTTCACCGTTCCGGTCATATCTTATTTCATAACTTTTTTGCGTTTGAGGCATCTACGTATACGTTGTCTTCAAAACGAAACTTAAACTCAACACTTGCATAAAAAAGTTATACAACATTAGTACATATATCGTGATTTTGGTGATCGGAGAAGAGTAACTGAAGGCTGACCGTCAGATATGACCAGCATAACGAATTACGTGGGTGGGCAAAAATTGAGCTCCATCGGACAACGATAAGGGCTCGATCTGTCCGGTCAATCGGCTCGGTCAAACACCAAAACGGACGGAAACGGCTATTCGACCCTCCAAATCACGTAATCTGGCCGGACCTTCAACTGAGAATAGTTTCCAATCGACGAGACGCTTACGAGGATATAAAAATTTGGTAAAAAATAAATACCCGGGATAGGCCTACCACTAGGTAGAAATAAGAGAAAAATTCGTTGACCGGAACAACCGGCACCGAAATTATACCAGAATATCTTCATTTTCATGGGGTAACGTATTTCACCGTTCCGGTCATATCTTATTTCACAACTTTTTTGCGTTTGAGGCATCTACGTATACGTTGTCTTCAAAACGAAACTTAAACTCAACACTTGCATAAAAAAGTTATACAACATTAGTACATATATCGTGATTTTGGTGATCGGAGAAGAGTAACTGAAGGCTGACCGTCCGATATGACCAGCATAACGAATTACGTGTGTGGGCAAAAATTCAGCTCCATCGGACAAAGATAAGGGCTCGATCCGTCCGGTCAATCGGCGCGGTCAAACCCCAAAACGGACGGAAACGGCTATTCGACCCTCCAAATCACGTAATCTGGCCGGACCTTCAACTGAGAATAGTTTCAAATCGACGAGACGCTTACGAGGATATAAAAATTTGGTAAAAAATAAATACCCGGGATAGGCCTACCACTAGGTAGAAATAAGAGAAAAATTCGTTGACCGGAAGAACCGGCACTGAAATTATACCGGAATATCTTCATTTTCACGGGGTGACGTATTTCACCGTTCCGGTCATATCTTATTTCATAACTTTTTTGCGTTTGAGGCATCTACGTATACGTTGTCTTCAAAACGAAACTTAAACTCAACACTTGCATCAAAAAGTTATACAACATTAGTACATATATCGTGATTTTGGTGATCGGAGAAGAGTAACTGAAGGCTGACCATCCGATATGACCAGCATAACGAATTACGTGTGTGGGCAAAAATTCAGCTCCATCGGACAAAGATAAGGGCTCGATCCGTCCGGTCAATCGGCGCGGTCAAACCCCAAAACGGACGGAAACGGCTATTCGACCCTCCAAATCACGTAATCTGGCCGGACCTTCAACTGAGAATAGTTTCAAATCGACGAGACGCTTACGAGGATATAAAAATTTGGTAAAAAATAAATACCCGGGATAGGCCTACCACTAGGTAGAAATAAGAGAAAAATTCGTTGACCGGAAGAACCGGCACCGAAATTATACCGGAATATCTTCATTTTCACGGGGTGACGTATTTCACCGTTCCGGTCATATCTTATTTCATAACTTTTTTGCGTTTGAGGCATCTACGTATACGTTGTCTTCAAAACGAAACTTAAACTCAACACTTGCATAAAAAAGTTATACAACATTAGTACATATATCGTGATTTTGGTGATCGGAGAAGAGTAACTGAAGGCTGACCGTCAGATATGACCAGCATAACGAATTACGTGGGTGGGCAAAAATTCAGCTCCATCGGACAACGATAAGGGCTCGATCCGTCCGGTCAATCGGCGCGGTCAAACCCCAAAACGGACGGAAACGGCTATTCGACCCTCCAAATCACGTAATCTGGCCGGACCTTCAACTGAGAATAGTTTCAAATCGACGAGACGCTTACGAGGATATAAAAATTTGGTAAAAAATAAATACCCGGGATAGGCCTACCACTAGGTAGAAATAAGAGAAAAATTCGTTGACCGGAACAACCGGCACCGAAATTATACCGGAATATCTTCATTTTCACGGGGTGACGTATTTCACCGTTCCGGTCATATCTTATTTCATAACTTTTTTGCGTTTGAGGCATCTACGTATACGTTGTCTTCAAAACGAAACTTAAACTCAACACTTGCATAAAAAAGTTATACAACATTAGTACATATATCGTGATTTTGGTGATCGGAGAAGAGTAACTGAAGGCTGACCGTCAGATATGACCAGCATAACGAATTACGTGGGTGGGCAAAAATTCAGCTCCATCGGACAACGATAAGGGCTCGATCCGTCCGGTCAATCGGCGCGGTCAAACCCCAAAACGGACGGAAACGGCTATTCGACCCTCCAAATCACGTAATCTGGCCGGACCTTCAACTGAGAATAGTTTCAAATCGACGAGACGCTTACGAGGATATAAAAATTTGGTAAAAAATAAATACCCGGGATAGGCCTACCACTAGGTAGAAATAAGAGAAAAATTCGTTGACCGGAAGAACCGGCACCGAAATTATACCGGAATATCTTCATTTTCACGGGGTGACGTATTTCACCGTTCCGGTCATATCTTATTTCATAACTTTTTTGCGTTTGAGGCATCTACGTATACGTTGTCTTCAAAACGAAACTTAAACTCAACACTTGCATAAAAAAGTTATACAACATTAGTACATATATCGTGATTTTGGTGATCGGAGAAGAGTAACTGAAGGCTGACCGTCAGATATGACCAGCATAACGAATTACGTGGGTGGGCAAAAATTGAGCTCCATCGGACAACGATAAGGGCTCGATCTGTCCGGTCAATCGGCTCGGTCAAACACCAAAACGGACGGAAACGGCTATTCGACCCTCCAAATCACGTAATCTGGCCGGACCTTCAACTGAGAATAGTTTCCAATCGACGAGACGCTTACGAGGATATAAAAATTTGGTAAAAAATAAATACCCGGGATAGGCCTACCACTAGGTAGAAATAAGAGAAAAATTCGTTGACCGGAACAACCGGCACCGAAATTATACCAGAATATCTTCATTTTCATGGGGTAACGTATTTCACCGTTCCGGTCATATCTTATTTCACAACTTTTTTGCGTTTGAGGCATCTACGTATACGTTGTCTTCAAAACGAAACTTAAACTCAACACTTGCATAAAAAAGTTATACAACATTAGTACATATATCGTGATTTTGGTGATCGGAGAAGAGTAACTGAAGGCTGACCGTCCGATATGACCAGCATAACGAATTACGTGTGTGGGCAAAAATTCAGCTCCATCGGACAAAGATAAGGGCTCGATCCGTCCGGTCAATCGGCGCGGTCAAACCCCAAAACGGACGGAAACGGCTATTCGACCCTCCAAATCACGTAATCTGGCCGGACCTTCAACTGAGAATAGTTTCAAATCGACGAGACGCTTACGAGGATATAAAAATTTGGTAAAAAATAAATACCCGGGATAGGCCTACCACTAGGTAGAAATAAGAGAAAAATTCGTTGACCGGAAGAACCGGCACTGAAATTATACCGGAATATCTTCATTTTCACGGGGTGACGTATTTCACCGTTCCGGTCATATCTTATTTCATAACTTTTTTGCGTTTGAGGCATCTACGTATACGTTGTCTTCAAAACGAAACTTAAACTCAACACTTGCATCAAAAAGTTATACAACATTAGTACATATATCGTGATTTTGGTGATCGGAGAAGAGTAACTGAAGGCTGACCGTCCGATATGACCAGCATAACGAATTACGTGTGTGGGCAAAAATTCAGCTCCATCGGACAAAGATAAGGGCTCGATCCGTCCGGTCAATCGGCGCGGTCAAACCCCAAAACGGATGGAAACGGCTATTCGACCCTCCAAATCACGTAATCTGGCCGGACCTTCAACTGAGAATAGTTTCAAATCGACGAGACGCTTACGAGGATATAAAAATTTGGTAAAAAATAAATACCCGGGATAGGCCTACCACTAGGTAGAAATAAGAGAAAAATTCGTTGACCGGAACAACCGGCACCGAAATTATACCGGAATATCTTCATTTTCACGGGGTGACGTATTTCACCGTTCCGGTCATATCTTATTTCATAACTTTTTTGCGTTTGAGGCATCTACGTATACGTTGTCTTCAAAACGAAACTTAAACTCAACACTTGCATAAAAAAGTTATACAACATTAGTACATATATCGTGATTTTGGTGATCGGAGAAGAGTAACTGAAGGCTGACCGTCAGATATGACCAGCATAACGAATTACGTGGGTGGGCAAAAATTCAGCTCTATCGGACAACGATAAGGGCTCGATCCGTCTGGTCAATCGGCGCGGTCAAACCCCAAAACGGACGGAAACGGCTATTCGACCCTCCAAATCACGTAATCTGGCCGGACCTTCAACTGAGAATAGTTTCAAATCGACGAGACGCTTACGAGGATATAAAAATTTGGTAAAAAATAAATACCCGGGATAGGCCTACCACTAGGTAGAAATAAGAGAAAAATTCGTTGACCGGAAGAACCGGCACTGAAATTATACCGGAATATCTTCATTTTCACGGGGTGACGTATTTCACCGTTCCGGTCATATCTTATTTCATAACTTTTTTGCGTTTGAGGCATCTACGTATACGTTGTCTTCAAAACGAAACTTAAACTCAACACTTACATCAAAAAGTTATACAACATTAGTACATATATCGTGATTTTGGTGATCGGAGAAGAGTAACTGAAGGCTGACCGTCAGATATGACCAGCATAACGAATTACGTGGGTGGGCAAAAATTGAGCTCCATCGGACAACGATAAGGGCTCGATCTGTCCGGTCAATCGGCTCGGTCAAACACCAAAACGGACGGAAACGGCTATTCGACCCTCCAAATCACGTAATCTGGCCGGACCTTCAACTGAGAATAGTTTCCAATCGACGAGACGCTTACGAGGATATAAAAATTTGGTAAAAAATAAATACCCGGGATAGGCCTACCACTAGGTAGAAATAAGAGAAAAATTCGTTGACCGGAACAACCGGCACCGAAATTATACCAGAATATCTTCATTTTCACGGGGTAACGTATTTCACCGTTCCGGTCATATCTTATTTCACAACTTTTTTGCGTTTGAGGCATCTACGTATACGTTGTCTTCAAAACGAAACTTAAACTCAACACTTGCATAAAAAAGTTATACAACATTAGTACATATATCGTGATTTTGGTGATCGGAGAAGAGTAACTGAAGGCTGACCGTCCTATATGACCAGCATAACGAATTACGTGTGTGGGCAAAAATTCAGCTCCATCGGACAAAGATAAGGGCTCGATCCGTCCGGTCAATCGGCGCGGTCAAACCCCAAAACGGACGGAAACGGCTATTCGACCCTCCAAATCACGTAATCTGGCCGGACCTTCAACTGAGAATAGTTTCAAATCGACGAGACGCTTACGAGGATATAAAAATTTGGTAAAAAATAAATACCCGGGATAGGCCTACCACTAGGTAGAAATAAGAGAAAAATTCGTTGACCGGAACAACCGGCACCGAAATTATACCAGAATATCTTCATTTTCATGGGGTAACGTATTTCACCGTTCCGGTCATATCTTATTTCACAACTTTTTTGCGTTTGAGGCATCTACGTATACGTTGTCTTCAAAACGAAACTTAAACTCAACACTTGCATAAAAAAGTTATACAACATTAGTACATATATCGTGATTTTGGTGATCGGAGAAGAGTAACTGAAGGCTGACCGTCCGATATGACCAGCATAACGAATTACGTGTGTGGGCAAAAATTCAGCTCCATCGGACAAAGATAAGGGCTCGATCCGTCCGGTCAATCGGCGCGGTCAAACCCCAAAACGGACGGAAACGGCTATTCGACCCTCCAAATCACGTAATCTGGCCGGACCTTCAACTGAGAATAGTTTCAAATCGACGAGACGCTTACGAGGATATAAAAATTTGGTAAAAAATAAATACCCGGGATAGGCCTACCACTAGGTAGAAATAAGAGAAAAATTCGTTGACCGGAAGAACCGGCACTGAAATTATACCGGAATATCTTCATTTTCACGGGGTGACGTATTTCACCGTTCCGGTCATATCTTATTTCATAACTTTTTTGCGTTTGAGGCATCTACGTATACGTTGTCTTCAAAACGAAACTTAAACTCAACACTTGCATCAAAAAGTTATACAACATTAGTACATATATCGTGATTTTGGTGATCGGAGAAGAGTAACTGAAGGCTGACCGTCCGATATGACCAGAATAACGAATTACGTGTGTGGGCAAAAATTCAGCTCCATCGGACAAAGATAAGGGCTCGATCCGTCCGGTCAATCGGCGCGGTCAAACCCCAAAACGGACGGAAACGGCTATTCGACCCTCCAAATCACGTAATCTGGCCGGACCTTCAACTGAGAATAGTTTCAAATCGACGAGACGCTTACGAGGATATAAAAATTTGGTAAAAAATAAATACCCGGGATAGGCCTACCACTAGGTAGAAATAAGAGAAAAATTCGTTGACCGGAACAACCGGCACCGAAATTATACCGGAATATCTTCATTTTCACGGGGTGACGTATTTCACCGTTCCGGTCATATCTTATTTCATAACTTTTTTGCGTTTGAGGCATCTACGTATACGTTGTCTTCAAAACGAAACTTAAACTCAACACTTGCATAAAAAAGTTATACAACATTAGTACATATATCGTGATTTTGGTGATCGGAGAAGAGTAACTGAAGGCTGACCGTCAGATATGACCAGCATAACGAATTACGTGGGTGGGCAAAAATTCAGCTCCATCGGACAACGATAAGGGCTCGATCCGTCCGGTCAATCGGCGCGGTCAAAACCCAAAACGGACGGAAACGGCTATTCGACCCTCCAAATCACGTAATCTGGCCGGACCTTCAACTGAGAATAGTTTCAAATCGACGAGACGCTTACGAGGATATAAAAATTTGGTAAAAAATAAATACCCGGGATAGGCCTACCACTAGGTAGAAATAAGAGAAAAATTCGTTGACCGGAAGAACCGGCACCGAAATTATACCGGAATATCTTCATTTTCACGGGGTGACGTATTTCACCGTTCCAGTCATATCTTATTTCATAACTTTTTTGCGTTTGAGGCATCTACGTATACGTTGTCTTCAAAACGAAACTTAAACTCAACACTTGCATAAAAAAGTTATACAACATTAGTACATATATCGTGATTTTGGTGATCGGAGAAGAGTAACTGAAGGCTGACCGTCAGATATGACCAGCATAACGAATTACGTGGGTGGGCAAAAATTCAGCTCTATCGGACAACGATAAGGGCTCGATCCGTCCGGTCAATCGGCGCGGTCAAACCCCAAAACGGACGGAAACGGCTATTCGACCCTCCAAATCACGTAATCTGGCCGGACCTTCAACAGAGAATAGTTTCAAATCGACGAGACGCTTACGAGGATATAAAAATTTGGTAAAAAATAAATACCCGGGATAGGCCTACCACTAGGTAGAAATAAGAGAAAAATTCGTTGACCGGAAGAACCGGCACTGAAATTATACCGGAATATCTTCATTTTCACGGGGTGACGTATTTCACCGTTCCGGTCATATCTTATTTCATAACTTTTTTGCGTTTGAGGCATCTACGTATACGTTGTCTTCAAAACGAAACTTAAACTCAACACTTACATCAAAAAGTTATACAACATTAGTACATATATCGTGATTTTGGTGATCGGAGAAGAGTAACTGAAGGCTGACCGTCAGATATGACCAGCATAACGAATTACGTGGGTGGGCAAAAATTGAGCTCCATCGGACAACGATAAGGGCTCGATCTGTCCGGTCAATCGGCTCGGTCAAACACCAAAACGGACGGAAACGGCTATTCGACCCTCCAAATCACGTAATCTGGCCGGACCTTCAACTGAGAATAGTTTCCAATCGACGAGACGCTTACGAGGATATAAAAATTTGGTAAAAAATAAATACCCGGGATAGGCCTACCACTAGGTAGAAATAAGAGAAAAATTCGTTGACCGGAACAACCGGCACCGAAATTATACCGGAATATCTTCATTTTCACGGGGTGACGTATTTCACCGTTCCGGTCATATCTTATTTCATAACTTTTTTGCGTTTGAGGCATCTACGTATACGTTGTCTTCAAAACGAAACTTAAACTCAACACTTGCATAAAAAAGTTATACAACATTAGTACATATATCGTGATTTTGGTGATCGGAGAAGAGTAACTGAAGGCTGACCGTCAGATATGACCAGCATAACGAATTACGTGGGTGGGCAAAAATTCAGCTCCATCGGACAACGATAAGGGCTCGATCCGTCCGGTCAATCGGCGCGGTCAAACCCCAAAACGGACGGAAACGGCTATTCGACCCTCCAAATCACGTAATCTGGCCGGACCTTCAACTGAGAATAGTTTCAAATCGACGAGACGCTTACGAGGATATAAAAATTTGGTAAAAAATAAATACCCGGGATAGGCCTACCACTAGGTAGAAATAAGAGAAAAATTCGTTGACCGGAACAACCGGCACCGAAATTATACCGGAATATCTTCATTTTCACGGGGTGACGTATTTCACCGTTCCGGTCATATCTTATTTCATAACTTTTTTGCGTTTGAGGCATCTACGTATACGTTGTCTTCAAAACGAAACTTAAACTCAACACTTGCATAAAAAAGTTATACAACATTAGTACATATATCGTGATTTTGGTGATCGGAGAAGAGTAACTGAAGGCTGACCGTCAGATATGACCAGCATAACGAATTACGTGGGTGGGCAAAAATTCAGCTCCATCGGACAACGATAAGGGCTCGATCCGTCCGGTCAATCGGCGCGGTCAAACCCCAAAACGGACGGAAACGGCTATTCGACCCTCCAAATCACGTAATCTGGCCGGACCTTCAACTGAGAATAGTTTCAAATCGACGAGACGCTTACGAGGATATAAAAATTTGGTAAAAAATAAATACCCGGGATAGGCCTACCACTAGGTAGAAATAAGAGAAAAATTCGTTGACCGGAAGAACCGGCACCGAAATTATACCGGAATATCTTCATTTTCACGGGGTGACGTATTTCACCGTTCCGGTCATATCTTATTTCATAACTTTTTTGCGTTTGAGGCATCTACGTATACGTTGTCTTCAAAACGAAACTTAAACTCAACACTTGCATAAAAAAGTTATACAACATTAGTACATATATCGTGATTTTGGTGATCGGAGAAGAGTAACTGAAGGCTGACCGTCAGATATGACCAGCATAACGAATTACGTGGGTGGGCAAAAATTGAGCTCCATCGGACAACGATAAGGGCTCGATCTGTCCGGTCAATCGGCTCGGTCAAACACCAAAACGGACGGAAACGGCTATTCGACCCTCCAAATCACGTAATCTGGCCGGACCTTCAACTGAGAATAGTTTCCAATCGACGAGACGCTTACGAGGATATAAAAATTTGGTAAAAAATAAATACCCGGGATAGGCCTACCACTAGGTAGAAATAAGAGAAAAATTCGTTGACCGGAACAACCGGCACCGAAATTATACCAGAATATCTTCATTTTCATGGGGTAACGTATTTCACCGTTCCGGTCATATCTTATTTCACAACTTTTTTGCGTTTGAGGCATCTACGTATACGTTGTCTTCAAAACGAAACTTAAACTCAACACTTGCATAAAAAAGTTATACAACATTAGTACATATATCGTGATTTTGGTGATCGGAGAAGAGTAACTGAAGGCTGACCGTCCGATATGACCAGCATAACGAATTACGTGTGTGGGCAAAAATTCAGCTCCATCGGACAAAGATAAGGGCTCGATCCGTCCGGTCAATCGGCGCGGTCAAACCCCAAAACGGACGGAAAAGGCTATTCGACCCTCCAAATCACGTAATCTGGCCGGACCTTCAACTGAGAATAGTTTCAAATCGACGAGATGCTTACGAGGATATAAAAATTTGGTAAAAAATAAATACCCGGGATAGGCCTACCACTAGGTAGAAATAAGAGAAAAATTCGTTGACCGGAAGAACCGGCACTGAAATTATACCGGAATATCTTCATTTTCACGGGGTGACGTATTTCACCGTTCCGGTCATATCTTATTTCATAACTTTTTTGCGTTTGAGGCATCTACGTATACGTTGTCTTCAAAACGAAACTTAAACTCAACACTTGCATCAAAAAGTTATACAACATTAGTACATATATCGTGATTTTGGTGATCGGAGAAGAGTAACTGAAGGCTGACCATCCGATATGACCAGCATAACGAATTACGTGTGTGGGCAAAAATTCAGCTCCATCGGACAAAGATAAGGGCTCGATCCGTCCGGTCAATCGGCGCGGTCAAACCCCAAAACGGACGGAAACGGCTATTCGACCCTCCAAATCACGTAATCTGGCCGGACCTTCAACTGAGAATAGTTTCAAATCGACGAGACGCTTACGAGGATATAAAAATTTGGTAAAAAATAAATACCCGGGATAGGCCTACCACTAGGTAGAAATAAGAGAAAAATTCGTTGACCGGAACAACCGGCACCGAAATTATACCGGAATATCTTCATTTTCACGGGGTGACGTATTTCACCGTTCCGGTCATATCTTATTTCATAACTTTTTTGCGTTTGAGGCATCTACGTATACGTTGTCTTCAAAACGAAACTTAAACTCAACACTTGCATAAAAAAGTTATACAACATTAGTACATATATCGTGATTTTGGTGATCGGAGAAGAGTAACTGAAGGCTGACCGTCAGATATGACCAGCATAACGAATTACGTGGGTGGGCAAAAATTCAGCTCCATCGGACAACGATAAGGGCTCGATCCGTCCGGTCAATCGGCGCGGTCAAACCCCAAAACGGACGGAAACGGCTATTCGACCCTCCAAATCACGTAATCTGGCCGGACCTTCAACTGAGAATAGTTTCAAATCGACGAGACGCTTACGAGGATATAAAAATTTGGTAAAAAATAAATACCCGGGATAGGCCTACCACTAGGTAGAAATAAGAGAAAAATTCGTTGACCGGAACAACCGGCACCGAAATTATACCGGAATATCTTCATTTTCACGGGGTGACGTATTTCACCGTTCCGGTCATATCTTATTTCATAACTTTTTTGCGTTTGAGGCATCTACGTATACGTTGTCTTCAAAACGAAACTTAAACTCAACACTTGCATAAAAAAGTTATACAACATTAGTACATATATCGTGATTTTGGTGATCGGAGAAGAGTAACTGAAGGCTGACCGTCAGATATGACCAGCATAACGAATTACGTGGGTGGGCAAAAATTCAGCTCCATCGGACAACGATAAGGGCTCGATCCGTCCGGTCAATCGGCGCGGTCAAACCCCAAAACGGACGGAAACGGCTATTCGACCCTCCAAATCACGTAATCTGGCCGGACCTTCAACTGAGAATAGTTTCAAATCGACGAGACGCTTACGAGGATATAAAAATTTGGTAAAAAATAAATACCCGGGATAGGCCTACCACTAGGTAGAAATAAGAGAAAAATTCGTTGACCGGAAGAACCGGCACCGAAATTATACCGGAATATCTTCATTTTCACGGGGTGACGTATTTCACCGTTCCGGTCATATCTTATTTCATAACTTTTTTGCGTTTGAGGCATCTACGTATACGTTGTCTTCAAAACGAAACTTAAACTCAACACTTGCATAAAAAAGTTATACAACATTAGTACATATATCGTGATTTTGGTGATCGGAGAAGAGTAACTGAAGGCTGACCGTCAGATATGACCAGCATAACGAATTACGTGGGTGGGCAAAAATTGAGCTCCATCGGACAACGATAAGGGCTCGATCTGTCCGGTCAATCGGCTCGGTCAAACACCAAAACGGACGGAAACGGCTATTCGACCCTCCAAATCACGTAATCTGGCCGGACCTTCAACTGAGAATAGTTTCCAATCGACGAGACGCTTACGAGGATATAAAAATTTGGTAAAAAATAAATACCCGGGATAGGCCTACCACTAGGTAGAAATAAGAGAAAAATTCGTTGACCGGAACAACCGGCACCGAAATTATACCAGAATATCTTCATTTTCATGGGGTAACGTATTTCACCGTTCCGGTCATATCTTATTTCACAACTTTTTTGCGTTTGAGGCATCTACGTATACGTTGTCTTCAAAACGAAACTTAAACTCAACACTTGCATAAAAAAGTTATACAACATTAGTACATATATCGTGATTTTGGTGATCGGAGAAGAGTAACTGAAGGCTGACCGTCCGATATGACCAGCATAACGAATTACGTGTGTGGGCAAAAATTCAGCTCCATCGGACAAAGATAAGGGCTCGATCCGTCCGGTCAATCGGCGCGGTCAAACCCCAAAACGGACGGAAACGGCTATTCGACCCTCCAAATCACGTAATCTGGCCGGACCTTCAACTGAGAATAGTTTCAAATCGACGAGACGCTTACGAGGATATAAAAATTTGGTAAAAAATAAATACCCGGGATAGGCCTACCACTAGGTAGAAATAAGAGAAAAATTCGTTGACCGGAAGAACCGGCACTGAAATTATACCGGAATATCTTCATTTTCACGGGGTGACGTATTTCACCGTTCCGGTCATATCTTATTTCATAACTTTTTTGCGTTTGAGGCATCTACGTATACGTTGTCTTCAAAACGAAACTTAAACTCAACACTTGCATCAAAAAGTTATACAACATTAGTACATATATCGTGATTTTGGTGATCGGAGAAGAGTAACTGAAGGCTGACCATCCGATATGACCAGCATAACGAATTACGTGTGTGGGCAAAAATTCAGCTCCATCGGACAAAGATAAGGGCTCGATCCGTCCGGTCAATCGGCGCGGTCAAACCCCAAAACGGACGGAAACGGCTATTCGACCCTCCAAATCACGTAATCTGGCCGGACCTTCAACTGAGAATAGTTTCAAATCGACGAGACGCTTACGAGGATATAAAAATTTGGTAAAAAATAAATACCCGGGATAGGCCTACCACTAGGTAGAAATAAGAGAAAAATTCGTTGACCGGAACAACCGGCACCGAAATTATACCGGAATATCTTCATTTTCACGGGGTGACGTATTTCACCGTTCCGGTCATATCTTATTTCATAACTTTTTTGCGTTTGAGGCATCTACGTATACGTTGTCTTCAAAACGAAACTTAAACTCAACACTTGCATAAAAAAGTTATACAACATTAGTACATATATCGTGATTTTGGTGATCGGAGAAGAGTAACTGAAGGCTGACCGTCAGATATGACCAGCATAACGAATTACGTGGGTGGGCAAAAATTCAGCTCCATCGGACAACGATAAGGGCTCGATCCGTCCGGTCAATCGGCGCGGTCAAACCCCAAAACGGACGGAAACGGCTATTCGACCCTCCAAATCACGTAATCTTGCCGGACCTTCAACTGAGAATAGTTTCAAATCGACGAGACGCTTACGAGGATATAAAAATTTGGTAAAAAATAAATACCCGGGATAGGCCTACCACTAGGTAGAAATAAGAGAAAAATTCGTTGACCGGAAGAACCGGCACCGAAATTATACCGGAATATCTTCATTTTCACGGGGTGACGTATTTCACCGTTCCAGTCATATCTTATTTCATAACTTTTTTGCGTTTGAGGCATCTACGTATACGTTGTCTTCAAAACGAAACTTAAACTCAACACTTGCATAAAAAAGTTATACAACATTAGTACATATATCGTGATTTTGGTGATCGGAGAAGAGTAACTGAAGGCTGACCGTCAGATATGACCAGCATAACGAATTACGTGGGTGGGCAAAAATTCAGCTCTATCGGACAACGATAAGGGCTCGATCCGTCCGGTCAATCGGCGCGGTCAAACCCCAAAACGGACGGAAACGGCTATTCGACCCTCCAAATCACGTAATCTGGCCGGACCTTCAACTGAGAATAGTTTCAAATCGACGAGACGCTTACGAGGATATAAAAATTTGGTAAAAAATAAATACCCGGGATAGGCCTACCACTAGGTAGAAATAAGAGAAAAATTCGTTGACCGGAAGAACCGGCACCGAAATTATACCGGAATATCTTCATTTTCACGGGGTGACGTATTTCACCGTTCCGGTCATATCTTATTTCATAACTTTTTTGCGTTTGAGGCATCTACGTATACGTTGTCTTCAAAACGAAACTTAAACTCAACACTTGCATAAAAAAGTTATACAACATTAGTACATATATCGTGATTTTGGTGATCGGAGAAGAGTAACTGAAGGCTGACCGTCAGATATGACCAGCATAACGAATTACGTGGGTGGGCAAAAATTCAGCTCCATCGGACATCGATGAGGGCTCGATCTGTCCGGTCAATCGGCGCGGTCAAACCCCAAAACGGACGGAAACGGCTATTCGACCCTCCAAATCACGTAATCTGGCCGGACCTTCAACTAAGAATAGTTTCCAATCGACGAGACGCTTACGAGGATATAAAAATTTGGTAAAAAATAAATACCCGGGATAGGCCTACCACTAGGTAGAAATAAGAGAAAAATTCGTTGACCGGAACAACCGGCACCGAAATTATACCAGAAGATCTTCATTTTCACGGGGTAACGTATTTCACCGTTCCGGTCATATCTTATTTCACAACTTTTTTGCGTTTGAGGCATCTACGTATACGTTGTCTTCAAAACGAAACTTAAACTCAACACTTGCATAAAAAAGTTATACAACATTAGTACATATATCGTGATTTTGGTGATCGGAGAAGAGTAACTGAAGGCTGACCGTCAGATATGACCAGCATAACGAATTACATGGCTGGGAAAAAATTCAGCTCCATCGGACAAAGATAAGGGCTCGATCCGTCCGGTCAATCGGCGCGGTCAAACCCCAAAACGGACGGAAACGGCTATTCGACCCTCCAAATCACGTAATCTGGCCGGACCTTCAACTGAGAATAGTTTCCAATCGACGAGACGCTTACGAGGATATAAAAATTTGGTAAAAAATAAATACCCGGGATAGGCCTACCACTAGGTAGAAATAAGAGAAAAATTCGTTGACCGGAACAACCGGCACCGAAATTATACCGGAATATCTTCATTTTCACGGGGTGACGTATTTCACCGTTCCGGTCATATCTTATTTCACAACTTTTTTGCGTTTGTGGCATCTACGTATACGTTGTCTTCAAAACGAAACTTAAACTCAACACTTGCATAAAAAAGTTATACAACATTAGTACATATATCGTGATTTTGGTGATCGGAGAAGAGTAACTGAAGGCTGACCGTCAGATATGACCAGCATAACTAATTACGTGGGTGGGCAAAAATTCAGCTCCATCGGACAAAGATAAGGGCTCGATCCGTCCGGTCAATCGGCGCGGTCAAACCCCAAAACGGACGGAAACGGCTATTCGACCCTCCAAATCACGTAATCTGGCCGGACCTTCAACTGAGAATAGTTTCCAATCGACGAGACGCTTACGGGGCTATAAAAATAAAAAACATTTCCTTAAAATTTAAATGTGCTTTATTTATTTTAATTATTCGGATTATCTTGGCCGACGAATTACCCTAATTTCGTCGGCCAATATGATACTTGGGCGACGATATTTATTAAACTCGTCGCCCAAGGGTAAAAATAAAAAATCCTTTACAATGAAATTTAAATGTGTTTTATTTTATTTTAATTATTCATATTACTCTTGGCCGACGAAATTAGGGTAATTTCGTCGGCCAATATTATACTTGGGCGACGATATTTGTTAAATTCGTCGCCCAAGGGTAAAAATAAAAAATCCTGTACAATGAAATTTAAATGTGTTTTATTTTATTTTAATTATTCATATTACTCTTGGCCGACGAAATTAGGGTAATTCGTCGGTCAAGATGTTATTAGGCCGACGAAACGGCCAAGCAAAAATAAAAAAATAAAACACTTAGGCGACGATATATTTGAGTTTCGTCGCCTAAGGATTAAAAAACACTTAGGCGACGACAAAATATAGTTGTCGCCGAAGAATAAAAACTTAGGCGACGATTTCGTCGCCCTAGTTTCTATATTAGGCGACAAAATTTAGCCTTAGGCGACGATTTTTGATTTAGTCGCTTAAAGTGGAACTTTAGGCGACGATTTTTTTTCCTTAGGCGACGATTTTTTTTTTTCGTCGCCTAAGTTTCCTCTTAGGCGACGAAAAAAAAAATCGTCGCCCGGTTTTTTAAGTTTCGTCGCCTAAAGCTTTATTTTTGGTAGTGGAACGATCCATCATCTATGAACGATCATACATCATGACCCATAAAATGAAGAAATAGCTCCTAGTCTATTAATCCTTACTATGTCTAACCTGGTAAGTTTTCACGTGTTCAGTCAAAAATTGTTGCAAAGGTCCACTCATGGTGGTGCCCTTTAGTTAATTTCTTTAAGTTTCAACCTTGTGACCATACTCCCCTTATTGGAACACAAAAGCTTTGATTTATCATAAAGTGTTAGCGGAGTTTCAAACGTACGTAACATCTGTCAATCTCTGATTGACATCATTTATGGTTGAGATTGTGTTTATATCTGATCGTCTTCGAGCTCCCAACTTTCATTCTTGCTTAATGAAAACATCCTAGGCAAATGATTTAGAAGTTGTTCGCCTTACATATATCCAAGAATTTTACCTCTACTATGCAATATGAATGCCCCGACTGGCCTGTCAATCATTACTTTGATACCAAAGGCCAACAGAACATGACTAAAATCATATGATGTTATCCCATGCTAATGTATTCAGAACGTAGGCTTGCTTTAAACACTCTAATTTCTTCAAAGTAACAGCACCAGAGGCACGACCTGGCTAATGTAGAGCAAGACTGTATCTTTGGTAGAAAGGACCAGCCTCCCGATGCGCACCTAAAGGCGGACCAGTCGACCTGGTTTTGGCCACAATCGTCAGCGCGCGGGCGAGAGGTAACTAGCGAGCAAAGAGAAAATGAGATGTTGCGGGCGTGCCACCTCGCAGACGAGGAAGGGTTGTATGGGTACGAGATCTTGATTTCTGACCAGGCGAAGGGGGTTTCCAGGTGCCATCTCAGATGAGAATTTACGAGTACAAGGAAAATCGATACTCACGGTAGGACGCGAGCAGAGCAACTATAAGGAATCAGGGTGATCGGGGACGAGTCCAGGAGGGCTTTGAGAAAACCTAGGCGGTGGTGCGCTTAGGGTTAGGTTTTCGAGTAGCTCGAAGGGTAACTGGGTTGCAGTTTGTAAAGAGATTGTCTTTGAGTTATTGTTGTAAAAGTTGTGTGTAGAGAGACTGCTTCAAGTCTCCTTATATAGAAGCTCGACTTGCGGTAGAAGAAAGATAAACAGTCCAAATCGGACTATGAAACCCTAATACCACAAGGACACTGCTAACCCGCGCGTACCAAACATCTTATGACACATGTCCAGTCTACACACTCTACATGGATTTTTGCTTCCGCGTTGCTCCATTAAAAACTCCTATGCAAACTGGAATTAGGAATATCCTTATCCCGCGGGGTGTCACAGACTCAAACCATCTCGCGGGCCTTTCTAGGTCGCGGGCCAAAAGAGGGCTTTTTAATTAATAAGGGCCACATGGATTGGCCCAAAGCGTGTCAAAAACTGGTGAGAGTCTTCAACGATTAATGTGATGCATGCTGACTCCGCCTATGCCTTCCTTGCGGAACCTCCCACGCGAGCTAGCTCGCCAGCTCCCCCCGATGTACTGCCTCACCCGCGTGAAGTGTCAATCTCACCTCACCTACGCGAAGTCAGTTAGTAATTCCGTGTGAAGTCATTCCGTGCGCGAGCTATGTAGTTCGCGTGAAGTCCATTCCGCCCACGAGATCTGTAATCCGCGCGAAGTGACTGGGGCTCGCCGGTTGTGACGTGGATGAAGAATGTAACTAATATTCACCTGGACATTTTACAGTCCAGTAAAGTATTATTACTTGGACAAAAATGCCCTCTGGCTCAAACATTGCCCCTAGGTCTTGAGCTTTGAGACTAAACGAAAAGATCTTATTGAACATATCACAACGATTCAAGATTTGGAAGATGCTGACGTCTTGGCACCCTTGTGACCTTCATTTCATGGAGGATCAAAGTTTTGAGGTATGCGTTCCCAACTACCTCGTGAGACAACTTACTTCTATCTAAGGAGTGCTCTACTTACTACGTAGCGAGGAAGTATGTATCTTGATGTAAGGTTAGCGAAGCGAACTGCGTTATCTTGTTGTTGAACATCTGATTGGCGAGGCGAATCATTAGGAGACACGAACCGAGCCAGGCTGTAAGGGAAACTCAAGAGGCTTTGGATATGGATGTCGGATGGTGCTTGCAAGAGATAACCGTTGGTAGGTGAGGCTTCCCGATAGGTGCAAAGGGTAGATTCCCGGTGGGTAAATGGAGTTGTCCATGCATTGGTTCTCATGCCGCATAAGAAGGTGTCCCGTTGATCTGGAATTCGGATATCCTTCTGCCCTTAAAAGCAAACCCAACAGCAAGAGGGAGATGAAGCTTTGATCACAGACTACTTGAACATTTGAAACACATGGGACCGAGTTTCACCGGGAGATTAAACTACTTCCGGGAAGGACTTCTTCTGGACATAATGAGATGGGTGTCCATAGTAGTTGGGCAGTAGTTGGGGTGCCGAGATACGCACCGTTCGAGAGCAGCACTACCAGAAGAAAGGCTTTAGCCGATGAAAAAAAAAAACCAAGCCGACGAAGCATTTTTTCTTTCGTCGGCTATGGTAAACTTTAGCCGACGACAAAAAACTTTCGTCGGCTAAAGAATTTATTTCGTCGGCTAAAGTTCACAAACTATGGCCGACGAAATATTTAAAAGTTTAGCCGACGAAATTAATATGTCATCGGCTAAACAAATTAATATTTCTGTTATTTTATATGAATTTTGGTGATATATGAACAGGAAATTAGTATGGTTTAAACCTTCTGTTTTAGGGTTTGTATTTTTTTACTTAATCCAACGAAATACAACATAATTCGTCGGCCTAAACCATCTTAGCCGACGAATTATATTAAAAGTCGTCGGCTAAACCAGTCTTAGCCAACGAAAAATACTAGACGTCGTCGGCTAAAAGAACTTATAGCTGACGAAATACCCTAATATTTCGTCGGCTTCATTAATTTTTTTTTATTACATACTATAGCCGACGAAAAATACTAGACGTCGTCGGCTAAAAGAACTTATAGCCGACGAAATACCCTAATATTTCGTCGGCTTTATTATTTTTTTTACATTTACATACTATAGCCGACGAAAAATTAGGGTATTTCGTCGGCTTTATTATTATTTTTTTTATTACATACTATAGCCAAAGAAAAATACTAGACGTCGTCGGCTAAAAGAACTTATAGCCGACGAAATATTAGGGTATTTCGTCGGCTAAACCGAAAACTTTTTCTGTTACATACTATAGCCCTATCTTCGGTGGTTATTTTGCGTAAAATTTTTATACGACTTATTGTGTCTCATCGATTTAAAAATATTTTCAGTTGAAGGTCCGGCCAAAATACGAAATTTAGACGGTCCAACGACCTTTTTCGTGCATTTAGGGGTTTGACTTACGAGATTGACCGTCCGGATCGAGCACTTAACCTTGTCGGATCAAGTTGAATTTTTTCCCATACATGTATTTTATCATGATGGTCAGATCTGACCGTCGGATTTCCTTTTCTCAAGTTTGATCATCACAATCACAACATGCGTACTAATGTTGTATAACTTGTTTACCAAGTGTTAAGTAAATGTTCCGTTTCAAAAACAAATTACACGTAGAACCTTCAAACGTAAAAAAGTTGTGAAATAAGACATGACCAGAATGGTGAAATACGTCTACGGTTGAAAAATCACGGTATTCCGGTCATGTCTCGGTGCCGATAGTTGCGGTCAATGCAATTTTCCGTTCTTTCTCCCTATGGGTAGCCCTATCTTCGGTGGTTATTTTGCGTAAAATTTTTATACGACTTATTGTGTCTCATCGATTTGAAAATATTTTCAGTTGAAGGTCCGGCCAAAATACGTAATTTAGACAGTCCAATGACCTTTTCCGTGCGTTTAGTGGTTTGACTTAACGGATTGACCGTCCGGATCGAGCCCTTAACCTTGTCGGATCAAGTTGAATTTTTTCCCATACATGTATTTTATCATGATGGTTAGATCTGACGGTCGGATTTTCGTTCTAAAGTTTGATCATCACGAGCAGCAGTCACAGTTTGACGAATGTATAAAAAGTTATAAAGCCGACGAATTTAAAAGGTTATAGCCGACGAAATAATTATTTCGTCGGCTAAAATGTTATGTTAGTCGACAAAATTATTACCTTTAGCCGACGAAATCATTTTTTCGTCGGCTAAAGTGTTCGGGTATAACCCCGCTCGACTGGTTGTAAACCCTAGCCTCCTTTTCCTCTCCCTCTCCGAATTTCCCCTCCTCCGCCTCCGCTCACTCTCCCGGTCTCGGCCTCCGCTCCCTCTCCCTCTCCGCCTCCGCTCCCTCTCCCTCTCCGCCCGGCCTCCGCCTCCTCTCCCTCTCCCTCTCCCGGTCTCGGCCTCCGCTCTCTCTCCCTCTCCGCCCGGCCTCCGCTCCCTCTCTCTCTCCCTCTCCGCCCGGCCTCCGCCTCCTCTCCCTCTCCCTCTCCCTGTCTCGGCCTCCTCCTCCTCCTGCGGCCTCCTCCTCCTCCTCCTCCTCCTCCTCCTCCTGCTCCGGCCTCCTCTTGCTGCTGCTCCGGTCCTCTTCCTGCTGCTGCTCCGGTCCTCTCTCCTCCTCCTCGAGTACGTTTTTGAGCTTTAGTAATTTTATTTTGTGTTTGCTTTTATTTTCCGGTTAATTGCAATGTTGTGGTGTTGTTAGGAAGTGTATATTTGTATTTAGGAAGTGTATATTGTTATTTAATAAGTGTATATTTGTATTTAGTATTTAGGAAATGTATATATTTGTTTTGTATTTTGAAGTGTATATTTTTATTTATGAAGTGTATATTTAGGAAGTGTATATTTTTATTTATGAAATGTATATTTAGGAAGTGTATATGTGTAAAATTTAGGAAGTGAAAATTAGTATTTAGGAAGTGTATATATTTTTTTCATTTTTTAAATGAGTTTGCATTTTTTGATTTTGTGGCCTTGATTCAAATTAATATTTTAAATAGGATGAGCGGTAATATTAGATCGACGAAGGGTTCGAAGGGCCAAAGGTCCGTATCGTCTGAGGGAACCTCTAGCAACCCTCAGACGTCGTTTCAGGGCCTCATGACAGCTAGACATGCGAGCCTTCTGCAGACGGCGCAGAGGCAGCCGGAGGTACCCCCTTCATCGAGGCAACGGGGCAGTTATTTGCTCAGCCTCAGACGGAGGTGTCTGCACCCCGTATGCCTGAGATACAACGGGCGCCCACTCCAGCTCCTACTTCTTCGGATAGTGGGTCATCTGGGGTACAGATGCCGCCGCCTCACCTATTCCTTCCGCGGATCATACCGGCCATACCTGTAGTCGATGACTCAGGGACGTCGATATATCCACTGCCCCCGCCAGTGGCTCCATCAGCGGCGTACCAGTTCGTGCCTTTTGATACGCCTCTTATTTCCGCGAGGGTATCATCATCGGAGGCGGAATCCGTCGCGTCCGCCTCCTCGCCCTCAGGTAATGAAAGATGAATGATGTGTTTTCTTATAATTCTCTGATTTTAATAATCAATTTGGTTTATCATGTGATAGGCACCGTCGGAGCGAAGCCGGCAAAAAAGAAGAGAGGCCCCGTCACAGGGAAGGCTCTCGAGAAGATCGTCGGTACCTCAGGGAGGATTGTCATCGGTACTGACGGGGATGGCGACGTAGTATCGGGCGGGAAGTTAAGGACGTACTCCGGCCGCGTGGGAGCGCTCATTAGGGATAGAGTCCCTATGTTGTGGTCAGACTGGGGCGAGGTCCCGCAGGAGGTTAAGGACATGGTCCACAACGCGATGTCGGTCAGTTTATAAAATGTCTGAATAATATTATGTATTACATTGTAGATTTCTGGAAAAACTAAACTAATAAACGGTTAAATGCAGGTGTGGTTTGAGGTTCCCGAGCCCTTGAAGAGCAGCTGGGCGGACTTTGTGCATGGGGGAAGGTACGTTGGGAAATTAATGAAAAAACAAAACTGTATGTCATTAATAATAATTCTAATATTTTTGTTGTATCTGTAGGTACAAGGAGTGGAAGAACGAGTTGCGGACCCATTGGACTACGCACGGGAACGCACATTCTGCTACCCCTGCTGTGTTCCAGTACAGAGAGTATGAGTGGCGTTGGCTTCTGACATCAGAATTCAACAACCCTCGTAAACAGGTATTTAAATAAATTAGTTAGTTAATTTATCATTAAGTACGTGCGTTTTAAAATATTTTACTAATAGTTTACTTTTTTCTTTGAAGGCGGTTTCCCGGGTGAACGCTCAGAACCGGTAACGCAACACAAGGAACCATCATGCCGGTTCTAAACCGTTCACTGTCTTCATGGACGAGGCGGCCAGGGAACATCCAGAGGTCAACCAGTACGTCTATACGTACGAGAGGGCATATCCTGACTCCCAGGAGGATATAGTAAGTACTCTTTCCTTTTTACGGAATTTTTAATTTTACTTATATATATGTCAAAATGTTAATTAATAATTTTTTCCCTATCCAATTAGGCAAAGGTGAGGGAGGCTAGTGACGAGATGATGAGTGCTATAGTGAGGGAGACATGGCCGGACACGCAGGAGGAAGAGATGTCCGAAGCCATTTTCCGGATCGACACTTCAGATCCGAGGGTTGGGGCGAGGATCATGGGCACAGCCTTCCCACTGCGAGAAAACAACTTCTACTGCCGGGGTCTAGGAAAGAAGGGCCAGGGGGTCCTGAAGACCACTCCAGGATTTCAACGAAAGGCAGCCTCGACCAACAGCAGGACGACTCAGCTAGAGTCAGAAGTTGAGAGACTACGGGAACAGCATGCCGCTCATGCTGCTCAGGCCGCCCAGATCGCCGAATATAGAGCCTTTACTAGAGCCCTACATGCCGCCCAGCAGGCCCAGCAACAGCAGATGTTCCAGTACTTCCAGGATTTTACAGCTGCCCAGCAACAGGGACTTCCACCTCCGCCCATGTTTGCGCCTATAGAGTTACCTCTGCCGCCCATGCAATCTCCTCACCAGCAGGCTCGAGATTCAGATATTGATTTAGACCATCTAGATTTTGTGTAGTTGATATCTTATATAGTTTTATGTGCTTCTTGTTGGTTATATATATGGAATTGTTTTGGTGTATTTTGCAGCTTGCTTGGAATGGTAATTTTAGAATTTCGTGTATTTTTTTATTGGAATGGCGTTATAGCCGACGAAACATGCCACAATTCGTCGGCTATAATTTTTTTTTTCCAAAGGGTTTAGCCGACGAATTATGGCATGTTTCGTCGGCTAAACACTACTAGAGCCGACGAAACAGACTCTATGTCGTCAGCTATAGTTATTTTTAAATATTTTAATTATATACTTAAGCCGACGAATATCTCTGTTCCGTCGGCTAAAGTCTGTGAGTAAAGCCGACGAATATTCTGTTCGTCTGCTTAAGTCTGAGAGTATAGACGACGACATAGGACGTCGTCGGCTAAAGTCTGGAACAATAGCCGACAAAAAATAGTTCGTCGGCTAAAGTCTGGAACAATAGCTGACAAAAAATAGTCCGTCGGCTAAAGTCGGACAATAGCCGACGACGGTCTTTAGATTCGTCGGCTAAAGCCATCACCGACGACCCTTTCCCGACGACACTATAGCCGACGAAGGCTCGTCAGCTAAGGTCTTAGCCGACGAATTAGGATAATAGGCCGACGAAAATTTTTCGTCGGCTAAAGTACTTGTCCTGGTAGTGCAGATGAGTGTCCTCTTACTCTCATCGATAGATAGGACTATGTGATCATCACCAAATAAGTTCATGCCATTCCTATTCCCTGACCCTAACCATCAGGAACCGACGATTCATTCCTGGCAGTTGTTGCCTGCTGGGAGGATGACGCGACCTTATGTACCGTTGTGCTCCCGAAAGAGATGTATCATTGTGCTCCTGATAGCGGGCTCCCGATACACTAGCAGATTTCATCTTTATACCGGAGAGTTGTTTTCGGGTTCCGGACCAAGATAGGTGTTGATGTCATAATTTGGTTCGACAACGAAACATGCTCAACATATATGAGTTTATAAGTAATGGCCCGCCAGCGAGATCGCATAGTAAAGATCGCATGAGGACTTCGCATGGAATCAAGAAGTGGCTTCCTATAGAAATAGTCCGCAAGGCGAGATGGCTTCGCACAAGAGAGACCCAGGAAGGACAGAGAGGCGGAGTCCGCATGCAAGTGGAGGCGAGGCGAGATGGCTTCGCGTAGGAGACTCCGTGGAAGACCATGAAGTGGAGTCTGCATGCATGTAAAGGCGAGGCGAGATGACTTCGGACACTGGAGACTCCGCGAAGAAGCAAGAGGCGGAGTCCGCATCAGCCAACCTCATTCCACGTCCGCGCGGTGGCACGCCCCGCATCCTTTCCTGGGCAGTGTTTGACCAGCTAGCTGCAATCGTCAACTGGTTTAACAGGATCAACTGGCTCCCTGGGTGATCGTTCAAGAAAGGAGACACGTTCTCCTGGTGATATCTACCAACAAGATAACAGAGCTGTCTGGTATGCTGACCACCCACTCGTTGATGAAACCAACAGGTGATAGAGTTGTTTCTTGCTTGAACTCCGATCGTCGGATCTGTGAACTGTCCCAACCTGGCCACCTGTCAAATCAGCGGGTTGTCAAATTCATAGAGGCCTGGTGAGTAACTCCTTCAGGAGTAGGAGGTTGGACTCCTGTCCGGATGATCTCGGTGGCTTGTGCTCTACGGCATGGTGTACAAATCAACTTCTCGGTGCCTATAACAACTCTTTGGAGCTCAATTTCGCTAAATGTAATGTTATTATTTAGGGCCTCTGGGATAGGCCCCAAACTTGTATTTGTCTGTTGCTTCGACTTTGCACGTTTATGATGAAATGGAATAGAGAAACAAAGAAATTAGCACGTAAAAAATGTTTTATTTAGGGCCTCCGCCTCTAGAATAGGCCTCAATCTTATACTGGTCTGTTAGTTAGACCTCGCACATTTACAAAGAAATGAACTAACTTATCTCTCGGGTTGCCCCCTAATGGGAGGCGGTGGAGTGCTATCGCGGAGGCGGTGGAGTGCTATCGCGAAGGCGCGGAGCACTATGAACAGTAGTGGGGTCACGAGGATGTGGAGGATCCGCGCGCTCCCAAACGCGAGCAATATGGCGCTTTAAGAAATGACCATTAATAGGATTGGAATGGAGTGTTCTGGCAAGGTAGCACAAGTGGTATACCCCCTTGGGCAATAGGCGATGAATGATAAAGGGTCCTTGCCACCGCGCGGACCACTTCCCGCGGCCTTCGGTCTTCTCGCCCAATGGTAGCACTGCTCGCCATACTGCTTGGCCCTCGGCAAAGCTCCGTCCGTGGGTAACCTTATCATAGGACCGTGCAACGCGCTGCTTCTCAAGGATGAAATTGTTGAAAGCAGTGATGCGGTGTTCGTCGAGGTTTTCAAGCTCTTGCCACATCGCCTGGACGTAATCGTCACCAAGCAATTGGTGCTGTTCCTGGACGCGAAGCGAGGCGACGTGAACCTCAAGGGGAAGGACGGCGTCATGGCCAAACATGAGAGCATAGGGGGTGGTATCTGTCGAACCACGCTTGGAGGTACGGTAGGCCCACAAAGTATGATAAAGCTCTAGATTACAGACACGGAGGTTCAACTCTAGCATCTTACGCAAGATACTGAGGATAACTTTGTTCGTATTCAGCCTGATTATTTGTACATATAAAATGCAGCTGGAAGGAGTAGGAAAACCGGTCTCCTGCAGGATTCTCGATGGCGATCCCAGCACCTGCAGCGAGTTCAGTGCGCAATCCATCAAAGTAAAGAGTTCATGGAGTAAGGGAAACTACGGTGAACTCCAACTTGTGGAATGCTGTTAGTTCGGTTGGTGGGTGATGAGCGAGGAAATCCGCTATGGCCTGTCCTTTGACTGCTTTCTGCGGAACATATTGCAAAGAGAATTCAGACAAAGCCCATATCCATTTACCTATGCGTCCCCATAGGATAGGGTGGGAAAACATGTATTTGACTAGATCGGACTGAGCGATCACCACCATGGTAAATGCCAACATGTAGTGGCGGAGCTTGCAACCTGCAAAGAATAGGCAGAGACACAACTTTTTCATTAGAGAGTAGCGCGTCTCGCAATCGGTTAACACCTTGCTAAGATAGTAAAAGACGTGTTCCACCCCGTTCTCATCGTCTTGTGCCAAGAGTCCGCCAATAGACAAGTCAGCAGTGGCTATGTAGAGTTTAAGCGGAACGCCAGGGCGAGGGGGAACCAAAATAGGCGGGTTAGTAAGATAGTCCTTGATACGATCAAAAGCTTCTTGGTGTTGTGGCTCCCATACGAACTCGGTTGCCCCTTGGAGCTTCAGAAGAGATGAAAAAGGTTAAACTTTCCCTACCGCGTTTGAAATGAAACAGCGGAGGAAGTTGATTCGCCCGATCAGTTGTTGGATCTCCTTTTTGGTTGTAGGAGGCGAGGCGCTTATTACCTCCTGCGCCTTGCCTTTGGGGATTTCGATACCCCTTTGATGGATGAGAAACCCTAGGAATTCACCTGCCTCCATAAAGAAAACACATTTGGCGGGGTTCATCTTCAGGTTATGTCTCCGCATCCGCGTGAAAACCTGTCGGAGGTCTTCAACGTGTGTCGCCCGGGTTTTGGTTTTAACCACCACGTCGTCTATGTAGACTTCAATCAACCTGCCTAGGATATCATGAAAGATGAGGTTCATGGCGCGTTGATATGTTGCCCCTACGTTCTTGAGCCTAAATGGCATGACAACATATTCAAGCGATCTTGTGGCGATCTTCTTTAGCGACAGGAATTTGGTGGTATCCAGCGGTTCCATCCATAAAGGATAACACTTCATTCCCTGAGGCCGCGTCAATGAGGAGGTCAGCAACAGGCATGGGTATATATCCTTAGGCGTTACGTTGTTGAGGTCACGGTTGTCCACACAAACGCGTATTATTTTGCCGTTCTTCTTGCGGACGGGAACGACATTGGATAACCATTCATTGTATTTGGCCACGCGAATGATAACTGATCGGTGCATGTTCTCAATTTCTTCCTTGACCACGATCTGGGTGTCAGTTCGCCTGAATCTACTGTCCTGGCGGACTGGACGTCTGTCAGGATGAGTGGGCAGTCGGTGACAAACTAAATCCAGAGCCAAGCCGGGCATGTCTTCGTACTGTTCGGTGAAGCAATCCCTATACTCGTGTAGGAGAGTGAGAAGAGCTTCTTGTTCGTCCGTCGCCAACTTAGCACTGATGGAAATGAGCAGGGGCTTCTTTGCAGTCCCCACGTCAACTTGTGAGATGGGGTCACGGACTTGAGGTGGTGTATCGTCCAAGGCAGCGGGAGCTAACTAAATAACTTCCTCCTTGGTGTTGGTATACTCCACTATTTCATCTACGTATTCCATAGTCGCGACTTTGTTGTAGGCTTCGCGTTCTGCCCAATATGAGAGGAGTCTCTCACATAAGGACTCGCCATCCTCGCGTACCTCTTTTGTGGAGGCACTATCCATCAGAGGGTTGTAGGGGATCCGTGATGGTTTGAGGACGTTGTAAGTCGTCTCTCGCCTGGGTAAGCCCCCATTGCGTTAAGTTGGAGGCCGTGACCCCATAAGGGCGGCCTTTGGAATCGATGCCTTGGACGTCCAGTGGGCCTAAGTCAGTATTGTAATAATGGGCATCGTTGAAGTTGGCGGAGGTGGAGAAAGGACGGGGGTCCACTTTAATGAGGACCGCCTCGCATGGCTCAGTATGCCAGACAATGAGTTCTTGGTGCATAGAGGAAGGCACGCAAAAACTTCTATGAATCTAGTCGTGGCCTAGGATCATGCTATAGGATGAAGCACATTCGGTGACAAAGAAAGTGTAGACCCGTGATGCTGCTCCCACCTTGACTCGTAGAAATAACAAGCCTAAAGTTTTGGAGACTTGTCCGGTGAAGTTCTTGACTGTCAAGGACGTGGTTTGGATCATCGAGCTCGGGATACTAAGGAGTCCCATAGTACGGGTGGTAACGACATTCACCGCAGCTCTGGTGTCGACCATGACTTTGTTTACCATGATCCCCTCAACTTCAGTCATGATATATAATGGCCTCATGTGAGTGGCCATGTCTAGGGTCGGAGTGGAGAAGGTCAGAGTCGGCATGTGTGTGACACTGCTCGTAGCTTCCAATGGTCGAGCGTTTGCGGGTTCCGCTAGGATTGGACCCATCTCGCTCCAGCAAGGCGAGGACATGTCGCAGACATTTTTGCCATTGTCTGAAATATTCGCCGTTTTGCATCTTGTGTTCGGCGGGAGAGCATATCTTTCAGATATGAAGAATACCATTCCGACTTGAAAAATGAACTGCTCGCGGACTGGGATTGCCCCAATCTCGCCTTCGAGCACAACGAATGCACTTTCTGTGGGGTTGACTTCTTCGTCCTCAGGCTATGCAGATACTTCAACCATGTTGCAGGTGAATGATTCTCCCTGCCCTTCTGTTTGGTCTTCTTCTAAGTCAATGCGAGGCTCGGAGTGAGCCTCATCGTTCAGCGAGTTCTCTTGGAAACATTGGGCCATAAGCTCTGTGAGGTTAGGGCTGGAGGTACAACTTTTGGCACCTGGCGATGCGTCAGTCTCTAGCTGCTATGGTCACCACACAAGTTTGGTTGAGGGTTGTTTGTCCTCAGCTAGCCGTTTATCCGCGGCTAGAGGGATCCTGGTGTTGTCATTTGCCCTCGACGAAGGAGGGGCTGAGACTTGAGGCTCCTGCTTGGCCTCCGGCTCAGGGTTAGATTGTGGCCGGGGACGACGTGATCGTGGTGTTTCCCTCTTTGCCTCAGGTTCCTGGCGAAGAGGCTCCCGGGGTAGTGATGACCGAGGCGACTCGCGCCTTGGCTCAGGCTCTGAGGTGGCGAACAGTCTTCACTTTACTGGGGAAGGTGGTTTCCTTCTTCTTTCAGCTTCCGGCGACTGCCTACGCCTTGGTGGAGGAAGCGGTTCCCTTTTCCGGTCAAGCTCCGGTGAAGGCCTACGCCGGGAGGGCTATGGATCCCTTCTCCTTTCTGGCTCTGGAGATGATTTGTTCATGGCAGGGCGCGGATCCTGTTTTGGTGGTACGGTGAGGCGATATATGACATTTTCTTTTGGAGCGAGGTCGTCTGCTACCTGCGCACACACTCGTGGAGGCGTGACAGGTGGCCTTTGGAGTAATGCACGCAGGCCTTCGACTTTTCTCCACATCCTCTCAGGTGTCTACGCGAGCTGCGAGGGTCAGATGATGCCATCATCGGCTGCTCGCAAGGCACGCAGGATGCTGCCATACTTCTTCTGTAGCTTCCGCTTCTTGGATCTGCTAATGGTAACTGGCTTGGCCCCTTGTTGCGTGTACTATATCCCTTCCTTGATCGCTGATTTGGATGTCGGGGGAATGTAGGGGTCGTTCAAGATACTTTGCCGAGGGCTTGAAGCCTCCCTGTCTTGGTGCTCACTGCCAGAGTCTGATATGTCCATCTCGCTTAAAGCTGGAGACGAAGGTACTTCTTCTGTCCAATGTGATTGGACGAAAGTCTCGAGGCGCTTGATCCTCTGTTCCAGCTCTTCGTGAGTCCTAGGACTCACGGGTTGGTAGTTTTTTGCGGGGGACGGTGTATCGTCCTACATAATAGCCTTGCCCTTATCTTTCCTTGAAGGTTGCTCGGGCTGCAATCTAGCGGCTAACTACCTTGCCGGGTAGTGGTTCCCACTTTGGTTCGCCAGTACGGTATATTCATTCGCCGGTCTTTTTCGGTTTCGAACTGGCGGTTCATGGGAGTTTGCGTTTGGGGAAATGTCCAATATGATCGTGCGCTGGCCGATGCAAGGCCAAGCAATGTCAGTAGTTGCGATCATGAAACCGCCTTTGTCCTCAAAGTGAATGTACTTGAGGTCAAGCCAGTTCTGGACTTGTTCACAGAGTTGGTAGCAATCGCGAGTTCTATGTCCCTAGCTATCATGGAACTTGTAGTGTACACGGCCTTCCTTATATATGATGTAAGATAAGGCCCTCGCTACTGTGACGAGTCTGCCATCAATAAGATAGTCTAAAACCTCGTGTGAGAGATTGACGTTGTAGGTGTACCGGCGAGATGGGCAAAATGTGTGTCATCATTGCCTTCCTCGGGGTCTCTCTTGGGTGCTCGGTGCAGATTGCCATCCTTTGGGTGTTCAGACAAGTCCAAGGTTACTCTCCATTGGCCTAGCTTCGGCGCCCGGTGGTGGCTGTTCTCCCTTGGCTGGTCGTTCCAGTTCACTTCAACCATGCCGACTAAGGCTGGGAAAGGGTCCACATCCACTAGAGAGGCTGTGCTCCCCGGCGTCTTTAGCTTCAAAGCGCCAGAGTTCAACCAAGTCTGCAGTTGGTCGCGGAGCTTGACACAGTCTTTGGTGTCGTGATTGTAAATATTGTGGAATGCATAATACTTCTTGTCCTTCAGCTCTTCCTTGGATGGGATCTTGTGGTCCAAGCGTGCGTACTTCACCTCGATCAAGTCATTAAAGACAAGATGGGCGTTTTTCGCGTCATACATGTATGACTCGTATTCGGGCTTCGTCTATGCAAAAGACTGAATGGTGATTGGCTCGCGAATCATTTTGAGATTCTTCAGTTTGTGAGCCAATGGTTTCCCAGTCAGTTCGACTGCTCTGACGTCATCATACTCAGTCTCTTCTTGCCTCTGTGATAGGAGCACAAAATGCTATGTTTATAATGTATTTCCGACCCTATTTAGCTATGTAATTCCCTTAACAATATTCATATTAACTAAGTTTGTGTTTTTAGGTCATAGATAAAGCCGACGAGCTCAAAAGAAACAAAAGAGGAGAAATCTTGAAGGAAAAGGAATCCATGTTGTGCAAGGAAAAAAATCAGAAAATCTGCCATAAATCGTCAGTCAATTTCGACAGAATATTGTGATCAGCTCACAACGATCCAGGAGATGTGCCATATATCAATGGAAAGCTACAAGAGTCTACTTTCCAGAACTTTTTACGGATCATCAATACCTATGTTGGAGAAGAAGTTATGACCGTTTGAGTGGCCGAAAGTCAGTCTGCCTGAATTTCTGATTTGGACCAAAACTTCTATTTCGAGGTCCAGACCACATTGGCAAGCCCATGGACGAGTTTTGAGGGTTTTATAACCCTAATCACAGCATAAAAGAAGGGAGGACGAGAAGAAGGGACGTGAAGATTAGAGGAGGCCAACGATCTCACATCATCAGAACCTCCAGAGTTACGGACTCGCACAAGGAAGCCGCCAAGCCATCATCGATCTCTCTATCATCCACGGTTTACCTTTCCTTTGTCATCTTTTATTGTCCTTGTGTGATTTTGCAGCCATGTGTGGCTGATTTCTCTTAGTTAGGGGCAAGGTTTGAAGCCCCAAGAATGTTTTAGATATTGTTTTGAACCTTGGTTTCAAATTATTGAGTCTTTCAAATTGTTTATTTGGTTTTGGTTTATGGGGAACTCTTGCTTGTTTATGTTCATGTATGCGCAACATAGAACATTATGAACTTGTGAGTGAGGCTAGAAATAGGTTGATTAATCTCCTAAACGGTTAAAAGGCTTATTTCAAAGTAGTAAAACCTATATGACAATAGGTGAAACCAAATAAAAAGTATAGCATGCTAGGTAGGCGTTCCACACTAGTTTTGCATACTTGTTCAATCAAACTTTCATTGATCTTAATGCTTAGAATAATTTGTTGATAGGATAGCGTCTATACCTTGATCGGTTATTCTAAAGGCTTAGTAATGGTGCGTTCATCTTGCTGAAGTATTCAAGGGAAGTAATAAGGACTTACGCAGTGCGTTCACGGTTTGTTCTTGATTGATACCGATTTGCGACTTAATGATTGAAGCTTTGGTTGTTAACATGTCTTGAAATATACTTGGCGGTGGATTTCCAAGTCTCTAACATCTCATCCATCTGATATTTTCTGCTTTATTTTGTTACTTTGTTTTCTTTTGTTTATAATCACAAAACCCCATATCTCTAGTACTATTATCTTTTGTTTTATCTTATTTTGTAATTAACGTAAATTGTAAAGGTACCCTCAATCCCCGGCTTTTATAACGATACCCTTATTTGCTATATATTACAATTGACACAAAAGGGTTTTAATTGAAACGCCTGGTTTCGGTCGCTATCAATTTTGGCGCCATTGCCTGGGATTGAAAAATCCCTAGCAATTTGGGTTAGTTCTTGTATATATATTTCTGTTTTTATAGCTTCTCACATTAGATTTTATTTAGCTTCAGTACTTGAGATTAATTTGTGTATATATTACTAACTAAAGTTTCTGTTTTGTTTTTCAATGTGGAATCAATTTTGTGATGTATGTTCCATATGCTCCATGGTAGGTCATTCATTAGAGACATGCTCAAGCATCCGATTTAAAGAATACTATGATCAAAATATGCTTGGAGGATTTCAAGACAACCAAGGGCATTGGAATGATTACTATTCACCTCCACAGAATACTGTATGGGATGATTCTCCTTATTTTTCATGGAACACCGATCCGGACATGCAACAAGGATTTTCCGATGAGTTCCAAGCTTCGCCATATTCATTCCATGACTACTGGACACAAGCACCATCTTATCAAATCTCAGATAAGTTAAATCATTACGATGAGATGATCAAGTCTATAAATGAGATGAATGCGGCTCTAGCTGCTTCAAATAAAGCTTGGATTGAGGAGCAAGAAGATTTCAATGATAGTTGGGCAGAAACTAAAAGGAGTTTGGACACCTTAATATCTCAAGAGCAACCATCTTCGTTGATGACAACTCCACATGAACTTCCCGCAACTTCAGCTCCATGTCAACCTCATGATTTAATATTTTTTGAGGATGAAGAAACAGATTTGGAGGAGTCCTGTGAAGAGTCACGCGATGTTGAGACTTTTGAGGATTGCTTAAATGAGGAGTCCATCAAAGCTCCTACATTTGAACCTTTATTGCTGTTACATGGAAGACCACATGATTCTTCACTCCATCACTCAAGCTCTACACATGTTCTTTCTGTCCAAGCATCATGTGAGTTTGTTGAGCATGTGGATATGGTGATACATGAATGTCTCAAATTGGATAAGGAGATTCTTGTTGTGATTGTTAATAGTTGGAGACAATGGAAGAAGAGAAAGAAAAAGAGAAGCTTCATATCTTATATGTCCATTGCTTCTAAGTTACTCAAATTGCTTCCAAAGGACCATGAAATATCTTTGAAGAGAGTCAAGCATTTGATCGAACCGCGGCCTAAGCCTCCTGATTATTCTTGTTGAAAAGCCGTTGGGAGGGAACCCAATTGTCTATGCTTTCTTTATTTTGTTTCTGATCGTTTTGATGTGTTTTGTGTGTGTGTGCAGGTGAAAGTTGAGAAAAGTTGAAGAAAACTCCAAGTTCAGCCAATACAGTGCTCTCGCAAAAACAGTTACCCCGAGTTTGGAGGGCTACCGTTTGCAGATCACAGAACCTGGGACGGTGTGCCCTATATCAAAAGAAAGGTCTCTGAGTCTATTTTCTGTAGGATTTTACAGAAGTGGATTTGGAGACCCGAGTCATTCTCAGTTCGTTGTTGAAAGCAGCAAGGTCACTGCCAGGAAACCAGAAGTTGTGCAGTACAGCCGGGAAAAGGTCAAAACAGGGGATACTTCGAGCCATGCTATGGAGGAAAGCTATATATGCCTGAAAAGCTTGTTGAATTAGCTTCAACTTTTCTTTGAAGAAATTTTACATTCCGGCAACATAACTCATTGGAAATCAGGTTTGAATGGGTAAAGGTCTGTTTCTCAGCTTTTCTGTGCAAACTGTGTTTTTCTTCTAACTTTGCAGGGCTGCCATTTTCGATCCACTTGGAGTTAGGAAACATGCCACAGATGCACATAAAGCTAGTAATGCCATCTTTCATCTCCAATTGGAATCTCATACATTGGATGCTGCAATAGGGACTTATATCAGCTGGAAGTTGGCTGCAGAGTACAAAATGGGGGAGCTTATCTCACCTTCTACCTTTTGTTTTTTTTCACTTTCCTCTATACATTTATTATGCATTGCTTGATCTATATTGTTCTCACATTGTGGACAATGCGTAGTTTAAGTGTGGGGGAAGGGAATGCACACATTTTGTGTTTTGTTTTGTTTTTGTTAGAGTCGAAAATTAGAAAAGAGAAAAAAAATTGTTTGCTTTTCTGTGTGTCATCATGCCTTTCAACTGTCTAGGATGAGTATATATCTATGAAATTATGGCTAAAAGAGGATCACACGATTGAGATGATGTTAAATTAATTCTGTGGTTAATTATGATATATACTAAGCATATGAGTGTGTAGTAGATGTGGTTTTTTGTTGACATTGGTACAGAATTTTGAGCATGTTAATGATGAGTTTTGATTCATAATTATCCTGGTGAGATTTGAGTTTTATTGTGCTATTCTTTCTGAGTGCTTATTGAATAAATCATCATCTATTTTGTTGGCAATTCTTAGCGATCTCATTATCTTTCTTCTTGATTGACTGTTTGCCGCAGATTAAGTTTAACGGACTCTAGTGCTAGAACTCACTTTTGTGTTAGTCGAGACTTTTATCGATATATGTTCTGATTTTGGAAGAGATTAAAAGAATTTAGGATTTCCACCATTGTCAAATTGCCATATGTCCTTATTTGTGTGCGCTGCACACCCCTTAGTTGAACCCCTTTGAGCCTACATTAAGCCTTTCTGTCATCACCCATATAATCCTCACATTGAGCTTAGTGTAGTGATATATCTCTACCTTTGTCCTTAAGGCTTAGTAGAGCTTATGTTGTGATGCATTGTACGTGTGGAATGATGATGAATAACAAGTGTGGGGGAAGGACTTGTCTATTAAAAAAAAAGAAAAAACGTGTTGCCGAAAAAAAAAAAGTAAAAAAAAAAAACGAATGTGGCGGCATTGAAAAAAAGAAAGTATGTATTAAGTCTCCCTTTGTGATGGAAGAGTTTGTTTTAAATTGAAGACCTAATGATGTGATATATGGTCTTTGTCCTCATTCATGAATGTTCTTAGGTGATCTTATGGCTCTACTAGGTTTTAAGGACGATTTGCAATTCCGTATCCTTTGTTTCATTAAACCCTAGCTTTGGCCAAATTTTAACCTTGTTAAAGTTCTTTTATGATCCAAAAGATAGGCAGCCATCGATCTGTAGAGATTGGTTACAAAAGTTAAGCATATGGGTTGGTCGGTTTGGCAAGTAGTTGATATCTTTCATGAGATCTTTTTAATTTCACAAAGTGCGTTTCTTTCTTTATATGTGAGCCTACTTGTTTGTTTATTCTCTCACATTATATACATTGAGTGAAAAAGCTTTTAAGCATTAGCCATGATTCTGAGAGAAGAAAGAGTGGTAATCCTGTGAGGTTGAATCATACTTGTTGGATACATGCTGAGCTCCACCCATCACCATTGTCACCCCCGTGTCTTACATGTTTATATGCGGAGTATATGTTTTAATTAACTCTCGAATTACTCATAATTGATTTTTGATTGAGTGCCAATCTTGATGCTATGAAAGTAAGAGATTTCTGAGACAATAATGTTGAGGGCATAGTTTGTTTTGTTTTCTTTGTTTTAGATTTTGCTAAGGGATTAGCAAAAGCTAAGTGTGGGGGAATTTGATAGGAGCACAAAATGCTACGTTTATAATGTATTTCCGACCCTATTTAGCTATGTAATTCCCTTAACAATATTCATATTAACTAAGTTTGTGTTTTTAGGTCATAAATAAAGCCGAGGAGCTCAAAAGAGACAAAAGAGGAGAAATCTTGAAGGAAAAGGAATCCATGTTGTGCAAGGAAAAAAATCAGAAAATCTGCCATAAGTCGTCAGTCAATTTCGACAGAATATTGTGATCAGCTCACAACGATCCAGGAGATGTGCCATATATCAATGGAAAGCTACAAGAGTCTACTTTCCAGAACTTTTTACGGATCATCAATACCTATGTTGGAGAAGAAGTTATGACCATTTGAGTGGCCGAAGTTCAGTCTGCCCGAATTTCTGATTTGGACCAAAACTTCTATTTCGAGGTCCAGACCACATTGGCAAGCCCATGGACGAGTTTTGAGGGTTTTATAACCCTAATCACAGCATAAAGAAGGGAGGACGAGAAGAATGGACGTGAAGATTAGAGGAGGCCAACGATCTCACATCATCAGAACCTCCAGAGTTACGGACTCGCACAAGGAAGCCGCCAAGCCATCATCGATCTCTCTATCATCCACGGTTTACCTTTCCTTTGTCATCTTTTATTGTCCTTGTGTGATTTTGCAGCTATGTGTGGCTGATTTCTCTTAGTTAGGGACAAGGTTTGAAGCCCCAAGAATGTTTTAGATATTGTTTTGAACCTTGGTTTCAAATTATTGAGTCTTTCAAATTGTTTATTTGGTTTTGGTTTATGGGGAACTCTTGCTTGTTTATGTTCATGTATGCGCAACATAGAACATTATGAACTTGTGAGTGGGGATAGAAATAGGTTGATTAATCTCCTAAATGGTTAAAAGGCTTATTTCAAAGTAGTAAAACCTATAGGACAATAGGTGAAACCAAATAAAAAGTATAGCATGCTAGGTAGGCATTCCACACTAGTTTTGCATACTTGTTCAATCAAACTTTCATTGATCTTAATGCTTAGAATAATTTGTTGATAGGATAGCGTCTATACCTTGATCGGTTATTCTAAAGGCTTAGTAATGGTGCGTTCATCTTGCTTAAGTATTCAAGGGAAGTAATAAGGACTTACGCAGTGCGTTCACGGTTTGTTCTTGATTGATACCAATTTGCGTCTTAATGATTGAAGCTTTGGTTGTTAACATGTCTTGAAATATACTTGGCGGTGGATTTCCAAGTCTCTAACATCTCATCCATCTGATATTTTCTGCTTTATTTTGTTTCTTTGTTTTCTTTTGTTTATAATCACAAAACCCCATATCTCTAGTACTATTATCTTTTGTTTTATCTTATTTTGTAATTAACGTAAATTGTAAAGGTACCCTCAATCCCCGGCTTTTATAACGATACCCTTATTTGCTATATATTACAATTGACACAAAAGGGTTTTAATTGAAACGCCCGGTTTCGGTCGCTATCACTCTGGTAATAAGGATCAAACGTGGGGGACTGGAGGCTTAGTGCCCCCACTATCCTATTTCTTCCTGGTATGTACGTCCCCTTAGAAGCATTCAGTTTCTCATCCATTTCATTGAGGATTAACTCGTAGCTGCCGACCTTGTTAATCAAGTCGCCCATGGATGTGAAGCGTTCCCCATAGTGCTTCAGCTGCTGGTGATGCTCGAGACTACGGATAGCCAACTTGATGGCTTCTTGCTCGGGTAGTCGCATTTGGCTTGTTGGATCTTGAAACGTTGAAGGAATGAGACTCCTGACTCCATGCTTTGCTGATTCATTTGGGTGAGGGAGTTGAGACAGACCTCTAGCTCAATGGTTTCGTAGGTTTCCTGGAACAGTCTCTCCATGGTAGGCCAGTCTGCGATGGATCCTGGCTTCAACCTAGAGTACCAGCTGAAAGCAGCTCCGGACAAAGAAGTCTCGAAGAGTTTGAGCTTGAGAATGTCGTTATTCCCATATTGGCCGCACTGGACTTTGAAGCAGGCCATATGGGTTGCTACATCTTTCCTTGTTTCCTTGGAGAAGGTGGTGAAAACGATATTCTTGAACCCATGGGGGAAAGGTTATTGCGCCACACTATCAGGGTAGGGGTCGCGATACTACAAGTCAGCATCACATTTTCCGGTTTGCCCCTTGACTATGGAGGAGAAGCTGGTGCCAGTCAGCTGTCGTTATAGGTGCAGACTCTGTTCCTTCCTCATGGCTTGACCATGCAGAGAAACTGGCGGCTTGTCCAATAATCTTAGGAGCTGGGCTCGACTGAGCAATAAACGGGTCATCTGGTGTCCCGGCTCCCTGGCGTAGCGAGTTGTTAAATCCCTTTAAGGGAGCAGCAGAGCCACGCGGGGGTCAGATTTTTTAAAGTTTCAGCTCCTGACGCAAACTTCGGGGTCTTTTGAGCCCTGACCTTCAGATTTCCCCTGGCGCGTTCGTTGGGTGGGATGTACTTGGGTGTCCCTTCGTTTGTGCTTGCGCCAGTAGGATCTAGGGTAAGATTCTTTGGTGCTTGCGCCCTCATCCAATCCTCAACTTCAAGGACCCGTAAGCTCAGTCAGCCCTGTTTCTCCTTGAATTCGTCCAGTTTTTCCAGACTTTTCTTGCTTCCAAAGAATAAAGCATTCTACTGGTCATGCATCTTGGTATCGTGGTCGTCTAAGCGGCGAGTTTGTTCATCTACTATCGCACAAGTGAGTGACAGGATCTCTGCATGTTGCTTCACGGTCTCCGCGTTCTGCTTCACGGTCTTCATGTTCTGGTCAAGATCCGACCGGATCCGTTGAAGGCTACCTTCGACCAAGCCCTTGGTTTCAGTGAACTTGGCGTCAAGATTGCCATAATCCTCACCGAGCATAGCGAGTTTGTCATGGGTGGCTTGCAGAAGGTCTCTGTCTTGTTTGGCTTAGGCCGAGAAGTCCATCATCTGACCTCGCATGTCATTAATTTCTTGGAGGATTTGCTCTGATGGCAGAGCAGATCCTGCATCTTAGTTTGGCTGAGAGCCTACCATTGTGGTATCACTGAAGTCTGGGTTACCAAACTGAGCAAGAACCTATTCTTGATTGAGAGAACGGTAAGCCACGCTGTTATGGGGCTTGTACCGTAATGATCTGTGCTTAAGACAAGACAGTTGAGGCTTTCGGTATGGCGCTTCCTTAGGTTTCCCTATGATGAATTGCTTATACTCCCTGTCCCACCGGGTGTGCCAATTTTTTGGCCACGATCCTCAACGCACGGGCGAAAGGTAACCAGCGAGCAAAGAGAAAAGGAGATGTTGCGGGAGTGCCACCTCGCGGACGAGAAAGGGTTGTATGGGTACGAGATCTTGACTTCTAACCAGTCGGAGAGGGTTTCCAGGTGCCACCTCAGATGAGGATTTACGAGCACAAGGCAAATCGATACTCACGGTAGGACGTGAGCATAGCAACTATAAGGAATCAGGGTGATCGGGGGCGAGTCCAGGAGGGCTCTAAGAAAACCTAGGTGGCGGTGCGCTTAGGGTTAGGGTTTCGAGTAGCTAGAAGGGTAATTGGGTTGCAGTTTGTAAAGAGATTGTCTGTGAGTTGTTGTTGTAAAAGTTGTGTGTAGAGAGACTGCTTCGAGTCCCCTTATATAGAAGCTCGACTTGCAGCAGAAGAAAGATAAACATAGTCCAAATCGGATTATGAAACCCTAATACCATAAGGACACTGCTAACCCGCGCGGACCAAACATCTTATGACACATGTCCAGTCCGCACACTCCGCATGGAATTTTGCTTCCGCGTTGCTCCATTAAAAACTCCTATGCGAACTGGAATTCGGAATATCCTTATCCCGCAGGGTGTCACAGACTCAAACTATCTCGCGGGCCTTTCTAGCTCACGGGCCAAAAGATGGCTTTTTAAATAATAAGGGCCAAAGAGATTGGCCCAAAGCATGTCAAAAACTTGTGAGAGTCTTCAACGATTAATGAGATGCATGCGAACTCCGCCTATGTCTTCCTCGCGGAACCTCCCGCGTGAGCCAGTTCGCCAGCTCGCCTCGATGTAATGCCTCACCTACGCGAAGTGTCAATCTTGTCTCGCCTAGGCGGAGTCAGCTAGTAATTCCGCACAATAAAGTCATGCCGCGCGCGGACTATGTAATTTAGCTTGCATGGCCTCACTGGCGGGCCATTACATGTAAACTTAAAGAACTTGGGCTCGTTGGTTGTGACGTGGATGAAGAATGTAACTAATATTCACATGGACATTTTACAGTCCAGTAAAATATTATTACTTGGACAAAAATGCCCTCTGGCTCAAACAGACCCAACTCAAAGTCCTACTACGAGTTTTTTTAACTTCGACAGCTGAAATATACGCTATTAATTAGAGCTTGAATTATCGTGGTTGCTGACACCAGATTTGCCCTATTATGGATCATCATTAGGGGATTTATTAGATTGTGTTTTGGCCATGATCCTCAACAGGGGGCGGAGAGATGGTAGCAGTCAATGCTTCTAGGGGATGCGGGGCGTGCCACCTCGCGGATAGTGATGTGGGGTGCGTCGGGTCTTGACTTCTTGAACAAGCGGGGGGTTACCGGTGCCACCTCGCAGATGAGGAATTACAAGCACAAGGCAATTCGATACTCACGGTGTCGCGAGCAGAGCAACCAAGGAGAGATCAAGATTGATCGGAGTAGAGTCAAAAAGGGCTTTGAGAAACCTAGGCGGCGGTGCGCTTAGGTAAGGGTTTTTCGAGAGGCTCGAAGGGGTTCAACTAGGTTGAGAGTTTTTGTATTGTTTGTTTTTTGAGAGAGTTGTTATGTGTAAAAGTTGTGTGTGTAGAGAGATTAGGTTTTCGAGCCCCTTTATATAGTAGCTTTCTGCCAAAAGAGAAGTAATTGAGTACCACAAGAATACTGCTTCATCCGTGTGAACCAACCATCTGTGTGACGCGTGTCCATTTCGCATAACACACTTCGCATAACATCTTTACCCCGTAGGGTGTCACAGTCCTTGTGGAAACATATCTCGCACGGGCAGACTCAAACCATCCCTCGAGCTCCTAAAGCTTGTTTCCAACTCGCACGCCCCTGAAGCCTATTTCTATCTCGCAGGTCCTTGCAGCTCGCGAGCCTTAAAAGGCTTTTTCCTTAAAATGGCCACAGGGATTGTCCCAAATCATGTCAAAGACTTGTAAGAGTCTTCAAAGATAAATGTAGGTGATCACATGCATGCGGATTCTGCCTGTTGCTTCTTCGCGAAGTCTCCTAATCGAAGCCATCTCGCCTCGCGTTCTTGGCAAAGTCTCCTACGCGGAGCCATATCGCCTCGCCTTCTTGGCGAAGTCTCCTACGCGGACCAGTTCGCCTAAATGCAATTCGCCTCGCCTAGATGTACTTCGCCTCGCCTAGGACTCTACTCCCACGCAAAGTGTCACCTGGCCTAGCCTAAGCGAAGTCCATTTCTTTAATTCCACGTGATGTCCATTCCGCATGCGAACTTTGTCATCCAGCTCGCATGATCTCACTGGCGGGCCATTACTTGTAAACCCAAAGAATTTGGGTTCGCCGGTGTGATATAGACTAATATTTAATTAATATTCACATAGACATTTAATGTCTATTAAAATATTAATTTGAGCGTAAACAGATTGTATTCATTCTAATTACCAAACTGCTAGAGCCCGATATTGCTACTTATTGTCAATCCTTTTGTCAAGATTGATAATTTCTGCGCATGTTGTTTTCATTAGATGCGCTAGCCGTTTCTTAGGCTCTCTCTATGGAATTGAACCCTAATTCGCAGTCACTCATCACTTGTCACCACTAAGGCCATTATCCCACCATTGAAAGTTGATAGGACATGTTCTTGGATGACGTGTCACCAACAAAAAGACGGTGTTATTCATCGACCTTTCATGAATCATGAATACAACGAGCAAAGTCTGCATTGAACTTTTTATCTAATAAATGCATCTCTTCTAGAGTTCAAAATTTGATGTATTAGTTTTAGAATTACTATAGTTATCTGAGTATTGGATACCATTAAAAAAAATTACGAATGATTTAATGAGTTATTCGCAGTTTTATAGTCTTAATAAATTCATACTTACATATGTATGGCTTAATCTTTGTAACAAGCATTTGACTACTGGCAGGATCAACCAACTAGCATTCTTTTATCGACAACAAGCACCGCGAGGGAGACCCCACAACAAACATAATTGTCGTATATGTCTAGCGACGAAACGCTTAAAATTGGATGTCAAGAGTGCAAAGACTCCAAACCCACCAAATATTTTTTTATCTGAGACGTCAACTAGCAACATGAGAGCCGTCATAATGTGCGCGCGCACCATAAGAGACATCCAATGCAAGGGGCACATGCATTACTATGTCATCCTCTTAACCACATGGATTGGGGAAGGAAAGGGTCAACAAGAGGCAACATTCCTTTACGATATGTAGCAAACAATGAAATCCGATCGAATCACAAGAAACACTTGAAACATCGTTGACGTCGGACGGTTCGATGTCATAGCATAGAGCCCGCCAACTCACACAACCAATTTATGACTCAAATATACACTCTTACGTTAGCATAACCTAGCAACACTAAACAAACCACACCCCAAACTTGCACGAGTGCTAGCCAACAATGCGGACTATCGAGTGAAGCCAAGGTTGCACCGCCCGACATGAAAAAGAGAAGCAAAGAGTAAGAAAAGCAACGGGCTGGTGTTGGTTTGTCATTATGCCTAGGCTCCCAATCTAGTACTAACTCATGCATTGAAAAGCTATGTCGTATCCCGTATTCTTTCTCCCCTCAACGCCTGAGCTTTGATAAATTGGGAATCCAAGCACAATCTGAAACCGACACCACCACAATACCACTTGCTTGTTTATCAAAGGCAACATTTTCCCACACCAAGCGAGCAAACAATGGGATCTTGTAAGTATGCAAGATTGCAAGCAATGGGGTGGTGTCCGTTTTGTATTGTGCCCAGGCTCTCAATCTAGTACCAACCCATGTATTGAAAGATCGGTATCGTACCCCGTATCCTTTCTTCCCTCGCCGCATGAGCTTTAATAAATTGGGAATCCAAGGACAATCTGAAATTGGCATCACCACATTACTCGCTTGTTCATCAAAAGCAACATTTCCTCACACCAAGCAAGAAATGGGTTGTGTCGGTTTTGCATTGTGCCCATGTTCCCAATCTCGTACTAACTCATGTATTGAGAGGCCGCTGTCGTAGCAAATATCCTTCCTTCCCTTGCCACATAAGCATTAGTGAATTGAGAATCCAACCACAATCCGAGATCGGCAGCACCACATTGCTTGCATGCTTGTTTTTTTTTTTATTTCGACACCCATGTTGCTTGCATGCAAGTTCCTAAACAAGGAAGACAGTATGGTATAGATCAAAAACTCAGAGATGTAGGCTTCTTTTCGTCCCTGGGTATGAGGATTAATTCAATCCCTGACTTGTGTTTAATTTCAACCATTCTCATTAACTTCCTACCTCTGCTGAAGTACGCTTAATTATGACTTGTTTTTTGTTTAAGATTTAGAGGGATACACAAAGTAAGAAGATCCTGGAGATTTCTGGCTTAAAGGATCTGCTGTATCCAGACACTATTCAATCTCAATATCAGAGAACACTGACGATGGGCATATTTTGGATTACAACATGTTGTGATCTAAATAATGTAAGCACCTATTGCAGTTACTAAGCAAGCTTCCTCGAGGATGATGGAAAATCACTGTAGACATCCCTACTTTATAATCTTAATGTACAGCCTACAGTCTTGAGCTCTACTACTTATCTAAGCATTCAATTAAGAAGCTAAGATCGTACCAACCTATTTTTAGATGTGTAAATCTCTGGCACAAGATTTCACAATAGGAACATTTCCTATCATACAAACAAGGACAGCAATAGCACCTGCCTAAACTAAAGTGATATTCAGCAATTAGGGAGATATTTCAATGGGGCATGAGGACAGTCTTTGTGACTTCTGAGCCAGGCGCCAGGAGCGACTTTCTGATGTCTGAGCCGGAGAGGTGCCCTTTAGTCTCCCCAAAAGCAGCCATGCATCAGATGACAGACAGCCCTGATTCATCTCAAGGGCAACCGGAAGATCAGAGCCTTTACTCATCTCAACGAGTATTATCCCCTGAAACATTCATGTCCCAAGATAATGAAAAAGACTGAATTAACTACAAAGAATGTATAACCTCAACTAGCAAATTGGGTATTACCTCGAAATTTGATAAGAAAACTTGGAAATTCTTCATATTCGCCCTCATTTTAGACACTACAGCCTTATCTGGGGAAGAAAGACGGGCCTTGACAGCCTCAGGAGAATGGCCTATCCTTTTCTGTACAACCTGAAAGGGCGCAGACAGTCAATTAACCTAACAAATTCCAACTGTATATTATCATAGATGAAACCCCAACACGAACTTACATCATGATCAATGAGAATCTCTGATATCATACCGCCATCATCAATGTATGCCCGGAGATCATATTTCTGCTCATATTTGAAAGACTTGACACCAGTCAAACAACACTGCAAAAGTGGGTACTCGTATCAGTATAAACAAAAACTATAAACCAGTTATCCCATATATATAAATAGGGAAAATACAGAGTTATATGTACCTTAACCTTTCCTCGTACAGATTGAATGTTACTGGTACCCAACCTGAGAAACAAACTAGATAGGTAAACAAAAGGGGGCTCTCGCTCTCCAAGCAATAGGAGTGGGTGCTCCACCTCATTCACGATATTGGTATCATCTTCATTCATAATAGCATCCGAGGATGGGTGAGTTTCATCCGCATCAACCAGATGGATATCATCATCATCATCATCCAAAATTGATGGACGAGACCTACGAGTTCTATGGCTAATAGACACAGGATCAGTGTCAATATCCTCTTCAATATCCAAAGCATCCTCAAAAGGTAGGTTGGGTGGGTTAGCAATGGCAGTATTAGGCAGTGGATTTTCCCTCGTAAAAGGAACGGTATTAAGATGGAGTCTCTGAACACCAAGGTCACTAGAAGATGGGTTGGGTACAGCATTTTCTCTGCTATTGGGAATAGAATCCATAGGCATATCATCATCAATATTATATGATGGATGATAAACAGCATGTTCTGCACGTCGAGGAACAGTCTCTTGGGTATTTATCGGAATGCTATTTCTACCAGCACCTGCAATTCAGGAAATGATGCAAAAGAATCAATGTAGGGAAAAAAGAGGGAAAGCTTATAATATCAAAAGCTACACTTCCATCTCGTTGGCAGCACTGACTTTCAATTGACACGCAGTTACATATTCAAACAGGAGCTTTTATCTTATATTCTTATATATAGCTTTTTGACAAACATTCTGAGTGACCCTAATTTCACAGTTTATAGATATCAACGAGAAATTCTGACTAGACATGAGCTGTTTTTCTGTAAAAACCCTCTACATTGGCACTAAATGGCACATGAAAATAACAACATATATACCTCGGTTTGACGCCTGAAGGGGGGTTGGGGCTTCCATTGTGGAAGTATTAACCTGTCCAGCAACATGAACACCATCAGGAGGCCACGCGGCAAGGGCTGCCCTATTCGCTAGAGGAGGAACTGATCCATTCCTTGTTCTGCAAGATATATCACATACTATCAAATTTACATGCCAAGTATAAAGAATTGAAAGCCTGATTATAGAGTGATCCACTGTAGTCCAGGATCACATACTGGAGCAATTATTAACACAAAACATACTAGGAGCAATCAAGAACACAAAACAAAATCAGGAAATGGCAAAACCAGGATATGATGAATGCTTTAGGCAGAAAAGTTCTAAAATCATAGCAGTACTCAGATACCATTATTCATGATTGGAAATGAGTAGTGACATGATCAGCAGTATGTTCTAAATCTCTAATATCATTAATGTACATGCAACTCTTCCCAATTACCTGTTTCCCCTTGGTGGCTTATTCACCTCATCAACAAGCCTTTTTCGTGCCGCATCCAGCTCTTCAACGAATCCTCCCAGAATTTCTAGAGATTGAGGGACCAGCATAAGAAGTCCGTGGCGTATATGTACATTGCACCCAACAACCTAGAGTTTAACAGGAAAAATCTTGGTTAGAGTCAGACGAGCAAATAACAAATCTAACAAGCCTTACATTCAACTGAAAACCGTCTTAACAGTACACTCATTTATCTCTGTTGACATTAACACATCTCATTAGCACAATTGAAATAACCAAACAAGAGTAGGAGAAACCTTCAATCCAGCAGGAGCCAAAGCATCAAGGGCCTGAATGGGCCTGTATTCCATGCCGAAAACGCGTTGAACACCGTCGGTCATGGACAGCTTCAGGCACCTTTTGTGTCCAGCCGAGGCTTTCTGATACCTGATCTTCAAAGGATTGCTAATGTTGACAATTTCATCAACCTGCAAAAATAAATAAATAAATAAATAAATAAAAATCAGGTTCATCTGTTACAATTCAATTAGCAGAACAATTGAGGTTTTACCTGCAACACATAAGGTCCAGGAAGATCAACAAGATGAAGAGAGGCCACATTCTGAGGGAGCACACCACCGCCGGATAGATTCATATCCGAAACCAAAAACTGCTCGAAGCAGAGCTTGGCCTTCGCCGCCGCATCGAGGTTTCGAAAACCCGGCACGGATTGCTGTAGCCCCAAAGCGCAACCATCCAACCACTCTCGCTTCAGCCTCAAGCCAAGTCCCTGGAGAAACTGGCCAATCGGACAACCGCCGAAGCTCAGTGGAGGCGGCCGTGGATTATGGGATTCGGGAAACTCAGGAGACGGCGGCAAGAGGTTGTCGGAGACGTCGATGAACTCCTCGTCGTCGGAGGAGATCGGGAGTGGTTCGGAGGAGTAAGGGTTCGGATGGGCTTGGGTAACGGGTGGGTGAGTCACGGTGGATGATTGCAGTGGCGGTGCTGCCTCTTCTTCGTCGGAAGAGTAGCTCAGCCGGAGTCGTCTTCTTATCATTTTTTGGTTTTGCTCAAATTTAGGGATTTTTGGAGGGTTTTAGATACAAAGCGATTCGTTTTTGAAACTTTGGGCGGTAAGGGTCTGATTAGGCCCGGACCGATTAAGGCCGACCCGGCCCAATTTTAGAAAAATTTCTGATTCTTGAAATACTAGTTTTTTTTTTTTTTTTTTTTTTTTATGAAAAAGTTATAGATATTGAAGAGTATGTGAATACGAGAATAAAGGTATACTCATCTCATTGATATCATGGTCTTTATATAGGCATTACATAGAGAATCCCTATAAATCAAGGTTTGATATCTAACAGATATTCTAGTCTAATAAGAAGAAGATTCGGTCAAGACACATCATCAATGATAGTGTTTGAGCCAAAGAGCATTTTTGCCCAAGTAATGTGACTCCGTGCAGACTACATAATTCGCGCAAGAAATGACTTCGTGCGGAATACACAGTTTGCGCGCGGAATGACTTCGCACAGATTGACTAGCTCATTCCAAGTTCGTGAGGTGAGTTTGGTGCTCCGCGTAGGCGAGGCGAGTTTGGCGCTCTGCTCAGGCTAGGCGAGATTAACGCTCCGCGTAAATGAGGCACGATAGTATTTAGGCGAGGCAGAATATATCTAGGCGAGCTGGCAAACTGGCTCGCGTAGGAAACATTCGCGAGGAAGCACAGGCGGAGTCCGCGCGCATCACATTAATCGTTGAAGGCTTTTACAAGTCTTCGATATGCTTCGGGCTAATCTTTGTGGCCCTTTTAATATAAAAGACCATTCTAAAGCTCGCGAGGCAGAAAGGCCCGCGAGATAAAAGCAAGCTTTAGATGCTCACGAATGGGTTTGAGATTGTGACACCCGCGGGTGAAAATTGTTCCTAATTACAGTCCGCGTAGGAGTCTACAGTTGGCAGCACAGAAGCAAAGCCCTATGCGGAATGGAATATGCAAAATGGACATTTATCACAAGCTGGTTGGTCCGCGATAGCAAAATAGTGTCCTTGGACTGTGATTACTTTTCTTCTGCCGCAAGTCGAGCTCATATATAAGGGGACTCAAAGCTCCTTCTACAGACACAATCAATTCTCTCAACAAAATACAAAACTGTAAATCAGTTACCTCTCGAGCTACCTCGAAACCCTAACCCTAAGTGCGCTGCCGCCTTAGTTTCAGAGCTCTTCTAGACTCTTTCCCGACCTCTGAACTCCCTTTATTGCTCTGCTCGCATCTCGCCATGAGTATCGATCGCCTTGTGCTCGTAAATTCCTCACCTAAGGTGACACCTGGAAACCCTTTCTGCCTGATCAAGAAGTCAAGCGCACACACAAACCCTTTCCTCTTCCGTGAGGTGGCACGCCCGCGACACTCCCCCTTCTCTTTGCTCGCTATTTACCTTTGCTCCACGCGTTGAGGATCGTGGCCAAAACAGATAGGAATGTAAATTCCTTCAACACTCCCCTTTGTGACGCGTACCAGAATCACATGGCGCATGAACGTTGCCTCGGTAAAAACAAAAGACTTGGTCGAAGGGAAAAAGAGCACAACGCGCCAAGTACAACTTGAAATGTAAAACATGTGTCGTAGACTCCCCCTGATGTCTACACAATCAACTCCCCCTGATAATCAATCAATCATGGAGTTCAGATAAGAGACGCGTACCAATACCTTGCACATGCTTCTCAAGAGTAGATTTGGGTAGAGACTAGGTAAACAAATATGCTACATTATCCTCGGAACTTATTTGGTTCACCTAGATATTCAAAAACTGTTGCTGTTGATGCTGCTAATAGTAGAAGAACTTAGGCCAAATATGTTTAGTATATCACCCTTGATGAATCCCAACTTCATTTGTTCAATGCATACCGCATTGTCTTCATAGATGCAAGTTGGTGCTTCAGTGGTAGATGTCAATCCACTGGACTCTCGAATATGAGTTATTACAGAGCAAAGTCAAACACATTCTTTCACTCCTTCATGTAGTGCAATAATCTCTAAATGATTCAAAGAAGTAGCAATAAAGGTTTGCTTGGTAGATCTCCAAGAAATCGCCGTAGTTCCCATGGTAAACACATACTCAGTTTGGGAACGTCCTTTGTGTGGGTCTAACAAATACTCAGCAACAACAAAACCAACTAACACATCATTCGGTGTCTCAACAAAGGAGACAATGTCACATTGCGTCAATTTTGAGCTAGAAGGAGCTTTGGAAGCTGGATTTTGGTTGGGAGCCAAAATCTGCTCAATTGCGGCATTGGAAGCCCTCGAGGATACGTAGGGGCCCTGTAGGGGCTCAGCCGTACGCGGCAGGGGCTCGGCTGCAGTGTAGCACGTGCAGTGGCGCGGCAGGGCCCGGCTGCTGCACAGCAACGTCAGCAGATGCGCGCTGGCGTGCAGCAGGCGCAGCAAGACGGGGCAAGGGCTCTGCAGGGGCGCACTAGGCACTGCCTTGCACTGCCAAGCTGCTGCCCGACATGGTAGAGGCCCTTAGGGGATCATCCAAACTGCCTGCAATGCAATCTTCAATTGAAACATCAACATTCATGTTCTCAACTTCGATTTTGTAAGGGAAAAACAAGCCCAAATCAATTGAACCCTTCAAGTACCTGAAGATGTGCTTAACACCAGTCCAATGACGTTGCGTTGGCGCAGAGCTAAATCTAGCTAACAAGTTTACTGAGAATGCAATGTTTGGTCTTGTGCATTGTGCCAAGTATAAGAGAGCTTCGATAGCCTTAGGTACGCAATTTCTGCTCCAAGGACTTCCTCATCCTCCTCTTTAGGACGGAATTGGTCCTTTTTGATATCCAGACTTCGCGTGACCATGGGAGTCCCAAGTGGATGAGCTTTGTCCATATTAAAATGCCTGAGCATCTTTTGAATATAAGCTGACTAGTGAATCAATATTCAAATCTCTCGATGATCTAGCTCTAAACCTAGGCAAAATCGAGTTTTCCCAAGATCCTTCATCTCAAACTCGGATTTCAAGTAGGTCACGGTCTCTGCAATTTCCTTGAGATTTCCGATGATATTCATGTCATCAACATAGACAACTACTATAGCAAATTTGGTACTTGTTCTTTTAATGAACACGCATGGGCAAAGATTGTCATTCTTATATCTCTTCCCAATCAAGTAGTCACTTAGATGATTATACCACATTCATCTAGATTGTTTCAATCCATATAGTGAACACCATAACTTTAATGCAAAGGCACTCCGTGGCTTAGAGTCACTTAACTTGGGTAGTGAAAGTCCATCAGACACTTTCATATATATCTTTGAATCAAGATCCCTATAGAGATATACAGTAACCACATCCATAAGCTGCATGCTCAGTTTTTTGGACACTACTAAACTGACTAAATAGCGAAAGGTAATGACATCCATAATGGGAGAATATGTCTCCTCGTAGTCAATTCCAGGGCGTTGAGAAATTCTTTGCGCCACGGGTCGCGTTTTATAGCGCATGACTTCATGTTTCTCATTCCGCTTTCAAACAAAGACCCATTTATGTCCAACAGGCTTAACATTCAGTGGGCATGACACTACCGGATAGAAAACTTGCCTTTTTGCTAGAGAGTCTAGTTCAACCTGGATTGCATCCTTCCATTTCGGCCAATCTGCTCGACGTTGGCATTCTGCAACGGAGCGCGGTTCAATGTCATCGTTGTCGATAATATCTTGAGCGACGGAATAAGCAAAAACATCATCAATAGTCGTGGAAGTTCTTTCCATCATACCGTGTGCATCGGTATACTTTAGTGAGATTTCTTTGATCTCCAACATCAACATTAGATCTGAGGCGTCCCCCAGATACACTAACATTAATTCTTGGACATAACTATAGTCAAAGACAATCTCATGTGAAGGATTCACAGTGTTGATGATGAGTGGATCATTTAGTGCCTTACTGTCACGCCTTTTTCTAGGCATAATATCTGTTGAACCAATAGGTCTCCCCCTCTTCTTGGTGGGAGCCGAGGCCGTGGCCACACCGCCACCATAAGCGTCCGACACGCCCAAGATGCCATGCTGAGCCCGGGTGCGGCCGATAAAGTTCCTCTTGTGGGGACTTCTAACCTTGCAGAAACATTTGCAGCATGTATAATTGATCTTGTCACTTTCGCGATATCGGTAAATGAGTCAGGCATCGAACCTGCAACTCTACCAAGATCAAGAATATGCTAAACTTTTAAATTACTGTTAGAAGTGCGGGGATCATAACGAGACATAGTGGGGTCAGACCACATTGATTCTCGACGTTCAATTGGAACAGAAACGGTCATGTCTCCCCTTAACGACGGGAAGAATGTCTCATCAAAGTGAAAATCTACGAATCTCGCTAGTAAAGAGATCTCCTGTCAAAGGTTTTAAATAGCGGACAATCGTAGGATGTTGATAGCCAACATAAATACCTAATCGTCTTTGAGGACCCATATTAGTACGCAGTGAAGGCGTAATAAGCACATAAACCGCGCAACCAAATATGCGTAAGTGTGAAATATCAGGCTCATATCCAGTTACCAACTGGTACGCACTAAATGGTTGGGTTGCAATGGGTCTAAAACGAATAAGTGCAGCTGCATGCAAAATTGCATAACCCCAGGTAGAAACAAGCAAGTTGGTGCACATCACCAAGGCCCGTGCAATCAATTGTAAGCGCTTAATTGTATCTTCTGCAAGACTGTTTTGTGAACATGGGGTACGAGATGTTTTACTTCAATCCCGATAGACATGCAATAGTCGTCAAAAAACTTAGACGTAAACTCTCCAGCATTGTCTAATCGAATAGACTTGATTGGATGATCAGGGTGGTGAGCCCGGAGCTTAATAATTTGAGCTAGGAGTGTAGCAAATGCAGATTTTCTTATGGATAGCAAAGCAACGTGTGACCAACGCGTTGATGCGTCAACTAGAACCATGAAATATTGAAATCGTCTGCACTCTGGTTTGATATGTCCACAAATATCACCTTGGATCCTTTGTAGGAATGTAATGTTTTGTTTAGAATCACTAGCAAAAGATGGTCTTGCATTTAACTTGGTTAGTGAAAAAGCTTTGCAAAATGAGCGGTAAGCATTAGAGATAGCCATAAAGGCATTTGGAGTCTCGGCAATGGCCTTGGAGGCCGAGCCTATGGCAGGTGCATCATGCACGGCCGCATCACCTATTTCGGTAGAATGAGGAGCTCTAAGACGCTTCACTGCTCAGAAAAATGGATGTCCATATGAATTCTTGAGAATTCGGATCATTATGTCACGTCCGGGATGTCTCAAACGATCATGCCAAAGCTTGTGTGAGTCAGAGTCACAAAAGTTACAAGAAAGTGTCGCATCCCGACTCTTAAATTTTACCTCATTTACTAGGTTGGAATTAATAATAGTTTTACCGTCTTCGTAAATGAAATTATAGTTCAAAGGTCCCTAGAGGAGTGTTGAGGGATGAGCATTTCAGATAAATTATTCGTAGGAGAAAATTATGACGACTGTAAAAATGGAAATTTTTACCTGGTAAAAAGGTAAGTTTTATTTTAGGGTATTATTTTTAGGGGTGTTAATTTTGGTTTTGGGTTATATGGAGGTGTTGGACCAGGTTGGGCAGAAAAGCCCAAACCCCCCTCTCTCTTTTCTCTCTCCTCCCTCCCGACTTTCTCCCTCTCTCTCTCCCTGTCGGAAATGTCCGCTGTCTGGCCACAGCTGACCGACGCACCGGTCCCAATCGGTCGGCCTTCAACCCAGCTCTCTTCCTAGACCGGTGGGAGCTGCCCTAGTGCAGCCATGAGGGAGAGAAGTCGCCTGAAAGGTCCGACTGCCATGGTGGTTCTCTCGTCGGAGCTCCCTCCTCCGGCCACCACAGCCGAAGCCACTTGAGCTTGGTAAGGAGAATCGGTGAGTTGAAGTTCTAGGACTCAAATCACTGTTTTGGTTCGATTACCCTATCTAGGCATGAAATTAGTGTTTGTGCATGTTGAGAGAAAGGTTGTGCTAAATTTTGATAGGCATTGGAGGTTGCATGAGTCGGCCACCGGTGGCGCCGCTGTTAAGGGATTTTCATGGTATTAGATGTGTTGTCTTAAAGGGAGTTTATTGATGTGTAATTTAGAATTTTTGGAGGAGTTTTTGATAGGCTTTGGATTTTTCTAAGATTCGTGAAATTTGGCGGTGTTAGTACATAGTACAACATCAGTCGTACTCGCCTAAGAAGACGCGTTCCGCCACATAAAACGAGCTTGGGCCTTGGTTAAGCCCAAGAAGCCCACACTATTCCTTGAGGGCATAATGGTAATACACCCTCTGAACAAGGGCAAAATGGTATTTTTAGGGTGCATCCACCATACCCCTATAAATACCACTCTCCCCCTCTCATTCTCACGATCTCTATCTTCACTCATATATCACCTGCATCAGCTCACTGACTTAGGCATCGGAGGGTCGAAGGCCGGAGCACCCGGTCTTCCCTCTGACGCATTTTTCTCCTTGATTGACAGGTTATAGGAGGAAGCCCCTGCATCTAGATGATTCTCCCCTCAGAGACCATGCCAGAACAATTGGCACTAGAAGGAGGGTCCTCAAGTGGAGACCCTCACGTCGCTCGCCATGGCATCTGCCCAGAAACCCCGAGGAGAGAGAAAGTAGATCTGACTTTCTCTCTCTCCTTCGCTTGGGCGTGCCGCAACAAGGTAGCTCACCTTCACAGCCATCAAGCACGCAGTCTTCCAATGAATCCAGCATGGCCACCCCAACCTCCGGCCAAGGCCCACGCGCCGGAGAGCAGCGCCCAGAAACTGATCTGGACACCCAACTTCCCTCAGCCGAAGCAGGGATACGCTCTTGGTCTCGCGACCCCAACCTCGGCACCCTCCTCCAGGGACATGCCTTCGCTTTTGGCACCCATTTGATATTTCTCTCCCGGGGACGCCCACCCATGTCCTGGTGCTGCTCTCCCGAAACATTCGCGGACTCCGCTGTCCTCGCCAGTCCCCGCGGACTCCACTGTCCTCGCCAGTCCCCGCTGACCTCGCCAGCCCTCGCGAACTCCACTGGTCTCGCCTCACCGGCTCCTTGCGGCATTCCCTGATCTCGCCAGAGTTCTTAAACCTCACGTGGGGACATCACGTGTAGTTCCCCTGGCAGACACCCCCACACAACTCTCTATCCCGACCTCCCAGGACTTCTCTATCCCGACACGGCGTCTGGTTCCGACCCAAGATATAGTCCTGACCAAGGAACCCGTGACAAGAAGCAAGCGGCTCCGCCCAGAGCTCCGGGAGCCCTTCCCATATGGCCCCCGAGTTACCAAGGCCCCCTTCCCTTGCTTACCATGCTCTCGGAACATGCCAGCACAAGTGACCCGCATCACACATCCGCCTTCCTCTCTTCCTCCCTCCCGGGACATCCATTTCTCACCGCGGACACCGCTCGTCACGCCATCCATTCGCGGACTCCTCTTGTCTCGCCATTCCTCGCGGACCCCACTGGTCTTGCTAGAGTCCCCGCGCACCGCGTAGCGGCTCTACACGGCTCCAGATAAGTCTTACTTCACATTATTCAATTAAGTTGTTATCATACAAATAGCATGACCACATGCATCATAGTATATTCTCATGTACATGCTAAACACATACTTGTAAACCATGTGCAAACCACATACACTTGCTTCACATGATTACAAACCAAACATTGATGTACATCTATCTATATCAATCTCAGGCTACACACACAGCATGTGTAAACAGCCATCATGCAAACATGCATTTTCTAGCTACACACGCCACTAGCGCGACCCGTCCCGCCACCCCTTAACCTTAGCCCTAGTCAGCCCGACAACAAATCTCTCACCCTAGAATTCCTACCAACATCACAAACATGTGAACAATCCCACCACCACATACAAATCCAAAGACAAAGAACGCCACCAATTCACACCGTGAAACAGTGGATCCGCGTAGTGGCAATGAAGCTGGTTGCAAACAGCCAAGCGCTCGCACCCACTCGATCGAGGGTGAAGTGGGACGCTCCCCAATCTGAGGTTTGTCAAACTACCGAAACTTTAAAACACAAATTGCAGCTCGCCCAATTTTCAGTTTGCAAAACACGAACTCCCCCCCCAGCTATCCCCAACCCCAAACATACATTGACTCGCCAAGGCAACGGCCCGCAACGCTCAATGGCGAGTCTCCCCAATCAAGCGCGGACTGACTCGCCACGCAGCGGCCGCAACGCCACATAGCCACAGTCCCCATCCAAGCGCGGACTGACTCGCCACATAGCCACAGTCCCCAACCAAGCGCGGACTGACTGGCCACCTCGCGACAGTCCCCAACCAAGCGCGGACTGACTCGCCACATAGCCATAGTCCCCAACCAAGCGCGGACTGACTGACCACCTCGCGACAGTCCCCAACCAAGCGCAGACTGACTCGCCACATAGCCACAGTCCCCAACTAAGCGCGGACTGACTGGCCACCTCACGACAGTCCCCAATCAAGCGCGGACTGACTCGCCAAGGCAACGGCCCGCAACGCTCAATGGCGAGTCTCCCCAATCAAGCGCGGACTGACTCGCCACGCAGCGGCCGCAACGCCACATAGCCAGTCCCCAACCAAGCGCGGACTAACTGGCCACCTCGCGACAGTCCCCAATCAAGCGCGGACAGACTCGCCAAGGTAACAGCCCGCAACGCTCAATGGCGAGTCTCCCCAATCAAGCACGGACTGACTCGCCACCCAGCGGCCGCAACGCCACAGCGACAGTCGCCAATCAAGCGCGGACTGACTCGCCAAGGCAACGGCCCGCAACGCTCAATGGCGAGTCTCCCCAATCAAGCGCGGACTGACTCGCCACACAGCGGCCGTTGCCTTGGCGACAGCCCCCAACCAAGCGCGGACTGACTCGCCACATAGTGCGAGCAATTACTTGCCTGGAAGAGGCTCGCCACGCCATAAGCGCGAACTGGCTCGCCTGATAGCGGCCCGCCATGCCCTTAGCGCAGTTTATCTCGCCCTTGGCGCGAACTCGCCACCTAGAGCGAACAGCCCAGCCCACTAGCGGCCGACCACACCCTTAGCGCAATTCATTCCACTCAATATGAACTCGGTCCTCATGTTGGTGTCTCACCACTACAATCTCTCCCAACACTGGGGGACTTAGGCAACAGCCTTATACAGGCCTCATGACGTGCTCTCGATACACTTTGGCACCACCCGCCTCCCATCGGCATCTTGGCTGCGCCCCTAGCGAGCTTTTCGACAGCTCTACACAAGCCCTATTGGCAACATCATTATGCCCTCGCGGCACCCATCGTCATGCCTCAGCGGCACTCCTCGCCACTCCTCGACGGCACACTTGCCTCGATGGCGAAATGGTGAACTACGTCTGGTTTGATCCCATAAACGGGTACGTAGGCACTCTAGCATTCACCTAGAGGCAACCACAAAATATGTCACCACGATCTCCCCCTCAAACATATGCTGGAATAGCTCAGCTAACTCGAGCATATAGCTGGTACATATCAAAGGCTACTAAAACGCCAAGGCATACCAACATGCCGGTACCCGTGGCCCTCGCGAGAGGCTCGCCAGCGGTACCTCAACTTCGACCCCCGATCGCCCTGCCATCTCCAAACAATACATGGGAGCAACAACCCGATGTCTCAATCATATATAGCGATACACGGCATACCCCACTCGGAGGGAGCCGGTCCATCCCCTCCCTTGCATGGGGACTTGGGGGACTGGGGACTGGATATGTCACCACTAGTAAGAGACTCGTACTCCCGATATTGTATCAGATAAAGTCCCCACCCAAGAGAGTCTCTTGACCGCGGACTTGGGGACTTGTTAGTACATAGTACAACATCAGTCGTACTCGCCTAAGAAGACGCGTGCCGCCACATAAAACGGGCTTGGGCCTTGGTTAAGCCCAATAAGCCCACACTATTCCTTGAGGGCATAATGGTAATACACCCTCTGAGCAAGGGCAAAATGGTATTTTTAGGGTGCATCCACCATACCCCTATAAATACCACTCTCCCCCTCTCATTCTCACGATCTCCATCTTCACTCATATATCACCTGCATCAGCTCACTGACTTAGGCATCGGAGGGTCGAAGGCCGGAGCACCCGGTCTTCCCTCTGACGCATTTTTCTCCTTGATTGACAGGTTATAGGAGGAAGCCCTTGCATCTGGATGATTCTCCCCTCAGAGACCATGCCAGAACAGACGGTTAATGAGATAGAATACGGTTGTTGATTAAATATCGTTAGGACTGTAGATTGTGGTATTAAGGATGTTGGTAATTGTGATGAAATATGGATCGAAGTGAATTTAAGAATAAGATGGTAGGCATGGATGAGTGTGCAAAGCTCATAATTAATTTTGCCTATTTTTATATAAGTGTTGGTATATAGTTGAGGATTTAATTATATTTTTGGATCAGGACGTGAGGAGGCTCGAGCAAAAGAGGTCTCAGACCGACATCAGGCTTAGGCTTAATTTGTGAGTGGACTTTTGTTTTAAATAATATACATGCTATCTGAGTTGAACAATTTCTTTTGTTGAGGTCATTTTATATTATTGGTTTTATTTATTTTGAAGAGTTACCGAAAAGAGGATTTTTCGGTAAATTATAAAAAAAAATATGAAGAGAGTATGTATGTAAATGCTAGCTAGCCATATGTGTCTGTCCCCCTTAATGGCGTAGTATATAACCGCATTATGGTGTGACATGAGCGTTAGACGCAAGTGTAGTCGCCTTATATGAGTGTTTAATTCATATAGGGGTATGGGCACATATTTATATACTAGTCCATCCACCTTAATGGACACGAGCGTTCGACACGAGCGTAGTAGCCCTATATAAATTATTTTAAATCTATAAAATAATTATATAGGGAGTATGGACGTGTGTAAATACATACATATATTGGTATATATTTCTGAGATAAAAGATTTATCGCGTGGAGCACACATTCGTTTTCTTTAAAATTTAAATTGGGAAAACATAAATATTGTTATTACTTTCTCTATTTATTATTTTATTTTGTCCACTCACTCTAACGTTTTTCAAATGTTTTCCTCTGGGCCCTTCGTTTTAAAAAGGATCAGTCTGCAGAGTCCGAGTTGACACTAGTAGAAGGGGAGGCATAGTTACCCACTTCTCCACCACTCTTCACCAGTAGGTTACCTGTTAAACCTACTAATGTATTTTCCTGCTTCATCTAGTTTCTTTTAGTAGCTCTGATTACCCTTGGGGTTAACGAATATTTTAAATGGTTGGGTGCTAAGATATATGTTATATTATTTGGATATTTATGGGATAAAAATAAAAGAATAAACAAAACAAAATAATTAACAATAATTATGTTTTCCCAATTTAATTTCCAAAGAAATCGAATGCATGCCTCAAGCTGTCAAGACCCACCCCGAATTTCACCTCGAAACCCGAGGTAAGTCCAAGGAAAATTTACTGAAGAACTCGGCAAACCTCCCTTGAAAATGGACAACCCTAACCCGGAAAAATTAAAAAACACTCTCTTAATTAACCAAAATATAAATTTTTCAGCTCAACCCAAATAAAATAATACACAGTTATTTTTCCGAAATTATTCAGAGCTACTATAAGAAAGACAACGGAAGCTGATAAAGACCTAGTAGATTAAACAGATAACATACTGGTGAAAAGTGGCAGAAAGATGGGTGACTATGCCTCGACGTCTCCTTCTAGACCCCAACCGAACTCTGCAGCCTGGGTATTTAAAAATAAAGGAAAAGCCCAGGGGAAAATATTCAATTACGTCAGAGTAAGTGGACAAAAATAATCTCGACAAACAATAATATTTCCCCAAGAAAACTTTAAAGAAAAGCGCTATACAAGCGACAACTTAAAAGCTTAACTTAAAAATTCTTAACTGGTGTCTAGCCTCGCTAGACTCCCAAACTTCAGAAAAAGGCCTCTCAGGCTAGAATTATAATTATATAAGTATGTATTTACACTCGTCATACTCCTTGTATGCTATCTATGAATAAGCTCGAAAAGTAGATAGTCATACCAGGCTACTACGCTCGCGTCTAACGCTCACGTCACCCCATAATGACATTTTTCCTCATTATGGGGGAAATGCACGAGTGGATATATATACGTGCTGACTCCTTGTACGAATTCTATGAATGAATACGAAAAATAGAAATAGAAAGTCGTACAAGGCTACGACGCTTGCGTCTAACGCTCATGTCATCCCATAATGGAATTGTACCTCATTATGGGGGAAAATCACATACAGCTAGCTAGCATTTACTTATATACATATTATTCTCATAAACATCAATAAATGAGTATAAACACCGAAATTCTCAATTCCGGTTAAAATCCAACAAAGGAAATTATTCAACAATAAAACAATTCAAGCACATTATTTAAAAAACAAAGGTCCACTCACAACTTATGTCACATCCCGGTTCTTAAGTCAATTTGCGATTATTTACTTTTGGGTTACTTTGACGTTTTACCGTTTTAAGTAACCGTTTACTATTTAAGACTCCAAAAGTTGACTTTTTCCTCCGTTTGGAATTCGGGAAAACTTCCTTCATGAAAGTCGTAGAGGATGTAAAACGGAGTTTGTGGACACGCGGCACGCTCAAATCAGAGTTCGTATGAGAAAGTTATGGTCTAAAAACGGAAAGTTACTATTTCGGTAAAGGGAAGAAGATATTTTTTTTAGAGGAAGAAAGGTCTAGAAGGTTTCGGGGGAAAAAAAAAAGGAGAAGAGTAAAAAGAAGGTTCGAGAGAGAAAAAGAGGAGAGAAAAAAAGGGGGGGAGAAAAATTAGAAAACTGACGGCATCTCTCTCTCTCTCCTCCCGCTCGATCCTCTCTCTCCCTCCACAGTTCTCCGCTTCGTGCGCCGCCGTCAGGCCGAATTGGGCGGCGATCCGGGTATCGGTAGGAAGCTAAGATGGAGACCTATCGATCTAGAGTGGTGACAGCGTCCCTCTCGCCGCCGTTTGGGAGAAATCACGGTGAGAAGGTGCTACTGTTCGTCGTTGTTTTAGCCGGATTTCTCCCTCCTCAGGCCACCAATCGGTGAGTTCTTTATATGATTAGGTTGGGTTTGATTAGTACAACATCCCCTAGAAGGTAACTATCAAATTCGAAATGTGTAAGAGGATTTTCGGGCTACGGTTTGAATTTGGGGATTTATGGTTGTTTTGATTCGATTACCCTATATAGGCTTGAAATTGGACTTAGTGATAGTTATGAAAGTTGTTTGGGTTGTTGAGAGGAAGATTGTGTCAAAATTTGGTAGCCATTGGAGGTCGCCGGAGTTCGGCTGCCTGCGCCCCTTAAGGGCAGTTTTTCCTGTTTTTGGGATGGTTTTAATAAGAGGAGTTTATTGAAGTATAGTTTGGAATTGTTGGAGGAGTTTAGGTTCGGTTTCAGATTTTCCGAAGACTAGCGATGTTAATGGTTAAAATTGATAACCGGGTATAGGAATATTACTGTTAGACAGTTGTTGGATTGTGCTTATGCATTGAAGTGGATATTGGAGTGATATGTATGGATTTGGGATTAGTGTTAGTTGAAATGGGTGTCCATAGTATATCTAATGGGTGTCCATAGTAAATCTAGTTAGAACGTTTAGTAAACTTGAGTTCAAGGAGAAAGAATGCATGTTGGATGATTTGCATAAGTATGGTTTGATTTTGGACTTATGTTGGTAAATGTGATGTGGGTAGAGAAGGTAGAGAAGTGGACTAAAATAATGAACTACGAGTGGCTTGATCCCTTTAAAAAGGGTACGTAGGCAGCCCGATCAAGTTTTGGGTGCAGCCACAAATTAACAAAATAAATTTAGGTTTCAAACGCAGTAAAACTGCGTTGTTGTTTGGTTTGAGAATGAGATCCTATCTCATTTTCGATTTTAGGATTTTCTTGATGATTTCTGGATTTGAGGTATTATACTGAACTGCATATTATTTGGTTTTTGGAAAGATGATAATCATTGAAGTTATTTATTTCATTGAGCATTTTAACGTGTGGGACACGTGGTTGAATTTAATTAGTTTCTTTACTCTTGAATTCTTTGAGTACGGTTGGGAATCGTACTTATGCTTTAATTTATGAGTTTTGGGGAAACTCACATGGATTATGTTTCTTTATTTATGTCATACTTGTTGGATCGATATTATTCATGATAGCATGTCTTTCCGCCTTTCGAGGCGATGTAACTCCCACGTTTGAAGTGGGGTTACGCAAGCCCTTTCCGCCTTCGGGTGATGTGATGTAGTCGACGACATCACGCAAGCCCTACTCCTCTCTGTTATCATAACATGAAGGTGTAGGGAGTATGTGAGTATTATTACCTGGGAGGCAACCGAGTCTGGGAGGCTCACTTGTATAGCATGTCATTCCGCCTTTCGAGGCGATGTAACTCCCACGTTTGAAGTGGGGTTACTCAAGCCCTTTCCGCCTTCGGGTGATGTGATGTAGTCGACGACATCACGCAAGCCCTACTCCTCTCTGTTATTATAACATGAAGGTGTTGGGAGTATGGGAGTACTATTGCCTGGGAGGCAACCGAGTCTGGGAGGCTCACTTGTATGGCTATAACTATTTCTTATTTATCGTTGTTGATTTGACTAGCAGGGCTAGTCCCTTGTTTTGGTACCTTCTTCTATGAAGGTTATTATTCATCTTTGTTATTAATTTGACTAGCGGGGCTAGTCCGTTTTCTTGGGTTTTTCTTTATGAAAGATTTTGGGTTAACATTTGCATGCAATGAATTTATGGCATATTGGAAATTAGTGAATTAATGTTGGTTATCTTTTGGTTGTGGGATTAGTTTAAGTGAGGAATTATTATATTGGGAGATGTGTGAACTTGGGGAGCAGGAAGGCTCCAGGTGTTGAAGATGGATGTTTGGTTATAGAAGTGTTAAATTGGATTTTTCAGGTAAGGGTCGTCCATTTTTAAGGAAGGTTATGCCGAATTTTCGGTAAATTTTCCTTGAAAGTGGACCCCGCAGGATTTACCTTGGGTTTCAGGATGAAATTCGGGGTGGGTCCTGTCAGTTGATATCAGAGCATTAGGTTATCTAATTCCTATCACTACCTCATATATTTAGTGATACTTAGTGCCTATAGAGTGATGGTACGACCGCGGCGGATCCATTAGCATTATATGCATAAGATGCTAGGTGTTTATTAAGTATGTGAGGTAGTTGTTCTTATCTTATTTATGGACAGTAGTGTGCCACAAATGTCTATATTTCCATGACTATGCCTCTGTATGCTGACCTCAAAGAGTATCTTGGTTATCTTTCGAGTAATGGGAAAGTAAGTGAATTGGGAGATTTTGAGTTCAGTTATGAGTTGGGGAAGTGACCTGGGTTTGCAGAGTTCTATTATTTATTTATTGAGTTGTTGACTTTTATTTAAATGGCGAGTTAAGCCTTTTTGCGGATATTAATAACAGAAAGGGGCATGCTTGTGAACGAAAGATTGAGAAATTTCTAGTCAAGGTTGGTGCGGAAATAAGAGATATCTTAAAGGTGTTAACGTGTAAGGGTTGCTTTGTTTTGAGATAAAATGTGGAAAGCTACTGCTTGAGCGAATAAATTGTGGAGATTAATTGATGTATTTTATGGGGCTGTTAAAGTTTGGTATATGCATTGAAGAGTGATTTTTGAAATTGTTGTTGGTCGATTTATGTCTGGTATCTATAAATTTGGGATTTGCTCCCCTGTTTAGGTTGAGTGTTTTGGAAGAATTGTAAGCGTAAATGGCGTTGGTATATAGTGGTGCAGCAGAGGTGAGATGGTAGTGGTCACTTTGATTTTTCAGTAACAAATGTTGAATTTATTTATTTTAAGCGATATTGTTTTGGGTTGATTGATATAAGTTAGTCTTGGACAAAATAGTGTTTGGAAACGACTCATTTCAGCTCTTAAGTCTTTTGGTTGTGGCAGGAGATTACTGACGAATCTTTATCGTCTAAAAGTAATCTCGATCTTTGATATCCTTAATCATTGGTGTAAGCAAGGTTGAAGATGTAAATTCGAAGTATGGTTGGTTAGGAAATCGTGGTATCGAGTCGAGTGATTGTTAGGAGAAGAGTGTCAGGATAAATTTGGATTGGTAATGTGTATGATGATACACAAAGATAGTTTAAGCGGTGTAATTAGAGTTATTGATCTTGAAATAATTATTTTTTTCGCTTTAGCTACTGTTGTTAGCTGATGTGGATAATTCTTAAGAGGATGAGTGAGGTGTTGATCTTAAGGTAGTATATCCCACGATTGTAGCTTCTGTTTGGAGTATTAAAGTGGTGAAATTGATAGGTCGAGACTATAAGTGGTCGTCGAAGTTTTATCGGATTCGAGCAATTCTATGCTTCGACTTGAGCGTTACGCAGAAGATAATGCGGTTGACGCCCAATCTTGAGATGGAGCATGCGACCATCAATTTTGCGTTGCTCGAGGAGTAGCACATGAATCGAGGAGATTCGGGGCATTTCTCTTATGTGAAGAGTGTGACTTAATGGTAGATTGTCTTTTTAGACCCTAGATTCTTTGAGGTAATTACTGGAGCAGTGTGGCAATCGATGAGTATCGTCGATGTCTTGGGGTGTTCTAAGTAAATTTTCGACATGAGTTGAAGAGTCGGGCCTTGCAGGGTGCAGTTCGACTCATGATTGCTGATCGTCATATCTTATCGAGAAAGGTGTTATAGACTTTTGTACGCATTCGTAAAATTCGGCATTCTACGAAGAGTAATTATCTTTGGCATCTAGTCGTTTTGGCGACCTGAGCGTAGGACTCCAGTTTTGGTGCTCTTAGCTTCCTTGGATGTTATGGACCTGCGTGATTAAGCTAGTCAGATCTAGCAGCCAAATAGAAGAAAGGAAATCACTTTGCATCATTTGGAGGCAGCAAGAGAGGACTATCTAGTGTTGAATGATAGACTGCCAACATCAGCTATGCTGACACTCAATACGGTCAACTCAGAGTTTGTATTTTATTTGTTAGTGTGGTTATCAGGTGAGTACTTAAAGTGATTTGACTTTATAGTTAATGCGGGAATTTCTGTGCTTTGGCAGCTATTAGTAGGTACAATTTATTAATGGGACTTCGACGTTTGTTATCGATAACGAGAAATTCTTGAGCAAAGTTCTACTCAGGAAATGCGAATAGGTGTTTGTGATCTTTGGAATCATTAACAATGCATAATTATGTGAGAGAAATATAGCCCAGCGATGATTTTTCTTAACATTATGCGTAATGGCGGGGCCGTTACTTGAAAATTCTTGTTCCTCGACTTGAGTTGATACTTAGTCGCTATTATGCATGATAAAACGCGAGAAGCAAGTCATCAAATAGTGAAATTCCAATTGTGATCCTCGGATTTCGTTGACTAACGTGAAATTCACTGTTTCGATTATCTTCCGTTTGATCAACTGGTATTATAAGATCGCATTAGCGTAATTTGGCAATAAGGGAGATATCCGCCGATCAGCTTAACGATTGTGAGCAATCATATAGGTGGTGAAAGTCCAATTTTGATGCAAAAGATCGAGTTTTGTTTTGATTATTAGTTGGTAACGAAAGTAAGATAGTTTGGTAAATTACGAAATTTTATTGATCATTTTGACTTGGCGAAAGTCAAAGTCCTTCGTGTGTTTTGAGGTTGAGTATCATAAGTAATTTTAATTGGGCAAGCCACTCAATTAGTGGAAGTTAAGTCAAGGAGTAAAGTGTATTATGTGAGTGGTGCCGTGTGGAAGGTTGGCAGAGTATCTAAGTTGACCCTGAGTTCGAGTTTTGTTTAAGCATATGCGCGCCTTGGGTTGGTAGATCAGTTATGATGTGCCAAGGTAAGTATGAAAAGAATTTGGCAAATTGTTTCCACAAGTGAAAAGGTATAATTTGTGATAGAAGAAAGAGTGATGAGCATGGATAATGGGATGATGTAGCTTAACGCTTATTGAATTCTGAGGTAAAAGGCAGTAACCTCTAACCTCCTTTTATGGTTTGAAATTTCGAGGACGAAATTTTTATAAGGAGGGGAGAATTGTCACATCCCGGTTCTTAAGTCAATTTGCGATTATTTACTTTTGGGTTACTTTGACGTTTTACCGTTTTAAGTAACCGTTTACTATTTAAGACTCCAAAAGTTGACTTTTTCCTCCGTTTGGAATTCGGGAAAACTTCCTTCATGAAAGTCGTAGAGGATGTAAAACGGAGTTTGTGGACACGCGGCACGCTCAAATCAGAGTTCGTATGAGAAAGTTATGGTCTAAAAACGGAAAGTTACTATTTCGGTAAAGGGAAGAAGATATTTTTTTTAGAGGAAGAAAGGTCTAGAAGGTTTCGGGGGAAAAAAAAAAAGGAGAAGAGTAAAAAGAAGGTTCGAGAGAGAAAAAGAGGAGAGAAAAAAGGGGGGGAGAAAAATTAGAAAACTGACGGCATCTCTCTCTCTCTCCTCCCGCGCGATCCTCTCTCTCCCTCCACTGTTCTCCGCTTCGTGCGCCGCCGTCAGGCCGAATTGGGCGGTGATCCGGGTATCGGCAGGAAGCTAAGGAGGAGACCTATCGATCTAGAGTGGTGACAGCGTCCCTCTCGCCGCCGTTTGGGAGAAATCACGGTGAGAAGGTGCTACTGTTCGTCGCAGTTTTAGCCGGATTTCTCCCTCCTCAGGCCACCAATCGGTGAGTTCTTTATATGATTAGGTTGGGTTTGATTAGTACAACATCCCCTAGAAGGTAACTATCAAATTCGAAATGTGTAAGAGGATTTTCGGGCTAGGGTTTGAATTTGGGGATTTATGGTTGTTTTGATTCGATTACCCTATATAGGCTTGAAATTGGACTTAGTGATAGTTATGAAAGTTGTTTGGGTTGTTGAGAAGAAGATTGTGTCAAAATTTGGTAGCCATTGGAGGTCGCCGGAGTTCGACTGTCTGCGCCCCTTAAGGGCAGTTTTTCCTGTTTTTGGGATGGTTTTAATAAGAGGAGTTTATTGAAGTATAGTTTGGAATTGTTGGATGAGTTTAGTTTCGGTTTCGGATTTTCCGAAGACTAGCGATATTAATGGTTAAAATTGATAACCGGGTATAGGAATATTACTGTTAGACAGTTGTTGGATTGTGCTTATGCATTGAAGTGGATATTGGAGTGATATGTATGGATTTGGGATTAGTGTTAGTTGAAATGGGTGTCCATAGTATATCTAATGGGTGTCCATAGTAAATCTAGTTAGAACGTTTAGTAAACTTGAGTTCAAGGAGAAAGAATGCATGTTGGATGATTTGCATAAGTATGGTTTGATTTTGGACTTATGTTGGTAAATGTGATGTGGGTAGAGAAGGTAGAGAAGTGGACTAAAATGATGAACTACGAGTGGCTTGATCCCTTTAAAAAGGGTACGTAGGCAGCCCGATCAAGTTTTGGGTGCAGCCACAAATTAACAAAATAAATTTAGGTTTCAAACGCAGTAAAACTGCGTTGTTGTTTGGTTTGAGAATGAGATCCTATCTCATTTTCGACTTTAGGATTTTCTTGATGATTTCTAGATTTGAGGTATTTTACTGAACTGCATATTATTTGGTTTTTGGAAAGATGATAATCATTGAAGTTATTTATTTCATTGAGCATTTTAACGTGTGGGACACGTGGTTGAATTTAATTAGTTTCTTTACTCTTGAATTCTTTGAGTACGGTTGGGAATCGTACTTATGCTTTAATTTATGAGTTTCGGGGAAACTCACATGGATTATGTTTATTTATTTATGCCATACTTGTTGGATCGATATTATTCATGATAGCATGTCTTTCCGCCTTTCGAGGCGATGTAACTCCCACGTTTGAAGTGGGGTTACGCTAGCCCTTTCCACCTTCGGGTGATGTGATGTAGTCGACGACATCACGCAAGCCCTACTCCTCTCTGTTATCATAACATGAAGGTGTAGGGAGTATGGGAGTATTATTTTCTTGGAGGCAACCGAGTCTGGGAGGCTCACTTGTATAGCATGTCGTTCCGCCTTTCGAGGCGATGTAACTCCCACGTTTGAAGTGGGGTTACGCAAGCCCTTTCCGCCTTCGGGTGATGTGATGGTGTCGACGACATCACGCAAGCCCTACTCCTCTCTGTTATTATAACATGAAGGTGTAGGGAGTATGGGAGTACTATTGCCTGGGAGGCAACCGAGTCTGGGAGGCTCACTTGTATGGCTATAACTATTTCTTATTTATCGTTGTTGATTTGACTAGCGGGGCTAGTCCCTTGTTTTGGTACCTTCTTCTATGAAGGTTATTATTCATCTTTGTTATTAATTTGACTAGCTGGGCTAGTCCGTTTTCTTGGGTTTTTCTTTATGAAAGATTTTGGGTTAACATTTGCATGCAACGAGTTTATGACATATTGGAAATTAGTGAATTAATGTTGGTTATCTTTTGGTTGTGGGATTTGTTTAAGTGAGGAATTATTATATTGGGAGATGTGTGAACTTGGGGAGCAGGAAGGCTCCAGGTGTTGAAAATGGATGTTTGGTTATAGAAGTGTTAAATTGGATTTTTCAGGTAAGGGTCGTCCATTTTTAAGGAAGGTTATGCCGAATTTTCGGTAAATTTTCCTTGAAAGTGGACCCCGCAGGATTTACCTTGGGTTTCAGGGTGAAATTCGGGGTGGGTCCTGTCAACTTAAGCATAAGCATGTTGTCGGTCGGAGGTCTCCTCTGCTCGAGCCTCCTCGCGTCATATTCCAAAACATAAATAAATCCTTAAAATAAAATATCAACGCTTAACGAAATTAGGTATAATTAAATATGAGTTTCTCACGCTAAACCATGCCTATCGCCCTAAATCTTATCTTCACTGCCAATCATAATTCTCCATAAATACCGACATCCTGAAAAAATCACCTTTCACCATCCTAACCATAAAATAATCCAATGGTCGGATTTTAACTTGTTAATCCGCCATAAATACCAAACTCAAACAATTTCCAAACCTATCCAAAACTTCTCCAAAAATTCTAAAACCCATTCCATTAAACTCCTCATAAAATTCTCCACCAAAAACATTTTTTCAGCGGCGGCTACCGGCGACCAGCTCAGGCGACCTCCAATGCTCACCAAAATTTGGAAGCATCTTCCTCTCAACCTCCTCTACAACGTTCCTAACTATCACAAACTCCAATTCTAAGCCTAACCATGTCAATCAAACGAAAACACACATAAAAGCTCTAGAATTTCAAATACTGATTTTTCCTTACCTAGCTCGAGATGGAGGGAGCCTTTTGGAGGGATTGCTGCACGGGATGAGGGCTTTCTTTTGAGCCAACGCTCGACGCCTATGGCGGCCGAAGGAAGGAGTTCCGGCGAGAAAACACTTCCAGCAGTCGGGGCTTTCGGGCTTGATTCCTCCTTCACGGCAGCGCTAGGGAGGCTGCCACTGGTCTAGAACTGGAGCTGGGTTGGAGACCGATTGATTGGGACCGGTGTGGCGGTCTGGGACCGTCAGACGAGGGCGAACGGCGGCCGGAAAGTCCTGACAGTGAAGGCTCGGGGAGAGAGAGAGAGGAACACGGGAGGAAGAGAGAGAAAAACGGGAGGAAAATGGGTTGGGCTCGGCCCAGCCGGTCCAACTCCCGATTTAACCCAATCCAAAATTCAACACCCCAAAATAGTACCCCAATAAAAATTACCTTTTACTATCAAAAATTACCATTTTTACCGTCGTCATATTTTTCTCCTACAAATAATTCTTTCGAAATATTCGTCCCTCAACACACCTCTAGGGACCTTAGAATTATAAACTCAATGACTAAGACGGTAAAATTCTTATTAACATCATGCTAGTAAATAAGGTAAAATTTAAGGGTCGGGGCGTGACACAAGCGATAAATCTTTTATCTCAAAAATATTGAGCCTCTTCAGCTCAAAAATATATACCAATATATGTATGTATTTACACACGTCCATACTCCCTGTATAATTATTTTATAGATTTAAAATAATTTATATAGGGCTACTACGTTAGTGTCTAACGCTCACGTCACGCTTTAATGCGGTGATATACTACGACATTAAGGTGGACATACGGGTGTATAAATATGTGCTCATACTCCCTATATGAATTAAATACTTATATAGGGCTACTACGCTTGCGTCTAACGCTCACGTCACACCATAATGCGATTATATACTACGCCATTAAGGTGGACAAACACATATGACTAGCTAACATTTATATACATACTCTCCTCATAAATAAATTTATAATTTACCAAAAAATCTCATTTTCGGTAACTCTTCATAATAAATAAAATCGTCAAAAGCGTCAACAAAAGAACTTGCTCAATAGTAAACCAATGCATGCATATTATTTAAAACAAAAGTACACTCACTGTATTAGGCCTAAGCCTTCCAATACTCGGAATACTCCTCGAGTGTTGCCTCCAACTATTCACACTCTCTAGCCAAAATCCACGTCTGACGATAAACAGAAGAACAAGTTGGTCAGACCGAACTCCATAAATATTATTAACGATTTGACTTCTTCCCATTTTGACTAGGTTTCCAAGGAGAGGAAGAGAACGGCGGTGGTCTCGTCGCCAGGGGTGGCCGGACGGCGGCACTGGCGTGGAGGCGACGGAGACAAAAGAGAGAGAGAGACTCGGTTGGGCTCGGTCAAACCCGACTTGGGTTCTTTGACTGGGTCTGACCAGTCTTCCCCTATTTAACAACAACAACAACAACAACAACAACAACAACAATAAAATAAAATGGACAACAGGTGATCGATGATTAAAGATCAACGGCCCAGATTTTTTTGATAAATGAACGAAAATAGCCCGAAGCTTCTAAAAATAATCCGAGAACATCGCAAAACTCATGTCGTCGCTCACTACGACCTCAGAACCTTAAAAGAAGAATTTAACATTTTTACAAAAACTCGACAATAAACTCGAGTGTTAAATTACCAAATTACCGAGCACGGTTAAATTCTTCAGTAACTCGTAGAAACACCATGTAAAAGATAAAATTAGGTCCTGGATGTTACATACCATGTGCCATATTTGGTTCCGGATGAGAGGACCAGGATTGATATGTTCATTGGGGCACTTGGTGGAGTGTATGCAAATAGGATGACAGGTGTTATTTACCCGACCTTTCTTGATGCAGTTTGTAATACCCTAGATTTTCATTTTACTGTCCTTGTGTTATTCCCATATTTAATAAATGATTATTTATGGAAATTTTTTAGTTTGTGCGAAGTTGAAGTTTCAGAAGTAATTTTTAAGGTACTTTGACTTTTTTTTCTGTAAGTTAACTTCGAAAACTTCCTTCATGAAAGTTGTAGAGCTCATCAATATGAGTTCGTAGACATGCGGCATGCCCAAAACAGAGGTAGTATCAGAAAGTTATGATCAGATGAAGTTAGTTTCTAGGTTTGGAAACTGTATAAATAGAAAAATGTGGGGGAGTTATTTTTGGAAACTAGAGTTTTCAAAAATCAATTTTCTCTCTCTTGTCTCTTCTCTCTCCTGAGCTCCCCCGACCTCCCTCTTCCTAAGCCAATTTCTCCCTCCTCCGGCCACCAAACCGATCGCAACCGGTCCCGTTCGGTCCGCACGGACCTCCTCTCCATTTCTGGAGCAGTCCCGCCCGCCGTTGTGCCGTCACGGAGAGGCAGAGCTGCTGCAGTATCGTAAAAAAACCAGCGATTTCGACGGCGTTTCGGGCGAGAGTTAGGTGAGTCTTGCTCCTTTCCTTCCTCTAATGATGTTTATACGTGTTTGGTGACCTGAAAACCAAGTTTTGGTACCGGTTTTGCAGCTTTTGTTTTTGATTTTGTTTTGAAGTTTTGGGGCGTTTTCCGGCCGATCCCGGCCAAACCGGTCAAAACCCCAGGAATTTAAGCTGTTCACCATACTTCAATCTACAAGTTTCATGTTGTGAGTTTCTCCTAATTCGAAAGTTTTAGAGTGGCGCGTGGGGCTCACTCGCTGCCGCTTGTGGCGGCGCGTGGCGGCTCGTCCGGCTGATTTGCGCCTTAGTTTACTGTGGTTAGCTAGTCCTTGCTGCTGTGATCATGTTGGGAGGTAGTTTGGCTAAGTTTTGAGCAAGGTTTGGATGTTAGGACTTAGGTTTATTTGTTTTAGCTTGGTTGAGTTTGAGTTTAGGTTTTGAAGATTTGAGGCAGTTCAATTGTGTCGTTGAGTTCAATGACTTTGGGAAATTGTCTTCCCTTAAGCTAAGGGTTAGTTTAAGGGTATTGTGTTATCCTTTAGTATTCTGGTTTCTAAGGTTTTTAATTGTGCGATTTTAGGTGATTTGTGATTTTGTGCTTGGCTTACCTTTATTGTGTTGGGGGCTTCGCAGCGGGATTTCAAGGTGAGTAAATCTCACCAAGGTTCAATTTTGAACTAAATTGTATTATGGTCATGTGATGATGATAATGATTATGATGTTAAAATTAATACTATGCTATTAATTGTTTAAAAATAAATAAGTTTGATCGTCAACGACTCATAGGAAAGATAAAACAAGTTTTCCTATTTTATAATTATTTTTAAGGTTCATGTGATCATAATGTTATTGATTATTGATAAGTTATCCTTATAAAATAATATATATTGTTGATATAATTATATCCTTGTGAATGATATAATCATATGATGTGATCTTGTGATTGTTGGATAAATAGCCAAACCGGATTCCAAGTCTTTAATCGGGTGATTTGTTGCGGTTTTGATGCTATTTATTATTTTGTGTTTTGATATTAGACAGTCAAACGGAGTTCCAAGCCTTTAATCGGGTGATTGGTTGCGGTTAGGAATAGAGCTTTAGTCCGTTTGCCAGTGTACGTCATGGGGGATACTTTATCGTATCTGGGACCCAATGATACACAATTTTGTTGTTGTAGGTCATGAGGGGTATTTCATCAATACCTAGGACTCATGGGTACATGTTATTTGAAAGAGTGTTGGAATTGTGGATATATTCAATGATATAATTGCTTTTGTGAAATTTCTAGATGTGAGAAATGTTGTGTTAATTTTGAGTTTACTCATACGAGCTTTTTAGCTTACCAGGTTTGTTATTTTACAATCTCGGTGCACCAATTATTGGTGTAGGGGTTAGACTTGCCGATGATGATCAGCAGGGTTGAGGTGGAGACTTAGTGCCAGGGTTCTATTTGGTTTTTGCTGTACTTTGTATAGTTTTGTTAATCGGGTAGATAATATTAAGCTCATGAGATTGTTCTCATGTTCATGTATTTCAAGTTTATGTAAATAAGGAAGTGTAATATTTAACTCAGTGATAGGTTGTATGATATTATTTTTCCGCTATTGAGTTTTAGTTGTTTGGTTTTGTTATTGAAACAGGTTGAGATATTTATATTTAAGTTAGATCATGTCACAATTTTTGAAATTTATCTTTCAGAAATTGGGGTGTGACACAGTTAGTGCAGCCATGGCCATCGAGACCAGGGGAACATATAGTGCTCGGCCCCGAGATTTCAGTGGTCCCATTCAGGGTCCATCTAAGAAGGTTGCTTCATCATTCGTTTTTGGATCTTCAGCGGGTAGTGGCAGTAGTGGGCGATCGAGTTCTAATTCTTGGTTCAGAGCTAGGGGGCGTCACATGAGACCTTTTCGGAGCCAGTTGGGTAGACAGCAGACTGGTCAGTTTGGTGCTGGTGGCAGTTTCCATGTGGGACATCTGGTGGTCAGACTTTTTCTTTTGGTCAGTAACAGTCTTTTGGGTGTTATGAGTGTGGGGGTCAGGATCATTTCAGAAGAGATTGTCCCTTATTAGCTCAGAGGACCTCCCCCACCCCTACTCAGCCATTCGGTCACTCTTCAGCCACAGGCTCCAGTAGTGGTACTCATGGCAGTTCAGCAGTCAAGGGTGGATCCCAGCAGAGTAGTGGTCAACGTGGATGTCCCATGACTCGCGCTAGACTTCATGTTATGACCCAGCAGGAGGGCCGTACTTCTCCTGATGTCATCATTGGTACATTATTAATTTTTGGTCAGCCAGCTTAAACTTTAATTGATCCCGAAGCCACGCATTATTAATTTTGTATCTCTACCCTCCAGTGAGGTGATGAGAATAAATTGGGTGTTTAGTGGTTGTTAAGTATTGGTGGAAGGAACTAAGTTTAAGGCGGATCTAATCCTTTAGATATTGTGGAGTTTCATGTGCTTTTGGGAATGGACTTTTTGGAGGCTTATAGAGCTACGGTAGATTGTATCCGAAAAGAAGTGGTGTTTCGAAGTCCAAATGGATTTGAGGATGCATTTCAAGGGGAAAGAGATGTTATTTCGAGTTGCTTCATATCAGCTGTTGCTACTAGGAAATTGTTAAATAAAGGTTGTCATGCATACTTAGGTCACATTGTGGATACAAGTGTGGAGTGTTGGAAGTAGAGGATATTCCTGTAGTAAGAGAGTTTCCGGATGTTTTTCCTGAGGATTTACCTAGTTTGCCTCCTGTAAGGGAGATAGACTTTTCTATTGAGTTACTTCCCGGAACTAGGCCTATCTCTCAAGCACCTTACAGAATGGCTCCAGCGGAATTGAAAGAGTTGAAGACTCAACTGCATGAGTTGGTAGACAAGGTTTTATTCGGCCTAGCATGGCTCCATGGGGTGCTTTGCCTCCTGTAAGGGAGATAGACTTTTCTATTGAGTTACTTCCCGGAACTAGGCCTATCTCTCAAGCACCTTACAGAATGGCTCCAACGGAATTGAAAGAGTTGAAGACTCAACTGCAGGAGTTGGTAGACAAGGGTTTTATTCGGCCTAGCATGGCTCCATGGGGTGCTCTGGTGTTGTTTGTTAAGAAGAAAGATGGCACCATGAAACTATGCATTGATTATACGAAGCTAAATCAAGTCATGGTGAAGAATAAATATATGTTGTCTCGCATTGATGATTTATTTGATCATTTGAGGGGTGCTTCTGTTTTCTCAAAGATTGACTTGAGATCTGGTTATCATCAGTTACGGATCCGAGAAGGTGACATAGCCAAGACTGCTTTTCAATCACGCTATGGTCATTATGAGTTTGTAGTGATGCCTTTGGACTTACTAATGAACCCATTGCCTTCATTGATATCATGAATAGGGTGTTTCGTCCATATCTTGATCGCTTCGTGATCGTGTTCATAGATGACATTTTGGTATACTCAAGAAGCGAGAAGGAGCATGTCAAACATTTAAGAATGATATTGCAGACTTTGAGAAATGTTCAGTTGTATGCTAAATTCAACAAGTGTGAATTTTGGCTGGATAAAGTGGGGTTCTTGGGTCATGTGGTTTCGGCAGAAGGTGTTAGTGTGGATCCCCAAAAGGTGGAAGTAGTGTCAAATTGGAGAAGACCTACCAATGTGATGGAGATTTGTAGTTTCTTGGGGTTCGACATTTTGTGCAAGATTTTTCAAAGATTGCTGCTTCACTTACAAGATTGACCAAGAAGGGAGTTAAGTTCAAATGGTCAGATCAGTGTGAGCAAAGTTTTCAAGAATTAAAGAATCGCTTGACTAGTGCTCTTGTATTGGCACTTCCGGATGATAGTGGGGAGTATGAGGTTTATTGTGATGCTTCTAGACGAGGTCTAGGCAGGGTATTGATGTAGCATGATCGAGTTATTGCCTACGCTTCTAGGCAATTGAAGCTGCATGAGGTGAATTATCCCACTCATGATCTAGAGCTTACAGCGGTGGTTTTTACTCTCAAGTTGTGGAGACACTATCTTTATGGAGCCAAGTGTCAGATTTTTACCGATCACAAAAGTCTTCGGTATATGTTTACTTAAAGAGAGTTAAATATGAGGCAAAGAAGGTGGATGGAATTAATCAATGATTATGATTGCACTATTGAGTATCATCCTGAAAAAGCTAATGTGGTAGCTGATGCTTTAGGTCAAAAACCCACCATATATTTGTCTCACATGAGGACAGTTCGAGTTCCACTTCTTTTATGTGTTGCGAGCTACAAGGGTGGATTTAGCAGTGGATAATGTTGGTGCCTTGGTAGCTAGTTTCCATGTGAGGCCAGTTTTGGTTGATAAAGTGCGAGAGACTCAATATAATGATCCTTCCATAGTTCAGTTAATAGAAAGAGCATTGAGTGGAGCCGCCGTGGGTTTTTCAGTAAGAAGAGATGGAACTTTATTGTTCAAAAATAAGCTTTGTGTTTCAAAGAGGAATGAAGTGTTAAAGAAAGAGATAATGGAGAAAGCTCATAGTTCTACATATGCTGCTCATCTGGGTAGTACAAAGATGTATCAGAATTTGAAGGATTATTATTGGTGGCCAAACATGAAGAGAGAAATTGCAGCTTTTATGAGTAGATGTTTGATCTGTCAGCAAGTGACAGCTGAAAGGCAGAAACCTTCTGGGTTGCTTGAGCCGTTGTCTATTCCAGTGTGGAAGTGGGACCACATCACCATAGATTTTGTTTTCAGTTTACCTCGTACCCGTGAGGGGCATGACGATATTTGGGTCATTGTGGATAGACTCACCAAATCTGCACATTTCTTGCCGGTGGGAAAAAAGTATACACCGGACAAATTGGTTGAGCTTTATGTGAATGAGATAGTGAGACTTCATGGTGTACCTGAATCAATAGTGTCAGATCAGGATCCTAGATTTGCTTCTAAATTCTAGGGAGCTTTTCAGGCAGCTTTAGGCACCCGATTGCACTTCAGCACTGTTTTTCATCCTCAAACCGATGGGCAATCGGAGAGGACTATTCAGACTTTGGAAGATATTTTGAGATCTTGTGCCTTGCAGTTCAGGAGGAGTTGGGATAAGAACCTATCTTTGATGGAGTTTGCTTACAACAACAACTACCATTCTAGTATTGGTATGGCTCTTTTTGAGGCACTTACTTTATGGGAAGTAGTGTCGTACACCTTTGTGTTGGAATGAAGCAGGAGAAAAAGAGCTTTGTGTTCCTGAGTTAATCCATGATACAAATAAGAAGATTAAAGTGGTCAGAGATAGACTCAAGGCCGCTCAGAGTAGGCAAAAGAGTTATACAGATGTCTGCTAGAAGGACCTTGAGTTTCAAGTGGGTGATTGGGTGTTCTTGAAACAATCTCCTTGGAAAGGGGTAGTATGTTTTGGTAAGTGTGGGAAGCTTAGTCCAAGGTATATTGGCCCTTATGAGATAATAGAGCGAGTTGACTCACTTGCTTATAGGTTAGTTTTACCTCCAGAATTATCCAGGATACATAATGTGTTTCATGTATCTATGCTTCGCAAGTATATTGCCGATCCCTCTCATGTTCTACAAGAGCAGCCGATTAGTTTGCAAAAGGATTTGACCTATGAAGAGGAACCGGTTCAGATTCTTGACCGAAAGGAGCAAGTGCTTAGGAACAAGACAATCCCACTTGTCAAGGTGCTTTGGAGGAGTCATCAAGTAGAGGAAGCTACTTGGGAATCAGAGGAACAAATGAGGCAACAATATCCCTACCTCTTTGATTGACAGATATGTAAATTTCAAGGACGAAATTTTTATAAAGATGGAAGAATTGTCACATCTCGACTCTAAAATTTTTACCTTATTTACTGGCTTGGAATTAATAATAGTTTTACCGTCTTTGTAAATGAGTTTATAGTTCAGAGGTCCCTAGAGGAGTGTTGATGGACGAATATTTCTAAGAAATTATTCGTAGGAGAAAATTGTGATGACGGTAAAAATAGTAAATTTTACCCAGTAAAATGGTAAGTTTTATTAGGGTATTATTTTTTGAGGTGTTAATTTTGGAATTGGGTTATATTGGTGGTGTTGGACCGGGTTGGGGAGAAAAGCCCAAACCTCTCTCTCTTCTCTCTCTTTCCGCCCATCCACCACCGTCCTGCCACTGCAGACAGCCGCACCGGTCCTAATCGGTCGGCCTTCAACCCAGCTCTCTTCCTAGACTGGTGAGAGCCGCCTTAGTGCCGCTGTGAGGGAGAAAAGCTGCTCGAAAGCTCCAACTGCCGTGGAGGTCCGGTCGCCGAAACTCGCTCCTCCGGCCACCATAGCCGGAGCCACTTGACTTATTCGAAAGCCCTCCTCCCGTGTAGCAATCCCTCCAAAGGATTCACTCCCTCTTGAGCTTGGTCCCGTGTAGCAATCCATCCAATGGATTCGCTCCCTCTTGAGCTTGGTAAGGAGAATCGGTGAGTTGAAGTTCTAGGGCTTAATTTTATGTTTTGGTTCGATTACCCTATCTAGGTTTGGAATTAGTGTTTGTGCTAGTTAATGAAGTTGTTGTGCGTGTTGAGAGGAAGGTTGTGCTAAATTTTGGTAGGCATTGGAGGTTGCCGGAGTCGGCCACCGGCCGCCGCTGTTAGGGAGATTTTTATGGTTTTAGATGTGTAATATTAAGGGGAGTTTAATGATGTGAATTTTGGAATTTTTGGAGGAAATTTGGATAGGTTTGGGATTTTTCAAAGTTTAGTATTTTGGCTGTTAATTTGGATAGAATCCGGCCGTTAGATTATTGTTGTTTTGGCCGTAGAAGGTTGGTTTAAGACCGCCGGTATTTGTGGTGAAGTTTGGACCGTATTGATTTTAAGATTGGCGAAATTGGGCAAAGATGTGAGTAGATAAAACCCACATTTAATTTTTCCTATTTTTATATAAGCGTTGGTATATAGTTGGGGATTAATTTATGTGTTTGAAACAGGACATGGGGAGGCTCGAGATGAAGAGGCCTAGGACCGACATTAGGCTTAGGCCTAATTTGTGATTGGACTTTTGTTTTAAGTAATATGCATGCTATAGTTCTGGGTTGAACAATTTCTTTTGTTGGAGCATTTGAAGTCATTTTATTTTGATGATTTTATTTATTTTGAAGAGTTACCGAAAATGAGATTTTTCGGTAAATTATAAATATTTATATGAGGAGAGTATGTAAATAAATGTTAGCTAGCGTAGTAGCCATACGTGTCTGTCCACCTTAATGGCGTAGTATATAACCGCATTATGGTGTGATGTGAGCGTTATACGCAAGCGTAGTAGCCCTATATGAGTGTTTAATTAATATAAGGGGTATGGACACATATTTATACATCCGTCTGTCCACCTTAATGGCATAGTGTAGCACCGCATTAAGGCGTGACTTGAGCGTTCGACGCGAGCGTAATAGCCCTATATAAATTATTTTAAATCTATAAAATAATTATATAAGGAGTATGGACGTGTGTAAATACATACATATATTGATATATATTTTTGAGATAAAAGATTTATTGTGTTGAACACGCATTCGTTTTCTTTGAAGTTTAAATTGGGAAAGCATAAACATTGTTATTATTTTCTTTATTTATTCTTTTATTTTGCCCACTCACTCTAACGTTTTTCAAATGTTTTCCCCTAGGCCATTCGTTTTAAAAATGCCTAGTCTGCAGAGTCCGGGTTGGCACTAGTAGAAGGCGAGGCATAGTTACCCACTTCTCCACCACTTTTCACCAGTATGTTACTTGATAAACCTACCAATGTATTGTTTTTGCTTCCTCTAGTTTTCTTTAGCAACTCTGATTACCCTTGGGTTAGCATATACTTTAATGGTGGTGTGTTAAGATTTATGTTATTTTATTTGGATATTTATGAGATGAATTGGAAGTTGGTTGATTCGTCTAGGAGGGTAAATTCTTGAATTTTCCGGGTTAGGGTTGTCCATTTTCAAGGGAGGTTTACCGAGTTCTTTAGTAAATTTTTCTTGGAGGTGGATCCCATAAGACTTACTTCGGGTTTCAGGGTGAAATTCGGGGTGGGTCTTGACATGCTGCCTTGGTGTATTTTCGCCGATTTTTTTGCAATTGTTCTCATGTTTTGCCATTCTTTATGTCATAACCAATTCAAGGACCATAAACACATGTGGATGTAGCATGTTTGCCATGTAATGAAGCGTTTAGCTTTGTGCAATTCAAACCAATCATAAGGGAATAAAATTCTCAATCAACTGAACATTGAGAAACGTAAATGAGAGATTTTATTAATGCCAACTCAAAAATACATCAAAGGATGTCTAATTTCATAAAAACTGACTGAAAAGTCGAAAATAACTGTGGCTAAACAAGTGCCAAACAGAAAATAGCAGAGAAAAACATCTAATCAAAACTGTAACATCCCGGACCCAAATTTTACCTATTTACTAGGTATTTCACGAGTTACTGGAGAATTTAACATTGCTCGGTAACTTAGTAAGTTAACACTGGAGTTTATTTGCGAGTTTTTCTGGAAATGTTAAATTCTTCTATTAAGGTTCCGAGGGTGTAATGCGCGATGGTACGAGTTCTCCATTATCATCAGATTATATTTGGGAGCTTCAAACTATTTTCTACGATTTATAAAAATCTGGGTCGCTGATCTTTATTCATCGATCACCTGTTGTCTATTTCTGTTGTTAAATAGAGGAAGACTGGTCAGACCCAGTCAAAATGCCCAAGTCGGGTTTGTCTCTCTCCTCTCCCCGACTCTCTCTGTGTCCGTCGTCGTCCCTCACCGGAGCAGCGCCGTCCGGCCACCCCTTGGTGACAAGACTGCCACCAAGTGGTCCTCTCCTTCTTCCCGACCTAGCTCAACTCTCAAATCCGGGAGGCAGCCATTCTCGGCGGAGATCGGAAGAGGAGGACAACGGCTGTTCTTCCCAAATTCCAGTGAGTTCCGGCAACGAATCGACAGACCAAGGTCAGATTCTTATTCTCCTTCCTCTCCTCTTCTTTTCTGGGTTTGTTTCATCCCGAATCGAGTTCTAAACTGCAAAGCCCTTTTCTTCTGTTTTTCTGGGTTTTCCGGCGTACCTCCGGCGACTGCGTTCCCGGGAGGCTCGGCGGTCTCCTTCCCTTTCCTAGGGTTACCCTAACCCGAAGAGAGGCGGAGCAAAGGCTAGAGGGGGGACCTGAAGCTGTGTGGAAATGCTTTGGTGGAGGTGGCGATTGAGGCAGTGATTCCTAGGCCAGTGAGCTTCATGTCATGGCTTCTGGGATGCTAGTTCTTGATTTGGAAGTAGCTGGAGGACCTGTAAGATGAGTTTTAACAGGGAGGAGCCACTTGATTTTCATTTGGGTATAGTGGAGGTAAGTATCGATTTTTGGGTGCTGCTATGTTGTTCTTTTGTGGTTTGGAGATGGTTAATGACTGCTTTTGGTTATTTTGTGTTTGTATGTCGAGAACTCGGTATATTGAAGGATATAGGGAGGTCATGGCGAAATTCCGGCAAGTGGCCGAAATCCGGCAGAATATTCCGGCAAGTCGTCGGAATCCGGCGAAGGCAGTTAGTCTGACAAGAGCAGTTGAGGTAGTTATCGAAGTTTTCCTTTTTGTTTTGCGTTGTTTCATAAATAAGAAAGTTTGTCGGTTTATAATCGGAAATCTTTCTAAGTGAGGAAAGTTCCTATTTTGGGGAAACTTCCTATTTATGGAAACCCTTTTTGGGTGCCCTTAGTAATTTTTAGGGTGAAGTTGTGTAGAGAGGAAATGAAGGAAATTATTGGTTTTGTTTGATCGTAGGGGATCATAAATTAATTTTGGAAGTATTTTGGTTAATGTGTTAAGGCATGGAAATTGATGGTGACTTTGTTTCCAGGTTAAGGTTCATTCCGAATAAGTTATAGTTGCGAAGTTTAGTCGGAATTGATTATTTAATATATGTCGGTCAATCCTGGTCAACCTAGGATACTTAGTCAATTTAAGAAGAAGACGAATCAATGAATATTTCGGAATCTGGTTTGACCGATTTATTCTGCTGTTTATTATCAGACGTGGGATTGACTCGAGATTGTGAATAGTGGAGGCAGCGCTCGAGGAGTATGCTGAGCATTGCAAGGCTTAGGCCTAATACTGTGAGTGGACTTTTATTTGAAATAATATGCATGCTATGGTTCATGATTGAACATTTCCTTTTTGTTGGAGTTTTGACGTCAATTAATTTTGACGCTTTTATTTCTCTTGGAGAGATACCGAAAATGGGATTTTCGGTGGATATAAATATGTATTTATGAGAGAGTATGTATAGAAAATTCTCCCACATTCTAACACAGTAGCGGATCCAGGATTTCAACCCTAGTTGGGCTTGAATTTCATAACCGAGAAAAAAAAAGTGCAGAAGGACTATACTATAACATAAACTAACTAAATTTAAGTCTACGAGTTAATAAAGCTTCAAAATCTTTAATCACCTCTTCATTGGTAACAAATTCAACATACTCTTTCTCAATGTGAAGGACCATACAATCACCAAGATACTCATCTCCCATTTTGCTTCTAAGTTTATTCTTAATGATGTTCATAGCTGAAAATGCTCTTTCAGTGGTAGCAGTAGAGACAAGAATAGTCAAAACTAAACAAATAAATCTATAAAGCATAGGGAAAAATTCAGACTTCCTTGTTTGAACCAACGTGCAGCACAAGTCAGAAATGGACTCCATATTTTTGAAATTAGGATCACCACGAAACGAATAAATAACATCACATTACAATTATGAGTGTGAAAATTAAGTTTTAATTCACACAACCTTAAATCATAATTGATAATTCCCAGCATCTAATCCATCTATGATGCTTAGCCTCCAAAATCAATCAACAAAAAACTTAGAAATCGTAACCCTAAGTCCCTAACTCGATTCAACACTCTAAATTTCAACAAATCGTATTCATACACATCAAATTCCAAACAATTATAATAACAGTAACAACTAACAACAATTCAATACAGCCTAAAAACCCAGTCAAACATAGCATGAGCTAATTCCAGCTTCACTCTTGAGTCTTGAGTAAGGACTAAGGAGAAGCAGATATATTAAAGTGAGAAAGAGGACTCACTCACTCACTCACGGAGCCATGGAGAGCTTAACTGAGGTAAACGGTGGAGCCGTGGTCGTGGAGGACTAGAGGGCCTAGAGGGAGTGGAGGCAGCGAGTCGATGTGAGACACTGACAGTGAGAGGAAGAGAGAAATCAGAGAATGAGAGAAGACTCAGAAGAGAAGAGATGCTGAGAACTGAGAAGTATTAATAGCCGATTAGGGATTAGGCTATATCAAAAAAAAAACCATGGGTTGGGCTTGAGTATATAACACACAAAATAAAAATTGTATATACCTAGTGTTTTTTTTTTTCCAAAATTCTTGGTTGGGCTTGAGCCCCACCAAGGCTTGTACTGCCTCCGCCTTGGTCTACCATTTCTCTCCCTCCACCCCGACCACAAAATAACCATAAGTTACATAAAATCATCAGAAAATAGGGAATTTGAGCATCAAGAAAGCCATTCCAACATGGACAATTGTTGGGTTGACGTTATGAAAAATCCCATGCAACTCCGGGAAAAACCTAGTAATATCCCAAATAAAGCAAAAATCCATATTGACATGTTCAATAGATTCAAATTCGGCATTACAAAAATAACAACCACTATTAATATGAACCTACTTAGTCCGAAGCATCTCCACTGTAGGTAAAATTGAAAAACAGACTCGCCATATATGTACTTTAATTTTACCTGGAAGACCCAAATGCCAAAGCTTCTTCCAAAACCTTGGAGTGTCAACATTACCCGATGATGACAAGTTATAAGTTCCTTAGTATAAGGACAAGTTATAAGTTGCTTAGTATCTCTTCACATCTTTTTACTTCTCTTCTTAGCTTGTGTTTCTTTACTAAAAATTAGATAGCTAGAGGGTAGTGAGCCCATATTCATGAATTTGTGTATTTTGATATTTTGTAGCTAAAATCTATCCTCTATACTCGAAGGTAAACAATTAATTTTCCATTATCATAATTTCGTTTCTTACTAGAACACAATTTCTCGTTATCTGCAAAGAAACTAGAGAAGAATTATTAAAGGAACAAAAACAGTTGACAATCCTAAAAGACTTTAAATCAACACTTGATAGAGAAAATCCTAATTATTGGGATAATATCTATTTGATTTAGAGAAAAATCTACCGAGTTTTGAAGAATATTATGATTATCAAAAAAACCCTTGAAGTGTATCAAGAACCTCAACATTATCTAAGCATAGGATAAATTAGTAATTAATCTCGAGGAGATTTCACCAAACTCGAAAAGATTTCTCTTCATCTGTTTCCTATCCTCGAGTAAATTCTCTCAAGCATATTATTTATCTTAAATAGATTATCTCCAACAAATTACCTCCAGAGTAGATTACTCTGATTGTGTCACATCCCAGTTCTTAAATTAATTTACGGTTATTTCCTTTTGCATTACTTTGACCTTTTATCATCTTGAGTAACCGTTTACTATTAAAAGAAGTCGTAGAAGATGTTATAATGAATCTGTGAGCATGCTATACGTTAAAATCAGAGTTCGTACATGAAAGTTATGGTGTAAAAACTGAAATTACTATTTCTGTCAGGGGTACAAAAATGGAAACTTACCATTTGGGGTAAGGTAGAAATCAGAAAGTCAACTTCTCACTCTCTCTCCTCTCCTTCGCGTCTCTCTCCTCCGCAGAACTTCTCACCACCATCCTGCCTAGTTAGGCGGCAAGGTTGGTATCAAACTGAAGCTTGCATCATCCTCTTCAAGTCTGGGTAGGTGGTTGGTCGTGTCGTGCCGCCTTGGAGAAAAATCACGCCGGGTTCATCTTGTCGGAACTCCCTTCTCCGACCACCATAGCCGAAGCTTTTTGTCTCATTTGGAAGTTCTAATCTTCTACACCAAAACCTCAAAAGGTTTCAACCTAATTCGATCTAGGTAAGGAGATTCGAAGCTTTGAATTCTAGGGTTTTAGAATTGGGATTTTCTGTTTTTGGCTCGATTCACATGTTTAGACTTGAAATTGTTATTCAGGCTAGTTATGAAAGTTATGTAGAATGTTGAGAGGATGATTGTGCTAAAATTTGGTGAGCATTGGAGGTGACCGGAGTAGGGGCTGGCCGGCCTCCGCTGCCATCGGCGCCCCCTCTTTTGGGTAGTTTTTCATGTTATTTAATTTGTTATACTGAGAGGAGTCCAATGGTGTGAAGTTTGTAATTTTTAGAGGAGTTTTGGTTAGGTTTGAGATTTTTAAATTTTGGTGAACGTGGTGGTTGATAGAATAGAATCCGTTGGTTTAGCAATGATTAAACTTTATAAAGTTAATTTAAGGCTGTCGATGCTTTTGATGAAGTTCGGGGCTTATTGTATTAAGAATGGAGAAGTTGGGCATGGGTGAAGAATTTATAGGCTTACTTTTATTCTTGTACTTTTATTAAAGTATCGATTTAGTCTTGACATTTAATATTATCTATTGTTTAGGACGTGAGGAGCACCGTATAGAGGAGATCTCGGATCGACGACAGGCATAGCCGTACACAATGAGCGGACTTTTAATTTTATCATCATGCTTGCGCTAAAATTTTCTTAATTACAAAAGCATATTGGAGTTTTATTATATTCTTTGGACTAATGAGTTTCATTTGTTTTTCTGGAACTTTTAATAATTTTATTTGACATGTGGGACATGTCGAGTGGTTTATATTATTAATGCATCCATGAATATTATGTAATACTTCTAAGTACAGTTGGGAACTGTACTATATGCGACTGATTTACTATATTCCTGGGGAAGTGTTGTCCATGTCTTAGTATCACTTTACTTCACCATAAAAGAGTTGATATATATTTACTATTGCTAGCTAGCCTTTATATGCAGTCCTCACTAGGGGAGGCACTTCCGAGCTAAAAACCGAAAAAAACCAAGCCAAAAAAAAATCGGGCTATAAAAAAAAACAAGCCGAACCAAATCTGTTCGGTTTGGTTTTCGGTTAACCGGACCAGGAAACCGAAGTCAACGTTTCAAAACGAGGTTGTTTTGGGTTTTTTTTTCCGAAACCCTAATGAGTATTGGAGAGAGTCTGATTCTCAATCTCTTAGTCTTCGCCTCCTCTCAACCTCTCCTCCTTTTTCTCTTTGTTGCCTCATCTCCTCTCTAATTCGATCTCATCTCCGCACTCCGCCACCGGACTCCAGTCCTCTAACCTCTCTCCTCTCCTCTCCTCTCGCCCTCTCGGTTTGACCATCACAATGAAGAGGGGTAAATTGAACCAATCGAAGCTGGGTTCCTCAAAATCGCTTGGCTTAACTAGTCATGGCTGTGGTCGTGGTGCTGCGATCAGTGAGATGAACAAATCGTCCTCATCTTCTCAGGTATGTTTTTCTTTTCAGAATGTCCTCATCTTCTTTACTGTATCTGAAATTTGAAAAATCGTAAGTATTTGTAGAAAACTCTTTTTACTACAATTCTAGTTCTTAAATAATCTTTAGATTGTCTTTTACAATTCTTATGAAGAGACCAACCTGAAATTCTTAGCCGAGCTATACTGTTTTTAGCCAAAAATGTCTGCTGGTCACGGTCAGGAAGTTAGCAGTTTTTCTTTATTGTATTTGAACTTTGGAAAATCATAAGTATTTTTAGAAAACTTCTTTTGCTGCGATTCCAGTTCTCAAATAATCTTTAGGTTGTCTTTTACAATTGTTATGAATAAACTAACCTGAAATTCGTAGCCCAGCTATACTGTTTTTAGCCAAAAATGTCTGCTGGTCACGGTCAAGAAGTTAGCAGTTTTTCACTACTATATCTGAACTTTGGAAAATCATAAGTATTTGTAGAAAACTTCTTTTTCTGCGATTTCAATTCTCAAGTAATTTTTAGGTTGTCATTTACAATTGTTATGAAGAGACCAACTGAAATTCGTAGCCGAGCTATATTTTTTTTAGCCAAAAATGTATGTTGGTCACGGTCAGGAAGTTAGCAGTTTTTCTATATTGTATCTGAACTTTGGAAAATCATAAGTATTTGTAGAAAAATCTTTGCTTGATTTGTTCTGTAATACTTAACTTTTTAAAATTGATTTATTTTTTTTATGCAGATGCAAGTTGATAGCTAGTGTTGGTGTTGGTGAATCGGCAACTCCGACACCGGTTCCTAGTATTGGTGGATCACAAGTAAGTACCGGTCCTATTTCAAAAAATTTTGGGTTCTTGTTTTGTGATGTATAAACTTTTAACAATGGACTCTATTTGTATTTTGTAATTTTTGGACCTTTGAGTTTTACCATATGGACGTATGGAGAATGAACTATGAAGTATGAACTTTATAATTTGTGTTTTAGATGTATGGAGTATGGACACTATGGACATTCAAACTATTTTTAGTGTTTTGATTCCTTTTGTAATTTGTATACATTTGCTTTGTGCCTTTGTGGTTATATTGATACATAGTTTTGAAATGCTAAAAGCAAGAAGGGTGGAGGAGCTGTTAATTTTTTTGTTATAGTTAAATTTATGGTCTGAAAATTTTACAGTTTGTACAAAGTTTTGTAAAAAAGTAAAACCGAAACCGAACAGGACCGCCGGTTTGGTTTGGTTTTCGATTTGACATGTCTAAAAATGGAAAACCGGGCCGCACTTTATTTTCAGTTTGGTTTTCGGTTTAGGGTAAAAACCGAATTGAATCAAACTTAACCCACCCCTGGTCCTCACCATAGGTGAGTCGAGTGCTTAGCATGTGACGCTATTAGATCTAGAGTAGGGCCTGGAAGGCTCCGACCCTAGCCTGGGAGGCTCATCGTTATGATGAAACCTCTTCCCCATTTTTATGATTTATTTGAACCAATGAGATTGGTTCATCACTTTTATCTATAAATATTTATTAGAAATTTCAAAGGTTGCATGCATAAATGTTTCTTAACGAAAAATTTGGGAAAGCATAAACTTCAGTTTTGTTATTCCTTAAATAATTTAATATTATGGTTATTTATTTTTTTGTTTACTCACGCTAATGTTTTCAAATGCGTCTCCCCTGGGCCTTTCGTTTTTAAATGCCCAATCTGCAGAGTTCGATTCGGCAAGTGTAGGAGGCCAGTCATAGTTCCCACCTCATCGAGTTTTCACTCGTAGGTTACCTGTTTAACCTACTTGTGTATTTTTCTCGTTTCCTTCAATTAGTTTGTTCTAATAACCATGAGATGTTTTGGATGTGTGTTAAGGGTTTATGACCCAACTTAGAAATGATCTGGAGGCTTTTCTAGTGATGTTTTTATGAGATGTTAAATTATGAATTTGGTTTTGAAATATTATTTTGTGATGTGATGGTTGTTTAGTTGGGGGAGCGGGTGGCTACAGGAGTTGTTGATGATTTGGTTTATTTAGAAGTGTTTGTTTGAAGTTGGTTATTTTTTTCAGGTAGGGTTGCCCATTTTTAAGGGATGTTATGTTGAAATTTTGGTAGAATTTCCCTTTATGTGGGTCCCGCAAGGTTTACCCTAGATTTCAAGGGGAAATCCAGGGTGAATCTTGACAAATTGAATTTACTCAGAGCCTAACTTTTAAGCTGGTGAAACAAATCCCAAGATGGGTACACCAATTAAACAAATACTAGAAAAAATTGAGTTTCTAGTATAACTAGTTGTGAAGTTAATGCGAGGCATCAAGAAACCCTAGCAGAAGTTTCTAGACATATAGAATATTTAGAAAGACTTATGAATATAGTTTATCAGTTAACTAAACTGGAAAGTAAAATAGACTATATTTGATCCCTCCTAAAAGAAAAAAGAAGAACTATTGACAAAGGTAAATAGTTAGATACAAGAGCTTGGGCAGCAATAGGTTAAAATCTTAGAATATATATGTTAAAAAGATAGCTGGAGAACATAAAAGGCTGGAAAATGATAGACAGGGTAGACAGGCTAAGATAAGTACCACAAGAACTCATGGATTTAAAAGTTTAGAAGTTCCTCAAGGAAATTTTTCACCAAGTTTTGAACCAACAATAAGCCCAAGAGTTTTTGGATCCTCAAAACCTCCAAAGCTTAGAGATATATGAGACATGAAGATGATGAGCATCTTTGGAAAGAAAAAAGGAGTACAACTGCTTAACTCCGAAGAATTCAAATACAATGAGATAGAAAGTAACGCCAGGAATTCAGCAATCCCGAAATTCGAATTCAACTAAATTTATATATGATGAGTAAACTCTCGCAACAACAAAAGAAACAGATCTCCCCTCTTAGTAACACCATAAGAGGTAGCTAAAGCCCCAAAAAAGAATTATAAATTTATGCAAATTCGAACAGTCCAAATAGCATAAAGCTACTTGCCATAGAAAGATTAAATTGTTCAGTTCGACGTGTTTTACAAGAAAATAGGCTGACAAATTTTCAGAAACTTGCTAGAAATTCTTCAATCATCGCTATGCAATTAAGTTGCATGCTTGAATCGCTTCCTGAGCTTTTTAACAAGCTTAAATGATGTTGCTCACTGTTTGAGGCTGAGAGTGAAAGCATATGGCATATCTAAGAGAGAAGGCATGCAAGAGATTGCTATAGTTTATAGGATTTACTATAAACTAATTAGTACAACAGTAGAGCTAAGAACCAAGCTATCAAATAGCTCTGGTCCTACTACTAGATACCTCACCAATCCAAGAAATCATTCAGAAAAAATTCATAAGGTTGTTTGGGATGAGGTAACATTTCCATTAGAGTGGAAGTTATCTGGTCATAATGGAAAACCAGAAAATGCGAATACAACTCTCTATGAAAATAGAAGAACATGAGATATCAACCTCAAGTTTGAAGAATATAGAAGGAGTGATGCAACTCTTGAAAGTCTAAAAAGCGATAACTCCAGATTACTAAGAAGGTGTAATACTTCTAGAGAAGGAAGTGCTTCTAGAAGTACCAGAATTTTAATAAATGAAGCATCTATTCCAATAGTGAAAGAAGATTTAGGTGAATTTCACAGAGAAGTAAACATGTTAAAGTCATGTAATACCCTAGATTTTCATATCAATTTCCTTGTATTATTCCCATAATTAATGAAGGATTATTTATGAAATTTCTTTAGTTTGTGCGAAGTTGAAGTTTCGGGAGTAAATTTTAAGGTGCTTTGACTTTTAAGAGGCCAAAAGTTGACTTGATGTTCTGTAATTATCTTCAAAAACTTCCTTAATGAAAGTGGTAGAGTTTGGCGATATGAGTTCGTGGACACATGGCACGCGTAAATCAGATATCGTATGAGAGAGTTATGGCCAGAGGATGTTTGTTTCCGGGTTTGGAAAGAGTATAAGTAGAAAAATGTGTGCGAGTGTTAATTGGAAACCCTAAAGTTAGCTCTCCCTCTTCTCTCTCCTCTCTCCCGTGCTCCCCCAAACTCTCTCTTCTCCGGCCAAGTTCTCTCTCATCCGGCCACCAAACAGGACGCCACCGGTCCCATTTAACTCCCACAAGTCCCCTCTCCATTCTTAGGGCAACGCCGCTTGCCGTCTCACCGCCACGAAGCAGCGGAGCTGCCACGGTATCGCCATAAATTCAGCGATTTCGACGGCATTTTTGGTGAAAATTAGGTGAGTCTTGCTCCTATCCTCCATCTAGAGATGTTTATACCTCTTTGGTGACCTAGAAATCAAGTTTGGGTGTCGGATTTCCAGGTTTTGTAGTTTGATTTTGGGTTGCTGTTTCGGGGTAGTTTCTCGGCCGGTTCCCGCCAGAATTTGTTAAAACCTCAGATATTAAAGTTGTTCACCATGCTTCGATCTACAAGTTTCATATTATGAGTTTCCCCAAATTTTGAAGTTTGGTGGAGGCGCGTGAGGCTCACTCGTCGCCGCTTGTGATGGCGCGTGGGAGCGTGTTCGGGTAATGTGAGAGCCTTGGTTGCTGTGTTAGCTAGTCCTTGTAGTTGCTAGGGTGTTGTTTGTGTGTGAAGGCTAAGTGTTCGTTAGGTTTTTGCATCTTAGGTGCTAAGTTGTTCATGGTCTTAATGGTCGGAAACTTAGAAAGTTTGATTCTTGAAGGTATGAGTTTTATGTTATGAGTTTTCCCAAATTTTGAAGTTTGGTGGAGGAGCGTGAGGATCACTCGTTGCCGCCTGTGATGGCGCGTGGGAGTGCGTCCGGGTAATGTGAGAGCCTTGGTTGCTGTGTTAGCTAGACCTTGTAGTTGCTAGGGTGTTGTTTGTGTGTGAAGACTAAGTGTTGGTTAGGTTTTTGCATCTTAGGTGTTAAGTTGTTGATGATGTTCATTAGGTCGGAAACTTAGAAAGTTTGATTCTTAGAGGTAGTATTGGTTTGTTGTTGAGTGTCCGATGACCTTGGGAGGTCTTGGAGGAAGGATTGCCCTTCTTTGGGCAACATTTAGATTACGGGTACTTCAATCCTTGTTGAGAAATTACTAAAGTTTTAATTGTGTAATTTTAGGTGAATTGTGAGGTTGTGGTTAGCTTGGCTCTTGTGTTTTTGTGAAGACGCAACGGGAGTATTTAGGTGAGTAACATCTCACCATGTTTCACTTGGAACCAATTTCTTATGGAATTTTGATGATGATTATAATTTAAAAATTATGTTTTTGTTGTTTTAAAATATATGAGCTTGATCGCCAACGGCTCATAGGTAAGTTAAAACAAGTTTTCTTATTTTATGATTATTTTTAAGGTTCATGTGATCATAATGTTTTTTTGTTATTGATAGATTATTCTTGTGGAATATCTATAATTGTTCATGTAAATATATCTATGTGGAAGGATATAATTTATGATGTGATCTTGTGTTGTTGATGATGATGTTGTGATATTGTGATTGTTGGATAAATAGCCAAACCGGGTTCCAAGCCTTTAATCGGGTGATTGTTTGCGGTGAAGATGTTATTTATCATTTTTGTGTTTTGATATTAAATTGTCAAACCGGGTTCCAAGCCTTTAATCAGGTGATTAGTTACGGTTATGATGCTATTTTTATTTTTCTGATTGGTTATTGGACAGTCAAACCGGGTTCTAAGCCTTTGGCCGGGTGATTGGTTGCGGTTAGGAATAGAGCTCTAGTCCGTCTATCAGTGTAGGTCATGGGAGATACCGTATGGTGTCTAGGACCCATGGGTAAACATTTTGTTGTTGTAGGTCATGAGGGGTATTTTTTTTAATGCCTCGGACTCATTGGTACATATTAATTGAAAAAGTGTTGGATTTGTGGGTTTAATTATTGATATATTTTACTCTTGTGATGTAATTGGATGTTGGAGGTTTTGTGTTAATTTTGAGATTTACCCATACGGGCTTGTTGTTTACAACCCGATGCACCAATTTATGGTGCAGGGGTTAGACCTGCAGATGTTGATCAGCAGGTTGAGGTGGAGGCATAGTGGCAGGGTTTTTAGTTTGTTGTATACTTGATATTTTTATACTGGTAGGCAGCATTAAATTCATTCGAGTGTTTTCATTTCTTGACTTTCAAGTTCATGTAAACAATGAAATATAATATTAACTCGATGTTGAGTTGTGTTGACATTACATTTCTGAAATTTAGATTGGTCTTCTTTAAGTTGTTGATCAGGTCTTGGGAATTGTATTATTGTAAGTTATCATGCCCAAATTTTAGAAAATTTACCCTTCGAAAATTGGGGTGTGACAGTTTGGTATCAGAGCGTAGGGTGGCATATTTGGTGATAATCAGTACTTCGGAGTGAGGGCCCGACTGCAGCGGATCACTATCATCAGCTCTTCGGTACTGATATGTCATTGGGTATGCGGGAGTGCAGTGTTGTCTTGAGCGTTAGGTCGCTAGGGCATATGTTGCCTCAGTGGATGAAATGTGGGAGATTGAGTAGGGTGTTTTGAGTTTTAGTCTTTGAGGAATGAGAACCTCTAGATTGAACTATTGTTTGACTTCACAAATTGATTGGGGAAGTCTGTGTTGTTGTGATAATGTGGTCATTACATCTTTTGTTTGTGAGTTAAACATGTGTTTAAGTCTTATGCAAGTGTTAACTCAGTGTTGCTTTGCTTCGCAAGTGATGGTCTTCTTGATGGTCCGGGTCGTTACACTTCCAGCCAGGGACAGGCTCTGATACCAAATGTAACAGCCCGGCCCAGTCCATTGAGATCTTATCTACTTTGGGCTCAACGACCCTCACGGTTTTGCTCTTGAGGTTTCATCCACAAAACGCGTCTCAATGTAAGGTGCTAGCTCAACACATATAAGCATAGCAACTTATCGCCCTCGGGCGATGTGGGACGGATGCACCTAATAGCTTGCTTGCCTAGTTAATTCATCACAATCCACCCCCCTTTAGGGCCCGACGTCCGCGTCGGCACACTTCCGGCCAGGGAGTGGCTCTGATACCAATGTAACAGCCCGGCCCAGTCCATTGAGATATTGTCCGCTTTGGGCCTAACAACCCTCACAGTTTTGCTCTTAAGGTTTCATCCTAAAACGTGTCTCAATGTAAGGTGCTAGCTCTGCACATATAAGCATAGCAACTTGTCTCCCCCAAGCAAGCAAGCTAGTAGGCGCATCCGTCCCACATTGTCCGGGGGAGACAAGTTGTTATGCTTATATGTGCAGAGCTAGCACCTTACATTGAGACGCGTTTTGGGGTGAAACCTTAAGAGCAAAACCGTGAGGGTCGTTGGGCCCAAAACAGACAATATCTCAATGGACTGGGCCGGGCTGTTACATTTGGTATCAGAGCCTATCCCCAGCCAGAAGTGTGCCGACGCGGACGTCGGGCCCTAAAGAGGGGTGGATTGTGATGACCTAACTAGGCAAGGAAGCTAGTAGGTGCATCCGTCCCACATCGTCCGGGGGAGACAAGCTGCCACACTTATATGTGCAGAGCTAGCAACTTACATTGAAACGCGTTTTGAGATGAAACCTCAAGATCAAAACCGTGAGGGCCGTTGAGCCCAAAACGGACAATATCTCAATAGACTGGGCCGAGCTGTTACATTTGGCATCAGAGCCTGTCACCAGCCAGAAGTGTGTCGACACGGACGTCGGACCCTAAAGGGGGTGGATTGTGATGACCTAACTAGGTAAGCAAGCTAGTAGGTGCATCCGCCCCACATCGCCCGGGGGAGACAAGCTGCCATACTTATATGTGCAGAGCTAGCACCTTATATTGAGACGTGTTTTGAGGTGAAACCTCAAGAGCAAAACCGTGAGGGTCGTTGGGCCCAAAGCGGACAATATCTCAATGGACTGGGCCGTGCTATTACATTTGGTATCAGAGCCTGTCCCCGACCAGAAGTGTGCCGACGCGGACGTCGGGCCCTAAAGAGGGGTGGATTGTGATGACCTAACTAGGCAAGAAGCTAGTAGGTGCATCCGTCCCACATCTCCCTGGGGAGACAAGTTGCTATGTTTATATGTGCAGAGCTAGCACCTTATATTGAGACGCGTTTTGGGGTGAAACCACAAGAGCAAAACCATGATGGTCGTTGGGCCTAAAGCGGAAAATATCTCAATGGACTGGGCCGGATTGTTACATTGGGAATCAGAGCCTGTCCCCGGCCGGAAGTGTGCCAAAGCGGACATCGGGCCCTAAAGGGGGTGGATTATGATGACCTAACTAGGCAAGTAAGCTAGTAGGTGCATCTGTCCCACATCGCCCGGGGGAGACAAGCTGCCATACCTATATGTGCAGAGCTAGCACCTTATATTGAGACGTGTTTTGGGGTGAAACCTCAAGAGCAAAACCGTGAGGGTCGTTGGGCCCAAAGCGGACAATATCTCAATGGACTGGGCCGTGCTATTACATTTGGTATCAGAGCCTGTCCCCGACCAGAAGTGTGCCGACGCGGACGTCGGGCCCTAAAGAGGGGTGGATTGTGATGACCTAATTAGGCAAGAAGCTAGTAGGTGCATCCGTCCCACATCTCCTTGGGGAGACAAGTTGCTATGTTTATATGTGCAGAGCTAGCACCTTATATTGAGACGCGTTTTGGGGTGAAACCACAAGAGCAAAACCGTGATGGTCGTTGGGCCTAAAGCGAAAAATATCACAATGGACTGGGCCGGATTGTTACATTGGGAATCAGAGCCTGTCCCCTGCTGGAAGTGTGCCAACGCGGACATCGGGCCCTAAAGGGGGTGGATTATGATGACCTAACTAGGCAAGTAAGCTAGTAGGTGCATCCGTCCCACATTGCTCGGAGGAGACAAGTTGCGATACTTATATGTGCAGAGCTAGCACTTTACATTGAGACGCGTTTTAGGGTGAAACCTCAAGAACAAAACTGTGAGGGTCATTAGGCCCAAAGCGGACAATATCTCAATGGACTGGGCCGGGCTATTACATTTGGTATCAGAGCCTGTCCCCGGCCGGAAGTGTGCCGATGCGGACGTCGGGCCCTAAAGAGGGGTGGATTGTGATGACCTAACTAGGCAAGGAAGCTAGTAGGTGCATCCGTCCCACATCGCCCGGGGGAGACAAGCTGCCATACTTATATGTGCAGAGCTAGCAGCTTACATTGAAACGTGTTTTGGGATGAAACCTCAAGAGCAAAACCGTGAGGGTCGTTGGGCCCAAAACGGACAATATCTTAATGGACTGGGCCGGGCTGTTACATTTGGTATCAGAGGATGTCCCCGGCCGGAAGTGTGCCGAGGCGGACGTCGTGTCCTAAAGAGGGTTGGATTGTGGTGACCTAACTAGTCAAGCAAGTTAGTAGGTGCATCCGTCCCACATCGTCCGGGGGAGACAAGTTGCGATACTTATATGTGTAGAGCTAGCACCTTACATTGAGACGCGTTTTGGGGTGAAACCTTAAGAGGAAAACCGTGAGGGTCGTTGGGCCCAAAGCGGAAAATATCTGAATAAACTGGGCCGGGCTATTACATTTGGTATCAGAGCTTGTCTCCGGCCGGAAGTGTGCCGACGCAGACGTCAAGCCCTAAAGGGGGTGGATTGTGATGACCTAACTAGGCAAGAAAGCTAGTAAGTACATCCTTCCCACATCACCCTGGAGAGACGTGTTTTGGGGTGAAATCTCAAGAGCAAAGCCGTGAGGGTCGTTGGGCCCAAAACGGACAATATCTCAATAGACTGGGCCGGGTTGTTACACAATGGATATTGCTAATGATCATTTGTGAACATTGTGTTTTGTATTGAATAACTTTGATTATAATTCGATTACCTTTATGTTGCTTGTGATCTCCTGAACTAAATTTCATGCAGGGATCACTATTTTCATAATTGTTTGATCTCAATGTAATCACTTGAACTAAGTTATGCACAGGGATAACTATGTTTTCAATTGTTTGTTTTAAAGTAATTTTCTGGTTTAATTCATATGCATTGATTTCAATGATCGTTTATGTGTCTTTCACTGATTTAGACCAATGTAAAGGGTTTTCTGTTGTAGTTAGTTAAGAGTGCATGTGAAATTTAAGGTGACCATCAAGAATAGGTATTCCTTGCCTAGGATTGATGTTTTGTTTGTTCAATTTAGAGGTGCTACGGTGTTCTGTAAGATTGACTTCAGGTCCGGTTATCACCAGTTAAGGGCGAAGGAGGAGGATATTCATATGAGCGCTTTCAGGTTTGTTGTTATGCCATTTGGTCTAACCAATGTGCCTGCTGCTTTTATGGATTTGATGAACCGCATATTCAATCCTTATCTGGATGTGTTTGTGGTAGTATTCGTAGATGATATTTTGATTTACTCCAAGACTTTGGAGGATCATGATAGGCATTTACGGATTGTACTACAGGTTCTTAGGGAGGCCAAGTTATATGCCAAGTTTGGGAAGTGCGAGTGTTGGAAGAAAGAGGTCAAGTTCCTTGGTCATGTGGTGTCAAAGGAGGGGATTTTGGTGGATCCCTCTAAGGTGGAGGCTATATTAAATTGGAGTCGTCCCACTACTCCTACAGAGATCCGTAGTTTCCTTGGGTTGGCAGGATACCACCGGGGATTTATTGAGGGATTTTCTAGTATTGCCTCTTCTTTGACCAAGTTGACAAAGAAGAATGTCAAGTTTGTATGGACCGGTGAGTGAGAGAAGGCATTTAAGAAGTTAAAGACTAGGTTGACTACAGCCCCAGTGTTGGTCATTCCTATTAATGGTGTTGGCTATGTTGTCTATAGCGATGCATCTCATCAGGGTTTGGGTTGTGTGTTGATGCAGCTTAGCGGTGTTGTGCCTTATGGCTCGAGGCAATTGAAGGTTCATGAGAAGAATTACCCCACTCATGACCTAGAGCTAGCTATGGTAGTATTTGGCTTGAAGATTTGGAGGCATTACTTGTATGGAGAGAAGTCGAACTCTTTTCTGATCATAAGAGTTTGAAGTATTTATTCTCTCAGAAAGATTTGAACATGAAGCAAAGGAGGTGGATGGAGCTCCTTAAGGACTATGACTTCACTTTGGAGTATCACTCTGGGAAAGCCAATGTGGTGGCGGATGCATTGAGCAAGAAGCCTAGGGGTATAGTCGCATCTATCATGGTGCAGGAGTGGCTTATGTTGGAGACTGCATCTGAGTTTGGCATTCTGCCATCAGGCAGAGAACATGGAATCTTCCTTGGAACTTGGAAGCGCCTCTGTGCAACCCACCTTGATTTCCAGGATCATTCAGGGCCAAGCACATGACGAGTTCTCACATGCAAAGCTGGCGGAATTAGTAGTGGACTGGTTGGAAGATTGTCCTTCCGAGTGGTCGGTTGGGTTAGATGGTGGTTTGAGGTTTAGATTGAGATTGTGTGTTCTAGATATTATTGATCTCAAAAGGGAGATCTTTTAGGAGGCACATCGATCTCCTTATACGGTGCACCCAGGGAGCACCAAGATGTATAAATATTTTACGTAGGCAGTTTTGGTAGAATGAGATGATGAAGGATGTAGCAGAGTATGTGTCCAAATACCTCACTTGTCAGCAGGTGAAGACAGAGCATCAGAGGCCTGGAGGTATGTTGAAGCCATTACCTATTCCTACTTGGAAGTGGGAGCATGTCTCTATGGACTTTGTGACTGGACTGCCTAAGTCCAAGCTTGGACATGATGCTATTTGGGTCATTGTTGACCGATTGACGAAGTCAGCACATTTCCTTCATATGTCGATGACATACACGGTTGATGCCTTGTGCAAGTTGTATATGAAGAAAATAGTGAGACTTCATGAAGTTCCTACTTCGATTGTTTCAAATCGAGACCCTCGATTCACTTCAAGGTTTTGGGGTGGTTTTCAGAAAGTCATGGGTACTACCTTAGACATGAGTACAACATTTCACCCTCAAACTGACGGGCAGACTGAGCGGGTGAATTAGGTGTTAGAAGATATGTTGAGAGCTTTTGTCATGGACTTTAAGGGAAGTTAGGAGGATCACCTCCAACTGATTGAGTTTGCCTACAACAATAGTTATCACTCTAGTATCGGCATAGCACAATATGAGGCACTCTATGGAAGGCCGTGTAGATCTCTTGTGTGTTGGGCGGAGGTGGGTGATAGTGAGCTGTTGGGTCCTGATATTATGCAAGAGAAGACTGAGAAGGTCTCTATTATTCGAGATAGGATCCGAACGGCGCAACGCAGGAAAAAGAGCTATGCTGACTTGAAGAGGAGGCAATTAAGTTTGATGTTGGGGACCATGTGTTCTTGAAGGTCTCTCCTACTAAAGGGGTGGTGAGATTAGGCAAGAAGGGGAAGTTAGCTCCCAAGTATGTAGGGCCTTTTGAGATTTTGGAGAAAGTACGAGATTTGACTTATCGGCTTGCCTTACTTCCTGTCATGACTGGGATATACAATGTGTTTCATGTCTCCTTGTTGAGGAAGTATATTCCAGATGCATCACATGTGATTGACTATGGAACTATCAAGGTGAATGCGGATGCAACCCTTGGTTTTTAACCGTTTCGAATCTTGGATAGATCAACAAAGAGGCTTCGAAGGAAGGAAGTCGATTTGGTTAAGGTATGTTGGAGTCACCATGATGAGGGTGATGCATCTTGGGAGTTAGAGTCGGACATGAGGGCTAAGTACCCCAAGTTGTTTTTTTGGGTTAGTATCTTTGAATTTCGGGGCGGAATTCCTTTAAGGGGGGTAGAGTGTAATACCCTAGATTTTCATATCAATTTTCCTTGTATTATTCCCATAATTAATGAAGGATTATTTATGGAAATTCTTTAGTTTGTGCGAAGTTGAAGTTTCAGGAGTAAATTTTAAGGTGCTTTGACTTTTAAGAGGCTAAAAGTTGACTTGATATTCTGTAAGTTATCTTCAAAAACTTCCTTCATGAAGGTGGTAGAGTTTGGCGATACGAGTTTGTGGACATGTGACACGCGTAAATCAGATGTCGTATGAGAAAGTTATGGCTAGAGGAAGTTTGTTTCCGGGTTTGGAAAGAGTATAAGTAGAAAAATGTGTGGGAGTGTTAATTGGAAACCCTAAAGTCAGCCCTCCATCTTATCTCTCCTCTCTCCCGAGTTCCCCCGAACTCTCTCTTCTCCGGTCGAGTCCTCTCTCATCCGACCACCAAATGGGACGCCACCAGTCTCATTCGACTCCCACAAGTCCCCTCTCCATTCTTAGGGCAACGCCACCTGCCGTCTCACCTCTTGGATGCCGTACGAAGCAGCGGAGCTGCCACGGTATCGTCAGAAATCCGGCGATTTCAATGGCGTTTTTGGTGAAAGTTAGGTGAGTCTTGCTCCTCTTCTCCCTCTATAGATGTTTATGCCTCTTTGGTGACCTAGAAATCAAGTTTGGGTGCCGGATTTGCAGGTTTTGTAGTTTGATTTTGGGTTGCTGTTTCGGGGCAGTTTCCTGCCAGAATTGGTTAAAACCTCAGGTATTAAAGTTGTTCATCATACATTGATCTACAAGTTTCATGTTATGAGTTTCCCCAAATTTTGAAGTTTGGTGGGGGCGCGTGAGGCTCACTCGCCACCGTCTGTGGCGGCGCGTGGGAGCGCGTCCGGGCAGTGTGAGAGCCTTGCACTACCAGGACAAGTACTTTAGCCGACGAAAAATTTTCGTCGGCCTGTTAAAAAAATTCGTCGGCTAAGATCTTAGCCGACGACCTTTCGTCGGCTAAGATTTCTTCGGGAAAAGCTCATCTGTGGTGACTTTAGCCGACGACACACGTAGAAGTTGTCAGCTATAGTCACCACATACGAGCTTTTCCCGACGAAATCTTAGCCGACGAAAGGTCACCAGCTAAGATCTTCCAAACTTTAGCCGACGAATAATTTAAAATATTCGTCGGCTAAAGTTTGTAATAAAAAAAATAAAAAACATCTATGGCCGACGAAATATAGTATATTTCGTCGGCTTTATAGGGATTTAGCCGACGAATTAAAGCATATTTTTTCGGCTAAAACTTATTTTAAAAAAATAAAAAACTTTAGCCGACGAATTAAAGCTTTTTTCGTCGGCTATAAGTCCATTCCAGTAAAAAAAAAACCCCCGAAATTTCTGAATTACCATTCCAAGCAAGCTGCAAAATACACCAAAACAATTCCATATAACCAACAACAAGCACATAAAAGTATATAATTCATCAACTACAGAAAATCTATATCGTCTAAATTAATATCCGCTTCTGGGGGCTGCTGCAGAGGTTGCGGCGGCTGGGGTAGCGACATGGGCGGAGGCGGAAGTCCCTGAAACTGGGCAGCTGTAAAGTCCTACATGTACTGAAACATCTGCTTCTGCTGGGCCTACTGGATGGCATGTATCTCGGCAACATAGGCTGCCTGCGCGGCATTATAGGCAGCCTGAGTAGCTTACTGTTCTCGTAGTCTCTGAACTTCCGACTCTAGCTGAGTCGTCCTGGTGATCGTGGACGTGGTCCTGCTGCTGGTCGAGGCTGCCTTTCGTTGAACTCCTGGAGTGGTCTTCAGGACCCCCTCGCCTTTCTTTCCTAGACCCCAGCAGTAGAAGTTGTTTGCTCTCGGTGGGAAGGCTATGCCCATGATACTCGCCCCAGTCGTCGGATCCGAAGTGTCGATCCGGGACATGGCTTTGGACATCTCTTCCTCCTGCGTGTCCGGCCATGTCTCCCTCACTATAGCACTCATCACCTCGTCACTAGCTTCCCTCACCTTCGCCTATATGGATAGGAAAAAAATTATTAATTAACATTTTGACATAAATTTAAAAATTTAAAAACGTAAGATGACTTACAATATTCTCCTGGGAGTCAGGATATGCCCTCTCGTACGTATAGACATACTGGTTGACCTCTGAATGTTCCCTGACCGCCTCGTCCATGAAGATAGCGAACGGTCTAGAACCGGCATAATGGTTCCTTGTGTTGCATTGCCGGTTCTGAGCGTTCACCAGGGAAACCGCCTTCAAAGAAAAAAGTAAACTATTAGTAAAATATTTTAAAACGCACGTACTTAATGATAAATTAACTAACTAATTTATTTAAATTCCTGTTTACGAGGGTTGTTGAATTCTGATGTCAGAAGCCAACGCCACTCGTACTCCCTGTACTGGAACTCAGCAGGGGTACCAAAACGTGTGTTCCCGTGCGTAGTCCAATGGGTCCGCAACTCGTTCTTCCACTCCTTGTACCTACAGATACAACAAAAATATTAGAAATATTATTAATATCACATACAATTTTGTTTTTCATTAACTTCCCAACGTACCTTCCCCCATGCACAACGTCGGCCCAGCTGTCCTTCAGGTGCTCGGGAACCTCAAACCACACCTGCATTTAACCGTTTATTAGTTTAGTTTTTCGAGAAATCAACAATGTAATACATAATATTATTTTGTAAACTCACCGACATCGCGTTGTGGACCATGTCCTTAACCTCCTGCGGGACCTCGCCCTAGTCTGACCACAACATAGGGACTCTATCCCTAATGAGCGCTCCCACGCGGCCGGAGTACGTCCTCGACTTCCCGCCCGATACTATGTAGCCATCCCCGTCAGTATTGATGACGATCCTCCCCACGGTACCCACGATCTTCTCGAGAGCCTTCCCTGTGACGGGGCCTCTCTTCTTCTTTGTCGGCTTCGCTCCGACGGTGCCTATCACATGATAAACCAAATTGATTATTAAAATCGGAGACCCTTTAAAAATAATCATGCATCACTGATTACCTGAGGCGCTCGCGGCGGAATCCGTCTCTGTCGCCGATGATGATACCCTCGCAGAAATAAGAGGCGTATCAAAAGGCACGAACCGGTACGCCGCTGATGGAGCCACTGGCGGGGGCAGTGGATAAATCGGCGTCCCTGAGCCATTGACTACAGGTCAGGCCGGTATCATCCGCGGAAGGAACAGATGAGGCGGCAATATCTGTACCCCATATGACCCACTATCCGAAGAAGTAGGACCCGGAGTGGGCGCCCGGTGTATCTCAGGCATACGGGGTGCAGACACCTCCGTCTGGGTCTGAGGCCACAGCTGCCTCGAGGAACGAGGGACGGCCGTCTGCCTCGATGAAAGGGGCACCTCCGGCTGCCTCTGCGCCGTCTCCAGAATGGTCGCACGTCTGGCTGTCATCTGGCCCTGAAACGTCGTTTGGGGGTTGCTAGAGGTTCCCTCAGACGATTCGGACCTTTGGCCCTTCGAACTCTTCTTCGATCGAAAATAGCCGCTCATCCTATTTAAAATATTAATTTGAATCAAGGCTGAGGCAACATTGAAAAAGTAAAAATTCAAGCTTATCCTTCTCAAATCTAAGGCTTTAGATTATTTTGTCTTTATTGTATAAAAAATATTTTTGAAACCATATTTTTTCATTATGTTCATGCTTAAATTTAAACACTTAATATAATGTGAAATATATATATATATATATGTTTAAAATTATACTTATTCAAAAATATGAATTCAATAAAATATATATATATATATATATATATATTCATCCGGATTTGATATAAGTTTTTCTATTTTGTATTTTGTATCTTATGTTTAAAAATTCGTACCCAGCCCACGATAAAACCAGTACCTAATCATGGAATGCAAGCATCAAGTTCATTATCAACAAAGCATATGTTTAAAAAATAACTATAATTTATCTTCTAAACATAAATTAGGCAAATTAGACAGTACATAAAACATAAAACATAGCCTAAAAATAAATTCGAAATCAAAAGTAAAAAAAGAAGAAAAACGCTAACCTTGGAGACCGGGAGAGCGAGGGAGGAGGGAGGAGGTGGAGGTGGAGACCGGGAGAGGGAGGGAGGGAGGGAGGAGGGAGGAGACCGGGAGAGGGAGAGGGAGGAGACCGGGACCGGGAGAGGGAGGGAGGGAGGAGGGAGCTGGAGGCGGAGATAATTAGAAGGGAGGAGGGAGGAGGCTAGGGTTTCGCAGTTAAACCCGAAAACTTTAGCCGACGAAATAATTATGTCGTCGGCTAAAGATACCAATTTCGTCGGCTATACACCAATTCGTCGACTAAACCTTCTAAACTCGTCGGCTAAAACTTTGAAATTCGTCGGCTAAACTTTATAAATTCGTCGGCTAAACCTTTGAAATTCGTCGGCTAAAAGTATTTTTATACATTTGGCATGTTGTGATTGTGATGATCAAACTTGAGAAACAGAAATCCAACCGTCAGATCTGACCATCATGATAAAATACATGTATGGGAAAAAATTCAACTTGATCCGAAAAGAATAAGGGCTCGATCCGAAAAGAATAAGGGCTCAATCCGGACGGTCAATCTCGTAAGTCAAACCCCTAAACGCACGGAAAAGGTCGTTCGACCGTCTAAATTACGTATTTTGGCCGGACCTCTAACTGAAAATAGTTTTAAACCGATGATACGCAACAAGTCGTATAAAAATTGTACGTAAAATAACCACCGAATATAGGGCTACTCATAGGGGGAAAAAATGAAAAATTGCATTGATCGCAACTATCGGCACCGAATATTTACCGGAATAGTGTGATTTTTCAGCCGTTGATGTATTTCAACATTCTCGTCATATCTTATTTCATGACTTTTTGGCGTTTGAAGGTTTTACGTATAGTTTGTTTTTGAAACGGAACATTTACATAACACTTGGTAAACAAGTTATACAACATTAGTATGCATGTTGTGATTGTGATGATCAAACATGAGAAATAGAAATCCGACCGTCAGATCTGACCATCATGATAAAATACATGTATGGGAAAAAATTCAACTTGATCCGAAAAGAATAAGGGCTCGATCCGGACGGTCAATCTCGTAAGTCAAACCCCTAAACACACAGAAAAGGTCGTTCGACCGTCTAAATTACTTATTTTGGCCGGACCTCCAACTGAAAATAGTTTTAAACCGATGACACGCAACAAGTCGTATAAAAATTTTACGTAAAATAACCACCGAATATAGGGCTATAGTAGGTAATAGAAAAATTTTAGGGTTTAGCCGACGAATACCCTAACGTATTCGTCGACTATAGTATTTAATTAAAAAATTAAAAAATAACTATAGCCGACGAAATATTAGGTTATTCGTCGGCAAAAACCATCTTAGCCGACGAATTATAGTGTATTTCGTCGGCTAAAGGAAAAAATACATTAAAAAAAAACAGACGATATTAGTAAACCATACTAACTTCCTGTCATTTCGTCGGCTAAAGTCTGTGACTATAGCCGACAAAAATATAATTTAGCCGATAAAAAATTGATTCGTCGGCCTGGTTTTTTTTTTTGGCTAAGGCCTTTCTTCTTGTAGTGTTGGTTGTTATGTTTGCTAGTCCTTGTAGTTGCTAGGGTGTTGTTTGTGTGTGAAGGCTAAGTGTTAGTTATAGTTTTGTATCTTAGGTGCTAAGTTGTTGATAGTGTTGATTAGGTCGGAAACTTAGAAAGTTTGATTCTTAGAGGTAGTATTGGTTTGTTGTTGAGTGTCCGATGACCTTGGGAGGTCTTGGAGGAAGGATTGCCCTTCTTTGGGCAACCTTTAGGTTAAGGGTACTTTAATCCTTGTTGAGAAATTACTAAGGTTTTAATTGTGTAATTTTAGGTGATTTGTGAGGTTGTGGTTAGCTTGGCTCTTGTGTTTTTGTGAAGACGCAACGAGAGTATTTAGGTGAGTAACATCTCACCAAGTTTCACTTGGAACCAATTTCTTATGGAATTTTGATGATGATTATAATTTAAAAATTATGTTTTTGTTGTTTTAAAATATATGAGCTTGATCGCCAACGGCTCATAGGTAAGTTAAAACAAGTTTTCCTATTTTATGATTATTTTTAAGGTTCATGTGATTATAATGTTTTTGGTTAATTATATATTATTCTTGTGGAATATCTATAATTGTTTATGTAAATATATCTATGTGGAATGATATAATTTATGATGTGATCTTGTGTTGTTGATGATGATATTGTGATATTGTGATTGTTGGATAAATAACCAAACCGGGTTCCAAGCTTTTAATTGGGTGATTGGTTGTGATTAAGATGTTTTTTATCATTTTTGTGTTTTGATATTAAATAGTCAAACCGGGTTCCAAGCTTTTAATCGGGTGATTGGTTACGGTTATGATGTTATTTTTTTTTTTGTGTTTGGTTATTGGACAGTCAAACCGGGTTCCAAGCCTTTGGCCGGGTGATTGGTTGTGGTTAGAAATAGAGCTCTTGTGATGTAATTGAATGTTGGACGTTTTGTGATAATTTTGAGATTTTCTCGTATGAGCTTTTTAGCTTACCGGGTTTGTTGTTTACAACCCGGTGCACCAATTCATGGTGTATGGGTTAGACCTGCAGGTATTGATCAGCATGTTGAGGCGGAGGCATAGTGGCAGGGTTTTAGTTTGCTGTATACTTGATATTTTTACACTGGTAGGCAGCATTAAATTCATTCGAGTGTTTTCATTTCTTGACTTTCAAGTTCATGTAAATAATGAAATGTAATATTAACTCAATGTTGAGTTGTGTTGACTTTACATTTCTGAAATTTAGATTGGTTTTCTTTAAGTTGTTGATCAGGTTTTAGGAATTGTATTATTGTGAGTTATCATGTCCAAATTTTTAAAAATTTAACCTTCGAAAATTGGGGCGTAACAAGTCAGAAGTACTTTATCGGCTCTATGATTGATGAAGCAACAAACTGCAAATATCTAACTCGTCTAGAGTAGTTGATTTAAGAAATAAAGAATTTTAACTTTGAGGAAAGAAGAAAAGCTGAAAGAAAGGTCTTTCCTTACCAATAAGTTAAGATGGAAGAAGGAGAAAGGTCATCAGAATATCCACAGACTACCGTTATCAAAATTGGTAGAGATACAAGACTTCCATAGCCTACTGGAAAGAGAGAGGACAAAAACTCTCAAAGACTTGTCTCAAAACTAAACATAAAAAAATGCCTATTTCACAACATGGTAACTGATTAGATATGAACAAGGCTCTAGATAAGAGGAACACCATAGATGACTTGGTCAATGCTATGTTTATGGCAGCCTGTAGAACATATGAAAAGTTTAAGGCGCAAGACCTGCAAACTGTCTATCAAGCTACTCTTACAAGAATGACAAAGAAATCTTATCTTGCATGGAAAGAAACCCAAAGGGGTAAAGCATGGCTAGAAAACATAAAAAAAAATGACTCTCTAACACCCTTTGCTTACACCAATCTATAAGCAATTTTTGTGGAGATGTATTATTTGTTGGTAATAAAGTTAGAGAAATAGTCAGAACCAATATATATGCTTTTAAGATATGCATCATGAAGTACTTTAAAAAGTCTACTGCACTATATGAGATTTGGAAAATTTAAATTTGATATATCTTTTATATAGAAAGCTCCCATAGTCATGGAGTTCAGCTATAAAAGAAAGCATAGATGTCAAACCTCTAGGACAGTCAAGCTCAGTTGATGGAGTAGCAAAGAGAATCAGAGAGCCGATGAGAGAACAATGCAAAACTAACATAAAGGCCAAAGCTGCAAAGAAACAACTTAAAGGAGCTAACAATATATGTACTAAACTCCTCGAGGTAGCAACTAATTGGGGATGTGATGAACACATGAAGAAAAGAAAAGAATAGAGATTTCATAAATGTTTAAGAGGAAACAAAAGAAGAATTAAAATTTCAAAACGAGTTCTAACTACATGTAATATCCGGTAAACAAAATGAGAAACAACGATCGTGTAATATGTTACTAAATAAAGTATACCAGGTGTTTTATCGATTTGCATCGAATGGGCATTAATCGAAGTATATTTTGTATAGTACAAATATGCATAGGCCTCTAAATCTATTGATACCCTATTGGCATATAGAGATTATTATATGCCGATATTGTGTATTACAAATAAAATAAAATAAAAAGGATGTAAATATTTTTGGAAAGGAAGGGAATAGTCGAGAACCTGGGGGAACAAATAGGACAAGAGATGAACCGACCTCGAGGGTCTAGAAAGGTCGACTAGGAACCGACCTAAGTAAGAAATAAAAGGAAATTAAGAGGAGTACTGGAGACTTCCCCCAAAATTCTTGACCCGTTTTAGACGCTCAACGAGCCACGGCTGCGAGAGGAGAGACGTTCCACAATCATACGTTTCTCATCGATGCTCATTCACCAATTCTTTGTTAGCTCTCATCTGGTCTGCATTCATAGGTTGGGAGGTGGACCTCAGTACTCGAAAACCCAGGAATTTCAGTTTCATCAATCAAATTCGATGAGAGCTGTGATCAATTTTTTCCTGAAATCAATCATTACGATCTCGGATTTGGTCAGGTAAGTATTGACTGTGGTGGATTAAATTGATTACAATTGTTTCTTGATTTAATTATGGGTCAGGGTGTTACACTATAAAAGGGGGAAGCATAAACTTAAAAATATATTTTTCAAAAGGAAAAAAATCATCATATGAAAAATCAACTTCTCAAGAGTCTGAAAGAAGAAAACATTTAGGTTTTGGTAATGTCAAGCAGGACATTATGCTAATAAATGTCCTAAGCAAGAAAAAAAGAATTTCAAAAGCCCTTTTTGAAGAATATGAAGAGGTAATAGAGATGGCCATCATAAAAGGATTCGAAGTAGTTTCCTCTAAAGAAGAAGACAACATGTCTGTTTACTCAGCTTGGTTTGAAGAAAACTCTTCAGAAGAATCTGAATCCGAGTCTGATTCATAATCCTAGAGATGTTTGCCTTCTCGAAGTCAAAAATTGGAAAGAAAACACAAGAAAATAAGTAATTTCTTCTTACAGTCACTACCAGACCAGGCATTTTAGCCGACGAAAAATTTTCGTCGGCCTGTTAAAAAAATTCGTCGGCTACAACCTTAGCCGACGAAGGTTCGTCAGCTATAGTGTCGTCGGGAAAGGGTCGTCTGTAATGACTTTAGCCGACGAGACAAAAAATTTCGTCGGCTATAGTCATACTATAGCCGACGACATTATTTTGTCTGCTAAAGTATGAACTATAGCCGACGACATTATTCGTCGGCTATAGTCTATACCTTAGCCGACGACATTTTGTGTCGTCGGTTATCTTCCAAACTTTAGCCGACAAAATATAGTATTTTTCGTCGGCTTTATAGGCATTTAGCCGACGAATTAAAGCATATTTCGTCGGCTAAACTTTTTTTTTTTTTTTTAAAAAAAAACTTTAGCCGACGAATTAAGGCTTTTTTCGTCGGCTATAAGTGCATTCCAGTAAAAAAAAAACCCCGAAATTTCTAAATTACCATTCCATGCAAGCTGCAAAAGACATATTTAACAATTTCATATAACCAACAACAAACACATAAAAGAATATATGAACTACATAAAAGTATCAATTTACATAAAAGTATATATCAACTACGTAAAGTCTATATCGTCTAAATTAAAGTCATCTTCTGGGGGCTGCTGCAGAGGTTGCGGCGGTTGGGGTAGCGTCATGGGCGGAGGCATGGGCGGAGGCGGAAGTCCCTGAATCTGGGCAGCTGCAAAGTCCTGCATGTACTGGATCATCTGCTGCTGCTGGGCCTGCTGGATGGCATGTAACTCGGCAACATAGGCTGCCTGCGCGGCATTAAAGGCTGCCAACGAGGCAATATAGGCTGTCTGCGAGGCAGCCTGCGAGGCAGCCTGAGCAGCTTGAGCATCTTGCTGTTCTCGTAGTCTCTGAACTTCCGACTCTAGCTGAGTCGTCCTGTTGATCGTGGACGTGGTGCTGCTACTGGTCGAGGTTGCCTTTCGTTGAAATCCTGGAGTGGTCTTCAAGACCCCCTCGCCTCTCTTTCCTAGACCTCGGCAGTAGAAGTTGTTTCCTCTCGGTGGGAAGGCTGTGCCCATGATCCTCGTCCCAATCGTCGAATCCGAATTGTCGATCCGGGACATGGCTTCGGACATCTCTTCCTCCTGCGTGTCCGGCCATGCCTCCCTCACTAAGGTACTCATGACCTCGTCACTAGCCTCCCTCACCCTCGCCTATATGGATAGGAAAAAAATTATTAATCAAAATTTTTACATAAATTTAAAAATTTAAAAACGTAAAGTGACTTACAATATCCTCCTGGGAGTCAGGATATGCCTTCTCGTACGTATAGACGTATGGGTTGACTTCTGGATGTTCCTTGGCCGCCTCGTCCATGAAGACACCGAACGGTCTAGAACCGGCATGATGGTTCCTTGTGTTGCGTTGCCGGTTCTGAGCGTTCACCCGGGAAACCGCCTTCAAAGAAAAAAGTAAACTATTAGTAGAATATTTTAAAACGCACGTACTTATTTTTAAATTAACTAACTAATTTATTTAAATACCTGTTTACGAGGGTTGTTGAATTCTGATGTCAGAAGCCAACGCCACTCGTACTCCCTGTACTGGAACTCAGTAGGGGTACCAGAACGTGCGTTCCCGTGCTTAGTCCAATGGGTCCGCAGCTCGTTCTTCCACTCCTTGTACCTACAGATACAACAAAAATATTAGAAATATTATTAATATCACATACAATTTTGTTTTTCATTAACTTCCCAACGTACCTTCCCCCATGCACAACGTCGGCCCAGTTGTCCCTCAGGTGCTCGGGAACCTCAAACCACACCTGCATTTAACCGTTTATTATTAGTTTAGCTTTTCGAGAAATCAACAATTTAATACATAATATTATTTTGTAAACTCACTGACATCGCGTTGTGGACCATGTCCTTAACCTCCTGCGGGACCTCGCCCCAGTCGGACCACAACATAGGGACTCTATCCCTAATGAGAGCACCCACGCGGCCGGAGTACGTCCTCGACTTCCCGCCCGATACTGCGTGGCCATCCCCGTCAGTATCGATGGGGATCCTCCCCATGGTACTCACCATCTTCTAGAGAGCTTTCCCTGTGACGGGGCCTCTCTTCTTCTTTGTGCCTATGACATGATTCGGCCAAATTGATTATTAAAATATATATGACCCTTTAAAAGTAATCATGCATCACTGATTACCTGATGAGCTCACGACGGATTCCGGCTCTGTCGCCGATGATGATACCCTCGCAGAAATAAGAGGCGTATCAAAAGGCAGGAACCAGTACGCCGCTGATGGAGCCACTGGCGGGGGCAGTGGATAAATCGGCGTCCCTGAGCCATCAACTACAGGTATCGCCGGTATCATCCGCGGAAGGAACAGATGAGGCGGCGGCATCTGTACCCCAGATGACCCACTATCCGAAGAAGTAGGACCCGGAGTGGGCGCCCGGTGTATCTCGGGCATACGAGGTGCAGACACCTCCGTCTGAGGCCACAAAGGCCTCGGGGAACGAGGGACGGCCGCCTGCCTCGATGAAAGGGGCACCTCCGGCGCCGTCTCCAGAAGGCTCGCACGTCTGGCTGTCATGTGGCCCTGAAACGTCGTTTGAGGGTTGCTAGAGGTTGCCTCAGACGATTCGGACCTTTGGCCCTTCGATCGAAAAAAGCCGCTCATCCTATTTAAAATATTAATCTAAGGCTTTAGATTATTTTGTCTTTTTTTATAAAAAATTATACATATTTAAAATTATACTTATTCAATAAATAGATACACATACCAATATATATATAGATATATATATATATATTTTACTTACATAACAATATTATATATATATATATATATATATCAACATCATCATAAATTAACTAACATATCATAAAACTAAATTCGAAATCAAAAATAAATTAACACATATATTCAAAAATAAACACATATATTCAAAAATAAACACATAAACTAACATAATTAAATTAACACAAATTAAATTAACACAAATCAACATCAATTTAGTAAGATGCATTATTAAACAATATTAAGCATAGAGAAACAACATAGAGAAACAACATCAAAAATAAAAATAAACACAACAAAATTAAGCATAGAGAAACAACATAATCATAGTATTCCAGCATTAAACAGATTTAAGGAATGATTACCAGGACTCAGACCCAACATGATATAAACTACAAAAAGAAAGAAAAAAAAAGAACAGCAACGAGATTCAATCACTATGTTTATCAGCATCTAAGTAAAACTTACAAGTTTGTCCGAAGAAAAAGAAAAGATACAAGAATCTCAACTAGAAATAAAAGAAATGGAATGCTGATGTTCATGCTGCCACCATAGAAACAAAATCAAAATCAGAATGCAAAAGATCGGTTCCATACCTCAATACTTCCACGAGATCTTCTTTTTGGCAGCTTCTTCTTCTGTTTCTGGCGGAGGGCAGGGCGGAGGGCGGAGGGCGGAGGGAGGAGACCGGGAGGCAGGGAGGAGGGAGGAGGCGGCGACTGGAGAGGGAGGGAGGAGGGAGGAGACCGGGAGGGAGGAGGGAGGAGACCGGGAGGGAGGAGGCTAGGGTTGAAAAACTGCGGAAATGAGGGAGGAGGCTAGGGTTCGCAATTAAAACCCGAAGACTTTAGCCGACGAAATAATTTATTCGTAAGCTAAAGATTAAAATTTCGTCGGCTATACGTAAATTAGTCGGCTAAACATTTGAAATTCGTCGGCTAAACCTTTGAAATTCGTCGGCTTAACCTTTGAAATTCGTCGGCTAAACCTTTATACATTTGGCATGTTGTGATCGTGATGATCAAACTTGAGAAACACAAATCCAGCCGTCAGATCTGACCATCATGATAAAATACATGTATGGAAAAAAATTCAACTTGATCCAAAAAGAATAAGGGCTCGATCCGGACGGTCAATCTCGTAAGTCAAACCCCTAAACGCACGGAAAAGGTCGTTCGACCGTCTAAATTACGTATTTTGGCCGGACCTCCAACTAAAAATAGTTTTAAACCGATGACACGCAACAAGTCGTATAAAAATTTTACGCAAAATAACCACCGAACCCGGGGCTACCCATAGGGAGAAAGAATGAAAAATTGCATTGACCGCAACTATCGGCACCGAGACATGACCGGAATACCGTGATTTTTCAACCGTAGACGTATTTCACCATTCTAGTCATGTCTTATTTCACGACTTTTTTACGTTTGAAGGATCTACGTATAGTTTGTTTTTGAAACGGAACATTTACATAACACTTGGTAAACAAGTTATACAACATTAGTACACATGTTGTGATCATGATGATCAAACTTGACAAACACAAATCCAGCCGTCAGATCTGACCATCATGATAAAATACATGTATGGGAAAAAATTCAACTTGATCCGAAAAGAATAAGGGCTCGATCCGGACGGTCAATCTCGTAAGTCAAACCCCTAAACGCACGGAAAAGGTCGTTCGACCGTCTAAATTACGTATTTTGGCCGGACCTCCAACTGAAAATAGTTTTAAACCGATGACACGCAACAAGTCGTATAAAAATTTTACTCATATCTGCATGCATGGATCTTGATGTAGGAAAGCCCAAGATCTTTCAGGATACATCGGACCTTCCGATGAGTGGTACGAAGACGATGACCGTTGGGCAGCATCGAAGCAGTGTACTGTAGATACTCATCAACAGCCTTCACGGTCGATTTTGTCTCAACTTTAATCCTCATTACGTCCATCACACTTTCAAGAACGGTCTTCTGACAACCGGGGTACACAGGGGTCTGTTGGAAAGCAAGCAGTTTGTTGTACTTTTCAATACCAGCAGTGTTCACAGCTCTAGGGAAGGGCTGCACCGGGTCAGGCATATACTGTCCTTGAGCGCATACACCGCTCTCATAAGGAAACATGTCGTTGATGAATGTCGTTGTTGGATCGTTGGATGTACTAGCACTGCCCGTCTCGGAAAATTGGCCATGATCATGCGGACCCCCTGATGATGTTTCACCGTGATATAACCAACATGTGTACTTCTCCCAAAACCCGTTACTCCTCAGGTGCTGCCATACTTTGTCAATGGGAAATCGATACATATCGCTGCGACACTGACATTTCGTGCACGGGCAATAGAAAATTGTATTCCCGTTAGCATTATCCATCGCATATTTTAGAAAACTCATAACTCCTGCACCGTATCTTTTGTCCCATTTTGGAAGCGAAATCCAACTCTTATCCATATCCTGAAAATATAACAAAATATATATATATTTATAACGCTGCTAGCTAATTATTAATAAAATTTCATGCCATATATAAAATCTCAATTCATTTAGTATATATTCTACGTACGTACTACAACTAATTAATTACAAAATTATCATCATGAACTCATATATATCATCAACAACTTCATACCATATCAACACAATAATATTATAAATTAATATTAACATATATATATATATATATCTACTATTTATTAACAACAAATTAATTCATATATATTATCAATTCAAATCATTAACCAAATCGATCAACACATATATATATACATCCAACGTACTCAAAATTAATCAACTCAATCACAATCAAAATCAATAAACTCAATTAATCACACTAATTAAAATCGATCAACTCAAATAAAACTCAATTAATCAACATATATATACATATACGTACCTATATATGGCTCCACAAACTGATTATGGACAGATTTCGACAACACCCAAACTTTTTCTCCCCTTTTTTCTTCTCCCGTTTTTTTTCCCGTTTTTTTCGAAATGAGCTGCTGCTGTCCAGATCTGCAAATATAAAGCACTTTAGCCGACGACTATGAATTTTGTCGGCTAAACTTTTAAATATTTTGTCGGCCATGGTTTGTGAACTTTAGCCGACGACATAAATTCTTTAGCCGACGAAATTTTTTTTCGTCGGCTAAAGTTTGTCATAGCCGACGAAAATTTAAAATAGCCGGCGAAAGAAAATTTCGTCGGCTAAAGTGGACATCATAGCCGACGAAAATTTACCTTAGCCGACGAAAGAAATTTTCGTCGGCTAAAGCCCACTATAGCCGACGAAAAAATGCTTCGTCGGCCTGGTTTTTTTTTTCGTCGGCTATAACCTTTCTTCTGGTAGTGAGTGTAAAACCAAGAACATTTACCTGTGATTATTGTCTATTCTTTGAGAAAAGTTAGGAAAGACTCAGATTTATAATGTGAAGAGTAAATCAACTTGTCAAACAAGAATATGAAGAATACTTCTATGAGATAGAAGATAGAAGAGAGATATCTTAAAAGCAGATATTTAAAGAATTAAACTTGAAAGAATGAAAATTGATAAAACCTCAGAGAAGATAATGTCTTGTAATACAACATCAGAAGAAGTAATAATATCTTCAGAGAAACATGAAGATACTGAAGAAACTGGTACTAAAGATATGAAAGGGGAGATAATCTGCAAAGAAGAAATGTGTAATCTTTTTAAAAAGGTACAAAATGATCTTCCACATCACAGTTTTGACTCTAAATCACAATTTTGAATATCTTAACGATTATCAATTTGACTGAAAATTTGTATAAATGATATACTCATATATACCTAGATACTGAACAGTTAAAATAAAAAAATGTGATCGAAAAGTGGGTCTTGTCACGCCCCGACCATTAAATTTTACCTTATTTACTAGCATGGTGTTAATAAGAATTTTACCGTATTCGTCATTGAGTTTTTAGTTCTAAGGTCCCTACAGGTGTGTTGAGGGACGAATATTTCGAAAGAATTATTTGTATGAGAAAAATGTGACGACGGTAAAAATGGTAAATTTTGGCTAGTAAAAGGTAATTTTTATTGGGGTATTATTTTGGGGTATTGAATTTTTGGAATTGGGTTTAATGGGGTGTTGGACCGGTTGGGCCGAGCCCAACCCATTTTCCTCCCGTTTCTCTCTCTCTCCCCGAGCCCTCTCACTGCCGAAACTTTCCGGCCGCCGTTCGGCCATCGTTCGCCGCCGCACTGGTCCCAAACGGTCGGTCTCCGACCCAGCTTCCGTTCTAGACCGGTGGCAGCCTCCCTAGCGCCGCCGTGAAGGAGAAATCAACCCCGGAAGGTCCTATTGCTGGAAGTGTTTTCTCACCAGAACTTCCTCCTCCGGCCGCCATAGCCGGAGCTGCTACGCTCAAAAGGAAGCCCTCCTCCCGTGCTCCAACCCTTCCAAAGGATTCGCTCTCTCTTGAGCTAGGTAAGGAGAAATCGGTAAAGGAAATTCTAGGGCTTTTATTGTTGTTTTCGTTCGATTGACTTGGTTAGGCTTAGAATTAGAGTTTGTGCTAGTTAGGAATGTTGTAGAAGAGGTTGAGAGGAAGGTGTTGCCAAATTTTGGTGGGCATTAGAGGTCGCCAGAGCTGGCCGCCGGCCGCCGCTGCCGGCGGAGCCACTGAAAAATTGTTTTCGGTGGGGAATTTTATGAGGAGTTTATTGGAATGAGTTTTAGAATTTTTGGAGGAGTTTTGGATAGGTGTGGGGATTGTTAAAGTTTGGTATTTTTGGCGGATTAATAAGTTAAAATCCGACCATTAGATTATTTATGATTAGGACGGTGGAAGGTGATTTTTCAGGATATCGGTATTTATGGAGAATTATGGTTGGCAGTGAAGTTAAGATTTAGGACGATAGATATGGTTGAGCGCGAAAAGCTCATATTTAATTATGCCTATTTTCTTTAAGCGTCGGTGTTTTATTTAAGGATTTATTTATGTTTTTGGAACAGGAAGTGAGGAGGCCCGAGCGGAAGAAACCTCCGACCGACATTAGGCTTAGGCCTAAGTTGTGAGTGGACCTTTGTTTTAAATAATGTGCTTGAAATGTTTTATTGTTGAATAATTTCTATTGTTGGAATTTAACCGAAATTGAGAATTTCGGTGTTTATACTCATATATTGATGTTTATGGGAATAGTATGTATATAAGTAAACGCTAGCTAGCCATACGTGATTTTCCCCTATAATGAGGTACAATTTCATTATGGGGCGACGTGAGCGTTAGACACCAGCGTCGTAACCTTGTATGACTTTCTATTCTTCGTATTCATTCCTAGAATTCGTACAAGGAATCAGCACGTATATATCCAGTCGTGCGTTTCCCCCCATAATGAGAAAAAATGTCATTATGGGGTGACGTGAGCGTTAGACGCCAGTGTCGTAATCTGGTATGACTATCTATTTTTCGAGCTTATTCATAGATAGCATACAAGGAATAGACGAGTGTAAATACATACTGATATATATATAATTCTAGCCTGAGAGGCCATTTTATAAGTTTGGGAGTCTAGCGAGGCTAGACACCAGTCAAGCATTTATGAGTTAAGTTTTTAAGCTGTCACTTGCGTAACGCTTTCCTTGAAAGTTTTCTTGAGAAAATATTATTGTTTGTCGAAATTACTTTTGTCCACTCACTCTGACGTAATTAAATATTTTCCCTTGGGCCTTTCCTTTATTTTATAAATGTCAGTCTGCAGAGTTCGGGTGGGGTCTAGAAGGAGGCGACGAGGCATATTTACCCATCTTTCCGTTACTGTTCGCCAGTAGGTTGTCTGTTTAACCTATTAGGATTTTATCAGCTTCCGTTGTATTTTCTTGTAGTAGCTCTGAATACTTTCGGAAAAATAATTGTGTATTATTTTATTTGGTTATTTGAATTGAGTTGAAGACTTATGTTTTGGTTAAGAGGGTGATTCTATAACTTTTCTGGGTTAGGGTTGTCCATTTTCAAGGGAAGTTTGCCGAGTTCTTCAGTAAATTTTCCTTGGAGATGGTCCCCGCAAGACTTACCTCGGGTTTCAGAGTGAAATTCGGGATGGGTCTTGACAGGTCTAATAAGGAAATCTGTACCTTAACTAAGGTAAATGATTATATATATAAGGATTATATATACATATATATATATAGACACACACACATACATAGAACCGTTCCAAAGAGGACGTCGACGCAGTCCTTAAAGTTCGAACGTTCCTCCGTTCTCAACCGGATGGCTCTGACGACTGCACGCCTCTACCCGAGCGGACACCAGCGGCGTCCCCGATCACTTTCTCTTCCCGACGAGATCGATTTGAAGGTTTGGGCAGCAACCTCCACCCAAAACTTCAGACAAGATCGATCTCGGGGGAAAACTTGAATTCGGCGGACTCGCCAGGGAGAGAAAGTGATCGGAGAAGCCTCTGGTGTCCGCTCGGGTGAAAGCGTATCGTCGTCGGCGTCAGATGGTGGAGAACGGAGGGACGTCCGCCTCGGATCCGGACTATATATATAAACAAGAGATGATTGCATGTGCCCCTTTGGTTTTGGGCCTAGGGCAAGTGCACTACTGTGTGCACTGCACTAGGATCGACCATGTCTGTTACAAGTGCTCTACTCTTGTCGTACAAGGACGTACCACGTCGTCCACCACCACATATGTCGCCACCGTTGATCTGATGTGCTCCGAGAAGATGAACTTTGTCCCGCTCATTATCACCGCCGACTGTCGATCTGGTCAATCGTAGGCGTCGCTGGTATTGAACTGGGACAAGCGCATATGATGGCGGGTGACACAGTGAAGCTATGGCGGCGTTTGGCTGAAGATGAAGCCGATGCTAATCTTTAGGTACCCAAAGTAATTTTTGTTTCAGGTCTAGACAGAAGAAGACAAAGATCAACGTTTTGAAAGATGAGCAACACCAAAGTCAAGGAAGAGACGGTTTTACCCCGTATATATAACATAAATTACATAAATTAACAGAGTATCTACATAAATCACAAATATATTTTAATTTTAATAATTTGTCTATGAGATCTTTTGTGTATATGTTGTGTTTGTTGGAAAAGGAAATATCTCAAAATCCAAAATTTAACTTTAAGACACTCGGTGTTTATGTGGAGTTTTTCAAAATTTTGTCATGATCGTGTATAAACCTGCACAAGCAAGCACATCAGAGGTAAGACCAAGGTCGTTGTCGACCTATGACTCTATGATGTGTAAGTTAACGAGTGTCACTACTTCTTACAGTGTAGGAAGTGTTAAGACTGAACTTGTTTTGAAAGATGGTACATGCTTTAGTAGGCTTTTGTTGGGACATAATAAAAGCCTCTCTCGATGTGGGATTGGTTTCCAGTTTGTGAGTCCCGCCATCTACTAGTGGAAAAGTGGCCCTCAATAACCATCATTGCACGCCCTAGGTGGAGCGTGGCAGTCTGACCCTCATGGCCAAGCTACCGGACATGGTCTCCGGAATGGTGCCGGCGAGAGTTTAACTTTGGTGGCCGTGTTGTTATATGCTAAAACAGGGGGGTGGGTGTAAACAAGTGTCATACATTAAATTCTTACGAAAGCAGAAGAATTCAGAATTGAGATGTTCATAGAGTTTGCTATAAGCAGCAAAAATTAATATTGAGAACATATGACATAGCTAACGTAAGTTATAACTATACAAGGATCAGATCGAGTGTACGTGTAGTCAAAAGTCAAAACATGGAAAGTTCAAGAATCAAGGCATCAAGGATACCATTCACTAGAACAAGTGTCAGTAGAAATTACCATTCCAGGAACACCAGCCACGAATTTAAAGCAAAGGAATCTCTTAGAAGCCCCCACAATATTTTCTTTTCCTGGTTGAAAGAAGCCCTCACAATATCATTTTCCAACTGACACTACAAGCCACTAGTTTGTTTCATGCAAAATTAGGAGAACCATGCAATTCCAACATTCGTTATCAATAAAGACTATATCAGTATATGATGACCTTATTAAACTTATTGATCGAACAACATGACCTTATTAAATCCAACCGGTCGACCACAACCCGGTTCGGAAGAAGAGTACCCTCGTTGCGCGTTAAACCCTCCCAATTTTGTATAAGCAAATTGTTCCCAAAATTGTCCTTTTATTTATAGATACTATCCTCTATATCCGCGATACTTGCGTGTCAAAAACGTTTTCAATATATAGTTTTTTTTTTTCTCATTTGTAACTGTTTTTTTTTATTTATTTTTTTATTTTATGAAGTTAGTGGGTAGTGAGGAGTTTTTTTGGCAGTTAAAACTCTCACCTTGCAGTTATCTTTTTCCTACTTTTCTCTCCTCAGTTATCTCCTTTTTTATTTATCTTGTTTTTTTTATTTTGTTTTTTTATCTCTTTACCATAATAACCTTCGTGTTTGGTTGCAAGGGTAATGTGATAGCTGGGCCAAATAGGCAGTTCACATTTTAGTGAATTTGTTGATCGCTCGGCTTTATTAGAGTAGAGATATTAAAAATCTCCCCTGTACAATGTATGTATGTCTATTTATCAACATTACCATTCTGTTGTTTTCTATAACTTATGTTTTTTCTTTAATTTTAACAACTAGCATCTTGACCCGTACTATGTGTGTGTGATTTTTTTTTTACTATTACAGTTATACTTAAAGTCTTATCTCCCTCCCCATTTTTCTCTCCCACCTCCCACGTTTTAAGCTTCTTTTTTTCTGTTTTTCTTTTTTTCTTGTTTCCAACATTTGCAATTATTAATTTGTCCTTCATCTGTTAGAAGACAGATTTTAAAGTTTTAATTAATTAAGAACATTATAAGTAATTTACTATATGAAATCAGAAAAAGGAACAACTGAATTTACTAATAACTTAATATTGCATGGGAAGACCACGTCTGTTAAGAATTTTGCTTTCACAAGCGGGCTATGCTATTCACACACCCCATTTTGCTAATTACACACCTCTTATAATGAAAGTTAATCATGAAACACATTCAAACGGTAAATTTTTAATTAAAATTGAATTGTAGTAATAAGAAAATAACAGAGGTGTGTGGATAGCAAAATAAAGTGTATTAATAACATCACCCTTGATTATGGTAATAATCACAAATGAACTCGAGATCTTTTTAAAAAAAAATATTAAATAACTCACACTCTTACATATGTCAATGACGTTTGAATCCATAATCTCAAAATTGTCTCAAAGTTGTTAATTAACTTCTTAATTAACCAAATCACAGCACATCGACAAATGAACTTAAAATCCTTATTCACAATATCAAATGGGACCCCTTTTTTTACTCATTTGAGAATCGATTAAGTTCTTAATTAGTTTAAAATATTTGGAAAACAAAATTATATTTGCATGTGGCTGATATTTTGATGAACGTTGAACATTCATTAAATGTGTTAGAGATTGTCCTTCACTAACTCATCATGAATTAAATGTTGGTCATAGTAGATCGATGTGACTCTAGTTTAGTTGGAAGTAAATCACATGTGCCCAAATTCAATGTGCCAACCCTGTGCCCACTAATCAGAGCTTGACACGTAGCCACTAAACGTATGTAACACTAACTTTGGTAACTCCTCTTAAAAGAATAGGTATAATATTAACAAGAAATTTTTTTTTTTTCCCTGATTAGTTTGATCGAACCCAGAAGAAATTCAGATCCAAAGCATCTAATATCAATGTCATTCCCTCATACCCGCGAGATCTAGACATAGATGAAAGAATATGTTTTTCATGTATAAGAGATGTAATCTAGGCTTACTTATTGTTCTTTCTTTTCTTTCAAACTCACAGAAACCAAACAAAAGTCATAAGATTTGAAGGATTGAATACTGAACAGTACAACTTCAAAGTTTCAAGATAATCCAAAACATGGGCAAAACGTGAAGAATAGAAGACCACAAGATCAGTTTCGAACAGAAACGCAAATCCAAATTGTAAGTTTGAAGAGACACATCGAGTAATTGAAAGAGACGGGGCTCCCTCATTCTGTACAAATCAAGGCAAATTATACAGCGCACCCGGCCATCTCACCGGACCCGGCCGCACCCGGGTGAGATGGACGATGAGATGGCCGGATGCGCTGAATAGACTCTCACAAATCAATCATCTACATCACTTTTATGTAATCTCTCCCAAACTGATAGTGATTACCCATCACCAACAACCCACTACTCACTTTAAACGCAATCTCAAAATCCATTCAATTGCATATACCATCATTGTAATCTGGGATTGAAGTATCATGCTTTGCCCACATTTTGAAGGTTTTGAATCTTTTGAATTCAACATTCAAGTATTCAATATATAATCCATTGGGTATGAAAAAAAAAAGGTTAGCCTAATTTTACAAGAGAACAGAAGATCACCAACAATGCTTTTGTGTTTGATATGTTATACCCTGTAAATTTGATATTAGTTTCTAATATTATTTGAGAATTTTTGAGTTAGAAGTTAGTGTGTTTTTAGGTTCGAATGAAGAGCGGAAGAGTTCGGTTGCATAATTTACCGTAGCGGTATTATGGTTTTGAGGAGTCAAGAGTTGACTTTCTAATCTGTTGAGTTTCTCAGGAAACTTCCTTCATGAAAGTTCTAGAGTTTGACGATACGAGTTCGTAGACATGCAACACGTGTGAAACAGATGTCGTATGAAAAAGTTACGGTTAGAGGAAGTTAGTTTCCGATTTTGGGAAGTTTATAAATAGAAAAGTTGAGAATTTTATTTTTTGGAAAACCCTAAAAACCAGAAAATTCTCTCTCTCTCTCTCTACCTCCCTCTCTCTCTCCCTCTCTCTCTCCCGTCTCCATTTTTTGCCACCAAACTTCTTCTGGCCATATATAACTCGGCCATTCAGTGACGGATTTGAGCATGCTTGGTATCGTTGGAAAGCTCTCACTCCCCTCTTTCTATTCATACCAACCTCACACCCTATGGAGCACATCGACATGTCATGAGGTTATGTTTTGATCAAGATTTGCATCCTAGGTTTAAGACTAAGTTGAGAATCATGAGAGGTTATAAGCTTTGGTGTTGTGTTGGGGATCGAGGACCTTGGGAGGTCTTGAAGGAGAGTTGTCCTCCTTTGGGAAAACCTTCGGGTTTAGGTTTGAGCTAAAAGGGTAAATATTACTTGTAGTTGGTTGGTTACTAGTTATTATTTTGTGCTAATTGGGTGACTTGTGGAGTGTGGTTTAAGCTTTATGTTTGTGTTGTGCTTGCGAAGACGCAGCTGGATTTGAGGTGAGTAAAATCTCACCAAGGTTCACTTTGTGACCTTTTTAATTATGGTGGTGATGATGAAAATGTTGATTTATGTTGATGATGATGATAATAATCATGGTAATTATATGATGATGATTAAATGATGATGATTAAGTGATGATGATTGTTAGTACATAGTACAACATCAGTCATACTCGTCTAAGAAGACACATGCCGTCACATAAAACGGGCTTGGGCCTTGGTTAAGCCCAAGAAGCTCACACTATTCCTTGAGGGCATAATGGTAATACACCCTCTAAGCAAGGGCAAAGTGGTATTTTTAGGGTGCATCCACCATACCCCTATAAATACCACTCTCCCTCTCTCATTCTCACGATCTCCATCTTCACTCATATATCACCTGCATCAGCTCACTGACTTAGGCATCGGAAGGTCAAAGGCCGGAGCACCCGGTCTTCCCTCTGACGCCTTTTTCTCCTTGATTGACAGGTTATAGGAGGAAGCCCCTGCATCTGGATGATTCTCCCCTCTCAGAGACCATGCCAGAACAATTGGCGCTAGAAGGAGGGTGTCCTCAAGTGGAAACCCTCACGTCGCTCGCCATGGCCATCATCTGCCCAGAAATCCCGAGGAGAGACTTTCTCTCTCTCCTTCGCTTGGGCGTGTCATAGCAAGGTAGCTCACCTTCCCAGCCAGCATACTCACTGTCTTCCAATGAGTCCAGCGGGGCCTCCCCGACCTCCGGCCAAGACCCATGCGTCGGTGAGCAGCGCTCAGAAAAAACTGATTTGGACACCCAGCTTACCTCAGCCGAAGCGGGAAAGCGCTCTTGGTCTCGCGACCCCAATCTCGGCACCCTCCCCCCCGGGACACGCCTTCGCTTTTGGCACCTCTTCCCGGCTCGGGACCTTGGGACGGAGCAGGTCCCGCCATCCATTCGCGGACTCCCCAGGTCCCGTCATCCATTCACGAACTCCCCAGGTCCCGCCATCCATTCGCGGACTCCCCAGTCCTCTTGTCTCGCCATCCATTAGCGGACTCCCCAGGTCCCGCCATCCATCCGCGGACTCCCCAGGTCCCGCCATCCATTCGCGGACTCCGCTGACCTCGCAGACTCCCCTGGTCTCGCCTCGCCAGCTCCTCGCGGCATTCCCTGGTCTCGCCAAAGTTCTTAAACCTCGCGTGGGGACATCCCTAGTAGTTCCCCTGGCGAACTCCCCCCACACAGCTCTCCATCCCGACTTCCCGGGACTCCTCTATCCCGACAGAAGAATGCAAAAAAAAAAAAAAAAGCCTTCCCGACACGGCGTCTGGTCCCGACACAAGATATAGTGCCGACCAAGGATCCCGTGACAAGAAACAAGTGGCTCCACCCAGAGCTCCGGGAGCCCTTCCCCGAGTTCCCGAGGCCACCTCCCTTACTTACCATGCTCTCAGAATGTGCCAGCACAAGTGACCCGCTTCACACCCCTCTCCCAGAGGGCCCCCTCCCGGGTCTCAGTGCCTCTCCCAAAGCCATTTCTCTCTTCCTCCCTCCCGGGACCATCCATTTCTCACCGCGGACACCGCTTGTTACGCCAGTCTCCGCGGACTCCTCTTGTCTCGCCATTCCTCGCGGACTCCACTGGTCTTGCCAGAGTCCCCGCGCACCGCATAGCGGCTCTACATGGCTCCAGATAATAAGTGTCACTTCACACTATTCAATTAAGTTGTTATCATACAAATAGCATGCCATACGCATCATAATATATTCTCATGTACATGCTAAACACATACTTGTAAACCATGTGCAAACCACATACACTTGTTTCACATGATTACAAACCAAACATTGATGTACATCTATCTATATCAATCTCAGGCTACACACACAGCATGTGTAAACAGTCATCATCCAAACATGCATTTTCTAGCTACACACGCCACTAGCGCGACCCGTCCCGCCACCCCTTAACCCTAACCAACCCGACAACAAATCTCTCACCCTAGAATTCCTACCAACATCACAAACATGTGAACAATCCAACCACCACATACAAATCCAAAGACAAAGAACGCCACCAATTCATACCGTGAAACAGTGGATCCGCGTAGTGGCAATGAAGCTGGTTGCAAACAGCCAAGCGCTCGCGCCCACTCGATCGAGGGTGAAGTGGGACGCTCCCCAATCTGAGGTTTGTCAAACCACCGAAACCCTAAAACACAAATTGCAGCTCGCCCAATTTTCAGTTTGCAAAACACGAACTCCCCCCTCCAGCTATCCCCAACCCCATACATACACTGACTCGCCACACAGCGGCCGCAACGCCACATAGACACAGTCCCCAACCAAACGCGGACTGACTCGCCCCTGCATCTGGATGATTCTCCCATCTCAGAGACCATGTCAGAACAATGATAATGATCATTGTAATTATATGATAATGATTGATGATGATGATTATGGTGATTATATGTTGATTGATGATTATGATGATTAAATGATGATGATGTTTTGATTTAAAAATTAAGTTTATCTTTTATTTGTTTTAAAATATATGAGCTTGATCGCCAACGGCTCATGGTAAATGAAAACAAGTTTTCTTTTAAAAATATAATCTTTCAAATGAACTTTTGTTCATGTGGGTGCCTTAGTGGTGAATGTGTGTATTTGTTGTGAATTGGTGCCTTAGTGGTGAATGTGTATATTAATTGTGAATCTGTGCCTTAGTGGTGATAATGTGTCTTAGTTGTGAATGTGTGCCTTAGTGGTGAGTGTGTGCATTTGTTGTGAATTGGTGTCTTAGTGGTAAATGTGTGCATTAGTTGTGAATTGGTGCCTTAGTGGTGATAATGTGTCTTAGTTGTGAATGTGTGCCTGAGTGGTGATCGTGTGCATTCGTTGTTGAATGGTGTCTTAGTGGTGATTGTATTGCATTAGTTGTGGGTGTGGTGCCTTAGTGGTGATTGTATGCATTAGTTGTGGATGTGTGTGTCTTAGTGGTGATTGTGTGTATTAGATTAGGAGTCTTCGTGGTGGACCGAGAACTAAGCTTTGGCCGGGTGATTGGTTACTGTTAATATAGAGCTCTAGTCTGTCTGTTGGTACTTCATGGCGGATGACTAAGTGTTGACGAACCCATGAGTACGCGTTTGTTTGATTACTTATGGAGGATGACTAAGTGTTGGCAAACTCATAAGTAAGTAAAGAAAAATGATTGTGTGATGTTCTCATGTGTTATCATTTAAATTCCTTGCTTTGAGTATCTTCTGAACTATGTTTGTCCGCATAAGATTCTTTAATCTTAATTGTATGATTTTTAGTGGAATTCCCGAACTACGTTTTTTTGCATGATTTCATTTATTAATTGAGTGATTGTGATTTGTTGGGTTTCCTTAATTATTTCTTTTGAATTCTCTTGCTTTTAGGTGATTCCTAAACTAAGCTGCTAATGCAGAAGTTACCAGTTTTATCTTTTGTTCATGTGTTTTACTTTGTTGATAGAAGTATTTAGTTATTTTACGATTTACTCATACGGGCTTTTTAGCTTATCGGGTTTGTTGTTTATAACCCGGTGCACTATTTCCTGGTGTAGGGGTTAGACCTGCAGGTGTTTATAAGCAGGGTTGAGGCGGATGCATAGTGGCAGGATTGTAGTTTCTATGCATTTTATGCTATTGTGTTATGACTGTTATTTTAAGCTAATGTGAACGACTTAATTATTACTAAACTTTTAGAAGTTCATGTAATTAAGTAGGATTAATGTTCAACTCGATTTACGAGTTTGTTGACTTGTACACTTTCAGTATTGTTTTTAGTTTAAAAATTGTTAAGCAGATTTTTAGATATTAAGATTTTGAGTTATATCATGCCTAAATTTTTAAAAATTTATCCTTAAATAAATAGGTGTGACATAATCGATCAGATGATGGTATCACCCAGCCAAAGAAAACGCTTATTTGAAAGAATGGTGCGAGACTGCGAGAGCACAACCTTTGGTTTTATTTTTTAATTATTTAAATCAGAGTTAACAGAGTTAGTGGGTTGTTAAGTTAGTGGCTAAGTGTCAAATTGTGATTAGTGGCACAGGGTTGACACATGAAATTTGGGCACAGGTGATTTACTTCCAGTTTAGTTTCATTTTCTTGTCCTCTATTAATCGTCGATGAAAAAAGTTGTTTGTTTTGAAATGAGAAATAAGTAAATTAAACAACAGTTTTACTCAAACAAAAATGTTCTGGGATTGGTTTGATTTTAACTCGAACCCCACACGTGGCTACAAACCCAATTGCATCGGATTTCTACTTTTATTTTCCAACATTTTTTTTTAGGAAGACTTCTATTTTCCAACCGCTTCTCAAACGTTTTGGAAATAGACCTTCTTCCAGCGTCTTCTACACCAGTTCATCTCGGGCCCTCTCCAGAAGTTTCCCTCCACGAGCTTCCACCGTCCGATCACCCATCTCGCCACGTGTACGGAAGCCACCTCAACTGTATCTCCAAATTCCGTGCATTTAGCAATAATTTCGTTGATCTTACATTTCATTTCACGCTTATTTAACTTCCCCTTCGATTACCAAACACCCAGCAAACCCAGCCGAGCTCTCACCAGTTCTCGACCAGCTTCTCCGCCTCTCTCTCAATCTCTCTTTTTATTTTCCCATCTCGCACCTTAAGTTCTTCATCTCTCTGAGATAACCGAACATGGCTCCCGAGCTCGTTTCCGCCGTCCCGAAATCCACGGCTCTCACAAGACCAGCCACCCTTCCGAGACGTGCTTACGTCACTTTCTTGGCCGGGAACGGCGACTACGTGAAAGGCGTCGTCGGGTTGGCCAAGGGCTTGAGGAAGGTCAACACGGCGTACCCTTTAGTCGTTGCGGTCTTGCCCGACGTTCCTGAAGACCACCGCCGCATTCTTGAGTCGCAGGGTTGCATTGTCCTGGAAATCGATCCCGTTTACCCGCCGGAGAACCAGACACAGTTCGCCATGGCCTATTACGTCATCAACTACTCCAAGCTTCGTATATGGGAGGTACGTATCATATTATGTGGCTTATTTTGGAATGTTTGCCCTACGTGTAGGTCAAAAGTTTTCTTGTTCTGACGAAAATACCCTTGTGTCGGTGGTTTCTTGCAGTTTGTGGAATACGACAAGATGATATACCTGGACGGCGACATTCAGGTGTACGACAATATAGACCACCTGTTTGACCTGCCGGACGGCAACTTCTACGCCGTCATGGACTGTTTCTGCGAGAAGACGTGGAGCCACACGCCGCAGTACAAGATCGGGTACTGCCAGCAGTGCCCCGAGAGAGTCAAGTGGGACTTTGAACTTGGCCTACCGCCGTCGCTCTACTTCAACGCCGGCATGTTCGTATTCGAGCCCAGCGTCTTGACCTATCAAGATCTGTTGATGACACTCAGGGTCGCTCCGACGACGCCGTTTGCCGAGCAGGACTTCTTGAACATGTATTTCAGGGATATTTACAAGCCGATCCCTAACGTTTACAATTTGGTACTGGCCATGTTGTGGCGTCACCCCGAGAATGTTGAGCTCAAGAAAGTGAAAGTCGTGCACTACTGTGCGGCAGTGAGTATTACTATCAACATTTGTGTTAATTTTTGTTACTTTTTCTTGAATTTTCAAGATTATTAATAGCTGGAAAATGCAGGGATCAAAGCCATGGAGGTATACTGGGGAGGAAGAGAACATGCAGAGGGAGGACATTAAGATGTTGGTGCAGAAGTGGTGGGAGATTTACAACGACGAGTCGTTGGACTACAAGAAGCCACAGAGCAGCGCTGTGGTTGCGGCAGTAGAGGCTGAGCAAGCGGTGGACATGCAGCCTTTCATTGAGGCTTTATCTGAAGCCGGTGCTTTCCAGTATGTGAATGTCCCTTCTGCGGCTTAGTGAAGGGCAAAGGGGTAACATGTGAGAAGGGGGAAGAAGTAGTATATAGTAGTAAGAAGTGAGCTTTTGGTTTTAGCTTTGTTTTGGTGTTTAATTTGTACCATATTGAGCGTGCTTGGTTTGTGGAAAGAAAGCGCCGTTATTGTAATCATCTTCTTAATTTTGAAGCAATGGGGTTGAATTCTGAAATTAATACACGGTCTAATGATTAGCTACGTCTTGCAATCGATCTATTTTTGGGTTTGCTTAATTAGCTATATCTTAGCCTAGACTCCATCATCTTCAGTCGGCTAATTAAACCTTAAGCATCGTTTGCCTAATTGGCCGGTGAGGTATGAAGTCTAGGGGTGGACTTTTAGGCACTAAAAAAACCGAAACCAGTTAAAACCGCATCGAACCGACACTGAGTAACAGAAACTGAATGGGGTCGAGACAAACCGAACTGACATATATTCATTCCACATATATTAATTATTAATACTTAATATTCAATATTACGTGTCATGTTTTTATCGGGTTATAAATAGTAGACTTTTACATACATAAATATGTCTTTAAGTGTTTAAGTCTAACCGAATTCTTTCCCATGTAGTTTTATCTTTTGTTATATATGAATGTTGGAGGCTTCAAATGAATTATGTATAAATTTTAGTTTCCATTTTCATTTGGATTACTTATTTGAACTCATTAGATTAACTTATTTAAAGTGTTGATAGTTTACAACTTTGATATTTTTATTTTTTTATGTTATTTGGTTAAGTGTAAAAAATATTGCAGATAATAAGTTTTGTAACCGAAACCGAACCGATGTTAGGTTAACCGACGAGTGCGGTCTTTTATATATTTTTATCAGTTTTGGTACTAGAAAATAGAAAATCGAAGTTTCAGTTTCGTTTTTTGGTTAATACTTAAAAACCGAACCATTAGGACTAAGTCCACTTACCCTAATGGAGTCCATATATGGAATGAACCAGTGGACAAACACCTACTTAAGCCTTGCATGCATGGCTGGATAATTATAATCATGCAAAACACTGAATAATCCAAATTATGGAAGGTGATCGAGTTTAATTCAGTTGTTGACAAAACTTCTTTTATCACTCCGTGTACCAGGAAAAAAGACATATATCGTCCATCAGTCGGTATATCCTAGTCTTATAGAACCAACAATTTGTTCAGGTTTTGGTTCTCTCTTCACTACAAAAAAAAATTAGCCACCCCAAATTACCATCCCAAATTGCCACGGCATAGATTTTCTGTCGAGATTGGTCCAAATTTCGCGACGGTAACCCTTCCGTCGCTAAATAAAAACCATTTTGCGACGGTAACTCCGTGTCATGGAAAAAAAATGAAAATTTTACAACAGCAATGTGAAGCCATGACAAAAATACTGTAAACTTTGCGACGACATTATGAAGCCGTGACATACTTTAAAATCATCACTTCTGATTTTGTTCCCATCCTTTAATCTCAGCCGTGGATTTTATATTTTGACCCTACTTTCAATCTTGGCCGTTGCCCTGAGTATAGAAGTGAATAACCCTAATCTCTATCCCTCATTTTGTCGAGAGAGAAGAGAAAGGGTCTGAGACTGAGCTGCCCAACTGCCATCCTTCGAGCGGCCGTTGGCCGACCGAATCCCCTTTCTACGTCCCTCTTCCTTCTCCTACCTTCCATTTCAATATGCATCCACCCATTTGGCAGATCAGAATCTAAACCCTAAAATCCCCAATTCCAATTCCGATGCGATTCATCCCTCTCTGGCAAAGGCTTTGCTTCTTCAAGGTAATATATTATCTCCAATTTCGAGCTTCAATTCGCAGCTTTGGTACCTAATTCTTCTTTTTCCCGTTTTTGGGTTTTATGATGTACTAATCCGGCATGGCCTGCAAATCTGGCGACTTCCCTAACGTTCCAGGCTACTTTCAGGGTTGAGGACGACGTGATAATCGAGTTTGACACGTCTAGGTAAGTGGCTTAGCTTATCTGTTTAGTTTTGGGATTTTGTTCGCGTTTTGGAGTCTGAATAGTTTGAAATTTCACATGCACTATAGATTTTACGACATCGTACACGACTTCAGCAGTGACATTTTCAAGTCTAACTCCAATATATGTTGTTGAATTGGAAAGGACCTCAGAAACTCGAAACCAAGCCCAGAATAGGTCTTGGGCTCAGAGTTGTATTATCACTATTATGTGTGCATGCGTATTTTCCTACACCTCTACCTCCATGAGTGTTGCAAAATGGCTAATAGCGCCTGATAGTTGTTACACTGTTAGGGTTAGGACACCTTCAAGTTACACAGAGAGAGGACGTTTTCTATGCTTCTACGTACGTACTTTGCGGATTTGTACTGCAAAACCATGGCAATCTTCAATTTCTTCATGTCTTTGACCATTTCTCGTACAGTTCTTCATAGCCTTTCCACTTTTATTTTCTCTAGCGCTAGCTTGTAACCATATTTTTTTTTCCTTTTTTAAGAGTATCAACCACGGAATACGTAAAATCTTATATGTGCAAAACAATGTGGTCTTACCTTAATCTGGGTAATCTATCTTCTTTAGTTAAGTGTCCCAAATTCTTTCAGTCATTAACCAGCTGCTGACCAAACAGGGAGACTCGTACTCGTATATGGTTGAATCTGACCTTTTAACATCGTTTCCCTAATCTCCATGGCAATAAGCCAATAACAATTGAGGAAGTCCAAAACTTCCTAATGAAACTCCCATATGATCTCATCGATAAGCGACGTATCGATTCCAATTTACGAAGCAGCTGATACGAGTTGGCCGTGATAAGTTTCAGAGAGATTACAAGTCTTAGGTCATATGTCTTTGCTTTGTCGAGAAATAGAAGTGCTGAGGATAAGAGTTATGATTGTCATGACGTCTAACAAATGTTTTCCCGTTCAAATGTTAACCGTGTATTTTTGTTTTTTCAACGTTTCTAGAAAGCAATCCTTTCAAACCTTCTTCATTTTCTTATAGATTTCCTCATCTAGTGGTTATTGTGGTTTAATCTACTTCCTTATTAATTATCCTCTCATCTAGTGGGAAATTTCTAGTCTCATTTCTTTTTTTCTTTTATTGAAAGGCTATTCTCATTTCTTTAGAAAGATTTGTTTCATTCGAATGCGTTTAACCACCAATGAATCAATGATCACTGAATTATGATCTGCGGACACTTACCTCACTATGTTTATGGAAAATCTCATTTAACTGATATTCAAATCTTTCTTTCACCTAGCTCATTACCACTCATTACCGTTAAATTTGCTATTTTTTATTTGAAAAAACATTAAGGATTGTATTGCTAAAATCAATAGTCAGAAGACATGTATTTTACATCATATTACGTACTAAAGCTAAATAACTTAAATAGAGGCTTAGTAATTTTACTATCTAATTCTCTTTTATGTTAAACTAGCTACCTAGCTAGGACCTCAATTGGTACACAAAATAAACTAAGAATTAAACAACAAGATTACATGTGATGCTCAGGCTAAAAAGGTTGAGGCCTAAATCTTGTCTTTTCCCTTAGGCCTCATTTAGTTTGCAGAAAGTAAGCATCAGAAAATGAAAGTTGTTTCTTTCAAGCGTTTGGGAATATTGAGGGAAAGGGAATACTTTCTTGAAGGAAAGGAAACTATGGAGGAAAGTTGCTTTTAAAATCCAAATAAACCACTTTTTCATCTTCTTTCCTTTGTATTGTATTTATTACGCACACCAAATTATTTTATTGCATTAATAACAACATTCCTTAATGATTTTCTTTATGTTACCAAATATCAGAACGAAAAGTTTTTGAAAATAATTTTCATTATCTTTATTCCTTTCCTGTGGGAAAGACAAAAGAATTTATTTACATTCCGCAAGTCAAACAAGGCCTCAATGTTAGGGCTATTCGTACGAGCCATGACCACCGCAGGCTCCACATTGCTGATGACATACTTCTTCTGTCACGCCCTAATTTTCGAAGAATAATTTTGAAAATTTTTGGCATGATATAACTTAAAATATTACAATCACAAAACCTGTTTCAAGACAACATCAAAGAGAACTAAATTCAATGCGGAAATGTAAATGTCACATAACTCAACACTGAGTTAAATATTACATTTCTTTGTTTACATAAACTTGCAAAACAAGAACATGAAAACATCTCATGAGTTTTATACTGTCTACCCAATTATAAAACTATACATAGAGTACAGCAAAACCAAAAGAACCCTACCACTAAGCCTCCGTCTCAACCCTGTTGATCATCACCTGCAGGTTTAACCCCTACACTAAGAATTTGTGCACCGGTAAGAATTGGTGCACCAGTATTGTAAAATAACAAACCCGGTAAGCTAAAAAGCTCGTATGAGGGAACTAAAAAATAATACAACATTTCTCACAACCAAATATACAACAAGAGAGATTTAATCAATAATTAAAACCACACATCCAACACATTACCAAATAAATGTATCTATGAGTCCCAGATATTTAATAAATACCTCTCATGACCTACAACAACAATTTTTGTACCTATGGGTCCCAGATGCCATAAAGTATCTCCCATGACCTACACCGACAGACGGACTAGAGCTCTATTCCTAACCGTAACCAATCACCCGGCCAAAGGCTTGGAACCCAGTTTGACTGTCCAAAATCAAATCACAAAAAAAAAATAACATCATAACTGTAACCAATCACCCGATTAAAGACTAGGAACCCGGTTTGACTATCTACGTACATAACATTTCGCCAAATAGTAGAATCATCATAACCGTAACCAATCACCCGATTAAAGGCTTGTAACCCGGTTTGACTATCTAAACCACAAATTAGAATATAATAAAATCATCAGTAATCAACACAAGAAGCACATCATAAAAATTATATTCTGCCACATAAATATATTTATATGAACAAACCTAGATATCCCCACAATAATCATCTATCAATAACCAAAAATATTATGATCACATGAACCTTAAAAATAAACATATAATAAAAACAAAACTTGTTTTATCGTACCTATGAGCCGTTGGCAATCAAGCTCATATATTTTAAACGACAAAAACATAATAATTTTTTATTTATTTATAATCATCATAATCATCATCAAAATCATTAACAAAAATCAATCATCATAATAATTATCATCATCATCATCCTCATCATCAAAATCAATCATCATAATAATTATCATCATCATAATCATTATCATCATCATAATCTTCATCATCAAAATCAATCATCAAAATAATCATTATCATCATCAACATTAACCATAAATGAATGGTCCCAAAGTGGACCTTGGTGAGAATTACTCACCTAAATACTCTTGCTGCTTCTTCACAAAAACACAAGGAACAAGCTCACTAACAAGTCCACAAGCTACCTAATTAACACAATTAAAAACCTTAGAAACCAAAGAACTAAATCATCATAATAATTATCAAAATCAATCATCATAATAATTATCATCATCATAATCATTATCATCATCATAATCTTCATCATCAAAATCAATCATCATAATAATCATTATCATCATCAACATTAACCATAAATGATTGGTCCCAAAGTGGACCTTGGTGAGAATTACTTACCTAAATACTTCTGCTGCGTTTTCACAAAAACACAAGGAACAAGCTCACTAACAACTCCACAAGCTATCTAATTAACACAATTAAAAACTTTAGAAACCAAAGTACTAAAGGATAACACAATACCCTTAAACTAACCCGTAGCTCAAGGAAGGACAACTTCCCAAATTTATTGAACTCAACGACACTATAGAACTGCCTCAAGTCTTCAAAACCTAAACTCAAACTCCACAAAGCCAAACCAATAAGCCTAAGGTTCTAACATGCAAACCTTGCTTAAAACCTAAAAATACTACCTCTCAAGAAGCTCACAACAACAACAACTAGCTAACCACAAGAAACTAAGGTCGCAACTCAGCTGGACGCACTACCATGATGATAATTATTATGATGATTGATTTTGATAATTATTATGATGATTTAGTTCTTTGGTTTCTAAGGTTTTTAATTGTGTTAATTAGGTAGCTTGTGGACTTGTTAGTGAGCTTGTTCCTTGTGTTTTTGTGAAGAAGCGGTGGCGAGTGACCCCCACGCGCCACCCTAAAACTTCTGAATTAGGAGAAACTCACAACATGAAACTTATAGATTGAAGCATGGTGAACAACTTTAATACATGGAGGTTCAACCAGTTTGGTCTGAATCGGCCAGAAAACGCCCCGAAACACCAAAACGGGTTCAAACTTCAATCTGCAATTTCAGGGCTCAAAATCTCAATATCTTGCTTCAAACTATGCCTAGCCACAACCAGAAGGAGGAGAGGACCAAAACTCACCTAAGGTTGCCCCTCGTCACCACCGTATACGGCAATTCTGATCGACGACATGGCAGCAGTGGCTTCGGGCCTCACTGCTCCTTGTACGCCGATAACCAGCGTCAAAGACCGACACGGTTGGGTAGGTGAGGACGAGACCAAACGAATGGAACAGGTGGCGGCCAAAATGGTGGCCGGATAAAGAAGAACTCCGGTGAAACTGCAGCAGCTCCTCTGCCTCGTGGCGGCGTCTAGGCGGTGCGACAACGAGCGGCGCTTCCCCATGAATGGAGAGGAGGTCGGTGTGAACCGAATGGGAGCAGTGGAGTCGATTTTGGTGGCCGGACGACAGACTTCTGCTCCGGCGAAGGTCCGGCTGTGCGTGCGGCTCGGGGAGTGAGAAGAGAGAGAGAGTTGGGATTTTCTGCAAAAATAGGGTTTCTAAAATAAAACCCACCATTTTTTCTATTTACACTTCTTCCACAACGGACCCTAACTTCCTCTGACCATAATTTTCTTATACGACATCCGTTTTACGTGTGTCGCATGTCTACGAACTCGTATCACCAAACTCTACAACTTTCATGATGGAAGTTTTCACAAATAACTCACAAAAAATAAAGTCAACTTTTGGCCTCTTAAAAGTCAAAGATGCTTAAAATTACTCCTGAAACTTCAACTTCGCACAACCAAAAAAGAATTTCCATAAATAATCATTCATTTATTTCGGAAATAATACAAGGAAATTAATATGAAAATCGGTTGGAAAACGCCCCGAACACCAAAACGTGTTCAAACTTCAATCTACAATTCATGGCTCAAAACCTCAATATCTTACTTCAAACTAAGCCTAACCACAACCAGAAAGAGGAGAGGACCAAAACTCACCTATTGTTGCCCCTCGTCGCCGCCGCAAACGGCGGTTCCGATCGGTGACACAGCCGAGCTCTTCTCCAGCCAAGAACTCTGTCTCTGGCTTGCAACGCCGTGCTACACCAGCCTGGGATTGAAGAGGGTGTTCGTGTGAGTCGAACAGGACCGGCGGCGTCTCAATTGGTGGTCGGAAAAAGAAGAACTCTGGCGAGACCGTAGCAATTCCTCCACCTCGTGGCGGCGTCCAGGCGGCGCTACCCCAAGAATGGAGAGGAGGTCAGCGTGAACCGAATGGGACCGGTGGCGTCGATTTTGGTGGCCGGACAGCGGACTTCTGCTCCGGCGAAGGTCCAGCTGTGCGTGCGGCTCAGGGAGAGTGAATATAGAGAGGGAGTTGGGTTTTCTAAAATTAGGTTTTCTACCCCTAAACTTTTCTATTTAACCCAAAATCTCATAAGGCCACGAACTTCCGCTGACCATAACTTTCTCATACGACATCCGTTTTACACAAGCCGCGTGTTTACGAACTCGTATCGCCAAACCCTACAACTTTCAAGAAGGAAGTTTTCAACGATTATTTACCGAAATTAAAGTCAACTTTTTTATCTCTTAATAGTCAAAGCACCTGTTTCTGCACAATCCCAGGCGGGATATTGCGGAAGCTGATGGTGGGGTATAAACAGTATGAACAGTGAACACGAGGACATATAGTGGTTTACCATGCCTCGGGGGACATGGCTACGTCCACTTAGAATCAAGTATCATCTTTGGGGTTACAATCACTACAAAAAAAAAATTCAATTAGCCACGGCAAAATGCCGTCGCCAAAAGCCACCTTGCCGTCGCTAAAGAGCAACGGTGACGGTTTAGCGACGGCATTTTTTCCGTCGCCGTTGAGGGCGTGGCCGTTGCTTTTGGCTACAGCAACGAGCCGTCGCCAAATGGTAGCGACGGCATGCAGCGACAGCAAAGGCCGTCGCAAAGTTATATTTATGAATTAAAAAAAAAAATCTGACAAGCATATTAGCTTGCCAGAAATTTTTTTTTTTTGACAAAAGCTGTGCAAAAAGAAATTAAACATATTAGAAAAAGAATTGTTACACTGAATTAAATCTCTCAAAATTACTACCAATCTTACATCAAAACTATCAATACAAACACATCAAACTCTAACTGTTTTTACCAATTAGCTCCTTGACACAAACACAAAACTAACTAAGTGCAACCAACTAAGCCAAAGCTTCCACAACCGAACTCGAGGCCTCCAAAGCTCCTCCTTTGTCCTTAAATAAACCAATAACCCAATCAAACATCTACAACATCACCAAAATTACGAATTTAAAGGCTCTAAGGTTAAAACATCCTTACCTTTACCAAATCCAACCAAGGCAGACCCAAACCTCCTTCAATACTCAGTCGAGATGCAACAAACCACTGGAACCGGCTCTAATTCGCCCAAGGTTTTGGTAATTGTAAATCCACCATTTCCATTAGCACCCTATAAAAGAACTATGTTAGAAATTGTGTCCATAAGGGGAAAACCTAGAGAAATAGCATTTACTCAATGGTTATCTGTCAAAATTTGTGTGTGAATGCATTCAAGGAAAAAATTAAAAATGACTTCATACAAAGAGCTAGCAAAACACAAGTAATATGCAAAACACAATATCAGCTATTAGATATCATTTCCGAGACCTGTTTCTCTTGGTTAGACACAGGGCAGCCTTCCCAGCCCTCACCACTAAGCCAGATCATCTTCTTCTTGCAACCCCAATATTAGAGCTCAAATCAATCCCAAAAACTAACTAGCAAAGTACTAATAACATGTACATCAATTATCACACATCAACCAAATAGACTATATTGGCTATTCAGCTCAACTTCCAGCAACCATAGACTATATTGGCTTCACTTTGACATGGCACCTCCTTTGGGTTTCTGTAACAAACAAATCACATTATTGATGCAGCACTTGGATCTACCATCTCATAGTACTCAACTCAATCTTACATCATAACTATAACCCAGTTTTTTTTTTAGTTTTTAGCATCTGATTCCTTTTTCTTTTTTTACATAAAAGTACAACACAATTAGTATGAACTTGTATGTAGAACTCAATACGCTACCAATGAATGTAGAAATTTTGATTATGAACCCCTACTTCGTCTTCAGAAACCGGAAAGAGTATCAATTCTGGCCAATATACATATTTACACAATAGATACCCAAAAATAGCTGGTGGTACTGAAAATAGCTGGCCCAACAATCCTAAGGCGCTTTATTAATCACAATGGCAGCAATTATAAACGTATATATTGGAACCTTTTCCCTATTCAATTAGCTATTTAAAAACAAGAGTACGAAAAGGTATTGTTAGACTACCTGTTGTACCAATGAATAGCCACTTGAACAGGAATGGACCAAGTAGAGCAACAGCTACCAATAAAACTACAACTATCTTTCAGTATTGCTTGTGGTACTGATCTAACCATCTATGGAGCTTTGGTTTATTTAACTGCGTTTCTTCTGTCAATTGCACAATCCTGCTAAGGGTTGACTCGTTCCAATTTTTTCTTGCCTGCACATAAGCAATTCTATTTAAAATCCAAACGCCATTATCACCAAGAAATCCTACAAGCACAAGAAACTGAGAACTCCAAAACCTGGCTGTTCCAGATTATTTCCCTTTTATATATTACCACTAGTGTTAACTATCTTTAAGTTACATCCGCAATGTACTCGGTTGATGATAAATAAAGTTTAGCTGAATTGTTTACGGCTTGAGAAAATGTCTATAAAGCTCAAAAAAAATATCAGTGTAATGTGAAATGAGAATAGAACGGCTTGTATCATTAACATAGGAAAAATCAATAAAACACAGAAGTCTTACTGATTGCATTCATATATCCATTTCTAAGAAGTTCCAAAAAGAAAATAATTTCTAACTTACCTTCACTATCAAAATTCCTTGCACACCACCAGGTATCCTGTCTCAAAATTCCCAATTTGTGTTGGGGAGAAAAAAAATGATAGAATCTTGTATAGAATTGTGAGAGAAAACCCAAACTGGAAACCCAGTTTCAGCCCTAATAACGAATCAATGGAACTCACCGGTGAACTCGTGGGAGGTTGGTTTGAGTTCGTCGGCTACCGATGAACTCGTGGGAGGTTGGTTTGAACACGTCGGCGACCGGTGAACTCATGTGAGGTTGGTTTGAACTCGTCGGCGACCGGTGAACTCGTGGGAGGTTGGTTTGAACTCGTCGGCGACCGGTGAACTCTTGGGAGGTTGGTTTGAACTCGTCGGCAATCGGTGAACTCGTGTGAGGTTGGTTTGAACTTGTCAGCGACCAGTGTACAGTGTTGGTGGAGGAGCAGAAGATCAACACCAGAGAGAAGGAGGAGGATACACTGAGATCTAATTTCTCTCTCCAAGAGTTAGAGATAAGTAAGAGAGAGACGGCTAGGTCGAGTTGAGTTGCCACTTAGTACAATAATTTCAATTTTAAGCCACGGCGATAAGTTGTCGTTGCAATTGATAATAAAGGTTGCAACGGCGTACGTTTGCCGTCACAAAATGGTATAAATTTAGTGACGGTGTGACTCCCGTCGCTGTGCCATCGCAAATATTGGACCAACGGCGACGGCAAAGATTTGCCGTGGCAAATGTTAGTGGCTAACTGAATTCTTTTTTGTAGTGAATGGTATCCATCCCGGTGGAATACTATCTTTCCAGTATCCAGATCTTACTTCCTATATCTAGAGGGGGAGCCTTCCTTTTATAGAAAAGGAAGGTTCCCTCTTACATTACATTTCCGATGTGGGACACTGTATATATTTATACTCTCATGGTGCCTTCTTGTGGAGCTTGGAGAAGCACCTTCCCGGTTCTTAAGTTATTTTACGGTTAATTACCGTTGGTATTACTTCGGATTTTTACCGTGTTAAGTAACCGTTTATCACTTAAGGACCCTAGAGTTGACTTTTTATTACGTTTGGAATTTGGGAAAACTTTCTTCATGAAAGTTGTAGAGAACGTCGTTACGAGTTCATAGACATGCTATGCGTTAAATTCGGAGTTAGCATGGTAAAGTTATGAATTTATTTGGTAAAGTTTGGAGGTAGTAAAAATAGGTAATTTTGAAGTGGGGTATTGTTGTTGGGTATATTTATTGGACCGGGTGGGGAGCAGCCCCAGCCCAAATCCTTTCTCTTTCTTTTTCTTCTTCTTTTCCCCGAGCTCCCCGAGCTCTCTCTCTCTCGGTTGAAACCCCAGCCGCCAGCTGCCGCCGTCCGGCCAGCCACCGGCCGCCTCTCCACCCCAGTTCGGACCCCCATCTCCTCCTCTCCCTCCCCGGCCTAGCCCCCGAGCCTCTAACCCGTCGGAAGAGGAGAAAAGCCGCCGGAAGCCGCCGATCGACACTTCGCCGGAGCTCCGTCATCCGGCCACCATAGGCCGTGATTCTTGGCTCATTTTGTAGCCCTCATCAAGGTGAGTAATTCCTCCAAAGGAATCGGTCTAATTCGATTTCGTTAGGGTGATTTGTATAATTGAAAGTTTTAGGGATTTATGGATGTTTTAGTCGATTGCCCTAGTTAGCCTCGGATTTGGACTAAGTGTTAGTTATGAAAGTTGTTGGGTTTGAGGAGAGGATTATTCTGTCAAAATTTGAGAAGCATTGGAGGTCGCCGGAAAACGGCTGCCGGCGGAGCCGCCGCCGGTGCCGCCGCCGGAAAAATATTTTTTTTGTAGAGATTTTGATGAGGAGTTTAATGGAATAAGTTTTAGAATTTTTGGAGGAGTTTTGGATAAGTTTAAGAATTGTTGATGTTAAATATTTTGGCGGATTATTAATTAATAATCCGGCCATTGGATTTTTATTTGGGGAAAAGTGTTTTTGAGGAATTAAGGTTATGGTGGAGTTTGGTGAAAATCCGGCGAGCTTAACCCTAATTAGAGTAGTGGGTTAAGCAGAAGAGATTTGAGTGTTTATTTTCAAATGTTTAATTTTCCAGAATTTAAGTTTGGTCCTAAGCATATTTATTGTGTCAGGATACGAAAGGAACCTCGCTTGAGTTGTGATTCGGAATTCGTCAGGCTTAGGCCTAAATCTGTGAGTGGACATTTTGGTTTTTATTTAATATGCATGCAAGATTTTATAAATTAGTATTTTATTTTCCGAGCATATATTATAACTTCAGCATATGAAATGATCTTGGAAATTAATTGAGATTGATGCATGGATTAAATGTTGGTCATAATTTATGGATTTGAGCTCGGACTGATAATTTGAGATTTGAGTTTGGATTTTCTTTATGATTTCCGGATTTGAGGTTTCATACTGATTTGCATATTATTTGGTTTTTGGAAAGATGATAATCATTGAAGTTATTTATTTCATTGAGCATTTTAACGTGTGGGACACGTCATTGAATTTAATTATTTTCTTTGCTCTTTGAATTCTTTAAGTACGGTTGAGAATCGTACTTGTATTTATTTATGAGTTTCGGGGAAACTCATATGATTTATATTTTTCCTTATGCCATATTCTTGGAATATTTGATGTCAATACTAGTATGTCGTTCCGCCTTTCGAGGTGATGTGACACCCATGTTTCAAGTGGGGTCACGCAAGCCCTTTCCGCCTTCGGGTGATGTGATGTTGTCGACGGCATCACGCAAGCCCTGTACCCTATCCGTCAACTCGACGTGAAGGTACAGGGAGTATGGGAGTACTATGCCTGGGAGGCAATAGAGTCTGGGAGACTCACTTATATGGCCATATAGGATATTTTACTTGAGTTATCGATTTGACTAGCGGGGCTAGTCCTTTGTTTTGGTACCTTCTTCTATGAAGGTTATTATTTATCTTTGTCATTAATTCGACTAGCGGGGCTAGTCCATCTTCTTGGGATTTTCTTTATGAAAGATTTTTGTTAACAATTGCATGCAACGAATTTATGGCATATTGGAAAGTGGGAAAGTATTTAAATTTCGGTTTAGTATCTTATGTTTATTTTCGTCCACTCACTCTAACGTTTTTAAATTACTTTCCCCTGGGCCCTTTGGTTTTAAATGCCCAGATTGCAGGCTCAGTCTAGGTGAGGTCGAGCGTACATGGAGTCGAGGCATAGTCAGAGGTTGCTTCCGCATATTCTTTATTCGTTGTTTTTCGTTCAACCTTAGATATGCTCTGAATGTCCAATAGCAAATTATTAATAGTCCTTAATCTTGGTAGTGGGATTATTAGAGTTGAGTAATTGTTATTGGGAGATGTGTTGATCTTGGGGAGCAGGAAGGCTCCAGGTGTTGAGGCTGTTTGGTTTGGTTATAGAAGTGTTAAGTTGGATTTTCAGGTAAGGGTTGTCCATTTTCAAGGAAGGTTATGCCGAATTTTCGGTAAATTTTCCTTGAAGGTGGACCCCGCAGGATTTACCTTGGGTTTCAGGGTGAAATTCGGGGTGGGTCCTGTCAGTTGGTATCAGAGCATTAGGTTATCCGATTCCTATCACTACCTCATATATTTGGTGATACTTAGTGTCTATAGAGTGATGGTCCGACCGCGGCGGATCCATTAGCATTATATGCATAAGATGCTAGGTGTTTATTAAGTATGTGAGGTAGTTGTTCTTATCTTATTTATGGACAGTATTGTGTCATAAATGTTTACGTCTTCAAGACTATGCCTCCGTACGCCGACCTCAAAAGGGTATTTTGGTTATTTTTTTTCGAGTAATGGAAAGGTAAGTGATTTGCACTTTTCCTTTATGCTTTATTGTGGTTGCGAGATTTTGAGGTCAATTATGAGAAGAGAAGTGGCATGTATTTGTGATCATTTTCTTGTACGTAATGAGTTGATGGACTATGATTAAGTGGCGAGTTGAGCCTTTTTGTGGGTATTAATAATAGAAAGGGGCATGTATGTGAATGAAGGATTGAGAAATTTCTAGATAAGGGTTGTGTTGGAATAAGCGATTATAAGGGAGTTAAGTAAGTGTTGCTTGGTTTTGAGACAAAATATGGAATGCTATTGGTTGGACGAATAAGTTGTGGAGATTATTTGATGTATATTGTGGGGCTGTTAAAGTTTGGTTTGTGCATTGAAGCTTGAGTTCTGGAATTGTTATTGGTTGATTTAGGTTTGATAATTGTAATTTGAGTTTTGCTCTCCTATTTATGTTGAGGGTTTTGGAAGGATTGTAAGTGTATGTGGCGTTGATATAGAATGGGGAAGCAGATGCGAAATGGTTGTGGTTGTTTTGTTTTTACGTCAACAGATGGAGAATTTAATTCATTAATTCATGATGTCTTCGAGTATTCTAATCGTTATTTGAGACTGTTGCATGAAGATGTTGAATTTATTTTGTTTTAAGCAATATGTTTGTGGTCAAATGACTGAGCGTGGGGAATGAAGGGAAGAAGAGGAAAGTGCAACTTTTGTGTATAAGTGTTAGTTCTGTCAATAAGTAAAAAGAGTTATGGAACCATTCAGAATGTGGAGACTGAAGTTGTAGTGATTGATTGGAGAAGCGTAGATGAGTGTCCATATTTATTTTAAGCGACATTGTTTTCGGTTAGTTGATACAAGTCTTGGACAAAGTAGTGTTTGGAAGCTATTTGTTCTAGCTTTTAAGTCTTTTGATGGTGGTAAGAGATTACTGACGAATCCCTATCGTCTAAAGGTAATCCAATCTTTGATATACTTAGTCCTTGATGTAAGCAAGATTGAAGTTGTAAATTCGAAATGGCGGTTGGTTAAGAAATCGTGGTATCGGGTCGGATGATTGTTAATAGAGGAGTGTCATGATAAATTTGGATTGATATTGTGTATGGTGATACACAAGGGTGGTTAAAGCGGTGTAATTGGAGTTGTTGATCTGGGAATAATTGTGTTTCGCTTTAGCTATTGTTATTAGCTGATGTGAAAATTCCTAAGAGGATGAGTGAGATGTTGATCTTAAGGTAGTATGTCCCACGATTGTAGCTTCTGGTTGCCGAAGTTTTATCGGATTCGAGCAATTCTATGCTTCCACTTAAGCGTTACGCAAAAGATATTGTGGTTGACGCACAATCTTGAGATGGAGCATGCGGCCGTCAATTTTGCGTTGCTCGAGAAGTAGCATATGAATCGAGGAGTTTCGGGGTATCTCTCTTATGTGAAGAATGTGACTTGATGTTAGATTGTTTTTTTTTAGACCCCAAATTCTTTGAGGTAATTTCTGGAGCAGTGTGGCAATCAATGAGTATCGTCGATGTCCTGGGGTGTTCTAAGACCGACTTGTTCTTGAGATAAGTAAATTTTCTACATGAGTTGAAGAGTCGGGCCTTGCGGGGTGCAGTTCGACTCATGATTGCTGATCACCATATCTTATCAAGAAAGGTGTTATAGACTTTTGTACGCATTCGTACAATTCGTCATTCTACGAAGAGTAATTATCTTTGGCATCTAGTTGTTTTGGCGACCTGAGCGTAGGACTCCAGTTTTGGTGCTCTCATCTTTCTTGGACGTTATGGACCTGCGTGATTAAGCTAGTCAGATCTAGCAATCAAATAGAGTAAAATATGGAGGCAACAAGGGAGGATTATCTAGTGTTGAATGATAGACTGTCAACATCAGCTATGCTGACACTCAATTCGGTCAACTCAGAATTTGTATTTTATTTGTTAGTGTGGTTATCATGTGAGTAATTAAGGTGAATTGACGTTAGAGTTAGTGCGGGAATTTCCGTGCTTTGGTAACTATTAGTTGGTACGGTTTCTTATTGGGACTTCGACATTCATTATCGATAACGAGAAATTCTTGAGCAAAGTTCTACTCAGGAAATTCGAGTAGATTTTCATGATTTTTGGTATGTTTAGCATTACATAATTATGCGGAAGAAATATAACTCAATGATGATTTTTCTTAACGTGATGCGTAATGGCGGGGCCATTGTTTGAAAATCCTAGTTCATCGACTTGAGTTGGTACGTAGACGGTATTATGCATGATAATACGTGAGAAGCAAGTCATCAAATAGTGAATTTCCAATGGTGATCCTCGGATTTCATTGACTCGCGTGAGACTCACTATTTTGATTTTCCTCCGTTCGATAAGCTGGTATTATTAAGGTGAAGGTGATGATTGCAGATGCCCGTTGCAGTAAAAGCAACATGAATTGTTGCAATATTTAGTGAGCAACTTATATCTTGTTCGTGGAAAAGATACTGTAACCTAAAGCCTAGTCTGCATGTAAGTTTGAACGAACTTGGTTCGTACGAGGAGATACTCGTAACTTCTACGATATCGCCATACGTCATCGTATTTTCCTCATTTTTGGAGAAGCCATATTCGGATATGATGATCAATTTTGAGAGTGATATTTTTCTTGTGCTTGTAAGTCGTCGTTGGTGGCGGCTGTTGAATTTATTATTGAGGAATGTGATTTCATCGGTTATTATTAGTTAGTAATGATTAATTCGCGGGGCGAATTGTTATAAATAATAATATGATTGACTGATGGTATAGCCTTAAAGGAAAGAAAGAGGACGCAGGAAATAGTTTTAGTCAAGACTTGTCAATATGTTGACATAAATGGTAAATAGTGGCAGATCATGTTAAATGTTTTTCGTGTGATGCGTATTCATGCATGATCATATTGTGGTGGGACCACTTGATCCGTGTAGGACCTGGGAGGTCTTTGTTGTATGGATATAATTTGAGTTGCAAGAGATATTCAGAACAAGGGTTTGGTATTATAAGATCGCATTAGCGCAATCTGGCGACAAGGGAGGTATTCGCCGATCAGCTTAATGATTGAGGCTAACCACATAGGTGGGAAAGATTCAAATTTGATGCGAGCGATTGAATTTTGGCTTGATTAGTTGGTAACAAAAGTAAGAAGGATTGTGAATTAAGAAAGTTTATTGACCATTTTGACTTGACGAAAGTCAAAGTCCTCCATGTGATTTGGGGTTGTGTGTTATAAGTAATATTAATCGGGCAAGCTATTCAATTAGTGGAAGTTAAGTCAAGGGCAAAGTATATTATGTGAGTGGGGCCATGTGGAGAGTTGGCAGAGTATTTCAGTTGATCTTAAGTTTAAGATTTGTTAAAGCATATGCTCACGCCTCGGGCTTGGCAGATAAATTTTGACGTGTCTATATAATTGGAAAAGAATTTGATTAATTGTTTCCGCAAGTGAAAAGATATAATTTGTGATAGAAGAAGGTTTGAAGAGCATTGATGGGATGATTTAGCTTTGTGCTTATTAGAGTCTGAGGAGAAAGGCAGTAATCTCTACCCACTTTTGCATAATTTGAAATTTCGAGGACGAAATTTTTATAAGGAGGGGAGAATTGACACATCCCGGTTCTTAAGTTATTTTACGGTTAATTACCGTTGGTATTACTTCGGATTTTTACCGTGTTAAGTAACCGTTTATCACTTAAGGACCCTAGAGTTGACTTTTTATTACGTTTGGAATTTGGGAAAACTTTCTTCATGAAAGTTGTAGAGAACGTCGTTACGAGTTCATAGACATGCTATGCGTTAAATTCGGAGTTAGCATGGTAAAGTTATGAATTTATTTGGTAAAGTTTGGAGGTAGTAAAAATGGGTAATTTTGAAGTGGGGTATTGTTGTTGGGTATATTTATTGGACCGGGTGGGGAGCAGCCCCAGCCCAAATCCTTTCTCTTTCTTTTTCTTCTTCTTTTCCCCGAGCTCCCCGAGCTCTCTCTCTCTCGGTTGAAACCCCAGCCGCCAGCTGCCGCCGTCCGGCCAGCCACCGGCCGCCTCTCCACCCCAGTTCGGACCCCCATCTCCTCCTCTCCCTCCCCGGCCTAGCCCCCGAGCCTCTAACCCGTCGGAAGAGGAGAAAAGCCGCCGGAAGCCGCCGATCGACACTTCGCCGGAGCTCCGTCATCCGGCCACCATAGGCCGTGATTCTTGGCTCATTTTGTAGCCCTCATCAAGGTGAGTAATTCCTCCAAAGGAATCGGTCTAATTCGATTTCGTTAGGGTGATTTGTATAATTGAAAGTTTTAGGGATTTATGGATGTTTTAGTCGATTGCCCTAGTTAGCCTCGGATTTGGACTAAGTGTTAGTTATGAAAGTTGTTGGGTTTGAGGAGAGGATTATTCTGTCAAAATTTGAGAAGCATTGGAGGTCGCCGGAAAACGGCTGCCGGCGGAGCCGCCGCCGGTGCCGCCGCCGGAAAAATATTTTTTTTGTAGAGATTTTGATGAGGAGTTTAATGGAATAAGTTTTAGAATTTTTGGAGGAGTTTTGGATAAGTTTAAGAATTGTTGATGTTAAATATTTTGGCGGATTATTAATTAATAATCCGGCCATTGGATTTTTATTTGGGGAAAAGTGTTTTTGAGGAATTAAGGTTATGGTGGAGTTTGGTGAAAATCCGGCGAGCTTAACCCTAATTAGAGTAGTGGGTTAAGCAGAAGAGATTTGAGTGTTTATTTTCAAATGTTTAATTTTCCAGAATTTAAGTTTGATCCTAAGCATATTTATTGTGTCAGGATACGAAAGGAACCTCGCTTGAGTTGTGATTCGGAATTCGTCAGGCTTAGGCCTAAATCTGTGAGTGGACATTTTGGTTTTTATTTAATATGCATGCAAGATTTTATAAATTAGTATTTTATTTTCCGAGCATATATTATAACTTCAGCATATGAAATGATCTTGGAAATTAATTGAGATTGATGCATGGATTAAATGTTGGTCATAATTTATGGATTTGAGCTCGGACTGATAATTTGAGATTTGAGTTTGGATTTTCTTTATGATTTCCGGATTTGAGGTTTCATACTGATTTGCATATTATTTGGTTTTTGGAAAGATGATAATCATTGAAGTTATTTATTTCATTGAGCATTTTAACGTGTGGGACACGTCATTGAATTTAATTATTTTCTTTGCTCTTTGAATTCTTTAAGTACGGTTGAGAATCGTACTTGTATTTATTTATGAGTTTCGGGGAAACTCATATGATTTATATTTTTCCTTATGCCATATTCTTGGAATATTTGATGTCAATACTAGTATGTCGTTCCGCCTTTCGAGGTGATGTGACACCCATGTTTCAAGTGGGGTCACGCAAGCCCTTTCCGCCTTCGGGTGATGTGATGTTGTCGACGGCATCACGCAAGCCCTGTACCCTATCCGTCAACTCGACGTGAAGGTACAGGGAGTATGGGAGTACTATGCCTGGGAGGCAATAGAGTCTGGGAGACTCACTTATATGGCCATATAGGATATTTTACTTGAGTTATCGATTTGACTAGCGGGGCTAGTCCTTTGTTTTGGTACCTTCTTCTATGAAGGTTATTATTTATCTTTGTCATTAATTCGACTAGCGGGGCTAGTCCATCTTCTTGGGATTTTCTTTATGAAAGATTTTTGTTAACAATTGCATGCAACGAATTTATGGCATATTGGAAAGTGGGAAAGTATTTAAATTTCGGTTTAGTATCTTATGTTTATTTTCGTCCACTCACTCTAACGTTTTTAAATTACTTTCCCCTGGGCCCTTTGGTTTTAAATGCCCAGATTGCAGGCTCAGTCTAGGTGAGGTCGAGCGTACATGGAGTCGAGGCATAGTCAGAGGTTGCTTCCGCATATTCTTTATTCGTTGTTTTTCGTTCAACCTTAGATATGCTCTGAATGTCCAATAGCAAATTATTAATAGTCCTTAATCTTGGTAGTGGGATTATTAGAGTTGAGTAATTGTTATTGGGAGATGTGTTGATCTTGGGGAGCAGGAAGGCTCCAGGTGTTGAGGCTGTTTGGTTTGGTTATAGAAGTGTTAAGTTGGATTTTCAGGTAAGGGTTGTCCATTTTCAAGGAAGGTTATGCCGAATTTTCGGTAAATTTTCCTTGAAGGTGGACCCCGCAGGATTTACCTTGGGTTTCAGGGTGAAATTCGGGGTGGGTCCTGTCATAGTAACTTTTTCAGTGCACCCAACCGAACACCATCTTACATAGTCAATGCCAGCAGATCGAGCGCCTTCCTGATCGTGGCCTTGATGAGGACGGACTGAGGGGGCAAGGGCCGAGATGATTAAAGCTCGGAGAGATGAAGCTGTTACCGAGCTCGGTGGGCACCGAACCGGGAACGTGGACTCTTGCACCCGGACGCTTCCAATCGGGAACCCGGAGTGTCACTCCTTAGGGCTGAGGGGACAAGGGCCTGGGATGTGAATGGCCCGCACGTCCCGGACGATTTCAATCGGGAAGCAGAAGTCTTTCGGATTGAGAGGAGCCGGGATGAGCTTGGACCCCGTGTCCCGGACGCTTCCAATCGGGACGGGTGTCCATAACAGTTTCACGGCACACCCAACCGAACACTTTCTTGCCCGAACATGGATCATGGCGCTTTCAATCGGGAACCCGATCACTCCCTGCCTTGAGTTGCTTAGAGCCAGCCGGCGAGAGACCGGTTACCAGGGGAGGAACCACTGAGCTGAGGTACCTCGGTTTAGGCGACATCTGGACCGGGTACCTTCCTAGAGTGCTTTACGGGAGAGGAGCCATCAAACCCGGCCGGGCACCTTCTTGGAGTTACGGGTCTCCAACCCCTGCATCCCGGGAGGAGTAGTATACTGGCGGTACCTGGCGACGGCTGGAGGTGCCGAGAGAAGAACCATCAGCATCGCCAAAAACTCCCGATCATTTAAATGTTTCTGAATTGGACCTGTTGAGGGCCTATCTCCCGATCCCAACAGCCACACCTTTGACCTATTTGGGCCAGACGGCTGTTTGGGCCTGGCCGGGCACTTACTGGCCCGCTGGCTAGCTAGCCCTTTGCTAGGCTTGTGCACCTCCCGATGGACATGTTGCTCATGGAATTAAGAGAACTGTCATGGACTTGTTGCTCATGGAATTAAGTGAACTGCCTCTCGGGTGAAATGCCTCTTGGACGGTAAAGCAACATGACTTTTTGTAACATTTTCCATAGACGGCGCCAAATGTTTCTACACAATCCCGGGCAGGATATTGCGGAAGTTGATGGTGGGGTATGAACAGTATGAACAGTGAGCACGAGGACATATAGTGGTTCACCATGCCTCAGGGGACATGGCTACGTCCACTTAGAATCAAGTATCATCTTTGGGGTTACAATGGTATCCATCCCGGTGGAATACTATCTTTCCAGTATCCAGATCTTACTTCATATATCTAGAAGGGGAGCCTTCCTTTTATAGACAAGGAAGGTTCCCTCTTACATTACATTTCCGATGTGGGACACTGTACATATTTATATTCTCATGGTGCCTTCTTGTGGAGCTTGGAGAAGCACCTTCCCGATGTCGCATTGATGATCTTTTACCATGGCAAGGTAGCCTGGACGTCGGTCTACAAGTTCCATGACTGGTCTATGGGCAGTGGAGGTAGTTTACCGACTACCTACTACAACACCTTAAATAAACTTCTGAAACTTCAACTTCGCATAACCCAATAAAAATTTTCATAAATAATCCTTCATTAAATATGAGAATAATACAAGGAAAATGATAAGAAAATTTGGGGTATTACATCTTCCTTATCACCATCATCGACCAAATAATAGTCATCTCAGATGTCGACTTTGAAGATATTGCAGTCTCCACCTTCGTCCCAAGCCAGTCTGCACCAAGTAAGGACATCTCCAACAATCCCTTCCATACCCATACTCATAATCAAAACCTATAAAAACTCATCTCTAACAATCAAAACTCAAACCCAAATATGGGTTTATACTAGACCCACGACCTATCATGGGTCAAGTTGCAAGGAGGAAACCCATTTGGGTTGGAGCGGGACCCACTCCTAAAAAAAGGCACGTGAAGGTGAGGCCACCAGCTACGAGCAACGCGCCAGAAGCTTCATTTGTTGCAAACGCGCGCTAAAGGACAAAATAATGGGAGGAGATAAAGGTTACGCGCTTTGCACGCGTTAAAGAGCTGTAGAATGGGTTATCCCACATGAGTGTCCGTTGTGTGATTACAACGGCAATAAAACGGATGACCCAAATTTCATTTCATTTAAAATAAAAGGTTCAAATCAATTCAATTCGAAAAAAAAAGATTAAAATTTAGGTATGAGTATGAGTTTTGACATAATGGTTGAAGATAAAATATGAGTTTAAATAGTAATGAATTTAGGAGAATCAAAAAATAAATTTAAATGTGAGTTTTAACTTACGGGTTAGAAATGCCCTAAGAGAAACGATGTAGATAACCGATCTATTACTCAAAAGCACACCCTCAACCGCTGTAGCTGGAAGCCAACACGACTAGACCCAATGAACCATCTTGATCGAGAACATCGATGGTGACCAAGAAAAGACTGTGTGGAGATGATGGTCAAGACGGCGTGGGTGATCGCAAGAAATATCATAGAGAGAGAGAGAGAGCATCAGGTTTTTTTTGGTTCTTCTATAAATTAAAATAAAAATAAAAAACAAAAACTGAGGCAGGCGGCAACGGGTTTTCATGATCTTGTCGGCGGCCGGCGGCGTTCTCAATAAAGGATATGACGATGGACTTTAGGCTGGGTCATTGCTTTGGGTTTCATTGAGCGAGGCTAGTTATGGGGTAGGCATACATTAGGGTTGGCCTCGATTAGTATTGTTTTTAAACTAGTTTTATTTAGATTTTTAATCTATTAATGAGGAACCTGGGCTAACCCCCCCCCCCCCCCCCCCCTCCATAGGATGGTCCCAGGTTGTGTATGAATAAGCTAGTCTGTTCTTCTGTTCTTCATCATCACATGTTGACATCATAAGTTACTTTAGGGTAGCCGTAAGGCTCGATTCTTACGTGCCCCTCATTCATTGATTATTTTGAGGCCGAACGACCTTTTAAAAAAATAACCTGATACAAAATTTTAAATAGTAGGTTTCTAGTCAAAGGTGATTCTGCATTGCGCCGTGGTGGGCCATGCTGACGTGGCACAACGTCGTCCACATATTTTGAGTTTTAAGAGCACAAAGGTAATTATCAGGTTAACTACGGTTAGTGGTAAAATTTTAGTCGTTAGGTAATTGATTGGAGGGTGTTATGGTCTTTACGGCCAAGTGGGTAAATCAGGTTAAAATCATTCGACGAATGAGATGATGCCACGTCGTTAAAGGGATAGGTTTGTGGAAGGTGTTTATGTGGGTTTTGAGGGTCCTTTCGAGCCGCCAGCCCCAAACTGCAAGGGGAGGTTGTTTCAAAACACAGAGCGAAGTGAAATCGCGTGGGATTTCTAACCCGTGGTCGGCGAAGAAGGAACTCGCCTTCTATCAGTTGTCTCGTCTTCCCCATTCCCCGTTTCGGTTTGCCGCGCTCCCTTACCAAGTGCTTGGAATTGATTTATGTGTCAATGTTTCAGACTTTTGAGTTCTGTTCACGACTCCCACAACACAGGCAGACCCGTGGTCGGCGAAGAAGGAACTCGCCTTCTATCTGTTGTCTCGTCTTCCACATTCCCCGTTCCGGTTTGCCGCTCTCCCCTACCAAGCGCTTGGAATTGATTTGTGTCGAAGTTTCAGACTTTTGAGTTCCGTTGTCGTAGGAATTCTCTCTGCCTGGCTCAAGTTTAAAAGATATGGTAAGCAAGTAGGGTGAATTTGCATATATAAATATCCTCTAGTCGTTTATGCTCTTGTTGTTGAACGGTTTATGTTGAATGAACGCGAGCTGGTAATTTTAAAGTTCATAGTAGGGGATTGAGTGATAATGTGATCTGTGATTTTACTATACGGAATTGCGGATTGGTATTGACGTTGTTGTGATTGACATGCAAATAACATGCCGATGTGGATACAGAGGACATGGACACGGATGAGGGGTGACTACGCTACATTGACCACCTTTATTTTGACATTGTAACTTCGGATGACGATGAGCCCGAAGTGGAAATGTCGAGCATGGTTGGTAGGTGCCCGGAGGTCACGTCGCGCACGGATGAGGGAACCGACGGGACACCACCTAGTGAATCGGTTGATTTGAGGAGACAACGAGGCACGACACAAGAGGATGAGGAAATGTCTGATTACGATGATGAATATCTGCAACAATAGTACTTTCACCAAATGGGGACGGGTCTGTTTAACGGGAAGGAGTTTTCAAAATTATGTCTGGATGATTTGAAGGATGTATACTTCCCAACTGTTTTAGAGGCTGAATGGTTCTACTATTTGTACTCAAGAATCGTTGGGTCCAGTGTAAGGAGGAGCATGAGGGAGATGGATGAGAATGGTCGGGTGATTAGGAGGCGCTAGCTGGGTTTGTTCTAAAGAAGGAAAATCTCCTGGTCAGACTGGAAAAATGAAGGGTCAAAATGTGAACCTCCAAGCGAAGGCCGGGGAGAAGAGATCGAGGAGGGGTCTTGTGTCTAGGGGAGTGAGGTACACAAGAGTGGGCTGCCCTGTTGAGTTCGCCGTGAGATACTGCAGCAAGAAAAGGATGTACCGCGTGAGACATTTTGGTCACAAGCACAGCCACGAACTCTCACAGCCCAACTAGGTTCACTTCTTGCGGTCAAACCAAAATGTTAAGGACAGAGATATCGCTCAGGTGCAGTGGCTCTATGGAGCACAAGTCCACACAAGCAGGGCTTTTGAGAAGTTGGTAGAGCAGGCTGGTTGATGCGACGTTGTTGGATTCACTGTTAAGGATCTCTACAACAAGATGGACAAATTGAGGAAGAAGTCCCACACGGACGGAGATGCACAGGCCGCCATGACGTGGATGAACATGAGGGGAATAGATTCCGAACTTTTCTGCTGCAGGTACAATCTTGATGAGGAAGGCAGACTTGCCAACCTATTTTGGAGGAACCACCAATCGTTGCTGGACTATAAGGCGTATAGTGACGTGCTCATCATGGACACCACTTACTAATTTGTATAGGAAGCCTCTGGTGGTATTTGTCAGGTGCAATAACCACAAAGCCACGGTTGTTTTCGGTTTCGCACTCATTCGCGACGAGAGGAAGGATACGTATGAGTGGGTGTTTCAGAACTTCCTTGAATCCATGGAAGATTTGCAGCACGGAGCCATCCTCACCGATGGGGACGAGGTTGTAAGGAACATTGTGGAGTGCCTCATGCCTGCAGCTAGGCACAGGTTATGCGCATGGCACATTAGGAGGAACATAAGGCAAAATGTGAAAGACCATACAGCCTAGAAGAGCCTTGGAAAGATGATATACATTTCAATGTCTGTCACCGAATGGGAGGCAGAATGTCATTCATTGGTTGCCAGACACTAAGCCATTTCATGCATCAGGCTACACATATCAGGCGACACTTACGAAATTAAGTGTGGTTCGGGAGGTTGGGGCGACACAATTTTTTTATGTGTCGCTGGAAGTTAACTTACACAATACCAATTTTCTTTGAAAAAAATGTCTATTTTCGGGGCGACACATATATGTCGGTGAAAAAAGTGGTCAACTTTAGCTCAATTGTCTAAATTTTACACATGTTAATCCGACGACATTTATGTGTCGGCCGATATTGAATTTTGTTGAATTGACAACTTGTGTGAAAATTTTACTTCATTTTGTAGATAAGACGACCTTTATGTGTCGCATGATATTGAAATTTGTTGAATTTACAACTTGTATGAAAATTTTACTCCATTTTGTTGATAAGACGACATTTATGTGTCGCCGGATATTGTATTTTGTTGAATTAACAAATTGTGAGAAAATTTTACTCAATTATGTACATACGACGACATTTATGTGTTGCTTGATATTGAATTTTATTGAATTGACAACTTGTGTGAAATTTTACTTCATTTTGTTGATAAGACGACATTTATGTGTCGCCGGATATTGTATTTTGTTGAATTGACAAATTTTGAGAAAACTTTACTCAATTATGTACATACGACGACATTTATGTGTAGCCTGATATTGAATTTTATTGAATTGACAACTTGTGTGAAAAATTACTTCATTTTGTTCATAAGACGACATTTATGTGTCGCCGGATATTGAATTATGTTGAATTGACAAATTGTGAGAAAACTTTACTCAATTATGCACATACGACGATATTTATGTGTCGCCTGATATTGAATTTTGTCGAATTGACAAATTGTGTGAAGATTTTACTCAATTATGTAGATACGGCGACATTTATGTGTCGCCTGACATTGAATTTTGTTGAATTTATAACTTGTGTGAAAATTTACTTCATTTTATTAATAAGACGACATTTATATGTCGCCGGATATTGAATTTTGTTGAATTGACAAATTGTGGCATGGGAAAACTTTACTCAATTATGAATTATCTACATACGACGATATTTATGTGTCGCCTGATATTGAATTTTGTTGAATTGACAAATTGTATGAAGATTTTACTCAATTATGTAGATATGACGACATTTATGTGTCGCCTGACATTGAATTTTGTTGAATTTATAACTTGTGTGAAAATTTTACTTCATTTCGTTAATAAGACGACATTTATTTGTCACCTGATATTGAATTTTGTTGAATTGACAAATTGTGTGAAGATTTTACTCAATTATGTATATAAGACGACATTTATGTGTCGCATAATATTGAATTTTGTTGAATTTATAACTTGTGTGAAAATTTTACTTAATTTTGTTAATAAGACGACATTTATGTGTCGCCGGATATTGAATTTTGTTGAAATGACAACTTGTGAGAAAACTTTACTCAATTATGTACATACGGCGACATTTATGTGTCGTCTGATATTGAATTTTGTTGAATTCACAACTTTTGTGAAATTTTACACCATTTTATTGATAAGATGACATTTATGTGTCGTCGGATATTAAATTTTGTTGAATTGACAAATTGTGTGAAGATTTTACTTCATTTTGTTGATAAGACGACATTAATGTGTCGCCGAATATTGAAATTTGTTGAATTGACAACTTGTGTGAAAGATTTTACTCAATTACGTAGATACGACGACATTTATGTGTCGCCTGACATTGAATTTTGTTGAATTTACAACTTGTGTGAAAATTTTACTCCATTTTGTTGATAAGACAACATTTATGTGTCGCCGAATATTAAATTTTGTTGAATTGACAAATTGTAAGAAAACTTTACTCAATTATGTACATACGACGACATTTATATATCGTCTGATATTGAATTTTGTTGAATTAACAAATTGTGTGAAGATTTTCTTCATTTTGTTGATAAGTCAACATTTATGTGTCGCCGGATATTGAAATTTTTTGAATTGACAACTTGTGTGAAAGATTTTACTCAATTATGTACATACGACGACATTTATGTGTCGCCTGACATTGAATTTTGTTGAATTTACAACTTGTGTGAAAATTTTACTCTATTTTGTTGATAAGACGACATTTATGTGTCACCGGATATTAAATTTTGTTGAATTGACAAATTATGAGAAAACTTTACTCAATTATGTACATACGACGACATTTATGTGTCGTCTGATATTGAATTTTGTTGAATTAACAAATTGTGTGAAGATTTTCTTCATTTTGTTGATAAGACGACATTTATGTGTCGCCGGATATTGAAATTTGCTGAATTGACAACTTGTGTGAAAGATTTTACTCAATTATGTACATACGACGACATTTATGTGTCGCCTGATATTGAATTTTGTTGAATTGACAATTGTGTGAAAGATTTTACTCAATTATGTACATACGACGATATTTATGTGTCGTCTGACATTGAATTTTGTTTAATTTACAACTTGTGTGAAAATTTTACTCTATTTTGTTGATAAGACGACATTTATGTGTCGCCGAATATTAAATTTTGTTGAATTGACAAATTGTGAGAAAACTTTACTCAATTATGTACATACGACGACATTTATGTGTCGTCTGATATTGAATTTTGTTGAATTAACAAATTGTGTGAAGATTTTTTTTTTTTTTTGATAAGACGACATCTATGTGTCGCCTGACATTGAATTTTGTTGAATTTACAACTTGTGTGAATATTTCACTTCATTTTATTGATAAGACGACATTTATGTGTCGCCTAATATTAAAGTTTATTGAATTGACAAATTGTGAGAAAATGTTACTCAATTATGTAGAAACGACGACATTTATGCGTCGTCTGATATTGAATTTTGTTGATTTGACAATTTATGTGATTCCTCAATTTTGTTGATAAGACGACATTTATGTGTCGCCTGACATTGAATTTTGTTGAATGTCAAAGTTCTGTGAATTTTACTTTATTTTGTTGATAAGACGACATTTATGTGTCGCCTGATATTGAATTTTGTTGAACTGACAACTTGTGTGATGATTTTACTCAATTATGTAGATGCGACGACATTTATGTGTCGCCAGATATTGAATTTTGTTGAGTTAACAACGTGTGTGAAAAATTTACCCAATTATATTAATAGATGACATTTATGTGTCACCTGATTTTTGTTGTTTTTTAAGTGTAAGCATTTGTGAAGCAACTATATGTTGTAAATAGAATTTTGCAAATCTATCCGTAGGATATGTTACGTATAGTGAAATATGGTTACCATAAGAAAATCATATATTTTCGATATTGTTTGGATCTCGATCGAGACGGTCAACCCTTTTCACGCTTATTATCCCCTATGGGTAACTCTATCCCCGAAATGTAAAATTTCTCAAAATTTTACAGAAGCTGCTACATCATATATATGTGAGAGTGTGTGCATGAAAGAATCCACCAAAACTAGTCAAGAAGGAGGAGGTAAGAGCGAATTGGCTTAATTAAATGATGTTGAGCTAATGTTGACCACGTCGATCGAGACCCAAACTTCATCAAAATTAGGTGAATTTTTTACCATATCCATATTTAAATATGCTGATCACATCTGACGGTCAAAATTTAATGTTATGAATTTTAGACGTTGGAACCACAACATGCCTACTAATGTGATATAACTTGTTTAATGGGATTTTTCTAAGTGTATGCATTTGTGAAGCAACTATATGTTGTAAATAGAATTTTGCAAATCTATCCGTAAGATGTGTTACATATAGTGAAATATGGTTACCATAAAAAAATCACATATTTTCGATAATGTTTGGTTCTCGATCGAGACGGTCAACCCTTTTTACGCTTATTATCCCCTATGGGTAACTCTATCCCCGAAAGGTAAAATTTCTAAAATTTTTACAGAAGCTGCTACATCACATATATGTGAGAGTGTGTGCATGAAAGAATCCACCAAAACTAGTCAAGAAGGAGGAGGTAAGAGCGTATTCGCTTAATTAAATATTGTTGAGTTAATGTTGACCGCATCGATCGAGACCCAAAAATTATCAAAATTGGGTGAATATTTTACCATATCCATATTTAAATATGTTGATCACATCTGACGGTCGAAATTTACAAATTTTATTTTGTACATATAGCTCACCATTGGGAAGCTTATAGAAATTTAATCGTAAATAAAGTTGACCCATGTGATCGAGGTCCAAACCTTAACAAAAATGAGCAATTTTCGGACCATGTCCCTATTTAACTACGAAGATCACATTCAACGGTCAAATTTTACAAATCGTATTTCATACATATAGCTCACAATTGGGAAGCTCATAGAAATCTAATCGTAAATAAAGTTGACCTATGTGATCGAGGTCCAAACATTAACAAAAATGAGCAAATTTTGGACCATGTCCATATTTAAGTACGACGATCACATCCAACGGTCAAATTTTACAAATTGTATTTCGTACATATAGTTAGTTTATAAAGATGTACATCTAGTTATAATATGTTAGTGTGTTGCTAGGCAAATATGTTAGTGTACCTCATGATCATAGATATAAACCCTAAATGTGTTACAATGCAGCTCTCATAACATTATTCATACCACGCTTGACTTTCGGCCATATAACAGAAGTTGTCGATAATAGGGTTTAGGGTTTAGGGTTTAGGGTTTAGAGTTTAGGGTTTAGGGTTTAGGGTTAATATGTGTATAGGAAAAGGCTTGGAAAAATTAGGGCGCAATTTTTCAAAAAAAAGGCGCACTGGAAAATTAAATTGGCGCCAGATCGAAAAAGAAGGCGCACTTGCATTTTGACCTAAACTAAATGTCAATTTGCCTATCTTTTCCTCACTCTACTCTCTCGACAAACCCAACAAACCCTTTCTCTCTTCAGACAAACCCAACAAACCTAACGCCCAATCTCTCCGACCCCCAAACCCGCTGCCTCGCAATCCCTCCTCCTCACCGTCTACCGCGTCACCTCCTCCGATTCCAAACCTCCTCTCCTCCGACCTCCGCTTCATCCTCAACTCCTTCCAAGCCCGACCCGACCTGAACTCTGTCCGATTTGAACAAGGCAAGTGTGGATCTGTATTTGGTTCCAGATAATATCGTTTTGATGATGTATTCTGCTATTGGGTTGTTCGGTTTGATGTAATTTTGTTGCTTTTATTGAATGTCAGGGAGGAGTTAGTGAAGGAACTGAGTTAGTTCAATTTTCCTTCGACTGAAGACATTGAGGGTACCATTGTGAAGTTACTGCGCAGACAGAAGCATGTAAGTGATCGATCCCTTTCAGTAGTTCATTCATAGCTTGTTTTGATTAGTTGCTATTTGGAATCATGTTGATTATAGTTTTATGATTAGTCCTTACTAGTAGAAGATCAATATGCAGCTGTTGTTATTACATGCCTTGAGTTTGTAAATGTTTCGTTGGAACTTGAAAAAAAAGGCACTTATCAGCAAATTTTCGAAGAAAAACCTGAAACTGTAACTGAACTTCAAAAAATCATAAGTAACTGTCGAAAAGTTCATTTTGTGTGATTCCAGTTCCAGATTGTTCTTTGAGATGTCTATTTTAAATGTTTTGAAGACACCATCTTTAAATCTCCAGCCAATCTGTGTGTTGTTTTTAGCCTGAAAGTTTATTGGACCAAAAGTCAGAAAGTTGTTTTGCTGTAGCTACTGAATTGCTCTCTAAAGTGTACTTGTTGTCTTGGTCAGGAAACTTGCTGATACATTATGAATTTCTTTGTTGTGTAGGTGCAATATGAGCTGGAAAACTTGCTTATGCATTATCTGAGGTTAGTCATTGTTCATTTCTCTAATGCTAACAGCTTTAGATTACTGTATTGACAAGCTTCTTACTGAAATTGTTGTTAATCCTATAATGCTAGGAAGGCAAGGCTCAGTGCTGTGTTACAAAAGGATTTGTTGGGAAGGCTCAGTGCCCGTGGTGCAGTGGAACAGGCCAAAGGCTTGATTGTGTGAATTTCCGGTGAGTCTTCAAAATGACCAGAAAGTATATGGATTGTTTGTCTAAAGTTTGTATATGCATTCATGCCTTGGTTGTGTTTTATCTTTGCTGTGATAGATTATTATGTTGGTGTAATATATTGTTGGAGCTTGGATTGATGTATTGCTTGCACCTACATGTGAAACTATGAATGAACTATATATATATATATTATATATATGTATGTATGTATTGCATGTGCACTAATAATGCATTTTTTGTCTAAGATGGATAAGTCATGGATGCATGCTGATAGGAGATCAAAAGAGTTTGAGTTAGGATTTGAAGAGTTTCTAAAGTTTGCCGAGTCTAATGCTGTTAACATAGACAAGATTTCATGTCCTTGCAAGAAATGTTGCAATGTCGATGGATTTTCTGTGGAAGTTGTGAGGGATCATGTATTCTATTATGGTATTTTAGAGAGTTATAAGGTGTGGAGGTGGCATGGGGAATCTATGTATGATAATGGGGTTGAATCTGAATCTGAATCTGAATCTGAATCAGTTAATGGGGATCCTGGGATGGGGGAGAACGATGTAGAAGTAGGAGAAAGTGAGGATGAGGAGATGTCCGAAGACTCTAATGAGTTTTTAAAGTTCGTAGAGGATGGAGATCAACCTTTGTACAATGGTTGTGACCATACAACCAAGATGAATTTTCTGGTTGAGAGTTTTAGTTGGAAAGCAAAGCATGTAGTGACTGATTCTTGCTTTGGAGACTTTCTGGAACTCGTTAAGGGTCTGCTTCCTGCAGAAAATCTTGTTCCTTTGACTATGAAGAGGAGAATGGATTTTACCACTGATGAGTGGAGAACAATAGTGAACCAGTATGTCAGCCAACTTGCATCTTTATCATTGATGTATACTATATACAAAATGCATTGTCTAACTATTTAGTTCATTCTGTTTATAATTTTGGGTATTTTGTTCTTTTTGAAGCGCCATAAAAATTACGAATGCAAACATTCCTGCTAAGAAACCACGAAAGGTTCAGTGGAGAAACTGTTCAGTAGGTTCCCTACCTTAGCTAACTGTTTATATTTACACTTGACCATTTCAGTTCATGTTTATTAGGTTTATTAAGCAAAATTTAATGTTATTTGATTCAGGGAATTCCAGAGCAGATTGGGGATAAGAGCTGCGGCTATTTCATCATGCTGTACATGAGAGAAATAGTGCAGGACAAAGAACAGAACTGGACTAAAAAGGTAACGGCTTGCATTCATCAGTTTGTGAGTTAAAAAACTCAATCAGTTGGTTAAATCTATTATGTTCTTTGTCCTCCTTGCAGTGGTTGACTAGGGGTGATGAAAAATACACCATGCAGGACGTTGATGTTGTCCGACAGGAGTGGGCAGAGTATGTGCTTAAATTTACAAGTAACTAGCAAAGCTGCTGTATGGTTCTATTAGTTCTGTTTTCAGAAAGGATTGTGTGTTTGCCCAGATTGTGTACTTTTGCTGTGTTACCATAGGCTGCTGGCTATATGTATATATGTGGTAGTTTGCTGTGCTATTATAGGGTAGGTGCTGGCTGCATATATATGAGACAGTTTGCTTTGCTATTATAGGGTACTGCTAGCTGCATGTATATGAGGCAGTTGAACAAAATGATGGTGCTTTTTGTTAACCTCTTATGGCCTAGCTACTTTTGTACATAATGATGGTGCTTTTTGTTAACCTCTTATGGCCTAGCTACTTTTGTGTACAGTGGATAATGTTATCATTTTGGATGTTGAATTAATGCGTATTTTAGTTATAGATGTCGTTTTTAAATCTAAATTATCAGGATGTTTCAATATAGCAATTGTGTAGTTTTAAACAAGCCATGACTACGATTATGTGTGGCCATAAGTAACAATTGGCAACACATATCTATTGTCTTTACAAAGCTTAGATACTAGAAATGTGTTGCCATAAGAAACAACCGGCAACGTAAATGCAAAGTTTAAATAAAAAGAAGGCATCACTTATGTGTAGCTTAAACTCATTCATACGATAGACATGTGAGGCCATAAAGAACAACGGGCGACGTAAATGTAGAGTTTAAATCAAAAGAAGGCATCACTTATGTGTAGCTCAAACTCATTCATGCGATAGACATGTGAGGCCATTAAGAACAACCAACAACGTAAATGCACAGTTTAAATCAAAAGAAGACATCACTTATGTGTAGCTTAAGCTCATTCATACGATGGACATGTGAGGCCATAAAGAACAACCGGCAACGTAAATGCACAGTTTAAATGAAAACAAGGCATCACTTATGTGTAGCTCAAGCTCATTCATACAATAGACATGTGACGCCATAAAGAACAACCGGCAACGTATATGCAGAGTTTAAATCAAAACAAGGCATCACTTATGTGTAGCTCGAACTCATTCATACGGTAGACAAATGTCGCCTGAAAAAGTCGAAGATATCACGTAGTGAAAGCTTAAAGCATATCAGACGACATATATCTATTGTCTCAAAGAGACCAAATGAAAAAAGAAAACTTATACGTCGCCTGAAGACCATTCACCGATGCATATGTGTCGCTGTACAAGGTCTAGACCACAAAGAAAAATTACACGTCGCCTCTAAAGTTTTCACACGATGTTTATATGTCGTCTTTATCTCAATTACCCTACGCATATATGTCGTTGTAAGACATTTTTTCTCCCACTCGCAGTTATCAGGCGACACAAGAGATGTGTCGCCTCACGGCAAAAAAAAGATGTGTCGCCTTCTAGCATGTCGACATTTATGCTATCAGGCGACACGTATAGCATGTCGCCTTATCTTTTATCAAGCGACAAATATATGTCGCCTCTAATATTTTCAGACGATGTTTATATGTCGTCTTTATTTCAATTGGCTACGCATATATGTCGCCGTAAGTCATTTTTTTCTCCCACTCCCAGTTATCAGGCGACACAAGAGATGTGTCGCCTCACGACAAAAAAAAGATGTGTCGCCTTCTAGCATGTCGACATTTATGCTATCAGGCGACACATATAACATGTCGCCTTATCTTTCGTCAGGTGACACATAATGAAAAATGTCTTATGTCGCCTGTTGTTCTTCTAGGCGACACGTATAGCATGTCACCTTATCTTTGGTCAGGCGACACATAATGAAAAATGTCTTATGTCGCCTAATTTTCTTCTAGGCGACACATATTATATGTCGCCTTATATTTTATCAGGCGACACATAGTGAAAAATGTCATATGTCGCCTGTTGTTCTTCTAGGCGACACATATGATATGTCGCCTGATCTTTTATCAGGCGACACATAGTAAAAAAGTCTTCTGTCGCCTGATGTTCTTAAAGGCGACACAACATTTGTGTCGCCTGATGGTTTAAGTGTCGACACGCTACTAGGCGACACATAAAAAATGCATCAGGCGACACAACTGTAGTGTCGCCTGATGCCGAAAATGGCATAGTGAGACATGGGTTGGTTGACAACGTCTGGGTGACGAACTTGTTTAACAGACGAGAAAGGTGGGCAGAAGCATTCTTCAAAGGTCACTTTTACGGTGGAATGTGCAGTACACAGTGTGTCGAGGGAATGCACTCAAAACTGAAACCAGATCTTGATAGGTACACTTTGATATCTGAAATGATGCTAAGAATGGAGAGGTCAGTCAGTCGCATCCGGGACCGGGTACTTTACGACAATTTCAGGCAGAAAAACTCGGCACTGGTATTTGAGACGCACATGAGGAGGGTAGAGGAGGACGCATGCAGGTTGCTCACGTATGACATCTTCATAATGATCAAGTGTCAGATCCTGTTCGAGAAGCAATTTGTTATTGTCCACCGGGCACCCTTTTCTCTGACAGACACGGTGGTGTTCAACATTGCTCGGTACGACAGGCCTCACCGACGATGGAGTGTTGAGTTCCAGTCTCACGAGACAAACCCTCTGATATCTTGCTTCTGCAAATAGTTTGAGTCAGATGGTATCCCCTGCTGCCATATCTTTTGTGTAATGAAAGATCAACTTGTGTGCAGATACCCGGAAAGTCTGGAAAAGGAACGTTGGAAAATGTCTGTGGGCGATTCAACGATGGCGCCGTGTTTTAAGGTTCCAGTTGACAACAAGGCGACACAGGTGGCCAGGTATTCTGCTCTTGTATCAGAAGCATCGAAAGCATGCTCTAACTACTCATTTTCAGAAGAAGGATTTAGGGTGGGAATGAACGAGCTTGCAAGGCTGGTTCAGAGCTCAATCGAGTTCAGAGTGAATCCACCAGCGGTAGACGCATCTAAATTGCCTCCCAGCAACGTTGTGAGGGACCCGCAAATAGCCCGGACAAAAGGAATGCATGGTAACCCCTCAACAGGTACCAAGACTGGGAACACCCGAGAGCAGAGAAATTATGGCAACTGCAACCTTCCGGGTCACAACAAGCTCACGTGCAAGGCCGGCGCCTGACCAAACACGCAGTAGGAGTGGACTCCGAGTTTTCTGCTCAAGTGATGTGTTTTGGATTTTTGCAATTGAAACTAGCAGTGGAAGGTTGGATTTGAAGTCAAGCAGGGGGTGTGACAGATGTATTTATTTGCGGATGTACTTGGACATACTTCTTAACATTACGTTTAGCTATGCATTATTCTTAGAGGATGTATGATGGTTGCTACTGTCTATTTATATATGTATGTTGGTTGGTTGTTGCGTTCTTTTTATACATGATGTTGTTCTTACAACATTTGGCTATATGACGGAAGTATAAATGGGCTCTCACTTTGAAAGAACCGAAGGAGGGCCACTACCTGGCCTTGGCCTTTCCCTCTCTAAAGATGGAATTGTGACTTCAGGTTTGGGCCTACTATTAGGAGAGCTTATTCCCTGCACCAGGCAAATTTAATGGGACGTGATTGCACGCGCTATTTGTGCGATCCTACCTGGTTTCGTTGTTGGACTGGTGACTGGCCCCTCTTTCTCTTCTTCCTTTCTCCCATACTTAATCGATTGGTGTAGGGAATAATATTTGGAATATATGGTAGAGCGAACAACAAAAAGAACCTTGGAATATGGCGTAAAATGTCTCACAAAATAGCTCCAAGAAAGCTGATTCTAAAATTTCCAGCTTTTTACTTATCATTTGGCTGACTTCTTGAGCTTGTATCTTGATCGTCTCATTGCCTTTCTGGATGATTCTTGAACTCAAAATGCCCTATGACATCATATGTTGATGTAAAAATTACGAAACCATCAAACATGTACACATTAAGATTACGAAACCATGCCTTAAAAAACTCAATATAGTTTAGTTATCTGGAAAGGCTGTTTCAAGGTGCTGACTTCTGGAGCTCATAACTCATGCTTCAAAGCAGCGAATGGGATGATTATTTTTCAGATTTGGATTCCAATATCATGGCTCAAAAATAAAGTAGGGCGAACAGACATTAAACCGTTGTAATGAGGCACGAATGAGCCACGAAAATGCCTCAGAGGAAGCCAACTTTGAAAATTTTGATATTTTCTTATTGAAGGGGCAGACTTGCATGATGACTTCCATGACCTTCTCTTATGTCTTCTGAGCAATATAGCAGCTGAAACTGAACGTTTTCATTAGTAGTACGTATTTGAAGCTATTTGAGCGGTTAACAAGTCCTTGTGAACAACTCGCCGCTGCTCTCTCACAAGCTCAACGAAAATTATTCCCTGCACCACTGTCCTAGCTGCATCAGAACCGTCCAATTTGACAGCTTGACACCTTAGTAGATCCGCTGTTGTCAGTTGTTGTTAAGCCTCCATTAGGGTAACCGGAGGTAAACGGGGTGAAATAGGTTGGAAGCATGTGAAGCTCTGCTAGTCATCTTTCAGAGCCTGTGTCACTCTCTCCTATCAAAGCTTCAAGCCTGGTAATGATAGCTAAAGTTTCTATCTTTCTTGGTTATATTCAGTGGTTTTCTTTTAAATTGAGAATATATAATGAAGAACTCGTCAAGCTTCCAAAAGATGTTGCAGCATTGCAGAGTTCAGAGGAAGAGGAAAGTCATGATGATGATGCAGGAGAGAAGCTTGCTGAGATGTACGATCAACTGCAGCTGATGGGACCTGATGCCATCAAATGCGAGTGTCATATTCTGGTATACAAGGGACTTATACTGATCTATCCTGGTTCTCCTTAAACTTCAATTTCAAATTTCCCAAGGATTGTCAATTTGTCCTTCTTCTGTCTATCGTCAAACATGGTTGCTTTCCTCGGTTCCTTAATGGCTTTGCAGGACCGTATTATCTCCACACGGCCATACTCATCCGACCCTGACGATGTTGATCACAAGGTCTCTTTACTTGGTGCTATTATAGTTGATGTGGTTTTGGATGTCAGTGAAATCATAGATTCTCTACGCAGATCTTGGACGAACATTGGTGTTCTCGACATAGCTCATATCCATCAAAATGTGTTCTCCATCAAGGTCTCGGCTGATGGAGCCAAGACATTACTGGAGGAAGGACCTTGGCATGTTGAAAACATGTGGTTTAGTGTTGTGGAGTGGCTACCGAACCTGGCCGTCGGGGATGAGCACCTTCACAAGGTCTGGTACTGGGTGCAGATCTCTGGTTTGACATACGAGATGATGAACCATACGGAAGCAGAGAGGATTGGGCGTAAAATTGGAACGGTTCTAGATTTAGAAAAATCTAAGATAGACGTCTGCCGTAGAAAATTTCTCCGGGATAAGGTCCTTCTTGATTCTAGGAACCCTCTGCCACTGGCTTATGGCTACTGCTGGGTGTGTACACCTCCACCCCAGTTGAGTACGGGTATGAAGGTCTGGGCGATTTTTGCTGGAGGTGTGGCAAGCTAGGTCATGTGAAGGAAGAAATGCATCCACTTCTTACTGCCTAACCCAGTCGAAAAGGATGATGACAAAGCGCGCTGGTATAACCACTATGGCCCTTGGATGCAGAAAAAGCCTTTCGTTGAGGAAATAGTCTCCTGGCGAGAAGAATATGAACTGGCCCCTCCTCAGAAGCGTCTTCACCCTTACAGCGGGCAGATCCAGCATAGTCTGGAGACAGCTGATGACACTCCGAGGTGCAAATCATGTCCGGAGACAGCAGATGACAGTCTAAGGTGCCCATTGTGTGGAGGGAACACGAGAGTGCGGATTCATTTTGTGCATGACACCGGCGAGGATAGGCCTTACTAGGAGTGTTGTCAAACAAATGTCCTTGTCACTCTCCCTATTTTGTTTTAATGTTTGATACTTGGGGTATGCAGAGCTAACCTCTAACATTCGAATTGGATGGTTTTGGTGCAGGGATCAACGGATTGCGGGGGTTACCAGTGGGTGGACGAGATGCAGCAGGGAGAGACGAGTGACACACCGGTGAGTATGCCATTTTTATAGATGCCTGTGTCGCAGCACTAACTGATGATGTTCATAGCTTTTTTAATATTGTATATCAAGGGTGGGTTCAAAGGTCACGTATATCAAAATTTCAGGAAGAAAATGCTGCTAATTATACAAAGCGCAAACGAAGATGCAAAATATGCAATAGGAAAATGGATTCCTATGTATCCCACACTGAGGAGAATTTTGGCAGAACTTATTGGTTCTGCTCCGGGTTCATTATGAGTTTAGGGCTGAAATGTTTTGTGTACTTAGCGCATCCCTTTGTCGATGCGTTTTGACCTATGTTGTAAATGTTCACTACAAGGTTACAGGGTCCACAAACACTCCTTTTTCTGGAAGGGTGAGTACCCAACTACATTTTTTCGTATGGGCAGACTTTTGACTTGACTGAGACGAGTTTTCGGTCCCGGAATTGCGTTGTTTCCTATCACCGGTAGTTAGGTGTGTTTGCGCCACATGGTGTATTGTGGTCTTTCTCTTTTGAGTGGCTTCTACTAACTACACCGTAATGCCGTCACTGACAATATGTTTTGGTCCTGCCCATCAAAAGGCCCATGTATTTGGAATCCAAACTGTTCTGTTTGGTGTGCCATTGATTTTGTTCCACTAGTCAAAAGAACCTGCTCCTAACGAACGACTGCAACCATTGTTTTGCAAGGAGGGGAGAACCTTTTCGAACTCCCTCCCCCACTCCCATTATCCAGTTAGATGGTTGGCGACATGAGTGGATACCCGAGGATTGTAGATAAGGCTCGTAGATCATGAATGAAAAAAAAAAAAAAAAGCATTCCGTTCCAGGGTCTCCATTCCATTCCTCCTCTGAGGACATTACTCTAGGCACTAATGAATCTATCTTCAGTCAGTCAATAGGCAAATTTATCATACAGATATGTTTTACAGTATTTCAGACGTTAAACATAGAAACACCTAACTAACTAAAACGTAGCTAGACCACAACATTAGGGCTATTGAACACATGAGCAGCATACATCTGGTTATTGGACAGGTTGATGCCGGTCTTAACACACAATCCATTAGCGCCTGGACCGACGTGATACCCGTTGTTGCGAGTGATCCATCTTCCCCACGACATAACGCTGGGACCTCAGTAGCAGGCGTGTTGTCCTTGGCTTCTTCTGCCACAATACTACACACTTGTTCAAATATTTCATTCCAGGGGTCGTTCACAATCTCAAGTGCCAGGCGTACCCACTGGTCCCCGGAATTATACTGATTCAAAAAAATAGACAAAGAAACACGGTCAGGCATAAAAGACATGTGAGACAAGGTATCCAAGTGTTTGAGATTATGTATCAAACAACTTACCCCTTCGTACCAACGTTGTCGGTAGAACTTCATGTTTCTCATCAGATAAACTCCAGAGTCTTCGTTTCTGCAATGCCGAGGACTTCCGGCCGGATAACTAATGCGGAACTGACCAGGCGCGGCAAGTGACGTTTGCATTTCGTTGCCAAACACCTTCTCAATCAAAGCTATCTGTTGTCAAGTGAGACAGATTTAACAGCTTGCATTATTCACTGGCACCAACAAATAATGCTATGTGATTTAGACAAACGAGACGCTATTAAAAAGGAACAAATCACCGCTGCAAAGGCAAAATCATGCCTGCGTGTCTTCACTGAATCCTCAGGGGCGCTGTTCCATATTTCACACACGCCACACGCCATTCAACATGTCCGCAATGGCCAAAAACCAATGATTCGATATCCCGTCATATATGGGGACAAAAATCTGCACCAATGTTTCCAGTGTAAGAATCAAACTTTTTCAACCGTTGCCCAGGGTGACAGTGAGAACAAAGGTGTCCTTACCTTGTTACACAAAGACAATAGGCCGACGAATCTTTGCAGCCTGCAAGTTGAGATGGTAGAAGGCACCACAACATCCAGCTGAACTCCCCCGGAAATGTCCTTGGCACGTCCCTGCAGTAGTGGAGGTATGTAACCACATAGTCAATTATGAAAATGATAAATAGTATGGAGGATATGTAGTCATTGCACACTCAGACCAATAATCTTCAAATTGACATACTGATGCTGTCACTGGCATGAACCAGTTCTCACATTGGTCGTCAGACACGTAAGCGGCTGACATGTTCACTACCTCAACGGTAACATGCTGCCTTGGGGAGAAGCAGCTCAGGTCCTATCGAGAAACGACCCACCCACTGAACCTAGCCACTTCGTTGCTGCCACATCACAAAATAAAATGCAGCGTTGTGATGAGTAAAAACTCTAGTTGGTGATACCACCCAACAGAAATGCAACAGTCATGTCAAGGAAATCTAAAGTTTGGTTCCTGCTTACCTCCCAAGAGCATTGTCCGCTGATACATTCTTGCTGAATAGATAGGTCAATAACTATGACTCCCTCTGCGAAATGTGAGCCACGGCTTTGAAGTGAGAGCTTTCGGTGCTGTTCAACACATTGGTATGACATGGTGATGCCACGAACTCAACCGGCGTCCGCTGTCAAAATTACAACAAATGTCAACGAAGTTATATGTTTTTTTTTAACATACAGATATGTTCAACTTACAATTTTGGTAAGGCTGTTAGGCATCCCATCACCGTATGACTTGACTCCTGTTTCGTTGTCGGGCAACCTATTGCCATCTGACTCCACTCCTGGAAAAGTGTCTATCGCCATATTCTACTTCCTCGGCCCATTGTTCCATACAATCCCAGTCGAAGTGACTGTTGGTTCTGCCTAATGAACTCTTCTGGTTGACCTCTATAATTCTCATCACGGAGTCGGATACAATCCGAGATAGTCCTCCGTCCTGCGGTCGATTAAATGATTTTTCTAACGTTGTAACCGCACCCCGCAGACGGACAATGTTTGGTTCAAATCGCCCTACGGCAGACCTGACTAAACCGACCTCCACTTGACGACATTGAACTTGGACCTCACGTCGAACAGGTCTTCAAACACACTCGTCTTCATTCCTGTGCTCTTATCAAATGATCCGATGTTCTCACTTTCTTTGTCCCACATATGCCTCTTTGGTATGTCAACCTTTGTACTTTCCCATCCACCCAAACTATCCACCATGTCAACAACTCTCTTGACATCGCTTACCTCCCAGGTCATTACTAGCTTAAGCATTTTCTTTTCGAATATCATAATGTTTCTGACAACATCAAGGTAGAACAATTGGAGGAACAAGAGTGGTACAACTTCCAACCCAACCTCCGTCCGCTGAAACGACAACACCCCTTCAACCAGCTTGTCGAATGCAAATTTGGCCCAGTTTTTTGCACACAGGTACCTTGAATCCTTAACTGGTATAAGGTATCTTGGGTCCACGTCCGTACCTGTTACTGGGGACAACACAGTCGCCATGGCATACTAAGCGAGGCAGCTCCTAAACGTACCGTCGACGTGTTCAGACTCGATCAGCACCCTCCTCAGCCTGTGTATGGTTATGTCAGTATTCCTAGAAATCCTTCTCTTCAAGTCCAGTATCTGGTGGTCCTCAGTATTTCCTTCGAGTTCCACATCCACACCTCCTGGTAACATGCATAATGCGCCCAAGGTCCGCTTCTGTGATTCTCAGGTTCCTTCCATGTATGTTGATGCAACGGTGCGCCACGTCAAAGTTTTGAACCAATATTCGACACAGCTAGAGATTCACTTGTGTACAACGAAGAGAGTTTAGTGAACCGAGGCCAATTACAGCTACCGCACTGGCCTTTTCTGCTAATAGGAACAACATAGTCATGGCGAAGTGTTCTGCCAGGCAAGATGCCTTCACTGTAACCTCACCGTTGGCTTCCTCATTACGGCAGGGTTCAGTCGCAACACCCTTGACATCTATCCCCCTGGACAGTGACACAACACTGTCGGTGAACTGAAACATAAGTGTGTTAGACGTTAGTTTCTGTCCAAAACAAAAGCCAAATTAAGGGTGCTAGAGGAACCCATCACCTTATCATCACCAACATGGTCTTTCGGCTTCCGCTTCTTGTCGCCATCATCACTTTGCCTGTGTTCCGGGGGATGGAATGGATCAAGCAAGATAGAAAACTGTTAAGTTATTCATTTTATAAACAAAAAGTTGGATCTAACTGCTACTGTGTGTCGAGCCAACTACCCCTTTACGAAGCAAAAACTCGCGTCACCGCAAACTCCGTCGGGATGTAATCTTCGGTTTCCGCTTTCTGGTTTAGGGTCAGAGATGGGTTTTGTGTGCCTCGTGAAATTCATTCAGGGATTTAGGTTAGAGGAGGTTTTCGTTTGCTCGATGTTCTCAAAACACCACTCAGCCAGGGTTTTTCACTCAATTTGGGATACCATTTCTCGGTCAAAGACATTGGTCAGCCTTTTCACAAAGACTTATTTACCCTTCTCGTTCTAAACAATGGCATCGGAGTAACAATTTTCTACCAGTCTTGCAGGTTGTCCTTTGTGTGTGAGGAAATTACAAAAATGCCCTTCTGTTAACGTCTGCTACTGGCGCAAATTAGGAGCGGCGCAATGCAGAATACCTCTCTATCTAGTCAATGGAAAAAAATGTCCGAAAACAAAAGTGGGAAGCTAATGTCATTGGAATAAGACAAGTATTGTAGAGTATTCACCAACTTGTAATGAAGTTAAAGTCGACGAATTTTTCAGGTTGACTTCGGCAACAATTCTGTGAGTTCATATGCCGTGAGCTTATCTTTCTAATTTTTTATTTTCGATGAAATTATCTTCCTAATTAAAATTCCCAGTCTTTTCCCACCTCTTATTTAATTAATAATTCACGGCTAATCAATTAACGAACACACAAAGGAAAATGTGTATATATTATCTATCACAAGTTTGGCTACAACTTTTGTCCTTGTACTCGGCCGTACTCGGTGATGACAATACAGTCCTGCAACCTCTTGAGAATTCATTTTCCCAATTCAAAACTGTGTGAGTACTTACACTTGATTTTTGGCATCGTCTAGCCTTTGTTTCTCTCACGCCAGACGTATATTGTTCATGACAGATTAAATGGCCGCTACACTTTTCCCCAGCGTGAATATTGTTCATAATGTTCTAAACCAAGATAATTATGAACTCTGGAGTATGCGGGTGAAAACCTATCTGGTAGCCAGAGATCTTTGGAGCATAGTGAAACCCACAAATGAACCTCCGAAACTAGAAGACAATGAAGTCGAATTCCAGGTCTGGAGCAACAGAAACGCAGAGGCTTTACACGCCATCCATATATGTTGCGGGGATGATATGTTTCCTTTTGTCAGTGGCCTTGGCACGGCCAAAGCTGCCTGGGATAGTTTGGAAGCTAAGTTCAAGCAGTCAACTATATCCCAAATTCCAGGTATATATTCTTCTTTCAATGAAAACATAAGTAATCAAAGAGAAGATTTTACTTGCTAGTTGTTTCTTTAAGACATGCTGTTAATTATCCAAAGCACGCATGTTAAATACATGCTGTATTTGCCATTCAAATCGATCTTCCAACGCATGTTAATTATCCAAAGCACGCATCTATGATATATGTATATAACTAAAAGGGATAATATCCACCCTCTCATTGCCATGCCAATGATACAACTTAAAATGACCCCACACTACAGGAATTCAGCTCCTAGACGACGGACATGATTCGTCGCTTAAGATCTACTTTCCATCACCTAAGCAACGGAAAATCCGTCGACTAGGATCTGTTGCCTAAGTTCCGTCGACAGAAAAGTTAGTCTCGTTGACTGAGACAGATTTTAGCCGATAGAATATTTTTGACCTCTCAGACAGACTTTTCCGTCGGCTAACAGCTTAGAAGTCAGACATGAATTCGTTGAAAACATTCATACGCGACGAACATGCGTATCATCTTAAACAAAAGAAATAGAAAGTACGTCGCCTAAGATTTCCTCCTAGGCGACTGCATTTTAGCAGGTCTGTCGCCTTGGATTTAAGACCTAGGCGACGAACTTTCATTAGGTCGGTCGCATAGGAATTAAGTCCTAGGTAACGAACTTTCTATTTCGCCGCCTAAGATCTCTGATTTTTCTAAAATTCATATATTTATGTTATTTCACCATTATATTAATTTTTTTTTAAATTGAGAAATAATAATTTAATAACATTCATTAAAAACTAATTCAACGAAAACAAAAGTATGAAATCCTAAGTCACTAAAAACTAAGAGGTATCAAAGTTGTTGTTGTCGCTTCCGTCATTATCATCGTCGTGTCGAGGATGTTATGGCGTCTAACTTTGAGTAGGAGGTTGCAGGTCGAGATTCTCAAAGACTAAGGCCATTTGTTGTTGCATCGCCTCCATTGCTCGCTCGGCACGCTCAGCACGCTCTGAGACCTCTTGGAGTTGCTGCTCCTAACGCTTTGTTACCTCTCGGACTCGCTCATCAAGTGTAGAAGCACGAGTACGTGAGGTCAAAGACGTTGACGACTAGCTCAAGTCTCGCTCGTCTGCTCGTCCTATCCCTTTGAACTTCTTTTCTTTCCGAGGTTTGAGCATAGTATCCAACACCTCGATTTGTTGTGACCGGACACTTTCGTTGATCTCCTCCTTCGTCACGTCCTGGTGTGCTTCTCTATAAGCATATTTCCTAGTCTCAACCTTCTTCATCATGTCATTCTGCATTTAAAAAACAAAATTAATTAAACAAATAGGTAAAGGAAAAACGCTTATGTAATGTGTTGTGGTCAATTTGTCACCCCGGGCCTCACATAGGTTTTTTTGAATCCTTCGATAATCTCAAACGGCTCGCCCTGTGCTTTCAGCTCCCCCATCAAGTAGATGATAAAGGAAGACCCCGTGTGGTTGTGCATCGTCTTCTCGTTGTGGTTCCGGGTGTTTCCAGTCGACGGAAACTATTACATGAAAAGTTTTTATTTAAATATTCAGTATAATATTAGATAAATAAAATTGAAGGGAAATAATGATGTCTAAAAAGTAATACCTTGAACTCGTCGCTCTCGAAATGAGTGCAAAGAAACTCTCATTGCTCTGGTCTGTCAAAGAACTCAATCGGGATGTCATCTCTCCCGTATATGCTGCTTCAAAGTACTATGAAACATGGACATCCATTCCTTGTACCTGTCGTGTATCGACGTACTTGAACATAGGCTCATCATCGTCCTTATCCCAAAAAACCAATAATTGTTAAAATTATGTTAAAAATCGTTAAAATAAGGGAGTTGAAATTTACACCCCCAAAGATGGAAACCACACTCCCGCTCACTTTTAAAATAATTTTTTATTAGTCACATATTTTCTGTTCCAGAATTACCCTTGTCTTCCTGAAAATGGGACGTCTACCTCTGCTCATCCCCTTTTCATTCTCAAGCCTTTGATCAAATTACAGCACCCAAACTCGAATTGCTTCGTCATTGGGTGCCTCTTCCATGCCACATCTAATTCTCTCTTCCCCACCCACAGTCGCTGCAACAATAAACCAATTAGTCAACATTTGAACTTGCTCTACTATTCTCAAAAACTTCATCCATACCATAGCAATCAGATTCCCATTCCTATTTCCATATTGTTCATATATAGTTCATAAACATCAGAATTTCACTCCTGGGTATTTGAAATTGACTGGATTCTAGGTATTGAAGAAATTTGATTGTTAATATCAATCTCTCTACTGGGTATTTGAATTTCGCTCTACTCCCCATTTCCTTCTATATTCAATTTGCTATTCTGCTCAAGAACTCATCTTGCAGGAACACTGGTCGATTATCGTACTTGATCCAGTTTGAACAGGCTCCCCAAAACCTCATCTCTTTTCCTCTCACGTGCCCGATCCGTAAAAAATGAAACCCCGCCAGAGAAGTAACCCACCAATCGCCGTACCCAGTTCGACCTCCCCTCATCTGAGTTCTCCCCCAGTTCCTCTTCGGAACCCAAAATCAAACTTCTGTGAAAAAATGTTATAAATAATACCGACTATCCCCAAACTAGTTTGACCGAAACCAAAATTTTGTTGGACGGATGACCACGGTTTGGTTTGGATAGAAAGAGAAAACAGATAAAATTGTTGTGGATTTGGAGAAGCATTGAACAAAGATATAAAAGAGAATAAAATTTAAATTAATAAACCTAAGGGTATTTCAGGAAGAAGAAAACAGCAGACATGCAGTATTATTAAAAAAAGAGAAAAGTTCACCATCGGTCCCTCAACTCTTGTGGCAAGGCCAATGTAGTGCCCAACTTATAAAAACTACCAATGTGATGCCTACACTTTATTTTTCGTATCAACGTGGGGGCTGAGATCATATTCCGTCACGGCGCCGTCTGCTTGGTCACGTGTCGCGCACGTGGCTCACTAAAATCGGTTCCTCAACTCTTGTGGCAAGGCCAATGTGATGCCCAACTTATAAAAACTATCAATGTGATGCCTACACTTTAATTTTCGTATCAACGTGGGGTCTGAGGCCAAATTCCTTCACGACGTTGTCTGTTTGGTCATGTGTCTCGCACGTGGCTCACCAAAAAAAGGGCATAAAGGACATTTCGTGTGTTTTGTGCCGTCTCTTCTGATCGGCTTCGTCTTCAACTTCATCTTCATCTTCTTCTACCACAGCTCTCAACCAAGCCATGGCCGCCTTAGTCAGCGTGTCCCTCATGTCCTTCTCCGCCTTCTACATCCACAAGCGCAGCGTCGACCAAGTCAGCGACCGCCTCATCGAGATCCGCCGTAAGCCGCTGTCTCGCCTCCGCTCTCAACACTCAGACGACAAAGTTGACGATAAGGAAGAAGATGATTACATCAACGAAGAAGACGAGTGGGACCAGCGGCGAGACCTCGGCTCTGACGGCGACGCCGTCATTGATCTCAAATCAGCGCCGTCTCAATTTTATAGAATTTTCACTTGTTTGGTCGATCTGGTCGCTAGCGGTGTAAGGGTTGATTTGGTCGCTAGCGGACGACGAAGGTGATGACTGTGGGGATGATGAGGACAATGATGGCGTTGTAGCAGAGGTGACGAAGCTATGGGCGAAGTTGAGAGAGTGGTAGTCGAACATGGGCTTCCAGGGGCTGCGGGCGCCGAGATCAACCTTGATGCCGTCTTTGGCGAGGGAGATGTACTCGCCGGAGGCGGCGGTGGACCCTGATGGTGGCGTTGTTCTGTGGTTGGGACAATATGTTGAGTTTCTGAATAGAGGAAGACGACAACAGTCTGAATAGAAGACGAAGCAGAGGTCAGCAGCAGAAAGGGATTTGAAGCAGAAGGCGCCGAATAGATGGAAGCACGATGCTAATCCGAAACTGAGAAAGATGTCGGCCTGAGATTTGAAAAGAGACTAGAGCTGTTCTGACGAATTCCAGAGCGGGTCTGACGAAATTTGAATCTTGGGTCTGTGTTGGCTGTAGACGAAGCCGATCGGAAGAGACGGCACAAAACACACGAAATGTCCTTTATGCCCTTTTTTTGGTGAGCCACGTGCGAGACACATGACCAAACAGACAACGTCGTGAAGGAATTTGGCCTCAGACCCCACGTTGATACGAAAATTAAAGTGTAGGCATCACATTGATAGTTTTTATAAGTTGGGCATCACATTGGCCTTGCCACAAGAGTTGAGGGACCGATTTTAGTGAGCCACGTGCGCGACACGTGACCAAGCAGACGGCGCCGTGACGGAATATGGTCTCAGCCCTCACGTTGATACGAAAAATAAAGTGTAGGCATCACATTGGTAGTTTTTATAAGTTGGGCATCACATTGGCCTTGCCACAAGAGTTGAGGGACCGATGGTGAACTTTTCTCTTAAAAAAATCAAAGGGAAGCGTGGATCGTAATATTTAGAGTGTAAATTTCAGCTTCTTAAAATAAATGTAATTAATTAGCTAAATTTAATTTTCATTGACTTACCTAGAAGTCGATTCGTTCCGCACCTTCCATTTCTTGTTATCCACAAGGTTGTGGAAGGACGATTCCGACGTCCTTCACCACCATGATGTTGACCCCCCTAAGGCTAGGTCCTTTCATCTTAGAGTCGTATTCCAACTTGATCTTCTTCCCTGTTACTTGAACAATCTTCTCCGCCTTATTTTCTAGAGAAAAACCCCATTTCATTTTCGGGGGCGGATCTACAAACAAAAAATCTAGCAATTATTATCATCAATTTTCGTGAAACTTAACATTATTAAGTTTGAGAATTGTAAAGAAGGTTACATGTGGTGCTCTTAGGTATGCATCGAGCGCTAATGAATGTGCCTGATGTCGATGTTGATGTTGATCCCGTTGTACCGGATATGCTACTAGATGGTAGTACAATTATCCCAGAAGCCGTTGGTGGTATCCAGGCGGGGCATCCGGGTGGACTGTGAAGTAGAGAAGCCGATGTTTGCAACTTGCTGTCATAAGCCCACATCAACTGCGAGTCTCGAGCCGCTCGGTCCTTCCTCTTCCCCATGATAGTCATCCTGCAAATTTCACAACACAACACAATTTACATCAAAAACACATTACATCAAAAATACAAATTCCATAACACTACAAATTTCATAACACAAATGCAATCTGCAGTCCAGATATTAAGTGAAGAGCCATTACCAATATGCCATTAAGGGCCTGCCTGCCTGCAAAATGGGTCTAGCTTCCGTAATGCTTCTCCATGCATATGAAGGTCTTTCACCCATATAAAGAAGTATATGGATTATAAATAGCTTTGAAGAGTTGTGCAACTAGTGAGTTAGGATTGGTAAGTGTTGGAACTTATGTGGTATTAATCCCACATTGAAGAAATATTAAATGTGTGAGTCGTTATATTGAAACACTCATGTGACTCATTAAATGGATGATAGACCTAATATGGGCTTGATGGGTTTTTTATTGGGTTTTTCAATAGAAATATATATATATATATATATATATATATATATATTTAATAAAAGTCAAAGATTGGGTTCTTGGGCTCTGTTGATTAAATCTGAATTTAATATAATTATACATGTTTGAATTGACTTTTATATAAGGACGACTTCTGTCGTTGTTTTTATCATCAAATTATTCTTCTTCTTCCTCCCCAAAACTATTTCTTCTGAAGCATAAAGTAAATTCGTCATGGTCAAGTTATTGTACAAGAACTTGAACCAGATAGTTATATTCTCTAGATAGACGTCTGAATATGTAGCACAAGCGGGGACGAATTTCTGTCTTAGGTCACTGCGAGACAGGTCTCTATCTGATCAATCAAGTTAGTGTTATTCGTTTTTCATTGTAATATTTCCAATTTTATTTTAATTTCGTTGTTATATATATATATTGTTTGAACAGATATTGGATTGGTTTTAACAATAAGGAATCTCCAAACCTGCTTAGATAACATAGCGAGATTATGTGCAAACAAATGTTTGAACCCCATTCCACCTTGTTGTTTGGGGAGATACATCTGATCCTAAGACCACCAATGAATCTTATTTTTTCTGCAGTACTAAAGAACTCACAGCACAGTTGTTGAAGATCCTCACACAACGTCTTACGTAAGGCATAACAGTTCATCACATAATTCGGGAGAGTTTGAGCAACTAACTTAATTAGAAGTTCTTTACCTCCTGCACTTAGAAGCTTCTCTCTCCAACTAATAAACTTCTTACTTAATTTGTCATTGAGAAAATTAAAGATGGCTGTCATGTCTGCAACTTGAATAGGAAGGCCTAAATAAAGACCATGCTCCTCTAGACATTCAACGCCCATAATAGAAGCTAACAAATTCTTCTCCAGAGGTCGCACATTGTTGATGAAAACAACACTGGATTTTTGCAGATTAGTATGTTGTTCCCAAGCCTGGACCTGAGATTTCTGGGCCTGAGGCGAGTCCGAAAAATGGTGCCCTATCGTCTACGACGACAGCCATCACTGCTCATCATCATCACTATTTAAAACTTCTCTCTCCCTCCCTTCTCTTCTCTTCTAAACCCAATCATTTCTCTTCTCCTCTGTTTTTCATTTCAAAAAATCAAAACCCAAACAGTTTTAGTTTTTTCTATTCCCTCGTGCTCAAGGCAGCTGCTAGATTTTGGTGCCCCTAAATTTTTAGGGCCTGAGGCGGCCGTTTCGTGGGCCTCACCTCAGGTCCGGGCCTGGTTGTTCCTATGCCCTTGCATCAGTAGATATGATCTGTTTAAAAGCGTGACATTCCCGAATAGAAGTTTCCCCAAACAGAAAACTATCATTTGCAAAAAGTAATTTAGGGTTGAATGGTGGGAGCTGTAGGAGAAATCGAAATTTCGTTGATTAAGCCTTGCCTTTAGGATGCAGATATATAAGAAGATTATTCTTCTGCAGCCAAAATGAATATATATGGAGATAAAGGGTCGCCTTGACGAATCCCTCTAGTAGGTAAAATAGAACCGGTGGGAGTACCACAAATCAGAATTGAGTAACTGACTGATTTACCTGTCGTCAACACAATGTTAACTCATGTATGACAAAAACCCAGCTTCAAAAGGACTGCTTCCAAATAGTTCCATTCTAGCCTGTCATACAACTTTGAAACATCAAGTTTCAGTGAGAAAACATTGAAATTGACGACGAAGCTTTTTCATGAAGTGAGCAGCTTCAGTAGCTACTAGTGTATTATCTGAGATTAAGCGACCCGGAACAAATACACTTTGAAGAGGAGAAATCACTTATGAGAGGTTTCGCTTCAGTCTGTTTGCCAGAACCTTAGAAGCAATTTTGTAGACCATATTACAGAGGATAGGATTTCATAGGAAAACAAAGCTAGGGTTATGTTGTCGGATCAAACTTACTACGGCATCCTAGGTCTCGATGTTGTTGAGACCCCTACAATTTCAAGTTTTTTCGGAGTACCCCTACAATTCCTAGTTAAGATCTTGAATCTATGCATATTGTCGGTCGGGGCCGATGAGGTGGGGATCTAGGGTTTTCCAGGCTAGAGGCGAGAGGAAGGCTCTCCTATGTTTTTTTTTCGTTGATACTATTGCTACATGTGCATATGTTTATTTCGTTTTTAATTACTTAATTAGCTAGACTTTCAACATTAACCAATTTACTTTATGCATGCCAATAGCATCATTGGTTAGTTTTAACAAAACTAATTATCTTCATTGAAAAACAAAACTAATTATCACAGCTTTTTTTTTAATTAGACAAGAGATCTATTCCCTGTGCAGTTGGTGCTGGTGATGCGCCTAGTTCTTCAGAGACGCCGCCAGTGCCCTTGATGACAGTTGAAGACTTCAGGAGAGAGTTCAATAGTGATCCAGGTAACAAGCTAAATTGAGATCTTACGTACTTTGTGTGCAAGCAAAGATAGACTAAAACGAGAAAATATTAAACCTTTTACCTAATTTGGCAGGTGATGATACAGAGATCGAACTTATTATCAGAGTCATGCAACCACTGATCCCTGAGTACGGCTTTCGCAATGCATTCTTCATTGTTCTTGCAAGAACTGGTTCTTTAGATGGAGTACAAAAGATTCTTAATATTTCTCCAGACGTAATTAAAGCAAGAAGTTTGTCGACAGGCCAGACAGCTCTTCACGGTGCCGTTTATGGAGGGCAGGTACAGGTGGTGAAAATGTTGGTGGAGTTTATGTCAGCAGAAGACTTAGAATTACTAGGAAATGGTAAGACAGCTTTGATTTCAGCTTCAGAAATGGGATTTGTTCAAATGGCTAAATGCATGGTTGAGAAGAATGAGAGACTAGTAACCATCAGATGTGCTACCACCAATATGCTTCCGATCTATTTCGCTGTTTATGCCGAGAAATGGGAAATGGTTCGTTATCTGTACCCTCTTACCCCAATTGAAGCTCTAACGCAAGAAGATAATGGCCGCTCTGGGGCTCAAATTATGTCCAGCTGTTTTTACTCGCATCAACTTGGTAATTATATTATTGATTGATCTTTTGGTTGCATTAACGTAAACAATGAACATTGTGTGTGTGTGAAGGCTAGGGTCATCATCCTCTATGCCTCCGAAGTTTTAGATCAACTGTAAATTCTGTATATAATTGAACCATGCATTCTTGTTTTATTGGGTATACTAATTAATTCGTCTCCATCATTTCACCACTGTAGATATTGCTTTGGATTTGATTCGGCGATGCCCAAACTTGGCTTTTGCTGAGAACTACAATGGAGAGTCTAATTTATACATCTTGACTAGTATGCGTTCTCTATTCTTAACCGGAACGCGCATCGGACCCTGGCAAAAGTTGATCTATAACAGTTAATATTACAGTTTATAAGACATTGTGTTTTATCTCTTGATATAATAAGTGCTATCATTTTAATCAGTGTTAATCTAAGATCATACTCTAATGTACTATGCGTTCTGTACACACACACTTTTGTTCATATATAGGTATACAAATACAACCTTCAGCTTCTGATGGAAGTGATATTTCTACAAATGCTGTAAATACAGAAGATGGTCAGGGTACCAAGAGAAATATCATAATTCACTCAGGTATGTTGAAGAAGACTCATCCTCAATTGGCGATTTTTTTTTTCTTCGATTCCTTCTTCCATTTTGCCAACAAATATATCTTTCTTTTTTATTTTTGATTTAGTTAAGGGTTGCTACCAAAGACTCATGACCAGTATCCTTGAGATATTAGGTAAGCTATACAATCACATTGCTTTGCTTTTTTCTTTCAATTTATCTGTCAAACTTAAGAGTTTCTGTTTTTCTTCCCTTCTGTTTTTTCTACTTATGTTGTCGTAGGAGTCAATCACATTCGCCAAAAAAAGTTGGTTCATATTCGAACTCTGGAAATTTTACAATTCATGGCCCAAGCGACAAGAGATTTAACTCTTGAAAAAATGCAAGGGGGCGTTGTCCAAAAAGCGATCCTTCAAGCAATAGAGCGCGGGAATGTTGAGTTTGTCAGGATGATGTCTGATGCGAATTTCTTAATATACATGCTCTCTGATGGAAAGGGAAAACAACTACTTCACTATTCCATCGAGTGTCGTCAAGAGGAAATATATTGCCTTCTATCTGGATCAATTCCGAGCAGGCCCGGACCTGAGATTTTGAGGCCTGAGTCAAACTTCTAGAGTTGGGCCCCTAATTTTTTTTATATATAAAATAGCATATAACATCCAAAAATATATAGGATTTTTATGCAAAATACTTATTATGCAAATAAGATTCCAAAACCTTGATGGTTTAGTAATCCTAATTATATTATAAATCCTATCTATACAACAATATCTTACCTAATCGTGTTTGGCTGCTTCTATTTAATAGTTTAAGTTTTTTTTATGGGTACAAATTTAAAGTAGTAAACAGTAATTGATGGTTTGGTCCCCTCATCACGTGTAATTGTCTTTGTTTTAGGATAGTTGTCTTTAATTCATGTCAGATTGCATAGCCAAAAAACTATTAATTTTTTTTTAAGACAACTAATATTTTGGGGCCCTTCAAATTTTTGGGCCCTGAGTCCCAAGCCTCTTGTGCCTCTATTCAAATCCGGGCCTAATTCTGAGACATGCTAGAGAACAGAACATTGTAAATGGAGGTGACAAGTTAGGCAACACTATACTACATTCAGCAGGATCTTTATCCCCCGTTGCAATTGCACATCTTAATCAAATTCAAGGTGCCGCGTTGCAGTTACAGAGAGAACTACAATGGTTCAAGGTAAAACTTTCCCTCTATCGTTGCAAACTTGCAATTATGGGTCAACTCACAAACTGCAACCTTGAATGGCACATTTACTTTTGCCGTTCATCAATTATGCTTCAGTCTGGATCTTTCAAAAAGAAAAAATGAATGGTCCAGTAGGATAATGTGCTCGGGGGTCGGGAGGTGTTGGAAGTAATAAGAGATAGCAAGTATGATTTAGTGAGGTTATTGTGTAGGATTGGTAAGGTTGTTATTTGTTAACTTGTTATTGTTTCTGGGTTTTTTTTTTTTTTTTAATAAGAGGGTTCGGAACTGAGCCTTATTGGAAGGCTCATCCTCATATTTGGAATCATTTATAGTCCATTTATTATTAAGGCCGATTACTATTTGGTCTAGTGACATAATCTTTAGTCTTACCCTCTATAAGTGAGAGTTATAGTATTTAGATTGTTTATCCGATAAAAAATAAATTAGGAGTCACTACATGAAATGGTAAATTATCAAGATCGTATGACAGCTCGTGAATTGTTTTCTAAAAACCACAAGGAAATGCTTAGTGATGGAGAAAGGCAAATGAAAGAGATTGCGACATCATCTACAGTTGTAGGGGCTTTGATAGTTACAATGATGTTTGCTTCAGCATTCACGGTTCCTGGTGGAACTAATGGAGATACAGGCATGCCTGTGTTTAAAAGTCGGAAGATGTTTACAGTCTTTATAGTTTCTAATTCTGTATCACTCTTTGCCTCCACAACTTCTATAGTGATATTCTTGGGAATCCTGACATCACGTTATGCAGAAGATGATTTTCTCAAGTCATTGCCAACAAAATTAGTAATGGGTCTTTCCACCCTTTTCTTCTCCATTGCTTCTATGATGGTCGCCTTTGTTTCTGCCATTATCATAATGCTAGAAGAAACAAGATGGATCATTATTCTAGTTGTTCTGCTTGCCGCTATTCCAATTTCCTCATTTGCATGGATGCAATTTCCCCTACTTGTTGAGATTTCCATATCTACTTTTGGAAGAGGAGTATTTCACAATAAAGTGGAACTTTGGTAGGTGTAGTGAGAACTGATGTTTATATTTACTGGTAGTGTCAACAAAACCTATAATATATATATATATATATGTTTTCTTTTCACAATATATAAACCAAAAGCTGCTATGATTTGTATAATATTATGTATATCTTGATAATTATCTTTGCCTCGATTATGAATTTGTGTGGAATTATGTATGGCTATTTTTTTTTTTTTTTTGAGAAAACGAGGGCCAGCAATTCTCGACTCAAAGAATGCGTGAGTATCACTCGTGCACATTTACCGCAGCCTATATGGTCCGCGCACCATGCCAGACCATCTCAACTACACTATAGTCCATAATAAATTGTCTTCCACAAAAATAAAGTAACTAACAAGATGGGCTGGTTAGGTGTGTGTGTGTGTGTGTGTGTGTGTGTGTGTGTGTGTGTGTGTGTGTGTGTGTGTGTGTGTGTGTGTGTGTGTTAGGTGTGTGTGTGGGGGGGGGGGGGGGTGGGGAGAGGGGATGGATTACCCCCGTGTAGATGCGGGGGTGGTGTCCCAGGCGGGGTGCCTGTACGTCTTTGTTGCAAGGGATGGATATGACTGAAAGGGGGGGGGGGGGGGGGCAGGGCTGGCCCTTCAGGGGTGCATTAGGTGCGATCGCACAGGGCCCCCAAAATCGAAGGCCCAAAATTTTTTCACATAACATATATATAAAAACTAAAAAAAAAAAAAAACCCAAAATCAGATCGAGGCATCGAGCAATTGCTCCAAACCCTCTTAGCGACTCAGCCTCAGTGCCTCACTCAGTGGAAACTAAAGTTTGAGGTAGGGAAATCAAATTTCTTTCTATCCGTTTTGATTTATTGATAGATGCCTAGATGGGTATGTGCATTTGTTTGTTTGTTTGGGAAGGAATGGATCTTCTGTTGGTGTTTGTTTTGGTCCTTTTGGATCTCTAGTTTGAATTGCTTTGCTCCATTGTTATTGAGTTTGTAAAGAGTTGGGTGTTGACTAGTTTGCCAAATGATGCTGGGAAATTGCGCAAGGGCTTTGAGTTTCGGATTAGTATCACTGGAACAAATGAAATGGATATAATCACTTATGCCTTCTGATGCACCTATTGATCAACTATTGCACAACTATAAAGACTTTAGATATAGCTCTATAATCTGTGCATCCGTTTAAATTGACTCGGTTATTATGCTACCCTCCATTTTGTAAATTGTCTCTGTGATTTGCAGGCTTTATCGTCACCTCTTCGAAAGTATTGTTTAGTAGAGGCATTGATCTTAGTGAGATAGGCTTCCATTTTCAGTCGGTGAATGACTTTGCTTTTTGCACTTGTCTTTTGTGTGCAGGGATAGAGGTGCTGCCACATTTGAGCTTTGGGAGAGGAGTTCGTTTCGGAGACCACACCATCACAGCTTATTGCACACTGCAATTTGGTAAGTATGCAAGCTTAATTGATGTCTTAATTGCTTTGTATGTAAAACAATTGTAGCTACTGCCTTAATGGAAAGATGAAATTGATTGAGTTTGTCTTATGTGCAGTGTCTCTTGTATTCATCAGCTTCTTTAGACGTGTGTCAAGTTCAGAAGCCTTGTCTTTCAACAAATTTGGTAAGCATATGCTTGTATATATGTATATGGCCGGGATGAAGTCTTAGCTGACATTGACAAGAAGGATTTTATGACTGTAAGTCTTGCCAAGGGTTTAGCAAAAAATGTGTTTGGTGATTTTGAGTTTCTGCTAAGTTTGGTGATATGGCATGAAATATTGTTTACATTCAATAAGACCAGTAAACTGTTGCAATCTGATGATATGCAAATAAGTGTTGCCATAGGTGAAGTGAAGGGTTTAATTGCCTGGTTGGATCATTATCGGGAGTCTGGTTTCAATGCAGCTTTAGTTGATGCAAGTGATATGGCTGAAAAATTGAATGTTCCTGCTGTATTTCCAGAAAAGCGTCCAATCAAGAGACCAAGGTTCTTTGATGAAAGTACTAGTGAGCCATCACCACCATCTTCAGGTGAGGAGTTATTTAGAGTTCAATATTTCTTATACATCGTAGATCAAGCTAAGGCATCATTAGTCAAAAGGTTTGAACAATATCAACTCTATGATGGTATTTTTGGATTCTTATTCACTTCAAAATGTTTGAAGTCCTTGGATGATTATGCTTTGAGAGCTGCTTGTATTCATCTTGAGTCTTGTTTAACTCATGGGGAGAGTTCAGATGTGGATGGGGAAGAGTTGTTTAGAGAGTTGAAATTGTTGAGGCATGTATTACCTGGAGAAGTCATGATTGCCAGTGATATACTGAACTTCTTACAAGAAAGGGATACCTATCCGGTTGCCAGAGTTGCATATCGTATTATGTTGACTGTCCCTGTTACTGTTGCTTCAGCTGAGAGGAGTTTCTCTAAATTGAAGTTGCTTAAAAATTACTTGCGGTCAACTATGTCACAAGATAGGTTAAATGGACTAGCTTTGATTTCTATTGAGAATGAATGCCTTGGAGATATCAATCTTGATAAAGTTGTAGATGATTTTGCAGCTAAGAAGGCAAGAAGAAGGATTTTCAAATGAGAGGGATGTATTTTGTGTAGAAATTTGTATTGAATTTTAGCCTATTTAAAGGCATTATCTAAAGATCTATTGTGTTAACAATGTTTTTACTTGTTTCATTATATATATGTACAAGAAAAATAAATTATATAGCTATACAGGTTAGAACTTGAAATGGCCGAAAGGCCCCAATTCAAATCTCGCACAGGGCCCCCAAAAAGTTTGGGCCGGCCCTGGGGGGGGGGGAGAGGGGATGGATTACCCCCGTGTAGATGCGGGGGTGGTGTCCCAGGCGGGGTGCCTGTACGTCTTTGTTGCAAGGGATGGATATGACTGAAAGTCTAAAACAAAAAGGATCACATTAAAAATTAAACACTTGTAAACTTGACTTCACAAAGTATAGATTACCTTAACAGACAAATCTGCTTTTTGCCAGGCAGTGAAAAAACCCTAGCGAGAGAGAACAAAGCGACACGGCCTCCATCCTGTCTAGCGACGAGCTCCTTCGCCGGACAGATCACTATCAGTTCCCGTGTGGGTCTGCAGAAGCCGGGCTCGATCGACGTTGATGGAACGAGTTGCGGTGGCGAGTTTGGATACGAGAAGGATGGAGGCTAAAGCGATGGCCACGCTTTGGATCGCAGAACGAAAGCGAGGGTTTGGGGCGCGATGGGGGCTGGGTGGTTGCTTTTTCGTGGAGGCAAAGGCTTGGAAGGGTAGGGTGTCGTCGTTGGATTCAGTTCGATCGGGCTGGGTTGGGCGTCGTCACATTGGCGGTCATCAAACAATGGCTTTCCGACGAGATTAGTGGTGCAGGGCAATTGGAGGGCTGCCGGTGATGGCTGGAGGGCAGTTGGGCTGGGCTTGGGGTTGGGTCCATTTTTTGTGGGCCTTTCCTGGGTTTTAGATCTGGGCCCAACCTATCTTAATTTCATGTTAGTTTTATTTTTGCTTGTTTGTATTTTAATTTTACTGATACGCGGCTTTATGTTGCCAATAATACTCTATCATTGTTTGGTTGGGTGCAAATGACCTTGTGTCGGTCTATGCACTTTATGTGTCTTAGCTGCTCTAGGTTGGAGGAGCGCTTTTTGTTTGGTCAAATGACATCTACCTCTTAGTGGCAAGATGAAATTAAGTGTCGTCAAGATTGTTTTTCGGAGGTTACATAGTAGTAATGTCACATCTCGGTTCTTAAGTTAATTTGCGGGTATTTATTTCTGTGTTACTTTGACCTTTTACTGTTTTGAGTAACCGTTTACTATTTAAGGACCCTAGAGTTGACTTTTTGTAGGAAAATTATTTTGAGAAAATTTCTTTAAGGAAGTCGTAGAGGACGTTAATACGAATCCGTGGACATGCTGTGTGTTAAAATCGGAGTTCGTATGTGAAAGTTATGGTGTAAAATGTAAAGTTATTGTTTCGATTAAAGGTATAAAAATAGAAACTTGTCATTTGAGGTAAGAGAGAAAATCAGAAACTTCCCTTTTCTCTCTCTCTCTCTCTCTCTCTCTCTCTCTCCTCTCCCCGCGTCTCTCCTCTGCCTGATTTTCCTCTCCTCCGTTCGCCGCCGTCCGGCCGAGTTAGGCGGCAAGGTGGGAATCGATTTGAAACTTGGACCTCCCTTTACCTACCTGAGTTGGTATCCGATCCTATAGCGCCGCCATGAAGGAGAAATCATGTCCGAAAGCCACGGCTGTGCGTGGTGGAGTTTCGCCGGAAACTTCTTCCTCCGGCCACCATAGCCAGAGCTTCTTATCCCGTTTGAAAGCTCTCATCTTGTGTAGCAAACCCTCAAAATGTTTCGACTTAACTCGAGGCAGGTAAGGAGAATCGAAGGTTTGAAATTCTAGGGTTCTTGATTTGAGATTTTTATATTTTGATTCGATTTGCATGTTTCGGCTTGAAATTGTTCAATGTGGTAGTTATGAAAGTTGTTTAGAATGTTGAGAGGAAGATTGTGTCAAAATTTGGTAAACATTGAAGGTGGCCAGAATAGTGGCTGGCTGGCCGCAGTTGCCGGCGGAGAAGACGGTGGCGCCACCACTGAAGGGTAGTTTTGCATGTTTTTGAGGTTGTTTTAATGAGAGGAGTCTAATGATATGAAATTTGGAAATTTTGGAGGAGTTTTGGTTAGGTTTGAGATTTTTCAAAGATTGAGGATTTTGGCGGTTGTTAGAATAAAAAATCTGGCCGTTGGATTTCATTTGTATCTGTTAGGCAAAAATTGTAAACAACATATATACCCAACATAACTTCACCCTATCTTATCGACTAAGATGAGGTTTTGATTTTTTATCTGGTTTGACCCATTCAGAATAAAATAAATTAAATTCCTTAATTACAACTCCTGTTTTTCAGGAGAAAACCCTTTGATTCAATTACAAAGTACCAACGAGAACTGTGTATGTTCGAGGGTGTGGCCTGGAGAGAAAGGCGAATTTGGACTGGAAGAATTTGACTGGTAGTGTCAGGGATTCTGTTTGGAATTTTGGTTGCATCTAGTGGGTTGCTAGACTGCCTACGTACCCCTTTGTGGGATCAAACCGACCGTAGTTCATAAGAGGTTTGTAGGCTTTATGGCTTAATGCCGACTTTTGGTTTAACAGACGTATTTGGAGTCCGTTTACTGTGTTTCTTGTGGACACTCAATTTGGTAGAGTGTCTTTAGGCACCCGGAACAGGTGATCCAGCAACGTGACAGAAAGCTTGAATGGCTTTGACCACGATCCTTGTTAGTGGCGTGGGTGACCTCTGCGTGTAGGCGAACTGCTCCTTCATGCAGACTCCGCGCGTGTGCCAGAGAGCGGGCTCCGCGTGTAAGTCTGTGAGCGGACTCCACGTGTATGTATGTGAGCGGACTCCGCATGTATATCTGTAGGCGGACTCCGCGTGTTCACTTGTGAGCGGACTGCTTGTGCATGTCTGTGAGTGGGCTCAGCGTGGTCACTTGTGAGCGGACTCCGCGTATATGTCTGTGAGCGGACTCCGCGACTTGCTACATCTTCTGCGTGAATGGATCTTGCCTTGCCTGTGTCATTATCTCGCCTCGCGTGGGCTTAGAGCTTCTGAATATTAGCTCGTCACCCCTTTACGCTTCTGCCTTTTCTTAAATATTGGCTCGCCACCCCTTAGGGTTCCTGCCTTGGCGCGAATATTGGCTCGTCACCCCTTAGGGTTCCTGCTTTAGCGCGAATGTTGGTTTGCCACCCCTTAGGGTTCCTGCTTTAGCGCGAATGTTGGTTCGCCACCCCTTAGGGTCCGTGCCTTGGCTTGAATGTTAGCTCGCCACCCCTTAGGGTAAAAGTCACGTCGCCACAACTTAGGGTTAAGTAACTATTTCTGCTTTGGCGCGGCTGTAAGTTCGCCTTTGCTTTAGGGCTTTAAACCGTCTCGCGAGGACATGCGAACTCTGCTTCGCAGGACTCTGTCATCTTTTCTTTGATTGAGTCGTCTTTTCCTTGATGAAGTTGATGAGATTGAGCAAACCACATAACTCCAGACGCCTATCCCTGTTTGGTTGGGAGTCGGACTTGAGGAAACTGCTCTTCTATAAATTGAGGTGTCGTCTCCTTCTTTTTGATCTGGTCAAGGATTCATTGAGTCATCAAAGGTGAGTTCCTGCTCTTCGAACCCGCGTTGCTTATTTATTTCCTTCCCCTTGCATGGCTTGTTATGCGAGCTGCATGGCCATATGTTTGTTGTAACAAGGGAGGAAGGGGGGCGAGGTCGTCTCGCCTTAAGCTTGGTGATTGCCTCGCGGGGTCATCACGGGAGGGGAGAGGACGTTGCTTTCGGGCTTCCGGCGGAGTGATATAGAAAGATAAAGGCAGCTGCAAAAAAAAAAAGTTAGAGTGGGGGCTCCACCTTTGGTCTGGCTCGCCGCTTGTCTTCTGCCTTGCTTTCTTCCTCTGCGCTTCGCCTTCTTTCTCTTTGTTTCTTTCTCTGGTTTCGTCTTTTTGTCCCTTGTGTCGTGTATTCGCCTCTGTCTCCTTTTCTCCCTCGTCTGTGTGTATCCTCTCTTCTTCTTTGTGCCTCTTTATATAGAGTGCACGGTTTGGAGGATGAGTTTGTATTGGACTTTTGTTGTCCAGCTGTTTGCAAGAGTTATAGTTGAACTCTGAAGCATTGTGCATGTAGCACAAAAAAAGTATTTATGTATGTATATTTTTTTAAATGCTTTTCTTTTCTTTTTATTTATGCATATTTTTTTTGCCGATCAACAGTGCCCCCTCAAGTTTTGTGTGTGGAACCTGCTTTCCGTGCGCAAAACTTGACCTGAAATTGCTTTCTAACATTCTTTTGATGTCGTGGTCTCAGGTAATGGATGCATATGGTCGTATTGCTTACGAAGCAGCTTTGGACAAATATGGCAGGGTGGCCGAAAAGAGCATAGAATACATGTGCTCAAGGCCTTTGAATTCCATCTGTATTGATGACGCTCCTAAAGACAGCGTTACCTTGGTAACAGAAGTTGAGATGAACTCAGGCTCCCTTACATTTCGTCAGGATCTAGAGGATCAAGTGATAAGAACAACCCGTAATTTCTCCCCTGTATTTAAAGGGCATTCTTTGGAGAAGGTGAACAATCGACATGATGGAGTCCCTTTCGTTTCTGAGGAGAACTTCTATCCGGTACTTTACAAGCTGCTAAGTACCAAAGAGGATTGGTCATCAAGCCTTTGTTTTCGAGGTTGTGCTACATTTGAGATGGGCATCATGGAGTGGACAGAATTCATTCTAGCCAATTTTGAAGATGTCTTGAATCAAGCTGGGATATATAGTGCCGTTGGCGTCTCTCAGTATCCTTATCATTTTTGTTCCAACATATGGAAAGCATTCTTGAAATTATGGAGTCCTTTGACGAACACTTTACATCATGGGAATGGAGAAATGAGTATATCATTATGGGATCTGAAGATGCTTGGAGGCTTGCCAATTTCAGGGATTCCTTATGAAGAATTTATTCCTGAAAATAAAAGGCTGCAGCGAGATGGTCTATACTCTGCCACGCTTTCTGAGCTTTTATGCGTTCATTCCCGACTATGTGTCTTGAGTAAGCAGAAATTTGTCCGTTGGGGAGATTGGGTTAGACATTTTTATAGAGGGTAACTGCTATATTCAGGTTATGGAGAAGACACGCAGTGCATGAGCCATTCGCAACGTGAAAAATTCATGGGTTTCCGGCCTACTTTGATAATTTCAAAGGAAGGGGAGCTGGCTGCGTTCTTAGCTTATTGGCTCAGCATGTTTGTTTTTCCTTCGTATAATTAGACCTGAGACTTTTCACATGGCATGTTTAATGGCTCAGGGAATTAGAGTGTCTCTTGCACCAGCAGTGTTGGGCTATATTTATCATAGTCTTGGGAAAGTCGTGCTCGATCCGCGAGGGCCTGGAGAGTCACGAAGTTGCTTCCCTGTTCATTATGTGATTGGTTGGTTGGGAGAGCACTTCGATTGTTTATATAGACGTCATGCTGACAGCGAGTTTCCTGAGAACTATCCCCAGCTGAAGAGATATGCAGGAATTAAAGCTCAATATTTCAGTATCATAAGAGCTCGACTTGTTTTTAGGATCAAAGACTCTGTAGAGTATCGTCCTAGTCCCTTTATTGAATCAAAGGGTTACTTTTTGATTGACGATGGGAACTTGTCTGAAGAACATTTTGACTAGCTGGTTTGTATACGTTCTTCATTACTTCATGTACGAATTGGGGAGGAGCTTTGGTTAGAGCCATACTATCCCAAAAGATTCGCTCGTCAATTCGGTTTTGATCAAGGGATTCCGGCCAACAAAATTCAATTTAAAATTGAGCAGAGGAGCAAATGCGGCGTTGAAGGTTTAGCAAAAGCTCAATTTAAACTCCTTAGAACTGATACCGGTTCCCGTTTTTATATTCCCCTTTCTTCTTATGAGGGGATGTGTACCTGCACTTATTGCAAGTGGTGGATGTCGGCATGCGCCCCCTATCTTGGTCGGTCTGTGTCTTTTGTTTACTTGACCTTGAAGAAGCGTGCTCTTACCAAGCAGAATAGTATTTTCCCGCCAGAATCCCTTAAAGGTGTATCCGCTGGCGGACCAGGAAAAATATTTTTTCCTGACTTTGGGGAAAGAGATCCAGCTGTTTATTCTGGGAGTGCTTCTTCTTTCATGAGCAAGAAAACTCATAGGACAAAACTTGATGAGGAAGATCGGGGCAACAAGCGAGCTCGGTACGATGATCTCGCGGATGACATTGAATCACCGCAAACTAATCATGCCTCGCGTAATGGTGATATGACTGCAATTTCGAAATTGAAATCAGTGGTAGAACATGACCGGACTTCAGAGCCGCGGGGTCAACATGATCTGATTTCAAGGTCGCGCAGTCCTGAACCAAGTTTAAAAGACTTGCAGAAGTTGAGGTCCGCATCGAAGCAAGCAAAGACCGAGCGTAAGAATGCGGGATGAAAGTCACGTGTTCAGGAGAATCTGTGCGAGTCCACTTCGCGGGAGAATCCACGCGAGTCCATTTCACAGGAAAATTTGCGCAAATCTACCTTGCAAGAGAATCCGCGCGAGTCCACCTCGCAGGAGAGTGCGCGCCAATCCATTTCGCAGGCAAATCTGGACCAGTCTACTTTGCAGGGACATGTACCAGAGCCATTTATGAAGGATTTGGTATTGAAGTCACCATCCCCTGAACCTAAAAGCTCAAAGCCAATATGTGAGAAGACTCAGCATGATGTGGGGCCGTCATTGATTGGAACGAAGCCAGGATTACTCTTGCTGACATGGAAAGAACCAACTCAGTTGAGGGAGTCAGGACTGGAAGCAAAGAGTTTTAGCACATCACCAAGAGATCATTCTGACTCTAAAAGTGGTAGCACAGAGCTAGTGAATCCTGATGCGTGCGAGCCTGGGGATGAATATATTTGTCAGCCAAATGAAACTTCATCTATCTTACGTATGATCTTCAATTCGGGCTGGCATGAGCGTTGGGGTGATTTTATTATCTCAGAGGTGGAAGACATTTTGCGTAAGATAAGCTTGTCTCAACCACTGGAACTCATTACTGATTGTCGCGGCGAGGTCCAGAAGTCACTTGAGATGTCGGGACTAGTGATTGGATCCAGCCAAGATAGATTTGAAAGGTTTGTTGAAAATGTAAGCAAAACCTTTGAATTGGCGGATATGATCTCCAAAAGCTCGCGTGTTGTTGAGGAGTGTTCCAAAATAGATGTTGAATACCTCCGTGATTTGATACGTAGCCATGAAGAATGTCATCGTACCAAGGCCATGTTAGACTCGGAATTGTCTGGTCTTAACCAGGAATTTGCGGTTTTGAGGGCCAGCGAAGAGGATGTTATAAAGGCGGAGCATCAAGCACAGCAATTGCGACAAAATTATGAGCTCGCAAGGGAACATCTCGAAGAGAGAATTGCCTTCTTGAAAGACTCTGCTGCTCAACAAAACAGGCGGGATGAAGAACTTTGCCAGGCAAGGATGGAAGCCAAGGAAGACCAGCTTGTAGAATTCGAGCTCTCAAAAGTTCGCATGAAGCTCAAGAAGAGGAGTTCAAACGGCTAGTCAATTCTTTAAGGACCTTTGGTGAGGCGTAAGCATAAGGCCGTGTGCGGACTGCGTGTCTTGCCTCACTGTCTTCCCTTTGCATGGCTTGCGAAGTCATTTTGCCTTCATGTGTTTTTTTTTTCCTGTCTTGCTTTGTTATTTCTTTGTTACTTCGCTTGGAGGATTTGGTACGATGTAAAAGAATTTGTGTTGAACATCAACTTTTATTATCATGTGTACTCGTCTACAAGGAATATGTCTTGGCGGGGCGGGATATTTGAGCCCGCGTGTCTTGCTGCCAATATTCTCTTTTTGTCTTGCGGACTTGTACTCGGTGTATGCTCAACTTATGATACCATTATTCAATGATAACGGATTTGTCAAACTATCCTCCTTTACCTGTTTACAATCACAAGAGAGAAAAGGATTAGTTTGAAAATATGGCTGGATCTAGTTTGTCACCAGACTGCCTACGTATCCTGTGAAGGAATCAAGCCAAACGTAGTTCGCCCATTTGATTTTGGGCCGAGATTTTTTTTGAAAACCTTTTTTTTTTCGCAGCTGGATCCAGTTTTAAAACTAGATTGCCTACGTACCCTATGAAGGGATCAAGCTACACGTAGTTCGCCTGATTGATTCAGGATGATTTTTTGTGTTGTGGCTGCATCTAGCATTTTGGGACTAGACTGCCTACGTACCCCCTTTCGGGGGATCAAGCCGTCGTAGTTCGGGAGGTTTTGTGCTCTAACTTTTGCCTGGACCACCCTCTCAGCTTATTAGTCCAGCGAGCTTTAGAAGGCGTAGAACTTTTTCATGAACTTCCCGTTAACACAAGGGTAGATGCCGTCCCCGTCTGCGTTTGAAAGTTCGTATGTGCCTTTGGTGAAGACTTTGGTGACTACATATGGACCTTCCCATTTGGGCTCAAACTTTCCCTTTGACTTCCTGGTGACTATGATGGGCCTCCGGATTGTCAAGACCAAGTCGCCTGTTTTGAATGACCTGAAAGCCCCTGCAATTTGAGCTTGGTAGATCTCGAGTCTTTGTTGCACTGCAAGTCTCTTCTCATCGAGGGCTTCAAGCTCTACAAGCCTGATTTGCGTGTTTTCATCTGGATTTGTTAACCTTGTAGCTATCCTTAAAGAAGGCAATTGGACTTCTAATGGCAATACTGCTTCAGAGCCGTAAACTAGGTTAAATGGAGTACAACCGGTTGCTGTGCGAACAGTGGTCCGATATGCCCACAATGCCTTGGGGAGGCGATCATGCCAGTCTCTCTTGTTTGTTGAGACCATCTTCTTTAGGATGTTGCAAAGTACCTTATTGAAGGCCTCTGCCTGGCCATTAGCTGTTGGGTTATAGCTGGATGAAAATGCATGTTGAATTTTATATTTTTCACACATTGTAACCATGGCTCTACACTTGAAGTATGTGGCATTGTCAGATATTATTTTGGAGGGAACTCCGAAGCGATAGATGATGTGAGTCTTGATGAATTTTGCCACATCCTCTGCTTTTACCGCTTTGAGAGGAATCGCCTCGCTCCATTTAGAAAAATAGTCTGTTGCAGCCAATATGTATTGATGCAGGCGTGAGGACTTAGGAGTTATGATCCCTACAACGTCCAACCCCCATGTTTCGAAGGGGTATGAGAGAGACGTGGGATGAAGAGGTAATGGAGGCCGGTGTATAAAATCCCCATGTAGCTGGCAGGCCTTGCATGACCGTGCGTAATTTACTGAGTCTTGTACCATCGATGGCCAGTAATAGCCTATTCTCTTTAGCTGGGCTGCTAATTTTGAACCAGCCTTGTGGGCTCCGCATATTCCAGCATGGGCTTCTTTAAGAGCTTCCGCTCCCTCTTCTTTTGAGAGACACCTTAAGAGTATCCCATCGAATGACATCTTGTACAAAGTGTCACCAAGGTATGTGTATCAAGGTGCAGTCCGCTTGACATAGACTCTTTTCTTTGGATCCGTAGGTAGCATGCTTGACTGACAATACTTGATCATGTCCATTCGCCAATCAGATTCTTCAACTTCGAACACGGAGACCACATGTACTTCGTTGACGCCCTCCATTCGCTCAAGTAGCGTAGGCAGCAATCGTCGTTCCCCAACCGTAATCTGGATGTCTCTTTCGTCAGGTTGGATTAAAGAAGCTGCCAGGTTAGCCAATGCATCTGCTTTGTCATTCTCTGATCTGGGAATGTGGCTAACATTTATGTTTTGGAATTGTCCCATAAGGTATTTGACCCGTTGGTGGTATGGGACCAGGTTCTCGTTCTTGACCGCATATTCGTCATTCACTTGTCTGACGATTAATTGAGAGTCATCGAATATTTGTAAGGAGTCAATCCTCATCTCTAAGGCGATCTCCAGGCCAATCATGAGTGCTTCATATTCTGCAACATTATTTGAACATAAAGCCATTAGAAAGAATGAGTAGGGGATTATACCGCCAAAAGGTGTGATGAACACGATGCCAGCTCCAGCTCCTTGTTTTCTAGCTGCCCCGTCGAAATACAACTGCCATGAGGGAGTCTCGGCTGAGAAGACGTTTTCATCAGGCAAGTCTTCGGGTAACTCATGATTATCTAGCACTGGGTGTGCTGCCAAGAAGTCTGCAAGTGCTTTCCCCTTAATTGCTTTTTGGGGTACATACTTTATTTCGAACTTTGAGAGGATCAGAGACCATTTAGCAAGTCTTCCCGAAGGCATGGGCTTTGTCATCAAATACTTGAAAGGATCGGCTCTAGATATCAATGTGACACTATGAGCGAGCACGTAATGCCGTAACTTCTGAACGGCGAAGACTAAGGCTAAGCAGATCTTCTCTATTGGCGTATAATTATGTTCAGCTCCTACCAGTGTCCAACTTAGATAGTAGAGAGCGTTTTTTTTCCCCTCATCATTATTTTGTGCCAGCAATGCCCCCAAGGAATGATCAAGAGCCGCTATGTAGAGGATTAAAGGTTTCCCTTTTATAGGCGCCATTAGGACCAGTGGGTTGAGCAAGTATTGTTTGATACTGTCGAATGCATCTTGACACGCTTGATCCCAGACAAAAGGTACGTCTTTCTTCATCAGTCTAGAAAATGTCTGGCACCTTCCAGAAAGATTTGATATAAACCTTCTTATGTAGGCGAGTCTTCCTTGCAATCCTCTTAACTCTCGAAGATTTTTTGGTGCTGGCATTTCCCTTATTGCCGTGATTTTGGTAGGGTCGACCTCGATTCCTCGGTATCTAACGACAAAGCTGAGGAATTTTCCAGACGTGACCCCAAAGGCACATTTTAAAGGGTTCATCTTCAGCTGGTATTTTCGAAGCCTTTCAAAGTCTCAGGTCAGCTAGATGGTGTTGTCTTTTTCTTGTTTTGACCACCAAGTCATCGACATAACATTCAACGGTGTTGTGTAGCATGTCATTGAAGACGTGAGTCATAGCTCTCTGATAAGTTGCACCTACATTTTTCAGGCAGAATGGCATTACTGTGTAGCAGTATACTCCTTTTGGTGTTCGAAAGGCTGTAAGACCCTCGTCCTCGAGTGCCATCTTAATTTGATTGTAACCTGAGAAACCGTCCATGAAGGACAAAGCGCCGTATCCTGTTGTGGCGTCCACCAATAACTCCGTGATTGGAAGCGGGAACTCATCTTTTGGACAAGCATCATTGAGGTCCCTATAGTCAACACAGATACGAATTTGCCCGTTCTTTTTCTTAACGGGTACGATGTTGGAGAGCCATGTGGGGTATTTAACTTCTCGAATGAAACCGACTTTGATGAGTTTGTCGACTTCAGATTCGATTTGAACAACAAGCTCTGAGCGGAAGCGTCGGGGAGCTTGTTTCACCCATGGTTTTTCCTTTGAAACGGCAAGCTTGTGGATAGCTAAACTGGGGTCCAAGCCAGGCATGTCTTGATAGCCCTACGCAAACATGTCTTTGTATTCTTCTAGAAGATTCTTGTAGTCTTGAAATTCTTCCGGAGTCAAAAGAGCGCTTACAAATATAGGTTTTGGGTCTTCATTGGTGCCTAAATTTATCTCTTAGAGCTCATCAACTGTCGCTTGTCCTCCGTCTTCTATCTGAGGCGGGGCAGGTTGGGCACTATCGATGAATTCGTTTTCTTCGTCTTCATCTAAATCTTCAGTGGAAGTGCAGTATGTTGATGCAAATCCTTCTTCGGTCTCGTCCACTTGTTTAGCCATGAGCGCCCTTTGTCGTTTGAGCTTCCACTTTTTGTTCTTTGTGATTTGGGATGAATTTCGCCCAATCATTGAAACACAGAAACTCGAGGTTAGGGCTCTTTTGTGAGGCGTTGAAAAACAGACAGACGAGGCCGACTTTCTTGTGTCATGTCTTCATCACGGAACATCGTTTTCTCAAGATCCGTGAAGGCACATGTGTCGGAGGGATCTGTGTCAGGAACTTCTACCTTAAGCATGCCGTTACCTGCTTAAACGTGACCTTTAGGGGAATGGCTTTTGGGGCCGCCTTTCTACTCCCGAGGTTGATCTTTAGAGGGTTCGGTGCTTGCCTCTGCTTTCTGCTTTTAAAAGAAACAAACCATTTATGCCTACTATGCCCATTATCGAGTGTTGTGGAAATCACAATACTGCTCTTTGGGATAGACTGGTCAATTTTACGAAGAGGTCGCGCATAGCTCGTCATGAGTGTCTCCATTATGTCCTTGATAGGCGTCATTGCCTTTTTCCTGGGTTCTCGCTGGTCTTTTTTCACATATCTGAAGACCATCTTTGGCTTCGAAACTTCTGGGCTTGGAGCCTTTTCATTTGAGGACAATGTTTGGGGAGCTACTTTGACTCGGGGTTTTAATGGCCTTAGCACTTCCTGCTTCTTTGCTTCTAGCACGGTTCTGGGAGCTTCTTTTACGCTAGGGCCATCCGATGACTTGTAGAATTTAGCGTCAGAGTAATTTACCTCTTCGCCTTTGAAAGGATCTGTTCTGTTACGACCGTTTTGACCTCTCCATTTTCTAACCACTTAAAGCATTGGTGTAGTGTGGAAGGGACGATACCATAATTATGGAGCCATGGGCGCCCTAACAATACATTGTAAGAGGTAGAAGCATCAATCACGTGAAATAGGGCTATTGAGAGCAGCTCTCCGATTTCCATTTTTAGGACAATTGTGCCCATTGTTTTTTGACCAGCTTGGTTTAAACCTTGGATGGTGAGCATGGACGGGGTGAGCTGCTTAGCGTTCATTCCCATGATATGTAGCGTTTTGAGAGGTAACAAATTCACAGCCGAGCCATAGTCGAGTAATATTCTATTGATCATCATATTACCCACAAGTCATGTGACGTAGAGAGGTCTGTTATGGTGTACTCCTTTTAAAAGCAAATCTTTCTCCAAGAACGAAATGCAATTCCTGCAATGAGGACAGACTCTTGTAGTAACTGTATTGACTTCGACAACGTCTTCTTTATACAACTCTGGGCTTAGCAATGCCTCAATCAATGCTTCTCTTAACTCCCTTGACATACACAGTACGTCATACACACTTGAAGATGAGGGGATACGTTTCAGGTGTGACAACACATCGTATTTGCTCTTTTGAAGAGGCTCTTTTGATGCGGCTTTTGTCTTGTCAGTGACCTTCTTTGTGTCGTCTTTGACCCTATACTTTGTGGACTGTGATTCATCCTTCTTTTGAGTTGGTGGTGGAAGTACCAAGCTAGAGCGTATCTAGACTTCTTGTACACTTTCAACCTCTGTATCTGAATTGGGAGGCGAGATTGTGTTAATGGTTACCATACAACATTGAAGCGTGTCGCCCTCTTCCTTGGTTTCAGGAGTGCGGACTCCGCCTGTGTGCGGACTCCGCGCCCTTTTCAAAGAATTTCTTGGGTAAAAATTCCGCAAGGGTGATTGGAGTTCTTGGCGGCTGCTTGTATTCCTCCATGTCTTGGTCTTGAATTTTCCTTGCGGATCTCCCTTTCTTCTTATTCTTTAAGAATGTCCTCCGCCGGTATTTGTTTGAGGAAGGCGGAGGGGTGTTCACAGTAGAGGGGCGAAGTCGCCTTGTCTTGTTCTCTACTATGCTCCATTCTTCATCTGAATCTTCCAACCCATCAGAATCCTCCCATACATCGAAGCTTGGTGCTGACATGAGCTCATATAAGGATGGAATGTTAGGGTTTCCAGGGCGAGGCATGTCTGGATGTGCTTCGACAATTGTGACCTCGCCATCGACCTCGAAGGCAACCGATATAGTACCGTCTGGTCTAGATGAACCAGTGGTTGTTACATTTGTGGTTCTTGTCACGATCTCATTTTTGTTGATCATATCTTGGATTTTGTCCTTAAGAACGTAGCAATCCTTCAACGTATGACCGACTAGGTGGTGGTACCGACAGTATTTTGGATCGTTGGTCATGTTCATTTCGGCGGGTCATTTCGATTCAGGAAGCTTAATACTTTCTGATGCAATGAGTTCATAGAAAATCGCTTCAACATCCTCATCATCAAATGAATAAGTGGTATTTTTCCTTTCATTTAGTGTGAGCTTGCGAGGTCGATCACTCTGCACCCTGTTGTTGTCATTTTTGTTTTTGACACTGTCATTTTTCCTTTGGTTATTTTGGACAGTGTCGTTTTTCCTTTCATTCCTAACGAATGTCGCCATTGTCTCTCCTTTCTTGACGACCGTCTTCTTGGAATCGCTCTTTTTATCTGCAACTTGAATTTTTGCAGATGACATTTGGCAAGCAACTTGCCTTTCCACATTGCTTGCCTTTGAGACCAGAGCATCGAAAGTTTGAGGCTTTGCTGTACCAACGTACATCGTTATCTCTGGGAGGAGGTTATTAGCACACATTTGAACAGCAGAGGTCTCGGATAACTTGTCAGGACATTGGAGATTGAGACTTCTCCACCTTGTGATGAATTCAGTGGAGCTTTCTCCAACTCTTTGTCTTGTGTCTGCCAAGTCAATAATGGAGACTTTCTTCTTAGAGCTGACGAATTGTGCCAAAAACGCCCTTTGCATATCATCCCATGTCTGAATGGAAATGCAGCACCTTTGAGGGATTGCACAAACTTTTTGACCAAGAAGGCGTCAACTTGTGAAGTCTCACCGCAAGCCGAATAGAAGTGAGCCAAATGCTCTCGAGGGAAGCTATTTATTCCATCAAACTTGTCGAAGGTTGGCCTTTGATATCCCTTGGGGAAAGGTATCGCGTCATAGTGATCTGGATACAGTTTGCGGTACCCAAGGGCCGGTGTAGATAGAGACAATTGGAAGTCTTTGATCCCTTCAGCGATCATGTTTCTAATCCCTTCGGGCGAGAGTGAATTCTCGTTATCCTTGACGAATGAAGGTTCAGGATGCCTAGTTTCCATAAGTGTAGCACATTTTGCTACAAGCTCAGCAACCTCGGCATCTTTTTTAGCCATTCTCCTTCTTGACTCGCTTTCGATATCCGCTATCCTCTTGGCTTCGATTTCTCTTTCTATTTGCCTTGAAGCTGAGTCTGAGTCTTCCCGCTACTCATGCCTAGCTTGTCTTGTTTTGCTTCAAGCTTTGGTTTCACACAAGTGAGAGGAATGTGGCCGATCACGAATGTCATGCGATGATCAGTTCGATTTGGGCGAGCAGCGTTTGCTGGGAGCTTGTGGAAGAAAACAGTTACTTGTGGTGCCATTGTTTTGTTTTTCCTGAAACACACACAACAAGTTTAGTAACTATATAAAAGAGATGAAAAGGAAAATGGATCCCCAGTGGAGTCGCCAAAAACTATGTTGGGAAAAAATTGTAAACAACATATATACCCAAGATAATTTCACCCTATCTTATCGACTAAGATGAGGTTTTGATTTTTTATCTAGTTCGACCCATTCAGAATAAAATAAATTAAATTCCTTAATTGCAACTCCTGTTTTTCAGGAGAAAACCTTTTGATTCGCTTACAAAGTACCAACGAAAACTGTGTATGTTCGAGGGTGTTTGGCTTGGAGAGAAAGGCGAATTTGGACTGGAAGAATTTGACTGGTGGTGTCAGGGATTCTGTTTGAAATTTTGGTTGCATCTAGTGGGTTGCTAGACTGCCTACGTACCCCTTTGTGGGATCAAACCGACCGTAGTTCATAAGAGATTTGTAGGCTTTATGGCTTAATACCGGCTTTAGGTTTAACAGACGTATTTGGAGTCCGTTTATTATGTTTCTTGTGGACACTCAATTTGGTAGAGTGTCTTTAGGCAACTGGAACAGGTGATGCAGCAGCGTGACAGAAAGCTTGAATGGCTTTGGCCACGATCCTTGTTAGTGGCGTGGCTGACCTCTGCGTGTAGGCGAACTGCTCCTTCATGCAGACTCTGCGCGTGTGCCAGAGAGCGGGCTCCGCGTGTAAGTCTGTGAGCGGACTCCGCGTGTATGTATGTGAGCGGAATCCGCATGTATATCTGTAGGCGGACTCCGCGTGTTCACTTGTGAGCAGACTACTTGTGCATGTCTGTGAGCGGGCTCTGCGTGGTCACTTGTGAGCGGACTCTGCGTATATGTCTGTGAGCGGACTCCACGACTTGCTACATCTTCTGCATGAATGGATCTCGCCTCGCCTGTGTCATTATCTCGCCTCGTGTGGGCTTAGAGCTTCTGAATATTAGCTCGTCACCCCTTTACGCTTCTGCCTTTGCTTAAATATTGGCTCGCCACCCCTTAGGGTTCCTGCCTTGGCGCGAATGTTGGCTCGCCACCCCTTAGGGTTCCTGCTTTAGCGCGAATGTTGGTTTGCCACCCCTTAGGGTTCCTGCTTTAGCGCAAATGTTGGTTTGCCACCCCTTAGGGTTCGTGCCTTGGCTTGAATGTTAGCTCGCCACCCCTTAAGGTAAAAGTCACGTCGCCACAACTTAGGGTTAAGTAACTGTTTCTGCTTTGGCGCGGCTGTAAGTTCGCCTTTGCTTTAGGGCTTTAAACCGTCTTGCGAGGACACGCAAACTTTGCTTCACAGGACTCTGTCATCTTTTCCTTGATTGAGTCGTCTTTTCCTTGATGAAGTTGATGAGATTGCGCGAACCACATAACTCCAAACGCCTATCCCTGTTTGGTTAGGAGTCGGACTTGAGGAAACTGCTCTTCTATAAATTGAGGTGTGGTCTCCTTCTTTTTGATCTGGTCAAGGATTCGTTGAGTCATCAAAGGTGAGTTCCTGCTCTTCGAACCCGCGTTGCTTATTTGTTTCCCTACCCTTGCATGGCTTGTTATAAGAGCTGCATGGCCATATGTTTGTTGAAACAAGGGAGGAAGGGGGGCGAGGTTGTCTCGCCTTAGGCTTGGTGACTGCCTCACGGGGTCTTCACGCGAGGGGAGAGGACGTTGCTTTCGGGCTTTTGGCGGAGTGATACAGAAAGATAAAGGCAGCTGCAAAAAAAAGAAAAGAAAGTTAGAGTGGGGGCTCCACCTTTGGTCTGGCTCGCCGCTTGTCTTCTGCTTTGCTTTCTTCCTCTGCGCTTCGCCTTCTTTCTCTCTGTTTCTTTCTCTGGTTTCGCCTTCTTTGTCCCTTGTGCCGTGTGTTCGCCTCTGTCTCCTTTTATCCCTCGTCTGTGTGTGTCCTCTCTTCTTCTCTGTGCCTCTTTATATAGAGTGCACGGTTTGGAGGATGAGTTTGTATTGGACTTTTGTTGTCCAGCTGTTTGCAAGAGTTATAGTTGAACTCTGAAGCATTGTGCATGTAGCACAAGAAAAGTATTTATGTATGTATATTTTTTTAAATGCTTTTCTTTTCTTTTTATTTATGCATATTTTTTTTGCCGATCAACAGTATCTATTCTAGAATGTTAAAATCGATGAATTAAGGTTGTGGTGGAGTTTGATGTGAATCCGGTAAACTTAACCCTAGTTTGGGTAGTGGGTTAAGCGGAATAGTTTTGAGTGTTTATATTTAAGTATTTATTTTTCCGAAATTGAAGTTTGGTCCTAAGCATGAATATTGTGCCCGGATACGAGGAGACCTCGCTTGAGTGGCAATTTGGATTTCATCAGGCTTATGCCTAAATCTATGAGTGGACATTTTGGTTTTTAATTAATATGCATGCATGATTTTATAAGTTGTCCATTATATTTTTCATGCTTAAATTATAATTTCAGCTTTTGGATTGGGTATGGAATTTATTGAGATTGACCGATTGGTTATGTTTTCGATAATGAATTTATGGATTTGAGCTTGGGTAAGAGATTTGGTATTTGAGAATATTATTCTTTATGATTTTCAGATTTGATATTACATTAAGGATTTGAGTTTTCTCTAGTTTTTGAAACATGTTGATTATTTGAGTTCTTTATTCTGTTAAGCAATTTAGCGTGTGGGACACATTATTCAATTTAATTAATTGTCTTGCTTTGGAATTTTCTAAGTACGGTTGGGAATCGTACTTATGCTCGATTTATGAGTTTTGGGAAAACTCGTATGAATTTATATTTTCCCTTCTTAGGCCATACTTGTTGGATTATTTATGATATTTATGCTAGCATGTTGTTCCGCCTTTCGAGGCGATGTGGCTTCCACGTTTTAAGTGAGGTTACTCAAGCCCTTTCCGCCTTTGGGTGATGTGATGTAGTCGACGACATCACTCAAGTCTGGTACCCTCTTTGTTGTCATAACGTGATGGTATCAGGAGTATGTGAGTACTTTTGCCTAGGAGGCACCCAAGCCTAGGAGGCTCACTTGTATGGTTATATCTGCTTCTTATTTATTGTTGATGTCTTGACTAGCCCTTAGTGGGGCTAGTCCATCTTTTTGATATTCTTTTTTACAAAGGTCTTTATGAATCCTTATTATTGTTTTGACTAGCAAGGTTAGTCCATTATTTTGGTACTTTCTTCAATAAAGTTTATTATTTATCTTTGTCAATGTTTTAACTAACGGGGCTAGTCCGTTTTCTTGGGATTTTCTTTATGAAAGTTTTATCAACACTTGTGTGCAACAGATTTCCTGCATATCCAAAAATTGGGAAAGTGCTTCAGTTTTGGTTTCATAATTTACGTATGTTTACCTATTTATTTTGCGTACACTCACGTTAACGTTTTTCAAATGCTTTCCCCTGGGCTTTTCGGTTTCAAATGCTTAGATTGCAGGTTAGCTTAGAAGAGGTCGGACGTACACGGAGATGAGGCATAGTCAATAACACAGTTTTCGCTGGCTCTTTTATCGATGTTTTCCTTCTTTATTAGAATTGCTCTGATGACCTTTGAGATTGTTGTTAGTTAACTAGGACATGTCGTGATGAACTTGGGGAGCAGGAAGGCTCCAGGAGTTGAGGATGGATGATTTATAATAAAAGTGTTTATTTAGAATTTTTCAGGTAAGGGTTGTCCATTTTCAAGGTAGATTATGCTGAATTTTCGGTAAATTTTTCTTAGAGGTGGACCCCGCATGATTTATTTCGGGTTTCAGGGCAAAATTTGAGGTGGGTCTTGTCAAGTAAAACTGCATTATTGAACATTACGATATGTACTCGTGTTATATATCTAGTGATCGTTCTATTATGTCACCGCTGAGTTTAGGCTTCATTTCCCCCCTTGTATTAGACAGTTTCATTAATGAATGCTTAAGGGCAATCGCTCCATCCCTTTATTCAGAAAAATTAGATCACCGACAAGTTTTAGAGGATGTCAGTCAAGTGAGGATCGTCTTTGAGGAAAAAAACCCTCGTTCTCCGGCTGATAATGCAAGATTTGAGATCGGGTTAGAAAGTTTTGACGAGGAAGCTTCTAGATTTGAACCTTGGATGCAAAGGTTCCAGAGCGGAACTAAAGCTTGGGAGTTTGAGCCCAGTCGACGCCAAATGAAGATCATAAAGATATGGCGGATTCCAACTTCCTTACACGTCTTTGGCTAAAGTTCTTACTATATTGGGGAACTTTATGTGTTATATTGTGAAAGTCAAAGGAAAGATCAAAATTGATCATCAATAATCTCAGCAATAACCACAAGGGTGCGGTTATTTCCACCCCATTAAATGCTCAGTTCACCTCACGCCTTATTTTTTACCTTTAACGTTCTAATTCTATCATTAAAATTTTGAGAAAATCTAGTTTTTATTTTCTTTCTTTTATTTTCCTCAATCTGATAAAATCTAAAAATATATACAAATATTTCGTCAATATATTTGACGCAGACCTCTATTCTTCTCAAACCGCATCCTATATATGTTCTCCTTGATCTCTTTTTTGAGTTTCTTCTTTACGGACATGATCAGAAGAGGACGTCCGCAAACCCGTAAAAGTGCGGACGTCCTTGCTTTTGCCCTGCTTTTGTAGCGATCAAGTGCCGATGACGGTGCTCCTCTTGCTAAGAGGACACCAAACCTCGATCGTGAGCTTCCTCTTGCCGGTGGACTCGCCGAATACTAGTTTGTAGCCGAGATTGATCGTGAGTTTCCTCTTGCCAGAGGTTGCTGCCCAGACCTTCAACTCCGATCTCCATGGCCTTCATCTTCATGGTAAAGTCGTCCAGGATGCCTCTGGTGTCCTCTCGGCAAGAGGAGCGCCGTCGTTGACGCTTGGTCGCTGCAAAAGCAGGGACATCCGCACTTTTACGGGTTTACAGACGTCTTCTTTGGATCTCGACTACATTTGAAGCCATAAATAAAATAAAATTAAGAACAAATAGTCTCACTAAATTGTATAATCATCATGTTGAAGATTGAAGTAATTCTCAAATCTAATTTGAAAGATGTAATGAATTGTTTTTTTTTTTTTTGATATAAAGATATAAAGAATTGTTGTTGTTTGGATTTTATAGATTTTAGTTTAATATTATATTTTCACAATAATTTTTGATTGTGGGGGTAGTATTAGAATATTTAGTTTAAAATTAAAATGTGAGATGAACAAAGTATTTGATAGGGTGACAGTAGCCACACCCCAACCACAAACGTGATTCAATTTGCAACAATCACTTTGGTTGTTGTCAAAGGTTGAAATGACATCATTCATAGACCATCAAGCAACAATCACTTTGGTTGTTGTTAAAGGTTGAAATGACATCCACCATCAAGCGTAACACGGCAAAGACCAGTTTCATGCCTTTTTATGACTAAAAATGGCTATCGTCAGTGGTTTTTTAACGGAGCTAACGATTCAAATACCAAAATTCAATCAAGGTAAAGATCGTGCATACCAAAATTCAATCAAGGTAAAGATGCGTACCAAAATCCAATCAAGGTAAAGATTGTGCGATACTATTTTGAAGTTTTCTCTCAAAACTTTACTTCTCTCAAATGTGAGAAGGTGAGACATTGTTTGGACCATTTTCCTAAGATATTAACATAAATAGGTCTTTGGCCAAGACCAGGTCCTGATCTATAATTGACTAGTTCTACTGTTCTATATAGGTGTAAAACAAGATGGGGGAATAATAGGGTTAAACTAGAAAATAAATAAATAATGCTATTTCCTTCCGCAGAACAAGTTGTCAATAAACAAACCTATTGAGTTGATACTATGAAAAAAGATTGAGAATCTATGAATTATTGTTAAGCTACAGGTAAAGATGGACACAGTGTGCAAAAAGAAAACACAAACATGGTAAACAGGTACTTCAAGACAGTAGCAAAAGCTGAACACCAAGGATCAAATGACAACTTAGTGTTACAACACTCTGGGAACACAATTCAAATTAAGCCATCTATGCCTGCAATAACAAAAGGACATCCACAATTAGAAAAGTAATCCATATTGAACAATAGACAAAGTCAGTATGTTTAGAGTATAAACCCACCTTGTTTGCAATGTTGTTTGAGAGCCAGTCCAACCCCTCATACAGTCCTTCACCAGAAGTAGCACATGTGCTCTGGATATACCTGCGGCGAATAACATATGTAGTTACATGAGAGATTTGCTTGCGTGATAGATATCAATAGATGGAGGATGTGTTAAACGTTACCAGTGGCGCTGACGGAGGGAGTGAAGGCCGAGCTTATCAGTTATTTCGGCAGCATTCATGGCATTTGGAAGATCTTGCTTGTTAGCAAATACAAGCAGAACAGCTTCCCTCAACTCATCCTGAAAAGGCCATAAAAGTGCAACCACACAAATTATAAGCACAAGTTTCTAGTATGCTATATATTGTCCCACTCTTTAACATGCGCGTAACAAAAACTGTATTGAGTACCTCATTCAACATTCTGTGCAGCTCATCCCTAGCTTCAACTACACGGTCACGATCGTTGCTATCAACCACAAATATTAGTCCTTGTGTGTTTTGGAAGTAGTGCCTCCACAAGGGTCGGATCTGGAAAGGCAATATACAAACCTTTAGATCATAAAGCCATCAGCCAAAGAAACATTCAACTATAAAGGTACTCGAGTATGTGACTTGTAACAAGCTTACTGGCTATTGAGATTAGTCAAATCAACACAAAATAACATCTATATGCACCAATATTTTATCAGATATCATGAACTAAGTGTGCAAATCATAACAAAACAAAAACCAACACTGCAGTCCATAAGAAAAAGCCATCCCAAAAGAAAAAATAAATCAATTACTAGTAAATCCAACTTGAGCTCCAACCACTGTGGAACCAGCATTCACACAACCCCTAACATGAATTCCTATTCTAAGTGGTTACACATTTCTCAATGCAGATAATGAAAATATTGCTGAACTGTCATAAATCCGATCATCACAAATTCAGACTTTATTTCTTGGTTAAGAGGCAATCTGTTTCTTTGAACGATGGCCTAGAGTCTCGAATCATATCTCTGTTAAGGGCAGCCCTATACTTGATTCGTGTATGCCTTCTAGCAACTAAAAACTATAGTTTCTTCAAGAAAGAATACAAATCATTGTAACATAACAATGATGTATCACTAGTGAATTAAATAATAGGCATCGAAAAAACTAAATCAAGAGAAATAATCAACATTTACCGGTAAATGTATATTACCAAAGCTAGTGACATTTAAAAATAATAATAATAATAATAAAATGTCCATACCTTGTCCTGACCCCCAACATCCCAGACAGTGAAGCTGATGTTTTTGTATTCCACAGTCTCCACATTGAATCCTAACCGAATAAAAATCACAATCGAAAACAATTAATACAGAGGAAACAAACAAAAGAGCGCAATTGAATTGGTTTAGGGGGTGTGTTAGTTACCAATGGTGGGAATGGTGGTGACGATCTCGCCGAGCTTGAGCTTGTAGAGAATGGTGGTCTTACCAGCGGCATCGAGACCCACCATCAGTATACGCATCTCCTTCTTGGCAAAGAGACGGCTGAAAAGCTTGGTGAAAGACAGCCCCATATTGTTTTCACACCTTAACATCCAACAAAAAAAAAACAATCTTGTAACTACACAAACGAATCAGATCACGCGAATTGCACAGTCATTTTCAGAGAGATCAGATCGAGATCGGAGCAAATCATGAGAATTGAAGTGAAATGGGGAAAAGGGAAATTTGAATTGGGGTGCAGATCTGAGAAGGAGGAAAATGGAGAGGGGAAATTACCTGAGGGAAATGGAAGGAGGAGAGATCTACGGCTCTTCCGCTCACGGTGTGTGTCTAAGAAGAGGAGAGGAGAGGAGCTGTCCTTCACACCGATACGTACGCCTTTCTGAGGATCTCTATATTTATAGGGCACCAGAGATAGAGGAGAAGAGCGCCCCTTCAGGAAAATATATACGTCTTTTTCTGTTTTTCTTTTCTTTTAAAATTTATCACAAAAATGAAAAACACTCTGATTCGGTGTTTGCCTCAAAGCAACGCGGAGCATATTTAATTTAACTGTATATTGTAGTATGGTCGCTTGTAAACAGTGATTTTTGTTGTTGTTTTAAAACATGTAATTTAGATTTTTTAGATAGGTTCTCTCTTGGTAAAGAATTTTTTGTCCTCTATTTTTTACTTTTCTTCTGCCTCCTGAATCTTCCGGATCGATTTTGTCTCTTCAGACCCCATTTATTTTTATTTCTCCCGTTTCTCTGTCTTTGCATCTTTTCCCCATTTATTGTTCCATTTTGTGCCTATTTAACTATATATATATATTTGTTAGTCGACTGTTCATAAGCATGTGAACAGCGTGAAAACACTGTTCATTAACAACAGTGAAATTTTTTTTTTGTGGTTCTGAAACAGGTTAATTTAGATTTTTCTTGATAGGCTCTCTCTCGGCAAAAAAATTTTGCCCTCTATTTTTTACTTTTCTTTTGCCTCCTAAATCTTCCGGATCGATCTTGCTTTTTTAGACCTCCTTTATTTTTATTTCTCATGTTTCTCTGTTTTTACATCTCAGAAAATATCGCCGCTTCATTTCATCTCTTTCACTATTGTTTCGTTTTGTGCCTATTTAATTTAACTATATACATTTGTTGGTCGACTATTCATAAGCATATGAACAATGTAAAAACACTGTTCATTAACAACTGTGAACTTTTTTTTTTGTTCTGAAACCGGTAATTTAGAGTTTTTCTAGATAGCCTCTCTCTCGGCAAAAAAAATTTTGCCCTCTATTTTTGACTTTTCTTCTGCCTCCTAAATCTTCCGGATCGATCTTGCCTCTTCAAACCTCCTTTAGTTTTATTTCTCTTGTTTCTCTGTTTTTCCATCTCAAAGAATATCGCCACTTCGTTTCATCTCTTTCACTATTGTTCCGTTTTGTGCCTATTTAACTATTTTAACTATATATATTTGTTGGTCGACTGTTCATAAGCATGTGAAAACACTGTTCATTAACAACCGTGAACCTTTTTTTTTTTTTCTGAAACAGGAAATTTAGATTTTTCTTGATAGGCTCTGTCTCGGCAAAGAATTTTTTGCCCTCCATTTTTTACTTTTCTTCTACCTCTCGAATCTTCCGGATCGATCTTGCCTCTTCAGACCTCATTTATTTTTATTTCTCCCGTCTCTCTGTCTTTGCATCTCAGAGAATATCTCCACTTCGTTTCACTATTGTTCTATTTTGTGCCTATATACTATTGCTTGGTTAACCATTCATAAGCACTGTAAACAACGTGCATACCTTTTTACCTTGCTGATGGGTTGTGTAATTCCATATTTACCCTTTGTTTCAACTCTAGGTATAATTTTTTATTTTTTTTCCTCCACTTCTCGCTCTCTCTCTCGCCCAACATTTCTCCATCTTTCTCGCACTCTCTAGACTCTTCTCGAAATAGCTCCAACATTTCTCACAAAACAGAAGAGTCTAGAGATATTAATTGTTTCTACCTGTTACGTCCCGAGGCGGGAAGTGGTCGCGGGGCGGAACGAAGTAGAATTCTTGAGGGGCTTCCACTCGGTACCTGCACAAATGACAGCGTCACCGGGTCGGGACTGGGGTGGCCCAGTCTTGGACTCTCCGATGCTTAAGTGAGCTATGAGCACTTGTACGGGTAGAGGAATGAAAGTAGGAGAGAATATATATGTGAGTATGTGAGAGAGTATATATGTGTGTACCTTGAGCTTGTTTTATAGGCTAAGCTTGTGTACCTTGAGCTTGTTTCCAATGTGGGACTCTTTGCCCTCCTTTGGAGTGTCTCCTCTTTTGGGGGTGTTTTGCCGCTAGAGTGACTTTGGCAAGCTGTTTGTTACCGGCCCTTCCTTCCTTGGATGTCTGTGAAGGGCCCACCAAGGCTATCTCGACCGGGTAATTGTATCATATTCTCAGCTTAGCTAAGTATTTTGGCTATGTACTAACAAGTCCCCAAGTCCCCAGTCCGAGAGAGTTCTTGGGTGGGGAGTTATTCTAGAGATGCCGAGGATAGGTTTTACCCGGGAGTAAGAGGCATGGTGCCGAGTCCCCAAGTCCCCACGCGAGAGTCGCGAGGTGACGGGGTGATGTTCCGGAAACCTGTTGGGCAAGAAGAAAAATTTAATGTTGCTCTAGCGAGGCAGCCCGCGCTTGGTTAGGGACTGTCGCGAGGTGGCCAGTCAGTCCGCGCTTGATTGGGGACCGTGGCTATATGGCGAGGCAGTCCGCGCTTGATTGGGGACTATCGCGAAGTGGCCAGTCAATCCGCGCTTGATTGGGGACTGTCGCAAAGTGGCCAGTCAGTCCGCGCTTGATTGGGGACTGAGGCTATGTGGCGAGTCAATCCGCGCTTGATTGGGGACTGTCGCGAGGTGGCCAGTCAGTCCGCGCTTGATTGGGGACCATGGCTATATGGCGAGGCAGTCTGCGCTTGATTGGGGACTGTCGCGAAGTGGCCAGTCAGTCCGCGCTTGATTGGGGACTGAGGCTATGTGGCGAGTCAGTCCGCGCTTGATTGGGGACTGTCGCGAGGTGGCCAGTCAGTCCGCGCCTGATTGGGGACTGTGGCTATATGGCGAGGCAGTCCGCGCTTGATTAGAGACTGTCGCGAAGTGGCCAGTCAGTCCGCGCTTGATTGGGGACTTAGGCTATGTGGCGAGTCAGTCCACGCTTGATTGGGGACTGTCGCGAGGTGGCTAGTCAGTCCACGCTTGATTGGGGACTGAGGCTATGTGGCGAGTCAGTCCGCGCTTGATTGGGGACTGTCGCGAGGTGGCCAGTCAGTCCGCGCTTGATTGGGGACCGTGGCTATATGGCGAGGCAGTCCGCGCTTGATTGGGGACTGTCGCGAAGTGGCCAGTCAGTCCGCGCTTGATTGGGGACCGTGGCTATATGGCGAGTCAGTCCGCGCTTGATTGGGGACTGTCGCGAGGTGGCGTTGTGGGCCGCTACGTGACGAGTCAGTCCACGCTTGATTGGGGAGACTCGCTACTGAGCGTTGCGGGCCGTTGCCTTGACGAGGCAGTCCGCTTTTTTTTTTTTTTGATAGCGAGGCCAACAGTGACGTGGCTTTACCCTGACCGTTCAGTTTTATGGGGTCCAGGGGGATGCCTATAAATAGGGTTGGAGAGAACTGAAGAGGGAATTCGTGTTTTGAAACTGGAAACTGTGGAGGCGCGATTTGTGGTTTAGGGTTTCGGCTATTCTACAAGTTTTAGACTGGGAAACGTTCAATTTCATCCTCGATCGATTGGGTGCGAGCGCTCAGCCAACTGTAATCTGCTTCACTGCCACTACGCGAACCCAGTATTTCCAGGTATGAACTCGTCGTTTCCTCTGTCTTTGATTTTGTATGTGGTGGCGGTGTTGTTTCGGGTTATTTGGGGTGTGGGATTGTTCACATTTTTGTGGTGTTGGTAGGAATTCTAGGGTGAAGGATTTGTTGTCGGGCTGGTTAGGGTTAATGTAGCGGGGTATGGCAGATCCGGTGTGGGTTTCCAGCGAAGAGATCGTGGAGGTCTCTAGTTCGCTTAGTGCTGATTCGGACACTTTGCACCGGATGGAGGAGGGATTGGCTAACCTTATGATGGAAGTTGCCCTTGACTTGGGTGAAGGCATTCCTGTGGTGGATGCCGGGTCTCATGTGTCCTCTTATGACCCTCTATTGCAGGAGGTAGAGGAGTTGATCATGGCGACATCGCATGAGGAGGATGACTCGTTCTGGGAACCCCCTGGCGAGAGTTTGACGTCGTCGGAGCTTGAAGTGCTTCGCCAAAATTGGAGCATCCCGGAGGAGGTTTTGTTGCTGCCGCTGGGCCAGGGGTTGAAGTTTTGGGATCCCCCGGGTAACTTTACGTTGGTGTACGAGTACCAACTGAAGTGCGGGTTGATGTTCCCGCTGCCCCCCTTTGTGCAGTACACTTTAGCGTGTCTGCATGTCGCCCTGGGGCAAGTTACCCCCAATATGTTGAAGCAAATATTGGGGACGGGCGTGCTATTCCGCCTGCTGAAGCAGGAGTTCCCGAACTGTGACGAGTTCAATGCGTGCTGGCACATGGGGTGGTGCGCAAAGAAGGGCAACCGGGGCTGTGTGACGATGAAGTCACGGGGGAAGTTCAAGGTTTTGGTGGAAGATTTGCCCACCTCAACAAGTGAAACCTGGAGGCGCAGATGCTTCCTTGTTGGGGGACAATGGCAGGAGTGGCACGGGCATCCTTTCCGGGTCCCGGGGAGCTTCCAAAGAATAGGTACCGTGCTCTTGCCTTGTGTTGTTTTGTTTTGTTTGCCTTTTCACTGCTGACAACTAGCTTTGTGCAGTGCCGCAAGAGTACAACTTGACTGAGTTGATGGAGCGGCGGATTCGCCGAGTGATATGGGCTTTCGAATGTAGGAGCTCATATCGGATATGCCGCCTCGGCATATACAAGCACTTCACCTACGCCCGGGTTCCGGGTCTGTATTTTAGTAGTTTCACTACTTGTTGTAAGGTTGCGAGTCGTTGTCTGACTTAGTTTGTTTGTTGCAGTGACGATGCCACGCGACGGGGGCTCGCGGAAGAAGGAAGGTCCTTACGACAAAGTGTCGGATTAGGACGTGTTAGATGGGCTGCTGGCTGAGGATGATCACTCCAAGCAGTACGACATCGACTTGGAGACGGGGGAGGGAAGGGAGGTGGAGCTGGATGATTGTGATGATTTTCTGAGGCTGAACCTGGCGGATGATGATTACGCCTACGTACCTCCGTTGGTGGCGGAAGCGATGGGCCTAGGTGTCCAGGATGTGGAGTTGGAGGGGGAGGAGGTACCGACGGAGGGTGATCGCGAGGGCGAACCCGACCAGGCGCAGGAGGAGCCTGTTGTGGAGGAGGTTGCGGACCACGAGGAAGAGGTAGTCGCGGCCCGGACTCGAAAGAGGAAGGAGAGGGTTGACCTGGCTCGCGAGGGCCCATCAAAGAGGTCGCGGAGGGACAGCCGGTCTGGGGGATCTGCAAGCCTAGCTGAGGTTGCTCAAGCCTTGGAGGGGACGGGGGAGGCTCAGCCATACTTGGCTCAAATGGCTTACGACATGCGTCACCGTGCTCGTGACATGCATGTATTAGAGGCTGTGGATCCGCCGACGGGAATGGCTCTCGCCAAGGAGAAACTGACTCGGGTAAGTGTTTATATGCTTTTTTGTGTTTCACTGGTTTGAACTTAGGGTTTATGCATTGCTGTGACTGCAGGCGACTTTGCTGATGTACGCCGCGAGTGAACGGGCGGCCTCCCACTGGCAGGATGATTCTGAGGCGAAGAGCCAGCAAATGAGGGAGGCCGAGGAACGTAACCGTGGTCTTGCAGAGCAGTTAGCTGAGGCTGAACGGAACCTTGCAGAGCAGCTGGCTCAAGCGGATCAGAATACCGCTGTCTTCCAGGCTCAGGTGGCGGAGCTGAAGGAAGTTGTGAGGAGGAAGGACGAGCAGATAGAGGTTTTGGAAGTGGCGGCTGCTAAGGCAATGTCCCTGGAAGCTGAGGTGGTCAAGTTGACTCAAGCACTTGCGGATTTGGAGGTGTCCTGGAAATCCAAGTGCGAGCGAGCTGCCATGGCGGGGCAAAGGCTGTTCTGGGAGGGTGAAGTGTACAAGCGGCAGCTGAAAAGTGCCTACACCAAAGGGCAGGATGAGTTGAGCCGGCTTGGCTGCCAGGCCGGGTGGATTAATGAGGCTGCCATGCGCAAATGGTATGCAGAGAAAAATGCGGCAACGGTGGCGTGGGAGCAAATGACGCCCGAGCAGAAGAAGCAAGCCGAGTTCTCGCAGTCTCTGGCGAAGCAGCACGAGGCGTGGCGCGCAACGTCTGCTGGGCAGAAAGGGACATCCGTTGCGGGTGACCCGCGACCCCCTGCTATGGTAGCTGCATCATCTGCGAGGGCTACTGGTCCCGAGGGGTCTATGTCCGTCCAAGCAGTAGTGTCGCAGGTGGCTTCGTTTGCAGTTGCGGCTCGCGACCCCCGGGCTCTGGGGTTGGTGGCGCGTGCGGGAGTTCAAAAGGCTCTCGTGAGGGGACGCCCCGGTCTTGAGGTGGCTCCCGGTAGTTCGCTTATCCGCCCCGCCGCAGCTGTGAGGCCTTCCTTTTTATCCCAGGACCCGTTGAAGTAGCCGAGTGGGCAGAGGGTAGCAGGAACTGTGGGCCAGGGTCGTGGCCGCGGTGGCGGGTCGAAGGGGAGTTCGAACAAGTCTGGCGACTCATCCGCTGGGAGGGAGTGAGAAATGCCTGTACATTTTGATAGCTTGTAGGGCTTTGTTTTGGAACAATGTATGTGGCGTGGGTAGCCATTGTAACCAATTTTATGCTAATTTGCATGGGAATCCAGGTTGATATTTTAGCGTTATGTGTAGCCTTTGTGTTTGTCTTGCTGTATACTTATTGTTTGTTTTGTGGCCCTGTGTTGTGGGGGCAAAGTATAGCATGTGAGTGACAAAACACTTCATTGTACTTAGGTGTAGCCGCTAGCGGGCAAAGTATACATAGGTGAAGCCGCTACTGGGCTATTGTATATACACTAGTAACAATGAAGTGCCGGCTTTCGAGGCCAAGGTACAAATTGGTCTAAGGTAGGTGGTAGCGAGTGTTTGTAGGATTAGGTCGCGGAGCTCTCTGTCCCGCACCCCTTTGTGTCGTCCCGGGGATCATCTATGGGTTCCGGGGGGTTGAGAGGCAGCATCTCATGGGCTCCTTTCCGCTGTTGGATGGTGTTAAGATGGTCGTGTTCAATGGTTGCTCGATCCCCTTTAATTGTTAGGGTGCCGCCAGGGGTAGGAACCTTCATGAGAAGCATGTGGCCAGCTATGAAGCACTGCAACCCCCAGAGGATGTCCCGCCCAAAGATGAGATTGTATGATGAGGGGCAGTCGACAATGAGGAAGTGGGCCGTAATGGAAGAGCAGCAAGGAGCTGTTCCTACTGACACAGTTAGGCGGTCTGAGCCTAACGACTGCACTGTTTCACCAGAGAAGCTGACAAGTGGGTCGTGGTTGTTGTACAGCTTACTGCGGTTCCGCCGGAGTCCTTGGTAGAAGTCAGAAAACATGACGCTTACGGCGGCACCTGTGTCCACTAGAGCTCTGCGGCATCTGTAATGGTCCACCTGCACATTGATGATGAATGGCTCGCTGTGGTGGCAATACAGGGTATCCTCATCGTTGCGAAATGTCACTTGATCCCACGCTGATGGGGCGATCGTGACACCGCGTTGGATGTCTAGGATTTCTGAGGGTGCCGTGCATTGTCGTTTCACAGAAGGTTGGCGTGGGGGGAACCGTGGGGCTCCGCCATGCAAGGTTAGGATCTGGCCATGCACTTCAATGGCGTTGGCTCCTGTGGCGGGAGCACAGTATTGGTGTAGCTGCCCCTTCTGGATCAGATGCTCGATTGCATTGTGGAGGCCATTGCACTGCTCTGTTGTGTGGCCATTATTGTCATGGTAGGCGCAGTACCTGTTGCCGGTGGCTCGCCGGGGCTTTTTTGGGAACTTGCTTTTGGGAGGTAGGGGGATGAGATCTTTGTGCCTGGCCCATATGTCCTCATATGTAGTGGTCAGGGTAGTGTGGACTTCATAATGAGGTGGCGGGGAGGAACGACGCTGTTGCTGTGGGGGGCTCTGGTCCTTGGACTTGTAAGGGTGGTCGCGGTTTCTCTGTCCCCCATGGCGACGGTCGGAGCCACGCCCCTGTTCTCGGGATGGGCCATATGATTGTCCTTTCTCTTGCCCGCGGCCAAAGTGCTCATCTGGTGCCGGGGCAGTAAGAGCTAGCGTGGCATGGGCGGGACGTCCGAAAGTGGCAAATTCAGCACGGGCCCACCGTACCGCCAGGTCTATCAAAGCATCATAGGATCCTGGGGGTTCTTATTGATCTCCATCAGGAAACTGCCGGGGAGGAGGGCCTGATGGAAAGCCTGCTCCGCCACGCGAGGTTCTAAGTTGTGGCACCTCACCGTGGCAGATTGCCACCGGGACAGCAGTTCATGGAGGCCTTCGCCCTCTTTCTGTTTGATGTGGAACAGGGCGTCTACAGTGCGGTAGATGCTGGTGTGCAGTATGAAACGGTTAAGGAAACGTTCCGAGAGTTGGTCGAAGCTGTCTATGGAATTGGGTGGCAGGCTAAGGAACCAACTGAGTGCCTCTTCCGAGAGGGTCTCTTGGAAGGCGTAGCAGGCTATGGCGTCGCTGTAGCCAGAGGAGCTACAAAGCGAGAAGAACGTCTCGAGGTGGAGATGAAGGTCTCCTGTGCCTTTATACTTATCCATCTTGAAGGGCTTAGCTCCCGGAGGTCGCTTCTCCACCTGCACTCGGGGTGTGAAGGGGCTTGGACGATGTCCGAAACCAGAGAACAAGGGTCGCTGAGCCCCGCGACTCTCGACGCCTTCAACCCGTGAAGCTAACTACGTGAAAGTTTGGCTAAGTTGGAGCAGTAGGCGGGTTGGTATGTCAAGAGGTGGGTTGGGAGAGTTGGCAGTGGTGGAAGTGGAGATTGGTGGGGCGGATGGATTAGGTTGATGTGGCAGAGGGGAGTCATTGAGGATTGATGGTTGGGGGGCCGGGAGTGGAAATGAGGGGTGGGTTAGGGGATGGGACATGTATACAATCTGGCTAGGCCCTCCTGGGAGTATGGAACCAGTCTGGCCTTGGAGGGAATCCGGGGTCCCGGCAATTCGTGCCGCGCGGTCCAAGCTATCGTTGTACACGGTACAATGTTCTAATGTGGCGCGGAGCAAGAACTGCTCTTTCTCCAACTCAGCTATGCATACTCGGTACGCTTCTGTTTCTGCCCTTTCTTTTGCCGTCTGCTCGCGGAATGCATGGAAGTCCCGCTTGAGGATTTCAAGTGCAGTGGCGGGGTCGGAATGGTTAATGGGGGCTAGGCTGCTGGTTTGGGGAAGGGATGTGTCGCCGGATTGAGGTTCTACTTGAGTGCCAGGGTCCACGGGGTCATCAATAATCACCATGGTGCTGAGTTCCGAGGCAAGTGGGAGTTCCACAAGATAGGGGCCCTCATTCTAGCGCCAATTGTTTCTACCTGTTACGTCCCGAGGCGGGAAGTGGTCGCGGGGAGGAACGAAGTAGAATTCTTGAGGGGCTTCCACTCGGTACCTGCACAAATGACAGCGTCACCGGGTCGGGACTGGGGTGGCCCAGTCTTGGACTCTCCGATGCTTAAGTGAGCTATGAGCACTTGTACGGGTAGAGGAATGAAAGTAGGAGAGAATATATATGTGAGTATGTGAGAGAGTATATATGTGTGTACCTTGAGCTTGTTTTATAGGCTAAGCTTGTGTACCTTGAGCTTGTTTCCAATGTGGGACTCTTTGCCCTCCTTTGGAGTGTCTCCTCTTTTGGGGGTATTTTGCCGCTAGAGTGACTTTGGCAAGCGGTTTGTTACCGGCCCTTCCTTCCTTGGATGTCTGTGAAGGGCCCACCAAGGCTATCTCGACCGGGTAATTGTACCGTATTCTCGGCTTAGCCAAGTATTTTGGCTATGTACTAAAATTAATATACTACCGCAATAATTTATGTGTGATGCTATTAACACACTCATTTTTGCTATTAACACACCCTATATATAGTGACAACCAATCATCAATTAAATTCAAGTGATAAGTTTGTAAATAAAATAAAAATGTGTGGATAGGAAAATAGATGGGGTGTGTTAGTAGAAAAAATGGGTGTATTAATAGCAATACATTTTAATCTATTACCCCGCTGTTTCACGGAACTATTTCTGTCATTTTCTCTTCTGCTTTGTATACGTACAAATCAAAACAATTGAAACATTTATATTTTTGGTAGAAATGTATAACACAAGACTATATGTTTTATTATATAAATGTTATTTTTGTGATAGCTCTTATACATATGTGAAATATGTATAATGTGAACAGTGATTTTTTTAAAAAAAAAATTGTTATAAAACATGTAATTTAGATTTTTCTAGATAGACTCTCTCTCTCAGCAAAGATTTTTTTGCCCTCTATTTCTGACTTTTCTTCTGCCTCTTAAATCTTCCGGATCGATCTTCCCTCTTCAAACATCCTTTATTTTTATTTTGCATGTCTCTCTGTCTTTGCATCTCAGAGAATATCGCCGCTTTGTTTCATCTTTTTCACTATTGTTCCGTTTTGTGCCTACTCTTCTGTTGATGGGTTATGTAATTCCGTATTTACCCTTTGTTTCAACTCTATGTATAATTTTTTTTTTCACCGTTTCTCGCGCTCTCTCTCTCTCTCGCGCCCAATATTACTCCATCTTTCTCACACTCTCTAGACTTTCTCGAAATAGCTCCAACGTTTCTCACAAAGAAGAAGAGTCTAGAGATCTTAATATATTACAACGATAATTTATTATCCCATTATTTCACAGAACTATTTATGTCATCTTCTCTTCTGCTTTGTATACAAACAAATCAAAATAATTGGAGCATTTATATTTTAGGTAGAACACAAGATTAGATATTTTGTTGTATAAAAGTTGTTGTGGAGTATGCATAATGTGGATACTAAACCGCACCAAGGCGCGGGTATACTGACCATTTTACCCCTGTTATTTTAAAGAAACCACAATATTATCATTAACGCTAGATATATAACCAGTATAACAACTAGATATAGTTTGCATGTATAACATTCTATGAAATACATATCATAAACATTTCTATCAATCAATTAACTCATTGACCAGTTTCATAACGTTGTTTTTGGATAAAGTAATTTTAATGTCCATAGAAATTTCATAATCATGGGAATTACAATTCCATAAATTTAAATCCTATTAATTGAGAATTTCATGATGTATAGTTATAAAATGACAAGAATCTGTATTCAGATTAACCTTAGTTAAGGGAATTGACAAATAACGCTTATTTTGTGAGGAATTCAAGTCAGGAATTTAAGCTCCCAAATTCCACAAATATTATCCTGTGAAAATTGCTAATTCCACATGATAAGTATCCAAACGAGGGAAACCATCCTAAGAAATTAGGAATTCCTTATTTTTGATTAAATTTTCAGGAATTCACCCGCATCCAAACACATCGTAAATGTATACCGCGCCAAGGCGCGGGTATAATTCTAGTCATAAAACTCAATGATGTTTTGGTGTTTTTGGACTGTGCTCAATTTTTCTGTTTTTTTTTTTCTGAATTATGTGAAATATGATATCATGATCGGAATACATAGCGGTACAGAGTTTGGTGTTTTTGACTTTTTTCGATCATACGCACCAAGTGTGTCTGCTTCTGAAAAATGTGACAGTTCAACAGCTAGTAGATTAAATGACACGACACTCTTTGTGTGATTTTCGATTGAAGATGAGAGAAAGGATAAAGCATAAGATAAAATTTAGGACTTATAGGTCCGTCTTACATGACAGAGAACTCTACGAACAATTTCACTCGTTCGGCAAAGGTAATTATTGATTTGTCATTTAAATTGGTACTGCTTATTCACTGTTCATCTAAAATTAGTAGTTGCACTATTTTAGTCAATGCGCTGATTGAAGTTAATACGCCAATCACGACTCACTAACAATCCACATGTCAATGAAAACACAATGGGACCAGGACCAAACTGTTACAGGCCAAAGTTTACAAGGGGACGATGAAATTTTGCAATCCTTTTCTTGATTAATACATACGCGGGGATTACCGATTAGCTAACTACATTATTGCAACATAACTACAGAATATTTTCCAATGATTGCACTCTTAGAGAGAAGCTACATTACTAGTATTACACCTTATTTTTCACTTCCAACCACATAACACACCAAAAAAAAAGTCTTCTAAGCTCTGATATACAAGGGAAAAGTGGATGCTCAAATGTGATATCTAAGTTCAACCCAAATGGATCATGCAGCAGAGGCATGGACTGTGTCAGATCGCCCTCCTGTCATTTTCTCCGCCTTCTCTCCGCGCTCCCCTGAAAATTACGCAGATAACAGAGCAAAATTATAGATGTTCTTCAATCTTCAGAGCAATTAAAATTTAAATGGCCACCTAAACTATAAGTTAGACCATCATAGGTGAAAAACCTTACCAGTGCGAACTCTAATTACATCTGCAACCGGCACCACTGCACAAGATATTGAACCTTTCAGAAGTTTGACAAAAGATTATAGCCACCAAGATGTTTAATAGAGATTCAGGAAAAAATGACATGTTCCATGAGTTGTAGGTATTAGAAATGAGAAGCACTGCAGCTATAAAATATGGATTTTGAACTGATCAGCCTTCTGTAAAATTGTTACTTTCGCTACCAGCCTGACTTTTAAGTTTTAACGAAAACTACTGTTCAAATTTTAGACAGGTATAGTATCTGAAATAAAAGGATTATATAATGTAATCTATTACACCTGATTTAGAGTTATGGACAAACTTTCAACAATTTTTTTTTAAGAAAAAAATAATCATTAAAATCCCTCAACACACCCCACCCATACCTAGGTCAGTGAGATTGGAGCACATGACCACTACGGCGTCAGTTAGGCTAGCTAACCAACAACCACGGCATTCCGACAGATTTTTAACAAATCTATCAATGACAAGTGTATACAGACGGACATGCCTCAACAAATAGCATATTGGATAGCACAACTCTTTTTGAAAAGAAGGCCATCTGTATAAGTTACATAATTATTTTTCATGTTCAGAGTATAACATTTCCAACAGAAAACAAACAATTGTAAGCATGACAAACCAAGTCCTGATCATGTTAAACTAACAGTTACCAAACCACATCCATATAACTCTTCCTTGACCTGGTAAGGGGTTTACTATCTCAGATTGGAGATTGGTTGTGTTGAGTTTACAACTAATAAAGAAGTTTTGAGACTTACAGAAGATCTTGCCATCACCAATTTCTCCGGTCCTTGCCTCCTCAATAATCTTGCTAACTACTGCTTCAACCTAAAAATAATATCATGAAGGGTTCCGTCACTGATGTCAATGAACTTAGCTTCAAGATGATCTCATTTTTATGATTAAAATATATTCAGACTATACTTACCTGGTCTTTGCTCACTACAATCTCCATTTTAACTTTAGCGACATAATTGTCTTCAGCAAATTCAGATCCTTACAATAAAATAGAAGAAGATTATGAAATGACAATAAGAAACAAAAAGTTGGAGAACAAATAAGGACCAACAGATATTATGGGAAGGGGGAATATAGGTCTGATACTTCTCATTGAAATGAAGATAAAAATATATCCATGCTAAGACAAAAACATACCACCCTGTCTCTCTTTCGAACCGCCTTGAGCACCAAAGCCCCGAACATCAGATATGGTAACACCGCGGATACCGATTTTAAGCAGGGCCTTTGTGTTTCACCAAAAAGAGTAAAAATATTAGTGCTTATACTACATCATTGCTATATAGATAACAGTAATACAGATCAATAACCAGAGAAACATGCATGCTGCGAGGTATTGCCTAAAGCCATCAGAGAGAGCTAGTTGGGATGTTCACCGTGACAAGATTATAGGTAAACTGTGGGACTAGAGAACCATATATCATAGCCGTAAGTTCCTTTCAAAAAATTCATCTGACATCATTCTAAAGCAAAGGCCTAATTCTTTCATATTTCTCAATCATATTAGTTCTATATTTCAATTGTTCACCAAATAAGATGTTGCACGACAGACAGCCAATTAGCATGGCAGAGATAAACTGAAGAGAATAATAGTGGCATCAACATGATGAGAATAGCATGGACATTACTAGAAGAGCAGCGGTGGTGCCTTGACATGCACAACTCTGAAGTGACAGTGGGGTTGATATATAATCGTTGGTAGAAGGTTCGGGCTACCAAATTGTTGTGGAGCATGTTATGCGATTATACCCTGTAGACAATTAATTGAAGGGTATTGTTTTGGTCTGAAATGAAGGCTTATGATGTTACTATCACACCAATGTATCTGAGCAAAATCTGCATAGCTCTAATACCAAAAGTTTAACAACCTCCACTATTAATGGTTTTTGAATTCATAAGACATTGAGTATGTATTCAAAACATGCAAGTAGATAGGAACAGCATAGTGCTTGAGATTTCACATAGTTATATGATCAATGCAATGCCAATAGTGCACTTACTTACCGTAGAAACCTGCGGAACTCTCCAAGGCCTATCTCGTCCCACAAAATTGCAAAAGAAATCAGATACAGTCAAACCCAATAAGCTCATAAAAACCGACATGCAGGACCTATAAATGAATCAAAACGAAAACATATGAATGGAATAACGAAATAAAGAGTAGTTTCTGCACCTTAGAATTGCTTCCACCTTGTAAAACTTGGAGTCCGGGAAATAATCTACGAGCAAACAACACAAACTCAAAATCAGAGATACCCAAATGGTATTCTGAACCAAATCAGAGAAAACATTCAAAACCCAAGAATTAGTTTTGGTAAAGAGTAAAAGAGAAATGGGAAAACACGAACCAGGGGAAGCCTGGGCTCTTATGACGGGAACAAGTGACGCATTTCTGGCCTGTTTTAGATTCACATTACGGTGATTGAACCCAGAATTTCTGAGGCTCGGACGGAGCGAGCTCGAATTGAAAATAGGAAGCTCCTTCAGGTGAGAATTGAAGGTGCAAATCGTGCCTGGTTTCATCATTGTGGCCATGTTTCACAGTAGAGCTAGGTTCAATTTTCAAGGTTTCAAACGACGCGTGGGAAGGTTTAGTCTTTTATGCTCTGCCCTTATGTGTGCTCCAATTATGGGCCCAAAACAAAAGTAGCCCAAATTTCCTACTACTAAACCTCTCGTCGAATTCAGTTAAGTCAACTCCTGAATTTTAGAAATGGCTGAAGGGGAAGCTGGTAAGGAAGAAGAATATGTGTACAGAATCAGCAGAGGTGAGGAGTGGCAAGAGTTGCAGAGCTCGGGGTCCACTTTTGGTGGAGAGCTTGACAAGAATTCTGGCTTCATTCATCTCAGCAAACTCAATCAGGTCTATCTTTACCATCTCGATCTCTTATAATAATTCTCACCTCAGGAGTAGAGGGTTTCTCAGATTAGGGACTTTGGGAAATCATACATAAGAACCTTATAGGTGCAAATGCAATAGCTCATATGTTCTGGGTGGGTTTTGATGGGGCTGTCATTTCAGGTACAATCAACCTTGCAGAATTTTTTTCTCAACACCAAGGTGGATCTTTACCTGCTACAAATTGATGCTAAAAAGGTACGTTATTGTGTATTATGTATTTGCTTTTAACTTTGTGTTGTAAGAGTTGGGAAATGAATTACGACTACAATTCTAGGAGTGTATTGATTTAGTGTATTTGGGTGTTAATTAGTAAAGGAAACTATAATACCATTTTAGTGTATATTTCATTCTAGTTTACCATGGATCAGAATTCATAGAACAGATAATTTTATAGCGGGTTCACATTTTAACAGAATTACACACCAAATAACAGCGAAGTTGAGTTCTTTCCTTGAAACTTGATATCGTAACTTTAGCTAGTTTCTCCATGAGATTTCGCTTGTGGTTTATTTGTGGAACTACATTTGTGACAGTCCCATGCTTGCACCTACCCTGGTTACCTGTAAACTGAGGAGTCGTGGAATTAAGTTTTGTAAAAGGCCGAAAGCATGTATAGAGAATAAATATGCCCGAGGTGCAGATTGGAACGTGCTTGAATGTTAAGAAGTCAAGTATCCCTTATTAATTGAGTGAGAAGAACCAAAGTCAGATACCAACTTCTTTTTAGTTGAGGGGAGCCTTATATGGTTACAAGTTACAGAATACATTCTTTATATTTTGGTTCACCATGATGAACATACAATTTTCCCCTGAAACATTTCAAAAAGAAATAGAATGAGGACCAGAACTTTGCAGATAACAATCACGGTCATGAGAAGTTGTTATGAGTTAGGCAGAAAATTTCTAAATTTGCTTTCCTTTTTCATGTGTCTCGTTGAATGATCTTACAGTCTGAGTCCCATTCAGCAGCCTCTTGCATAATCAATTAAAGAGCCAAGATGAATGTTAAAATGGCTTTCACTGGTAGTTGTTGTGACTCCATTTTATGCTAGCCTCACAAGAAACTCCCCAAGTTGAGACTGGTAACCTATATTGACGGAAAATTATGGCTGTCCAACCTCCGATCAGTATTTTAAAACTCGCCAGGCAGTAGGGTGGGGAGGGGCCTAGGTAGATTTTTATTTTATTTTAATTTGTATTATGCAACAAATAAATAAGTGCATGTTTAACACTAAAAGAAAAACTATATTGTATTGGGAAAGATAACATGCAAAATGGAAGGACATATAAACTACTATAATCGATTGAAAAGATAGAAAAAAAAAGGTTCTGAAGTATATAATGACTACTTATAAAGTTTTAAGTAATTTTATGAACATTTATGTAACCCCAGCCAGTCCCATTTCCCTGGCTCGCTGAGTCCGCCTAGGCAGTAGGCGCCACTCAAGGGAATTTTATGACACTACCTCCCCTTATTTCTTCCCATTATCTCCTTTCGAACACCCATACGTCTCTCTCACTTTGATCACACTTGCAGTATTGTTTTCATTTTCACCCTCTTTCTATTCATGTGTAATCTCAAGAACATTAATTCTATCCTGATTTATTGTTGCAGCTGGGCAAAGGATTAGTCTATGAAGTTGTTGATGGTTCCGATAGCTTCCCTCATTTCTACGGTCCATCTCAAAGCTTCAGTCCTCTCTATCTAGATGTTGTTACAAAAGTAGAGAAGTTGTGTCTGTCAGGTGACAGATTTATATGTAGTATGTTGGAATAAGCTGCTTGAGCTTTATTCCCACACAAAAAAAAAAAAAAAAAAAAAAAAAAAACCTGCTTGAGCTTTTATGTGGTGTTCTTTCATTTCTGCTTTGAATTGTCATTATCCCAGCTGCTGCAAGTCCTATGTAATACCATACTACCAATAAATTTTGACCGAAAAAAGGTATTAACTGTTGAAGGCTTATGTCCTGCTAATGATACAAAATGAATTGACAGGTTTTTCTGTAACCACAATTGTGCGCTCCAATCTTTTGGTTCTATCGCATTGTGAGAAAGTGTTGATGGCTTTTAGGAGCAAAAAGTTTAACAGGAGAGGTTTACTTTCCAGGATTTGAGAGTCCCTTCATAGCATGTTCTGCCCAAGGAGGTCAACCATACAATTACAATTCTGATATTACATGCGAACAACATGGTTATATGTGTGTAATAATAATGGATCGAAGTTCATAAGCTGCAAACAAAAAAAGGTTCTATTGTTGAAGGAATTTACATTCCTATCCTTAATGATGTGTCTTGACCGAATCTTCACCTTATTAGACTAGAATATCGGTTAGATATCAAACCCTGATTTACAGGGATTCTCTATGTAATGCTTATATAAAGGTCATGATATCAATGAGATGAGTAGACTTTTATTCTTGTATTCACATACTCTTCAACACGTTATCAGACTTGGTGCCCTAACCAAAAGATAATAGGCCAACCATCCCGAAAAAACCCTAAAACCTTCGAAAACCCAAACTTTTTCCCAAAACTCTAATCTACCCGTTTCGTTTTTCCCGATTTCCGGCCGGATTTTCTTCTGTTCACGGCCGAAATTACATAACCAAAGAAAACCCTCAACGTCCCCGTTCCAACCCCACCAGTCTCACCACAAGAACCGGCTGGAAAGTTCCTGAACCAGCCAACGGAATTTTCCTGAACCGACCACCAGTTCACCGCCTTCCCGTGCTTCGATTGATCTTATTTTTGGACAGCAGCTTCCTCTTCCAGTGATGCTCATGCTGTAAAAATTTCAGCTCCAAACTCAAAGCAAAAGTAGGTGAGAAGTTGTTTCTCCTCTCGGCAGCCTCTAGAAACTAAAGATTTCAAGATTGCTCGTCTTCCAAGAAAAACCAGAAAGATTCCTAACCCTCGATCGAAGCCTGCAATCGATTCAAACTCATCAGAGGTAAATTTTTAGTTAAGGTTATTGCTTTCCGAATTTCAATTCATAATTTGGGCTTAGTAGCCTTTCTATCTATCCCTTATGTATGACGGGATTGAGTTTTGGGGGGAATAGGTTTTGGGAGTTTTGTTGGGGCTTCCATCCTCTATTAAACTTTGTGACTGCGACATATGCGTCACCATATATTTGAGACTGCGATTATGCGTCGTTGCGATAACTGTGAGCATCGCCTACAAGGGAAGAATCAATTGTGACTGTGATTACATGTCCCCTGTTTTTATTTGCCTCGATTTTATGACCACATAATTGGTTCACTAATTCCAATCCCCTTGTCTTTTGTAGATGACTGTGCCTCCAAGAACTGTGAGACGACTTGAAGCTCCACTTTGATTACGTACATGATGTATAGTTTCCAGCGTTGTCAGCAGGATGACAAACCATCCGCCAACTTCTATTGCATTCAACTCAGCTCAATGGTCTTCCTTGCTTTCATTGCAGCTCTAATGCCCATATGCACGGAGATTGTCATGCTAGTGAGGATGCTAGAGATATCTACAGAAGACACAAGCAGTACTTGGCTCAAGAAGCTAACTTTGCTGGGGAAGATGACATTGGTGCTCAGCCTTCCACTAATCTCACCATAGCAGATTTTGAAGCTAAGAAGCAAGCCGGTCCTGCACACACGGATTTTGATTAAACTCTTTTTGACACAACCCACCCTGAATTTCACCCTGAAACCCGGAGTAAGTCGTGCGGGGACCACCTCCAAGGAAAGTTTACCGAAAAATTCGACATAACCTCCCTTGAAAATGGACAACCCTTCCTAATAAAACCTGCAAACACTTCTGAAAATTTAAATCCATCCATAAACTCCTGGAGCCTTCGTGCTCCCCAAATCACAACATCTCCCAATTTAAATACTAACTTAAACAAGAAAATCTCATAGCCAACAGCCACAGTTTAGAGCAACTCTATTTGAAAGGAAATGAACTAGAAATATAAAGATGAGCGGAAGCTACACTATTGATTATGCCTCTTCTCCATATATGTCCGACCACAACTATGCAATCCTGCAAACTGGGCATTTTTAAAATGAAGAGCCCAGGGGAAAACATTTGAAAACGAAACGTTAGAGTGAGTGGACAAAAATAAATTAACGAATAAAATATTTATGTTTCCCCAAATCAATTTCCAAGGAAAATCGAATGCATGCTGCAAGCGATAAATCTTTTATCTCATAAATGTCGAGCCTCTCAGGCTCTATAATATATGTATGTATTTACACACGTCCATACTCCCTATATAAATTCATGAGTCTATATAGGGCTACTACGCTAGCGTCCAACGCTCACGTCACGCCTTAATGCGGTGCTATACTACGCCATCAAGGTGGACAGACGGGTGTATAAATATGTGCCCATACCCCCTATATGAATTAAACACTCATATAGGGCTACTACGCTCGCGTCCAACGCTCACGTCACACCATAATGCGGCTATATGCTACGCCATTAAGGTGGACAGACACATAGGGCTAGCTAGCATTTTCTATACATACTCTCTCATAAATACATATTTATATCCACCGAAAATCCCATTTTCGGTATCTCTCCAAGAGAAATAAAAGCGTCAAAATTAATTGACGTCAAAACTCCAACAAAAAGGAAATGTTCAATCATGAACCATAGCATGCATATTATTTCAAATAAAAGTCCACTCACAGTATTAGGCCTAAGCCTTGCAATGCTCGGCATACTCCTCGAGCGCTGCCTCCACTATTCACAATCTCGAGTCAATCCCACGTCTGATAATAAACAGCAGAATAAATCGGTCAAACCAGATTCTGAAATATTCATTGATTCGTCTTCTTCTTAAATTGACTAAGTATCCTAGGTTGACCAGGATTGACCGACATATATTAAATAATCAATTCCGACTAAACTTCGCAACTATAACTTATTCGGAATGAACCTTAACCTGGAAACAAAGTCACCATCAATTTCCATGCCTTAACACATTAACCAAAATACTTCCAAAATTAATTTATGATCCCCTACGATCAAACAAAAACAAGAATTTCCTTCATTTCCTCTCTACACAACTTCACCCTAAAAATTACTAAGGGCACCCAAAAAGGGTTTCCATAAATAGGAAGTTTTCAAAAAGGGAAAGTTTCCCCAAAATAGGAACTTTCCTCACTTAGAAAGATTTCCGATTATAAACCGACAAACTTTCTTATTTATGAAACAACGCAAAACAAAAAGGAAAACTTTGATAACTACCTCAACTGCTCTTGTCGGACTAACTGCCTTCGCCGGATTCCGACGACTTGCCGGAATATTCTGCAGGATTTCGGCCACTTGCCGAAATTTCGCCATGACCTCCCTATATCCTTCAATATACCGAGTTCTCGACATACAAACACAAAATAACCAAAAGCAGTCATTAACCATCTCCAAACCACAAAAGAACAACATAGCAGCACCCAAAAATCGATACTTACCTCCACTATGCCCAAATGAAAATCAAGTGGCTCCTCCCTGTTAAAACTCATCTTACAGGTCCTCCAGCTACTTCCAAATCAAGAACTAGCATCCCAGAAGCCATGACATGAAGCTCACTGGCCTAGGAATCACTGCCTCAATCGCCACCTCCACCAAAGCATTTCCACACAGCTTCAGGTCCCCCCTCCAGCCTTTGCTCCGCCTCTCTTCGGGTTAGGGTAACCCTAGGAAAGGGAAGGAGACCGCCGAGCCTCCCGGGAACGCAGTCGCCAGAGGTACGCCGGAAAACCCAGAAAAACAGAAGAAAAGGGCTTTGCAGTTTAGAACTCGATTCGGGATGAAACAAACCCAGAAAAGAAGAGGAGAGGAAGGAGAATAAGAATCTGACCTTGGTTTGTTGATTCGTTGCCGGAACTCACCGGAATTTGGGAAGAACAGCCGTTGTCCTCCTCTTCCGATCTCCGCCGAGAATGGCTGCCTCCCGGATTTGAGAGTTGAGCTAGGTTAGGAAGGAGGAGAGGACCACTTGGTGGCAGTCTTGTCGCCAAGGGGTGGCCGGACGGCACTGCTCCGGTGAGGGACGACGACGGACACAGAGAGAGTCGGGGAGAGGAGAGAGATTCGGTTGGGCTCGGTCAAACCCGACTTGGGCATTTTGACTGGGTCTGACCAGTCTTCCTCTATTTAACAACAGAAATGGACAACAGGTGATCGATGAATAAAGATCAGCGACCCAGATTTTTATAAATCGTAGAAAATAGTTTGAAGCTCCCAAAAATAATCCGATGATAATGGAGAACTCGTACCATCGCGCATTACACCCTCGGAACCTTAATAGAAGAATTTAACATTTCCAGAAAAACTCGCAAATAAACTCCAGTGTTAACTTACTAAGTTACCGAGCACTGTTAAATTCTCCAGTAACTCGTGAAATACCTAGTAAATAGGTAAAATTTGGGTCCGGGATGTTACAATCTCCCCTCCTTATAAAAATTTCGTCCTCGAAATTTACATACCTGACATTCGAAGAGATAGGGATACTGCTACCTCATTTGCTCCTCTGATTCCCAAGTAGCTTCTTCTACTTGGTGACACCTCCACAGAATTTAACAAGAGGAAAAGATTTGCTTCTAACCAGTAGCTCCCTCTGGTCTAAAAACTGAACCGGATCCTCATCAAAGGTCAAATCTTTCTACAAAATAATCGGCTGCTCTTGCAACCCATGAGAGGAATCGGCAATAAACTTGCGAAGCATGGATACATGAAACACAATATGTATCCTGGATAACTCTGGAGGCAAAACTAACTGAAACGCAAGAGAGCCAACTTGATCTAAAAACCCATAAGGATCAATAAATCTTGGACCAAGCTTTGCACGTTACTAAAACGTACCACCCCTTTCCAATGAGACAATTTCGAAAACACTCAAAATACTCACTTGAAACTCATGGTCCTTCCTGAAAACATCTTTAAAACTCTACTAGCTAATAAGAGCTGCTTTGAGTCCAACTCTGACTCCTTTAACCTTTTCATCCGAATCCTGAATTATTTTAAATCTTCTCGAAGACTCTAAGTCCTTCGTTGAACTACCACTAACGTTAACACGTAAGTGAGTTCAGTGATACCTATTCCAGAGTACGAGTACCCGTAGGTATGCACACTCTTTCCTGAGCAATGGAAATAGCTAACCCAAATAAAACGCATAAATTTGCTATCACCATCGGGCTCAAATCTCCTAACGTCACGCAACAACCTCGATAGCACGCTGCTCACAACTCGACAATGAAGCCCACTTGCTAGGAAACTAAAGTTCACGCATTCCCACATGCTCATAGGGGTCAAAATTAAGACCCGCTAATCGAACAGATTTAAGGATGCACACACTGCAGAACTGCCACAATCATGTCTAATACCGAGGCACTTTGCGGAGTCAAAGCTCTCGCAAGTCCACAAGATAACCTCGCTCTGCCAAAGTGACCAGTCCACCAATAAATAATAACCTCGATTCTCGAAATGACATTATGAAGAGATCAATACTACATCACTGAGGTCTCTCCGCCGAAACTATAACATTACCATTTTGTGCACCACAAACTAGCAACTTATGGGAATTCCAACTCTTTCTTGATTCTGCTATCTCTGCTAAACTCCTTACCACAACCCATAAGATAATCTGAAGCATGACTATCATGTGGAATCTAGATATTCCTCCTTGCTCGCCATAAGCAAAACTGACTAATAATGCCCACGAAAAATTGGCACAGTAAATTCATGATGCCAAACTTGACGTTGAAATCCACAAAAATAGAGCCCCTTCTTTAAGCATTGACAAAATTTACATCTCCAGCCATGTTACTTATTTGGGTGCAAACGCGACCCCAAGAGCAATAATTTAAAGCACATGGCTCACTCTAGCCGTTCCATAAAAATGATTCTAAAAGCCAAAACCTTAGGACCCGACAAACACACTTTTTAACGATTAATCTGATAGCAGAAGACGATCTGAAAAACAAATATGCTTAAGACTCCTACACATCCCAGGGCCATGACTTCCCACCAAAAAGATTCTTCGAAAACCGAGCTTGCAATAACAAGCGACTAACAAAAGCAAAGACAAATTTTTATACAATACCTCCCAAATCATACTTGGATCAATGAGTGGTCCCACCACAATACGATCCCGAGAAGAGACGCTGATCAACCTATCAAAAACTACTACTCTCAATATTAAAACTCTTAATAAACCTTGATTCTAGACGCTTCTTGAGTCAACAGGGGAAAACCCTCCTCCATAAGGCTACAACATGAAATATACCTACAACGACACAAACCATCGAAATCAACATCACCATGCAACTCTTAAACTACCACATAGGATTTACAGCATCAAGACTCATTGCTTAAATGAACTCTAGCTCACTTGGGATCACCACTGGATTTATTCCGAATCCATGACTACGACACAACTACCAATTTATCATTTACCTCGAAACTTCGACAAAATAACTAGAATCTCTACCCTTCAAATCGAAGCGTTGAAATCGCATTCCATGATTTCAAGCTCTGAGGATGCTACCCAAAAACTAAAGTAGGAATAATTTAAATATTCCCACACACACCACAACCAAAACATTGCTCCATTTCACTGAATTAGAAATAAGGGGATGACGGATCCTCCCATTGTTGTGTCGTAGTTAGTCACCCATTGCGAATGAAATGATGTCAAAAACCAGCTTCGATCAAAAATTTAAGACTTACATCAACCACCCGGAACGACACTGCTTAAAAAAATTACTTTGGACACCCACACACTCTTTTTGCTCTATGATCCAGTGGGTTTTATTCCACTGCTACCACTTCCACCAACTCCACACAACTATTATAGATTACACATGACAACACGTAATAAATTCACTAAGTGTTGTCGTAAAGCTAGAGTGACCACAACCATCCCGTTCTCACTCCACCATTACTTTTCAATTCCATTTAAATTCATCTTCCAAACACTCAACAAATCTGGAAACCAAACTTCAACACCTGGAATTCCGAAAGAATCCATACTGGCTCCACGATTAAAATAATATAACTGACATCTCACTCCACGATTCCAAACTTGCTTGAAACTCAACATTTAGTGCCATCAATAAAATTTAAAAAAAAAAATTCCCCGACTGTGGCACAATAAGAAGTTGTCACAACGCACTGACAAATGACTTTTGTAAAACCAACAATCCAAGTCATTCTACTTAGTGCTTTAACAAACTTCAACTAACCCACAATAGAGACCAAAATCATCAGAAATCTTACTAATCATCGACTATTATTATCCGTCATTTCCAAAAGATATTACCACCACTATCTTAATAAATTGCTCAAAAGATAAAAACTTATCCATAATTAAAGTTGTAGGAACCAGAATACGTGCTGACATAACCAGCATTATTCCAAAATGTTCCCAACTGCTTTCTACTGCGGATAAACATAGTCGGTAAATTGGCCTTCAATCATGACTTATCTAATTTGACATTTAACTTTTTATGCAATAACTTCCTGCAACCCAACACTAGTCACAGATCCCATGTGACTAACTCGCTCAGGATTAGGGTCCTCAACAACTTGTAAAGGTACCCTTTGGAATTACTATGGGTACCTCCCACATCACTTCAATCAACTTTTACCTCAGAAGAATACACCACTATTTCAAACTTTCCTTCCAACTCTTTTATCCCAAAAATCACGTAATTTGATACCACGATTTTTTCATCGGACTACTACAACTTCACACTTGCCCACTATAAATAGTAAACTCCAAGGCTTGAATTAAACTTTTCACCTTCTAAAAATTCGCACGAGATGCTCACCTTAGCATCTTAATCATAACCCAAGCAATAATTTGGACAAAATGAAAAGAATGCTGCCACGCATATGAGTTCTCAACTGGAGTTCCCAACTCACAATTGAACTCTAACAATTTATGATATCAACTCAAAAACATTTGGAAAAGGCATAATCCAAACACCTCTTTCCTTAATCAAAGCATGATGATCATTTAAGCGGTCGGCGTACGGAGGCATAGTCTTAGAGATGAAAACATTTATGGCACACTACTGTCCATAAATAAAATAAGAACAACTACATCACTCACTCAATCAACACATAGTGTCTAAAGCATATAATGCTAATAGATCCGCCGCGGTCGGACCATCACTCTATAGACACTAAGTGTGACCAAGAATATGAGGTAGTACTAAAAGAGAAAGGAATCGAATAACCTAATGCTCTGATACCAACTGACACGACCCACCCCGAATTTCACCCTGAAACCCGGAGTAAGTCGTGCGGGGACCACCTCCAAGGAAAGTTTACCGAAAAATTCGAAATAACCTCCCTTGAAAATGGACAACCCTTCCTAATAAAACCTGCAAACACTTCTGAAAATTTAAATCCATCCATAAACTCCTGGAGCTTTCGTGCTCCCCAAATCACAACATCTCCCAATTTAAATACTAACTTAAACAAGAAAATCTCATAGCCAATAGCCACAGTTCAGAGCAACTCTATTTGAAAGGAAATGAACTAGAAATATAAAAATGAGCGGAAGCTACACTATTGATTATGCCTCTTCTCCATATACGTCCGACCACAACTATGCAATCCTGCAAACTGGGCATTTTTAAAATGAAGAGCCCAAGGGAAAACATTTGAAAACGAAACGTTAGAGTGAGTGGACAAAAATAAATTAACGAATAAAATATTTATGTTTCCCCAAATCAATTTCCAAGGAAAATCGAATGCATGCTGCAAGCGATAAAACTTTTATCTCATAAATGTCGAGCCTCTCAGGCTCTATAATATATGTATGTATTTACACACTTCTATACTCACTATATAAATTCATGAGTCTATATAGGGCTACTACGCTCGCGTCCAACGCTCACGTCACGCCTTAATGCGGTGCTACACTACGCCATCAAGGTGGACAGACGGGTGTATAAATATGTGCCCATACCCCCTATATGAATTAAACACTCATATAGGGCTACTACGCTCGCGTCCAACGCTCACGTCACACCATAATGCGGCTATATGCTACGCCATTAAGGTGGACAGACACATAGGGCTAGCTAGATTCTCTAAAATAGGGAAAGAGATGAAAGAGAAGCTTTGCTTCCCTATATTTACAGATTCTCTACAAATATTTAGGGAAAGAATAATTGAATGTTGCACACTCTTCAAGGCTCAAAGAGAAGAAATAAAACATAATTTATTCTAAAAAATAAACTTTGAAATTTTTATACTTATTATTATATTGTAATAAATGAGGATTGTTGTTGTAATAAATATTTGAATCTTTAAAATAGGGAAACTGTTGGATTTGGTATACAAAATTTTTAGAGATTTTGAGTTTTGCTTCCCTATTAAGTAGAAAATATAAGGAAGTTATTGGACTTGCTCTAATTAACTTGGTTGCTGATAAATTGGCCAAGTTGGTTCTTAATCTAGGTCACTCTTATCGGTGGTATAGTTTTGTTCTTGTCGAACTTGAAGGCTCGCCTCTCTGTGTAACCACTAGTTCCTAAGCAATAAAATTTTCGTCTTTGAATAATAATAAAAAAACAACAATACTCATATTTTCGAGATTTTTAGACCAAACCTTTCCTATGACAATAAGGTTAGAATGAAAAATTAAGAAAACTATTAGCAAGCAATACTAAATTACATCTTATGGATTTAGGGTTTTACGTCTTTTCGTCTTATGGATGGCTCTCCGCCTCTCTCTTTAAACCCTACCAAAACCTAATCGACTCCATGGATTGGGACCCTATCAATGACACACACAACGTCCACACCAAGCAAGATTTCTTGTTCTCTCGCCTTCATCCTGAAGCAAGCCACCGTCATGTTTGTTTGACGACAATTCTTCTGAGTTTCCTCTTCGCAAGAACCGCACGCCAAAGCCTCCCTTCAATTGGCCTTGAAGATGGGGGTTTTAAAGCTCTCTAGAATGATGTCGATATGCTTTCATGGTGGCTAAAGTGCAATGATATAGGTCGAGCCCGACCGAGAAAAGCGCGCCTAAAGGAACTACCATTTTGGGGCTCCAGAAACCGATGCAGATTAGCTTCGATCTGTGAGGTTATGGAGCAGTGGAAGGCAAGAAAAGTCGGCAAAGAGATCAGATCTGAATTGGCGTGGCAAATTGGAGCGATTGATTCAAGTTTTGTGTCAGTTTTTTCGATGACAGGGCTTCTGGCATTCATGCCTGCTAAGGCTTTGATGACTGGAAAAGACGCTCTTGAAGGGGCGTCAATGGTGGTTGCTGGAACTGGGACTTCGTCCGGAGAACGGTCATTCAAGGGTAGGGTGCCTAGATCGGTCATACGGCTAAATCCAACTATTTGGACTATGTCTCCCAGTGAATCTTGGTGGTCCAAAACAATTGGGACCTTATGGACGTGGGCTAGGTTGTGGCCAAATTTGATGAGCTCTATGGTCTTTGGGTTTCGTATCTAGGATCCAGGTGACACTATGTTTTGGTTTGATTCTGGAAGTACTATTTCATTTCAAGTAGTACTGAAAGATGATTTGACACCATCACAAAAATCCAAGATTACTAATTATATATAGAATGATGATTGTGCTCTTCTTTAGCACTCCTCCAAGCCCTGATTCAAAGGTCAACATTGGGAAAATTACCTACATCTAAATAGTGACATGTTGCTTATATAGAGTATCGCAATTAAGCATTTTAGCTCTAGCAACATGTTTGCTTGGTATATTTTTGTGTCTAATTTTTTGTACTCTACTAGGATCACAATAAGTGAGCTATTTATCTAATGTAATGTACTATATCACCCTTAGGGGTTACTGTATGTTGTCATTCTAGCTTTTAATTATAAATGAAACTTCATTTTCTCAAAAAAAAAAAAAAAACAATAACGTTGGAATTAAATAACAAGGGTTGAGGCGCAATGATTATTTTATATTCTTTTATCAAATTAAGCTGGTTAAAAATGGTCAACACCCTTTTGCAATTTATATTTTTTCCCCCACATGTTTTTGCATTGAGCTTTGCATCCTAGCATAGAACACATTATAATATATGAAGCATCGGGTATTATAAACAGCAGATCCAAGAGAAGAAGACTATCATTTGGAAGTTTGAGCAGCACAGCCATAAAGAACACAAGCATTTCATCATCAGAAATGTCTAAGCCAAGGTAACCATACAATTATCTTAATTTCTCAACCTTCTTAGATCAGTATCAATATATTTGTATGCAACACAATCTCAAATGCTTCAACTAGGTTGGAGGGTAAGGTGGCTCTCATCACTGGTGCAGCTGGTGGCATTGGTGAGGAAGCAGCAAGACTTTTTGCAGCGAATGGAGCTTTTGTTGTCGTAGCTGATATTCAAGATGAATTGGGTCTTCAAGTTGTAGCCTCAATAGCTTCAGAAAGAGTCTCTTACTTCCACTGTGACGTGAGAGACGAAAACCAAGTTGAACAAACAGTAAGTTACACATTGGAAAAATACGGCAGCCTAGACGTTTTGTTCAGCAATGCAGGCATTATGGGTCCAATGACCGGCATTTTAGACCTCGACATCCAAGGTTTCGACAATGCAATGATCACAAATGTCCGCGGAGTAGCAGCAACAATCAAGCACGCCGCTCGGGCCATGGTTGCTAGAAAAATCCGTGGATCCATTGTATGCACTTCAAGCGTTGCAGCATCACTTGGAGGTACAGCTCCACATGCTTATACGACATCAAAAACCGCCTTAATCGGGTTGGTGAGATCGGCTTGTAGTGAGCTTGGTTCATATGGGATTCGAGTGAACTGCATTTCCCCATTTGGTGTTGCAACCCCTCTTTCGTGTAACGCTTATAACTTGGCACCGAATGAGGTCGAAGCCAATAGCTCTGCCATTGCCAACTTAAAGGGGACTGTGTTGAAGGCTAGGCATGTGGCAGAGGCAGCTCTGTTTCTTGCTTCGGATGAATCGGGATACGTTAGCGGGCACAACTTGGTAATTGATGGAGGTTTCTCGGTGGTTGATCACAGTTTTTCACCCAACTAACTTAATCTGTGGTCAGTTGTCTGCTCAAGGAACCAACTTTTAATGCATGGTTGGAATTTAATTCTTTTTTGTTTATTTCTCAAAAAAATTAAACAGAATTTCTCTGTTCAGGTCAAACATTGTTAGCAGTAAATCCATGTGCCTTTTCCTTGTAATCTGCAATGTTTATCGATCATGTTTCCTATTGTTCAAGTCTACTTCCCCATTATGCCTCATATTCCCTCTAATTTAATTTTTCTTTATTTACTTTATATTATACTAGCCTTTCTGCACGAACGATGTGCATACGAATGGGCCGGGCTTGCACGTGCGTTTAATTTTTTTACGTTTTTAACATTAGTTAACTATTTCTTTTATCAATGCATGCAATGTTCGTCTTTCTATATTTTGATTCATCACACTACATTATTGTATCATTTGACATGTAATAGTTTTTTTTTATTAACATTCATTTACAGTCAAAAATTTTGATGGCTGTGTACTTATTAAAGTTTTTAATAACAATAGTTATAAGACTGTTTTTGTAAATGAATTTTAAAGAAAGACTAACAAGTCCACATGCTCCGATCAACTCCATCTCAGCCATCCATTTGTCAACCATTGTTGGTTAAACTATAAATTCAGAGTATGAAAAAAATCAATAAGACAGTGAATCTCCAAGTTTTCACTTTAAACAATATGATATTGGTACACTGAGCAACTTACCATGAATTCAGATAATTCACTTGTTGCAGTACCCCTGCTCCAATTATCAGAAGAGGTCTGTGGTAAAAGAAAGCGTTAAATTCATTCAACCAAGTATATAGATCCTAGGAAACAACTCATTATATATATATATATATATATATATATATATATATATTATCACCTCAATATTACGCTTCAACTTCTCAAGATGCTGGTTGTCAAACTGTAAAGAAAAAACATGTAAATATGGAGAGGAGACGTCATAATGCTTATGTATCAAGGTTTGATGTTAAGTATTCTAAGTGAAATTACAATACCTTAACTAAAAAGGAGTATTACTGACAGGACCCACCCCGAATTTCACCCTGAAACCCAAGGTAAATCCTGCGGGGTCCACCTTCAAGGAAAATTTACCGAAAATTCGGCATAACCTTCCTTGAAAATGGACAACCCTTACCTGAAAAATCCAACTTAACACTTCTATAACCAAACCAAACAGCCTCAACACCTGGAGCCTTCCTGCTCCCCAAGATCAACACATCTCCCAATAACAATTACTCAACTCTATTAATCCCACAACAAAGATTAAGGACTATTAATAATTTGCTATTGGACATTCAGAGCATATCTAAAGTTGAACGAAAAACAACGAATAAAGAATATGCGGAAGCAACCTCTGACTATGCCTCGACTCCATATACGCTCGACCTCACCTAGACTGAGCCTGCAATGTGGGCATTTAAAACCAAAGGGCCCAGGGGAAAGTAATTTAAAAACGTTAGAGTGAGTGGACGAAAATAAACATAAGATAAGAAACCGAAATTTAAATACTTTTCCACTTTCCAATATGCCATAAATTCGTTGCATGCAATTGTTAACAAAAATCTTTCATAAAGAAAATCCCAAGAAGACGGACTAGCCCCGCTAGTCGAATTAATGACAAAGATAAATAATGACCTTCATAGAAGAAGGTACCAAAACAAGGGACTAGCCCCGCTAGTCAAATCGATAACTCAAGTAAAATATCCTATATGGCCATATAAATGAGTCTCCCAGACTCTATTGCCTCCCAGGCATAGTACTCCCATACTCCCTGTACCTTCACGTCGAGTTGACGGATAGGGTACAGGGCTTGCGTGATGCCGTCGACAACATCACATCACCCGAAAGCGGAAAGGGCTTGAGTAACCCCACTTAAAACGTGGAAGTTACATCGCCTCGAAAGGCGAAACGAGATACTAGCATGAATAATATCGATCCAACAAGTATGGTATAAATAAAGAAACAATATCCATGTGAGTTTCCCCGAAACTCATAATTAAAGCATAAGTACGATTCCCAACCGTACTCAAAGAATTCAAAGAGCAAAGAAAATAATTAAATTCAATGACGTGTCCCACACGTTAAAATGCTCAATGGAATAAATAACTCATCTCATTAACATGTTTCAAAAATTAGATCATACTCAAATCTTTAAAGAAATCTCAAATCCAGAGATCAAAAGGATATCATAATTCAAATACCAAAACTTACCCAAGCTCAAATCCATAAGTTCATTATAAAAAACATAACCAATCGGTCAATTTCAAATAAATTTCATAACCAATTCAAAAGGTGAAATCATAAATTAAGCTCAGAAAATATAATTGACAACTTATAACATCATGCATGCATATTCCTTTAAAAATAAAGTGTCCACTCACGGATTTAGGCCTAAGCCTGACGAATACCGAATCACTACTCAAGCGAGGTTCCCTTCGTATCCTGGCACAATAAATATGCTTAGGACCAAACTTAAATTCTGGAAAAATTAAACATTTGAAAATAAACACCCAAATCTCTTCTGCTTAACCCACTACTCTAATTAGGGTTAAGCTCACCGGATTTTCACCAAACTCCACCATAACCTTAATTCCTCAAAAACACTTTTCCCCAAATAAAAATCCAATGGCCAATTAATAATCCGCCAAAAATATTTAACTTCAACAATTCTAAAACTTATCCAAAACTCCTCCAAAAATTCTAAAACTTATTCCATTAAACTCCTCATCAAAATCTCTACAAAAAAAATATTTTTCCGGCGGCGGCCGGCAGCCGTTTTCTGGCGACCTCCAATGCTTCTCAAATTTTGACAGAATAATCCTCTCATCAAACCCAACGACTTTCATAACTAACACTTAGTCCAATTCCGAGGCTAACTAGGGCAATCGACTAAAACATCCATAAATCCCTAAAACTTTCAATTATACAAATCACCCTAACGAGATCGAATTAGACCGATTCCTTTGGAGGGATTACTCACCTTGATTAGGGCTACAAAATGAGCCAAGAATCACGGCCTATGGTGGCCGGAGGACGGAGCTCCGGCGAAAAGACTTCCGGCGGTTCTGGCGGCTTTTCTCCTCTTCCGGCGGGTTAGAGGCTCGAGGGCTAGGCCGGGGAGGGAGAGGAGGAGATGGGGGTCCGAACTGGGGTGGAGAGGCGGCCGGTGGCTGGCTGGACGGCGACAGCTGGCGACTGGGGTTTCAACCGAGAGAGAGAGAGCTCGGGGAGCTCAGGGAAAGGAAGAAGAAAAAGAAAGAAAAGAAAGAGAAAGGATTTGGGCTGGGGCTGCTCCCCACCCGGTCCAATAATTATACCCAACAACAATACCCCACTTCAAAATTACCCATTTTTACTACCTCCAAACTTTACCAATAAATTCATAACTTTACCATGCTAACTCCAAATTTAACGCGTAGCATGTCTATGAACTCGTAAAGACGTTCTCTACAACTTTCATGAAGAAAGTTTTCCCAAATTCCAAACGTAATAAAAAGTCAACTCTAGGGTCCTTAAGTGATAAACGGTTACTTAACATGGTAAAAATCCGAAGTAATACCAACGGTAATTAACCGTAAAATAACTTAAGAACCGGGATGTGTCAATTGCTCATTGTGTATTTGCTTCCTGTAAATATATTTATCCAGTTGGTGAGCATGAAAATAAAAAGCCAAGAAAACAACAGATCTTTTTGAATAGATAGTTTTGAATACCTAACACGCAGAACCTTTCTCCAAGTTTGTTTAATGTGAGAAATGTCATGTGTCATCAATTCCCTACGTGTGTTTTTGTAGTTCCAACTAAGAATTTCAATTAGTAACAATGTGATTAATTACCATACCTAAAAGAGAAGAAAATAAGAAGAGTTTAAGAGTATAAACTATGCTTGTTTCTTTTTCTTCCACTCTTTTAGAATCAGATTACTGAGATCAATGGTGTTCATTGTCACTAATATTCCCTTGCGTCAACCACATGAAAATAAAGAAACATGCCGCCTCAAGACATAGTCTATTTGTAGCTTCTTCTTTAGTTGAGGGCTTCCATGTCGCAGTACTTCTACAAATAAGAAAAAATTCAAAACGTTAAACATAAGAATTAAAAAGTAAGCACCATAATTAATTTGATTTACTGAATGAAGTACCTATGAACACGACATATCATTTATGGTTGACTAAGTATGGACCCTTTTTTAACCAACACCTTTGTGGTAGACTTTGATACTCCTCTTGACATATTTATTTATGGACAAAGTGAAGCTCAACTTGACTGGAAATTGCTTTCTTGTAAGTTGAAACGAAAGTCTCGCATTTTCTACACTTTGCAAAGGAATTCTTGGCAAAAAAAACTCTAGACCCATCAAACTCGCCTGTCATAATTTCTGCATGAATCAAATTCTGGTAGGAACCACGACATAACAATCTAGTACCGTTACACAACCCTAATTTTGGGTCTATATTTCTCAAGAGCATGATTGGGGACCTGTTTTCAGAGTTAACTTGTGTGGCGGTAAACCGCTTGCGGTTATTGAATTTAAAAACTCATGCTGGTACAGATTTCGGATGTCATCTTCAACCGAGTCAAATGAGTAAAATGAAATTTCTTCACTAGGAAACATACTGATTATCTTTTCATTCAACATGTCTGCATCGTCGTTCAAAGGAGTAATCAATGCTCTATCCACCATGTATCTTGCATCGCATACGTGATCACCAAGATTAGGGAAAACTCTATCAATAATTTGAAAGATAGATTGTTCGCTTTGCCATGGAATCACCATGCTTTCTGGTAACCTTATCATGTCGTCATGGATGACTTGTTCACTACCATCGCCAACACGTAATAGAAACTCCCCAAATCATTGGTCATTGTTAAGACGATCAATTGCATCAATATCTTCTTGAGGGACATCGATAAAAAGTTCATCTTCAATACATCTCGGCATTCCGATATTATCTTCTAGCTCACCGGTCAATTGAGGGAGGTCATAATCTCTAATGTTCTTACCAAACTGTTGAAGTATTCTATTTAGGTCTCGTAAGAGCCTGTTTCTGTTTGCAATATCTTCAGATGAAGTATAATCTTCTACCATAAAATGCGCAAATTCATCCCACAATGTTCGAACACCAACTGGCACCCCATACACCAAGAGTGTAACGAATAATCTCCTCAAAGCTGATGGCAGATGCCTCCGCCAGACACATTCAAATATTATTGTCATTTTCAAGCAAACCTCGGTTCTCCGCTGCCTGCCTTAATGTTGGTTGTAAAGCACCATTAATAGTAAGCAAGTCCAAAAATGATTTTGGACCTCTTACATGATTCAAAAGAACACGTAAGTAAAATTTCTCACCTTCAGAGGGGGACACGTTGTATATTCGCCTTATAAGCTTCTAATTTCGTATTCTTTTAACCCAATTTTTATTTTCTTTATCCCACCTGTAATGTTCTGGAATTTCTCGATACAAATATGCCATTGCATTTTCATCACTTTCATTTAATGTGAAGAACTCGGTAAGCATTGACATTTTTGGACGGTCATCTTCCAGAATATCCTCAACAGTTCGTTTTGCATTGAATGTTACTTGTTGCATATTGGGAAGATGTATTTGTAATCGCTCAACTGTTGGATATACTTTGTTCAATGCAAATTTGAATATTTTTCATAGAGTGTCAGGTGCGCATACCCACCTTGCATCAACAAATTGGCTAATTTCATCGAACTCTGGGTTGTCAGGACCTTTGTAGATATACTTATATAAGTACTTGACACTCTTTATACTACCACATACTTCGACATTGATGTGACAATTATATCGTAATAACAACCATGGGTTGTAGGGAACTACCCAGCGGTTATCCACAGTCATATTTCTTTGATCATGCAAATATACTGGTTGTCGATTTGGTCGTCTTTGATACACAAGATATGCATCTTCGCCTTGCACTGTGAAATTCGCAAATGGTTTTGGGTAACCCTTATTTCAAGTGCTTTTTTTCATACATGATTGTCGTGGATTGAGAGGTCCACATGGGCCATGAATCATGTGTACACACTACATCATATAGTCGAGGCTCTTCATTCTGATATGGTATTTCAGCCTTAACAATGCGATCATATTCATCAGGGTTGTTAAGCTTGTCATTTGGTTCTAACATAATCAGCATGTGACCATGCGGTAAGCCTCGTTTTTGAAATTCCACAACGAAAGCATGTACGGTTACTTTTCCAAGCACCCCTTTTTTATTACGTCTTCTTTCGATTGCTCCAATTTTGCGTGAAATACCCTGGTGACCAGAATAAGACGATCTTGTGGCACTTGTCCTTGAAGCAATTGACTTTTACTTTCTTCCCAATTTAGGTTACATGTCATGGTGATAAAAAGATCTTGCCTCCCATCTTATATATTAAGCGAAGAAGGGGTGTTTACTGTTCGCATGAATAGTAAACTGTCGATTTTATCTCTGTGGTTTTCTTTTATTTCAGTTTTGCCACTCTCTCAGATTTTTCCTTTATTTAAGTTTTGCCCCTCCATTTTTCTTCTTTATTTCAGTTATACCCCTCAGTTTTTTGAATTTGAGATTTGCCTCTCTATTTTTACATTTATTTCAGTTTTTATCTTTCCTTCTATTTTCCTATTCAGTTTTTTTTGTCAATGTTATACATTTTAAATGAGAGAAAATTACATTCTAAAGAAAAAAAAACAACAGCAACAACAATAATATAAAGAAAAATGCTAGAGATCCCAAATCTATATCCCAAATAATGTAGCGTATGTCATGTCATCACCCAAATAATTTCAACATATTACCACTTACTAACTTAAAAAAACATTATTATTGATCAAGATCTTTGAAGAAAACCAATTATTGATCAAGATCTTTGAAGAAAACCAATTCAATGGAGATTTCCATTATCCCATGCTAAAATTATCAAGTCAATTACAAAGGTTATAGCAATAAGCCAACAGGATATCGGTAATCTACTATTGTAGATAATTTTTTCATAATCAAATTTACGGGTAGAATTTGGTTTCAGCCATGACATGGAAGATGCTTGAAGATATATATGTGAAACAATCTCCAAAAAGAGATGTAGATGCTTAGAGATTCAATCAAATAGCAAACTTTCATGCTACATACGTCTCAAAGTTATAATAGCCAGGAATATAGGATGATAGCATGTGATTGTTTCAACGTTGATTGGTTTATATTAACCTAAACTCATTCATGGTTGAATACTGTAGAGTTGTGTTCTTTTGTTACCAAATTGTAAGGGTTTTTTTTTTCTTTATAACTAAAGAAAATTGATATAAGTTATAAATACACCTAAGATATTACTAAGCAAAAAATTGATTAAGTGTCAAATGCCACCTCATTTGGGATTGAAATTTGGTAAGAAGTTTTGGGGTCTGTAGCACTGCTCTAATATAAATGAGAGAAAAAGATTAATCCAAAATCTGATTCAAATTCAATATAGCACCTATGGGTACATAAGAAATGTATTACATTCATTGTTCCCTTATTTCATTTTAACTATGGATTTTAAAAACAATCTTTTCTTTTTGATGAGGTTGATGGTACAAAGCTGATATTATGACTTCATTCACTCAGAAGCAATTGATGTTGAACATGTTAATGTTCATAATTAATTCTCCTTTTGATCCAATTTATAGGTTTAACTTACATATCTAAAAGGAATGTCATGCGCTCATGTTTTTTAACTTTTGTATTGTATGATTTTCAACTTATGACATGTATTGATGGGTACTCCTTATAAATTGCTTTCTTTCAAAAGGAAATTTAGATTTCAAGGAGCTGTTGTTTGTGAAAACTGCACAATAATTAATTGAACTAAAAAAAATTGCACAATAATTATCAAACTGGCAGAAATCGCACTTCCGTTTCCATACAATGTCATGTGTTCATATGTTTCTTTACTTTTGATTATTGTTTAGTTTTCTTTTAAAATGGAATGTAAACGTGATATCAACTTCAGTTTCTATACCTATCTTACTCAATTATGTCATTTCTATTTGAATTTCATATAATTGTTGTCTGTGAAAATCACACAATAATTAATCGAAATAGCAAAGATTTCACAATAATTATTAAACTGGCAAAAAACGCACTTCCGTATGCACGCGCGAGCGCGTGTGGAAGGCTAGTATTTTTGAACCAAAGCCATTGCATCTTGATATCGCTGGTACATGTCACGTGGGCTTCCAATAAACGATGTTCTACGCCCAACGTTACTCGGTCACATGTGATGCTATTTTTAATGTTTGTCTTTAATAATCTCTTATAAAATCAGTCTTTAATAAAATAAAAAATTACATTGTACATAAGATGCTATAGTATCCAATATAATACAAAGTCAAACCTGCATTGTTTTCTCCTGAATGTAGAGAGTCTTCAAGCCCTTGATGAACATCTCTCCGAAATTTGTCTTGATTATTACGAAGCCATCTGAGCTTTTGTGATTCCATATTTACATAATTATCTACAACATACTGTTTTAAGAGATGCCCTCCTCGATGTAGAGGATTTTCATGACCTTCGTACATCTACAGAATTTAGATTTTTAAGTAAATATTTTATCCTCTCATACCTCTTTTGAATTTAAAGTGGACATATATATAACTAACCTGTAACATATATGCGTAGTAGTCGCAACTTGTCATTTCCTTTCCGTTATTTCCACGACTATTGATGTCCCATCCATATGTTCCATAAGGCAATAGTAATGGATACTGCATTGGATCATAGTATCCAACCGAGTCTTTGACGGTCTGAAGTCGTCCGCTCATTGTTTGCACAATGAAATCTCTTCCATTTGGACTGATGTCATCACCTCCTACGATAACAGCCGCAACTTGTGATGCAGTTGGTAAATTGTATTGGTGACGATCAGAAGGTTGTTCTCTTATGATGAGCTTGCAATTAGGCAAATCTTGACGTTGTCCCAGACTTCGAAATGTTTGAACAAAGGGTTTGTGTTCATTAAGTATATGTTGAATTTTCTCCACTATACCCCTCTCTAAAACTTCACTTTCAGGCAATCGATTCTAAAGCTCATGCTCAGTGTCGTATATATAAGCTTGTAGATACCGTGGTCTTCTCCTGTTAGCCGATACTAGACCACCGATTTTATGATATATAGAACCTTGAGCACGAAGTTATAAGGTCCACGACCTTGGACATTAATTGTTTCATCTAGATGTACACCCATTGAAGTGAATGCAAACACGTTATTGTAGGCTCTAATATATTGTCTGAATTTTTTACTCTCATCAGTTTGGTCTGAAAATAGCCGGACCATTTCAAGAGGAGACTGTATTAGAGCTAAATCAATATTTCCCTTCATGCAACACAAACTGAAGCTCTCTCGATGGAATAACAATGCTCTACAGTATGGGCATGTTATTGGTGAGGGCAATTGAAAATCTTGGACCCCCCTTTCTTCATGGAAATCTCTAGCTGCATTGTAGCGAATGCGCTCTCATCTCATTAGCGGTACTCGATGAACGTTGTTGTGTTGCGCCTCATGACCATTTGCATGCTCACTGTCACTACCGTGATCTCCTTCGATATTCACGGCTTCAGTGTAGTTGGTATGTCCATCATCATTATTGGTTGCCACATTGTTCACGTTCTCATCATGATTGTTCATGGTAGCATTAGGTAACTCTGGATATAAGTGACAAAATATAGTGTTGTTATAAGTTGTTTTATAAAATACAAACACATGATCAATTAGCAGCAATGAGGTTAACTCATTAGGCTTACCATTGCGAGCAGCATACGGGACAGCTCCATCATTTGTAAGTGACCTATTCGAACGGGCTAGCTGTCTTATGCGAGTTAATCGAACTCGTGGATGGACATGTGCTGGGTTGTTGGAGTCTGATGTAATTCTTGAACTTGTACCTCGATCGTTTGATTCTTCTAATGACACAATTCAGTTGTACAATATATTATTAATCAACTTTATACATTGATGATAATATCAATCATTTTAATATAAAGCTCACCATAGCGAGCGAAACCCAAGACAACTCTATCGCTTGAACGTGATGTAGTCAAGACAAGCTGTCTGATGTGAGTCAATCTCATTGGAAAATAGTCTTGTTGTTGATCATCGTTGGTAATTGAAGCAATTCTTGAATTTGTGTGCTCATTGTTAATATCTTCTACTAACACAATTCCATTAACGAATTGAATTTTTTTTTCTCAACTATAAGATAATGTGATTATTAGCATACTAGTTGTATTGAGGTATCTATCAATTATATTCAGGAACACACACCAAAACAACATATAATAAAGCAGCAATATTTTAAAAGTAAATATGAAAAGATAAATACCAGAATTGTGTCCAGCTGTTTCAGTCGGGTCATTTTCCACACTTGGTTGTTTTCCTTGAGCTATTGCACGACATCGTTCCAAATATGCATCACGTTCGGAAGGGCTCATTGACTCTCGCCATTGTCGATGTCGATCAGGTGCACGTTCCATTACTGTTTAGCATTTGTTCCTGCAACGAAGATTATAACGAATGTGTTTAATTTTGTTTTTCATGAAATCTCTATTTATATAATAAGGTGGTCCATGCAGGAAGGATAGTAAGTATTTACAGATGAAACCTTATGTTCCTTCCTAGCAATAGGGTTAAATGTAACTTAGAATATAAGATAATAGGGTTAAACCCTAACACACGAAGAGCCCTTATTAAAATGTAACTTAGAATATAAGATAATAGGGTTAAATCACTTAAATGTAATGCACCACCCTAATGTGTATACATGTCGAGAACCAGCTAATCTGTAGATCGTGGGATAAGCCATATTCCTTGTTTGACATAACCAAAAAGGTGACATGAAAACTGCCACACATTTAGCATATAAACGGTGGAACCATACTCATCATGGTTAACAGATAACTTTGAACGGTTATTTGAGGCTATATTTGTAACACAACACAGCAGCAATGCATTGTATGATGTTTCTCTTACGCATCAGTAATTCAGTACAAATACAGTTTATACACGCCATCGCCATACGAGTACAAACTGAGTATATGCTCTATTTTAGGGCTCAAACATCTCCAATTTATGACTTGCAAACAAACAGATCGAGTTACTGTGACGTAGTAAGTATTATATATGAACCTTGAACTAATAGCATACAGTGCTTTCTCATATGAAACAATACGGAATTCACATAGAAGCAGTTCCATAGATTGTACTCGTGTAGAAGTATAAAGAATTTATAGTCTGCGATTTAACAAAACTTAGTTATATAGACCTTGCAAAACAACTTTAAAGAAGTTATTGAAAATGAAAAGAAGGGATAAGAAGGGAAGAGGTCTTGTTACTCTGACAGTCTTTGTTTGTCTTCTTTTTTTGCCTTCATCTCAATGCTTGCTTTGTCAGTTTGAATCCCAATATCACAAAACCCATTTAAGGTAATAGAAAGAATAACACAATAGGCTAAAGTCTCCCCATGCAAAGAATTACATTGATATTAATAGACTTGACCGTGCGATCAATCACAAAATTCAGAATGTTTAACCTAGACCTCAGATTCACTGCATATTACTTACTTTGTTTGACTTCTTTTTGTTTGTCCGTTTGAACCTTACAGATTAGGTTAAAGGCTTCGACTCGATCAACCTGCCAATATCAACAATTGCTAATTACTGCAAGGTGTACGATTAAGTAAATTGAGAATAACGAATGATATTTACAATGATGAAGTTGCATAAGCATACCTTTATTTGTGCTAGCTTCTTCTTTCTATGCACGTTTGCCTTCAAGACAAATTCAACAAAGTAAGAAGGCTCATCAACTATAACCTGAGTAAGCAAAGGAACAGACCAACAATTGAAAGGCAACGAATTTGAATTTACTATGAAGGCAACAGATTTGAATTTACCTGAGATGAAGGCAAACAACAGAGAAGTTGAGCAGTGGGAGACGTAGAGAGGAGGAAGATAGATGAGGGGAAGATATGTGTGCAATTATTCTAAGGTAGTATAACTCAACTGAACAACTACTTTGTTTTGAATTTTGAAGTTGTTATCCTAAACAAACTGTTTTGCAGTTGGTTTCGGACTTTCAGTGGTTTTTTGTTTTAGTTTTAGCTAGTAATTAAAAATCATTTAGTTGTTTACTGTTTTGCTCTTTTTTTTATTTATATCTGATTTATTAGGATTAATTTAAGAGAGGACAATTTGAGGGATATCTGAAAGTTTAACCTGACAGTTCCATAAGCTAAATTGATTTAATTAATACTAGCCTTGGCTTTATTAATACTAGCATTTCTGCACATGCATATGCGCGTGCCGAAAGGTCCGCGCTCACGCGTGTGTATAATCGTTCTTAAATTGACATTTGTAAGCAAAGTATAGTTTGATATGAAGATCATTTTGTTGAATCTTATCTTCAATGTTTACGTGAGCACAAAGAAAGCATAATTGATCACACGTCTCTCTTTAGTTTTACTAATTCACATGTTTTTCATCCCAACATAATAAAGGGTATTTGGTCGCAGATCTTTCTTCCAAACAAATCACATGGTAATCTTCCCGACTATGAATATATACAAAATCTTAAACAAATATGAGAAGGCATTGTTGAAACTGAAATTGCAAGACTTGAAGAGTGTAGAGTGATCATCCTTTGGCTTCTGTCACACTTCAGTTGCATTTACATCCTGCATATTACATCTACTGAAATTGATAAGTAGTGCCACACTGTACATGCCTGTTATTTCATCCAATAAACCCTTTTCAGTATCTTCCATCACCAGCAAACTTTCAAAGTGAGTAGATTAAACCTGTAAAGTCAATTGGAAATTTCTGAATTCTTGCCATTTGGGTGTACGGATGAAAATAAGAGGGTAAATATAGAGTCGATCTGAAAATAAACCATTTTCAGTACCTGCCTGTGTTTATTTTTTTCAAATTTGAAATTGACGAAAAATTTCGAAGCATGAAAAGATAGAGAAACCACATACAAAACTGATGGCCTTGACTTGAAGTTCATGTGGTATTTATACGTGCATGTAATTTTGAGATATGAATCAAAAAGCTCGACATAATCAGCCAGTGCAGTTTCAAACCACATAAAACTATCGTATATAAGCATGACCTGAAAGTAAAGGCCATAATAAACTACCAAAGCATGCCTAACAAAGATGAACTCAAAATTCCCTTTTGTTGTTCTTAATAAAACAAAATACCAAAGGAGATGGTAATCTATACCTCCAAAGTTGTTGAAGACTTACACTATTGTCGATAAACACTCAAATGGTAGAGCTATGTTGCTGATGAAACTGAGAATTAAAGTCTTTCTTGATATGCTTTCAGTTCTACTCCATGAAATAGTTTTCTACACTAACCAGAAGTAAATATGTTCTAAAGAAGAATCATAACATGCACAACCAGGTATAGTCGTATAGGTAATCTATACCTCCAAGAAAGAGATGGGTCTAAAAAGAGTAATTATATAACCATTGCACAAAAGTATGTCACAAACCCCAAACTATAATTTCTAGAACCCAAAGAACCCTACCCTCAGAATCCCTAAGAAATTATCAACACCCTGCAATCCAAAAGATAATTTACATGGCCACCAAATTTCTTCAACAACATTTAACATCAGAGTTCAACAGAATAATAAAAGAGTTTTCATCAGCAAGCTTTAAGGAAAAAAGAAGAAGAAGAAATACAAAAATAAAAACAATCACAATAGAACAAAAAAGGTCCTATATATCAAAGTGGTATGAAATCTTGGCAGTTCCATTACCTCAAAAAAGTGGCTGACACTAATATCTCTATTCTTCACCTTTACATCACCTTATTGATAATAATATTTACCATCATTATCTGCTGAAAACAAACTTATCAAAAGAGACTTGTAATACATCCCCATTATCTGATGAAAACATAATATACGGTATCAATTGAGACATGTAGTACACACGATGAGTAACGCAAAAGAAAGTTATAGTGGCAACTGACAGAAGCCAAAAAGCTCACTTTAATCGACTTGTTCTTTCTTGAAATAACCTGTGCAGAAATCAGACAGCTCCTCTATGCAAGTGTAATACATCAAAATCAAAACACAATACATGAATAGAACGAAGAAATGCAGAAGCATACCGGTCTTAACGCTCGAATGAACATGTCCGCATCGATATGCTTTTGTTCCACCCGTATGAGTAGCTTTCTACAAAATCAAAGGTAAATACATTGAGAAGAATTTCAACAATTTCCCTTCCGATCCCAAAGACAAATCCCCAATCAATGGAACGTATAAAGAACCCATAAATTACTTACTAGAATCGCCACCGAAATCACTAAGCAGCGTAAAAACAATTACTCCCACCGTTGCCGATACGATTTCAATTTACTCTTCCTTTTGAATTTGATTTTGCTCTGCTCTTCTTCCTTTCTTTCTCTTTCTTTTTTGTTTGCTGCTTCTGTTCCATTTGTACCCGACGTTGTTGTGACAGTTTCCATCTATATGGAGATCGTGGGCTAGCAGTTCTTTTAAGGTTGAGAGATCGTGAGAGACTACGTTCTTCTTCTTTTCCCTCTTTTTTTCTCCTTCTTTTCCTCTTCCTTTTTATCGCGGAATCCTCTATTCCCCGTATTTCTTTGTTTTGGGTCTTGTCTGTAAGATTACTTTAGTGTCCTTCGATCATTGTTTACACATAGCTGGAGATTAATAAAACTTTCGAGTTTTCGGGCGTATGTTTTTTTTTTTTCGTCATGAAATACGTTTTGAATATGTATATTCAGTCAGTTATTCATTTTTAACTCGTTCGGTGTCATACGGAAAATAAGAATGTTACACGTTCACAAACTCTTATAACATGCAAATATATACAATTTCAATTTCAATGACTGAACAGGAGGGTAGGCCATCACGCATTTAACTCTACTTATTATCGGTACTACTACGGGAAAGAAGACACACTCTTTAAAAAGAAATTGTTGTACATGCATGTATACATAACGTACAATAAAGTTCACATGCTCCAATTAACTCCATCTCAGCCATCCATTTGACAACCGTCGTCGCTCAAACTACAAATCAGTAGTAGTAAACAAAAATATAAGACACTGATTTTGATCCTTAATTTTGTATATTGAAATGTATCTATTAAGTATAACACGGATACCTTGTAATATGATAACTCTCTTACTGCATCACCCTTGCTCCAATTATTAAAAGAAATCTGTAAAAACATCCAATTTAATATATGTCTGATTTAACCAAGTACAGTTTATGAATAATTACCTCGACATTACGCTTCAACTCCTCTAGACGTTTGATGTTGTAGAACTGTTAGCAGTAACATACAATTAGCACAGGATATACTTTATATTAATAGAAGTTTCAAACAAAAACCAGTTAGACTTAAGAGTACCAGATCTAAAACACTAACATTGACACGGTGAATTTTTGTCCTGTTTAAAGAGATAACAATTTTAGTATTCAAAATGTATGAAGAACAATGAACAAATTCTATATCACAATGTATACCTAATCCGCATGACTTTTTTCCATGTTCGATTGATGTGAGATATTGAATGAGTCATCAACTCTTTGTGTGCATTTTTGTACTGCAAGCTGTAGTATTTTCATGAAAATACATCTAAATAATTTGTAAATTAACTATTTTATCTTGAACGGAGAGAGAGGTTAAAATACATACAACTCATCTTTTTTCCGGTTCCACTCTTTCAAAATCAACTTGCTTAGATCAGCAGTGTTCACTTTTATCCATATCCTCTTGCGGGAACCAGGTGAATGTAATGTAACACTATCAACAGTGTTCTTCTTTTTTTTCAATTTTTCCTTGAGCCAACTTGAAAAATACAGTGGAACATGTCTTCTGACGCCTCCATTCCCCCTCATTGTTCCTATGAATAAGAAGTGTATCCAACTTAAAAGGGGCAACTCTATTGAAAATATAAATCAAAAACCCAAAACTGAAAAAAAAGAAAAAAAGAAAGTTGATTGGGTATTTTATAAAGCTATAGCTGCAAACCAATGTTCCATATTTTTTATTTGCATATGATAGTGTGAATATCTTCAAGATGAACTTCGTACTTGTTGCGAGTATCTCATTGGTTGTTTCCTAAATTTGTACTTGGCTTTGTTCCAACTCCAGCCGAACTTAGAAAAGTATGGAAAATACATGGAGATGAATGTCAACAATTTCCCATCCCATTCCAAATAGAGAACCCCAATCTGTGGAACTCAGAAAAAGGAAAAGAAAAAAAACCCCATAAACCAATTTGGTACAACAATCAGTATTACTCACCAGAATCAGTACCGAATTACAACAAATCTGATCGCTCCCACCTCTGGCGATACGGTTCCAATTTACTCTTCCTTTTGGATTTTATTTTTCTTTGCTCTTCTTTGCTTCTTCTTTTTTTCTTTTGGTTTCTTGTTCATTTGCTTCTTTTGTTCCATTTGTACCCAACGTTGATGTGGCGGTTTCCGTCTATGTGGAGATCGTGGAGTGGTAGTTCTGCTGGCAGTTCTTTTCAAGTTGGGAGATCGAGCGAATGCATTCGTGCGTCTGCTTCTCTCTTTTTTTCTTCCTTTTTTCTCTCCTCCTCTGTTCCGTAGAATACTCCCTCTTTCTTTCTTTCTTCCTCTCTTCATTTTTTTCTCTCTCTTTCTTCCTCTCTTCCGCATATCCTGTTTCTTTTTTCCTCTCGTCCTATCTTCCCGTATTGTTCTCTTCAAGCTTTGTTTTGCAAAGTTACAATTGTATCCTTGCAATGACTTTTACACATAGATGTAAATTAATAAAATTTAGGTTTTTTAGGAAGTTCAAAAATTTAACCTTTGACAAAGTCAAACTTTCCTTCTGGCTTTATTAATAGCAGACTTAATTAATATAATTAATTAAAACTGAAGGCAATGGTTCAATAGAAAAAAAAAACGAGCTAGGCTTGAGTTTCTAGTTATATATGATCGAGTACATTGAACCATTATCTTCTCTTACAAGCTGCTACAAGCTGAGGTATGTATCCATGTAATATATATATATATATATATATATATATATATATATTCACTTGCTTTCAAATTTATTATTAAATAAATAAAAATATAATATATTCTACATAAAAAAAGACTTCGAAAAAATGTGAATTGACACCTACATGGAAGAAGGAAGTTTGAGCTCGATGCAAATGACTAAAATATCTTCTGTTTATACGATTATCAATTAGATAAGACGTAATTCTATGTCGCATTTCTCATCCTGTACCGGTATGTTAAGATGTCATTGTTAACATAATATTAGATAATATGAGAGATAACTTTTAGTTTAAGTTTCTCTCTTTGTGCAACTTTAGCATCATTTAGTAAGAACCATATAAGTGGTATTGTTTACAAGCAAATTAATATTTTACTGGACAAGTAAATGTCTAAGTGAATATCAGTTAAATTCACAGCCCACGTCACACCGGCGAGTCAAAATAATTGGATTCACAAGTGATGGCCCACCAGCGAGATCATGCGAGCTGTATAGCAGAGTTCGCATGCGAAAAAGACTTCGCATGGTGTCAAGAAATGGACTTCGCGTAGATGGTGTTGCGTAGAAATGGAGTCCTAAAACATGAAGACGAGACGAGATGGCTTCACGTAGGAGACTTCGCGAAGAAGAGGAGTCCGCACGCACGTGGAGGTGTATGTGTTGGTTAAGAATTCTATTCCTTAATTGGATTTGCATGAATCACCTACGCCACATTTAACGTTAAAAACTTCTACAAGTCTTTGACATGTTTTGGGCTAATACTTGTGACCCTAAATAAATCTATATAAAGGAGTTCGAGGAGGTTCTCACACACACAACAACTCGACACACTCGAAAAAAGTACAATACAACTATCGACCTAGTCAAACTCAGACGCTAAAGCATCTCGCCTTAGTAACCATTTTCCTTTCAAGCTCCCCGGAGCTCCCTTGTGTTCTCGTTTTCCTTTCCTTTGGTTGCTTTGTTCGTTACAATCGCGAGTATTGATATCGGTGGTGGAGAAGCTACTGTAAATTCTTGTCAGTGAGGTGGCACCAGAGTCTTACTTTCGTTTGATTATAAGTACAAGTCAGCGCACTACAACAACAACCTTACTACATTCCGCGTCTGCGCGGTGGCACGCCCCTTATCCCTAGAAGCATTGACTGCTACCATCTCTCTGCCCCCTGTTGAGGATTGTGGCCAAAACAGGTATGACTATACACACTTACATAGTGGACCTATAATGTTTAGGACTTGATCTTGCACATCTCTTATTTACACAACTGTACTACTATAAGAAGATACTAGCCTTCCCACGCACACTCGCGCGCGTGTGGAAATGTGTTTTCTGTCAGTTTAATAATTATGAAATTTGTGCTAGTTTGGTCAATTATTGTACTATTTTCACACACAACAACTTTACAAAATTCAAATAAAAATGACACAATTGAGTGAGATAGTAATAGAAAACGAAGTTAACCCCACATCTAAATTTCATTTTGAAAGAAAGCTGAAAAATAAATTGGATCGAAAAGGAATTAATTGTTTTTAAATATGAGAACATGACATTGTTTTTAGATATGTAAGCCCAACCCATAAATTGGATAAAAAAGGAATTAATTGTGAACATTTACATGTTCAACATCAATCGTTCTAAGTGAATAAAGTCACCATATCGGCTTCACTACCATCAACCTCATCAAGACGACAAAATTATATTTTAAATCCGTAGTTAAAAATGAAATAAGAGAACAATTAATATAATGATTAAAACGATTAGTCATGAACTAAACTCAAATTATAATCACTATGTTCCTGTTATAAAAATGCCTAGAGAGCTCACTCTGCTAGGGTTGGGAGTGCGCCGCCTCTGGCCTCTCTGCACCCTCTTCCTTCGTTGGTGGAGAACTGTCTTGACACCGCCATCGGTACCGATTGCATCAAGCCCGGCTTTTGCTGTGCCAAATTTCTGGTCATGGGTAACTTATCTGCCTGTGGTCATTTCCTCCATTCAGATCCAACGGAGAGAGGAAGAGGTTAGGGGCGGTATGTAACCATGGTGGTGGGTATCAAGCTTGGTGACGGTAAGCAAGACTAATCCAATGAGGCCACAAAGGGCTCTTCTGAAAGATGGTGTGGTTTTAGGGTTATTCGGGATTGGTGGTTGCGATTCTAGGTTCCGCCTGGTGGATGTGCGACGGCGATCTTGGTTGCTGGATCACAGATTCATATTGGTGGTTGAGTTGGATCGTGAATCGATCCAAAAATTTGGTGGTGAGCAGCTGTTTAGAGGAGATATGCAACATGGTAGACTTCGACAAAGGTTGGGAAGTTGCTCAGGCAGTGATGCAGCAGTCTAACTCCATCAGAAAAAGGCAATTCGACTAGAAACTAGGTCGGGGCGGATCTGGGCTCAGCTGTACATGTTGGGTCGGATCTGGATCCGGGAATGGAGCAAGGTTTGGGTCTGGGACCCGGTTTGGTTTTGTGGGCCTTGGGCTTGGAATTCAATTTCTTTTTGCTTCTGGAAATACTGCAAGTGTCTTTGGTTTTGGCCTCTACACTGGTTTTGCTATTGGTTGACGGACCCACAGCTTTAGTACTTGTTCGTTAAGGATCGTCTGCCATCACGGCCATGTCTGGAATCACCCTTGGCCGGCTTCGATTCCTCAGGTGGAAGATTACCCTCAGGTCGGTGCCGAAGTGATTTTTATCATTTTGGGCATTGGATTTGCATGGGTAGTCAAATCACCGACTACTCATTTCGCTTAACAGCTGCAATTCGTGAGCATAACACCGAGTCTAAGCGTTTGTTTAGCGTTGACACTCGTTATTGCAATTTTACTTTCAGATGTTTTCGTATTTCTCTTGATGTATTTTTACATCGTCTCTATGTAATATTTTGGTTATAATAAAGTGTTGACCTCTTCCATTAAAAAAAACTCAAATTATAATGTTTTTGTCTTACTAACCGCACGCAACTCACATTGATCAACGCACAATTATTTAAGTTTGGAGCAGACTTAATTTTCTCTCGATATTATTAGTATTATTATTATTTTTATAATGTAATTTCCTCTCATGCAAAACGCATATCATTAAAAATAAAAAGAAAATAAACTAAGGCATAAAACTCAAACAAAGGAAAAAAAAATGGGGTGAGGGGCAAAATAGAAATAAATGGAAAAAGGAGGGGCATATTTCAAATAAAGGGAAAATTGAGGGGTGAGGGGCGAAACTAAAGTAAAGAAAAAAAACAGAGGGGCAAAACTTAAATGAAAGAAAAAAAACTTAAAGGGGCAAAATTGAAATAAAATTAAAAATAGAGGGGCAAAACCGTCACAGAACTGTTTACGTGAACAGTAAACCACTTAATATATACAAAAGATCATGAAATGTTAAATTGTTAGAGATATCTCGCTCTAAATCCTAGACATCTCCATAAAAAAGATTATGACATGTTAGATAGTCGGCCCTAGAACTATGTATAGCTGAAATATATCGGAAAATATCACCCTCTCTAATGACCAGATTTTTGGTGGTAGCTGGCAGCCCTAATAGTGGGGAGGAAGCATGGTGGCTTTGTTGGCTGGGTCATGCAGAATTCTTGTCATAGAGCATCATAGGTTCCAAGTGTGGCTCGTCTCTATCTCCTCAAGGATGACATGTCGACGACAGGAAGTGTGGTTGCCTCATGGTGATGCGAGGCTAAAGGAGCAAACAAGATCTAGCTAGGTTAGATCAGATAAGAGTGCTCTGGTTTGCCTTTGATTGTTTGAGGTCGTCATGTGAAGGTGGGTCGTTGGAAGGGGCAACACCACTTGTCGTCGTTATGGGGAGGACAGATGGATTGAGAGACAACGGGTTTGTTCTGGCGACAATGTTGCTTGTGGCTGGACTTTGAGTACGACAGAGCGGCACGGTGACACATGTCGTCTCTTTTCTCGATTGGGGCCGGGTGATCTTTGAATGTGGGTCTGGGCTTCTTTTCCATTTTATTTTTATTCTATGTATCATTGCATTTTAATTTTAGCACTATGTGACTTTATGCCGCCAAAAATACCCTATCACTTTATGGAAGGCGCGAGAGGCCTTGTGTCCGACTATGCACCTTGTGTCGTTATTTCCTCTAGGTAGACGACTAGGCGGCGACTCTTTTGGTTTGTCAAATTAATAGTTGCAACCTTTTAGTAGTAGGATGAAACTAAATGTTATCGGATTTCCTATCTAGTGGCGACATAGTAGGATACATGCATTATTATAAAGCTATTGATCGACTCTTAAATAGGCTCAACAATCAAGCAGTGTTTTGAGTTCTTAGCCATTAACGGTCAATAAGCTTAGTAAAAAACGAAACATGCGTTAATTTTCATAAAAACAAATGTGCGTACAACGTACTCATACTATACAATAACTATTGACCCTCAATAAGCTCATCAAAATGAGAAGTCCTTAGTCACTAATACAGACCCTTAACATTCATAAACACTCATCAAATAATTAGTCTTCACCCCAAGATTTCATAACATATTGTCAACACTAGCTTCTAAGAGCATTTTCAGCAATGTTACCTATTTTTGAGTTACATTTTAATCAAATTAGTTAAAATGTCATTTTGGCTAGCCACTTTAGAGCATCTTTATCAATGTTAGCCATTTTTGAATAAAATTTTAGTAAAATTAGCTAAAATATCATTTTAGTTAGCCACTTTAAAAATACGTCTACATCAATACTGCTCTCTATTTTAGTTACTATTAAATTTATATTATTTTTTAAATAAAAATTAAATAATTTAAATATATTTATGTATCACATTTTTTGAATCAAACCCAAAACGGATGGAAATATATTCATCTCATGCCAGAATAAGCTGTTACCTACGTTTGCACCGAAAATACTGGCCCAGATTTTTGGAATTACTACTGCCCCACCCTTTTTGGCATACTTTATCACCGACCAAATCACCTAAAAGCCTTCAACGTGCCAATAAGACTCTCTCTAGAACTCGAAACTGAGACCCGCCGGTCAGAACCTACCAGTCCTCCCCATCAAACTATCAACCGAAACGCCTCCCCTGAAGAGCAATTAACACCCTCTACAATGACCCTTATCAGCCCCATTTCCCCATTTCTGGGTCTTCATCTCCAGAGCCATGGCACTCGTGGTTTACTGGTACGACTTCGTCTGCTTCGGCATTGTAGGAGTCGCCATGGTTTGGGCTCTGTTGGGCATTTGGAAGAAGGAAGGAGCCTCGGAGAGATTCGAAGACAGTACTGTGTACGAGAGCCTACTGGTGACCCGACCCGATGCGGAGGTGTTCGTGAGTGCATTGCCCAAGGGACATGTTAGTACTTCGCAGCTCTGGACTAGTTGCTGGAAAGGGCTTCATCCTGGTTGGCTCTTCGCCTTTCGGTTCGTCTCGTTTCTGGTCATGGCTGGCTTCTTGGCTTGGGATGTTTTGGCCTGGGATGCTTCCATCTTCGTTTACTACACCGAGTAAGATTGATTCTGTTTGTATGCCCGCTATCTATCATGTTGTTGTTTCTGAGTTTGTGTTCCTAATTCTGTATTACTTTGCGGATTCCCAAATTTGGAAAGTAAATTGGTGAGCATCCATAGTAATCCTAGCTTAAGGATATGATAGGAATATAGCAGTTTTGATTGAAGGGTATGACCTATGATCAATTTTGTAAGGCAGTTGTGTGAGAGGATGATACTTCAAGCTCACCCAACATCCTCTCAACTCATGTGCTTGAGGCACATGTCTTGCGGCTGTTTGATTAAGAAGTTAAGAGACGTTCTGTCTGCATATAAACATGATAAAACCGATTACAAACTTACATCAAAATGTTCCGTAAAAGACAAGTAAAGTTGATAAATCGATCATAAACTGGTGATTAGTAAAATGATGAACACTGAAGAACCTGCACACTGTCAAAGTTCTTGACAATGGCTAGTATTAATCTTCATGTTCTTGACTATTAATCTTCATGTTCTTGACTTTTCTCATTTAACTTGAACCTTCAAACCTTTTTATTCTCGATACATGTTTCTCCTTAGATTTTGAACCTTGAATCTAACTCACTTTCATTTGTTGATGATATTTGGCCTATGTGTTGATGTTCTGTTAATAATCTCCTTTATTTATTTTTGATGTTGATCTGCAGGTGGACTTTCACATTGGTTATGCTGTATTTTGGGGTACGTCAGAGTATACAACATCATATCTCGTTATTCACTTGTTAGCTCCCAGTACCACAAATATCTCTAGGTTCTTATATGACGTGCACAGTTCTACCAAGAGATACATTCGTTTTGTATCAATAATAGTACTTAAACTTTGGTTTTGATTCTCAAACATATAATAGATGTCTACTTATTTCAAATCAGTACCTGCTTTACCTATTGCTAATTTCTCTGTACAGTTGGGGACCATAGTGTCTGGTTACGGATGGTGGTTGTCCTCAAACAAACCCGTCTCTGCAAATGGGACAAGAAGAGATTTGGAAGAGAATACTTATAGGCAAAATGGAAACAACAGAACCATCAAATTGCAAAGCCACTATGCTCAGGAGGAGATTCAACTCAGAGCAGGATTTTGGGGATATCTCATGCAAATTGCATTCCAGGTTGGCTAATCAAGAAGTCCATTTTTCACTCTGTAGCATAGTCCAATAAATAATGTATTGCTATACACACGTTACTGAATTATTGTCGCATCGGACGCTACTAGAAGTTTACAATTCCAGTGAAATTTTCATCAGTGCCTTGTGTTTGAGATATTAAGTATGGTGAGAAGCTGATTTGTCTTGGTAATAGACTTGTGCAGGAGCAGTGGTCCTCACGGACGTTGTCTTCTGGTGTGTCATCGTCCCATTTTTATCAACTTCTCACCTCGGCCTCAATGTGGTGCGACTCTATTTTTTGTAATATATCCAATTCTCATAGTACAATTCTTATCCTTCCCATGTATAATATACTGCTGCTGCTATTGTATTCCATTTTTCCCATCGCACCTTAGATCATTGACAATCGTGTATATGTGTTTGGCAGTTGATGGGCTGCATGCATACTTTGAATGCGTTCTTTATTCTTCTGGACACCAGTCTTAACAGCCTTGTAAGTTTTCAATTCGGCAGCTTGGAAACTCTTATACACCTGGTTTTTGTGTACCATGTCTTTCTCTCTATATTAATGGTGTCTTATTATCTTGTCTTTCAGCCATTTCCTTGGTTTCGGCTCTCATATTTCGTTCTTTGGAGCTGCCTCTATGTCATCTTTCAATGGGTCATTCATGCCCTTGGTTTCCCATGGTAATGCATAATTCAAAAACCTTTTCTGTATCAAAGATTTAACTGATGTGGAGACAATGACTACAAACCTGTGTTTAAAGAGAAAGTAACATTATTTTGAGTTTGTTCCAGGTGGCCATATCCGTTCCTCGAGCTCGATACACCATGGGCTACATTGTGGTATGCTAGCTATCCTCTCTCATACACCACTTCAAATTACTTATTAGCATAAAATTCTGATGATGCCTTCTGTTCCCCAGGTATTTTTGTATGGCCTTGATTCACATCCCTTGTTATGGGATTTTTGCGCTGATTATAAAAGCCAAGTACACAATTTTCCCCAAATTGTTTCCTCATGCTTTCATGAGGCCATACTAGTTTAGAGTGTTCTCGATCAGAGTACTGCATATTATTGGGAGTGGTTTTGATTTTGATTGTTTTCTTGTGTATATAAAGAAGGCAATGCTCCGATCCATATGCTCCTTTGGATATTTGTGATTCATACTCTACGTTCCACAATGTATTTCAAATTGTTGGATCAATGTTGTAGCTTTGTTTCACTATGAAGCTACACCCCATAGCATGGCTACTCTTGTTTAGATTATTTTTAAACTTCAGAGTTTGCTTTATCGATCATGACTTGTAATCTACATTTTTTTCTTGTGCTTCTTATAAGAAACTTGGAATCTCACAAACCAGTGAGGTTCCGAATACATAGGTCTATAAGAACTTTATCTATAGATTAACCACATTGTCTCTCTTTTCTATATTCTCATGGTTTGTGCCAAATGAATTTACACAAACTAAGTAGCAAATAGCCAAATACAGTCGTATGATTCTTCACCCTTTCTGATTCTTCCCTATATTCATTCTGATAGGAGAACTGCTGCCAAACAAAAATTACATAACTTTCATTCTCACCACTACTAATCAACTACGTCTCCAAAAAGAATCTCACAATTAAGAAAAACCTCCAATAATGTCTCGAACTCCTTTAGTACCCGAGTTGATTTTTTCAATCATAAGTAAATGAGTACAATCAAAACTGTGAATAACTGAATGTCTAGTACAATGTTTGGAGCACCATGGAACCATATCTGTGTGCCCTCAGATTCATAGGCGAGCCTATGTGCAACTGTATTTGCAGTTCTCTGAGTGTGAGACCTTAATCTCTTGAAACAGAGAGCGAATTTTTCTTGCATAGTATAGTATAGAATAAAGGAATCAGAAATGGGTGAAACCATCCCAACTCTTGAAACAGAGAGCGAATACAAGAAACTAAAGATGTTGAATGGTTTCACTATAGTAGAGACTAGAAGTAATGCTAGGTGAACTACCTTTTAACGAACCACCACCTAGAGCTCACATTACATGACAGCTGACATGACACCGCCATATCATTAAAGCATCATTTCCTATTTATTGTATTTCAATTTTTTCTTAATTACAAAAATTTTATTTTATTTTTACTTTTTTGATTTTATCTTTTAAACCCTACTTTCTCTCTTTCATCTTCTGCTTACATGTCGTTGTTTTCTTTTCTCTCTTCATCTCACGTTGACCTCCATTCAGATTTTCGTTTGGTGACAAAAACTTGGTTAGATCAATTAACTGAAATATAGATAACATATGAAAAAATCTATAAAAACACATCAGTTCCAGCCAACTCAATTGGAATAAAGCTCTACTCTTGGCCAACATTCGCAGTCGAACTAGAACTCTTGATCTACCTGCATCAAATCAATTTCCTTGGGGACAAGTTTTAGCAATCCAAAGATTGAGCATATTTGACAAACTTCACACTACTACAGATTTGTCAACACACAACGATGGAAATATCTCGGGCTTGTCTGATTGAATCTTCAGACAAGTGTGAAAATCACCGTTGTGTGATCACATTTTGCTCAACAGTTCAATACTTTCGTTGTATAAGTCGCTGCACAGATCGATGCCATGCATGACATCAACAAGTCCACTCAGACAACAAACAATAAAACATTTTCGTTGTATTTTTACCCTTTCAGAAAACTGTTGGTTTTCATTTCTACCTTTGTGTGTTTTTCGGTAAGTTACAACAATTTATTTCCCATCTTTAGTGTCGTGTGACGTTGAATAACCTACAACTGAAATATTTGGACCGTTGTATCACACAATAGATATAGCATTCTGCTTTCTTGTTTGATGAGAATCATACAACAGTTGCATTTTCATGTGGTTAGACTTTATTGTCCAAGTTTTACACACACAAGCATCACAAAAAAAACTGTTGCACAAATTAACTGATATCATAAAACATTGCATTTCAGCTTCCATATATATCATTCAAGCTTCCACAAACAACATTACAGCTGAATAATAAACTAAAAACAAGCAACTAGTTAAGCTCCTAGATAGTCTTACATATCCAAAAGCATTCCAACATGACAAATGCACAAAGTACGTACTACCATATAGCTGTTCCGAATATATAGAAACACCAAGTTCAAAAGCAAAGTACTACCACATACATATAGAAAGCACCAAGTTCACCAAAACAGATCATGCATCCTACAAGTATTTGCCGATGATGAACTTTGCCCACTCATTCCTTGACACATCCAAATCATCTTGGGTGTAGACAATTTTGTTTCTCCTGTCCCACTGAAAAACATAATGTTAATCAGTAAACCAAACCTTCAATCATTTGGGGAAATGCATGATTTTACAAGATCATTTTTAGTTGATCGGATAACACAAAAAAGGAAGGAAAATAAGTAGTTAAATAATCGGAAAACAGGCAAGTTAAGTGAAGATCAAGTCACTCTCATCAACTCAAACAAGCAAATAAAGTATCAACATTTCAACAAAACATGGATGCAAACAAGAAAATGATAGTAATTTCAAATACTAGTTGTTTGTGAGTGAAAGAAGAGTGAAAAGAACCTCTCGAAGTTATCGAAAATGACGGTGTCAGGAACGATCTCACTAAAGAACAATCTAATACAGTTTGACAGACTGTAGTACAGAAACAAGAAATAAGTCTGTTTTCCTTAAGTGGATTGAAAGTGGTAGAACCAAATGTTAAAACATAACTATATCCGCATAGAATACAAAGGAAAGAATAAAGACAAGCACTTAAGAACTAGAACACAACTGCATCCTAATAACAAAGAAGGCCTGAAGAGAGTAATCTTTAAACTCTTGAAAAGACCAATGCCAAGAGAGATGCCCAAAAATGAACCCTTTCCCACATCCTCACAAGTTTCCTCAAAAATTTATATGTGCCTATCCCTCCAAATCATCTAAAGGACAGCCACCAAGCGCATCTACCCAATACTAGACAACTTTTTATTCCTCCGAACAATTTGCAAAAGATAAAATGTAAATAAGTGCACTCACAGCAGTGAATTTGAATGGCTCCATTGGATGAATCAGTTATAAATGCAACTCGGTCAATATGATACGAATAACCAATATGTCAAACAAAAAGAACTTGCTCAGTTTTTCCGGATAATGGTTGATGAAGATGGTGTAGCAGTTGAAAATTATTAATCGGCAAATTACAAATATTGTAGTATCTGTATAACATTGTAGTTTGTTTGTCCGTTAGACTCTAATAATAATCTTGGTTATTAGATGTTTTGCTCATGCTTAAAAGAAATCATCATAGAGGCCCTTTGTATGTTATTATATTGGAGAAATGGCATGGAAGTCGCAGGAACTATTGCATAGACGGATACAAAATGCAGAGTTAAACATGTAAACAGTTGCACATGCATTCATATACAGACATAAAACTAGTGCACAGTTTCCAAATGCATACCTCAAGTTGTTCATGATGAAGTCACTTATGTTCTTCTACCTGCAACCACAATGCTTCAGTAATTCATACACTGCTCCTGCAAGTATACAGAAAAAAAAAAATTCAAGTTCATACTACAAATTAATATACAAATCAGTAGATATATAAATACTGCAGCAACACCTACTCTTTAATTCTGCATAAATTTCAAATTCCAAAACACCGGCATATATTGGCATATATGTACATATATATCATCATGTACTGCCGTAATATAAGCAACTCCAAATCTTGAACTGTAATATAACATCACTGAATTTGACATCATCCATATTACCTTGAAGAAGGAGAGAATATATTACCTTGAAGGAGATAATCCACTAGAGAATCGACTCTTTAACTAATCAGTTATCTGAAAAAAAAAAAAGTGAGAACCACTGACAATTTGATCGAGTACTTCACTATTTTATCACAAGACTTATGAAATTAGACAGTCCATCAACTACTCTCAGAACTAAACCTCTCTCCTGCTCATTGATTACCATTATGCTAGGCCCCTGCAAAAGTACAAGCATCACCGATGTAAGCTTCATTAACTTAACAGCTACAGCTATTGGCTAACAACTCTAGAGCATGATGTTATCAAACCATTACCTCCATACTATATGTCTTCCCAGCTCCAGTCTGTCATTTGATGAGTAAACTTGCATGTTAGATCAATTCACCAACAAACGAACGAGCCACCACCAAAGGAGGAAAAGTTACCTGTCTAAGTGATGATCGTGACGTTGATACCATCAACAGCATCTGGATCATCATCACCAACATTAATAGCACAAAGAGCAGATCATACGAAAATGAGTTGCATAGACATCAAATTAACAAAATATTCTCAAATTACTACAATCTATAACTAGTTCTTAGAAATTAAGCAGAAAATAAACAATGCAACCATTACATAAGTGCTAAAGAATCCATTCAGATATACCTTTCACAATCGGCAGAGCTAGAAATTCATAGACCTGACCTTACTCCGAGTTTTCGTAAAACACCTTATCAAATCCAAAAGTAAATTCTTCTTCCTTCTCATCCTAACATAGAAAAACTCAGATTTATCATTACAAAAAAATCAATTACCAAACAGATTAGCAGCGGATTACATGAGCCAATCAACCAATTAGCGCCTAAATTAGCGATAAGAGAAAACCTTGAAGACGAAGCTCTGCGAATCTACGCAGTGAACACAGACTGAGTCACCGTAATTTCATGGTCAAGACGCTTCCCTTCTTGACCCGCTCTCAAGGATAAGCGAAGAGCACCCGGAGCTTGACGATGAAGCTCCTCCACGCGCTCGCCATTTATCTCCACTCCATTTTATGTGGGTATGTACAAACCAAAGTCCTTGCCGTGCCAAATGTCTAAATGTTATCATATTCAATTGCAGGTAAATAAACAATTATATTATACTATACGTATAAAATGATAATTTCATAACATTTCAAGAGACACAGAAAGGGACAAGAAACATTTCCGAGTGTAGGATTACCTGGAAGCTATATCCCAAAGCCGAATATCTGCAAAAGGTAAGAATATCAAATAGTTAGTTTGAGAAATCAAACACACATTAGATTTTGCAACACAAAAACGGAAGCGGGGTGCGGATAAGAGACAAAGCAAAGTGCAGTACCTCCATCCATAGAACCGGAAAATATCTCAACCAAATTGTTCATGTTTTTGGCCATGCACGAAATATCCAAGACATCTGCCTGAAAATCAAATTGACTTAGCAACCCAAATACAATATCAAACAAGTAGAAAAGAGCAGAGGAGTGAGGAGTGACCAGTGTCGAGAGCGGAAGCGCGAAGGAGAGGAAGTGATGGGCGGGAGGTGAAGAGCAGATTGGATCCATTAAACAAGCTCAGCTTTCTTCCCCGAAAATGCAAAGAGGAGGAGATTGCTGAGGAAGGCGGAGATTGCAACGACACTGACATTTTTTCCTCTCTGTTCTCGACAACAAATCGACACTCGTTGGAGTTGCAAGTTATTGATGCGGTGTGTCTTTTATATGTAACTCACCGATCACTCTTGGGCCTAGCTAGCAACGCCGACTTGGTCTCGGCTACTGCGGCGGTGGGAGAAATTCGGTCAGAAATTGGATTTGGGGATTTAGGGTTTGGATTTCAATATGAAAAATCTATGTTTGTATGTGGAATTGGTGGGTAGGAGGAGGTATAGGAGAGAGAGAGAGAGAGCGAGGTGAGCTACATAGTGGTCGCCGATTATCCAACGACGGCCTGACGGCGGCAGAGGCGCGGCTGGATGGAGCGGCATCGCTCCTCCTCCCTCTGCTGCAAGTCTCTCTCTCGACAGAAAACAAAGAAGAGAGATTGAATCATTTGATTGAATCATTCTCTAAAATCGATTGAATCTCTCAAATGATTCAATCTCTCGCTTCTTTGTTTTCTGTCGAGAGAGCTGAGAGAGCGACAGAGTTGAGAGAGAGAGAGCGAGATCGAGAGTGAGAGTTGAGACAACATTGAGAGAGAGAGGGCTTACCGTTGAGAGTGAGAGGGCAAGAGTCTCGATCTGTTTGAGAGGGAGAGTTGAGAGTCGATCTGTTTGGTGGGTTTAGGGTGAATGAATGCGAGAGAGAGAGAGAGATAGCGATATGAATGCGAGAGAGTGAGGTGTGAGACAGCCTTAGAGTTGGTGGGTACGTTATTAAATTTGTCAACTTTTTCACACAACACAATATATATACTGGGAGGAAAACTTTGGAGCCAAAACGATTTTGGCATGCCACCAGATTTTCCAGTCACACAACAAAATGTTTTAAATTGTTGTATATATTTACTAAACTTGCATTATGTATTGCCTAGTATAAATTGTAACAACATCATACAACAAAGAAATAAAAGTCTATTGTCCAAACATTTTGCATCTTGTGCGACTTTCAATTTGGTGATGGAGGGAATCCTTCCGCCAAAATTTTCATAAATCATACAACAAAAAATTAGCATCATTGTTGTGTTTTGAACTCTTGAAATATAACCTAACAATTTCATGTCATCAGACAACAAAACTTTGTAACTTTGCGTTGTATATAATAGTTCACTTCATCAGACAAGTAGGGAACCCTAAAAGGTTTTCTAATGAGTGTTGTCTGATAACGTTTTTGTAGTATTGTCACCGTATATAAGAGGAAACACTTTCAACAATGTCTGTCACTGAAGCCACGAATCCATTTATAGAATTGTCACGAGTATTGTTCTTGCCTTGAAATATATACACCATCAGTAATATAACCATGTAAGTTTCCAAGCTGATTAGTAAACTTCTAGATGTTAAAAAACCAGTATTTGATTTCCCATGGATATACTTTGGGGCCATCGATCTGTTCCATTTGTTCCCAACAATTCAAATCCAATTAACTTTAATCCCTAATTCAAATAGAATTCCACCTAAACCCGAATTCCAAACTACCTATTTATCACAAAGTTTTTGTCACCGATGCTTGTGCATGAGAGAATGAAAATCTGATTAAAAGTGTCGCTCAGTTGAGAGTAAGTGGTAGGGTAGAGAGGAAATCAACGTGAGATGAAGAGAGAATAAGAAAACAACGATGTCTAATAAGCAGAAGATGAAAGAGAAAAAATAGGGTTTAAAAGATAAAATCAAAAAAGTAAAAATAAAATTGAATTTTTGTAATTAAGAAAAAATTGAAATACAAAAAATAGGAAATTATGCTTTGATGATATGACGGTACCATGTCAACTGCCACGTAAAGTGGGCTCTAGGTGGTTCCCTAAAAAGTGGTTCACCTAGCATTACTCAACCATGACCTCATATCTTTGTCATAACCATATGTTACATATGTTCCATTATTTTGTGGTCTTTACATGTATATTCATAAAATGAAAGATTACTTAATTAGGTGGAAGATGTTGTTGTAGGCCTGGAGAATGCCCTATCGGCTTTGCTTTTGTTCTTTGCAATGTAGGAAACCATCTGGTTGGAGAATCTGATTTTTTTTTTTGGCAAGATAGATAATGTACTCTGATGGATGCACAAGTAGAGTTTAGTATTTGGCTGTTTCATACATGAAAGATGGCTACCTGTTTCTTGCGCTTGAATTATATATATAGTTAACACTTTTTTCATTCTTCTGTTTATTCTTGATCGATCTGTTGAAAAAGTTATGCATAGACAGCATCGTCTAAATCGATCTCCATGGATTGGTTGTATGTATTCTGTATTCAATAGTTAGGGGTCAAAAATGGATACGTTGTTTTCAAAATTAATAGTATTTGTACAGTCAATCACATCACAGCAGCCAAGAGCAAGATTACACTATACATACATGTGTCCACCAGGAAAACGTACCTTCTTTCTGGAAAAACAAACTGGAATCATCTTGTTAACAAGGACGGCATTGAAGTTGACGTATGCTCCGACGTCCTTGTCCTTGATTCCAATAACAAAATTCCAGAGAGAGCTGCACTCTACTAACTAGTAAGGTAAGATATAAATTGAGAGACTGAGAGAGAAACAAGAGGGCAATTACGTTCTAGTCTTTCTTGGCATTGCTCACATCGATCGATCGCCTCTTCTTCCTTTACTGTTTCAAGAGAGAGAGAGAGCTGAGATAGTGGTGTAGCCACATGAGAGTGAGAGGGTTCAAATGACCCTTCTCACTTTTATATACTTTCAATTGTTGGTTGATATAATTACTACATCTATACGTACTTATATTACAATATTAGTATAAAGTTTGACTTTCATATTAATCATGTTAAATATTACTTTCATACAATCTAAAAAAATGTCACAATATAAGCAATCGTCGTGGATATTATATATATTTTATTCAAACTGTTAAGGGTTTAGGCAATACTAACTCCTACAATACAAAAAGAATGAACAATTATGTGCCCCAAAGTAAAATGGAGAAAAATAAAGAAAATTGAAAAGTTTATTTTTGTTTAGTATAATTCTTATTAAATTATGACCCTCCTAGTTTAGTTTTCTGGCTACGCCACTGGCTGAGAATCAAATGGCCGGTGGAGTAGCGGAAGTGAGGAACAAGCAGGTGATATTCGGAGACTATGTCACCGGCTACGCCAAAGAATCCGACCTGAAATTGACCACTACGACAACCAAACTGAATCTTCCAGAAGGTTCCACTGGCCTTCTCGTCAAGAACCTCTACTTGTCCTGCGATCCCTATATGCGAGGCCGTATGAGCAAGAACGGCACACTCAGTTATGTCGAAACCTTCAAGCCCGGCACGGTCAGTAATACTGAGAACTTGGAATATATAAATTCGGATATCTGCATTTGTGTATCAACATACTTAATTAGAGAAAATTTGGTTCTGATTTGAACCTTGCAGCCTGTAGTTGGTCTTGGAGTGGCTAAAGTGCTGGAATCTGGGGATCCAAAGTTTAAGCCAGGTGACTTGGTTTCGGGTCAAACTGGTTGGGAAGAGTATAGTGTCATCACGACAGAGTTTCTGATTAAGATTCACCACATTGATCATGTGCCTCTCTCTTACTATATTGGAGTTCTCGGTACGCGTACTTCTCCAGCTTTCGATCTATTTTTGAATCATTTCACAAGCTGCGGTTGTGTCACTTACATACCTAGCTCCCAACTCTTTATTCTCTATTATACTGAGTTACTGATATTCTCTATATTAATTAGGATTATTAATCTTCGAGTTAAGTTGGAGCATTATTATTAATTTATTTTTTCACTGATATATTGATGATTAGCTCATTCTTATTAATGAGCAGATAACGTATTCAAATATATGTTATGTGTATAGGTATGCCTGGAATGACTGCTTATGCTGGTTTTTATGAGGTTTGCTGTCCTAAGAAAGGAGAGACGGTGTACATTTCAGCTGCATCTGGAGCAGTAGGTCAGCTTGTTGGCCAATTTGCAAAGTTGACAGGTTGCTATGTTGTTGGGAGTGCTGGAAACAAGGAAAAGGTGCACAGTTATATCATGACTGTTTTAGTAGGGGTTCCATAATTGTGACTCAATTGCATGATCGTTTATGTTAAATGTTAAACATGTCTATAGTAAATTAGCTAGTAATATCTTTCTAAAATTGTGTATACATAGTGATGTATACCATATTGACTTGTATGGTGTCATATTCCACATCTTAATACCCGATATGCAATTACCTTTATTTCAACTTCCGATTCTGTGCTAATATGTGGATATATATACAATTTCTGGGAGCTAAGCTTGATTTGCTGAAGAATAAATTTGGATTTGATGAGGCATTCAACTATAAAGAAGAACCAGACCTGGATGCAGCTTTAAGAAGGTGAGAACATATGTCTCATAGCAGTCAGAATCCAATATGCTTAATGCAGGCTTTGACTTGATTAGTCTAGGAACACTACACTGGATAGTTTGTCCAATATGCATAAATAAGAGCCTGAATCCAGAAACAGAAGGAAAATAAAAGCTAGGGTCTGATACTGGGCATTCGCCACATTTTGGGTATTTACATCTTGTTTAAATGTATTGTTTGATTACCTCTAGGTACTTTCCTGATGGGATTGACATCTACTTTGAAAATGTGGGGGGAAAAATGCTGGATGCAGTGCTGCCAAACATGAGGCTGAAAGGGCGAATAGCAGTGTGTGGGATGATCTCACAGTATAATCAGCTGGAGCGGCCTGAAGGCATCCATAATCTGATGTCTCTGATTGTTAAGCAGGTCCGCATGGAAGGTTTCCGGGTCTTCAGTTACTATCATCTGTATGGAAAGTTTCTTGGAACTATGTTGCCTTACATAAAAGAAGGGAAGATTACATATGTGGAAGATGTAGTTGAAGGCCTTGAGAACGCTCCGGCGGCTCTAATGGGGCTCTTTGCTGGCCGCAATGTGGGAAAGCAGGTGGTTCTAGTTTCCAGGGAGTGATTACTCATCCATCTCCATCCAGATATACTTCTCAAGTTAGAGTTTTTAGAACTTTCTAGTTGTCTAAGCATCTGAAGTGTGCACCTAGATGTATATTAATTAAGAACTTGTATGGGGTATGGTTCAGCTCGCTCTGGTTTATTGCATTTTGCGTTGACGAGAGCTGTGGCTATCAACTATTATATTTACACTTATGAAGTATGAAGATATAAACGATATGCGATCTCTGATATGTGGAAATCATATGAATGCATTCACCGTTTGAAAGACATTTGTAGTTTTTATTTTTTATTTTTTCAATACAAGTCATTAGCAGTATTTGAAATGAATCCATCTTTGTATATACGAAGTGACTCTTGTAGGTAGACGTAGACCATAACATGATAAGACACTTGAAAGCGAGTTTAGTGCAAAACATGGTTTGAAATTAGGCCGGCCTAAATTTTTCTTTGGCGAAAATATTATAATTCATCTCCTCAGTCAATTGGTGCGTTTTTGTGGTTAAAAGTGTGTTTTCATGTTTTGAGTATATGATTTAATTGAAGAAAAATTCTTTAGTAAAGGACAAGGCGTAAAAATTGTGGAAATGAGGTAAGCAGTGAAGTGTGAAGAGAGTGAGCAGCAAAACCAGCGTGCCTACCAAGACTTTTTTGCCACCTCCCTTTCTTACGCAATAATTTTCTATTACTACTTCTTGTCCTGCGTCACTTTGTCTTCCATTTCAAGTGTTCAACTACCTATCCTCAGACTCTCGTTCCCACTTGGAGGGTTCAGGTTCTCCCTTCATTTCTGTGCCTCCAAGATATTCCTTGGTCTCTTGTCTGAGCTCCTGCAGTTGCTTCAGACATGTCTGCCCAAGGCCTTGGCTACTGGCTTCAGTGGCAAGTGGGACTTTGTGCTGTGATCATTGCAGGTCCTTCAATTCTAGCTCTCAAATATGTCAGGAATTCAAAGCAAGAACCTCTGAATTCTGCTGACTTGTGGAGTACATGTTGGAAATCAGTGGATCCTATTTGGCTTCTGTTCTACAGGGCCTTCGCTTTCCTTAGCATGGCCAAAATGCTCTACGATTTTTTGGCCTTATTCCCAGTTTTCACACTCGTTTTCTACACCCAGTAAGTTGATCCATACTTCTTCGGTGCTTGTTGAGAACTTGAGATTGTCAGATTTTGTAATTTCAGACTTCACCAAGTAATTTTTGTGTTCTTTTGGTACAATTTGGCTTGCAGGTGGACTTTTATACTGGTTACTCTTTATTTTGGGGTATGATAAGCTTAATTGAACCTTTTTCTATCAGCAGTTTTACTGGCTGAATTAGCTAAAACTACTGCTATTAATAATCTTATGATATAGATTTCTGTTTGCAGCTGGGGACAATTATATCTGCTCATGGATGTTTTGTTGCAAGGAATGAATTGAAGGGGAAACCCAAGTCAAAAAGCCAACAAAAAGCAGGGTTCTTTGGAAATATAATGCAGACTATGTATCTGGTTAGTCCCTTACTTTCTCATCATCTTAGTGCTAATTGAATTATGGGTTCCAAGTTTTTCGATCCGTGGTATAAATGATCAATAGCAAGAGATTAAGATTCATATCTACTTTGACGCTATTCTGGGCATGTTTTGTGAGCTTCATCTATCTTGCTTGAAGAGTTCTAAAACTTGTGATCACTTGATCACAATTACTTAATGGTAACTGAAGACCTGAAGCTTTGAGGATGTTTTTGGAAACTAAACAGACAAGTGCAGGTGCTTCTATGCTTACAGATATAGTGTTCTGGTGTCTCATAGTTCCATTTCTAACTAGCATGGAATTTGAAATGACCCTGGTGAGTCTTTCCCAGTCTGATTTTTAAGCACACTGAGTTCTTAAAAGCCAATAGAAGTCCTCTTAACTTGCTGTGATATCTGTGGTTGGCAGTTGATAGGAGCTATGCATGCTGTAAATGCCGGTTTCCTTATTGTGGATACTGCTCTCAATAGACTTGTAAGTTGTAAATCCTATCTTGCTTGTAAAGTTGTAGAACTTGTATCCTCATTACCAAATTGTTTACTGTGTGCAATATATGCTCGATCTTGCCTCATACTTTTAAGTCAATCTTGTTCTCAGCCATTTTCATCGTTAGGGTTTGCATATTTTGTGCTCTTTAGCTGCCTCTACATCACATTCCAATGGACCATTCACGCCCTTGGTGTTGACTGGTAAGCATTTCTTTTCTTTTTTCCTAGTACCTATTATGGAAAGATTAATGTCTTGGTTGTGTATGAAAATTTCCATTTTGATTCGTCTGTTTGGAATGCGGCAATTTTGGTCCGCTGCTTTGGCATTAAGAGATACTAAGATTGTTAAACACAGAAGGATAGAAAGAGCTTGATCTCTGAAGGAATTTGATGAATTGTAAAATTGCATAATTGGAAAATTCAATACACAGGACCAAAATTGCAGTCGTCCTGATCATTGTCATTGTCACTTAGTCACCATGGTTTTTTTTCTTTCCAATTATATCTGATGTTCGACTTCTTCAAAAACAGTTACAAGAGTTTCTTTTGGAAGTGTTTAATTGGATCTTTGAGTATGCATACATTATACATACATAAATACCAGGGGAACTGCAGGATATAGCCTCAAAGTCTCAGTTTGAGTTGCATGAAGATAGTGTATTTCATCAAGAGCCGCACCAATTATATTGACCACAAATTCATCAATGTTGGCTTCATGATTCAGACCAACAATATCCCTCACTTCTTGTGCAACTTTTTCCTGTATTAGAGGGTTCTTGCTGAGCATGTAGAAGAACCATGAGAGTGTATATGCACTTGTATCTTTGCCAGCAATCATAAAATTCAGAACTATATCACTTAGATATTAGGGTATTTGTCAGTCATTTTCTCCGGATCCTTCGCACTTTGCACAAGGAACATTAATAGTATATCTTTCATATCATTACTCATTACCAGCTTTCTCCCCAGCCAGCAATTTCCTCCTTCTCCTGAATAGATTGTGACTTAATTCATCATGGCTGGCATACCACTGGTTTGTAAATAAAATCTTAGCTAATGAAATTAGTGTAACATGTATATATTCTCTCCCTCTCTCTGTGTCTCTCTCAGGTGGCCATATCCTTTCCTCGAGCTAAATACACCTTGGGCGCCTGTATGGTATGTTGTGCACCAACTCTGATACGTATCTGCCCATTTTAATCATCTTCAGTTACCGATAAACAAAGAAAGAATCAAGATTTTAACTCTTAACTCTATTCTGCGTATTCATTCCTGCAGTTATTTCGGGTTGGCATTGGTTCATATTCCATGTTATTGGATATATACATTGGTCGTGAAGGCAAAATGTTCAATTTTTACCAGATTGTTTCCCCGTGCATTTGTAAGGTTGCATTCATGAGCTCATATTGGACATACTAAGTGACTGCAGACAAAATTCTAGAGTTCTAGTTACAGTCAGAGCTCATTTTTCATGCTCAGTTTTTGTATGTACAATAATTATTGAACTCTCCCCCTGATCTTTCATGCTTATATATATCCCATAATCCCCCATCACAATATACAGAGGAAAGAAGGGAAAGAGCTAGCTCCATATCACAATTAAAATCATTTAAGAATTTAGGCTCAATGTTCCATGTGTGTTGAGCATTCTAACTGGTGTGAGAGGTTTGATTTGTATTTACTAGGTGACGTGCCCGCGTGTTGCGGCGGAGCACTGTTAGTCTTCGTGGTTTTTTTTTTTTTTTTTAGTCTTCGTGTTATAATGTGGTGTTAGTGAAATACTGCGAGTGTTAAATAACATAAATGCAAGTAGGGCCATATTGAGTGGTTGGTAGGAAAGTTTGGTTTCCGAAATACAAAGGAACTTGTGAGAGTCACAACCTCAAGTTCAACGTAACTCGCTCGAAAGATTGGGATGGTTGTTTGTCTGCTTACCGAAGTGAGGGTTACGAGAGGAGTTACCCCATATGAGGCAGCCTTCACCCGTCCTCCATCGACGCAGCCGGACCCTAGAACCTAACCATCAACCACTAACAACCTCTGATCGCCACGGTTCCTCCATCTTAGAGAAAGAGAGAGTACAGAGTCAGTCAAACAGAACACAAAAGGTTGAGAATTTTCTGATGTATTGAACAAACCCGAAGTCGGGTATATATACAAGCACAGTTCTAACCTTAGAAAGAAACTAATTACACCGAAAGATTTACATAATCCTAGTCTAATATACTAAGATTAAGACTCACGTTAACACTTCTCCTCAAGTTGGCGCATACAAATCTTGAATGCCCAACTTGTCAAGTGAGTCATTGAATGCCCTAGACGACACAGCTTTGGTAAAGATGTCAGCTAGCTGCTCCTCCAAAGGAACAAATGGGAACGAGATTATGCGAGCATTTAGCTTTTCCTTGATGAAGTGCATGTCAATCTTTACATGCTTTGTCTGATCATGCTGAACAGGATTATGTGTAATTTCAACCGCAGCAGTATTGTCACAATGAAGAGGCATTGATCATTCCTGCTTGAAACTCAAACTTTTTAATAAACTTTTCAACCATAAAAACTCACAAACTCCTTGAGCCATACCTTTGTACTCAGCTTCTGCACTAAATTGGGCCACCACATTCTGTTTCTTGCTTCTCCAGGTGACTAAGTTTCCACCAACAAACGTAAAATAGTGAGAAGTAGAACGCCTGTCAGTGATGTTCCCTGCCCAGTCCGCATTAGTGTAACCACTAGTCCTTAAATGTCCATGCATACGAAATATCAGGCCTTTTCCAAGACACTAACCGCATAAGCAAGATCTAGTTTAATATGCAACAAGTAAATTAATCTTCCAACTAACCTTTGATATCGAGATTTATCAGTCGAAACTTGATTAGGATACTTTGCAATCTGATGGTTCTGTTTTATCGGTATATCAACTGGTGTACAATCAAGCCTACTAGTCTCTGCTAGCAAATCCAGAACTTATTTTCTTTGACTTAGCATGATACAGTCCTTGTTCCTGGCTACCTCAATTCCCAAGAAATACTTTAAATTCTCAAGGTCCTTTATCTCGAATTCAGAAGACAACTAATCTTTCAATCTTTTAATTTCACCAATGTCATCACCTGTCACTACCATGTCATCTACATAAATGATCAAGGCAGTAAGCTTACCTTGTCGGTATTTTAGGAACAAAGTATGATATGAGTTACTCTGCCTATAACCAATCTTCTTCATGAAAGACGTGAACCTTCCAAACCAAGCTTTTGGTGATTGCTTCAATCCGTACAGAGACTTTTTCAATCTGCACACCACATTCTCGCCCGTAGAAGTATTATATCCTGGAGGAAGATCCATGTAAATTTCTTCATTTAGATCTCCATGAAGAAATGCATTCTTTATATCAAACTGCTGCAGGGGCCAAACCAGATTAGCTGCCAAAGACATGAGGACTCAAATGGTATTGATCTTTGCCACAGGTGCAAACGTCTCATCATAATCCACCCTATATTTTTGAGTGTATCTTTTTGCAACCAACCTTGTCTTATATCTATCAACTGAGCCATCTGCATTATGTTTCACAGTATGAACTCATCTACAACCAACGGTCTTCTTTCCAGGTGGTAATGTCACCAAATCCCAAGTACCATTCTTGTTGAGAGCATCCATCTCAACCTCCATTGCTTTGGCCCACTTCTCCTCCTTGATTGCATCCCGCACTTTAGTAGGAAGAGACACAACAAACAATTGATTCACAAAGGCTACATAAGGTTTAGACAATCTATAAGTTGACACGTAGTTGGCTATAAGATACTTGACTTTAGCTGACAAGAAAGGCTCATATTATTTAGGAGGTTGACCACGGGTTGACCTAGCAGGCAAGACCCTACTAGATTCAGGGACATTAAAGGATGACAACGGAATAGTACTACATACCTCAGGTGATGACAATCCAGGAGAGATCGTTGATGTAGGGGGAGAGACTGAACTTGCATGTACATATTCAACAACTGGTGGCTAATTACTATTCAATTCTCCTCCTTTGACGTGTCAGATAGTTCTTTGTCATGTCGAACACTTTCAAAACAGGGAACAGACGCCTCAACCTAGGCAGGTTCAACAGATTAAACCACTTTTTGAAGTTCTAGAGTATTATCTCTCGGATTCTGGATCTGGTCGGTGACAGGCCAAAGATCCTTTTCAGCGGGGTTACTGTTAACAATTACACAATCTTCTAGTTCTCCAAATTGATCTTCATAAGAAAAACATGTTTCTCCTCCTCACTCGGAGATACCGTAGGAGAAAAATAACACAAGTCTTCACTAAATGCGACATTCATAGTAACATAGAATCGTTGAGACGGAGGATGGTAGCACTTGTATCGTTTCTGATGAGATCTGTATCCAACAAACACACACTTAAGAGAACGAGCCTCCAACTTAAATCTCTGATTTTTGTAAAGATGAACATAGGCCACATAACCAACGACATGAGTAGGAAGTTTGTTGAGAGATGGAAAAGTAACATGTTCAGACAATATCCCAAAGGGGACCCGATTCTGAAGAGCTGCAGATGGTAGACGGTTGATAAGGTGAGAGGCACACAACACAGCTTCACCCCATAGATATTTGGGTAGATTGGCACTGAGTAAGAGAGCTCTTCCAATATCCAAGAGGTGTCTATTTTTCCTCTCAGATACCCCATTCTGTTCTAGTGTCTGAGGACAAGTAGTTTGATGAACAATTCCATGTTGCTGAAAATAGTCTCGGAAAGAGTGGTTAACAAACTCTCCTCCATTGTCAGATCGAAATATTTTCACATAAGCATCATATTGAGTTTGGATGAGACTATGAAAAGCGGTGAAAGCCGAAAACACAGTATCCCTCTTTTTCAATAACACAACCCAAGTTAATCTTGTAAAGTCATCAATAAACAAAACAAATTACTTCATTCCTATCAATGTCAAATTCTTCGAAGACCCCCATACATCAGAATGAATCAACTCAAATGATGCAGAACTAGAAGAAAAACTAGGAGAATAACTGGACTTATGACTCTTAGCAAAAACACAAGTTTCACAATCGAGACTTGACTCTTTTATTCCAAAAAACAAAGATGGCATCGACTTCTTCATGACTCCAAAAGATGGATGACCCATTCGGCGATGCCATAGCCAAATTTCTTTTAATCAATTAGAGCTCAATGTCAGGGCAACGGTTGGTGACGGTGCTCTTGCTTCCCCGTTTTACATGCAATCCAAGTGAAACAGTCTCCCCCGTAGATCTCCCTTGCCTATTATCGTCTGAGATGACAGGTCTCAGAATATAACATACATTGGAAAAAAGGTTACAGAACATTTGTTTTGTGAAATCAATTCAGAAACAAACAATAAGTGATGTGATAGAGCATGAACATAAAGGACTTTGTTTAACACAATTGTTGGAGTAACTTGAATTAACTCTATACCTAGGACCGGAAAGGACACCCCATTTGCATTAGACACTTCAGGTATGGGAGATGGGGAAAGACTCGAAAAAAAGGACTTATCAAATGTCATATGATCAGACGCACCAGAATCAATTATCCATGTATCACTACCAGTAAAGCCAAAAAATTGTAATGCAATACCAATTTTGCCTCTTTTCTCTTGAGAACACATACCTGTGGTGAGGTCTTGTCCTCCTACTCCATAGAAATAAGGTTCGCGGGAAACTTCAGGTTGATCACCAAAGATTGCAAGATCTATTGCAAAGAGGATTTGATGACAGAGGAATAGAACATGTATGATAGAATTTGACGAAATCGAAAGCTTCCTTTGACACGTCGAACAAATCAAATTGGGATAGGTTTAGAACCAATTTGCAGCGGAAAACAACATGGTCAGATTACCAAGATTGCCAAGATCAACTTAGGCTCTGATACCAAGTCAAACAGAACACGAAAGGTTTTGAATTTTCTGATGTATTAAACAAACCCCAAGTCGGGTATATATACAAGCACAGTTCTAACCCTAGAAGGAAACTAATATCATCGAAAGATTTACATAATCCTAGTTGATTACAGAATATACATCTTCCCAATATACTAGGATTGAGACTCACGTTAACAGAGCCCGAGTCCCAGATCCTTATTGGCACTCGAAAATCACCACCAGAGGATCGGCTTTGATCTCCCATACCATCCCGGCCAATCCCCTCGCTACCACCATAGTGAAAATGACAAGGCGAGAAGAACCGAAAAACCAAGCTCACAGGTTGAACTAAGGGGGTGCTCAACATAAAAGAAGGTGACTTATAGGCTAGACGAAGGGATAGACTCTCAACGGCGGCAAAAATTCGTGATGAACCAAACCCTAGATCTAGGGTCTGTTGCCGTGGGTATAGAGAGAGAAGAGCTCTCATCTTTTTTACTCTAAGCACCCATTATATGTGAAAATTTTTATGGTTAACATAAGCTGTTAAGACCTTAAAATTGCTTAATGTAATCTGTTCTTTGAATTTTTCATGGGCATGGGAAATTGTAATTCCTATCAGTTTTTCTTTCGTGTGTTTGGCACTCGTAAGGAAAGATAACAAAATCTTATCAGTTTTAAAAGTCATGTGGATAAAAATGAGCGAAAATTATTCCCTGCATCAGTGGGACAGCTGCACCAGTAATCTGAACCGTCAATTTTGACGCGTGGATCAGTTTGTTATTAGGGACGTTAGTTGGAGTTTGGGGGTCGTTTGTAGGCGAGTGAGAGGCAGAAAGGGAAGAGAAAAGGTCTGCATCAAATGATCAATCATCAATACTTATATGGTTTCGCCAAACCAGAGTTGCATGGAACGCTCATCTTACCCGCGACCCGCGTTCCGGATCGCTATGTTGAGCGATCCCAATTTTTTCCCAGGAGATTATATATTCTGGATCAATCCAAGGCTTGAGCCATGAAATATGAGGCGGCCGGAGAATAGAAATCTCCAGGAAACCCAATTTCCGAAAGGTGGAGCCGCGGAGGTTGTGCTCTTCGATTCGCCGGTTTCAGTGTTGGTACGGTTCTGTGATTGCAGATTAATTTGGGAGAGATTGCAGATTTGGGAGAGATGTAATCTTTGATATGCAGAATACAGAGATCTTTGGATAATCATATCATTTAATATATGATTAAGACATAATCAAGGCATAATCATCTCATTTAGTATATGATGTCAACATAATCAAGGCATAATCATCTCAATATCTAGAAAAATAAATAAATATAGAATGTGTTCAATAGGATGTGATCAATGTAATGAAACATGTAAATTATAGAAAATTTACTTATTTTCGATATCATTTCTGGCCTTAGAGATGCATTCTTTACCGAGGATAGGGATTTGATTTTTTCTAAGATGGATTCTCTACCCCTAACGGATTCAGCTGCTATATTGCTCAGAAGACATAAGAGAAGGTCATGGAAGTCATCATGCAAGTCTCTATCCCTTCAATGAGAAAATCTGGAAATTTTCAAAGTTGGCTTTCTCTTAGGCATTTTCGTGGCTCATTCGCGCCTCCTTCGAAGGGTTTAATGTCTGTTCGCCCTACTCCACGTTTGGTTGCTTGCGAAGTGAGGGTTACGAGAGCGGCGACTGTCGTGGTCACCATGGAACTATTGGTGGAGCCACTTAAGGACGAGAGGTATCCTTTTAATTGAAGAAAATTTATATTCTTTTATCTTCGTCTCAAATTGACTATATTGGATTATAGAAAAACCTAGCTCTAACAACATAATCCCTTGACAACAAACATGTCTCTTAGGTATTTGAGTACCTTTAGGTGTATAACCATGGTTTAGTTAGGTACATGTCTCCTAAGTATATACTCATGTGTACACCTATAAATGGACTGGATCTGGAGAGGATCGACCTAAATCTGGATCCGGATCCGACCCGCTACTCGCCGGATTATTGATAGCTCGATCCAAATCCGGATCCGGTAGGTTAACTAATACCCGACCCGTTAATCCGATCCATTTATAATAATAAATATTTTCAAATTTTAATAATCTTAATTTTATCATAAATTTTCATAAAACACTAATGAAATATTGTAACAAAATAAAGGTTTACATCAAAAGTTAAATTACATGGCCAAAATACTCCTTAACAATAAACTAATATAATCAAAATACTAGACCTCTAATTTTTTTAGCAAAAAGTATAAAATAAATATATATATATATAGGCATCAGTAACCTTCAACTTCATCAAATCATACTTTAGACGCAATTTAGACGTTTAGGTTATCCAAATAATTATTATATTATTTAATATCTATCAGTAATATTATATTTATAAAAATATTATTTAATTATTTTAAAACGGATCCGGGTCCTTAACGGATCATATCAACCTTGATACATATCCGATCCGTTTAATAAATGGGTTAATGAATACGGGTCCTTAACGGATCCACGGGTCAAATTTTCGATCCAAACCCGTTTAAAAACCACGGATCCGGAGCGGGTCTACATTAAGATCCGGTCCATTTATAGGTCTACTCATGTGCTCATAAGGTCATATTTAACCCATGTCCTAAAACCTATAATAGGTTTAGCTATTTCAATTTTGCATCTCCAACCCAAGTACAACTTGAGCCAAAATAGATTTAAACCTAAAAAAGGTCATTTTTTTGACTCAATTGTATATTTAGAAGGAATCCTAAATTTCACACTCATCAATTGAGTGGTCCCTGCATGGTTTGGTTTAGGTTTTGATAATTTGAGTTGGAGATGCAAAACTCATATGAAAAAATTGGTTTGGGTGAGTCAAATTTTAAATTTGGGTATAGGTTATAGGCCAATGGCTTGAGATGCTTTTAGGTATTTGAGTACCATTAGGTGTAAAACCATGTTCTAGTCAGGTTCATGTCTCCAAAGTCCTAACTATATACCATGTGCTCATTAGGTATTTGAGTACCTTTAGGTGCAAAATCATGTTCTAGTTAGGTATATGTTTCCAAACTATATACCCATGTGCTCATTAGGTATTTTGGAACCTTTTGGCTCGATCGCTAGATCAACTAACTTCAGTTCACAACTCTATATATAACTATATAAGGGTTGGTAAGCTACATTGTAATCTTATTGTGTTCTAAACACATTCAGACGTTCACCCCCACATATCTAACTAGATAAGAAGTTAGAAGAGAAGATATGAACTACTACATGTGAGAATTTACGATTTTCATCCTTGCCGTCATGTTTTCCCTCGTTTGGATCACGAAAAGAAAAGGAAATGTAATCTGTTCTTTAAATTTTCCATGGGTATGGGAAATTGTAATTCCTATTAATTTTTCTTTCTGGTATTGGGCACTCGTAAGGAAAGATAACAAAATATTATCAATTTTAAAAGTCAAGTGGTGAAGATGAGATATAATAATTTGATTAGTGATAATTTAGTAGAAAATTAAAAGGGAAAATGGTTTCTTGGGATGGGTTGGGTGGAACCATTTCCCTACCTATTTTTCCTTCTTTTGAGGACCATTTTCCTTTCTAGCTTATTTCCATTTGCATCCGGACAACGGAAAGGAACCACTTTCCTTTCCCAAGGTATTGATTACGTCAACCAAACGTGGCACTGGATACTGGTTTAAATATTATCTACATCCTTCTGATATTTGCTTATTGTTTTAAGAGGAAAATTTACCAACAGTCTTTAAACTATTGTGTCAAGGCCAACATGACACCCGAACTTTGAAAAGTATCAATGTGATACCTGAAAAATGATTTTGATATCACGGAGATAGCTCTGTTAAATTTCGTAACAAAACCGTTTGTTTGCTTACGTGTAGACATCAAAATGAAGTCGAATGACCCATTAGCCTTATATATTAATTCTTTTTTTTTTCTTGTTCTTCGTGTTAGCCAAACCAATCTCTTCTCTATCTCTATACAAACTGAGTTTATCATCTCACCCACACAAAACAAATCCATATACATCCCAAAACAAGGAGCATATAAAACCCAGAACCTTAGCATGATAAAACTAAACACAACAAACTACTTGCAAATCGAAACTCAAGTCCCCACTCTTTCCACATGAACAAGTTAAAAGCCAAACCCTTTACCTTGAAATTGCATCTAACCGACTAACCCAGAACTTGAACCAACTCAAAACCCATAACTGATATGAACTAAATCCTCCTCTCTTTTTTTAAAAGCCAAAACCCCATATACTTCACTTCACTCCAAAACCCATACCCCAAGCTTAAAAGCAAGCCAATACCTTTAAACTAGATACCAATAAAGCTCCTAATTTTCCACACAACAAAACCACAAAACTGGATTTATTTCTCTCACACCGCCGTGTTCTTGACCTCCGACGAATCAAGCCCGGTCTTGGAGCTGTCTAGCGACGCCGGGAGCGACTTCGTAGGCCAACTTTTCTTTTTCGTCAATGAGGACCTTGTCATCGGCTCCATTGGCGGGTCGTTTTCGCTACTGGATTCTCCGGTTCTGACATTGCCGTCTGACGAAAAGCCCAGAAAAGGGAAGCAGTAAGGGAAGAGGATTTACATATTCCAGTCCAAAATGGGCACGCCGTCGTTGAATTCCTACCCAGTTACTAGGTTTGAGATGAGCTCAACGGCAGGGAGGGAGTAACTTGTTTGGTTTGGGTTGGTTTTGGATCATTTTCTTTTCTTTTCTTTTCAAATTAAATAGAACCTGTTTTGGATGAGATGAGACTCATGAGAGGGATATCCAGATATGCATCAGAAATGAAAGTGCTTAAATGTCTGTTCAGCCCATGTTTTAGGACCCACGGTTCTGTTACCAAAATTTGATATAAGTATCTGGGTGAAGTCAAAATCACTGTTTGGGTATCACATTGATACTTAATTCAGGTATTATATTGGCCTTGACATAATAGTTTATGAACCGTTGGTGAATTTTCCTCTTGTTTTATTCTTTGTGTGAATATATAATACTAAAGTGTGTGTTTGAAATGTAGGGCCATATTGAGTTGTTGGTAGGAAAATTTGGTTTCCGAAATACGCAGGAACTTGTGAGCCTCACAACCTCAAGTTCAACTTAACTCGCTGGAAAGATTGGGACGGTCGTTTGGCTGCTTGCCGAAGTGAGGGTTACGAGAGCGGCGACTGTTGCGGTTGTAGCAGCAGAAGCTTCTATCTCAAACAGAGGAACAAGAGGAGTTACCGACCATGGAACTATTGGTGGAGCCACTTAAGGACGAGAGATATCCTTTTAATTGAAGAAGATGTATATTCTTTTATCTCCGTCTCAAATTGACTAGATTTGATTATGGAAGACCCTAGCTCTAACAACGAAATCCCTTGACAACAAACATGTTTCTTAGGTATTTGAGTACATTTAGGTGTATAACCATGTTTTAGTTAGGTACATGTCTCCTAAGTATATACTCATGTGCTCACAAGGTCATCTCCAACCCTTGTTCTAAAACCTACAATAGGTTTAGCTTTTTCAATTTTACATCTCCAACCCAAATACAATTTGAGCCAAAATAGATTTAAACCTAAAAAGGGTCCTTTTTGACTCAATTATATATTTAGAAGGAATCTTAAATTTCATACTCATCAATTGATTGGTCCCTGCATGGTTTGGTTTAGGTTTTGACAATTTGGGTTGGAGATGCAAAACTCATATGTAAAAATTGGTTTGGGACTTTGGGTGAGTCAAATTTTAAATTTGGGTATAGGTTATAGGACAATGGCTTGAGATGTCACTACGCTAATAAGTGCAACAAACGACACTTTTCACACAACGGTACACAATAGCAGAGTTGTACAAATTTCAGAAATGCTTCATACAACGTTCAGAAACATTCATCCGTTGTGTGGATAGTTTGAGATCATTCCAGTTTTTTTTTTCCTTAAACTAGTACAACACTTTAGACAATATTTTGTTGTCTGAATGAAGATAAAAATGAGGCCCATTTTGCTTCTAAACCCACTCTAGTTTGACATATAACTGGGTGTTGTCACACAATGGTTTTTATTATAGTGTTGTGTGTCAGTTAGTTAGACAAGTTTTTTTTAGCCGTTGTGTGACATGTTGATCAGACAGCGATCAGATTAACAACGGATTTGACCTTTAACAGACGTCGTTTTTTCCCCGTCGTGTGATGCATTATCTGGCGTAGTGTGTCTTTAGGTATTTGAGTACCATTAGGAGTAAAATCATGTTCTAGTTAGAAATTGTTCGGAAATATTATTAATACCTTTAATTGTTATTGCTATTACAATTGTTATATATGCATGTGTCTTTGATTTCCAAAATGATTTGAGATCATTATATTGATTATTGGTTTGAGCTTGTGCTTCGGAAATTGTTTGGTAATAAATGATTTGTGATGCTAGAGTGAAAATATCGACATGGTTGTGGTTTGATTTTGAGTTTGTTGTTGATTTGAGAATTTGTTAATTTATGATTAGAGATATATATTGATCGAGCTTACTAATTAGAGAAAATTAGATTAAAACCCAAAATATTAGAATACACCCACCCAAATGTTTTCTTTTAATCGACACCCAAAATCTGTTTTTTATTATTTTTGGTCATTTTTAGTACTGATTTGCCCTTCTGATATATAAAGTCAAATGTAATGAAAGATACAATGTAGAGACAAAGATAACAAGAGAATCATCGTCTTATTCATTGATAGGAGCCATTTATATAGGGAATTACAAAGTACCAATTTGGTAATGATAAGGAATACAAAGTCCTATTTTAACTATATATCCTGATGGCAGAAGACCAAGGCACACATATGCAATATCCTAGAACACTCCTATTTGTGCCGTGTGCCAGTATGCCTGTGATGCTGATATGTCGCCTCGTTAAAAACTTCATCAAGGAAGAAAAACCCTGTGGGAGAAAAACTAAACCTTGATCGTAGGAGAAAAAGAGTACAACACACCCTTCACATTTGATAGTGACATGTATGTATGTGCTAGACTCCCCTTGAAGTTTGCACCTTCCCCTGATCTTTATATCAATCATGGGGCTCTTCCTAATTCTTACTAATCACCGAAATTTCAATAACTTAGCATGTCAATGCTCTTTAACATGTCTTCAAATGTTGCATTGGGCAATGATTAACTAGATCATGTTATATTGTCCTCAAACATGATCTTTTACACTTAGATCTTGAGGAGAAGGCCGCTTGTGAACTGAAAACATAAGTTCGTGCAGGAAATCAAATTTCCGCGCAGCATGACCTTCAGTTACTAGAACAGCCGTAACTTCCTCTAGGAAATATGTATGAACGAACCGTAAACAGTTTTGGAAACTAGAATCATTTATCTTTCCAACAATGTATTACACACATTCTGCTTCATCAGGATATGTTCACAAAGTCCCGTCAAAGTTGACTGTTTTGGCAAAATCAGATTCTCGGACAGATCCGTCCTTCTTTACGAAAATGGCCATAACTCACTAAATATGATATGTATGATCAAATGGTTGATGTCCCTGAAAATTAGACACATAGAAATTTCCAATGGTACCAATGTCACCATTTTCCAGTGAGTGAGATTTCCTGTAAGTCCCGTGGAAGTTGACCTACAAAACTTGACAGATTCTGATTTCGCTTTTGATGTGTCTTTCTTCTGTAGGGATAGAATAAGCCTCAATATTTCATACTATTAAGTATTGAAAAATTGGTTGCTGTCATTACATTGGTGTTGCGTGAGCGCATAGCTACGCTTAGCTTTACAACTATTCATAGCGAATGAGATGTCAAGTCTTTCGTATTGTGTTGAGTACATTGATGTGTCTCATTGTACTTAGATGGGAACTCCATCTCTTAACACATATTTGTCATCTTTCTTTAGACAAAACAACGGATCTCTTTTTATATCAAGGACTTTGACTAATCATGGGAGTATATGTAGGCCTCACTAGTTATAGAGCGCCTAAGCCGATTGATGGAAAATCATCATCAATACTAGAATGGTAGCTGTTGTTGTAAGCAAACTCCATCAAAGATAGGTTTTTATCCCAACTCCCCAGAACTGCAAGGCACAAGATCTTAACATATCCTCTAAAGTTTGAATAGTCCTCTCCGATTGCCCATCAATCTGAGGAAGAAAAGCAGTGTTGAAGTGCAATCGGGTGCTTAAAGCTGCTTGAAGAGCTCCCCAGAATTTAGAAGCAAATCTAGGATCCCGATTCGACACTATTGATTCAGGTACACGATGAAGTCTCACAATCTCATTCACATTAAGCTTCACCAATTTATCTAGTGTATACTTCTTTCCCACCAGCAAGAAATGTGCAGATTTGGTGAGTCTATCCACAATCACCCAAATATCATCATGCCCCTCACGGGTACGAGGTAAACTAAAAACAAAATCCATGGTGATGTGGTCGCACTTTCACACTGGAATAGACAACGGCTCAAGCAACCTAGAAGATTTCTGTCTTTCAGCTTTCACTTGCTGACAGATCAAACACCTACTCACAAAAACTACAATTTCTCTCTTCATGTTTGGCCACCAATAATAATCTTTCAAAGTTCGATACATCTTTGTACTACCCGGATGAGCAGAATATGCTGAACTATGAGCAGCATATGCTGAACTATGAGCTTCCTCCATTATCTCTTTCTTTAACTCTTCATTCATCTTTGGAACACAAAGCCTATTTTTGAACACTAAAGTTTCATCTCTTCTTACCGAAAAATCCACGGCGGCTCCACTCAATGCTCTTTCTATTAACTAAACTATGGAAGGATCATCATATTGAGCCTCCCGCACTTTATCAACCAAAACTGGCCTCACATGGAAACTAGCTACCAAGGCACCAACATCATCCACCACTAAATCCACTCATGTAGCTCGCAATAAAGAAGTGGAACTCGAACCGTCCTCACATGAGACAAAGATATGGTGGGGTTTCGACTAAGAGCATTAGCTACCACATTAGCTTTTCCAGGATGATACTCAATAGTGCAATCATAATCATTGATTAATTCCATCCACCTTCTTTGCCACATATTTAACTCTCTTTGAGTGAACACATACCGAAGACTCTTGTGATCAGTAAAAATATGACATTTGGCTCCATAAAGATAGTGTCTCCACAACTTGAGAGTAAAAACTACTGTTGCAAGCTCTAGATCATGAGTGGGATAATTCGCCTCATGCAGGTTCAATTTCCTAGAAGCGTGGCAATAACTCGATCATGCTGCATCAATACCCCGCCTAGACCTTGTCTAGAAGCATCACAATAAACCACATACTCCCCACTATCATCCGGAAGTGCCAAAACAGGAGCACTAGTCAAGCGATTCTTTGATTCTTGAAAACTTTGCTCACACTGATCTGACCATTCGAACATAACTCCCTTCTTGGAAAAATCTTGTAAGTGAAGCATCAAACTTTGAAAAATCTTGCACAAAGTGTCGATAATAACCTGCTAACCCCAAGAAACTATGAATTTCCGACACAGTGGTGGGTCTTCTCGAATTTGACACTGCTTCCACATTTTAGGGATCCACACTAACACTTTCTGCCGAAACCACATGACCTAAGAACCCCACTTTATCCAGCCAAAATTCACACTTGCTGAATTTAGCATACAACTGAGCATTTTTCAAAGTCTGCAATATCATTCTTAAATGTTTGGCATGCTCCTTCTCACTTCTTGAGTATACCAAAATGTCATCTATAAATACGATCACGAAACGATCAAGATTTGGACGAAACACCCTATTTATGAGATCCATGAAGGCAACGGGTGCATTAGTAAGTCCAAAAGGCATAACTACAAACTCATAATGACCATAGCGTGATCGAAAAGCAGTCTTGACTATGTCACCTTCCCGGATCCGCAACTGATGATAACCAAAACTAAAGTCAATCTTTGAGAAAACAGAAGCACCCCTCAACTGATCAAATAAATCATCAATACTAGGCAACAAATATTTATTTTTCACTGTGACTTAATTTAGCTTCCTATAATCAATGCATAGTCTCATGGTACTATCTTTCTTCTTAACAAACAACACCGGAACACCCCATGGAGACATGCTAGGCCGAATAAAACCCTTGTCTACCAACTCCTACAGTTGAGTCTTCCACTCTTTCAATTCTGCTTGAGCCATTCTGTAAGGTGCCTGAGAGATATGCATAGTTCCGGGAAGTAACTCATTAGAAAAGTCTATCTGGTACAAAAGCCAAGCAGGTTAGCCCCTAGTCGCGGAATTACTAGTAGCTTAAAAGGAAAAGTAACAAGATCGAAATCTGAAGAAAGATATCTTCACTAATATTGTAAAAGTTTACAGCTCTACAATATTCTCTAAACAGAAGGTTTACTTTCTGTTTCGTCTATGGTCTAAACCTTCTGTTTCGTCTATGGTCTAAACAGATGTTGTCTATGTTTCACTCTGGTATCTAGAACTAAGCTAGGCACCTCTATTTATAGAGTCTAACTCTATAAATCCTTATCTAACTTGGAAACTACTCATTAACTAAGTTAGACAACTATTCCTTTTCAAGCTAGAAAACTATGTACTTAACTAACTTGGAGAAGGAATCACTAATTCCTAAAAGCTAAAGGATATACCTGTATCATGGCTCCCCTTTTTAGGAACTTAAACTCCCGTTTAGGTTAAAACTGGAAATTAGGAAACTCAAGAGTTCCCTTTTCTTTGCTGAACCATTTAGATTGACTAGGAACTTGATCGGCGCGTCCAATACGGAATACTGCTCGTTCCCCTTGACGTGTCTTTGTCACTTTCTGCTCCAAAATGCAATCCTCTTTTAATGGCTCCTCTCTGTCAAACCACAAGTCATCAACTGGTGGTAAAACAACCTTGTCATCCCCATCATCATCAAGCAATGGTGGTTCAAACAACTTTAAGTACTCAGCATTGATAACTGAATACATGCCCAAATATGGCGGCAAGTCGAGTTTGAAGGCATTGTCGCCAATCTGCTGCAGAATACAGAAAGGACCGTACCGAAGTGGCTTCAACTTCTTACCTTCACCTTTCAAACGTTCCTTGCTCCACTTCAACCAGACCAAATCTCCAACACTAAAGTTACAAGGTACCCGGTGCTTATCATGCTTGGCTTGTTGTAGCTTGGTTTGAGCATGAAGATATTCCAATGGCTTGTGATCTGAATGTACTACTACCTCCTTCCCTAACAAGTACACCCTCCAATGCTTGATGGCTTGGTAAAGTGCATAAAACTCCTTGTCGTAGGTTGGATAGTTTCTGATGGATCCAGTGAATAACTCAGAGTAGTATTCTACTGGCTTCCCATCTTGTAACAGAACGGCTCCCATAGCATAGGTAGACGCGTCCGTCTCCACCTCAAAAGGGCGTTGCAGACTCGGCAGGGCTAGTACTGGAGCTTCTGAAATTTTCCCCTTTAAAAGCTGGAAAGCTTCTTCATGCTTTTCACTCCACTCAAATTTCTGTCCAGCTTTTGTCAGCCCATGCAATGGTGCTGCATGAGTAGAGAAATCTCGAATAAACTTGCGTACATACTGGCAAGCTCCCACGAAACTTCGGACTTCTGTTACTGTCTTGGGTCTAGGCCACTTAGAGATGACCTCAACCTTCCTTGGATCAATCTTCCGTTGACCTCCACCAACTATAAACCCGAGATACACCAATTCCTTCTGTGCAAACTCACACTTCTTTGCATTCAAACATAGTTGATTGCCTTGTAGTAACTTTAAGACATCTCGTACGTGAATCATATGCTCCTCCCACGTCTTGCTATATATCAGAATGTCATCTAAATAGACAATTACACAGTTGTCTATTAGATGACGTAGTATTTCATACATGAGGCGCATGAAAGTAGCCGGAGCGTTGCACAAACCAAAGGGCATGACTAACCACTCAAAAAGGCCTTGTTTTGTTTTGAAGGCTGTTTTCCAAGTGTCCTCTTCCCGTACTCGGACTTGATGGTACCCAGATTTTAAATCTAGTTTGGTGAAATATTGAGCACTCTCCAGCTGATCTATCAAATCATCGATCTGATCTATCAAATCATCGATCCTAGGCAAAGGGTATCGGTTCTTGATAGTAATTCTGTTTAGTGCTCGGTAATCGACGCACATTCGCCAACCACCATCCTTCTTAGGAACTAATAAGACTGCTGACCCACAAGGTGAACAACTTGGTACAATAACTCCCTTATCAAGAAGCTCTTGAACTTGTCTCTTAATCTCCTTAGATTCCTGCACCGTCGTACGATACAACCCTGTGTTTGTCAAAGAACTCTCCCCTGTCAACATAATCTCATGTTCCACTTTCCTCTTTGGCGGCAAACCCGGCAATTCTTGAAACAAATCTGCAAACTGTGACTTCAACTCCTCCATATCATTGTTCTGCTGTTTTGTTAGAGATGATAGGTTCACTCGATGCAAATGCTCCTCATGTTGTCGTACCATCAGTAATACGAACCTTCCACAAGCATTGACCAATCTTTTGGCCTGAGTTGCCGTTACCAAACTTGCCTCTCTCGAATAAGGAGTTGCTCGAACAACATATTGTTGTTCATCTTTTGTTAATGTGTACTTCTGAGCTCGCCTATCATAAATAGCATACCTATCCCATAAGTAAGGATTACCCAGAATTACCTGACAAACATCCAAAGGAACCACGTCACTTCGTCGATGTAAGACTCGTGTAGTGCGAACTTGAAAGTACACTGATTAACTACACTCAAACCAGCTTCCTTCTGTATCCATCCCAAAGGGTAGGGCTTTGGATGCTTGACCGTCTTGAGACCCAGCTTTTGAACCAAGGCTTCCGAGATGAGGTTTTTCTGACTTCCCGGATCAACTATGGCATCAACTAGACTGGTCTTCACTTGTAGCTTAACAACGAAGAGCTGTTCCCTAGGATCTTCCTCTTCGGCTATAGGAGTCTTTCCTGCCATAAGGTTAAGTCTGGTGTTTGGTTCAGTCATGCCTGGAACTTCCGTTGGTCCTGTGATCAATGCCGCCTTCTTCTTTGCTTCTTGCTGCCTCAAACCTCTCGGTTTAAGGTGTGGATATTTCACCCAGCACTTCTCTACTGCATGATTGGTTGCACCACAATGACTGCATGTCGAACTCTCCTTCCCTTCTGACTCGTTCTTACCCTGTTTTAGCTCCTCCTTCTTCACACCCGAATTGTTAGTCTTGTTCCCAGGTAGCTTCGCCTCTCCTTTTGCTTCGCCCTTTCTGAGTTTGCTCTCAATAGCAATTGCTTTCACACTGGCTTCGGCAATGGACTCCACTGTGAACAGTCTCAACTCCTTACGAATGTATTCGTTCAACCCCGACACATACTTCATGTACACCGAATAATCTTCTAGTACGATGTCCAAAACCATAGCTTGGTTCTGGAATTCAGTAGTATATTCTTGTACGGACTGATTGAATCTCTGTCGTAAGTTATACCATCTGTTCCATCGTTCTTCTAGAAAACCAACTGGGTAGAACTGTTTCCTCAACAACTCTTTAAACTTCTTCCATGACACATCCTCCCCTTTGTTGTGTTTCCGATAGGACTTCCACCAAGAAAGAGCATGGACCGATAGTTTCAGGGTTGCGAAAATAATCTTCTCTTTTGACGAATAGCCATAAAGAGTAAAATAGGTCTCTAGACGTTCAATCCAGTCGTCCAGTTTCTCTACGTTGACGCTTCCGTCATACATAGGGATTTCAACCTTGAAATCAATCTTAAGATTTCGAAGGGAATCCTTGGCTCCTTGTTGTGAAGTTTCGCCGTCATCGTCGGTGTCTCTGTCTGTATCTGTTTCGCCTGACTCATCACCTGATTCAGGAGCCTTCTTCGGTTTCTTTGTAGGATCAACCTTCTTCTCCTATTTGATGAGATTGGCCAGTTCTGTTAGAGTCGCAGTTACCAACGTCAGCTGTTTCTCCACCGCATCAAGCCTCGCCTTGTCTGATGTCTCGTCACCCATCTTCTTCCTTCTTGACTTCTTGGTTTGCTCCCAAGAAACAAGAACCTTGCCTAGCTTTCTGTACTGCGTTCGAGTAAGGACCATACACCACTAAAAACCCCTTCCGGATCAGAGGAGCTCTGATACCAACTTGGTACAGAAGCCAAGCAGGTTAGCCCCTAGTCGCGGAATTACTAGTAGCTTAAAAGGAAAAGTAACAAGACCGAAATCTGAAGAAAGATATCTTCACTAATATTGTAAAAGTTTACAGCTCTACAATATTCTCTAAACATAAGGTTTACTTTCTGTTTCGTCTATGGTCTAAACAGATGTTGTCTCTGTTTCACTCTGGTATCTAGAACTAAGCTAGGCACCTCTATTTATAGAGTCTAACTCTATAAATCCTTATCTAACTTGGAAACTACTCATTAACTAAGTTAGACAACTATTCCTTTTCAAGCTAGAAAACTATGTACTTAACTAACTTGGAGAATGAATCACTAATTCCTAAAAGCTAAAGGATACACCTGTATCACTATCTCCCTTACAGGAAGCAAAGCATGTAACTCCTCAGGAAAAACATCTGGAAACTCTCTTACTACAAGAATATTCTCTACTTCCAACACTCCCACACTTGTGTCCACAATGTGAGCTAAGTATGCCTGACAGCCTTTATTTAACAATTTCTTAGCATCAACAGCTGATATCAAGCAACTCGAAATAACATCTCTTTCCCCTTGAAATGCAACCTTAAATCCATCTGGACTTCGAAACACAACTTCTTTTCGGAAAAAATCTACCATAGCTCTATAAGCCTCCAAAAAGTCTATTCCCAAGATCACATCAAACTCCACAATATCTAAAGGGATTAGATCCGCCTTAAACTTTGTTCCTTCCACCAATACTTCACAACCACTAAACACCCAATTTATTCTCATCACCTCACCGGAGGGTAGAGACACATGCCACTCGCTTGGAAGAGACGATGATGGCACATTGGCGTGGAGGGAAAATCTACTAGACATAAATGAATGCGTGGCTCCGAGATCAATTAAAGTAAAAGTTGGCTGACCAAAAATTCATAACGTACCAATGAGGACATCTGGAGAAGTACGACCCTCCTGCTGGGTCATAGCATGAAGTCTAGCGTGAGTCATGGGACGTCCACATTGACAACTACTCTAATGAGATCTGCCCCTGACTGTTGAACTACCACGAGTACCACTGCTGGAGCCTCTGGCTGAGTAGGGATGGGGGTGGTCCTCTGAGCCAATAAGGGACAATCTCTCTTGAAATGATCATGACCACCACACTCATAGCACCCAGAAGATTGTTGCTAACCAAAAGAAAAAGTCTAACCACCAGATGTCCCACCATGGAAACTGCCACCAGCACCGAACTGACCAGTCTGCTGTCTACCCAACTAGCTCCGAAAAGGTCTCCTGTGACGCCCCTAGCTCTGAACCGAGAATTAGAACTCGATCCCCCACTACTACCACTACCCGCTGAAGATCCAGAAACGGATGATGATGCAGCCTTCTTAGATGGATCTTAACTGGGACCACTAAAATCTCAAGGCCGAGCACTATATGTTCCCCTAGTCTTGATGGCCATGGCTGCACTAACCGCATCAAGAAAGGTCGGGTAAATAACACATGTCATCCTATCTGCAAACACTCCACCAAGTGCCCCAATGAACATATCAATCTTGGTCCTCTCATCAGGAACCAAATATGGCACATGATAGCTCAAGGTAGTGAACCTCTGCTCAAACTCTATGACACCCTCATCATCCCTCTTCTTCATGTTCAGAAAATCCGTATGAATCCTACTACGATGAGCATGACTGGAATACTGACCCAAGAAGAGCGTCTTAAACTGCTCCCAAGTCATATCCTAAGCACCACCATTATTTCTGCTAGCAAGAGTCCACCAATGATGCGCTGAGTCATCCAGAAAAGTCACTGTCATCTTCACTTTCTTTTCTTCTGGCAGTTCAATGCTCTCAAAAGTTTTTTTTCATCTTATCTACCCAAGTGTATGCATCAAGGGGTCCCTTGGCACCCTTGAACTCAATTGCCACCAGCATCGAAGACATCCTTCTTCTTCACAGACCGATGGTGCTGAACCCTATCGAAAACACCTCTCAGCATGTTCCTAATAGAATCAACTAATCCTCTAACTTCATCACCCTCATTCGTGTTGGTCGAGGTAGCCACACAGGGTCGGCGTCTAGGAAGCATAGTGTCACATCCTGACCCTTAATTTTTACCTTAATTATTTACATTGTATTACCTTGAGTGTTTACCGTCTGCATTTACGTTCTATTAGTTAAAAGATTGTATAGACGTTTTTTTTTTTGTGATGACTGTTTCTGGGGTTGTTCCCTAATGGAAATTTTTTAAGGGCGATAAAAATGAAGTGGCAGATTTGAGTGGTGCTTGATTTGGAAAATGGGTAAAAAGCCAGTAATTAAAAGGGGTATTTTTTTTATTTTGTGGTTGGGTTAAAATGAGAAACTTCTATTTTAAGGAGTTTCGGATCGGGAAACAAGTTCAAAAAGCTCAACTCTTTCATTTCTCTTCTCTCTTTCTAAGTTGGAGATTGAATCTACAACTCAAGCTTTTGAGAGAAATCCTCTCTCGAAGCTCGGTTGACCTGCAGTCGGAATTTCGGTCGTCCGGCCATCTCTGGCGACGAGACCACCAGCAATCTCATCCTCTCCTTCTTCTCTTCAAAACCCAGTCCATAGATCATCATTTGCAACTCCATTCGGTGGTGATCGATCGAAGGGGAAGCTCGACTGTTTCCGGTGAGTTCTCGAGATTTCCGGCCACGGCTTGACGAGTAAATGGTAGGGTTAGCTTCCTCTCTTCCTTCTTTACATTCCAATGCCTTTCTCTTCTTGAATCGAGCTCTAAATTGAAAACCCTTTTTCTGTATTTTCTGGGTTTTGAACTCCTAGCTCCGGCGACCGGCGTTCGATGGTTTCTGGCGAGTACTTCTGGTTTTGGTGAATCCTTGAAGCCTAGTAGGGAGTCTAGTGGGACCTTGGAGTGACTTGTGGAGCTGCAGTCATCGATTTGGACCAAGGCAGAGGCTTGGTGTGTTTGGCTAGAGAGGACCCGAGGTGATGTGGTGTTGATTTGGTGAAGGTGGCAACTAAGGCAGCAACTGGGGATGTTTGGAAGTCCTGCAAGTTGAGTTTTGGCAAGGGGTAGCTCTTGGATTCGGGTGTTGGGTGAGCATATGGTAAGGCTCGATCTCTAATATTTTGAAGCTGCTGTGTTGATGTTGTTTGGAACTGAATTGGTTGTTTGGTGTTTATTTTAATTGTTCGGTTGTTTTCATGTCGAGAAGTTGGTGATTCAAGTTTACGGGGAAGCTATGGCCATTTTCGGCAAGTCGCCGGAGTCCGGCAAGGGACAGTTTTGGCAGAAGCAAATGAGGTAGTAATCCATGTTTTCCTTTTCGTTGTATGTCACTTCGGAATTAGAATTATTCAGGTTGTAATCGGAAGACTTGCTAAGTTAGAAATGTTTTCCAAAAGGGAAACTTTCCCTTTAAAAACACTTCCCATTTATGGAAACCTTTTTGGGTGTCCTTAGTGATTTGGTGGTTTTCAAATTAAGATGGTTTGTATGTTTTGAGTTTACCAGATTATATTAGCTGATTAATCAAGATCAAGGTTCTCCAAGATGAATTATTAAACGACGCCTAATTGTTTAACGGTTAGTAGGGCGTTGGTGAGATGACCCGAATTATTAAGTTGAAGGTTAATTTGGAAAATGTCGAAATATCGTTAGTTGGCCAACTTTATTGGTCAACCGTGGGTCAAACTTGGTCAATCCTGGTCAACCCAGGAAACCTAGTCAAAATGGGAAGAAGTCGAATCGTTAGTGATTATTATGGAGTCCGGTCTGACCAATTTGTTCTTCTGTTTATCCTCAGACGTGGGTTTTGGCTAGAGAGTGTGAATAGTTGGAGGCAGTGCTCGAGGAGTATATATTCTGAGCATTGGAAGGCTTAGGCCTAATAATGTGAGTGGACTCTTAGTTTAAATAATGTGCATGAAATTATTGTTGAGTAATTTATTTTGTTGGAGCATTTGACGACATTTTATTTAACTATTTTATTCTTTGTGGTGAGATACTGAAAATGGGATTTTCGGTAAATTATAATATATTTATGAGGAGAATATGTATATAAATGCTAACTAGCAATATGTGTATGTCCACATTAATGACATAATATATAACTGCATTATTGTGTGACGTGAGCGTTGTATGCAAGCGTAGTAGCCCTATATGAGTGTTTAATTCATATAGGGGCTATGTGTACATATTTATACACCTGTCTGTCCACTTTAATGGCGTAGTGTATCACCGCATTAAAGCGTGATGTGAGCGTTGGACGCGAATGTAGTAGCCCTATATAGATTATTATTAATTTATATAGGGAGTATGGGAAAATGTAAATACATACATATTTTGATATATATATTTTAGCCTGAGAGGCTCCATTTTATTAAATTTTGGAGACTGGCCGAGCTAGTCATGTAATTGCCTGTTTGTGAGTAGAAAGCTTTGAGCTGTCACATGCAGCATATTTTCTATGGAAATTTAAATTGGGAAAGCATAAATATTTTCATTAAATTCATTTTTATCCACTCACTCTAACGTTTTTGCGAATGTTTTCCCCTGAGTCCTTCGTTTTAAAAATGCCCAATTTACAGGTTAGTATAGTTGAGGTAGGGCATATATGGAGGAGGCATAGTCAATAGTATAGTTTCCGCTCATTTTTATACTTCTAGTCTATTTCCTCTCAAATAGAGTTGCTCTGAACTGTGATTGTTGGTTATGAGATTTTCTTATTGAAGTTAGTAAATAATTTGGGAGATGTTGTGATTTGGGGAGCATGAAGGCTCCAGGAGTAGAGGGTTCTAGAAGGAATCTTTTGAAATGTTTGCAGGTATTGTTAGGAAGGGTTGTCCATTTTCAAGGGAGGTTATGCTGACTTCTTGGTAACTTTTCCTTGGAGGTCGTCCTCGCAGGATTCACTTCGGATTTCAGGGTGATATTCGGGGTGAGTCCTGACACATAGTACTTGAGGAAGGAGATGTTTAGTAGTCTGTATACAAGACTAACAGAACTATCACACATACCCAATAACACATAGCATCCAAAGCATAAACTGCTAGTGAATCCGCCGCGGTCGGATCACCACTCTATAAGCACTACGTGCTTCTTAGGCAAATATGATAGTAACAAGGTGGCAGGAAATGAAACCTAAAGCTCTGATACAAACTGTCAAGACCCATCCCGAATTTCACCCTGAAACCTAAAGTAAGTCTTGTGGGGTCCACCTCGTAGGAAAATTTATTGAAGAACTAGGTAAACCTACCTTGAAAATGAACAAGCCTAATCCGGAAATTTCAAGAATTAACCTCCTAAACGAATCAACCAACCTCCAATTCATCCCATAAATAACCAAATAATATAAAAAACTTCAACCTTTGAGAATTCGAAAATATAACATAAATCTTAGGACACCACTATTAAGGTATACGCTAACCCCAAGGGTAATCACAGCTACTAAAGAAAACTAGAGGAAGTAAGAAAATACATTGGTAGGTTTTGTTTATGCCCAAATTAATATTTTACCGGACAGTAAATGTCTATGTGAATATTAATTAAATTCTTGATACATGTCACACCGACGAGCCCAAATTCTTTAGGTTTACAAGTGATGGCCCGCTAGTGAGACCACGCGAGCTGACTTACAGAGTTCGCGTGCGAACGGGACTTTGCGCGAATTATATAGCTCGCACGCGGAATAGACTTCACGCGGATTACAAATCTCGCATGCGGAATGGACTTCAAGCGAACTACATAGCTCTCGCGCGGAATGACTTCACGCGGAATTACTTGCTGACTCCTCATAGGCGAGGCGAGATTGATACTCCGCGTAGGTGAGGCGAGATTGATACTTCACGTAGACGGGGCAAGCGGATTACATCAAGGTGAGCTGGCGAACTGGCTCGCGTGGGAGGCTTTGCGAAGAAGGCATAGGCGGAGTCCGCGTGCATCACATTAATCGTTGAAGACTCTCACCAGTTTTTTACATGCTTTGGGACAAATCCCTGTGTCACTTATTAATTAAAAAGCCTTCTTTTGGCTCGCGAGCTAGAAAGGCCCGCGAGATGGTTTGAGTTCGCGGCCTGCGCGAGTTAGGTTTTCACAAAGACTGTGACACCCCGCGGGATAAGGATATTCCTAAGTCTAGTCCGCATAAGAGTCTACAGTTGGCCGCACGGAAACAAAAACCCATGCAAAGTGTGCGGACTGGACATGTGTCACAAGATGGTTGGTCCGCGCGGGTTAGCAGTGTCCTTGTGGTATTAGGGTTTCATAGTCCGATTTGGACTATGATTATCTTTCTTCTACCGCAGGTCGAGCTTCTATATAATGGGACTCGAAGCAGTCACACAAACTACACAATCAAATCTCTCAAAAAATACAAACAGAACCTTTCAACCTAGTTGAAACCCCTTTCGAGCCTCTCGAAAAACCTAACCCTAAGCACATCGTCGCCTAGGTTTTCTCAGAGCCCTTCCTGGACTCGCCTCCGATCTCCTTTGATTCCCTATAATTGCTCTGCTCGCATCCCGCCTTGAGTATTGACTTACTTGTGCTCGTAAATCCTCGTCTGAGATGGCACCTGGAAACCCCTTCCCCCTGATCAGAAGTCAAGATCTCGCATCCTTTCAACATTTCTTCGTCCGCGAGGTGGCACGCCCGCAACATCTCCCTCTCTCTTTGTTCACAAGTTACCTTTGCTCCGCGCGCTGAGGATCGTGGCCAAAACAGGTTTAACAGGTAACTTACTGGTGAATAGTGATGGAGAAGTGGGTAACTATACCTCGCCTCCTACTAGTGCCAACCCGAACTCTGCAGACTGGGCATTTTTAAAACGAATGGCCCATGGGAAAACATTCGAAAAACATTAGAGTGAGTGGACAAAATAAAAGAATAAATAGAGAAAATAATAACAATATTTATGCTTTCCCAATTTAAATTCCAAAGAAAATGAATGCGTGCTCCAAGCGATAAATCTTTTATCTCAAAAATGAATGCTCATCACATCACACCAATGCGGTTATATACTACACCATTAAGGTGGACAGACACATATAGCTAGCTAGCATTTATATACATACTCTCCGCATATAAATATTTATAATTTACCGAAAAATCCCATTTTCGGTAACTCTTCAAAATAAATAAAATCAACAAAATAAAATAACCTCAACAAAAGAAATTGTTCAACTCAGAATCATAACATTCATATTACTTAAAACAAAAGTCCACTAATAAATTAAGCCTAAGCTTGATGTCGGTTCGAGGCCTCTTCAACTCGAGCCTCCTCACGTTCTGTTTCAAACACATAAATTAATCCCTAACTATATACTCACTCCTATATAAAAATAGGCAAAATTAAATGTGGGCCTTATCTACTCTCATCCTTGCCCAACTTCGCCAATCTTAAAATCGATACGGTCCAAACTTCACCATAAATACCGGCAGCCTTAAACCAACCTTCTACGGCCAAAACAACAATAATCTAACGGCCGGATTCTATCCAAATTAACGGCCAAAATACCAAACTTTGAAAAATCTCAAACCTATCTAAAATTCCTCCAAAAATTCCAAAATTCACATCATTAAACTCCCCTTAATATTACACATCTAAAACCATGAAAATCCCCCTAACAACGACGGCCCGCGGCAGATTCCGGCGACCTCCAATGCCTACCAAAATTTAGCACAACCTTCCTCTCAACACGTATAACAACTTCCTTAACTAGCACAAACACTAATTCCAAGCCTAGATAGGGTAATCGAACCAAACAATGAAATAAGCACTAGAACTTCAATTATACATTTCTCCTTACCAAGATCGAATTGAGCCGATTATGGTATTATTTTTGGGGTGTTTAATATTTGGAGTTAGGTTTATTTTTGGTGTGGGTATTAAGGTGTTGGACCGGTTTGGGGAGGCCCAAACCATTTCTATTTTCTCTTTTTTCTCCCTTCTCTTCTTTCCCCGACTCTCCCTCTTCCTCTTGCACTGCCAGAAACCCTCGAGCTCCCATCGCCGTCGTCAGGCCAAGAGGAGACGCCGTACTGGTCCAACTCAGTTTGTCGCCTCTCCGCCGTCTTCCTGGGCTAGTGAGCGGCGCTGCGACGCCGCCAGGCGGAGGAACTCCTCCTTGGAAGCCCGGTGGCCTTCTCGCCAGAAATCTCTCCTCCGGCCACCACAGCTGGAGCTGCTTGGCTCGTTTGAAAGCCCTCCTCCCATGCAGTAACCCCTCCAAGGCTTCACCCTCTCTTGAGCTAGGTAAGGAGAAATATGGAGTTGAAATTCTATGGCTCATTTGATGTTTTCGTTTGATTGGCATAGTTAGGTTTCGAATTGGTGTTTGTGCTAGTTAGGAAAGTTGTAGAGGAGATTGAGAGGAAGATGTTGTCGAAATTTGGTAGCTATTGGAGGTCGCCAAAGTCCGCCGCCGCTGTCAAAGGGATTTTTATGGTTTTAGATGTTGAATATTAAGGGGAGGTTAATGATGTGAAGTTTGGAATGTTTGCAAGAATTTTGGATAGGTTTGGGATTTTTCAAAGTTTGGTATTTTGGTGGTTAATTAGAGTAGAATCCGGTCGTTGAATTTCCTTACTATTGTTTTAGAAGGTTGAAATAAATGAATTGAGGCTATGGTTGGCGTTTAGTGTGAATTCGATAAGCTTAACCCTGGAAAGGTTAGTGGATTAGACGGAAGAGTTTTGGGTTATATATTTAAGTCTTATTATTTTCTGAAATTGAAGTTTGGTCCTAAGCATGATTATTGTGCCAGGATTCGAGAAGACATCACTTGAGTGGCGAATTGGATTTCGTCGGGCTTATCCCTAAAGTTGTGAATGGACTCTTGTTTAAATAATGTGCATGCAATTGTTTATTGTTGAGTAATTTATTTTGTTGGAGGATTGGACGTCATTTTTATTTGACGATTTTATTCATTGTGGTGAGTTACCGAAAATGAGATTTTCGGTAAAGTATAATATATTTATGAGGAGAGTATGTATATAAATGCTAGCTAGCAATATGTGTCTATCCACCTTAATGACGTAGTATATAACCGCATTATGGTGTGACATGAGCGTTGGACGTAAGCGTAGTAGCCCTATATGAGTGTTTAATTCATGTAGGGGGTATGGGCACATATTTATACACTCATCTGTCCACCTAAATGACATAGTGTATCACCGCATTAAGGCGTGACGTGAGCGTTGGACTCAATCGTAGTAGCCCTATATAGATTATTTTAAATCTATTAATTTATATAGGGAGTATGAGCGAGTGTAAATACATACATATTTTGATATATATATTTTAGCCTGAGAGGCTCCATTTTATTGAATTTTGGAGACTGGCCGGAGCTAGTCATGTAATTGCCTGTTTGTGAGTAGAAAGCTTTGAGCTGTCGCATGCAGCATATTTTTTATGAAAATTTAAATTGGGAAAGCGTAAATATTTTCATTAAATTCATTTGTGTCCACTCACTCTAACGTTTTTAATGTTTTCCCTTGGGTCTTCCGTTTTAAAAATGAACAGTTTGCAGGTTAGTATAGTTGAGGTCAGGCGTACATGGAGAAAAGACATAGTCAATAGTATAGCTTCCGCTCATTTCTATATTACTAGTTCATTTCTTCTCTTCTCTATAAGAGTTGCTCTGAACCTGTGATTGTTGGTTTGAGATTTTCTTATTAAAGTTAGTAAATAAATTTGGAGATGTTGTGATTTGAGGAGCATGAAGGCTCTAGGAGTAGAGGGTTCTAGATGAAATCTTTTGAAGTGTTTGCATGTATTATTAGGAAGGGTTGTCCATTTTCAAGGGAGGTTATGCCGAATTTTGGGTAAATTTTCCTTGGAGATGGTCCCCGCAGGATTTACTTCAGGTTTCAAGGTGAAATTCGGAGTGAGTCCTGACACTATAAGCCTCAAAAAAGTCCATTCCCAAGATCACATCAAACTCCATAATATCTAAAGGGATTAGATCCACCTTAAACTTAGTTCCTTCCACCAATACTTGACAACCACTAAACACCCAATCTATTCTCATCACCTCATTGGAGGGTAGAGACACATGCCACTCGCCTAGAAGAGACGATGATGGCACATTGGCGAGGAGGGCAAATCTACTAGACATAAATCAATGTGTGGCTTCAGGATCAATTAAAGTAAAAGCTGGCTGGGCAAAAATTAATAACGTACCAATGATGACATCTGGAGAAGTACGACCCTCCTGCTAGGTCATAGCATGAAGTCTAGCGCGAGTCATCAGACGTCCACACTGACCACTACTCTGTTGAGATCCGCCCCTTATTGTTGAACTGCCATGAGTACCACTGCTGGAGCCTTTGGCTGAAGACTGACCGACTGGCTGAGTAGGGGTGGGGGTGGTCCTCTGAGCCAATAAGGGACAATCTCTCCTGAAATGATCTTGACCCCCACACTCATAGCACCTAGAAGACTGTTGCTGACCAAAAGAGAAAGTCTGACCACCAGATGTCCCACCATGGAAACTGCCACCAGCACCAAACTGACCAGTCTGCTGCCTACCCAACTGGCTCCAAAAAGGTCTCATGTGACACCCCCTAGCTCTGAACCGAGAATTAGAACTCGATCCCCCACTACTGCCACTACCTACTGAAGATCCAGAAACGGATGATGAAGCAACCTTCTTAGATGGACCCTGACTGGGACCACTGAAATCTCGGGACTGAGCACTATATGTTCCCCTGGTCTCGATGGCCATGGCTGCACTAACCACATTAAGAAAAGTCAGGTAAATAACACCTGTCATCCTATCTGCATACACTCCACCAAGTGCCCCAATGAACATATCAATCCTGGTCCTCTCATCAGGAACCAAATATGGCACATGGTAGCTCAAGGTAGTGAACCTCTGCTCAAACTCTATGACACCCTCATCATCCCTCTTCTTCATGTTCAGAAAATCCGTCTGAATCCTACTACGATGAGCTTGACTGAAATATTGACCCAAGAATAGCATCTTAAACTGCTCCAAAGTCATATCCTGAGCACCACCATTATTTCTGCAAGCAAGAGTCCACCAATGATGCGTTGAGTCATCTAGAAAAGTCACTGTCATCTTCACTTTCTTTTCTTCCGGCAGTTCAGTGCTCTCAAAAGCCTTTTCCATCTTATCTACCCAAGTGTATGCATCAAGGGGTCTCTTGGCACCCTTGAACTCAATTGCCCCAGCATCGAAGACATCCTTCTTCTTCACAGACCGAGGGTGCTGAACCCTATCTAAACACCTCTCAGTATGTTCCCAATTGAATCAACTAATCCTCTAACTTCATCACCCTCATTCCCGTCGGCCTCTAGGAGGCATAGTACCTGAGGAAGGAGATATTTAGTAGTTTGTATACAAGAATAACAGAACTATCACACATACCCAATAACACATAGCATCCAAAGCATAAAATGATAGTGAATCAACCGTGGTCGAATCACCACTCTATAGGCACTACATGCTTCTTAGACAAATATGATAGTAATAAAGAGGCAGGAAATAAAACCTAAAGCTCTGATACCAACTGTTAAGACCGACCCCGAATTTCACCCTGAAACCCGAAGTAAGTCTTGCGGGGTCCACCTCCAAGAAAATTTTACTGAAGAACTAGGTAAACCTCCCTTGAAAATGAATAACCCTAACCCGGAAAATTCAAGAATTACCCTCCTAAACGAAACAACCAACCTACAATTCATCCCATAAATATTCAAATAATAACATAAATCTTAGTACACAACCAGTAAAGTATACGCTAACCCTAAGGGTAATCAGAGCTACTAAAGAAAAACTAAAGGAAGCAAGAAAATACATTGGTAGGTTTAACAGGTAACCTACTAGTGAAAAGTGGTGGAGAAGTAGGTAACTATGCCTCGCCTCCTACTAGTGCCAACCCGGACTCTTCAGACTGGGCATTTTTAAAACGAATGGCCCAGGAGAAAACATTTGAAAAACGTTAGAGTGAGTGGACAAAATAAAAGAATAAATAAAGAAAGTAATAACAATATTTATGCTTTCCCAATTTAAATTTCAAAGAAAACGAATGCATGCTCCACGCGATAAATCTTCTATCTCAAAAATATATACCAATATATGTATGTATTTACACACGTCCATATTCCCTATATAATTATTTTATAGATTTAAAATAATTTATATAGGGCTACTACGCTCACGTCACGCCTTAATGCAGTGCTACGCTACGCCAAAAATATATACCAATATATGTATGTATTTACACATGTCCATACTCCCTATATAATTATTTTATAGATTTAAAATTATTTATATAGGGCTACTACGCTCACGTCGAACGCTTACGTTGTCACGCCCCGACCCTTAATTTTTACCTTAATTACTAGCATAGTGGTAATAAGAGTTTTACCGTTTTTGTCATTAAGTTTATAATTTAATTGGTCCCCAGAGAGGTTATAGCGGACGATTCTTTCGTAGGGAAAAAAATGTGACGACGGTAAAAATGGTAAATTTTAGCTAGTAAAAGGTAATTTTTATTGGGTTATTATTTTGGGGTGTTAAAAATTTGGAGTTGGGTTATGTTTAAGTTGGATCGGGCCCTTGTTTTTGGTCAAAGCCCAAAATCATCTCTCTCTCTCTCACTCTCTCTCTCTCTCTCTCTCTCTCTGTCCCGCTCTCGCTCCTGATTCCCCTCCCGACCCGAAAACTTTCCGGCCGCCGTTCGGCCAAGATAGGAGGCGTGCTTGGTATCGGTTTGAAGCTTGGAGCATCCTCTACAAGTCTAGGTAAGTGGCAGGCGGTGTCGTGCTGCCGTGAGGGAGCACGATCGCTGGGAAGGTGCGGCTGTACCGCGAAGGTTTTCTCGTTGGAACTTGCTCCTCCGGCCACCATAGTCGGAGCTGCTAGGCTCAAAAGGAAACCATCCTCCCGTGCAGCAACCCTTCCAAAGGACTCCCTCCCTCTTGAGCTAGGTAAGGAGAAATCGGTAAAGGAAATTCTAGGGCTTATTAGATGTTTTCGTTCGATTGGCATAGTTAGGCTTGAAATTGATGTTTGTGCTAGTTAGGAATGTTGTAGAGGAGGTTGAGAGGAAGGTGCTGCCAAATTTTAGTGGTGATTGGAGATCGCCAGAGTCGGCCGCCGCCACTGTTTTGGGGTTTTTCATAGTTTTAGATGTGGAATATTAAGGGGAGGTTAGTGAGATATATTTTGGAATTTTTGGAGGAGTTTTGGATAGGTTTGGAAATTGTTAAAGTTTGGTATTTTTGGCGGATTAATAAGTTAAAATATGGTCATTGGATTATTTATGGTTAGAAAGGTGGGAGGTGATTTTCAGGATGTCGGTAATTGTGGAGAATTATGGTTGACAGTGAATTTAAGTTTAAAGACATTAGGCATGGTTGAGCACGCGAAGCTCACGTTTCTTTTTGCCTATTTTTATAAACGTCGGTTTCCTAGTTAAGGATTTATTTATGTTTTGGAACAGGACGCGAGGGGGCTCGAGCAGAGGAGACCTCCGACCGACATTAGGCTTAGGCCTAACTTGTGAGTGGACCTTTGTTTTAAATAATGTGCATGCCTTATTTTGTTGATCAGTTTATTCCTTCTGTTGGAATATATTACATTTTTTATAATTGGTAATTTTAATTATTTTGGTGAGTTCCCGAAAAGAAGATTTTCGGTGGATATATATATATATATATATATATATGAAAGATTATGAGAATAGTATGTATATAAATAAACGATAGCTAGCTATACGTGTTTTTCCGCCATAATGAGGTAAAATGTCATTATGGTGTGACGTGAGCGTTAGATGCAATCGTAGTAGCCCTATATGAATATAATAATTATTCATATAGGGAGTATGCACGTATATAAATACACCCGTCTTTTCCGCGAAATGAGATAAAATTTCATTATGGCGTGACGTGAGCGTTAGACGCGAGTGTAGTAGCCTTGTATGAATTTCTGTTTTCCTTATATTTCTTCAAAGACATCATACAGGGAGTATGACGAGTGTAAATACATACATATATATATTTTAGTCTGAGAGGCTGTATTTGTTTAAGTTTTGGAGACTAGCCGGAGCTAGTCGTCTCATTGCTAGTTTTTGAGCTGTCGCATGTAGCATAATTTTTATGGAAAATAAATTGGGGAAACATAAATATTTCTTCTAAATTTATTTTTGTCCACTCACTTTAACGTTTTCAAATGTTTTCCCCTGGGCTCTTTGTTTTTAAAATGCCCAGTCTGCAGAGTGCGGGTGCGTACTAGTAGGAGGAGACGAAGCATAGTCACCCATCTTTCAACCACCTTTCACCAGTAGGTTACCCATCTTTCAGCCACCTTTCACCATAACATTCATATTACTTAAAATAAAAGTCCACTCATAAATTAGGCCTAAGCCTGATGTCAGTTCGATGCCTCTTCAACTCGAGCCTCCTCACGTCCTGTTTCAAACACATAAATTAATCTCTAACTATATACTCACGCTTATATAAAAATAGACAAAATTAAATGTGGGCCTTATCTACTCTCATCCTTGCCCAACTTCACCAATCTTAAAATCGATACGGTCCAAACTTCACCATAAATACCGGTAGCCTTAAACCAACCTTCTACGGCCAAAACAACAATAATCTAACGGCCGGATTCTATTCAAATTAACGGCCAAAATACCAAACTTTGAAAAATCTCAAACCTATCCAAAATTCCTCCAAAAATTCCAAAATTCACATCATTAAACTCCCCTTAATATTACACATCTAAAACCATGAAAATCCCCCTAACAGCGGCGGCCCATGGCCGATTCCGGCAACCTTCAATGCCTACCAAAATTTAGCACAACCTTCCTCTCAACAAGCACAACAACTTCCTTAACTAGCACAAACACTAATTTCAAGCCTAGATAGGGTAATCGAATCAAACAATGAAATAAGTCCTAGAACTTCAATTATATATTTCTCCTTACCAAGATCAAATTGAGCCGATTTCTTTTGAGGGATTACTAACCTTGATGAGAGCTACAAGATGAGCCAAGAATCACGAGCTATGGTGGCCGGAGGAGGGAGCTCTGACGAATGAATAGTCGGTTTGCTAGTGGTGATTTCCTTCAGTTCGGTTGTGTCACACGCTCGGACACCGGCCCAGGAAGAGAGAGGAGGCGACGGGGGTCCGAACGGGGCTGGTGTGGCAGTCTGTGGTGGCCGAACGACGGCGGGCGAAGGTGAAGACTCCGGCGGGTGGGGGAAGGTTCGGGAGAAAAGAGAGAAAGGGGAGAGAGAGAAAGGGTGTGGGTGTTGGGCCTTTCCACATCCTACCCGGTCCAACTTAAACACCAAAAATAAAGCCTTAAATTTTTTACCCATTTACCAACTAATGTTTACCCCTTTTTATCTGATAACTTTTACATGCTAACTTCAATTTTAGCGTATGGCATGTCTACAAATTTGTATTAACGTTCTCTACGACTTCCTTAAAGAAATTTTCCCAAAATAATTTTCCTATAAAAATTCAACTCTTGGGTCCTTAAGTAGTTTTTACGCCTAAATTAATATTTTACTGGACAGTAAATGTCCATGTGAATATTAATTAAACTCTATGTCCATGTCATACCGGCGAGCCCAAGTTCTTTAAGTTTACAAGCGATGGCTTGCCAGTAAGACCATGCGAGCTGAGTTGAGGAGTTCGCGTGCGAACTGGACTTCGCGCAGCTCACGCGCCGAATGGACTTCAGGCGGACTACACAGTTCGCGCGGAACACTTAGCTCGCATGTGGAATAGATCACGCGAGCTAACTTTAGAGTTCGCATTCGGAATGGCTTCCGCGCGGGGTAGAGAGCTCGCGTGGTTCGCGTGAAATACAAGGTTCGCACACTTCATGATCTCGCACGCGGAACGACTTCGCACAGACTACATAGTTTGCGTGCAAACGGGACTTCGTTCGGACTACATCGTTCGCGCACTAAATGTACTTCGCATTAAAGCCCTAGGCGACGCAGAATATATCAAGGCGAGCTGGCGAACTGGCTCGCGTTGGAGACCTCGTGGGGAAGCAACAGTCGGAGTCCGCTTGCACCACTTGAATCGTAAGACTTTTTAAAGTCTTTGACATGCTTCAGACCAATCTATGTGGCCCTTTTAATATAAAAAGCCTTTCTAAAGCCCGCGAGCTAGAAAGGCCCGCGAGATGGAGAAAAGGAGTCTATAATTCCAGTTCGCATAAGAGTCTATAATTGAGCGGTAGTGTCCTATGTGAAGTATGCGAACTGGACAGATGTCACCAATTTGTTGGTTCGCGCAGGCGGAAAAGTGCCCATGTGCTATCAGGGTTTCAGAGTCCGACTTGAATTCTAAGTCATCTTTCTTCCGCCGCAAGTCAGATTGCTATATAAAGGGCTTGAAGGTTTACAGAAAAGGACAACTCTCAATACAACTACACAATCAAATCTCTCAACAAAATACAAAACTGCAAATCAGTTCCTCTCGAGCTACCTCGAAACCCTAACTCTAAGTGCGCCGCCGCCTTTGTTTCAGAGCCCTCCTGGACTCACCCCCGATTCTCTGACCTCCCTTTGTTGCTCTGCTCGCGATATACCATGAGTATCGATCGCCTTGTGCTGGTAAATTCCTCCCCTGAGGTGGCACTTGGAAACCCCTTCCGCCTGATCAAGAAGTCAAGCGCACCCTACTACTCTTTCATCGTCCGCGAGGTGGCACACTCGCAACAACCCCTCACTCTTTGTTCCCTAATAACCTTTGCTTTGCGCGCTGAGGATCGTGGCCAAAACAAGTAGTAAACGATCATCCACAGCGGTAAAAGACCAAAGTAATACAAAAAGTAAATAACCGTAAAATAACTTAAAAACTGGGGTGTGACACTATGAGCTATGTGAAAACCTAAACCAATATCTAATAGATTTTACGATTAAATTTGGCTTGAGTTTTGACAAATGCAAGAGATGGTTAACCTAGATGGGCAAGGAATTGGTAATGAAATCCAATTCTTATGTTGTTATGGTGGGAATGCTACTAATTATTTTAAATGCAAAAAAAATTTACCAAAAAAAAATGTACAACAATAATCAAAAGGAAAATAACCAAAGAAGCGAAAAGTAGAGAAATTAGAAATGACACACCCAGAAAAGAGAAGAAATTTTTGTCACATCCCAGGACTCATTCCACCGTAACACGATATTGTCCGCTTTGGGCCCGCCGGCCCTCACGGTTTTGTTTCCGGCAACTCAGGAGCAGTTTCCCAGTAGGTCACCCATCCTGAGATTGCTCTAGCATCAACATGCTTAACCTCGGAGTACCCATCCCCTCCGAAGCCGTTGAGCCACCAAAAGGCCTCGCGTCAGATTGGAGGTGGGCATGTACATATACAGCACATAACCCCTTTCCGTTGGCCGATCCGGAATCCGGCAGAATATTCCGGCAAGTCGTCGGAATCCGGCGAAGGCAGTTAGTCCGACAGAAGCAGTTGAGGTAGTTATAGTTGTGGTCGGACGTATTTGGAGAAGAGGCATAGTCAATAGTGTAGCTTCCGCTCATTTTTATATTTCTAGTTTATTTTCTTTCAAATAGAGTTGCTCTGAACTGTGGCTGTTGGCTATGAGATTATCTTGTTTAAGTTGGTAATTAAATTGGGAGATGTTGTGATTTGGGGAGCACGAAGGCTCCAGGAGTTTAAGGTTGGATTTGGATTTTCCAGAAGTGTTTGCAGGTATTTATTAGGAAGGGTTGTCCATTTTCAAGGGAGGTTATGCCGATTTTTCGGTAAACTTTCCTTGGAGGTGGTCCCCGCAAGACTTACTTCGGGTTTCAGGGTGAAATTCGGGGTGGGTCTTGTCAGTTGGTATCAGAGCACTAGGTTATTCATTTCCTTTCTCTTTTTAGTACTACCTCATATTCTTGGTCATGCTTAGTGTCTATAGAGTGATGGTCCGACCGCGGCGGATCTATTAGCATTATATGCTTTAGACACTATGTGTTGATTATGTTTGTGATGTAGTTATTCTTGTCTTATTTATGGTCAGTATTATGCCATAAATGTCTATATCTTCAAGACTATGCCTCCGTACGCCGACCTCTTGGGTAATCATTATGCTTTGAGTAATGGAAAGGTGCATGGATTATGCTATTTCCAAGGGTTATCAAGTTGATATTTTAAATTGTTAAGTGTTCAATTGCGAGTTGAGAACTCCAATTGGGAATTCATATGCATAGTAGCATTCTTTTCATTTGATCAATGATTGATTGGATTATGATTAAGATGTTAGGGTGAACATCTTATGCGAATCTATAGTAGGTTAAACGTTTGATTCGATGCATGTCTTGGAGTTTCCTATTTATGGTGGGCAAGTAAGGAGTTGTAGTAGTTCGATAGAAAATCTTGGCATCGAGTTATATGGTTTCTGGGAGCAAGAGTTGGAAGAAAAGTTTGAAGTAGTGATATTTTTTTTTATATAGATGTAAATGTTGGTTGAAGTGATGTGATGAGGTACCCAAAGTAATTGGAAGAGGTACCTATGCGAGTTGTTGAGGACTCTAATTTTGGGCTAATTAGTCACGGGGGATTTGTAGCTAAAAAAAAAAAAAGGGGCTATCCATTTAGAGAAGTCTTGATTGATGACCAAATTTCCAACTGTTTTGTCCGCAGCGAAAGTCAGTTGGGATTATTTTGGTTAATGCTTGTTATGGTGGCCGCATGTTTTAGCCGTATAGCTCTAATTAAGGATATGTTTTTATCCTTGGAATTATCATATTAAAGAGTATAATCAGAGCATTTTGGAGAAGGAGGTTAATAGCAGTCAATGAATAGTAAGATTTTTGATGGCTTTCGTCTAAAAGGTGGATTAGTTGAAGTTGGTTGAGATGTTCAACATAATGACTTCAAGATTAATTTCTTTGGATTGTTGGCCTTACAAGACTCATTGAGCATGGCATTGTGGAAAACATTTTGTTGTGTCATAGGAAGAGAATTGAAGAAAGTGAATGGTGTATCTAAATGTTTCTATTTGTAAGCAAGCTTTGAAGCGTTGAATGACATATGTCAGTTATATTATTTTAATCGTGGGGCCATTATATTCTTCCGAAATTCTAGGTGTTGAAGTTTGATTTCTAGTTTTGTTGAGTGTTTTGGGAAAAGACTTTAAATGTAAATGGAGTTGAAATGTAGTGTTAGAGTGGAAGCGAGATGGTTGCGGTGGCTCTAACTTTACGACAACACATGGTGAATTTAATATGTGTTGTCATGGGTATTTCTAAAATAGTTGTGGGAATTTGGTGGAAGTGGTAGCAGTGGAATAAAACCCACTGAATCTTGGAGCCGTGAGTCCTTTGTGGTAGTCTGAGAGTCGTGTGGTGATGTTGTTTAGATGGTATGTGTCGTTGTAGGTATATTTTATGTTGTAGTGTTGTGGAAGAGAGTTTTCCCCGGTTGACTCAAGAAGCTTTTCGAGTCAAGGTTTATTAAGAGTTTCAATGTGTGGTTAGTAGAGATATTGGTAAGTCGAGCAATGTCTTTTCTCGAGATCATATTGTGGTGGGACCACTTGCTAACCCAGGTTTGTTATTGGAAGGTTAAGTCAGACAGCTTGATTTGACCGTGCTAATTATTTTGTGGGCATTAGTAGTCAGTTTTATTTATGGTAAGCAAAAAGGAGGAAAAACTTGTTTTCTCATGATAGTTATGCTGCAATTTATCTCTTGGATTCTTGTGAAGAGATTTATAGATATAGCAGGATCATGAGAGAACTTGAATTCCGATTTGTTGCCAGATTTTATGTTCAAAGTGGAAATGTCATAATTTTGGTGAAGAGATTTAAGTGACGTAGTTATTGATCAGTACATAATTTCATTCCGGCAATTGAGGTTAAACTCTTGTTAGGCTAATCACTTAAGCAGAGCAAGGTTGCTTGGTGATCTTGCGAGAGCCTTGACTCCGCGAAGTATCTCGGTATTAGAAGTGTGATTGCTGCAATTTGTGTAGTGTTCGAATTTTCAGATTTGTTCTTCTAACGGGTCTTAATTTTGACCTCTATGAGAATCTTATCCAGTGGATTTCAACGTAGAATCATACGCCTTGTATTGCCAAGTTGGTTGCGTGATGTGAGAAGATTTAAGGCCGACGTTGAAATCGAACTCTGCTCTTCGAGTGTGTTAGCTATTTTTTTTTTGTTGTTGCATGGAAAAGCGTGAGCATGCCTATTGGTATTTATATTTTGGCTTAGGCACTGTGGAACTATTTTCAAGAAATGTTCACAGTATGTTATGGATTCGTAGTCATTTGGGAGAAATCCTACTTGTTAGCAGAAGTACGAGAATCAGTGAAGATTTGGAGTCTCTGAAAAAGGTTCCGCTCGCGTTGAGCAAGGGATTGGTGAGTCAGAGACCAGTGTTTTAATTGTGGTGATGCCGTGTTTGGATGAGCGGAATCGAGCCAATATGTTTCGTAGCGAAACAAAGTGTGGCATGTTTTCGATCATTGATTGTTATCCTTGACTCGTCCAGTTTGAAATTTCGAGGACGAAATTTTTATAAGGAGGGGAGTTTGTAACATCCCGGACCTAATTTTACCTTTTTTACTGGGTATTTTACGAGTTACTGAGGAATTTAACTGTGCTCGTAATTTGGTAATTTATCACTCGAGTTTATTGTCGAGTTTTACTCAAAATGTTAAATTCCTCTTTTAAGGGCTCGATTGTAGTATGTGTCGACATGGGTTTAGCGGTGCCTTTAGATAATTTATCGGAGGTTTGGTTAAGTATAGAAATTATATTTTCGGAAGCAAATAATGTTTAATCCGGGCTGTCATATCTATTAGGGCTTTGATCTGGGCCGTAGAATTTAAGCTTAAAAGGGTAAAGCAGAGCTTGACCCAGTCAAAAACCCAACTCGGGTTTGACCGAGCCTAACCGTCTCCCTCTCTCTTCTCCCTCGTCTCCCTCTGTCGCTGCCTTCTCCAGCGCAGCTCCGCCGTCTCTGGCCACCCCTGGCGGCGAGACCACCGCCGTTCTCTCCCTCTCCTCCTCTCCTTTCTAGCCCAGCCCGTGGATCACGCAAGCGAACCAAATCAGAGGAGATCGAAGCTGTTGAACCCGACTATGTTCGTTGGATTCCGGCCAGCTCAGGCAGCGACGACGGCAACGAACGGTAGGGTTCTTCTCCTCAGTCCTTCTCCTCTTCTTTCTGTTCCTTTCACCCTTCAAATCGAGCTAAATTGGAAATCCCTAATTCTGCATTTTTGGGCTTTTCCGGCGAGCTGCTGCGGTGGTTGCCGATGAGTTTTTCTGACATCTTCCTTTTGCTTTCCGACGTTGTTTTGACCACAAGTGGTCAAGGTGAGCACGAAGGGGGAGGGGCCAGGTGTGGTTGCTGCTATGTAGGAGGAGTTGGTGGACTCAGGTGGGGTTGGTTGTAGTGTCAGCTGCGGTTAGGGTTTGAAAAGAAGCCCAGTTTCCGGCAAGGAGAAGATTGTTGGGTTCTGGTGGTGAGCAGATTAGAGGTAAGGGCTCCATTTGATCGGCTGTGTTGTTGTTATGTTGGATCGTGACTGATTCTATGTTTTGGTTGCAAGGATGTCGATAACTTGGAATTTGGAGTATGCGGGGAAGTTATGGCAAAATTCCGGCAAGTGGCCGGAATCCGGCAGAATATTCCGGCAAGTCGTCGGAATCCGGCGAAGGCAGTTAGTCCGACAGAAGCAGTTGAGGTAGTTATCGAAGTTTTTCCTTTTTGTTTTGCGTTGTTTCATAAATAGGAAAGTTTGTTGGGTTATAATCTGAAATCTTTCTAAGTGAGGAAAGTTCCTATCTTGGGAAACTTTCCCTTTTTGGAAACTTCCTATTTATGGAAACCCTTTTTGGGTGCCCTTAGTAAATTTTAGGGTGAAATTGTGTAGAGAGAAAATGAAGGAAATTCTTGATTTTGTTTGTGAGCATGTTTGATCGTAGGGGATCATAAAATAATTTTGGAAGTATTTTGGTTAATGTGTTAAGGCATGGAAATTGATGGTGACTTTGATTCTAGGTTAAGGTTCATTCCGAATAAGTTATAGTTGCGAAGTTTAGTCGAAATTGATTATTAATATATGTCGGTCAATCCTGGTCAACATAGGATACTTGGTCAATTTAAGAAGAAGACGAATCAATGCTTATTTCGGAATCTGGTTTGACCGATTTATTCTACTGTTTATTATCAGACGTGGGATTGACTCGAGATTGTGAATAGTGGAGGCAGCGCTCGAAGAGTATGCCGAGCATTGGAAGGCTTAGGCCTAATACTGTGAGTGGACTTTTATTTGAAATAATATGCATGCTATGGTTCATGATTGAACATTTCCTTTTGTTGGAGTTTTGACGTCAATTAATTTTGACGCTTTTATTTCTCTTGGAGAGATACCGAAAATGGGATTTTCGGTGGATATAAATATGCATTTATGAGAGATTATGTATAGAAAATGCTAGCTAGCCATATGTGTCTGTCCACCTTAATGGCGCAGCATATAGCCGCATTATGGTGTGACGTGAGCGTTGGACGTAAGCGTAGTAGCCCTATTTGAGTGTTTAATTCATATAGGGGGTATGGACATATATTTATACACCCGTCTGTCCACCTTGATGGCGTAGTGTAGCACCGCATTAAGGCGTGACATGAGCGTTGGACGCGAGCGTAGTAGCCCTATATAGACCCATGAATTTATATAGGGAGTATGGACGAGTGTAAATACATACGTATTTTATAGAGTCTGAGAGGCTTGATATTCTATGAGATAAAAGTTTTATTGCTTGCAGCATGCATTCGATTTTTCTTTGGAAATTGTTTTGGGGAAACAAATATTTTATTCGTAAATTTATTTTTGTCCACTCACTCTAATGTTTTGTTTTCATATGTTTTCCCCTGAGCTCTTCGTTTTAAAAATGCCCAGGTTGCAGGATTGCATAGTTGTGGTCGGACGTATTTGGAGAAGAGGCATAGTCAATAGTGTAGCTTCCGCTCATTTTTATATTTCTAGTTTATTTCCTTTCAAATAGAGTTGCTCTGAACTGTGGCTGTTGGCTATGAGATTATCTTGTTTAAGTTGGTAATTAAATTGGGAGATGTTGTGATTTGGGGAGCACGAAGGCTCCAGGAGTTTAAGGTTGGATTTGGATTTTCCAAAAGTGTTTGCAGGTATTTATTAGGAAGGGTTGTCCATTTTCAAAGGAGGTTATGCCGATTTTTCGGTAAACTTTCCTTGGAGGTGGTCCCCGTAAGACTTACTTTGGGTTTCAGGGTGAAATTCGGGGTGAAATTCGGGGTGGGTCTTGTCAATTTCTGTCGAGGCAAGAATATATTTTTTTTTTCCGCTATTTTCACCACCTGGCAACCACAACTTTCTTCCTTCGTTTGTCACTATGTTTCTCAAAGCTCCGATCTTCAGCTAGCTCTCCTTCTTTGACTCAAGAAAATTTCCTACAAAATAAACTATAGTGAGAATAGTAAGAAAAATAGTAGCCTAAAAAGTGCAAAATTATGTGAAATGGAGCTAGCTAGTACGTACTACTATAAGCAATGGATATATAAAACGTAAATGTAGTCTACAATGTAATTTTTTATTTGGATACTATAGCATCTTATGTACAATGTAATTTTTTATTTTATTAAAGACTGATTTTATAAGAGATTATTAGAGACAAACATTAAAAATAGCATCACATGTGACCGAGTAACGTTGGGCGTAGAACATCGTTTATTGGAAGCCCGCGTGACATGTACCAGCGATATCAAGATGCAATGGCTTTGGTTCAAAAATACTAGCCTTCCACACACGCTCGCGCGTGCATACGGAAGTGCATTTTTTGCCAGTTTAATAATTATTGTGAAATCTTTGCTATTTCGATTAATTATTGTGTGATTTTCACAGACAACAATTATATGAAATTGGAGTAAATACTTGTGACACCCTGTAGTTTACACCTAAAATCAGTTTTGTCCCTCACTTTTTTTTTAAACTGGTATACCCCTATACTTTGAATTCTCGACTGATTTGCCCTTTTCCTAGCTGGTTATGACTGTGACATGCTCATTAACAGTCTAAATAACCCTTCACTCTTATCTCTTCTAGCATAGTAATAGGGGGCTTAGACCTTGCTCTTAAAACCCAACCATTGAAGCTCTCATAAGCATTGTTAATGAGCATGTCACAGTCATAACCAGCTGGGAAAAGGGTAAATCAGTCGAGAATTCAAAGTACAGGGGTATACCAGTTTAAAAAAAAAAGTGAGGGACAAAACTGATTTTAGGTGTAAACTACAGGGTGTCACAAACATTTACTCCTTTATTTTATTATTAATTTTTTTTTTGTAAGTTTGTTCCTCTTCCTATGTTACCAAAATGAAACAAAATAGACAAAAAGGTGAAGCTAGGAAACGTAGGTTTGGAAAAACAAGGACACAAATAACTATTTGTTATCAATGCTATGCAAGTTGATATATAGATATATATACATGTATATATGCATGTAACAGAAGTCAAAAGAGGCAAGCTTATATGGAACTAAAATGCTACAATGAATATGCAAGCTGGTGTCTACGTAAATGATGCAGTTTAGCTTTTTTCTTTTTTATTATTATTGAAAACTAAGCTATAAATAAAATTAGTTTTCCGTTACACTCTTTGGCAACGGCGCCAAAAACTTGATGTGTTTTAAATTGTTACTCGCAAGCGCACGAATCAATTGTAGCACAAATATGCAAGAACGAGGTCGAACCCATAGGGAATGTATGAAAATTAGGAAAAACTAATCGAATCCAAATTAATTTAACACTAACCTAGTTGAATGAACGTTGATGGTGAAGTAGCTAAGACATATAAAATTGATAAAGATTACCTTGATGACGAAGTAACTAAGGTATCGGATTCCACCACATTACTCAATAAGTCTCTTAATATATATTTCCTACTAATTCCCGAATTAGGAGTAGCAATCTAGAAATCAATCTACTGTTTTCTCAAGATTTAACAATGAAGCACACATGAAATTTATCTAAAGCAGACTCTTCTTCGCTTCTTAATTATGAACACCAAAGTATCACATGTACACAAACTTATTGAAACTACAAAATATCAAAGTGTTTACAAAGCATCAAATGTGAAACAAGCTCATTTGAATAACAGGAGATTAAATGATTTCATATTAACTATTTTACAAAGCCAAGCATGGATTAATAAAAGTGACTTCCAAACTACCAAAAATGCATGACATTAGAGGTGAAAGGAACAAAGATTTTATTAATGCATTTTGAAGCAAGAGTCATAGGCATGAATAACATAAATATGAGAGTTGATAGATAATTAAAATAAACTTATTTCATAATGTGGTTTCCTCCTTAACCTTAGTTAAGGAAATTAGCAACACATAGTATAAATTGAAAACATGCTTAAACAAAAACAAAACATCATACAAAAAGTAACTAAATAAAGGGAAGAACAAAGAGCAACAAGGTGTCTCTAATTCTCCCCCCTCTCCTTATTCACTTCAAGCAACATCTATTTGTTTACGCCTAAATTAATATTTTACTGGACAGTAAATGTCCATGTGAATATTAATTAAACTCTTGGTCCATGTCATACCGGCAAGCCCAAGTTCTTTAAATGTACAAGTAATGGCTTGCCAAAAAGACCACGTGAGCTGAGTTAAAGAGTTCGCGTGCGAACTGGACTTCGGGCAGACTATACAGTTCGCGCGGAACACTTAGCTCGCGCGCGGCATAAACCACTCGAGCTAACTTTAGAGTTCGCATGCGTAATGGCTTCCGCGCGGGGAAGGAGCTCGCGCAGTTCGCGCGAAATACAGAGCTCGCGCGCTTGATGATCTCGCATGCGGGATGACTTCGCACAGACTACGCAGTTCGCGTGCAAACGGGACTTCGCGCTGACTATACAGTTCGCGCGCCAAATGTACTTCGCGTTAAAGCGTTAGGCGAGGCGAAATTTATCATGGCGAGTTGGCAAACTGGCTTGCATAGGAGACTTCGCGAGGAGGCAACAGGCGGAGTCCGCTCGCACCACTTTAATCGTTGAAGGCTTTTATAAGTCTTTGACATGCTTCGGGCCAATCCATGTGGCCCATTTAATATATAAAGCCCTTCTAAAGCCCGCGAGATGGAAGCAAGCTTCAGGAGCACGCGAGATAGCATCCTGTGACAGCCCGCGGGATGAATTTCAGTTCACATAGGAGTCTATAATTGAGCGGCAGTGTCCTATGTGAAATATGCGAACTGGGCATATGTCACCAATTCATTGGTCCACGCGGACTGAACAATTCCCTTGTGCTATTAGGGTTTCAGAGTCTGACTTGAATTCTAATCATCTTTCTTCCGCTGCAAGTCGAACCACTATATAAAGGGCTTGAATGTTTACAGAAAAAGGACAACTCTCAAACACAATCAAATCTCGTAACAAAATTACAAACTGCAAACACTAGTTACCCTTCTAGCCACTCAAAAACCTTAACCCTAAGCGCACCACCACCTGGCCTTTTCTCAGAGCCATCTTGGACTCTCTCCCGATCACCTTGATTTCTCTATAGTTGCACTGCTTGCAACACCGTGAGTATCGAATAGCCTTGTGCTCGTAAATTCCTCCTCTGAGGTGACACCTGGAAACCCCTTCTACCTGATCAAGAAGTCAAGCGCACTCTTACAAACTCTTTCCTCGTCTGTGAGGTGTCACGCCCGCAACTTTCCCCTACTCTTTGTTTTTTAGAAACCTCTGCTCCGCGCGCTGAGGATCGTGGTCAAAACACTATTTATAGGGCAACATAGATCTCCATTCCAATTTCCAACTTCATCTTCATGTGAATATGACTTTCATCCTTTCAACCTTCTCATGCTTGATGGCAACATTTTTTTCTTCACACAAATGCTTTCAAAGATCAATTCCTTTTTCATCTACAACACATTTGCTTCTCTCATTTTTCATGTGCAAGAGTACGTACACAAACTTTGAAGGAATGAGATTTAGTTCATAGAATCATGCATGCTTGTTTCTTTGCCACCTTCTTTCATGGTATGTTGTATTTGACAAATTCTTCATGCATCTCTTCCATTTGAATCAATAGCATGTACGTACCTATAAATCAATGAGTAAAGTGAATTCAACAATTGATGGCTAAGGTAAATATTTTCAATGGAACACACTTAAAGCAATGGGAAAACATTCCACCAATTGTAGGCACATGTTATTGGAACAATAAGAACGTATGTTGCACTTATTTATCTAATTAAAGGGAAAAATACTCATGTTAAAACAAGGACTCAATTTACTATATAAAAATAGGTAAATTGTTTCCATAACTTTAACATTTTATTTATTTAGACAAAACATCTATAAGAACACAAAAACAAACTAAATAACTCAAACTAATTAAAACAAGTAACTAACACATATAAATTAGGGATAATAATATGATATAAAATGTGCTCATCATATAGCTATATATAGTGTTGCGTGTTGAGACACTAGAAGAGAGGGGATGAACTAGCGATCTTTTAGGATTATAGCGCCTGAAGAGAGGGAATGTACCGGTATATATATATATACAACCCGGATCAGGAGCGGACGTCCACACTGGGCTGAAAGTGCGGACGTCGCCGATTTCTCCACCTTCAGGGCGTCGACGGCGACGCTTCTCTAGTCTGACGGATAGCAGACCTTGATACTGAGCTTCCTCTTGCCGGTGGACTCGCCGGCTACAAGTTTGCAACCAACCTTGATCGGATAGCCCCAGTTGCTGCCTAGAGATCCGATCCCGATCTCCTTGACCTTCTTCTTCATGTCAATGCCGACCTGGATGCCTATGGTGTTCATACGGCAAGAGAAGCGCTGTTGTCGACACCTTGAAGGTGGAGAAATCGGCGACGTCCACACTATAAGCCCAGTGCGGACATCCGCTCTCGAACGGGTATATATATATCATGTGTTAAGACACTAGAAGAGAGGGGATAAACTAGTTGTCTCCTAGGATTGTAGCACCAGAAGAGAGGCGATGTACTGGTTGCTATATAGATGTGTCGGGCCACTAGAAGAGAGGGGATGTACTAGTGGGCCCCAAAAGTTAGACACCAAGAGAGATGGGATGTACTGGTGGCTGATAGGAGCATAAAATGCGACATTCTTAATGTGTTATTACCTCCATTTGTACTTTGATTTTCTCTTATTTTCGTAGAATAGAGTCATAATGTAGAGTTGAAAGTTTTTGGTAGAGTTGTGTGTAAAACGAGTTAAAAATAGAGGAATGATGTAGAAATTCGTCAAAAGCTGATTTGTGGAGCCTTAGATGTTCTTATGATTATGTAAAGCTTTTGCATTGTCACGAATTGATTTAACTCTCTGATATTTAGGTGACATGAAGAAGAGCTCATGGGAGAAATAATCAAGAGAAGTGTTCCTGTTGGACCTCGGGAAGCAAAGCAGCTGATCCATGAAGCCTAGTCCATGAATGAGAGTTCCAAACCAAGTCCAATATGGAGAAGAAGATCTAAATTCGGCAGAATATCAAGGAGTGTCCAAGCCTTGCAAATCCAGATAAAATCGGGAGAATTCCTGTGCACGTCTGTCAACTTCAACGGACTCTCCAGGACAGCTCAGAATGAAGCAGAAAACGTGCTAGATATGGATAGAAAGATACGGGAGTCTAGTTTCCAAATCAATTGGAATCACCTCAATATCTATTTTCTAGAGGGAGTTATGACGTAATCATCAGACGGAGGTCATTCTGCCGAAATTGAGAAGAACTAGGAATCCTAAACCAACTTGGTTTAGGCTTTGTGGCCGACTTCTCTAGGGTTTTTCCTCTATATAAAGCATGACTTCAAGAGCAGAAAAACATCATCACTACTCTTGCAATTACATAGCCGAAACTCTACCAAACCCTATACAGAAAAGTACTTTGCCGATTCATCCACCACAAACCATAAGAATCATTCCATCCTTCCACCGATTTTCCCCACACTTGCCGAACCTTTCAAGGTTGTAAAAGTGTGATTTTCTCATGGCTTCTTGTATTATTTTCTGTATAGTTTCAAACTCTATTGTAATATACTTTTCGATTTTGGTTTTATTTATCAAGCATGGTTTTCGGATTTCTTTGTGATCTTTGATTGTTCTATGTTTTGATTTGTAACTTCTTGAATATATGATGATTTCGTGATTTAGGTTTTAGGGCAGTAGCATGTTCTTATGTGTTTTTGATTTCTAATTGATTAATTATCATGAATTCGTGCATCTAAATCAATCCTTGAGGCTGTCACGGCCATGGTTGTCCTTAAGGTGCGGTTTCATCTACCATAATAATTTTGGATCAATTCATACGCAAAGTTGTCTTGGTCTTTGTTATTAACTTAGGGCGGATATAATTCTGATAATTTGCATGCTAATAGGATGAGTGACGCCATGCCTTAGATCATGTTTCCGATTGACTCGTGTGCTAAAGTGTTTTCTTGTTTAATCTCTACGCAACGTGTCTTTAAATGAGTTAGCATTCATGTTTAGGATCAAGCGCAAAGATGGTTCTAAATACTTGAGGAGTCTTAACAATTAGATAACCGCAAAGGCTCTAATTAGAATCGGAATTGGTTAGAGTCTAGGATAATTTGAACGTTGCTGCCCGGCCTTGCATGAAGTTGTTATGTGTTCTTGATGGTTTTTCGTGTTATGTGTTGCATGAGTATGTTGATCACTTGTATATAATAATCTTAGGTTTAATTTTCAGTAGGTTATTTGTTAGAATTAATCAATCTTAAACCCCTAATATTTCGATGTATATTTGTGAACACTTGTTTATAAGTTGTTTGGTTTCTCTTCTTTCGATCGCCCTTTGGTTTCCCCGGCTAGAACGATCCCTACTTGTCCATATTACTACGATTGCAGGGTAATTAAATTGAAGTTGTTTGACCCCGGTTAGGCGACACGTCAATTTTTGGCGCCGTTGCCTGGGATGCCAAGAAGAATCGAATAAGATATATAGTTTTTATTTATTTATTGGTTTTCGGCTTGTAATTAATTTTGGCCGATTTGTATTTTTAATTTTTGGAAGTTTCGGTTTTGATTTGTGTGCTTGAATGCATGTTGTAATAACTTAGTTTAATTTCTAGGAAGTTTATAGTTTTATGTATGCTTGAGTTTATTGTAGCTTCTAAAGTGAAACATGTAGGGGGAAGCCACTTTTGTTAATCTTAGCCTTAACCCTTCATGTTATCTTATGATCTCATGAGGTTGAGGGCGGCTTTGATAAACACTTGTAGACCGGTCTAGTGACCCGAGTTTGTTCTCAACTGAGTAAGGGGCAAGTTATTTTCATAGATATGGTTCTCAGGTTTGTTTAACTAGATCTCAAGGTCATAGACTGATATCTCTTCTCAGTGAAGGGGTCGATAGGGAGTTCGCTCTCCGTGACAACTAAACGAGTCCTGCCTGGTTCCTGTAGGGGGTTCGCCCTCCGTGTTTCTTAACGACACCGCCTTCTGAAAACACGGAACACGCTCGAGCTAGCCAAGAGTTTGGGCCGAAGCATCACCTCACTTTAGACGCTAGAAAATAACTTGGCATATGTGATCTATTTTCTTCAAACCAATTTGAATAAAATCAACTAGAAAGAACTAGGTTGTGATGCCATGTAATTGAACATATTGTTGATTTCGATGCTTGAAAGTTGTTTACATACTTGTATAAAAATCTGAAGATTTCATATCTAACCCTTGTATAACCGATTGTATGACTTTGTAAAGCTTGAAATATATTCTTACGATGATGCTAACTTGATCTTGTTCAAATGTGCCAGATTGGTTTTGCAGGTTCCCATGAATGACCAGTTCTGATACGTGGGCAAGACATAGTAAAAACCGATTGAAGCGTGTTGGAGAAGAGTACGATCTTGAGGTTCCATCAACATCTCATCCGCACTTACAATCAGTTTCATTACCAAGTTCACCAAGTTCTTCACCACCAAGTTCACCTTCGTTAATTACTTCTTCTTGTGAATCTTCGCCTTTGGTTCATGAGAATCCTAAGTTTGCAACTTTAGATCTTGATCCTATCACTTCAACAGTTCAAGCAGTGAGGATGCCTCACTTAGAGAAGAGAATGGACAAGTCAATGGAACACAAGGGACACCAAGGCCGACAAACATCACCTATCCGGCTGTAGCAGAGGGGAAGTCGGCTGATTTTGAGATGAGAGGTGGTTTCTTCCACCAATTGCCAAAGTTTCATGGACTTAGTGGAGAGGATCCGAACCGACATTTACAGCAATTTGAGTTCTGTTGTGATACCATGTGTCCTATAGGAGCGGATTTACAACTTGTGAAGATGAAGGCATTTCCGTTTTCACTTGAGGATCGAGCTAGGGGATGGTTCTTTGCGGTTCCGGCCGGTCGTATCACATCATGGGAAACAATGATGAGCGAGTTTCTCTTAAAGTACTTTCCATCGTCGAGGGTGACGCAAATAAGGAAGGAGATAACGTCGATCAAGCAAGATATTGATGAGCCTTTTGATGTTTATTATGAAAGGTATAAGGCCTTAGTTGCTTCATGTCCAAATCATGGGATACGTGAGGGGCTTCTGCTTCAATACTTTTATGAAGGACTTCGTCCAATGGAGAGGCTTTCTTGGATTCGGCAGCTGGAGGATCTTTGATGGAGAAGAGTCGAGAGGATGCTAGCAACTTGTTGGAGATGAGAGCTACAAACAATCAACAATTTGGATCATCTTCAACTAGGCGTGTTAATGAGACAAGTATCCTTGGAGAGTCGAGTATTATTTCGAAACTTAAGGAAGATTTGGGAAAGTTGACTCTTATGGTGTCAAACCTAGCAAAGGGCAAAAGAGCTCAAGTTTGTGGAGTGTGTAGCATGGAAGGGCACCCCACCGATCAATGCAACCAAGTGATCGGTGGCGGCTTTGAGGAAGTTAATGCCGTCGGTTTTGGTGGACAGCAAGGTGGATTTCAAGGACAAGGAGGGCAGCAACATTTTCAAAATTTCAATCCAAGGTTCAACGATCCAAACTTTCGTTGGAGCAATAATAATGTGCTTAACCCTCAACAAAGTACACAACAAGGGCAGCAGCCGAGTGGAGGACAATATGCAGCTCGGCCACAAGGGCAATTTGTGCCAAGGCCATATGTACCCTACAACCAACAAGGAGGGCAGCCGAGTGGACCTAGCAACTATGATGAGATTTTTAAGAACATTGCCACTTCGACTCAATCTTTGTTGGCCATAACTCAAACCAACACTAAGGATATTGCTTTGATGTCAAAAGACATTACTGAGTTAAAGACTCAAATGGGGCAAGTTGTGGACTTCATGGGAAAATTCAACGAGCAAGGGAAGTTGCCAGGTGGAGTTATAAGGAATCCAAGGAACGAACAAGTTCAAGCTATCATTACGAGGAGTGGGAAGACACTTGTGCCACCAGCATCCCCTAAAGGAAAAAAGACAAAGGGCCTTGGAGTTCTTGACTTAGAGGACAATGATGTGTACTTTGGTGACGTCGAAAGCAAGGCAGCCGAGCCTAGGACTGCTACCAAGAGTCATGGTGATGCCGAGCATAGTGTTGATCAAGATGGAGCGGAGCATGTTTCTAAGGAAAACAAAGGAACCGAGCCAAGCAAGGGAGACTTGGAGGCAATGATAAAAAGAAACTTAGAAAAAGATCCCGCTACTTCAAAGAAGGAGAGTGTGTCGATCTCTGAAGCACACAAAGGTAAAAATTCTAACTCTAATGAATTAATTACAACTAATCATTCTTCGTGTTTACCTTTTCCTTCAAGGTTTGCCAAGAGCAAGAAAGAGAAATCCGACGAGGAAGTGTTGGAGGTTTTCAGAAAGGTAAACGTGAACTTGCCATTGTTGGAGTGCCTTTGACAAATTCCAAAGTATGCTAAGTTCTTGAAAGAGCTTTGCACAACAAGGAGGCATACAAGGGAGAGTCAAGTTGTTAAGATGAGTGAGACGGTTTCGGCCATACTCCAAAGGAAGATGCCGCCAAAGATGAAGGATCCGAGAAGCTTCAACATCCCATGTGTTATTGGTTCTACACGGTTTGAGAAAGTTATGCTAGACTTAGGGGCTTCTATTAATGTTATGCCTTACAATGTTTATCAATCCCTTGGTTTAGGACCTCTTAAAATTGACAATGTTGTGATCCAATTGGCAGATCATTCTAACAAGTATCCTGAGTGATATGTTGAAGATGTTCTTGTGCAGGTGAATCAACTAATATTTCCTGCAGATTTCTATGTGCTAGAGATGGAGGAGTCAAGCGGAAATTCACCACAACTATTGTTGGGACGACCTTTCATGAGGACAGCAAGAACACGGATCGATGTTGCCGAAGGCAACTTGACAATGGAGTTCGATGGTGAGGTGATTAAGTTCAACGTTTTTGATGATATGAGATACCCCATTGCCGATCTCAAGGAGGGAGGAATTGAAGACGTTGTGGAGGTCGTTGCGCAATGTGTGACGTCTCCATTTCAAGCATAGCAGTTAGCTATCGAGCAAGGGGCCGGATTTGACAAAAATGGAGAATGGGATGAGGAGGCTCGGCGTAATCTTGAGCCAAGAATACGTGAGGTTGTTGCTGAGCTAGAGGCACAACCTTACACCAAGAGGTATGATTTTCCTTTGTCAATTCCCATTACCACTAACAAAATTTTACCATCTGTGGAGCAGGCCCTAAAGTTAGAGCTCAAAGCTCTTCCCAAGCACTTGAAGTATGTATTTCTAGGAGACGAGGACACTTTACCTATTATTGTGTCTTCATCGTTGAGTGAGCAACAAGAGTTCAAGCTAATTGATGTCTTGAAGAGGAACACGGCTGCCATAGGTTGGACCTTGGCCGACATCAAGGGAATAAGCCCTACTAAGTGTGTTCATAGGATACTATTGGAGGAAGGTGCAAAACCAACAAGAGAGGGACAACGACGATTGCATCCTCCGATGATGAAAGTTGTGAAGGACGAGGTGATCAAGTTGTTAGATTGTGGAGTGATATATTCGATCTCGGATAGTCAATGGATTTCACCCGTCCAAGTGGTACCAAAGAAGAGTGGAGTTACCGTTGTAGAGAATGAGAAGAACGAGCTTGTGCCACAAAGGTTAGTGACAGGGTTTCGGATGTGTATCGACTATCGAAGACTCAATGCGACAACAAGGAAAGATCACATGCCATTACCATTCATGGACCAAATGCTCGAAAGGTTAGCTGGCCACGAATTCTATTGCTTTCTTGATGGTTATAGTGGTTACAATCAGATCATGATACACCCGGACGATCAAGAGAAGACAACGTTCACATGCCCCTTTGGCACGTTTGCCTATAGACGCATGCCATTCGGTTTATGCAATGCGCCAAGTACGTTTCAACGTTGTATGTATTCTATCTTCTCGGATTATATTGAGAATATCATTGAAGTTTTTATGGATGACTTTAGTGTTTATTGTAAAGACTTTGATGCATGTTTGAGGAATTTAGAATTGATTTTAGAACGTTGTGTAGAAACTAACCTTGTACTTAATTGGGAGAAGTGTCATTTCATGGTTAATCAAGAGATAGTTTTAGGACATATTGTTTCGGCCAAAGGAATAGAAGTTGATAAAGCTAAAATCGATATTATACATCACTTACCCTCACCATCAACGGTGAGAGAGGTTCGTTCATTTCTTGGCCATGCAGGATTCTATAGGAGGTTCATCAAGGACTTTTCGTTGGTGGCAAAACCGCTTACTTCACTTCTGCAAAAGGATGTGTCGTTTGAGTGGACAAAGGAGTGTGAAGATGCGTTTGTGCGACTTATGGACTTGTTGACGTCGGCACCGATCATGATTCCGCCAGATTGGAGATTGCCATTTGAGCTCATGTGTGACGCCTCATACTATGCAGTTGGAGCAGTGCTCGGCCAAAGGAGGGAGAACAAGCCATGCGCCATTTACTATGCTTCGCGGACATTGAATGATGCTCAATTGAATTACTCAACAACGGAAAAAGAACTCTTAGCGGTTATTTTTGCTTTAGAAAAATTTCGATCTTATCTTTTGAATTCTAAAGTTGTTGTGTATAGTGATCATGCAGCATTAAGGTACTTGATGACAAAGAAAGATGCAAAGCCACGGCTCATTCGATGGATTCTCTTGCTTCAAGAGTTTGATATCGAGATCAAGGGTAAGAAGGGAACCGAAAACGTAGTGGCAGATCACTTGAGCCGAATTGTGCAAGAGGAGGAGCCGATTCCATTGTTGGAGACATTTCCGGATGAGCAATTGTTTCGGTTGGATGTGAAGGAGCCTTGGTATGCCGATATAGTGAATTACCTTGTGTCTAGGAAGCTTCCTAGCACCATGCCATATGCAACCAAGGTTCGGCTCAAGAAGGAGGCTCGACATTACATATGGGACGCACCATACTTGTGGAGACTTTGTGGGGACCAAGTCATTCGACGATGTGTCCCTGAAGACGAGCATAAGTCCATCCTTGATTTTTGTCACAAGGAGGCGTGTGGAGGACATTTTGGACCAAAGAAGACAACCATGAAGATACTTGAAGCTAGTTTCTTTTGGCCAACGATTTTCAAAGATGCATATACGACTTGCTTGACGTGTGAACGTTGCCAACGAACAGGCAATTTAGGTAAGCGAGATCAAATGCCCCTAACCCCTATTATTGTTGTTGAAATTTTTGATGTTTGGGGAATTGATTTCATGGGATCTTTTCCTTCTTCTAAGGGATTCCTTTACATTTTATTGGTTGTTGATTATGTTTCTAAGTGGGTGGAGGCAAAAGCCACCAAGACTAATGATTCTAAAGTTGTTGCAGAATTTTTGAGAACTAACATATATTCTAGGTTTGGAGTTCCAAGAGTTTTGATAAGTGATGGAGATTCTCACTTTTGCAACCGCACCATAGAGGCTTTGCTCAAGAAGTATGGAGTCACTCACAAGATATCAACGCCATATCATCCTCAAACTAGCGGAATGGCCGAAGCCTCAAACTGAGAGATCAAGCAGATTTTGGAGAAAACTGTAGGTCCAACAAGGAAGGATTGGAGCGATCGTTTAGACGACGCATTGTGGGCCTATAGGACGGCATACAAGACACCTATTGGGATGTCCCCTTTTCGGCTCATCTACGGGAAAACATGTCATTTGCCGGTTGAGCTTGAACATAGAGCATGGTGGGCGGTAAAGCAATTCAACATGGACCTAGATTCAGCCGGTTTGCATAGGAAGCTCCAACTTTGTGAGCTTGAGGAGATTAGGAACGAAGCTTACAATTCGGCTATGATTTATAAGGAGAAAACAAAGGCTTATCATGACAAGATGATAAGGGGAAAGAGTTTCGAAATAGGGCAGCAAGTCCTTTTATTTAACACAAGACTTAAAACTTTTTCCAGGTAAGCTTTGTTCACGTTGGCAAGGTCCATTTGTTATTACTAATGTGTTTGCTCATGGTGCCGTTGAGATTCAAAGCAGTACATCAGGAAATACGTTCAAGGTGAATGGTCATCGACTTAAGCCTTATTATGCGGCATGCAAGGAGTACAATGTTGAGGAGCAAAACGTTGAAGACCCACGAGATGGAGAGTGACGCCACTATGGAGATGAAGAGTCTAGGCTAAAGGACTTTAAACATTAAGCGCTGCATGAGAGGTAACTCATTTCAACCGTAGTAGTGCAGGAGCCGTCACCGAGAGTTTGAATCATTTTTCTCCCTTCATTTCTTATGGTTGAATTGTATATGTGTTTGTTGTGTGACTTCGACGCATGCTTAGGAAATTATGACATGATTTCAGGTATTACATTGAGGACAATGTAATTTTCTAAGTGTGGGGTAGAGGTTTACATAATAACATGTTTGTTTGAGTCATTTAACTATAGTTTTTGAGTCATAAAAAGAAAACCAAAGACAAAATTCAGAAAAACAGAAAATCGGATCCAACAAAAAGATGAGTGTTTTGTTTTATTTTGAGTCTTAGAATGCCCTTAAAGTCAATGATGATTATGTCTTTGAATGCATAGATGATGGTTTGACATTTATTTAAAGAAATTGTAAGCTTCATGGATATTGTGGACTGGTATGAACATTTGAGATTTGATTGATTGTGAAGCATGCATGTTTGGTTAATTTGTTTCCATAACAACCCATGTGAGCTATTGAGCCTAAATGCTTTCTTCTTTGAGTGATAATATGCAAAATTTTTCGAAATTCACTATCATAAACCTCATAATTCTTTGCATATTCAATGACTATGTGCTATAGCTTTTTAATGGACTCTAGAATGTACTAGAACTCGCTCATGTGATTATCGAAACTCTATAATCATAACATGTCTTGATTTTGAAAAGGATTGAATTGATCTCTTTAGAATTACCACCATTGCCAAATAAAGAATGTGCCTATTTGTGCCCGTCGTGGGACTCCTTAGTTTTAACCCTTTTGAGCTTACATTGAGCCTTTTCTTTCATCACCTTCATAAAATTCCCTTGCTTAGAATAATTATATCATTTACCTTGTTATCAAGACTTGGCAAAAGCTTACATTCAATGTGGAGTTATGTTTGTGTGATGTTAAGAAACAAGTGTGGGGTGAACTGATGTAAATTGTGTGTGCCGAAACCTATTAAAAAAAATATTTTGATCCGAAAAAAAGAAAAAAGAAAAAAAAGAATATATGAAAATCGGATCAAAACAAAATAAAAGAAAGGGACGGCACACTACAAAAGAAAGTGTTTTGAATTTGGAGTTTGTGTGTATTTGAAGGTCTAAAGTTGTAATATGTGACTTTTGTTCATGTTCATGATGCTTTGAGGAGTTAAGAATGACGTATGGGTCCAACAAGATGAAATTCGGCCCTTGGAGTGAAAACATAAGGAGGATCGAGCTTTGCTAAAGTCTTGGTGATGCCTTAAAGCACCACTTATCCTAAAACAAATTCCTACCCTATGCAGCCGAGCCCCATTACAACCATTATTGAGATTGATTCATGATTCTTAAGATGACTAACTTTGATTTGTGGAGATTTTCTCATGAGTTGAGCATATGGTTTTGGTCCATTCTTGCACTTAGTTGTTAAATGAGGTTTTTTTAGAAAATTTTATTCACAAAGTGTTTTATTTTGATGAAATATGCAAGTTATTTCTTGTCTTACAATCTGTTCTCTTGCATATACTTATGAGTGAATGCCATGATCGAGTGAAAAGAAGAGAGTATGCCATTGTGAGGAGGATCGGTTGACCTTGTGTGTTCATGCTATTTGTTCTCACTTCTTACTTATTCATGCCATGATACATGTTTTATGAAACTTGGAATTTACGTGTTTACACTCGAATGTTCAAATTTGAAAGCTATGCATGATAAAGATTCTGAGACAATTGTTCAAGGGCATTAGTAATGTTTGTAGTAGAGTCTTGTATTTAGTTTGCTAAGGGACTAGCAAAGGATAAGTGTGGGATAGTTGATAGGAGCATAAAATGCGACATTCTTAATGTGTTATTACCTCCATTTGTACTTTGATTTTCTCTTATTTTCGTAGAATAGAGTCATAATGTAGAGTTGAAAGTTTTTGGTAGAGTTGTGTGTAAAACGAGTTAAAATAGAGGAATGATGTAGAAATTCGTCAAAAGCTGATTTGTGGAGCCTTAGATGTTCTTATGATTATGTAAAGCTTTTGCATTGTCACGAATTGATTTAACTCTCTGATATTTAGGTGACATGAAGAAGAGCTCATGGGAGAAATAATCAAGAGAAGTGTTCCTGTTGGACCTCGGGAAGCAAAGCAGCTGATCCATGAAGCCTAGTCCATGAATGAGAGTTCCAAACCAAGTCCAATATGGAGAAGAAGATCTAAATTCGGCAGAATATCAAGGAGTGTCCAAGCCTTGCAAATCCAGATTAAATCGGGAGAATTCCTGTGCACGTCTGTCAACTTCAACGGACTCTCCATGACAGCTCAGAATGAAGCAGAAAACGTGCTAGATATAGATAGAAAGATACGGGAGTCTAGTTTCCAAATCAATTGGAATCACCTCAATATCTATTTTCTAGAGGGATTTATGACGTAATGATCAGACGGAGGTCATTCTGCCGAAATTGAGAAGAACTAGGAATCCTAAACCAACTTGGTTTAGGCTTTGTGGCCGACTTCTCTAGGGTTTTTCCTCTATATAAAGCATGACTTCAAGAGTAGAAAAACATCATCACTACTCTTGCAATTACATAGCTGAAACTCTACCAAACCCTGTACAGAAAAGTACTTAGCCGATTCATCCACCACAAACCATAAGAATCATTCCATGCATCCTTCCACCGATTTTCCCCACACTTGCCGAACCTTTCAAGGTTGTAAAAGTGTGATTTTCTCATGGCTTCTTGTATTATTTTCTGTATAGTTTCAAACTCTATTGTAATATACTTTTCGATTTTGGTTTTATTTATCAAGCATGGTTTTCGGATTTCTTTGTGATCTTTGATTGTTCTATGTTTTGATTTGTAACTTCTTGAATATATGATGATTTCGTGATTTAGGTTTTAGGGCAGTAGCATGTTCTTATGTGTTTTTGATTTCTAATTGATTAATTATCATGAATTCGTGCATCTAAATCAATCCTTGAGGCTGTCACGGCCATGGTTGTCCTTAAGGTGCGGTTTCATCTACCATAATAATTTTGGATCAATTCATACGCAAAGTTGTCTTGGTCTTTGTTATTAACTTAGGGCGGATATAATTCTGATAATTTGCATGCTAATAGGATGAGTGACGCCATGCCTTAGATCATGTTTCCGATTGACTCGTGTGCTAAAGTGTTTTCTTGTTTAATCTCTACGCAACGTGTCTTTAAATGAGTTAGCATTCATGTTTAGGATCAAGCGCAAAGATGGTTCTAAATACTTGAGGAATCTTAACAATTAGATAACCGCAAAGGCTCTAATTAGAATCGGAATTGGTTAGAGTCTAGGATAATTTGAACGTTGCTGCCCGGCCTTGCATGAAGTTGTTATGTGTTCTTGATGGTTTTTCGTGTTATGTGTTGCATGAGTATGTTGATCACTTGTATATAATAATCTTAGGTTTAATTTTCAGTAGGTTATTTGTTAGAATTAATCAATCTTAAACCCCTAATATTTCAATGTATATTTGTGAACACTTGTTTATAAGTTGTTTGGTTTCTCTTCTTTCGATCGCCCTTTGGTTTCCCCGGCTAGAACGATCCCTACTTGTCCATATTACTACGATTGCAGGGTAATTAAATTGAAGTTGTTTGACCCTGGTTAGGCGACACATCAGTGGCACTAAAAGAGAGGGGATAAACCAGTGTGTGTGTGTGTAGGAGTGTCAGTCTAGTATTATGTGTGAGACATGAGAGTGTCGATGTAGTCATGTGTTCGCAAATAGGAGTGTTGGTGTAGTCATGGGTGTGTGGTTGTGGAATTGTCCAGATGGTCATACGTGAGTGTGAGGAAGTTGTTGATGTTTGGCATTGATGATTGTTTGATGTGTGGACTATGTATGATATCGAGAGTGTGTGTATGTGTATATATATATTTCATATATCTATACCCGCTTATTAGTATTTCGTGATTTTTATTTTAAATGATCACATGCTTGGTTTTTAGATTATTAAAGAAAATGGGAAAGTATTAAATATTTTCGATATTATAACTGTTTTTGGAAATATTATTTTTATCCACTCACTCTAACGTTGTTTTCTGAAATGCTTTCTTTTGGGCCCTTCGGTTTCAAACGCCCAGTCTACAGATCATGATTCGGCTTAGTAGGAGTTGAGGCATAGTATACTTCCGCTGCTACACATTTTGTTAGGTTACCAGTTAAACTATTTGTATCTATATCGGTATCTTTCTTTAGAATGCTTTGAACCATTAGACATGTCTAGCCATTTCAGAATTGTATTTTAACTTCTGAAGCTTATGAACCTACTTATGTTGAGTTTGTGGATTTGTGGTGGAGTTTGTTTAATATGGGGAGGACGGTGGATTCAAGAGTTAAGGTTGGATCTTAATTATAGAAGTGTTTTGAGGTTTTGAACTGGAAATGTTATTCACTTTCAAGGGAGGTCATGCCGAATTTTCGATAGAATTTTTCTTAGATGTGGTCCCCGCAGGGCTTTCTCGGGTTTCAAGGTGGAATCTGAGACGAGTCCTGTCATTTATAATTAGAGACGCTAATGAAAGACCTATCTTTGCTGCCTCTAGTCCAAGCTTCTAAAAGGCCCTGCCGAGGACCGCCTAGGCTCTAGGCTGCAACAAGCCGCCTCACTTTTCTTCCAGGCCTTTGTGTCAAGATGTGGGCGATTAGGCACCCGCCTAAACGCCGCCTTGCCCGCCTAGGCGCCGCCTTGCTCGCTTAGGCTGCTAAATTCTCCGGCTAATTTTGTTTTCTTTTTGTGGTGGGATTGTTATATTGTGGGGAGTATGAGAGTATAAGAGTTAATGGTGTGTTTAAAATTAGAGGTGTATATGTTTATTGTTGTTGTTGCTCACTTTTACGAGAAGTTATGCTAAATTTTAGCTATAATTTATTTTATAAATGAGTTTGACTAGATTTATTTTGAATAATTTATCTATATTTGACCGTTTTAAAATATTAAATTACATAAAATATATTTTTTTAATTAATAAATCTTAAAAAATACAAATCGCCTAGTCCCCGCTTAGGCTGTTCAGGCGCTAGGCTATGGGTCGCCGCCCGCCTAGCGCCTAGCGCCTTTTAGACCATTGCTCTAGTCACATTGGCTATGAGAGGCAGCTTATTCAAAGCAAAGAAGAAGGGCTTCACTATTATTGAAGTTGAAGGAGGTTCAAAGTTGGTGATAGATGCAATATAAATGGTCACTTTGAACCACCGTGAAGATTGATCAAACTAGTGGAAGACATCAGAACTTTAACTATTAGTTTTGATTTTATTACTTTTAGACATGTGACGAGGGAAACTAAATTTATAGCTAACCTTTGGGTATGCCTTATATCTGATATCGTAAATGTTGCCCTAGAGGCTTCGATGTAATTTATTTTCCCTTTCAAAAAAAATATCTAGTCTCGTTCGTCTCGTTCTCTTCGTCTCTCTCAGCCTCTTCGTCTCTTGCCGGAATACCAAGGTCCGACTCGACGGCTTCTGCCGCCGATTCTTCAAACCTAGCCGACCCCACCGCCCCTTTGCAGCCCTTCGTCACCGGTACTCTCTCTCTCTCTCTCACTCATCGCATTTCAATTTCACTTAGCATTTGATTCAGTATCTGCAATCTGTTTTTGATTTTTGCTTCAATAAATTTCACCCAAAGTGCTATTTTGACCTAATTTGATTTTCTAATAAGCCTGCTTATTAAGTGTTTGACTCTCTGAAATTTTTGTTTGGCTCTTACGTTTAATTTCATGTAGTTCCCTGCAATCATGGCTTTATGTTTCTGCAGACGCATCATTTGAGATTGATAATGTAGCGTCTTAATCATTGAACACTTTCATAACAACTGTTTACCAAATTTATCTGAATTGGGGTCCTTTGTGAGATCTTATCAATTTTGAATCGGGTACAACGGCTACTTCTATGATTTTATATTTGAGAATGAATTTGATGCAGGCCACATATCCCTAAATCATTGGGAAAGTTTAGGGTTCTCTCAACGGATATGTTGGTTGCTTGTAAGTCACTCCATCCATTTCTCTGAAATTTTTGTTTGGCTCTTAAGTTTAATTCCATTTATAATTCTCTACTTGTACACAGATATTATGTCTGAATCTGTAATATGCTTTCTTATCAAATGATGTGGAATGTCTATCTGCAAATTTTGAGTGGGAAAATCAATGTTTGTTATGCATCATCTATTTGGCTCTTAGCTGTGTTTATAAGCAACCTTGACCAATATCTATGAGTATTGTCTATAGCTAATTTTGCTTCCCAAGGGCCATGCCTTGTTTAGGGCCTGTAGTCTGTAGTTTGTACTGAGTAGTGGCATGGTGATGTAGTGGGGCACCATAGCCATCAAGTAAATGAGCTTTGCCACTTCTGTGCTTTACACAGTGGCTGAACTGCCTTGGTAGGTTCTCTATGGCTGTCTCTAAGGAAATGCTATAGTTGGTGTCTGTGAATCTGAATCTGCTCTAACCTCTGTATTTTTGTGAGCTTTTGGGTTCTGCTACTATGGCTCTGGACTTATCAAAACAAAGCTGCAGTGATAGTATAATTGGTATTCTCTAGGCTTACTCTGCTAAAAGAATATATATAGATATACATGATTAATTAAACTAAATGATATATAATATACGTGCTGCAATATATTGGTATTCTATATCATATATATATATATATATATTCTATTTGTACTTGTTGAACAATGGATACTAATTGAGTACTCAGGAAACCAGCTGCTAAGGTCTATCTATATTAATAATCTCAAGGCATGCAAGCTTCATGAGTTCATGAATCAAGGCTTGCATTTATCTTGATGGGTTCGTATTCAAATAAGAACCCAGGTTTTGTATTGCTAGTATGTTCTTAACCATCACAAAAGACATATATTCTGAACATAATGAAACATGGTAATTTGTCTGCTGATTCTAGCCTATGCCTAAGATATACCCTTTACAAATTTTAAGGTTCACATTGCAATACCTTACGTGACTGGTAATTTGTGGTTCACATTGCAATACAGAGATGTACAATATGCTGAAGTTTTCTTATTCAGTGTCATGTGGCTGACAGATTTCCTTTTCCTCACATGGCTTCTGAACCTACGAAGCAGAAATAGCTGAAGTCACTCCCACAAAATCTCAGTGCTTTAGTTCATCTGGTATGTTACCTAGTTTCCTAGCGTTTCACTTCCATCCTCATGCTTCTTATATTCTCTTCTTTTCTTCCCATTCTTTATTGGGATCTTGTGACATCATGTATATAGGTATTGTTGTTTATGGTGTGAATATTTACATTTATGCTTTCTAGTATACATATGTGTTCTCCTTGCTTACCTTGTAGAAGTTTGATGTGTGTTTAGCTACAAATTATGTTCGAGCCACCTATGCAAGCTTCCATGGATACAAATTAGATATATTATCCTAGGTTATACTCAAAACAAGCTGCCATAAGTTTTAAGCATGTAGATTTTTAGTAAAATAATTACCATTTTTTTGTTCTTTAGAAACTCTAAAACCTACCGTGCTGTATGATACACTTCACACCAGTTTGAGGAATCCAGCAAAATGGTTATTGTTCTTTTTCTCGGGTCATGTTGTTATTTTGTTTACTGGACGTAGTACAATGCGCAGTTTAATTTTGTCAAGGTATAGAAGAAGCGAAGGGCTGGGAGCCTCCAGGGAAGAAGACCCAAGTAATGGACAATCGCTGCAAGTTTTGGCTCCCTAAAAAGAAGAGATTTTGCGCCAATGTACCCCTCTCTCCATCACTGTAAGCTCAGCAATATCTCACTCTTACTTTTCAATTTTACGGTTGCTGTCTCATATTTTGCCTAACCCAACTCAAATTATGCTTAGGTTCTGTGGCAACCACACACCCAGGTCCAACAGCCAGTGGATTCCATGCCCAATAGACCCTTCTCAGTAATGACCTTTTATTTAATCTATCATTAAACCATAGTCCTATTCTTCGATTGTTTAACTTGTTCTGTTCTGTTTTGTGTTTATGTAGCTCTGTGCTTGAAGAAAATCTTGAAGGACATCTTAGGAGATGCCCATTGCTCAAACAAGTGGAGTCTCTGACTCACCAGCCCTTTTACCAGAAGGGTATCAATGCTGGCCAAGAAGAAGACCAACAAGAAATAGAAGCAGTCAGCAGTGAAAGAGTGGAGGATTCGGCATTGCCTGATGAACCCAAGTCGGGGGAGTTCAGTTACATTCTTTCAGAAATGAAGAGGACTGTTTATAGTATGTCTTTGCCTGATTTCTATAAGTTGGTTGAAAAAATTGAGTCTGTTCATACGTCTATATGCAAGGATATTCACGAGTTGTATAAGGTGCCGGAAGCTTGTGGAATGTGGATCAACAGAGAGGTAGACAGGTATGTAGACAGATGGAATGTTGAATTTTTCTTGGTGGGGGTTGTTGGATTATGTAAGAATAAGTTGTTTGCAGAAAATTGCCATTTCAAGAGAAACATGTTATGCAGCAGGTGTCGATTCTTGGAAACATGGAAGAGTTTGGAGTAATAAAGAGTTCGGTAGCAAAGGAGAGGGCTGACTGTGATGATGGCAATGGGTTCCCTGTGAGGGATGACTGTGATTATGACAATGGTGTCCCTGCGGTGGTTGAGTTTGGAGCGGGAAGAGGATACTTGACACTCATGCTGGCAGATTGTTACGGCATTAAAAGGGTCTTTTTGGTTGAAAGGAAGTCATACAAACTGAAGGTTAGTTTAGTTAATGTCTCATTTTCCTGAGTATAGATTGTTTGTCTTATACTATAGTTAAAATAGAAGGCACTGATCACCCTTGTTTTGGCATGATCACATATGCTGCTTGTAGGCTGATCGATCCTTGAGACAGAAAGAGAGCTTGATATTGCAGCGATTGAGAATAGACAGTAAGGTTTTCTGAAATTATTATCTCCATAGTTGTTTTGTATTTTTCTTCATTACCTTGTACAATAAGTGATAATCTCATCAGGGATATGATAGATAAATGTTTAAGGCGAGAACTCTTTGCAATAACTTTTCTTGTTAAGGCTCTTTATGCCAGCAGATATGCAAAGAACAATTCCATGCATACAAGTGTCTGTTACTGGATTTCATAAAAAAAAACTTCGCAATTCGCATATTATTATTCCTATGGCTATTATAAGTATTATTTGGAGATTAACTATTGCCCAACACCAAAACCCAATTGTCTGCCTCAAACAGGAGATTTATGTCCGTAGGTAGAATCCTAGCGAGCATGTGTTTATTAATACAACATATAAGATTATAAGGTAGTTCTACCACCATTCAAAAAAAGTTAGATTATAGCTTCTAGGTTTCTTTATAAATATCTGTGGTAATGCAAATATATTCAGATTGTGAATTACCTAAATGAAATTTGTTTTAGTCAAGTAGTCGTAACCTTTTGACTTTCTTAACTTAGCAGCTTGAAATTATGCACCTGCCTGTTTCTTTCTCATTCCATCTTCAGGTGTATAGTTTCAGCTGTTGCTTAAGCCTTTTGCCTACTCCTTTGAGACACCATTCTTATCATCCTTTTGTGCATCCACTCATTTGAACTATATTACTGCTCTGTGAGTGTTATGCTTCAACATGACCCTTAGTTACATCTCTTCCCTGTCCATCCTTTTGGCAGTCAGCGTACACTTTCTCTCTTGTACTGTACATTGTGAGTAGTTCTCTCTTGTACAGTACATCTTGAGTAGTTCTTCGACCAATGTGAATGCTTCTGTTTTAGTTTATGGAAAATTAGAATGGAACAATATGGGAGAATCTTATGTATAAGTTTCTGCGGTTTTACATCTTGAAACATGCACTTGACTGTTTAATTCTTAAGGGTGTCCATTGCAAGAGTTAACAATAAAAGAGTCATGTCTCAGTATGCTCTACAAAGTAACTCTCCATAATGCTATGGTCTTAACTGAGAGATTATGAAGCAATGTCAGCCCAGGAACTATGTGTTCTCTTTTTTGTCTTTTTTTTTTATTATTTATATTTTTTTGTTCCCATCTCCATGTGGTTATCTGTTCTTTTTTAGTCCTTTATATCACTCGAACAACGTTACTAGTTTCTAGTTTTCTGCACCATTTATTTTGGCACCATCTCATTTTGTTTCTCATAGGGACTCTGACAAACCAGACATTCATCATCTTCTACTAGGTCTGATTGTAAATTCATGTTCTTGATCTGCAAACCGGAAATGCGAAAAATCTGAAGATACAAACAATTTTTGTCTGAGTATATGGTTCATTCATATTGCTAATATGATTTTGTACCACAAAAATGATTGAGTTATCCCATTTACGATGTTTGAAATGGGAACTGAAGAGCCTTTGCCCTCCCATCTTTTGCAGTTGAGGATTTAAACCTGAATGCTGTTGGGACATTGCGGGGAGGTCCTTACATTGCTGTCGGTAAACATCTTTGTGGACCTGCAACAGGTAAATCATATTTGTAATCTGATAAAACTTGCGTTCAGTTGTCAAAGTAACCATTACGCATAAAGAGAACAGAAAGGTCACTGATAATCATTGTATTTAATGTGAATAACTATTGCCTGAGAGAACTTCTGTTCTACTAAAGAATTGAAACTAAATATTTTTTTTTTTTCATGTATTATGTGTAGATTTGACTCTGAGATGTTGCCTTGGAGAACAATCCAATCAAAGTAATGGAGGGGGATCTGTTAACCCAAACCTAAGAGGTCTAGCTATTGCCACATGTTGTCATCATCTTTGCCAGTGGAAGCACTACATAAGTGATTAACTTATCTCATTTTATAGTTGAGCATTACATTCAAATTACTTGCAGATATCTTGTCTTAATTAAATGGCTAAATAAAATTGGCTATCCTGCAGATAAGAAGTATATATTAGACTTGGGGATCACAAAAGAGGAATTCCATGTCATTATATGGTTTACTAGTTGGGCAGTGGATGCTGATCATGGCACAGATCTTCCCGACGTTACTGATTGCGGATTTCATCTTGAATCCATGTAATCATGCTGGACTTTTGTTTAGTTAAAATTTTATTCTTTCACTTTTGATTTTTTTTTGTTCATGGTTACACAGATGGATTTCCATCTTTATTTTCCTTATGAAATGGTTATTTATAAGTCCGCAACGAATCTTGTGCAGTGAAAAGAAGCAATGCGATGGGGATAACGGGGTTGAAGATGTTGTGAGAAATATGAAACCAGTTGAGAGGGCTGCATTAGGGTTCATGTGCAAGCAGATTATAGACATGGGCAGGCTAATGTGGATGAAGGAACATGGATTGGAAGCGCAGTTTGTCAAATACGTACCATCTACTGTTTCTCCTGAAAACCATTTACTAATTGCCAAAAGCACCAATCTTTCATGAAAACATTTTTCAGTTTTTGTCCTCACTGTTTTCTAAAATAAGATTAATGTACTTTTCTGGAAGTGTTGAAGGAATTTATATTTTTATCCTTGATGATGTGTCTTGACTGAATCTTCACCTTATTAAACTATAATATCTGTTAGATATCAAACCCTGATTTATAAGGATTCTTTATGTAATGTCTATATAAAGGCCATGATTTCAATGAGATGAGTAGACATTTATTCTCGTATTCACACTCTTTATCACGTTATCAGACTTGGTGTCCTAACCAAGACATAATAGGCTAACTATCCTTAAAAAAAAAAAACCTTCGAAATCCCAAACTAAAACCCAACTCTGTTCGGTTTGTTTTTCCCCATTTTCGGCCGGATTTTCCTTTGTCCACAGTCATAATTTCATATCCACAGAAACCCTCAATGTCTCGGTTTCAACCCCACTGGTCTCACCCCGAGAACCGGCCGAAAGGTTCCAGAACCGGCCGAAAGGTTCCTGAACCGGCCGCCAGAAGTTTCCAGACAGCCATTGCCTCCAACCACCGGTTCACTGCATTCCCGTGCTCCGATTGACCTGATTTTTGGACAGCAGCTTCCCCTTCTAGTGATGCTCCTCCTGTCAAAATTTCAGCTCCAAACTCGAAGCAAAAGTAGGTGAAAAGTTGTTTCTCCTTTCGGTAGCCTCTAGAAACCAAATATTTCAAGATTGTTCATCTTCCATGGAAAGCCAGAAAGGTTCCCAACCCTCGGTCGAAGCCTACAATCAACTCAAACTTATCAGAGGTAAATTTTTAATTTAGATTATTGCTTTCCGAATTTCAATTCATAGTTCAGGCATAGTAGCCTTTCCATCTATCCCCTCTTTATGGCGGGATTGAGTTTTGGGGGAGGGGGGGGGGGTGGGGAGTTTTGTTGGGGCTTCCATCCTCTATTAAACTTTGTGACTGCGACATATGCGTCATCATATATTTACGCTTGCGATTACGCGTCGCTGCGACAGCTGTGAGCATCGCCTACAAGGGAAGAATCGATTGTGACTACGATTATGCGTCACCTACTTTTATTTGCATAGATTTTATGACCACATCATTGGTTCACTAATTCCAATTCCCTTGTCTTTTGTAGATGGATGCACCTCCAAGGCCTGAGTTTGAGATCCTCAATGTACGAGGCAATAATTATATTCAATGGGCATCCGATGTTACATGATTGTTCGTCGGAAAAAGATTTACTTCCACTATTTTTCCTCTTGATGGCCCAGATGCGGTTCCTAGTGAAATGATCAAAGCCCAAGTCCTCATGTTCCTGAGGCGCCATATCCATAAGGATTTGAAGATGCAATATCTGATGATAATGGATCCCAAAGAACTGTGGGACAACTTGAAGCTCCAATTTGATTACGTACATGATGTACAGTTTCCAACGTTGCCGGCAGGATGGCAAACCATCCACCAACTTCTATTGCATTCAACTCAGCTCCATGGTCTTCCTTGCTTTTATTGCGGCTCTAATGCCCATATACACGAAGATTGTTGTGCCAGCGAGGATGCTAGAGATACCTACAGAAGACACAAGCAGTACTTGGTTCAAGAAGCTAACTTTATTAGGGGAGATGACATTGGTGCTGAGCCTTCCACCAATCTCACCATAGCATATTTCGTAGCTAAGAAACAAGCTAGTCCTGCGCCCATGGATACTGCAGATTTTGATTAAACTCTTTTGATTAGATGTTTTTTCTCTGTTATTTTCTATTTGGCACTTGTTTAGCCACAGTTATTTTCTAATTTTCAGTCAGTTTTTATGGAATTAGACATCCTTTGATGTATTTTTTAGTTGGCATTAATAAAATCTCTCCTTTATGTTCAAATGTGCTGAATGGATTGAGAATTTTATTCCCTTATGACTGGTTTGAATTGCACAAATCTAAACGCTTCATTACATGGCAAACATGCTAAATCCACATGTGTTTGTGGTCCTTGAATTGGTTATGGCATAATGATTGGCAAATCATGAGAACAATTGCAAAAAATCGGCGAAAATACACCAAGGCAGCAAGTTGTCGTGTATTGGCAGTGTTGCAGCGCCCCTAAGGCGCCCCTGAGCGTCCCTGATGCGTTCTGGGCAGCTACCTGAGCCCCTAAAGGGCCCCTTCCGCAGCCTGCCACAGCATGCCGAGCCCTAGTGCCGGCTGTGAGCCCCTAAAGGGCCCATGCCGCAACCTGCCTAGACCTGCCGCAAGTCTGTGTCGGTAGCGCGCCCCTAGTGAGCCCCTGCCGAGCCCATGCCGGCAGCAGGGCCCCTGCTGCGCCTCTGTGCATCGTTGTGCCACTAAGCTTCGTTGAGCCTCGGTCGTGCCCCTACCACACCCCTGTGCACTGCTGCACACCGACCGAGCCCCGGACAAGCCCATGCCCACCCCTGCCCTCAATCGCGCCCTAGCATGTCCCGAGCGCGGACATGCCCTCAATCGCGCCTCTGCACGCGCTAAGCGTGCTGTCGAGTCCTTGTAAGCCCTTAGTGGGCCCTTGTCGTCTGCCAGCGCTGCGAGCGCACTTTTGGTGTTGTTGCCGAAAACATGCTATGATTTCATGAAAGTGATTTTCATACCATGTAATTGCACTCATTCGTGTTCCAACTTGGTTTAAATTCCTGATTAACCCCTCTATGTTTAATTAGAGTGTTCGCCTTGTCTTGATCCAAGACTAATTAATTTCATATATTTGTGTAGATTTCTCGTGGCGAAATTGAGTGTCTAGCTGACAGTGGGACTACCCACACTAGTCTAAGGAATAGGTTGTTATTTACAGACTTTGTGCCTCACGTATCCTCCGTTACAACCATGATTGGTTCCTCGCATTTGATTTATGGCAGAAATAATGCGTAGTTCTTGTTGCCAAATGACACAATGATACATATCACTGACGCGCTCTACGTGCTTAAGGGTAATCGAACCTTCCTATCATTTACTGACATTTGTGCCAACGGATTTCACCTGGAAACTTTCGAAAAGAATGGACAAGAGTTTTTGTTTATTAGCTCTAATGATTGCGGTCGTAAACACATCTTAGAGAAGCTCAAGAGTCAATCAAGTGGGTTGAATCAAACAACCATCAAGATGATTGAATCCTATGTTGTTTCTCGCAGTTTTTGCGACTCTGACTCATACAAGCTTTGACATGACCATTTAGGACATTCTGAATGTGACATGATGATCCAAATTCTCAAGAATTTATATGGACATCCATTTCTCCGAGCACTGAAGCGTGTTGGAGCTCCTCCTTCCACCGAAATAGGTGATGCGGCCGTGCATGATGGACATGCCATAAGCTCGGCCTCCAAGGCCATTGCCGAGACTCCAAATGCCTCTATGACTATTTCCAATGCTCACCGCTCATTTTGCAAACCTTGTTCACTAGCCAAATTGACTGCAAGACCATCTTTTGCTAGTGATTCTAAATAAAACATTTCATTCCTACAAAGAATCCAAGGTGATATTTGTGAACCTATCAAACCAGAGTGCGGGTCATTTAGATATTCCATGGTTCGATTTGATGCATCATCGCGTTGGTCACACGTTGCTTTGCTATCCACAAGAAACGTTGCATTTGCTAAACTCCTAGCTCAAATTATTAAGCTCCGGGCTCACCACCTTGATCATCCAATCAAGTCTATTCGATTGGACAATGCTAGAGAGTTTACGTCTAAGTCTTTTGGCGACTATTGCATGTCCATCGGGATTGAAGTAAAACATCCCGTACCCCATGTGCATTCACAAAACAGTCTTGCAGAAACTACAATTAAGCACTTGCAATTGATTGCACGGGCCTTGGTGATGCGCACTAACTTGTTTGTTTCTTCCTAGGGTTATGCAATTTTGCATGCAGCTGCACTTATTCGTTTTAGACCCACTGCAACCCAACCATTTAGTGCGTACCAGTTGGTAACTGGATATGAGTCTGACATTTCACACTTACGCATATTTGGTTGCGCGGTTTATATGTCTATTACGTCTCCACTGCGTACTAAGATGGGTCCTCAAAGACGATTAGCTATTTATGTTGGCTATCAACAACCTACGATTTTCCACTATTTAGAACCTTTGACAGGAGATCTATTTACTGCGAGATTTGCAGATTGTCGCTTTGACAAGACATTCTTCCCGCCGTTAGGAGGAGACATGACCGTTTCCGTTCCAATTGAACGTCGAGACCCTACTATGTCTCGTTATGATCCCCGCACTTCTGACAATGATTTAGAAGTTCAGTGTATTCTCGATCTTGGTAGAGTTGCAGATTCAATGCTTGACTCATTTACCGATATCACGAAAGTGACAAGATCAATTATACATGCTGCAAATATTCCTGCAAGATTAGAAGTCCCCACAAGAGGGACTTTACAGGCCGCACCCGGGCTCGACAATGGCATCTTAGACGCGTCGGACACTCATGGTGGCGGTGTGGCCGCTGCCTCAGCTCCCACTAGGAAGAGGGGAAGACCTGTTGGTTCAGTAGATACTGTGCCACGCAAAAGGCGTGATAGTAAGGCACAAAATGATCCACTCATCATCAACACTATGAATCCTTCACATGAGATTGTCTCTGACTATAGTTATATCTAAGAATCAATGTTAGCGTATTTGGGGGATGCCTCGGATCTAATGTTGATGCTGGAGAACAAAGAAATCTCACTAATGTTTACCGATGCGCACAGTATGATGGAAAGAAGTTCCATGACTATTGATGATGTTTTTGCTTATTATGTCGCTCAAGTGATTATTGACGACGATGAGATTGAACCACGCTCCGTTGCAGAATGTCAACGTCGAGTAGATTGGCCAAAATGGAAGGAAGCAATCCAGGCTGAACTAGACTATCTAGCGAAAAGATAAGTTTTCGGTCCAGTAGTGGTATGCCCACCAAATGTGAAGCCTGTTGGACATAAATGGGTCTTTGTTCGAAAGCGGAATGAGTAACATGAAGCCATGCGTTATAAAGCGCGACTTGTGGCACAAGGATTTTCTCAACGCCCTTGAATTGACTACGAAGAGACATATTCTCCCGTAATGGACGTTATTATCTTTCGCTGCATAGTCAGTTTGGTAGTGTCCGAAAAACTGAGCATGCAACTTATGGATGTGGTTATTGCATATCTCTATGGGGATCTTGATTCAGAGATATATATGAAAGTGTCTAATGGACTTTCACTACCCAAGTCAAGTGACTCTTAGCCACGGAGTGCCTTTGCAATTAAATTACGGAGTTCACTATATAGATTGAAACAATCCAAACGAATGTGGTATAATCGTCTAAGTGACTACTTGATTGGGAAGAGATATAAGAATGACAATTTTTGCCCATGTGTGTTCATTAAAAAAACAAGTACCAGATTTGCTATAGTAGCTGTCTATGTTGATGACATGAATATCATCGGAAATCTCAAGGAAATTGATGAGACCGTGACCTACTTGAAATCCGAGTTTGAGATGAAGGATCTTGGGAAAACTCGATTTTGCCTATGCTTAGAACTAGAGCATCGAGAGACTGGAATATTGATTCACCAGTCAACGTATGTCTCAAAAGATGCTCAGGCGCTTTAATATGGACAAAGCTCACCCACTTGGGACTCCCATGGTCACGTGAAGTCCGGATATTAAAAAGGACCCATTTCGTCCTAAAGAGGAGGATAAGGAAGTCCTTGGAGCAGAAATTATGTACCTAAGCGCTATCGGATCTCTCCTATACTTGGCACAATGCACAAGACCAGACATTGCATTCTCAGTAAATTTGTTAGCTAGGTTTAGCTTTGCGCCAACGCAACGTCATTGGACTGATGTTAAGCACATCTTCAGGTACTTGAAGGGTTCAATTGATTTAGGCTTGTTTTTCCCTTACAAAATCGAAGTTGAGAACATGAATGTTGATGTTTCAATTGAAGATTGCATTGCAGGCAGTTTGGCGGAGCCCCTAAGGGCCCCTACCATGTCGGGCAGCAGCTTGGCAGCGCAAGGCAGCGCCCAGCGCGCCCCTGCAGAGCCCCTGTCGCAGTCTGCCTACGCGGGCAGCGTGCAGCGCACCCCTAGCGCGCCCCTACGTGTGCAACACTGCAGCCTAGCCCCTGCAGGGCCCCTACGCGTCCTCGAGGGCTTCCAATGCCGCAATTGAGCAAATTTTGGCTCCCAACCAAAATTTAGCTTCCGAAGCTCCTTCTAGCTCAAAATTGACGCAATGTGGCATTGTCCCCTATGCTGAGACACCGAATGATGTGTTAGTCGGTTTTGCTGATGCTGGGTATTTGTTAGACCCACACAAAAGACATTCCCAAATTGGGTATGTGTTTACCATGGAAACTACGACGATTTCTTGGAGATCTACCAAGCAAACCCTTGTTGCTACTTCCTCGAATCATTCAGAGATTATTGCACTTCATGAAGCAGTTAAAGAATGTGTTTGGCTTCGCTCTGTAATAACTCATATTCGAGAGTCCAGTGGATTGACATCTACCACTGAAGCACTAATTTGCATCTATGAAGACAATGCAGCATGAATTGAACAAATGAAGTTGGGATTTATCAAGGGTGATAATACTAAGCATATCTCGCCTAAGTTCTTCTACAATCAGCAACAGTAATAACTTTTGAATATCCAAGTGAACCAAGTGAGTTCCGAGGATAATGTAGCAGATTTGTTCACCAAGTCTCTACCCAAATATACTCTTCAGAAGCATGTGCGAAGTATTGGTATGCGTCGCTTATCTGAACTCCATAATTGATCTAATTATCAGGGGGAGTTGATTGTGTTGACATCAGGGGGAATCTACATCACATGTTTTATATTCAAGTTGTAGTTAGCGCGTTGTGCTATTTTTCCCTTCGCCAGGTCTTTTGTTTTTACCCAAGAGGTTTTTGTTTTACTTGGCAAGGTTTTTACCGAGGCAATGTTCATGTGCTACGTGATTTTGGTACGCGACACAAGGGGAAGTGTTGAAGGAATTTACATTTCTATCCTTGATGATGTATCTTGACCGAATCTTCACCTTATTAGACTAGAATATCTGTTAGATATCAAACATTGATTTACAGAGATTCTATATGTAATACCTATATAAAGGCTATGATATCAATGAGATGAGTAAACATTTATTTTCGTAGTCACATACTCTTTATCAGGAAGGAAGTTTTAGATTAAGATTGTAATGTTTACTGAAGCTATTGTTACACTGATCTGCTGAACTGTGTATTGAACTCACATTTCATTTACCCCAATTGAAGAGTTGATCAACAAAGAAAAAAGTTAAAAAGTGTTGATATACGGAATACCTTGAGAACTTCAAATTTCCGATTTTGATTAAAATTCTAAATTCTGTTGTGTGGTAAATAAATAAAAAGCAATATTAATTTAAAGATATAACTAGGTAACTAATAGCAGATTGTAGAATCAACACAAATCTTGGTTTTTGCAAAAATGGAAGTTCAAGCCTGGCATTCTTCTTTGCCGCTGTCTTTTATTTTGATTTATTAGGTTTTAGTTGTAATAGAGGTTTTGTTTTGTAATTTTGTTGTACCTTATAAATTTGGATTTTAGAAACGTCTTCCGTACGTTTTAAAATCAAACACGAAAATGTTTTATTTATCGATGATTATTCGCACAACACAGCAACATTCCAAAATTTTGAATTACTGTTCGATCTGATCGCCTACCCTCTCAATTTTGTTTTTTGAAGTTAATTGGCTACCCTCTGAATTCCAATCCAAGTTAGAAGTACATGGCACTGCTGGCAAAGCTTGAGGATATTCAATGTTTCTTTATTTTTTCTTTGTTGAAATCAGACATCAAATTGGATTTGTTCTTTGAAACCAGTCACTATATTCAACCTATGTATTTTCGTGCTAGACAAGGCTCCTAAACCCAAATCCTCTTTCCTAGTTTTTTCTTTCTGATCCGTTTGTCTGCTCCAATGTGAAAACTCGAAGATGCTCCATCATCTCTCCCTATAAAACCCTCAACCCTATCCCAAAGGACCCAAACCCAACTCATCTTCCACCCTCACTCTCACTCTCACTCTCACTCAAACCCTAAAATGGAGCAGCAGCCCAGAGGCACTCTCGTCTTCTCCACCGTCGGCAGACCCCACTACGGCTTCGACCTCTTCTCCCTCCACCTCCACTCCTCCATCGAACACCGTCTCACCGACGGCCGCTCCATCAACTTCAACGCCCAGTTCGCCGACAACCACCAATCCATTGTCTTCATCTCCGAACGTACCGGGTCCCCAGCCATTTTCTTAACCCGACCTGGAAACCCGACCCCCCAGCTCCTCCACTCTGTCCCCGGCAGCCTCTTCCACGACAGACCCGTCATCAAGAACCGAAAGCTCTACTTCATCTCAGCTCACCAACATCCCGATCGCCTCTTCAAGAGCTGGTCTGCTCTCTACTCCACCGATCTCGACGACAAGAAAACGACCCGGTTGACTCCGATGGGTTGCGTCGATTACAGCCCGGACGTTTCTCTCTCCGGCGATTTCGTCGCCGTCGCTTCCTACGGCTCTCGTCCTTAGGAAGGAGAGTTTCACGAGCTCAACACCGACATCGTCGTCTTCCGAGCTTCGCAACCCGGAAAAAGGGTACTCGTCTGCGAGCGTGGCGGGTGGCCCACCTGGTCCGGCGACTCCGTCGTCTACTTCCACCGCCGGGACAACGACGGCTGGTGGACCATTTTCCGAATTGACCTCCCCCACGATTTCGATTCCGCCACGTACCCGTTGACTCCTACTCGGGTCACTCCGTCGGGCCTCCACTGCTTCACTCCGGCCGCCATGCACAACGGAAAACGCATCGCCGTCGCAACCCGCCGCCGAGAAACGAACTTCCGCCACGTGGAGTTCTTCGACGCCGACACGGGGACATTTAGTCCGGTCACCTCGACGGTGAACCCGGACTTCCACCATTACAACCCGTTTGTTTCGCCGGACTCCGAGTTTCTCGGGTACCACCGATTCTGCGGCGAGTCGACTCAGTGGGGCGGCGAGTCGATCATTCCTCACCTTGAGCCGGTAAACTCTCCAATCACACACCTCGGAATGTTAAGGCTTCATGGCTCGTTCCCGACCTTCTCTCCTGACGCCGATCTCGTCGCGTTAAATCCCGATTTCGAAGGAAACACCGGCGTCAAAATCATCAAGTCCAACGGGTCAAAGTCTTGGACATTAATCAAAGGCCGTACGGCCTTCTACAACTCCTGGATCCCCACAGAGAGACACGTCATATACACATCCATAGGCCCCATTTTCCAGTCCGCAAAAGCGACGGTCCAGATTGCGCGAATCGAGTTTGACCCGCCTGATCACAACGGTGACAAGGAGGACATCCCGTGCACCGTTAAAATCCTCACTCGCGAAGACACAGGGAATAACGCCTTCGCTTCCTGCTCCCCAGACGGCAAGTCGCTCGTCTTCCGGTCCGGTCGGACCGGCCACAGGAACCTCTACATTGTCGACGCCGTTAACGGCGAGTTTAACGGCGAAATACGACGGTTGACTGAGGGGCCGTGTATTGACACCATGCCGAGCTGGTCCCCCAAGGGAGACCTCATTGCCTTCTCGTCGAACCGGCACAAACCGGAGGACGCCGCTGTGTTCAGCATTTACGTCATCAAACCGGACGGGTCGGGGTTGCAGAGGATACATGTGGCGGGAGATGACGTGGACAGGGAGAGGATAAACCACATGTGCTTTAGTAACGACGGGGAGTGGCTACTGTTCACAGCGAACTTAGGGGGCGTGACGGCTGAGCCGGTGTCGTTTCCGAACCAGTTTCAGCCGTACGGGGATTTGTACACGGTGAGATTGGACGGGAGTGGGCTGACGAGGCTGACGTGGAATGGGTACGAGAATGGAACGCCGACGTGGCACACGGGTGATGACGTGGACTTGGGGCATCTGCGTTTGGGGGAAGCTTGTGAGGTTGGAGATAAGCTCAAGGGTCAGTTTGACGAACCTCTTTGGATTTCTTGTAACATCTAAGAGACTAAAGAGAGAAGATCTTCGTTTTTGCTTGTGTGGCTTATATTCGGATCTGATCCATCAAAATAAATTCATATTATACTTGTGTTAGTACATAGCCAAAACACTTGGCTAAGCCGAGAATACGGTACAATTACCCGGTCGAGATAGCCCTGGTGGGCCCTTCACAGACATCCAAGTAAGGAAGGGCCGGTAATAACCGCTTGCCAAAGTCACTCTAGCGGCAAAACACCCCCAAAAGAGGAGGCACTCCAAAGGAGGGCAAAGAGTCCCACATTGGAAACAAGCTCAAGGTACACAAGCTTAGCCTATAAAACAAGCTCAAGGTACACACATCTACTCACTTACATCTCAGATATATACTCTCTCTCACTTTTATTCCTCTACCCGTACAAGTGCACGCAGCTCACTTAAGCATCGGAGAGTCGAAAACTGGGCCACCCCAGTCCCGACCCCGTAACGCTGTTATTTGTGCAGGTACCGAGTGAAAGCCTCTCAGGAATTCTACTTCGTTCCGCCCCGCGACCACTTCCCGGCTCGGGACGTAACAGGTAGAAACAATTGGTGCTAGAAGGAGGGGCCCCTATCTTGTGGAACTCCCACTTGCCTTAAAACTCAGCACCATGGTGATTATTGATGACCCCGTGGACCCTGACACTCAAGTGGAACTTAAACCCAACACATCCCTTCCCCAAACCAGTAGCTCAGCCTCCATTACCCATCCCGACCCTGCCACAACCGTTGAACTCCTCAAGCGAGACTTCCATTCGTTCCGCGAGCAAGCGGCGAAGGAAAGGGCAGAAGCAGAAGCGTACCGGGTACGCATTGCTGAGTTGGAAAAAGAGCAATCCTTGCTCCGCGCCACGTTAGAGCATCGTCACGTGTACAACGAACGCTCAGACTGCGCGGCGCGAATTACCGGGACCCCGGATTCCCTTCAAGGCCAGACTGGTCCCGTACTCTCGGGAGAGCCTAACCAGATCGTATACATATCTTATCTCCTCGCCCATCCCTCATTTCCACTCCCGGCCCCCTAGCCATCTCCAATCCTCAATGACTCCCCCCTGCCACATCAACCTAATCCATCTCCCCAACCCATCCCCACTTCCACCAAATCACTGAAGACGGAGAAGTACAAAGGCATGAGGGACCCCTATCTCCACTCCGACATACTCTCCTCGCAATACAGTTCCACTGGCCACAGCGACGCCATAGTCCACAGTGGACAACTCCACCAATATTGTGCTCATGGCCAGATCCTAACCCTGCATGGCGGAGCTCCGCGGTTCCCCCAAAGCCAATCTTCTGTAACACGGCAATATGCGGCACCCTCAGACATCCTTAACATCCAACGCGGTGTCACGATCTCCCCATCAGCGTGGGATCAAGTGACATTCCGCAGAGATGAGGATACCACACATCGCCACCACTGTGAGCCTTTAATAATTAATGTGCAGGTGGATCATTACAGGTGCCACAGAGCCTTAGTGGATACCGGGGCCGCTGTAAGTGTCATGTTCTCTGATTGTTACAAGGGACTTCGGCGGGACCGCGCCAAACTGTATAACAACCACGACCCCTTGGTCAGCTTCTCTGGTGACATAGTGCAACCGCTAGGCTCAGACCGCCTAACCGTGGCGGTAGGAACTACCCCTTGCCGCTCCTCCATTACAGCTCGCTTCCTCATAGTCGACTGTCCCTCGTCCTATAACTTTATCTTAGGCCGGGACATCCTGTGGGGACTGCAATGCTTCGTAGCCGGCCACATGCTCCTCATGAAAGTTCCTACCCCAGGTGGCATCTTGACAGTTCAAGGGGACCGAGCAGCCATTGAGCACTGTCATCTTAACGCCATCCAACAGGGGCACAACGCCTATGAAATGCTGCATCTCATCCCCTCGGAACCCATAGATGACCCGCGGGACGACCCAGAGGGGACAGGAAAAAAGAGGGCCCCGCGGCCTAATCCAACCGAAGACACGGAATGGATATCCCTGTCCCCCACTGCCCCGGAAAGGAAAGTCCGCATTGGCTCAAGTCTCAGCCCGGAACTCCGCCACACGCTCATTACTTTCCTCCAAGAAAAACAAGCAGTCTTCGCTTGGTCCTACGCCGACATGCCGGGGATCTCCCCTGACATTATCACCCACAAACTCAACATCATCAAAGACCACCCCCCTGTCAAACAAAAGAGACGCGCCGTCCACCCAGACAAGTATCGAGCTATCCAAGCCGAGGTTCAACGGCTCAAGGAAATCAAATTCATCCGGGAAGTTTCCTACCCGACATGGGTCTCCAACGTCGTCATGTTACCCAAACCTAACGGCAAGTGGCGCATGTGTGTTGACTACACGAACCTTAACAAGGCCTGCCCTATGGACAGCTTCCCCTTGCCACGAGTCGACCAACTGGTTGATTCCACAGCTGGCTTTAAAACACTCAGCTTCCTTGACGCATACTCAGGCTACAACCAAATCAAAATGCACCCCGCCGACCAAGCCCACACAACCTTTGTCACCGATAAAGGATTGTACTGTTACGAGGTCATGCCCTTTGGCCTCAAGAATGCGGGGGCAACTTATCAACGGCTCATTAACGCCATGTTTGAAGATGAAATTGGTGAGATTATGGAAGTGTATGTCGACGACATGTTGGTCAAGAGCAAGACAGAAGATGACCACATCGCCAACCTTGACAGAGTGTTCACTAAGCTTCTCGAACACGGGATGCGTCTCAACCCTCAGAAATGCATCCTTGCTGTTGGAGGCGGCAAATTCCTTGGCTTCATGGTCAGTGAAAGAGGCATTGAGGCCAACCCAGAAAAAGTCCAAACCATCCTAGACATGACTGCTCCGACGACCCGGAGCGAGGTCCAGTGCCTTACCGGACCCCTAGTTGCCCTAGCACGCTTTATTTCCCGCCTTACAGACAAGTGCAACCCCTTCTTTCAACTGCTCAAGGCACAGCATAAGAAAGAAGTCACTTGGGGCCCGGAACATGACGAAGCCTTCAACAGCATAAGAACATACCTCGCCACTGTCCCTCTCCTCTCCAAGCCAATTCTCGGAGAAGTGCTTTATTTATACTTGGATGTTTCCGCCACGGCCGTCAGTGCAGCGCTCACACGCCATGACCACGATCAGGAACTCCCAGTGTACTATTGTGGCAGAGGATTCGCGGATCCAGAGACTCGCTATCCAGACATAGAAAAACTTACTCTCGCCCTCATCACTGCCGCTAGGAAACTCAGACCATATTTCCAAGCCCACACAATCCATGTACTCACCAACCAGCCTCTACGGCAAATATTGCAGAAACCTAAAACCTCAGGCCGCATGATCAAATAGGCAGTTGAGTTGGGAGAGTTTGACTTGCACTACAAGCCGCGAGTGGCCATCAAAGGGCAGGCAGCTGCAGACTTCATTGCTGAGTTCATCTCGTTGGCTGATAGCAGTCCCCACCCAGAAATCCCCGCCGGGGACGCCATCTGGGAACTCCAGGTGGATGGATCCTCCAACAGCAAACTCAGCGGAGCGGAAATCATCATCACGGACCCCGAGGGTCACTCGTATGAATATGCCCTCCGGTTTGAATTCAAAGCCTCCAATAACATTGCTGAGTATGAAGCTCTTATCGCAGGCATTCAACTTTGCCGAGAGCTCGGAGCCCGCCACCTCCACATTTTCATTGATTCCCAACTTGTTGTCAGTCAGGTGGCAGGGGACTTCAAAGCTAACCAGCACAACTTAGGATCCTATAAAAGTCTCGCGGGGGCACTTCTGCAAAGCTTCTCCTCATACAAACTCACCCAAATCCCGTGAGCCAAGAATTCCAAGGCTGACGCCCTCGCAAGACTCGCCACGGCTCCTCCCGAGTCCACGACCTCAGATGTCCACATCGAAACATTGGACAAGCCAAGTATATCAAGAGCCTATTCAGAAATTTTTGCCCTTGAGCCCAGGGAGCAGCCCTCATGGATGGACCCATTCATTGCCTTCCTCTCGGACGACACCCTGCCCCAAGACAAGCATGAAGCACAGCGGCTACGCCGCAAAGCCTCCCTTTACTTGCTCAGAGGTGGAAAGCTGTACCGTCGAGGCCAATCATGTCCCCTACTGCGGTGCCTGCCCACAGCAAAAGGACACAAAGTGCTGAAATCGCTCCACAATGGCATTTGTGGGAACTATGCAGGAGCCCGGAACCTCATGTTCAAATCACTCCGCGCGGGATATTATTGGCCAACCCTAGAGCGCGATGCTAAAGCGGTCGTTCAAACATGCCTCCAATGCCACAAATTTGCAGATTTTGCACATCATCCCCCGGTACCTCTCTCTGTCATCATCTCGCCGGTCCCTTTCAGCCAATGGGGACTCGATTTCATCGGTCAACTCCCCACAGCCCTGGGACAGTTCAAGTACGCCATTGTCATTGTGGATTACAACACAAAATGGATTGAGGCAGAGCCCCTCGCAACAATCACCACTGAAAAAGTAATCAACTTTCTTTGGCGAAACCTGTACTGTCGTTTTGGAGTACCCCAAACCATCATTACGACCCCGAGACAAATGCGACAGGGCTACGACTCAATATGGACCTCTTAGAGGAATGCCGAGACAAGGCATACCTCAGAGTCATCAACAACAAACAGAAAATAGCCTGGTACTACAACAAAAAAGTCGTATCTCGCCCCCTGAGGATAGGAGACTGGGTCATGAAAGAGGTCATTCCCCACCCTACTGGTCTCAAGGCGAAGTGGGAAGGCCCACTCGAGATAGTTGACGCTCCGGGACCCGCCACATTCTATCTCCAAGATTGTGATAGTCGCGTACTGCCCCGCCCCTGGAACGCTCGCCACCTCCATCTCTATCCCAGATAATTGCATTATGTATTTTAGCCCAGTAGCGGCACCAACAATGTACACTTCGCCCATTAGCGGCTCATTCTAAATGCCATGAAGTGCTTTGCCATGTAAACATGCTACACTTCATTTCCACACAACGCCACCTGTTCGCCCCATAGCGGCCCACCACGCGGCTAACGCGGTTCCCCTGGCCACCCTTTAACCCTAGCCAGCCCGACAACAAAACTCTTACTTTAAGCTTCCTATCAACATCACAGATATATGAACCGCCTCATTCACCCCCGATAAATCCAAAGACAAAGAACGCCACCAATTCATACCGTGAAACAGTGGATCCGCGTAGTAGCAATGAAGCTGGTTGCAAACAGCCAAGTGCTCGCGCCCACTAGATCGAGGGTGAAATGGAACGCTTCACAAATTTGAGATTTGTCGACCCCCTAAAACCCTAAACCCTCTGACACTTATCTCTTTAATTGACAGGTTACGGGAGGAAGCCCCTGCATCTGGATGATCCCCTCTCAGAGATCAAGACAACGGCCCGCAACGCTCAGTAGCGAGTCTCCAAAATCAAGCGCGGACTGACAGGCCACCTCGCGACAGTCCCCAATCAAGCCCAGACTGCCTCGCCACATAGCCTCAGTCTCCAATCAAGCGCAGACTGCCTCGCCACATAGCCTCAGTCCCCAATCAAGCGCGGACTGACTGGCCACCTCGCGACAGTCCCAAATCAAGCGCGGACTACCTCGCCACATAGCCTCAGTCCCCAATCAAGCGCGGACTGACTGGCCACCTCGCGACGGTCCCCAATCAAGCGCGGACTGCCTCGCCATGTAGCCACGGTCCCCAATCAAGCGCGGACTGCCTCGCCACCTAGCCTCAGTCCCCAATCAAGCGCGGACTGACTGGCCACCTCGCGACAGTCCCCAATCAAGCGCGGACTGCCTTGCCACATAGCCTCAGTCCCCAATCAAGCGCGGACTGACTGGCCACCTCGCGACGGTCCCCAATCAAGCGCGGACTGCCTCGCCACATACCCTCAGTCCCCAATCAAACGCGGACTGACTGGCCACCTCACGACCGTCCCCAATCAAGCGCGGACTGCCTCGCCACATAGCCTCAGTCCCCAATCAAGCGCGGACTGACTGGCCACCTCACGAGAGTCCCCAATCAAGCGCGGACTGCCTCGCCACATACCCTCAGTCCCCAATCAAGCGCGGACTGACTGGCCACCTCGCGACAGTCCCAAATCAAGCGCGGACTGCCTCGCCACATAGCCTCAGTCCCCAATCAAGCGCGGACTGACTGGCCACCTCGCGACAGTCCCCAATCAAGCGCGGACTGCCTCGCCACATAGCCTCAGTCCCCAATCAAGCGCGAACTGACTGGCCACCTCGCGACGGTCCCCAATCAAGCGCGGACTGCCTCGCCATGTAGCCACGGTCCCCAATCAAGCGCGGACTGACTGGCCACCTCGCGACAGTCCCCAATCAAGCGCGGACTGCCTCGCCACATAGCCTCAGTCCCCAATCAAGCGCGGACTGACTGGCCACCTCGCGACAGTCCCCAATCAAGCGCGGACTGCCTCGCCACCTAGCCTCAGTCCCCAATCAAGCGCGGACTGACTGGCCACCTCGCGACAGTCCCCAATCAAGCGCGGACTGCCTCGCCACATAGCCTCAGTCCCCAATCAAGCGCGGACTGACTGGCCACCTCGCGATAGTCCCTAATCAAGCGCGGACTGCCTTGCCACATAGCCTCAGTCCCCAATCAAGCGCGAACTGACTGGCCACCTTGCGACGGTCCCCAATCAAGCGCGGACTGCCTCGCCATGTAGCCACGGTCCCCAATCAAGCGCGGACTGACTGGCCACCTCGCGACAGTCCTCAATCAAGCGCGGACTGCCTCGCCACCTAGCCTCAGTCCCCAATCAAGCGCGGACTGACTGGCCACCTCGCGACAGTCCCCAATCAAGCGCGGACTGCCTCGCCACATACCCTCAGTCCCCAATCAAACGCGGACTGACTGGCCACCTCACGACAGTCCCCAATCAAGCGCGGACTGCCTCGCCACATAGCCTCAGTCCCCAATCAAGGGCGGACTGACTGGCCACCTCACGAGAGTCCCCAATCAAGCGCGGACTGCCTCGCCACATACCCTCAGTCCCCAATCAAGCGCGGACTGACTGGCCACCTCGCGACAGTCCCCAATCAAGCGCGCACTGCCTCGCCACATAGCCTCAGTCCCCAATCAAGCGCGAACTGACTGGCCACCTCGCGATAGTCCCCAATCAAGCGCGGACTGCCTCGCCACATAGCCTCAGTCCCCAATCAAGCGCGAAATGACTGGCCAACTCGCGACGGTCCCAAATCGAGCGCGGACTGCCTCGCCATGTAGCCACGGTCCCCAATCAAGCGCGGACTGACTGGCCACCTCGCGACAGTCCCCAATCAAGCGCGGACTGCCTCGCCACATAGCCTCAGTCCCCAATCAAGCGCGGACTGACTGGCCACTTCGCGACAGTCCCCAATCAAGCGCGGGCTGCCTCGCCATGTAGCCACGGTCCCCAATCAAGCGCGGACTGACTGGCCACCTCACGACAGTCCCCAATCAAGCGCAGACTTCCTCGCCACATAGCCTTAGTCCCCAATCAAGCGCGGACTGCCTCGCCACCTAGCCTCAGTCCCCAATCAAGCGCGGACTGACTGGCCACCTCGCGACAGTCCCCAATCAAGCGCGGACTGCCTCGCCACATAGCCTTAGTCCCCAATCAAGCGCGGACTGCCTCGCCACCTAGCCTCAGTCCCCAATCAAGCGCGGACTGACTGGCCACCTCTCGACAGTCCCCAATCAAGCGCGGACTGCCTCGCCACATAGCCTCAGTCCCCAATCAAGCGCGGACTGACTGGCCATCTCGCGACGGTCCCCAATCAAGCGCGGACTGCCTCGCGATGTAGCCACGGACCCCAATCAAGCGCGGACTGACTAGCCACCTCGCGACAGTCCCCAATCAAGCGCGGACTGCCTCGCCACATAGCCTCAGTCCCCTATCAAGCGCGGACTGATTGGCCACTTCGCGACAGTCCCCAATCAAGCGCGGGCTGCCTCGCCATGTAGCCACGGTCCCCAATCAAGCGCGGACTGACTGGCCACCTCGCGACAGTCCCCAATCAAGCGCGGACTGCCTCGCCACATAGCCTCACTCCCCAATCAAGCGCGGACTGACTGGCCACCTCTCGACAGTCCCCAATCAAGCGCGGACTGCCTCGCCACATAGCCACAGTCCCCAATCAAGCACGGACTGACTGGCCATCTCGCGACGGTCCCCAATCAAGCGCGAACTGCCTCGCGATGTAGCCACGGACCCCAATCAAGCGCGGACTGACTGGCCACCTCGCGACAGTCCCCAATCAAGCGCGGACTGCCTCGCCACATAGCCTCAGTCCCCAATCAAGCGCGGACTGACTGGCCACCTCGCGACGGTCCCCAATCAAGCGCGGACTGCCTCGCCACATACCCTCAGTCCCCAATCAAGCGCGGACTGAATGGCCACCTCACGAGAGTCCCCAATCAAGCGCGGACTGCCTCGCCACATACCCTCAGTCCCCAATCAAGCGCGGACTAACTGGCCACCTCGCGACAGTCCCCAATCAAGCGCGCACTGCCTCGCCACATAGCCTCAGTCCCCAATCAAGCGCGGACTGACTGGCCACCTCGCGATAGTCCCCAATCAAGCGCGGACTGCCTCGCCACATAGCCTCAGTCCCCAATCAAGCGCGAACTGACTGGCCACCTCGCGACGGTCCCCAATCAAGCGCGGACTGCATCGCCATGTAGCCACGGTCCCCAATCAAGCGCGGACTGACTGGCCACCTCGCGACAGTCCCCAATCAAGCGCGGACTGCCTCGCCACATAGCCTCAGTCCCCAATCAAGCGCGGACTGACTGGCCACCTCTCGACAGTCCCCAATCAAGCGCGGACTGCCTCGCCACATAGCCTCAGTCCCCAATCAAGCGCGGACTGACTGGCCATCTCGCGACGGTCCCCAATCAAGCGCGGACTGCCTCGCGATGTTACCACGGACACCAATCAAGCGCGGACTGACTGGCCACCTCGCGACAGTCCCCAATCAAGCGCGGACTGCCTCGCCACATAGCCTCAGTCCCCAATCCAGCGCGGACTGACTGGCCACTTCGCGACAGTCCCCAATCAAGCGCGGGCTGCCTCGCCATGTAGCCACGGTCCCCAATCAAGCGCGGACTGAATGGCCACCTCACGACAGTCCCCAATCAAGCGCAGACAGCCTCGCCACATAGCCTCAGTCCCCAATCAAGCGCGGACTGCCTCGCCACCTAGCCTCAGTCCCCAATCAAGCGCGGACTGACTGGCCACCTCGCGACAGTCCCCAATCAAGCGCGGACTGCCTCGCCACATAGCCTCAGTCCCCAATCAAGCGCGGACTGACTGGCCACCTCGCGACGGTCCCCAATCAAGCACGGACTGCCTCGCCACATACCCTCAGTCCCCAATCAAACGCGGACTGACTGGCCACCTCACGACAGTCCCCAATCAAGCGCGGACTGCCTCGCCACATAGCCTCAGTCCCCAATCAAGCGCGGACTGACTGCCCACCTCACGAGAGTCCCCAATCAAGCGCGGACTGCCTCGCCACATACCCTCAGTCCCCAATCAAGCGCGGACTGACTGGCCACCTCGCGACAGTCCCCAATCAAGCGCAGACTGCCTCGCCACATAGCCTCAGTCCCCAATCAAGCGCGGACTGACTGGCCACCTCGCGATAGTCCCTAATCAAGCGCGGACTGCCTCGCCACATAGCCTCAGTCCCCAATCAAGCGCGAACTGACTGGCCACCTCGCGACGGTCCCCAATCAAGCACGGACTGCCTCGCCATGTAGCCACGGTCCCCAATCAAGCGCGGACTGACTGGCCACCTCGCGACAGTCCACAATCAAGCGCGGACTGCCTCGCCACATAGCCTCAGTCCCCAATCAATCGCGGACTGACTGGCCACCTCTCGACAGTCCCCAATCAAGCGCGGACTGCCTCGCCACATAGCCTCAGTCCCCAATCAAGCGCGGAATGACTGGCCATCTCGCGACGGTCCCCAATCAAGCGCGGACTGCCTCGCGATGTAGCCACGGACCCCAATCAAGCGCGGACTGACTGGCCACCTCGCGACAGTCCCCAATCAAGCGCGGACTGCCTCGCCACATACCCTCAGTCCCCAATCAAGCGCGGACTGACTGGCCACCTCGCGACAGTCCCCAATCAAACGCGGACTGCCTCGCCACATAGCCTCAGTCCCCAATCAAGCGCGGACTGACTGGCCACCTCACGAGAGTCCCCAATCAAGCGCGGACTGCCTCGCCACATAGCCTCAGTCCCCAATCAAGCGCGGACTGACTGGCCACCTCGCGATAGTTCCCAATCAAGCGCGGACTGCCTCGCCACATAGCCTCAGTCCCCAAACAAGCGCGAACTGACTGGCCACCTCGCGACGGTCCCCAATCAAGCGCGGACTGCCTCGCCATGTAGCCACGGTCCCCAATCAAGCCCGGACTGACTGGCCACCTCGCGACAGTCCCCAATCAAGCGCGGACTGCCTCGCCACCTAGCCTCAGTCCCCAATCAAGCGCGGACTGACTGGCCACCTCGCCACAGTCCCCAATCAAGCGCAGACTGCCTCGCCACATAGCCTCAGTCCCCAATCAAGCGCGGACTGACTGGCCACCTCGCGACGGTCCCCAATCAAGCGCGGACTGCCTCGCCACATACCCTCAGTCCCCAATCAAGCGCGGACTGACTGGCCACCTCACGATAGTCCCCAATCAAACACGGACTGCCTCGCCACATAGCCTCAGTCCCCAATCAAGCGCGGACTGACTGGCCACCTCACGAGAGTCCCCAATCAAGCGCGGACTGCCTCGCCACATAGCCTCAGTCCCCAATCAAGCGCGGACTGACTGGCCACCTCGCGACAGTCCCCAATCAAGCGCGGACTGCCTCGCCACATAGCCTCATTCCCCAATCAAGCGCGGACTGAATGGCCACCTCGTGAAAGTCCCAATCAAGCGCGGACTGCCTCGCCACATAGCCTCAGTCCCCAATCAAGCGCGGACTGACTGGCCACCTCTCGACAGTCCCCAATCAAGCGCGGACTGCCTCGCCACATAGCCTCAGTCCCCAATCAAGCGCGGACTGACTGGCCATCTCGCGACGGTCCCCAATCAAGCGCGGACTACCTCGCCATGTAGCCACGGACCCCAATCAAGCGCGGACTGACTGGCCACCTCGCGACAGTCCCCAATCATGCGCGGACTGCCTCGCCACATAGCCTCAGTCCCCAATCAAGCGCGGACTGACTGGCCACTTCGCGACAGTCCCCAATCAAGCGCGGGCTGCCTCGCCATGTAGCCACGGTCCCCAATCAAGCGCGGACTGACTGGCCACCTCGCGACAGTCCCCAATCAAGCGCGGACTGCCACGCCATGTAGCCACGGTCCCCAATCAAGCGCGGACTGACTGGCCACCTCACGACAGTCCCCAATCAAGCGCGGACTGCCTCGCCACATAGCATCAGTCCCTAATTAAGCGCGGACTGACTGGCCACCTCGCGACAGTCCCCAATCAAGCGCGGACTGCCTCGCCACATAACCTCAGTCCCCAATCAAGTGCGGACTGACTGGCCACCTCGCGACAGTCCCCAATCAAGCGCGGACTGCCTCGCCACATAGCCTCAGTCCCCAATCAAGCGCGGACTGACTGGCCACCTCGCGACAGTCCCCAATCAAGCGCGGACTAACTGGCCACCTCGCGACAGTCCCCAATCAAGCGCGGACTGCCTCGCCACAAAGCCTCATTCCCCAATCAAGCGCGGACTGACTGGCCACCTCGCGACAGTCCCCAATCAAGCGCGGACTGCCTCGCCACATACCCTCAGTCCCCAATCAAGCGCGGACTGACTGGCCACCTCTCGACAGTCCCCAATCAAGCGCGGACTGCCTCGCCACATAGCCTCAGTCCCCAATCAAGCGCGGACTGACTGCCATCTCGTGACGGTCACCAATCAAGCGCGGACTGCCTCGCCATGTAGCCACGGACCCCAATCAAGCGCGGACTGACTGGCCACCTCGCGACAGTCCCCAATCAAGCGCGGACTGCCTCGCCACATAGCCTCAGTCCCCAATCAAGCGCGGACTGACTGGCCACTTCGCGACAGTCCCCAATCAAGCGCGGGCTGCCTCGCCATGTAGCCACGGTCCCCAATCAAGCGCGGACTGACTGGCCACCTCGCGACAGTCCCCAATGCAGCGCGGACTGCCTCGCCATGTAGCCACGGTCCCCAATCAAGCGCGGACTGACTGGCCACCTCACGACAGTCCCCAATGAAGCGCGGACTGCCTCGCCACATAGCCTCAGTCCCCAATCAAGCGCGGACTGACTGGCCACCTCTCGACAGTCCCCAATCAAGCGCGGACTGCCTCGCCACATAGCCTCAGTCCCCAATCAAGCGCGGACTGACTGGCCATCTCGCGACGGTCCCCAATCAAGCGCGGACTGCCTCGCCATGTAGCCACGGACACCAATCAAGCGCGGACTGACTGGCCACCTCGCGACAGTCCCCAATCAAGCGCGGACTGCCTCGCCACATAGCCTCTGTCCCCAATCAAGCGCGGACTGACTGGCCACGTCGCGACAGTCCCCAATCAAGCGCGGGCTGCCTCGCCATGTAGCCATGGTCCCCAATCAAGCGCGGACTGACTGGCCACCTCGCGACAGTCCCCAATCAAGCGCGGACTGCCTCGCCATGTAGCCACGGTCCCCAATCAAGCGCGGACTGCCTCGCCACATAGCATCAGTCCCTAATTAAGCGCGGACTGACTGGCCACCTCGCGACAGTTCCCAATCAAGTGCGGACTGACTGACCACCTCGCGACAGTCCCCAATCAAGCGCGGACTGCCTCGCCACATAGCCTCAGTCCCCAATCAAGGGCGGACTGACTGGCCACCTAGCGACAGTCCCCAATCAAGCGCGGACTGACTGGCCACCTCACGACAGTCCCCAATGAAGCGCGGACTGCCTCGCCACATAGCCTCATTCCCCAATCAAGCGCGGACTGACTGGCCACCTCGCGACAGTCCCCAATCAAACGCGGACTGCCTCGCCACATAGCCTCAGTCCCCAATCAAGCGCGGACTGACTGGCCACCTCTCGACAGTCCCCAATCAAGCGCGGACTGCCTCGCCACATAGCCTCAGTCCCCAATCAAGCGCGGACTGACTGGCCATCTCGCGACGGTCCCCAATGAAGCGCGGACTGCCTCGCCATGTAGCCACGGACCCCAATCAAGCGCGGACTGACTGGCCACCTCGCGACAGTCCCCAATCAAGCGTGGACTGCCTCGCCACATAGCCTCAGTCCCCAATCAAGCGCGGATTGACTGGCCACTTCGCGACAGTCCCCAATCAAGCGCGGGCTGCCTCGCCATGTAGCCACGGTCCCCAATCAAGCGCGGACTGACTGGCCACCTCGCGACAGTCCCCAATCAAGCGCGGACTGCCTCGCCGTGTAGCCACGGTCCCCAATCAAGCGCGGACTGACTGGCCACCTCGCGACAGTCCCCAATCAAGCGCGGACTGCCTCGCCATGTAGCCACGGTCCCCAATCAAGCGCGGACTGCCTCGCCACATAGCATCAGTCCCTAATTAAGCGCGGACTGACTGGCCACCTCGCGACAGTTCCCAATCAAGCGCGGACTGCCTCGCCACATAACCTCAGTCCCCAATCAAGTGCGGACTGACTGGCCACCACGCGACAGTCCCCAATCTAGCGCGGACTGCCTCGCCACATAGCCTCAGTCCCCAATCAAGGGCGGACTGACTGGCCACCTAGCGACAGTCCCCAATCAAGCGCGGACTGACTGGCCACCTCGCGACAGTCCCCAATGAAGCGCGGACTGCCTCGCCACATAGCCTCATTCCCCAATCAAGCGCGGACTGACTGGCCACCTCGCGACAGTCCCCAATCAAACGCGGACTGCCTCGCCACATAGCATCAGTCCCTAATTAAGCGCGGACTGACTGGCCACCTCGCGACAGTCCCCAATCAAGCGCGGACTGCCTCGCCACATAACCTCAGTCCCCAATCAAGTGCGGACTGACTGGCCACCTCGCGACAGTCCCCAATCAAGCGCGGACTGCCTCGCCACATAGCCTCAGTCCCCAATCAAGCGCGGACTGACTGGCCACCTCGCGACAGTCCCCAATCAAGCGCGGACTAACTGGCCACCTCGCGACAGTCCCCAATCAAGCGCGGACTGCCTCGCCACAAAGCCTCATTCCCCAATCAAGCGCGGACTGACTGGCCACCTCGCGACAGTCCCCAATCAAGCGCGGACTGCCTCGCCACATACCCTCAGTCCCCAATCAAGCGCGGACTGACTGGCCACCTCTCGACAGTCCCCAATCAAGCGCGGACTGCCTCGCCACATAGCCTCAGTCCCCAATCAAGCGCGGACTGACTGCCATCTCGTGACGGTCACCAATCAAGCGCGGACTGCCTCGCCATGTAGCCACGGACCCCAATCAAGCGCGGACTGACTGGCCACCTCGCGACAGTCCCCAATCAAGCGCGGACTGCCTCGCCACATAGCCTCAGTCCCCAATCAAGCGCGGACTGACTGGCCACTTCGCGACAGTCCCCAATCAAGCGCGGGCTGCCTCGCCATGTAGCCACGGTCCCCAATCAAGCGCGGACTGACTGGCCACCTCGCGACAGTCCCCAATGCAGCGCGGACTGCCTCGCCATGTAGCCACGGTCCCCAATCAAGCGCGGACTGACTGGCCACCTCACGATAGTCCCCAATCAAGCGCGGACTGCCTCGCCACATAGCCTCAGTCCCCAATCAAGCGCGGACTGACTGGCCACCTCTCGACAGTCCCCAATCAAGCGCGGACTGCCTCGCCACATAGCCTCAGTCCCCAATCAAGCGCGGACTGACTGGCCATCTCGCGACGGTCCCCAATCAAGCGCGGACTGCCTCGCCATGTAGCCACGGACACCAATCAAGCGCGGACTGACTGGCCACCTCGCGACAGTCCCCAATCAAGCGCGGACTGCCTCGCCACATAGCCTCTGTCCCCAATCAAGCGCGGACTGACTGGCCACGTCGCGACAGTCCCCAATCAAGCGCGGGCTGCCTCGCCATGTAGCCACGGTCCCCAATCAAGCGCGGACTGACTGGCCACCTCGCGACAGTCCCCAATCAAGCGCGGACTGCCTCGCCATGTAGCCACGGTCCCCAATCAAGCGCGGACTGCCTCGCCACATAGCATCAGTCCCTAATTAAGCGCGGACTGACTGGCCACCTCGCGACATTTCCCAATCAAGTGCGGACTGACTGACCACCTCGCGACAGTCCCCAATCAAGCGCGGACTGCCTCGCCACATAGCCTCAGTCCCCAATCAAGGGCGGACTGACTGGCCACCTAGCGACAGTCCCCAATCAAGCGCGGACTGACTGGCCACCTCACGACAGTCCCCAATGAAGCGCGGACTGCCTCGCCACATAGCCTCATTCCCCAATCAAGCGCGGACTGACTGGCCACCTCGCGACAGTCCCCAATCAAACGCGGACTGCCTCGCCACATAGCCTCAGTCCCCAATCAAGCGCGGACTGACTGGCCACCTCTCGACAGTCCCCAATCAAGCGCGGACTGCCTCGCCACATAGCCTCAGTCCCCAATCAAGCGCGGACTGACTGGCCATCTCGCGACGGTCCCCAATGAAGCGCGGACTGCCTCGCCATGTAGCCACGGACCCCAATCAAGCGCGGACTGACTGGCCACCTCGCGACAGTCCCCAATCAAGCGCGGACTGCCTCGCCACATAGCCTCAGTCCCCAATCAAGCGCGGACTGACTGGCCACTTCGCGACAGTCCCCAATCAAGCGCGGGCTGCCTCGCCATGTAGCCACGGTCCCCAATCAAGCGCGGACTGACTGGCCACCTCGCGACAGTCCCCAATGCAGCGCGGACTGCCTCGCCATGTAGCCACGGTCCCCAATCAAGCGCGGACTGACTGGCCACCTCACGACAGTCCCCAATCAAGCGCGGACTGCCTCGCCACATAGCCTCAGTCCCCAATCAAGCGCGGACTGACTGGCCACCTCTCGACAGTCCCCAATCAAGCGCGGACTGCCTCGCCACATAGCCTCAGTCCCCAATCAAGCGCAGACTGACTGGCCATCTCGCGACGGTCCCCAATCAAGCGCGGACTGCCTCGCCATGTAGCCACGGACACCAATCAAGCGCGGACTGACTGGCCACCTCGCGACAGTCCCCAATCAAGCGCGGACTGCCTCGCCACATAGCCTCTGTCCCCAATCAAGCGCGGACTGACTGGCCACGTCGCGACAGTCCCCAATCAAGCGCGGGCTGCCTCGCCATGTAGCCACGGTCCCCAATCAAGCGCGGACTGACTGGCCACCTCGCGACAGTCCCCAATCAAGCGCGGACTGCCTCGCCATGTAGCCACGGTCCCCAATCAAGCGCGGACTGCCTCGCCACATAGCATCAGTCCCTAATTAAGCGCGGACTGACTGGCCACCTCGCGACAGTTCCCAATCAAGTGCGGACTGACTGACCACCTCGCGACAGTCCCCAATCAAGCGCGGACTGCCTCGCCACATAGCCTCAGTCCCCAATCAAGGGCGGACTGACTGGCCACCTAGCGACAGTCCCCAATCAAGCGCGGACTGACTGGCCACCTCACGACAGTCCCCAATGAAGCGCGGACTGCCTCGCCACATAGCCTCATTCCCCAATCAAGCGCGGACTGACTGGCCACCTCGCGACAGTCCCCAATCAAACGCGGACTGCCTCGCCACATAGCCTCAGTCCCCAATCAAGCGCGGACTGACTGGCCACCTCTCGACAGTCCCCAATCAAGCGCGGACTGCCTCGCCACATAGCCTCAATCCCCAATCAAGCGCGGACTGACTGGCCATCTCGCGACGGTCCCCAATGAAGCGCGGACTGCCTCGCCATGTAGCCACGGACCCCAATCAAGCGCGGACTGACTGGCCACCTCGCGACAGTCCCCAATCAAGCGTGGACTGCCTCGCCACATAGCCTCAGTCCCCAATCAAGCGCGGATTGACTGGCCACTTCGCGACAGTCCCCAATCAAGCGCGGGCTGCCTCGCCATGTAGCCACGGTCCCCAATCAAGCGCGGACTGACTGGCCACCTCGCGACAGTCCCCAATCAAGCGCGGACTGCCTCGCCGTGTAGCCACGGTCCCCAATCAAGCGCGGACTGACTGGCCACCTCGCGACAGTCCCCAATCAAGCCCGGACTGCCTCGCCATGTAGCCACGGTCCCCAATCAAGCGCGGACTGCCTCGCCACATAGCATCAGTCCCTAATTAAGCGCGGACTGACTGGCCACCTCGCGACAGTTCCCAATCAAGCGCGGACTGCCTCGCCACATAACCTCAGTCCCCAATCAAGTGCGGACTGACTGGCCACCACGCGACAGTCCCCAATCTAGCGCGGACTGCCTCGCCACATAGCCTCAGTCCCCAATCAAGGGCGGACTGACTGGCCACCTAGCGACAGTCCCCAATCAAGCGCGGACTGACTGGCCACCTCGCGACAGTCCCCAATGAAGCGCGGACTGCCTCGCCACATAGCCTCATTCCCCAATCAAGCGCGGACTGACTGGCCACCTCGCGACAGTCCCCAATCAAACGCGGACTGCCTCGCCACATAGCCTCAGTCCCCAATCAAGCGCGGACTGACTGGCCACCTCTCGACAGTCCCCAATCAAGCGCGGACTGCCTCGCCACATAGCCTCAGTCCCCAATCAAGCGCGGACTGACTGGCCATCTCGCGACGGTCCCCAATGAAGCGCGGACTGCCTCGCCATGTAGCCACGGACCCCAATCAAACGCGGACTGACTGGCCACCTCGCGACAGTCCCCAATCAAGCGCGGACTGCCTCGCCACATAGCCTCAGTCCCCAATCAAGCGCGGACTGACTGGCCACCTCGCGACAGTCCCCAATCCAGCGCGGACTGCCTCGCCATGTAGCCACGGTCCCCAATCAAGCGCGGACTGACTGGCCACCTCACGACAGTCCCCAATCAAGCGCGGACTGCCTCGCCACATAGCCTCAGTCCCCAATCAAGCGCGGACTGACTGGCCACCTCTCGACAGTCCCCAATCAAGCGCGGACTGCCTCGCCACATAGCCTCAGTCCCCAATCAAGCGCGGACTGACTGGCCATCTCGCGACGGTCCCCAATCAAGCGCGGACTGCCTCGCCATGTAGCCACGGACACCAATCAAGCGCGGACTGACTGGCCACCTCGCGACAGTCCCCAATCAAGCGCGGACTGCCTCGCCACATAGCCTCTGTCCCCAATCAAGCGCGGACTGACTGGCCACGTCGCGACAGTCCCCAATCAAGCGCGGGCTGCCTCGCCATGTAGCCACGGTCCCCAATCAAGCGCGGACTGACTGGCCACCTCGCGACAGTCCCCAATCAAGCGCGGACTGCCTCGCCATGTAGCCACGGTCCCCAATCAAGCGCGGACTGCCTCGCCACATAGCATCAGTCCCTAATTAAGCGCGGACTGACTGGCCACCTCGCGACAGTTCCCAATCAAGTGCGGACTGACTGACCACCTCGCGACAGTCCCCAATCAAGCGCGGACTGCCTCGCCACATAGCCTCAGTCCCCAATCAAGGGCGGACTGACTGGCCACCTAGCGACAGTCCCCAATCAAGCGCGGACTGACTGGCCACCTCACGACAGTCCCCAATGAAGCGCGGACTGCCTCGCCACATAGCCTCATTCCCCAATCAAGCGCGGACTGACTGGCCACCTCGCGACAGTCCCCAATCAAACGCGGACTGCCTCGCCACATAGCCTCAGTCCCCAATCAAGCGCGGACTGACTGGCCACCTCTCGACAGTCCCCAATCAAGCGCGGACTGCCTCGCCACATAGCCTCAGTCCCCAATCAAGCGCGGACTGACTGGCCATCTCGCGACGGTCCCCAATGAAGCGCGGACTGCCTCGCCATGTAGCCACGGACCCCAATCAAGCGCGGACTGACTGGCCACCTCGCGACAGTCCCCAATCAAGCGTGGACTGCCTCGCCACATAGCCTCAGTCCCCAATCAAGCGCGGATTGACTGGCCACTTCGCGACAGTCCCCAATCAAGCGCGGGCTGCCTCGCCATGTAGCCACGGTCCCCAATCAAGCGCGGACTGACTGGCCACCTCGCGACTGTCCCCAATCAAGCGCGGACTGCCTCGCCGTGTAGCCACGGTCCCCAATCAAGCGCGGACTGACTGGCCACCTCGCGACAGTCCCCAATCAAGCGCGGACTGCCTCGCCATGTAGCCACGGTCCCCAATCAAGCGCGGACTGCCTCGCCACATAGCATCAGTCCCTAATTAAGCGCGGACTGACTGGCCACCTCGCGACAGTTCCCAATCAAGCGCGGACTGCCTCGCCACATAACCTCAGTCCCCAATCAAGTGCGGACTGACTGGCCACCACGCGACAGTCCCCAGTCTAGCGCGGACTGCCTCGCCACATAGCCTCAGTCCCCAATCAAGGGCGGACTGACTGGCCACCTAGCGACAGTCCCCAATCAAGCGCGGACTGACTGGCCACCTCGCGACAGTCCCCAATGAAGCGCGGACTGCCTCGCCACATAGCCTCATTCCCCAATCAAGCGCGGACTGACTGGCCACCTCGCGACAGTCCCCAATCAAACGCGGACTGCCTCGCCACATAGCCTCAGTCCCCAATCAAGCGCGGACTGACTGGCCACCTCTCGACAGTCCCCAATCAAGCGCGGACTGCCTCGCCACATAGCCTCAGTCCCCAATCAAGCGCGGACTGACTGGCCATCTCGCGACGGTCCCAAATGAAGCGCGGACTGCCTCGCCATGTAGCCACGGACCCCAATCAAACGCGGACTGACTGGCCACCTCGCGACAGTCCCCAATCAAGCGCGGACTGCCTCGCCACATAGCCTCAGTCCCCAATCAAGCGCGGACTGACTGGCCACCTCGCGACAGTCCCCAATCCAGCGCGGACTGCCTCGCCATGTAGCCACGGTCCCCAATCAAGCGCGGACTGACTGGCCACCTCACGACAGTCCCCAATCAAGCGCGGACTGCCTCGCCACATAGCCTCAGTCCCCAATCAAGCGCGGACTGACTGGCCACCTCTCGACAGTCCCCAATCAAGCGCGGACTGCCTCGCCACATAGCCTCAGTCCCCAATCAAGCGCGGACTGACTGGCCATCTCGCGACGGTCCCCAATCAAGCGCGGACTGCCTCGCCATGTAGCCACGGACACCAATCAAGCGCGGACTGACTGGCCACCTCGCGACAGTCCCCAATCAAGCGCGGACTGCCTCGCCACATAGCCTCTGTCCCCAATCAAGCGCGGACTGACTGGCCACGTCGCGACAGTCCCCAATCAAGCGCGGGCTGCCTCGCCATGTAGCCACGGTCCCCAATCAAGCGCGGACTGACTGGCCACCTCGCGACAGTCCCCAATCAAGCGCGGACTGCCTCGCCATGTAGCCACAGTCCCCAATCAAGCGCGGACTGCCTCGCCACATAGCATCAGTCCCTAATTAAGCGCGGACTGACTGGCCACCTCGCGACAGTTCCCAATCAAGTGCGGACTGACTGGCCACCTCGCGACAGTCCCCAATCAAGCGCGGACTGCCTCGCCACATAGCCTCAGTCCCCAATCAAGGGCGGACTGACTGGCCACCTAGCGACAGTCCCCAATCAAGCGCGGACTGACTGGCCACCTCACGACAGTCCCCAATGAAGCGCGGACTGCCTCGCCACATAGCCTCATTCCCCAATCAAGCGCGGACTGACTGGCCACCTCGCGACAGTCCCCAATCAAACGCGGACTGCCTCGCCACATAGCCTCAGTCCCCAATCTAGCGCGGACTGACTGGCCACCTCTCGACAGTCCCCAATCAAGCGCGGACTGCCTCGCCACATAGCCTCAGTCCCCAATCAAGCGCGGACTGACTGGCCATCTCGCGACGGTCCCCAATGAAGCGCGGACTGCCTCGCCATGTAGCCACGGACCCCAATCAAGCGCGGACTGACTGGCCACCTCGCGACAGTCCCCAATCAAGCGTGGACTGCCTCGCCACATAGCCTCAGTCCCCAATCAAGCGCGGATTGACTGGCCACTTCGCGACAGTCCCCAATCAAGCGCGGGCTGCCTCGCCATGTAGCCACGGTCCCCAATCAAGCGCGGACTGACTGGCCACCTCGCGACAGTCCCCAATCAAGCGCGGACTGCCTCGCCGTGTAGCCACGGTCCCCAATCAAGCGCGGACTGACTGGCCACCTCGCGACAGTCCCCAATCAAGCGCGGACTGCCTCGCCATGTAGCCACGGTCCCCAATCAAGCGCGGACTGCCTCGCCACATAGCATCAGTCCCTAATTAAGCGCGGACTGACTGGCCACCTCGCGACAGTTCCCAATCAAGCGCGGACTGCCTCGCCACATAACCACAGTCCCCAATCAAGTGCGGACTGACTGGCCACCTCGCGACAGTCCCCAATCTAGCGCGGACTGCCTCTCCACATAGCCTCAGTCCCCAATCAAGGGCGAACTGACTGGCCACCTAGCGACAGTCCCCAATCAAGCGCGGACTGACTGGCCACCTCGCGACAGTCCCCAATGAAGCGCGGACTGCCTCGCCACATAGCCTCATTCCCCAATCAAGCGCGGACTGACTGGCCACCTCGCGACAGTCCCCAATCAAACACGGACTGCCTCGCCACATAGCCTCAGTCCCCAATCAAGCGCGGACTGACTGGCCACCTCTCGACAGTCCCCAATCAAGCGCGGACTGCCTCGCCACATAGCCTCAGTCCCCAATCAAGCGCGGACTGACTGGCCATCTCGCGACGGTCCCCAATGAAGCGCGGACTGCCTCGCCATGTAGCCACGGACCCCAATCAAGCGCGGACTGACTGGCCACCTCGCGACAGTCCCCAATCAAGCGCGGACTGCCTCGCCACATAGCCTCAGTCCCCAATCAAGCGCGGACTGACTGGCCACTTCGCGACAGTCCCCAATCAAGTGCGGGCTGCCTCGCCATGTAGCCACGGTCCCCAATCAAGCGCGGACTGACTGGCCACTTCGCGACAGTCCCCAATCAAGTGCGGGCTGCCTCGCCATGTAGCCACGGTCCCCAATCAAGCGCGGACTGCCTCGCCGTGTAGCCACGGTCCCCAATCAAGCGCGGACTGACTGGCCACCTCGCGACAGTCCCCAATCAAGCGCGGACTGCCTCGCCACATAGCCTCTGTCCCCAATCAAGCGCGGACTGACTGGCTACTTCGCGACAGTCCCCAATCAAGCGCGGGCTGCCTAGCCATGTAGCCACGGTCCCCAATCAAGCGCGGACTGACTGGCCACCTCGCGACAGTCCCCAATCAAGCGCGGACTGCCTCGCCACATAGCATCAGTCCCTAATTAAGCGCGGACTGCCTCGCCATGTAGCATCAGTCCCTAATTAAGCGCGACATTCCCCAATCAAGCGCGGACTGCCTCGCCACATAGCCTCATTCCCCAATCAAGCGCGGACTGACTGGCCACCTCGCGACAGTCCCTAATCAAGCGCGGACTGCCTCGCCACATAGCCTCAGTCCCCAATCAAGCGCGGACTGACTGGCCACCTCGCGACGGTCCCCAATTGAGCGCGGACTGCCTCGCCATGTAGCCACGGTCCCCAATCAAGCGCGGACTGACTGGCCACCTCGCGACAGTCCCCAATCCAGCGCGGACTGCCTCGCCATGTAGCCACGGTCCCCAATCAAGCGCGGACTGACTGGCCACCTCACGACAGTCCCCAATCAAGCGCGGACTGCCTCGCCACATAGCCTCAGTCCCCAATCAAGCGCGGACTGACTGGCCACCTCTCGACAGTCCCCAATCAAGCGCGGACTGCCTCGCCACATAGCCTCAGTCCCCAATCAAGCGCGGACTGACTAGCCATCTCGCGACGGTCCCCAATCAAGCGCGGACTGCCTCGCCATGTAGCCACGGACCCCAATCAAGCGCGGACTGACTGGCCACCTCGCGACAGTCCCCAATCAAGCGCGGACTGCCTCGCCACATAGCCTCTGTCCCCAATCAAGCGCGGACTGACTGGCCACTTCGCGACAGTCCCCAATCAAGCGCGGGCGGCCTAGCCATGTAGCCACGGTCCCCAATCAAGCGCGGACTGACTGGCCACCTCGCGACAGTCCCCAATCAAGCGCGGACTGCCTCGCCATGTAGCCACGGTCCCCAATCAAGCGCGGACTGCCTCGCCACATAGCATCAGTCCCTAATTAAGCGCGGACTGACTGGCCACCTCGCGACAGTCCCCAATCAAGCGCGGACTGCCTCGCCACATAACCTCAGTCCCCAATCAAGTGCGGACTGACTGGCCACCTCGCGACAGTCCCCAATCAAGCGCGGACTGCCTCGCCACATAGCCTCAGTCCCCAATCAAGGGCGGACTGACTGGCCACCTCGCGACAGTCCCCAATCAAGCGCGGACTGACTGGCCACCTCGCGACAGTCCCCAATGAAGCGCGGACTGCCTCGCCACATAGCCTCATTCCCCAATCAAGCGCGGACTGACTGGCCACCTCGCGACAGTCCTCAATCAAACGCGGACTGCCTCGCCACATAGCCTCAGTCCCCAATCAAGCGCGGACTGACTGGCCACCTCTCGACAGTCCCCAATCAAGCGCAGACTGCCTCGCCACATAGCCTCAGTCCCCAATCAAGCGCGGACTGACTGGCCATCTCGCGACGGTCCCCAATCAAGCGCGGACTGCCTCGCCATGTAGCCACGGACCCCAATCAAGCGCGGGCTGACTGGCCACCTCGCGACAGTCCCCAATCAAGCGCGGACTGCCTCGCCACATAGCTTCAGTCCCCAATCAAGCGCGGACTGACTGGCCACTTCGCGACAGTCCCCAATCAAGCGCGGGCTGCCTCGCCATGTAGCCACGGTCCCCAATCAAGCGCGGACTGACTGGCCACCTCGCGACATTCCCCAATCAAGCGCGGACTGCCTCGCCGTGTAGCCACGGTCCCCAATCAAGCGCGGACTGACTGGACACCTCACGACAGTCCCCAATCAAGCGCGGACTGCCTCGCCACATAGCATCAGTCCCTAATTAAGCGCGGACTGACTGGCCACCTCGCGACAGTCCCGAATCAAGCGCGGACTGCCTCGCCACATAACCTCAGTCCCCAATCAAGTGCGGACTGACTGGCCACCTCGCGACAGTCCCCAATCAAGCGCGGACTGCCTCGCCACATAGCCTCAGTCCCCAATCAAGCGCGGACTGACTGGCCACCTCGCGATAGTCCCCAATCAAGCGCGGACTGACTGGCCACCTCGCGACATTCCCCAATCAAGCGCGGACTGCCTCGCCACATAGCCTCATTCCCCAATCAAGCGCGGACTGACTGGCCACCTCGCGACAGTCCCTAATCAAGCGCGGACTGCCTCGCCACATAGCCTCAGTCCCCAATCAAGCGCGGACTGACTGGCCACCTCGCGACGGTCCCCAATTGAGCGCGGACTGCCTTGCCATGTAGCCACGGTCCCCAATCAAGCGCGGACTGACTGGCCACCTCGCGACAGTCCCCAATCAAGCGCGGACTGCCTCGCCACATAGCCTCAGTCCCCAATCAAGCGCGGACTGACTGGCCACTTCGCGACAGTCCCTAATCAAGCGCGGACTGCCTCGCCATGTAGCCACGGTCCCCAATCAAGCGCGGACTGACTGGCCATGTAGCCACGGTCCCCAATCAAGCGCGGACTGCCTCGCCATGTAGCCACAGTCCCCAATCAAGTGCGGACTGCCTCGCCACAAAGCCTCAGTCCCCAATCAAGCGCGGACTGACTGGCCACTTCGCGACAGTCCCCAATCAAGCGCGGACTGCCTCGCCATGTTGCCACGGTCCCCAATCAAGCGCGGACTGACTGGCCACTTCGCAACGGTCCTCAATCAAGCGCGGACTGCCTCGCCACATAGCCTCAGTCCCCAACCAAGCGCGGACTGACTGGCCACCTCGCGACAGTCCCCAACCAAGCGCGGACTGACTCGCTAGAGCAACATTAACCTTGTCTTCTTGCCAACATCACCCCCGTCACCTCGCGACTCTCGCGTGGGGACTTGGGGACTTGGGGACTCGGCACCATGCCTCCTACTCCCGGGTAAAACCTATCCTCGGCATCTCTAGAATAACTCTCCACCCAAGAACTCTCTCGGACTGGGGACTTGGGGACTTGTTAGTATATAGCCAAAACACTTGGCTAAGCCGAGAATACGGTACAATTACCCGGTCGAGATAGCCCTGGTGGGCCCTTCACAGACATCCAAGGAAGGAAGGGCCGGTAACAATCCGCTTGCCAAAGTCACTCTAGCGGCAAAACACCCCTAAAAGAGGAGGCACTCCAAAGGAGGGCAAAGAGTCCCACATTGGAAACAAGCTCAAGGTACACAAGCTTAGCCTATAAAACAAGTTCAAGGTACACACATCTACTCACTTACATCTCAGATATATACTCTCTCTCACTTTCATTCCTCTACCCGTACAAGTGCACGCAGCTCACTTAAGCATCGGAGAGTCGAAGACTGGGCCACCCCAGTCACGACCCCGTAACGCTGTTATTTGTGCAGGTACCGAGTGAAAGCCTCTCAGGAATTCTACTTCGTTCCGCCCCGCGACCACTTCCCGGCTCGGGACGTAACAGGTAGAAACAACTTGTTTTTCAGTTTTTGAGTATGTTTCGAAGTTTCACATCAATGTGATATGTTGTTAAATTGTTAACCTATAAATGTTTAGAAAATGAATAATCTTGTGGTATTGAAGGGATAAGAGACTCACTAATAATCATTTGCCCCAAAAGAAGTCCCTATAGAAAAACTTGGTAGGTGAACCGAGAAGAATGACTTACCCCTAAACTACATGCAGGAGCTCAATATTTCATGCTGAGTGTAGAAGTTCAAAGGAGAGGCATAATTTGGATATTTAAAATAATGGGAAAGTAAATCAACTAAGATAGAGAGTTTGCATAAATTGTAGAACAATATCACGAAAGAGATCATTGTTGATCATATCTTTGGAATTAGCTAGCATCACCAAAGGTTTTCTCCGTACTGTAACACAAGTACAGAAATCCATCCTCCTCCTTGTACGATTCATAGACAAAGTTCATCAAACTAGCTGCAAATCACAATCACGAAAAAACTTACTAGTTACAACATGAGTTTATCAACAACAAAAAAAACTTGGTAAAATTAACGTGAATTGAGATGCAAAATTACCTATTGGGGGTAAAGTACTCTGTACAAATACGAAGAGAGCTTTTCCAGGGTGTAGACGAAGTCTGTCGCTCAAAATGTAAATGAATTGCCCGACAGACATGTCCCGGGGGACAAGATATCTATAGATCAAGGAAGAGATAATCAGAGCTCTTTGTGGTAACTACAATTTAGTACATTGCGTTTAACCATACAACCTATCAGAGTATCAGTCAAACTAAACAAGCTTTCTACCTTCCCCAAGCTACATTGTGACTAACCAAGAGTCCAAAATCTAAAATATCTGTTTAGTCAATGCTCAAAGCAGATATACTAGTATAGAGAACTTGATAGAAGTCCCAATATTGGGTGTATTTTGTGATTAAAAATGAATAATAGTAGTCTGTGTCAAGAATCCTATCAGTTACGAGTTAAACAAGAATTCCACAATCTATACCCTAAAAGCTATCTTGTTTAACAAATTTGGTAGTCAATAGTTAGAACAAAACACAATTCAAACACTGTGTCGTGTCATATATGAATGATCAGAATGGGCATTTTCTAGGTCACGCTTTACAGCTTATCTTTGAAACCTAGACTGAATATGAGATTGTGATCTAAATGTGTTAAACAAATAGACAGCCATCTTTATGAATATAAAGAATCTAAACCCTAAAACCTATGCAGTCTACTAAATTTTTTGGCCAAGCAATACTACTCTCCCTCAAAGTAGCCCAACTTTGGAAATAATCCACCCTGAGCCTAATCATGCATCAAAATTTAGATTCCAGAAGACATATATATATATATATATATATATATATATATATATATATATATATATAATGCCATTAAGATGATAATGAAAGTATTAAAGGGTTGTGAATTTCTAATATGAAAGAGCTAAGAAAGCTTATGGAAAAACTAACTTTCTCTTATCCAGCTGAGGAAGATCGCACTTGGCATACTTTTCAACAATCACCTACACAGGAACAACATCTCATCAATGGTTACTAATCCATGCATGTGAGCTTCATTAATCTTCAGCTGTCAGTAACTTTAGTTCTCACCGGAACTCGATCAGGGTAATTGGCCAGAATATTCCGCGATTCTTCCACCCTTTGTTCTGCCAGAAGTCAAAATTCAAATCATATAAACACGAATTCTAAACCAAACCCAAAACAGAAAGTCGAAAGAGTCGAGAACAAACCGAACGTAAGCTCATCCTTGAATGATTTTGTTCTACCCATCTCATCGACTCTGCGTCTTCGAAGCTCTGTTACAAATCGAGAGAGTGCCGCAAACGCAATGCAAACCAGAACAGAAACATTTATATCAAATACGCCAAGGACTTTAATATCGGGTCAAGTTTTTACTCCGGCCCATTTATAGACCCGGCCCGGCCCGTCTCAACAGCTCTTAAACCCTTTCTCAAACGGTTGCTCCAGTCTCTGGGGTTTGAGTTGTGCAATGGAGAAGAAGAGCGGCTCCTCATGGCGTCTGCAGAGTGGTTCATATCTGGGAGAAGTCTCGGCCCTCTGTTTCCTTCACCCACCTTCTCACCTCTCTCCTCAGCTTCCTTACTTGGTGGCCGGGTCGGGTTCGCAAATCTTGGTCTATGAATTGGAGCAGGGAACTATGTTGAGATCCTTGGACGTTTTCCAAGGCATTCGCGTGCACGGAATTTGCTGCGGCGGCGGCGCTGTGATTGGCGATGACGGAAGTATTGGTTTCGATATGGCTGTGTTTGGGGAGAGGAGAGTGAAGATGTTTAGATTGGAGATTGATTTGGGGCACCAGCAACAAGTCTTGGATGTTGGTTTGAGGCTGTTGCAGTTGTTGCCTAGCTTTGGGAACTGGGTCTTGGATGTTTCCTTCATCAAGGTACTTACTCAACTCCATGTTGTTTTTTGTTTGGTAACGGTTTTTTGTTACTGTTTGGTGATTTTTTGTTTTTACTGTGGTCAGCATGGGGGAGGTGAATGTGTTGCTGTTGGGTGTAGTGACAACTCTGTTCATGTTTGGGATGTAGCTAGTTGTAATGTAGTTCTTCATGTTCAGCATCCTGGTTAGTTCTACTTGCAATGATTCATTTGTTTTGAGGTTCGGTTTTCTTTTTCTTTTAGTTCTAAGAACTGAATTTTACTTTATTGAATTGTAGAGAGGACTCTTCTGTATTCAATGCGGTTATGGGGTGAAACTCTTGAAGCTCTGCGCATTGCATCCGGTACCATCTATAATCAGGTGGCTTTCTTCTTTGAGAAGCATGGTCTTCTTATTACTATTTTCACTGAAACCGACTAATACTACTTCTCCCACCCCATGGTTGATCTCTCTGACATTCAACTCTTCTCATGAATTGGTTTTGCACAGATCATTGTTTGGAAAGTGGCTCCTGAGTCTGAAGCATCATGTTTAACAAGCCAAGTTGAACACCGTATTGATCAATGTAATTCACTCTCAAATGGTGTTCAGGTTCCTAATTGTCAGTATGAAGTTATTCATATCAGCAAACTTGCGGGACATGAAGGTTCAATATTTCGCCTATCGTGGTCCTCTAATGGATCAAAGCTGGTTTCCGTGTCTGACGATCGTAGGTGAATTAGTTCCATAAATTCTATGATCTTTATGATATTTTTATATTAATGATTGTTCCCAATCGTTGATTTGCTCTCTTTGTTGGTGCAGTGCTCGTGTCTGGGCAGTTTGTACTGAAACAAAGCATTCTAAGAAGCCAGCGGACTCCATTGAACTTATGTTGTTTGGTCACAGTGCCCGAGTTTGGGACTGCTGCATTCTTGGATTGGTACGCTTTACAAAATGTTTGAACATTGCCTCTTTTATCCTAACAAATAGACTACGTTAGTGGAAAATGAACTTCCGGTGAGAACAGATATGTGAATTTATCCTCAAGAAGAGTTGTCATTTATTGGGTTTTCAGTTCGGTCAATCTTCCGATGTGTGTGGATGTTCTCGGTTATATGACTTAATTGGCTTAAATTTTATCTCCTAGTCAACTGGACTTCATTGTTCTGGTTCTGTTTACATATGTTTAATTTCCTCAATGAGCAGTAGCCAAGTTGGTCTACACTACAATATAAAATTCTTATAAATAACTAGTTCTTAACCACTTTCTCCGACACTATTTTTCTTCTTATGTAGTTAATTGTCACAGCTGGTGAGGATTGTACTTGTCGCGTCTGGGGGCTGGATGGTAAGCACCTGGAGACAATCAAGGAGCACACGTAAGTAACTAGTGTATCTTTTTCTGCTGAATTTTGACCAACATAAAATGATTATGTTAGGTTCTATTATAAAATTCTGTAAATCAAGTGCTTGTATACAATATCCGCATTGTTTTAGAATAAATTCTTGATAAAAATTGGTTGGGAATAGTTTAGGGAACTCTAGTTTTGTGGCAGACAGCCCTGATCATTCCCTTTCTTTTTATGTACAGAGGAAGGGGCATATGGCGATGTTTGTATGATCCAAAATCTTCGCTTCTAATTACTGCGGGATTTGACTCTGCAATTAAAGTACATCAGCTGCACATTTCATTCTCTGGGGGATTAGACGGACTTGCAGAGACAAAACAAATTGATGGAATAGTTACATACACAGCTCGTATCCCTACATTATGTGAGAATATTGGACCTGTGGATAGGTATTACTCTAAATGTTACAGACTAGTTCATCTCAGGACTCTTAAACTACACAATCTTAATATTATCAAAGGGAAGAAAACATAAGTTTTTATTCAGAATAATCTTGTTAAAGTTTTTTCAAAAATGCAATATAAAAATTTGGTCGTCCGCATACTGCGCTAGGGTAAGTGATCCAGGGACACAATAGATGAGAAAGGAGTAGACTTTAAGAGTCCAACTGCTTAAAATCTGGCAGGTAAATGATACATTTGTCAAATAGATGGGTTAAGTGATCCAGGTGCACAACAGATAAGAAAGAACTAGACTATAAGAGTCCAACTGCTTAAATCTGGCAGGCAAATGATACATTTGTCAGAAATAGATGGGTGAGTATTAGGACCTCAAGCTTTATAAATATGCATACATACAATATAATTATACACAAACAACACACATTAGCTTTCTTTCAGATATGCCTTTTCATGTTCTCTTCTGAGTGCTCTTTTTTCTTTTTAACAAACAAAAAAATTATTAATTGGTATTGAGTGGAAATATTGATCTCTTTCTTATCTCCAGCAAAAGTGAATATGTTCGTTGCTTGCGATTTACATGTGAGGACACCCTTTATGTTGCCACAAACCATGGTTATTTGTACCATGCTAAGCTATTGGATACTGGAGAAGTAGAATGGACGAAACTCGTTCACGTCAGTGAGGAGGTCCCAATTGTTTGCATGGATTTATTCTCAGAATCATTCGATCTTTCCTCGGGTGTTAAGGATTGGATCGCTGTTGGAGATGGTAAAGGAAACATGACAGTTGTTGGGGTTATGTATGGTGCTTCTGCCCCAAAAGTGGGTTTTGCCTTTACTTGGTCAGCTGGAAAAGAAAGACAACTCCTTGGAGCACATTGGTGCCAATCAGTAGGTTATGGGTAATGTTCACTTAATTCTCATCCTTTTTACTCATCCTTTCCTAAGTTACTCGTACATATTGAATTGATCCCATCCACTTTCCCATTATAGATGTATTGGCCACGAATGTCAATGATAATCATATTCTAGAATTTCTGCGCATATCACCGTGCCAATTTGGAGACTGATTATGGCCATGCTACTTAGACTTCCATGATAGACATTGTTTTTCAGATGCCGAAAGTTAGAATATTCAGCTCATCAATTCTGCTGTTGTCATCATGTAGGTACATCTTCACTGCTGATCACAGAGGAACGCTGAAGCTCTGGAGGCTGTGTCACCGCTCTGCAAAGAGCTGTGATGTGTCTCTCTTAGCTGAATTTACATCAAGTTTCGGAAGTAGAATTATGTGTTTAGATGCATCATTTGAGGAAGAGGTGACCACATCTCATCATTATTTTCATTTTTCTTATTTAATTTCATTAATATGGGATTTTCACATTTTATGTTTCTTCTAGCTAAATATTGTTCCATCATTGATAAGTGTTTGGAATCTTTAGATGTACATGTGTATATACATATATATATATATGTATATATAAACGAAAACGATATGGAGCGCACATGCACACTGTCCTTAAAGTGCGCATGTCCCTCTGATCGGCGCCGACGACGGCGCGCCTCCACCCTAGCGGACTCCAGCAGCGTCCCCGATCACTTTCCCTCCCCGGCGAGTTCGCCGAATTCCAGTTTTCCGGCGAGATCACCCAAAACTTCAAACAAGATCGATCTTGCTGGAAAACTGGAATTCGGCGGACTCATCGGGGAGAGAAAGTGATCGGGGACGCTGCTGGAGTCCGCTCGGGTGGAGGCGCGCCGAACGGAGGGATATGCGCTCCACATCCGGCCTCTATATATATGATATATATCATACTGTCCCCCGTGCAGAGCAAACATAAATTGAGCATGTGATGTCTGTTCTTACTTGTTAGGCACCATATCTTCTGTCTTTATCAATCCCACATTTTTGTTTCTGCATCCCATCCCCCTCCCCTCTGAACAAAACAGTGAAACACACTTACCCCAAAGCTCCAATTTAAGTTCTTTGACAGGTAAGAAATAATGAGTTATTGACTATTGCAATGCTCAGTGACACAGGAGACGAAAAGCATCTCCCTTGATTAACGTACCTGCCTAAGTTAATTGTAAAATGAATGGAATATTTCCAATTGATGCCTTTAATGGACTTGAATTGGATTTATCCTCAATTGTTTTTATATCCCCTCGAGTTCCATATGCAGGTATTGGTATGTGGAGATATACGTGGAAATCTTCTTTTATTCCCTTTGTTGAAGAGTGTGTTGCTGGGCACATTGGTTGCTGATGATAACATATCTCCATCAAGTTGTTTCAAAGGTGCTCATGGGATATCAAGCATCTCCAGTGTTGCTGTTGCTAGACTAAGTTATAATCAGATAGAAATATGCTCGGTAAGGCACACTTTACTTGTTGATTTAATACTTTATTTTTGTTAGGATCTGTTTGTGTCCGTCTGTTTATGTGTGTATCGCTGAGAAACTTTTGTGCAATATAGTGTTCCTTTGTATTAAAAAAAACGGATTTCTTGTCATATCTCATTCGTGGTCTTCTCACTCTTCTCAGACAGGAGCAGATGGGTGTATATGCTATATGGAATATGACAAAGATAGGAAGGATTTGGAATTCATAGGGATGAAAAAAGTGAAGGAGTTGAGTCTTATTCAATCTGTCTCTGCGTGCAATAGCTCTGTGACCGAGCTGTCAAATTCTCGTTACGCTGCTGGTTTTGCATCAGTGGATTTTATAATTTGGAATTTATTAACTGAGACCAAGGTAAATTCTCTTTGTGCGCATCATATTGCTTCCTCTAAAATGATTTAGACGTTATTTGTGGTCTTTATTTTTGGCGCCTGAGTCCACATTTGCCCCAGGTGATCCAGATTCCATGCGGTGGATGGCGGCGCCCTCATTCCTATTATCTTGGTGATGTACCAGAGATAAAGAACTGCTTTGCATATGTTAAGGTTCATATCAACGTGTCTATTTTGATTAAATAATTTCCAAAGAAAAAAAAAACCACTAGAATTTAGGTAGGTACACGAAGGGGGTCAAGGTGTTATCCTGTCAATATTCCTCTGATACAAAGGAGGGCTAAGACCCAGGAGGGAAGAGTGAGAGTCAAAGAGTGGCCCTGGGTGTGAGTAGAATTGCTGTCTACCACTGAATCTAAAAGCCTCACTTTATTTTAACTTTTGAACAAATCTATAACAGCCATGATACGACATAAATTACTATAGAATTTGCTGCTAGGCACATCATTTTATCTTTTTCGTTAAATACTACGTGTGTGATTCATTTCACTTTTCAGAAGTAAGGTTCAAACATTTTCCTATAATTTTGAGTTTATCTAAAGGTCTGCACAATATTCATTTATTTGTCAGGATGATATCATTTATATTCATCGACACTGGGTACTGGATAGTGACAGGAAGGCACTCTCTAGGAATTTGCATATGCAATTCCATGGGAGAGAGATGCATTCCATATGCTTTGTCTCAGAGGAATTGCAACATGGAGTAATTGGGAAGGACCATATGTCCAATAGATCTAGTTGGATTGCAACTGGTTGTGAAGATGGAACTGTCAGATTGACTAGGTATGGCTATTATTATATGCTGAGTAGAATCTGAAATAAATGTGGCTTAGTTAGCTGAATTTATTTGGTAATATAATTGAATATTTGGATCTAATTTCTAGACCTTAACGTGGTCAGCTTAGAGTATTTGTGCTTGCTGCATGCATGTATTTTTTGCAACCCCCCAAGTCAGTAAACTGACTGAATGTTTATGCAAAAGCAGCTAATCATGTAATGGTTTACTTAGGTATATGCCAGGTGTTGAGAATTGGTCTGGATCAAAATTGCTTGGGGAGCATGTTGGTGGATCAGCTGTGAGATCAATATGCTATGTGTCAAAGATAAGCATACTTCCATCAGATATGATGGGCTATCTCAATGTGAGAACCTGTGACAATGAAGCAACAGAGAATAGAGAAACTCCTGCTTTATTGATTTCTGTTGGTGCAAAGCAGGTTTTGACTTCATGGCTACTAAGAAATAGGAAAGTAGACAAGAAGGAAGAAATAGTACAGCATGACAACACTGGAAATGGCAATACATGTCTGTCCCCAGAGTCACCTTCAATGTCATTCCAGTGGCTATCTACAGATATGCCAGCAAAATATTCTAGTATTCAAAAAGTTCCAAAAAACATTGAGAAAAGAGTTGATCAAGCTGGGGTTGTTTCTGATGGGATAGATGCAGCATCAGAAAAGGGAAACAAAGAGTTGAACCTCATTAAGGATAAATGTGAAGATGACTGGAGATACATGGCTGTTACTGCCTTCCTAGTGAAATGTGTCAATTCCAGGTAATATAAACTACTAGCATTTCTCTTTCTTGTCAATTTTCTATTTGGACCTAATACATTTTCGTGCATTTTTATTCAGGATAACCGTCTGTTTTATTGGTGTCGCTTGTTCTGATGCTACCCTTGCATTACGGGCTCTAGTTTTGCCTTATAGGCTATGGTATTTATAAAGAGCATCTACTGTGTTTTTTTCTTAAATTGTTTTTTCTTAATTTTTTTTTTCATGGCCTCATGATATTATCTTTCTTCATGTCAATGTAGGTTTGATGTTGCTTTTCTGTGTCCTCTATCATCACCAGTTTTGTCCCTACAGCATGTCATCCTTCCTGCATGTCAACCTTCTGAAGGTTAGTTATTATTGTGGTGTCTAGAAGTTTGTGCATTGGTAAAACTTTTTGACATAGTTGGAATTGTTGAGCCCCTCTATTATGGACCATAACATTGGTCCCCATTAGTTACATAGTTTCCCTGTGTTGCAAATCGAATGATGTAATAATAAGAATGTGGTTATTCAGAATCTGCCTTAATTGAATTTGGTCAGAATCATAACTATTGTCAGTTCTGGAATTTTATTTGAGAAGCATCTTTTTAAGCGGCATTGACCATTGCAGCTATGCCATTAGAATGTAAGTGCAGAACCATAACTATAGTTCCTTTGCAACAATCTTTTTGGTATTTTCTTGGGCTTCTTTTGCTATTGCAACTCATCCACAATCGAGACATTTTGGTTGGATGTAAGATTTATATATTTTAAGATTTGAAATTACACTTCAAATCGTAGATAGTCATTCTCTGTCGCCCAAGGTATTCCCCTTGTTATGGTTTTAGTCATTTTTAAGCATATGCGTGCTAGGGTTGAGATTATTCAAAATGTTTGTCCGGATTCTCATATCTTGATTTTTGGGTTGTGTTATTGAAGTGTAGCGTCTTGTCATTTTGATTCACAGGCAATTGGCAGATTGGAAGTTTGTATATCCTCATCAGTGGGGCTACTGATGGAAGTATTGCCTTTTGGGACCTGACTAAAAGCATTGAAGCTTTTATGCATGTGGTATCAGTACTTGATGTAGAAAAGTTCATTGACTGTCAGAAACGGCCGAGAACAGGGAGGGGAAGTCAAGGTGGACGATGGTGGAGATCTCTAGGCAGTAGCATGTCAAGGAATAGGCAAGGTGCCAGTTCCACCGCTGTTAAAGCTGGAGTGGGAACCGATGAAAAGCCAAAACATTCTGGGGATGGAACTTCATCAATGCTAAATGATCATGGGAGCAGTAGAACAGCTTCTTCACATGCTACTCATACTGCTTCGCTAGATTCAGAAACAATTGCTTATGATTCCTCACTGGACATATTTGAAATATCACCTTTATTTGTCTTCAAGGCCATTCATCTATCTGGTGTCAATTCTCTCCATGTTTCAGATGTAGAGGGTTGTCGAAGTCCTGAAATCGGTTTTCTCTATAATTTGATTAGTGGGGGTGATGATCAAGCCCTTAGTTGTCTTACATTTGAATTATCAGTGTCAACATCAAGCTCTGAATTTGATAATATGACACTGGAAATAAAAAATTCAATCTCCGAATTTGGAAATGCAAAGAAGTTAATTCATTCTAACCAGGACAAGAACTATTGGATCCGATTCTTAAATCATGATAAAGTCCCCTCAGCTCACAGCTCTGCCGTAAAAGGTAAAGGCCATATCCGATTCTTAATTCATGCTATAATTAATGTTGTTTACTAAGATACTTTCTTTTATTTAGGTGTTTGGACAGACGGATCTTGGGTTTTTTCAACTGGTCTAGATCAGCGTGTCAGGTGCTGGCGTCTCCAGGAGGAAGGTAAATTAATCGAGTATGCTTATCTGGTCATCAGTGTGCCAGAGCCAGAAGCTCTGGATGCTAAACTGTGTGGCAGGTGGGTACAATGTGTCTTGCTGTTCAATCATGTAGCTTTTGATTAATACAACATTTAGCAAATAACAATTTACAAGGTTGTTTGTTTTATTTAGGAACAAATATCAGATTTCTGTAGCTGGGAGGGGAATGCAAATGCTGGAGTTCTCTGAAATATCTAGCATCAGTTGATCTACCCCAATAATAAAGCTCTGGTGTGTTGATAATGGGTATGTCTTACCTCTAAACTATTTCAGAATCAAAGTTTCGTCAGAATGTTGAGGAACCTGGTTCGGTCGGTTTTGTGGTCTTTACAGTACGGATTTAGTCCACAAAATAGCTCAAGTTTTCATTCCTGGATTAGCTACTGCTTGTGTTGACACATATGATGATATCTCCAAGCCCCCTGCTTCTGTGGCCGCCAATTTGGGAAAGTAAATGGGGGAGTATGTCCACTCAAAGAAGTGAAAATTTTGTTGCAGAATCTGTTATCCTAGGTGGCCAAGATGGACAAGTATCTTGACCATCTGTATGACATAATTTCTGATTTTGTTGATGACTTCCGCTGCTGGTGAATGACCATTAATAAGCCTGCACGACAAGCTTCAGCTTTACATTGGCAGGGCTGAATTAACATGCAGCAGGAACTTGGACCAAGCACCTTTGAAATTTCCAGATTCATCCCGTGCTAGCACACCAACCCCTCCCACGTTGATAGTCGCTTTGAAAGCCACCATCAATATTAATTTTGAGCCTACCCCTTGGAGGAGAAACTAGTAGCAAATTCATGTGAGTTCCTCACCTCATGTAGTCCATAAGGCCATAAAGAAGAGCTCTAATCGAGTTGAAGGCAGCTTCTCCATCATATCAAACAACCAGCCTCTAAGAGAATCAACAACATGGTTTCGACCCTGAAGTGTATAGCCAGAAGAAGCCCAGAAGTATGCAACCGCATTGCACTTCTTGAAAAGATGAAGGTCAGTTACATACTCAAAGCGACTAAGGGCACATGTGATTAGGGAGAACACTCTTACTGTCCAGTACCTTCATGGTTTTGCTAACTACAGTTTAAGGGAAAACACTACAGCGATCTGCTATTTGATATTTAAACCAAGTATGCTTCTGTGGGATGATTTAGTACCAAATATATTAACCGTCGGAGTCTATGATCTGTTTATGGATCTACATGCTTCCAAATTTCTTCTCGACTTTTACTTGTTCACATCCCCAGATACTCATTGTTCTTTATTAAATAACTCCACAAATTACATCTGTTAGATTTGTTGTTTTAGGACATGCCACTTTTCAATCCAATAATAGATATATGCTGGAGTCGTTGACTACGTTTTTCTCCTCCCAAATTGATTCTTAGCTCCATCAAAACCGTCAATCAGTGGATGAAGCATAGTAGTTGACAATGTAGTATAGCACTTGAGTAGCCATTCCTTGAAAGAAGAAAAAATCTCTTAACAAATCATGCAAGGTCTGTTTTCGCAGGAATTATGTTCTTATGAGACATGATCGTTTGAATATCGGTTTTGATTTTGACAATGCCTTGAAACAAATGGTTTTGAACTTTCGATTTTGATGATGCCTCTGGGAACCAGTTTAAACTTTGCATTAGACGATTCTTTTTGTACTCTTTTTTTTTGGACATCAAGCATGGTCATCAAGACCATGCGCGATCTGTAAGCCAATATCAATACAGCACATTTTCAGCTATCAAGAACTTGGCCATTGCCGATGCTGGCTGCAAAACCACGCACCTCCATTGCTGCATCTAATCACCCTCCATTGCAGCTTGATTGGCCTTGTTCCAATCCCAGACATAATTTAGAATGAGCGTCATGAAATGATTTGGAAAATGAGAGGGTTAACAAATTTGGCCATTTCTCCAAATGAACCAACATACATAAATGAGAACATCATTCCATTTTAGAATATTATAACTGTTGGAATGGCAGTTTATATTCCTAGCAATCCATCCATCCCAGTCAAGGTTAAAGGTATAGAGAAAGCGCTCCAGACCTTCTGAGCTCAGGGACAATCCCGGATAAGATGCACCATAGATTCAATCGCAATTCCACAAAGAGTGCTCTACAGATCAATTACATTTCACAGAATACTTTGTGAAATGTAAGGATTATATTCCACAAGAACCTATGTAAACTTTCTTGGTGCAACATATTATTTTAATTTACCGGTGAAAACACTGAAAACATACCTCCTCAGCAAGATCTCCAGTAACCTCTCTAACAACTTCACATAAGTTGTTTTCGGTGAAGTTAAAGATTCACTGATCCAAAAACTAACATCTTTGTAACACGGAGGATGTAAGACATTGAATCTGATGAGGTAGATGAACATGTGGATCATTATTAGAAATAAGTATAGAGTATAGAGGTACGTAAACAATTCACTACCTTGTAGTTTGCTACACTTCAATTCAAGGTATTCAGAATTTCAGATGAAGAAAATCCAAAATCCGATCATCCTAGCTAGCTAACTTCCCAAATTGTTAATTTGGGTGGCTGTTGACAAGAGAAATGAAAATGATAATCTTCTACAGTTTTGGAGCAATCGTATTGGAAATAAAGCTTAATAAGTATGCATGGACGTCACAGTATAGCTTAGATGCTATTATTCAACTAAACCCTAAACACCCTCAAAGAATAAGCCAAAGGATAATGATTTGCCCCTTGTTAATTAGCATGTTGATTAACAAGTGGTTAATATACATATAAATTAATGACGACCAATATCATCATCATCCATCATCCATCATCGAGCTGGCTGCCTACACCAATGGGGGTTGCTTCTTTTTGTAAAGCTAAATGTCTCACCGACCATGCTAAATGTCTTTTCCGGAATCTGGATCTACATTTGGCCTGGGCACTCGCTCAAACACAGAGACAATTGCCATTTCACCAACCACAGACGACATACATATCAGATCAGATCATCACCGACGACCGGTACGTGCCGGTTCCCCCAACCTTTTGGGAATGTTTACCGGCCGGGAGTGGGAACCGCACCTAGCTCAGCCCTTTACAAAACCCAACTGCACCACTTTCGAAAGCTGATTATTCAAACCTAGCTAGCTGATACTCTGCTTGGTTGCTGCCAAGTCATGTCTGAAAGTTCAACGCTTCTTGAATGGGTTGGTTAAATCGCATTCCCATTCTACCCTGGAAAACGCAGAAGCGGATGAATAGGGACGTCAATTACTGGATTGGGGTTGGTGACCAAACTTCTAGTCTTGGACTCTTGGCTCTCAGAGCCTCAATGCCAAAAGAGGAAGTTACCAATTCATCATGCAACATATATATATATATATATATGCCTCCCAAGTCAATAATAATGACTTTTGACATGTAACCAAATCGGAGAAGGATATCTGATTTTCGATGAGGAATGAGCCATCATGACAAGCTTGCTTTCTCGGATTTGGGTGTGCACCAAACCACCTTGAAAGCATGTTTCATACTCGGTTTTCATGCTTATCGTATGCAGTCATGAATGATATATGGGACTAGCGAGTTTCCGTAGAATTCAGCAAACCTAGTATACATAACAAGCATGCTTCATGCCTTACCACACCTACCTAAAGACTCAAAACTATATGTTTCTTCTCACTCTTTTTTTTCTTTTTGAGAATATGTTTCTTCACATTAGTTATAGGATAGATGACTCAAACCTAGAACATTACTAAACTCCCATTGACCAAACGAGTCTGGTCTACGTGAGTGAGTAACGTGACCATGGACCAAGCGTTCATCATGCATCTTGGAACTGAAAAAGTTGAAGATTTTTTTTTTTTTTTAAATGAGACGATCACTTCCCATTCAAGTTAAATACTTGGTCCGACTAAAACGAAAATAATAAGCAATGTTTTGGACATGGTATGGAGTTGAATTTAATTTTTTTTTTTTAAGAGTATCAACGAAGGTATCCTCAAAGGCTTTCTGGACCCAGAGACTAATCCGGCGTCAAGAGATTATATCAGAATGCTTCCTCCCACATGAACACCAAGAATAAATTGAGATTTAACTCTAATTATCGTCAGCGTCGGCGGGATTTGAACATGGGTACGGGGGTTCCACACCTAAGCTCTTACTAACTCAACCACCTGTGGTGGTTATTTATGTCACATGTTAGATGCATAATTCTAATCAATTTATCTGTGATTTATAGTAATTTAGGCTTTGGCTTTACTTAATGACATCAGTAAATAGAATAAAACAAACAGAACAAAACAAGGAGAAGCAGATAAAGAAAATGAATCTCATTCCCTACCCACGTTTTCATTATGGTATAAGAAGAATGAAACAACCAAAAGGAAGGAGAGAATGTGTCAATGTCTTTGTTGAATTTTTTACACTATGTTAGAGTTGGGTAAAAATATGCATGAAGCGTAAATGTCACTCAACACAATTTCACTCTATCTCATTAGTTAAGATAAAGTTTTAATTATGTCTGGTTCAACCCATTCAAGACAGAATGTGTCTTTTAATTACAATCTATTGTTTTCAAGGGAACACCCTTTGATTTCGTTTATCAAGATACTATTGTAGGTTTGTCTGTTTTTGTGACTGCACCCACATTTGGGAGTGGGTTGCCTACGTACCCTGGAGGGGATCAAGTCACTCGTAGTTCAATGGTTCCAACAAGTAAATGACTCTTCGGAGGACTTTGATTTTGGAGAGAGAGTAGTGTTTGGAAATGTGTTTGGATTTGTGTCTGAAGGCATTTGAGCTTAGGAACGTGATTCTGGCTTCAGGCGATCTAGGAATTTATTTGGATTGGTGGTTGCATCTAGATTTAAATCCAGACTGCATACATACCCTGTGAAGGGATCAAACCAATGTAGTTCGAACGTTCTGTTATGGTTTTGACTTTTATGGTGCTTTAGGAATTTGACCAAGGTCATTTGGACTGGACGAATTTGACTGGTGGTGTCAGGGATTCTGTTTAGGATTGACGGTTGCATCTAATGGGTTGCTAGACTGCCTACGTACCCCTTTGTGGGATCAAACCGACCGTAGTTCTTAAGGGTTTGTAGGCTTTGCGGCTTAGCACCAACTTTGGGTTTGACAGATGTATTTTGAATCCGTCAACTGTACTTCTTGTAGACACCCAATTTGGTAGAGTGTCAGCTGATTTGAGTTGAGAACCCAAAATGGGTGATGTATCAGTGTGACCAAGAGGCTTGAATTGTCTTAGTCATAGTCTTTGATAGTGGCGTAGGTGATTCCTGCAAATCTAGTCTCCGCATGTAAGCGGACTCCGCATGTATGCTTTTTAAGCGAACTCTGCGTGTATGCTTCGAAAGCGGACTCCGCGTGTATGCTTTGTAAGCGGACTCCGCGTGTATGCTTTGTAAGCGGACTCCGCTTGTATGCTTTGTAAGCGGACTCCGCTTGTATGCTTTGTAAGCGGATCTCGCGTGCTTGCGTGTGAGCGGACTCCGCGTGCTTGCATGGAGGGATCTCGCCTGTGACGTCATCTTGTCTCGCCTGGACTTCCTCTTCTCTACAAAATCACCACGCCTAGAGCTTCTGCTTTGATGCGAAGTCACCTCGCCACCCCTTAGGGTTTCTGCTTTGACGCGAATGTCACCTCGCCACCCCTTAGGATTTCTGCTTTGATGTGAAGTCACCTCGCCATCCCTTAGGGTTTCTGCTTTAATATGAAGTCACCTCGCCACCCCTTAGGGTTTCTGCTTTGAGGCGAATGTTAGCTCGCCACTCCTTAGGGCTTCTGCTTTGATGTGAAGTCATCTCGCCACTCCTTAGGGCTTCTGCTTTGATGGGAAGTCACCTTGCCACCCTTTAGGGTTCATGCTTTGACGCGAATGTCATCTCGCCACCCCTTAGGGTTCATGCTTTGACGCGAATGTCATCTCGCCACCCCTTAGGGCTTCTGCTTTGATGGGAAGTCACCTCGCCACCATTTAGGGTTTCTGCTTTGATGTGAATGTCACCTCGCCGCCCCTTAGGGCTTCTGCTTTGATGAGAAGTCACCTCGCCACCCCTTAGGGCTTCTGCTTTGATACGAATGTCACCTCGCCACCCCTTAGGGTTTCTGCCATCTCGCAAGGTCATCTTCGCATGCAAACTGATATCCAGCTTGCATGATGATGTTTAACAGGAAATTGTTGTCCTGGCCAAAAAAACTTGTAGCCTTGATGATCGAGATTGATGAGATCGTATGAACCATATCACTCCTCGCTCCTGTTCTTCAAATTCATGCTGCTTGGAATGCTTGTTTTCCTCCTCTTGTGTGGCTTGTTATGCGAGGTTCAAGGCCATATATTTGTTGTAACAAGAGGAGGGGTCGAGCAGCCATAGTCTTTTTTTGGTGACGTCCTCGCGAGGTCGTCTGGCCTTGGGAGAGATGACTCGCGTGCTTGCGGGGCTTCCGGCGGAGCAAGGAACGAGACAGAAAGATAGAGATGCTGCAAAAGAAATAAAGAGAGTTAGAGTGAGGGCTCCACCTTTTTGCTGGCTCGCCGCTTCTTTTCCTCTCTCCTTCTGCTTTTTGCTTCGCTCATTCTCTTCTCCTTATTCGCTTCTTTTGTTTTTGTCTGTGTCGACTCCGCCTGCTTCTACCTTTTTCTTCTTCTTCTTCTTCTTCTTCTTCTTCTTCTTCTTCTGCTTTTTGCTTCGCTACGCCTTTTTGTCCCTGCCCCCTCTTTTGGAGGCTTTGACCTCTTTATATAGAGTGTTTGACTATAAAGATTAATTTGCAATTGGACTTTGATGCCCGAATTGTATTCCTATCCGGATACCCTTTTTTGTAAGAGTTACAATTGAACTCAAAAGTCTTGTGCATGTAACACAAGAAAAAGATTATCATTATTTTTATTATTATTTTTCTTTTGTAATCCTTTTTTTTTTCGGTATCAACAGTTAGTTCAATGTTAATGTCAATGTCAACACAGCAATGTACACCATAATTTAATCATATATCAATTTTTTTACCTAGATTTTCTATTTTTAAAGAGAAAAATAAATTACCTGGATTTTATGTTTTGTAGTTATTAATTAGTATATAGGATGCTTACGCAAATAATAATCATTCTCATATTTAATGTTTCCGCCGGAGCTCCTTTTCAAGAAATTACGCAAATCACACCACCGGCTTTCAGTTCCGGGCTCTCAGCTCATTTTAACGCACTATTTTGTCGGTAAACATGTAAAGACCAAAATACCCTTCACGCGACAACACACTTGCTTTAATCTTCTAAAGGGTAGCTTAGTACTTCCAAATGCTCACGCACTCATGCTTCCATTCTTGTCCCACTTTCTATCTCACTCTTTTTATTATTTGGTCCTGAAACAAAAGGTTACACCTTCTGACAAAATAAGTTTGTCGTTTACAACCACTGAAGAAAAAAAAAAGGGTTTGTCGTTGCTCTGGCCTGACTCAATAATTACCCAACGGTGATTAGTTAAACGGAGTAGATTATCTATTTCAATTAAGGAGGATCTTCAAATGAATAATTATCTTATTCGACATTTAATGTCCTTATTTTCTGTTGAACCATATGACATATTTATTAGGGTTTTCAAGTCAAGATGTATAATGCACAACTTCTTGTCTTAGTTCAACATGCCTAGAAGTTCCCAACAATCACTCTCTAATGACCCCAAAGGGCAAAAACCAAGACCTAAAGGTATGTCCATGTCAACTTAGGTTTTTCTTAAAAATCGAGATTTTCAATTCTTGAGATATCAATGTGTTTTGAACCCGTAACTTTCGTATCATCATTTCTAGGTATCAAACAGATCGGAACTCAACCCTAAATCTAAGTATCAATTTTTTAAAATAAATTCACAATTTCTTTAATTTTTGTAGTTGAAAAGGTGCAAGGTTCTACTAGCCGAGTGAAGGAGAGCCAAACCAATATGAGCCGAGTGAGCCGACAACCGGTTAGGGTAGGTGAAAGACCGGCACTAGCCGGTAATACCTAAGCCTCCCACTGCAAGATATTTCTCACCAAACCTCAGACTGTTACCAGCCATTGATCCGGCCCCACAGATTTCCGGATATTATTAAACAAGGTAAAACAAAGCGAAGCCCAGAACCGGAGTGCCCGGTTAACAGGTGAGCCTCGCGATTCTATATAAAGAGAGGCGCAGGCATTTAAAGGCTGCATAGACTTTTGAGTCCTTCAACCTCAATTTCAATTCCTTCCTGTTCATTAGGGGTCTGGTTCGAATACCCACGGCCTCCGTGTTCGTCCCTCCAAGTTTCAGATCTACGCTTTTACAGGTCCCATTTTCATCCTCTGCTCTTATTCGTTTTTGCCTGTTCGTTTGCTCAAGTTGATGAAATGCTTGCAGATCTGGATGGTTTTAGGGTTTATGAGTTGGGTTCTGAAATTTTTAAGATCTGATCGATTTGAGTGTTGGTTTAGTTGACATGCTTGGTTGGTTGGTTGCCGGTGTTTCATTTTCATATAGTGAATTTGCAGATCTGAGGCTATATTTAGTTTGTGAGATTTTAATCTATTGGTTTATGCATGCTTGGTTGGTTTTCTAATTAGTTTATGAAATCTGTTAGAAACAGTGAGGCTCGTTATTGCTAGTAGTGAAGACAGTATTAATTCTGAAGATTTTGTTGTAGATCGAGTATATTGACATGAGTTGGGGTGTTTTATTGGTGTAATTGTAGTGGATGATGTATTGATATACGCTCTCTTATATTCTTGAAATGTCGTTTTCGGTCATGGACGTGTTTCGGTAGTTTGCTCTCAAGCATTGTGTTCTGATTCTGTATTTCGGATGTAGATTCTGTTCGGCTGTGTATTTGATATGATGTGATGCTTTGGAATATGAGTCTTTTAAAAAAATACTTTTGTAAAAGTAGATGTTACATTTGAGATTTAACCAGTTGCCAACTGTCTGGAGTTCTCCATGCTTTTGAACTTGGAGTATCACAATTTGTTGTATATGTTACTGTTTAGATGTATTAATCTTGGCGTGATTGCGTATCTTGATATTGACATATCTTGGTCCACTATTTTTGTTGTGTAGAAAATGGAGACTTTCCTATTCACATCTGAATCTGTGAACGAGGGACACCCAGACAAGCTGTGCGACCAGATCTCTGACGCAGTACTTGATGCTTGCCTGGAGCAGGACCCTGACAGCAAGGTTGCCTGTGAGACATGCACCAAAACAAACATGGTAATGGTGTTCGGAGAGATCACCACCAAGGCCAATGTTGACTACGAGAAGATTGTCCGTGACACATGCCGCAACATTGGGTTTGTTTCTGATGATGTTGGTCTTGATGCCGATAACTGCAAGGTCCTAGTCAACATTGAGCAGCAGAGCCCAGATATTGCTCAGGGTGTCCATGGTCACTTTACCAAGCGCCCAGAGGAGATTGGTGCTGGTGACCAAGGTCACATGTTTGGCTATGCCACTGATGAAACTCCTGAGTTGATGCCCCTTAGCCATGTTCTTGCAACCAAGCTTGGTGCTAAACTCACTGAAGTCAGGAAGAATGGTACTTGCGCATGGCTGAGGCCTGATGGCAAGACCCAGGTGACAGTTGAATACCACAATGAAGGCGGTGCTATGGTTCCACTTTGTGTCCACACTGTTCTTATCTCCACCCAGCATGATGAGACTGTAACAAACGATGAGATTGCTGCTGACCTTAAGGAGCATGTTATTAAGCCTGTCGTCCCTGAGAAGTACTTGGATGAGAAGACAATCTTCCATCTTAACCCCTCTGGTCGCTTTGTGATTGGTGGCCCTCATGGTGATGCAGGTCTAACTGGACGCAAGATCATTATTGATACCTATGGTGGTTGGGGAGCCCATGGTGGTGGTGCTTTCTCTGGAAAGGACCCTACCAAGGTGGACAGAAGTGGTGCTTACGTTGTCAGGCAGGCTGCCAAGAGCATTGTTGCAAATGGTCTTGCTCGCAGGGCCATCGTGCAGGTCTCCTATGCCATTGGTGTCCCTGAGCCCTTGTCGGTCTTTGTTGAAACCTATGGAACTGGAAAGATCCCTGACAAGGAGATCCTTAAAATTGTGAAGGAGAACTTTGACTTCAGGCCGGGAATGATCACAATCAACCTGGATCTCAAGAGGGGTGGCAACAAACGATTCTTGAAGACAGCTGCCTATGGACACTTTGGAAGGGATGACCCTGACTTCACCTGGGAGGTTGTGAAGCCCCTCAAGTGGGAGAAGCCTCAGTCTTAAGTTTTGAGATTGGCTGATTCTGCCCTGCCTGTCATTCAGTGCTTGCATCAAAGTGGGATGAATAATATGCGTGTTCTCAAAGTCTAATGTCTAATTTTCATACGTTATGGCTGGTCTTTTCTACCATCTGTTTTTCTTATTTCAATGGATTACTGTATTTTCATCCACCAGTGTTTCTGTAATGAACAGAATTTTGTCCAAAATGATGGCACTGAAGCAATCTATTGTATTAGTTATTAGCTTTGAAACATGAAATCTGTGATTGCTTTCAGATTTGTTATATCAAAGAAACAAATTATCTGGTTCAATCTTTTCTGTTTCTCTTAAACTCTGCTACATTGTCTGCTGAGACTTACATAATGTATGGGTCTAAGTTCATGTGAGTACATTTTGCTAGTGCATAGTTGTGAGCAAGGTTCATGATATTGGGCATGGCAGGTATTGGCAGTTAGGCACTCAAATGTTAGGAACTGTTGTGCATTTGAGTATTATATGAGATAGACAATCTGAGAACATCTCTCATTATTCAAAACAGGGGACCAGTAACAAGTACAATAAGAGCAACAGACTTTTTTGCCTTTGACATGGAAAAAGGACTCTGAAATGCAGTCCTATGAACTGACTCAACTGAGCATGATTCTTTTAAGCTTGATAGTGGCAAATGCCAACAGATGGGTTCTGATAAACGATTAAACCGGTGCCATTGAAATGACAGTCCCAAGGGTTCTTTCCGGTGGCCTTGTAGAACAGATTCATCGCAACTGAAGCATGTGGTATAGCATTGTCCGGATCAAAGCAATTACCGCCCGGCAGAATAGGTCTGCATTCTATTCCAGTTTGGCCGCAGCTGAAGTCAATGTTGTGGCGAAGCTTTTCCACATCTGCAGAAGGCTTGGCAATACACCATGTTGGTGAGCCTCCTCATTCTCTGTTGCCTACAGAGAAGTTACAAAAGATAACATAAAAAAAAATAATAATAATAAAAAAATAAAAATAAAAATAATCAAGTGACACAATACGCATCAAATTCCAAGCTGGTTGAATTAGACAAATAAGCCTTTCTTTCTTCTTTCAAGAGAAGAAAATATAGAACTAAACAACGCACCTTTACTTGATCACTTTGAGTGATAGAATTCCTCAACTCTACAAGATCAAAGCTACCCCAAATGAGAAACTCTAAAATTCAAACAAACATATAGGCTTTGACACTTATAAACATAATAAAAGTAGTAATATTGACAATGGTGACTAAAATTTTGTCCTTAGTAAGTTAACTTTCATCTTCTTATATAAATGATGATTAAAAATAAAAAGTGAAAGTGTGGATTACAATTTAAGAAGTCTGTATTTCACATCTTTACAAAAAAATGGTGAAAGAAAAGGAGAATATACACTGGAATTTTATGTAAAAGAAACCAAAATGAATAGCTTAAAGGAATAAGGACAGGTGAGTCTGATTTGCTTTTATGGTACTTGTCCCTCATGCACTTGATTTCCAATGGGTCACCATTCTGTGCACAGATGCAGCATAGCATGGAAAGGGAAATGTACTGAACAACAAGAAGCAAAGGGAATATAATGGCACATGTATTCATTTTGTTGAGTCATTTTACTATTTATTTGGGAGTTCATGAGTCATGACATAATGATTACTGCATCACTGCTATATATGGGCTCTGTTATGGCATCAATAAATTGGGAATGGCTTTTTTATTTATTTATATTTATATGAGATAAATAAACTTCCATAGGAAAATGCAATTGCTACATATTGGGCATTGTCTACAGTTGTTGTGGCTTATTGGTTAGCTAGCCTAATTAACATCATAGAGATTATGTATTTAACTCTCACCAAATCCAACACCGTAATCTTCCATCAGTATTTTTTTTTTTTGAATAAACGGTTTGTGCAGCTGCCTTAAGGTCGAATATAGAAAAGGGGGGAGGACATAAAACCTGAAACCCCTGATTACAATGAAGTCCCGAAATATTATTGAGAATGTCTACAAAGTACATGTATTCAAACAAGCACCTACTAGTAAAAAGTACTACTCTCTATGTTGCACGGAAACGAAAACGAAAACGAGTTTCGGTTTCTGATATGCGAAAACATCAAAATCAAAATATAGTCTGATACGAAATGGGAGGAAACGTCAAAATTAAAATAAATATAATATTATTATAATAAATATAATTGAAAAAATAACATCAACAAAATAGTACACAATCAGAAACAACATATCCAAACTAAACTCACAATAATCCTCCAAAAACCAAACAAAACCAATTGGGTACCTGAAATTCACGAAACCCTTTCTTTAGTCCCAATTCACATTGACCCCCAAATCAGCCAAGCCCAGGAAAAAGACGAACTGGGTAAGCCTCAAAGCGTCGGGAATCGAAGACTCATAGCGGCGGAGATCGGATCGGAAACGAAAGTCAGAAACTTTAAATTGGGGGGAGTTGCAGAAGAAAAGAGAGGAGAAATTTGAAAAGGGGTGGGGGGGGGGGAATCGGTGAAGAGCAAGAAGGAGAATGGCGAAACGAAGACAGAAGGAGAAAGAGGGGTTGTGTGACGTGAATGGCTGAGACATAAGGGTAATTGGGGGGGGGGGGAAATCAGTGAAGGGCAAGAAGGAGAGACAGAGAGAAGGAGAATGGCGAAACGAAGGCAGAAGGAGAAAGAGGGTTACGTGAAATGAATGGCTGAGATAGAAGAGTTGAACGACCTAATCTCTTTCTCTTTAGAGAAATATCAAATTTGCCCTCGCGTTTCGGAGACAATTACATAAAACGTTTTCATTAAAGGCGAAACGCGTTTCCGTGGTGTTTCAGAATAATGCTTTTGTGGAAACGCGTTTCGTTTCCAAAACGTGAAATGCCAGTATTTTGGCATTTCGGTGCAACATAGACTACTCTAATGGCGACTCCATTTACTTTGAAATAGCGGTGACATAATGGAAAGATCAGTTGACACGTAACACAATTACATATCCTAAATATCCAATAAAACAACTTTCCTACCATGTTGTCGTCGGAGAATAAACTCGACGACACTTAGTTTCACCTTACCACTAGGAGGTTGCGACCATTTGACGAGACAAAAGACGCGCCGTGTAACATCTCGAAATTTCGGATTTCTATTTGTAAAAGAAAAATTATTTTCGAGCTATTTTTTTTTTAATTTCAATTTCTGTTATTCTTCAAATTCTTTTTGTGGTTTTCGAAAATTATTCAAATTTTTGGTTTGTTAAGTTTTATCTTTCGAGCCCATAGGATTAAACTAGACGTTACGAGTTCGTAGAATTTTACGAAAACGTTTTTGGACATCGGAGCTATTTTTAATGATTTTTGAAAGTTTGGTATTATCCAAAAATTATTTGAAAATAGATTTTTTAAAGGCGGTTTGATCTTGACAATTGGATCTTAAGCACCGTCTAATCTGCGTAGTTGGATTGGACATATATATATATATATATATATATATATATATATATATATATATACAGGCCCGTTCTGAAGTGCACGTGCGCACTTTCCTTAAAGTGTGCACGTCCCTCCATTCGCCACATTCTGGCGCCGACGACGACGCGCCTCCACCTCAGAAGACTCCAGCAGCGTCCCCGACCACTTTCTCTCCCCGGCGAGTCCATTCTTTTCTAGTTTTCTGGCGAGATCACCCAAGATCGACTTTATTTGAAGTTTTGGGTGATCTCGCCGGAAAACTGGAAAAGAATGGACTCGCCGGGGAGGGGAAATGGTTGGGGATGCTGCTGGAGTCCACTGGGGTGGAGAGGCGCCGTCGTCGGCGCCGAACAGTGGCGAACGGAGGGACATGTGGATGAAAACGATATGAAGCGCACGTGCGCACTGTCCTTAAAGTGCGCACGTCCCTCCGTTCGCCACCGTCCGGCTCCGACGACGGCGCGCCTTCACCCCAGCGGACTCCAACAGCGTCCCAAACTATTTCCAAATTGTGGTTTGAGATACACCCAAAATGCTAGTATTAGGTCCAAATTATTTTGATAAATCATGGTAGAAGAGAGTTTATGCAAGGACGAGATTGCAATATACACAAGCGCATACGTAACCTCTGTATTATACTATTAATATGTAACCACATTATTACAATCAATACACTGCATAAAAATAGTCCATTTGGTTTGTTGATTATACATAACTTATTAACTGAGACAATCAAAACGACAAACAAAACTAGATCAACAAATAAGGAAAAAATTGTGTTGAAAGTGATCGAAATATGTAGCTTATTTTTTTCATGGGTATTTTAGTAATTAATTACATTCATGTTTTAATTCCATGTGGTAAGTAAATAGCTCAATGAAATTGAAATCTCCATATACTGTTTCATTCCGTCTTTCATTCTGTTCCTGATGAATTCCAATCCAACTAAGTAAACGTGCAAGTGATGCATAATCGAATGCTTCCATTTCTGCACCGGCCCGACCCGTTGCCAGGCCCAACTGTAAGGCCCGTCAGGCGCGTAGGTAAGTCAAGTGGGTGGTGTTGCCGTTACTCTTCTTCCTAAACCCTAAACCGCAATGTCAGACTTCTTACCCCAAGAAATCATACACAGAATCCTGTTGCACTTACCCGTCAAGTCGCTAATCAGATCCACCCTGGTCTGCAAGTCATGGAAGTCACTCATCAAGTGCCCTGATTTCATTCAATCCCATCTCAGCACCACAATCGTCTCCAACGACGAAAATGACTCTCACCTCCTTCTTCTCAGCGCATCATCGGAATCTTCCGATGATGGTCACACTCGGCATCAGCATCACTCGTTGCGTTGGGATAGCCCCGAATTTGGTGCCCATTCCATGCTTCCAACTCCGGTCATTTACTTGGAAAACAAACCCGTTTCAGATCTGGGTGTGGTTGGAACTTGTAAAGGGTTGGTATGTCTGGAGATAGACCACACGGGCACAGGCAGTGATCCCATGCTGGTCTTAATTTGGAACCCATCGATTAGAAGAGTTGTCATGGGCCTGTTGGGCAAAAATTGTGAACAACCGTATATACCCAACATAACTTTACCCTGTCTTATCGGCTAAGATAGAGTTTTGATTTTTTATCTGGTTCGACCCATTCAGAATAAAATAAATTAAATTTCTTAATTACAACCCCTGCATTTCAGGGGAAAACCCTTTGATTCGATTACAAAGTAACAACGAGAACTGTGTATGTTTGAGGGTGTTTGGACTTTTGGAAGAATTTGACTGGTGGTGTCAGGGATTCTGTTTGGAATTTTGGTTGCATCTAGTGGGTTGCTAGACTTCCTACGTACCCCTTTGTGGGATCAAACCGACCGTAGTTCAAAAGAGGTTTGTAGGCTTTTGGCTTAATGCCGGCTTTTGGTTTTAACAGACGTATTTGTGAGTCTGTTGTCTTGTGTTTTTTTGTGGACACTCAATTTGGTAGAGTGTCTGTTGTGGCACCCAGAAGAGGTGAGGCAGTGGCGTGACAAAAGGCTTGAATGGCTTTGGGCTCAGTTTTTGATCATGGCGCAGGCGATCTCTGTGTGCAGGCGAACTGCTCCTTCATGTGGACTCCGCGTGTGTGTCAGCGAGTGAACTCTGCGTGTGTGTCTGAGAGTGTATTCCGCGTATGTATCTGTGGGCGGAGTCCGCGCGTATATATGTAGGCGGACTCCGCGTGTTCACTTGTGGGCGGACTCCGCGTGTATGTCAGTAAGCGGACTCCGCGTGTTCACTTTTAAGCGGACTCTGCATGCATGTCTCCGCGACTTGCTTCATTTTTTGCATGATTGGATCTCGCCCCGCTTGCGTCATCATCTCGCCTTGCCTGGGCTTAGAGCTTCTGAATTAGCTCGTCACCTCTTATGCTTCTGCCTTTGTTTGAATATCAGCTTGCCACCCCTTAGGGTTCCTGCCTTGGCTTGGATGTTGGTTCGCCAACCCTTAGGGTTCCTGTCTTGGCTTGGATGTTGGTTCGCCACCCCTTAGGGTTCCTGCCTTGGCGCGAATGTTGGCTCGCCACCCCTTAGGGTTAAGTAACCTCGCCACCCCTTAGGGTAAAAGTCACCTCGCCACCCCTTAGGGTAAAAGTGTCACCTCGCCACCCCTTAGGGTAAAAGTCGCCTCGCTATCCCTTAGGGTTAGGTAACCTGCTTCTGCTTTGGCGGGGTGTCAGTTCGCCTCTGCCTTAGGGCTTCGGGCTCTATCATGTTTCCCTTGATCGAGTCGTCTTTTCCTTGATGAAGTTGGTGAGATTGCGCGAACCACATAACTCCAGACGCCTATCCCTGTCTGGTTGGGAGTTGGACTTGAGGAAACTGCTCTTCTATAAATTGAGGTGTCGTCTCCTTCTTTTTGATCTGGACAAGGACTTGTTGAGTCATCAGAGGTGAGTTCCTGCTCTTCGAATCCGCGTTGATTATTTGTTTCCTTCCCCTTGCATGGCTTGTTATGCGAGCTGCATGGCCATATGTTTGTTGTAACAAGGGAGAAAGGGGGCGAGGTCGCCTCGCCTTCAGACTTGGTGACTACCTCGTGGGGTCACGCGAGGGAGGGAAGAGGACATCGCTTTCGGGCTTCCGGCGGAGTGATACAGAAAGATAAAGGCAACTGCAAAAAAAAAAAGAAAGTTAGAATGGGGCTCCACCTTTTGTCTGGCTCGCCGCTTGTCTTCTGCTTTTCTTTCTTCCTCTGCGTTTCGCCTTCTTCTCTCTGTTTCTCTCTCTGGTTTCGCCTTCTTTGCGCCTTGTGCTTTCTCTCTGCTTCTCTCTCTCTCTCTTGTGCGTGGTCCTTGGTCCTTCTTCTCTTCTCCTTGTGCCTCTTTATATAGAGTGCACGGCTTTGGAAGATGAGTTTGTATTGGACTTTTGTTGTCCAGCCGTTTGCAAGAGTTGTATTTGAACTCTGAAACATTGTGCATGTAGCACAAGAAAAGTATTTGTGCATTTATATATTTTTAAATACTTTTTTTTTATTTTTTATTTATGCATTTTTTTTGCCGATCAACGGGGCCTAAACCACCTCTCTGTTCTACCTCTACCGATGACAACAGGTACACAACGCTGGGCTTTGGCTATGATAAGCATTCCAATGACTACAAGATTCTGAGAGTTGTGACTGATATCACAACTAATGTTGATTATGATTCAATCGACGAAATTTTCGGAGTCGTGAATTTTGCTGATGATGATCGATTAATCACAACCTTTGTTCAGGTTTACTCCTTAGCCAGCGGATCCTGGAAGAGTCTTAGTGATTCGGTTATACCTGTAGATTTGAAGGGTGGTGGTACTGAAGATTTTGCTTTTGTTAATGACACATTACATAAGCTTGAAGCCCGTTTTAATGAGGATGAGGATGAAGACATGGTCATCCGCACCTTCAATCTGTCAACAGAAGAATTTGGCGAGATGATGGGACCGGAGCCTTTGGTACAAGGCCGTTGCTCCATAGCAAGATATGGGGACTCTCTTGCTTTTAGTGAGCATTATGATAATGGTCTCAGAGATCGGGGTTGTGACATTTGGGTTATGCGACAATATGGTGTTGCAGAGTCATGGATTAAATTGTTCAAAGTATATGTTGATCCAGCGAGGATACATGGTTTTAAAAGATGCGGGGATGTTGTGCTGGAGAAGAGGATTTCTTTTGGTCGGTCAAGATTGACTTCGTACAATCCTAAGAATAAACAATATTCAGATCTTGGAACTGTGGGTCATAGTTACTACTTCATGGATTCTTTTATAGAAAGTCATAGTTAAAACAATTCATGTGCATCGTTAGAATTTTTTAATGTTTTCTTGTTCCTCTAAGTATGTGGCAGTGCGCATATATACTCTCTATTATGGAGGTTTTTTTTTTTTTGATTGGGGGGTTAGCCTTTGTTAGATTAGGTAACACACACACCCATGCAGGGTATCCCAGCACAGCCGGACTAATCCCTGCATCGCCACGGGGCATGAAAGCGAACACCACACACCAGGCACACTTGCCTAGCACGGGCCACCGCCGGCTGGCCACCAAGGCCTTAATGGGGATTCGAACACCAGACCTCTTGGTTAGAGAAGCCAGTGCTTTCCACCCCACCGTTTCCCCGGTGGTTCTCTATTATGGAGGTTTAGCTCACTACAAGAATTTTTGAATGTTTGTATTGGCTTAGAGCTATAGACATCGCCAAAACTCAGCTTTTCACCGCGGCAAAACTACGTCGTCGCAAGATTTGCGACTGACTGAGTTGGTAAGCCGTCGCAATGGGGTAGCCAAACTTCAATATTCTTCTTCAGCAATCGTTTGCAGTGGCAAACTTTCAGAATTTCGAGCGGAATTCAATTCAAGTCAGATGGTTTCTCTTCATTTCTCAACCTCTTTTTTACTTGGTTTCTGTTTTGGGCTTCTTTTAGTACTGGTAGATTCAATATGATGTTGTGAATTTCAGTTTTGACTCACTAGAGTTTATCTGTGATTCAATTCCTTGTGGAGTCTTTGCTTGTGTGAGATCTGTTTTTGACGCATTTTTCTTTTGATACCTGTACAGTATGTAAATGCATTTAGAAATTAGAAGGTAAATTGATAATTTCATATTAGAACCGAGTGTTGACTGGAAGGAACAAGCCCCATGCGGTGAAATGACGAAGGCAAAGTTTCTTTGTTCTGAAATTGCTACACCAGTAGTACTTTATAATCTGGAAATTAGAGGAGAAATTTGAAGGGTTATGACCAATTAGTACATAGGACTTATGTTTGCATATTGGCTGTTAAGCCAATTACTTTGTTCTTTATGATCTGGTGATATGGTATACAAGTTACCTTTCTTCCAGGACTAGATGTTTAAGTCTGGCAACATTCGTATGGTAAAGCAGCTTTGATTATGCTAATGCGCCTATGGAGGTGTTAAGATGTCTGTTGTCTAGGAAATATTGCATCTTTTCTTTGTATGCCTAGTCTTCCATCTTTTACGTTGTTCCATCTTCTGTGTGTTGTCTGTGTACTCATGCAGGCTACCTTCACCAAGAGTAAGACTAGGAGTTATACTGTGATTGCTACTATATCGTGGCATTCTTCGCACCGATTATCCTTGCTATTATATACGAAAACAGCGTGGGGCCTGGATTTCGTCGATGCTTTACCCATTCTCTGGCTCGCCATTCATGAAACTTCCAGAGCGATCGAGATCTTCTGTTTTTTTCGACGCCAGACCACCTTCTGTCTCTATCTCCGTTCCGCTTCCTTCCTATCGCTCTGCACCGCTTCGTTCTCTATCACAGCGATCTGGGTTGCGATCTGCTTCATTAGAGATCTGAAAACTTTGGGTAATTTTCTTTTATCTTAATCTCTCTGCGTTTGTTTTCAATTCCTTGATTTTGATTTGCGATCTGGGCTGCGATTTCTCACTTTTTCCATGGTTCTGCAAATTGCTGGGTTTTATTGGGTTTGGTGAATTCGAAGCTTCGAATTTTGGTTTTAAGCATGGTCAATACTATTTGATACAACCAAACTGTTGTATACGTATTTTGTTGCTCGGACTAATCCTGCCGACCTGATTGACTGAGATTGGGTTCCAAATTCATGCGTATCTGGTGAGTTTTGCATCTGCAAGTCTATAAACTTTGTTCACTCTTTCACGTCGATGTTATCCATTTCCTTCAACAATTGCGACTATACGAACTTCTGTTTTCTGGGTTTCCATAGACGAAAAAAGAGGAGATCTGAATTTGGAAAAAAAGGAGGAGGGGAGCCCAATACGAGATCCAGGTTAGTGCTATGTGTTGCTATTTTGTTGTGGTTATGGTCTTATTTTCTCAGCTACACATATTTTTGGACATATGGTATTTTGATTGTTGTGAAAGGATAGCTATAGAGTTCAGGTTCCAATTTTCTGTGTGAATTGATTACAGCTACTGAGTTAAATTGGGTTGTTTCCTACTGTTAATGTCTGAGATGAAATAGTTAATTTTTGGTATGTTGATAGGTATCAGCCAATGTGTTGGTTCTCCTTTCAATTTCCCCAGTTAATTGATTTAATGGATCTTTACTTTTTGTATTTGCAGGTAGAAATAGTTATGTAATTGGGAGTTATATATTGGAGTAGGTGAGTCTATCTTAAACTGATCTTCATCTTCATTATTTATCTGTGTTTTTGCTTTTATTTATTGTGTTTTGTATGAGTTGGGTGTCAGTTGATGCCTATTGTCAACTACTTGCATATAGCATATAGCTGTAAATACTCACCTTTGCTTCATCACACAGACCTCCCCTTCTCACTCCTTGCATATAGTCTTTCTTCTTGCTTTTAGTTTCACACCAACAATTTGATATGGTTTACTGTTGGTAATAATATGTGACTATTTGATGTAGTTTAGATTGTTGTTGCAGGTTGTCCATAGCATACTCGGACATGTATTGTTTGGCATAGAGAAAGAAGAGGAAGTCTGAATTTGGGGAAAATATGGAGCTGGGAAAGCAAATACAAGGTCCAGGTTAGTACTATTATTTTTGAATGCTTTCATTTTTGAATGTCATTAGCTGCTAATCAAATTAGTGACCAACGCCTAAAAGTTTACTTGGTATCCCAGATTCACTGATGACAATAAGCCAAGTATCAAGACTTCTTTGCCTACTGATAAGTTTTAATCAATATTGATTACTTGGAATACTTCATTAGTTTTTTTTTGATGAAATATGCAAGATGCATTTAAAGATAGGAATAGTAAATACCTTTTGATAGGATGCATATCAACATTGATTTTTCAACTTGCCTATGGTCTTGATGTTCAGTATTTTCGTCTCAGTTTTTGCAATCTACTTCTTTCATTTGCACAGGGTATCAAATGCCACAGTTTAGTGTGAGCAAGAGGACACAAAAGCATTGGTAAATGTTGTGATATCGGCCAATTATGTATGTCAAGGAACCCCAAAAGAACACAGCAAACCAAGAGAAACAACCACAAAGATAAGACACAAAGAACACAGATTTAAGGTGGTTCAGCAAAACTTTTGCCTACATCCACTGGCAGAAAACACTTCCACTATATTAATAATGGGTACACCAGAAATAATAAGAAAACAAGGACTCTCTCACTTCTCTTCCTATCTCTCTCCTCTCTGTCCTCTCTCACCCTCTAACCGAGAATGGAACACACTTTGCTCTTCGTCTCTGCGATACAAAACCTAGAACTGAACCTCTCCTTATATAGCCATAAGGATATCAGATCTCTTCACCAAATAGGAAATCCAATCCTATTAGTGGTAGTCAATAATGCCTCCTTCCTTCTCTGTAATCAACAAGATTACAGGTACACCATCATCAATAAGGATATCCTTTCCTTATTGGAACACCATACTCTAAGACGAAACATCCTAGGAAAAACACATGGGCTGGAAACCCAACAGTAAGTTTCTGATTTTTGAAAGCATTGATGAGCATTGGACTAAAAAGCATCTATTCCTTTCACTTGATCTGTTGCTGATTTTTTTATTTTTTTTTTTTTTATTTTTTTTTTTTGCACATAAACTCTACTATATGAGTGTTGTGGGTATTAATTAAGTGGTAATGTGGTTACAGCTAGAGAAGACTTATCAGAATGAAGATCAACTAACATTTGCAAGCCTATTGAATGAAGACTTGAAGATGAGTTGAGAGGACTGCATAAAGAGCTGATTCAGTTTATACCGGAATATGTTCATTACTTCTTTTCTGCATCTATCCTTTGTTGTTGCTAACGTGCCCGTTTGGTAGAAAAGTATAGATACATAATAAGTGAGGATGTGAAGATAAGGAGGGAGGACTGAGAAAAGAGCTTGAGAGTGAAAAGGTTGACGTTAGAATTTTCCATTTACCTTTTACGATGTAAATGTTTGACTCTGCTAACAGAGTTGTGCATATGGTGTCATTTAGTTTAGCATAAGCATATGTGGTTTAGTTGAACTGCAAATTCTTAAGGGAAGGTAGCCTGATAGGGATTAGAGCAATTGGAATTCGATACTTGGAGGAGTATTAGATGAGAAATTAATACACACATGAAAATAGCTACTTTACTGCAGTTTCATTTTTCAGGCATGGTAGAGTATTCTACATAATTGATTTCAGAATCTGCATAAAGCTGATGTGGATTTTGTAGTAATTCTATTTTGTTACTGATGTTTTTTTTGTCTTTTTCTTTTTCACAGATTATGGTGAGAGTGAGGTACTACATTGTATAACTGATTTGGAATCAGGCAAAGCGCATTTAGGGGACTGCAAGTAGCGGTTGACTGCAATTCATTTGAGTTCGGGTTTGTGACTGTGTTGTTTTTGTTTCTGAACGACTCCTTACTTTTTAGGAATAGACATACATCGTATAATTTGTTTGCTATGGTTTTCTACTGTTTGTTTACAGATTGGTAATTTATTTTGGTGTTGTCAAAAGTATTTGCACAGTGTTTGAGCATTTCTAAGTTTTGTGTGTTTTATCTTTATACTTTTGTTGGGGGCATAGATTAATTAACACTTTGTGAACAAGCTGAATTGCAAGATAACAGGATTTGTAGATTTCAATTATGGTTTACAAGTCTGAAGTCTAGGAAAGTATAGAGGGTAGTACCCCCATTCGTTTCTTCGCTTGATCTGATTTTGGAGGGCAGACTAATGACTACTAGGTAGTATCTTCATTAAGTTGAATATGCTTCTGCTTTTTTTTTTATCTCCACTTATTTATGTTACAATATGATATGTGATAGACCGAAGACTACATGAATAGAATATTTCTTTCAGTACCTATGATCTCTATTAATTTTCATCTTAAAGCATCTTAATTTCAAAACAGTCACAAATAGAACTAGGAAGAAAATAATAAACTATTACTATGACAGTCGAAAGACACTGGGTTAAATTTGTTACTTCTTTAAGTTAATAATGTAACTTACCCATCAATTTCTAGTTCAACAAAGTTACTAGATTTTACTGTTTTTGCAAATTGTCTGGCTTATTTGTCTTTCAAATTTAATTAAACTGATGTGGAATAGCTTCTTAGGCATGTGAGTTGTAAAAAGATGAGTTTTCTTGCTTGCCTATCTGAAATGTTTATGTGGATATTAAGTTAATATCCGTGCAGATAAAATCCCTATTAACTTTCTGATTGCAATTGATTTTGTGCCAGAATTGAATTGCTTTATCCCATGTATCTACAAAAGCTGATATGATTTTAAATATTATAAGTCAATATGAATGTGATTCTTTGCAGTATTGGTTTGTTTCTTAGCTTCTGTGTACATGTTTTGCCATAGAAAAATACAGCCACCTGATTGACAAATAAAATGAATTAGTACAGAAATTTCTTGGGAACCTATTGTTACAATGTTGTTGACCTCTTTGCACCTCTAAAACTATAAGTAGCATAGAATTGAAGTAGCATATTGGCACTTCCAACTCTTAGGTTCTCTCCATTGTTGATACTGGTGAAGTTCCAATATTTGGATGCTTTGCTATTTCTGTCTTTACAGGGACACCGACTCAGTCGCGAACCGTGGATGTGATTTAAACCTGCAGAACTTACGTAGCCCATCTTTTGCATGACCATTTTGTACCATGTAGATAACTTCCAAATTTGGCTAACACTAGATTTTGGGACAAGTCAGACAATGTATATTGCAAATAGAAAGTAGTTTTAAACTGATATTCAGTTCTCTGTGTTATTTTGCTTACACTGCCGTTCTGAACCTCAAAGATCTAATATTTCTCTAATTTCATAAGATTTAACAATGTAGATGATATATTTACCAATTGACTGTTCTGTACAATAGTTGTTCAAGGTAGTGTACATTAGCCAACAAAAAAGGTAGTATAGAATATGTTTGTGGTTGAACTAACCCTGTAAATGATCCTAAAATGCAGACCAACTCACTAACTCTGTAAATGATCCTAAAACGAATGTCACATTTTTACGTTGATCACCCGCGGGTTGCTGGCTAGTAAATATCCGTTCATTGTTGAGATCATGCGCAGGGGAATCAGGGCGCTTATTGAAGTTTTCAAATGGATGGATGTTGTACTTTTATATGATAAGGAAGATTTCATTCCATCCTTAGCTTCTACAGTTGATCTTGGAAGAATCATATGGCTGGAGGATCCACGAGGGAATTGAGTAGTAGTGAAACAATTAAACTAAGAATTGGTGTTCAAGTGAGATTCTTGTCTGTGTCGAGCATGATCTTGAAACCATTACGACTCATGTCACTGGCTTCTCTATAGATGTATTCAATAGAAGCTATGCCGCATGAAGTTGGTTTATGAGTTTATTCTATTTAATGATCTTGTTTACCAGGTCTATCTCAAGGTACACATGACACATGAGTATTACTGCTTCCTTCATTCATGTTTTAATACGGATGTTTAACATAACCGAGCAGATGCTTCATTCCTATATATGTAGTATATTTATATATGCCTCAATCAACTTTGATTTTCTGTACCCATTACTGCATTATATATAAATTTCTAATATAAAGATATTTCTTATTGGGCGTACTTGTGGATCTATACACTAGAACTTTGATGCTGTTGTTGGAGTTGTTACTATCACAGTGAGAACAGATGTCAGTATGTTGATTTTACAATACCATACACGGACTTAGGTGTGGGAATGTTGGTACCAAATGGCAAATGGAACTTGTGGGTTTTCTTTCAACCACTATCAACCTATCTTTGGATAACAAGTGCTCCTAACTGGTTTTGTTATCTGGATAATTGAGCATCCTACCAACGAAAACTTCCAGGGCACAGCAGGGGAACAAATTGGAAATGTATTCTGGTTCTCCTTCTCTACTCTTGTTGTGTTTGCATATATTAAGTGTGTATTGCAGCTATTACAATTATATGCAAGTGATTGAAACTTGACAAATAAGACCCAAAAGCGTAGAGACCCAAAACAAATAAGAAGCGTTATACATGTCGACAGACAGAGACATACTAGCGGTAAAACGATAAAGTTACTGTTACTGGGAGGGGAGAGACGAAATCCACGAGGTCAAGGCTTTGCTTCCAGGCTCTTTTCCGGACGAACCAGAATTCACCACGTGGCAGGCTGCGCTTGAACCCTAAAGTAAATGGTCAAAGTCATGACTGAAGCACAGAAGTGTCAAATTTGGCCAACACCGAAACAGAGTAAGAATTAAGAAATGAAATAAATTTTTGTAGAATTTATAGAATTCATAATCAAAATCACTAGCGTATTCTCATTTGGTTCATTGATTGGGTTATCCTACGCACCCTTTTCCCTCCTATCCTGCGCCGCGCATCCTTCGCCGGGCTCAGATCTCCCACGACTCCAGCAACTCAGTCCTTCACTGATTCACTTCCCCCACTTCAGATTCTGGTAATTTTATCTCTCCCGATCTACCCATCATATTTTCTTCCTCTGACCTTTATTTTCTTGGGTAAAGTTTTAATCTTTTTCATCTGGGCTTTGATCCAGCTGAGCTGAATTTTTGTTGCTTATTACATTAAGCAACGAAATTTGTCTCCAAAGGGGTGCAAGTTTGATGGGATTGGATTGAAGCGGATCCCTTTTTTCTTTTTTACTGAATTTTGTGCGTTCATGACTTGGGTATTGTTCATTTCCTCATTTTGATTGTGGGTTTTTTTTTTGTGTGTTTAAAGGAATCATGAGCTGCTTCAGCTGTTGTGATGAAGATGATATGCATAAAGCTACTGACAATGGAGGTCCTTACATGATGAAAAACCCTGCAGGTAATGCCCACCGTCTCTATAGTCTTAGGCCTTTGTTGAATCCAGCCTGTATGTTCAAGCTGACTAATATTTTTGTTTTGGGTATTTGACTTGCATTTGTTTTTTGCATATATGTTGCTGGTTTTATCGATTCAAGTTTTGGTATCCAAACTGAGGCGATTTTTTTGACTCAGGGAATGAGGGAAGTCTTCATGCCTCTGGTAATGCGCCCAAGGGTGGTCAAGCCGTAAAGGTCCAGCCTATTGAGGTTCCGCTTATACCGGTAGAGGAGCTAAAGGAGATTACAGATAACTTCGGGACAAATGCCTTGATTGGGGAAGGTTCGTATGGAAGAGTATATTATGGGGTACTAAAGAGTGGGGAGCATGCAGCAATCAAGAAGCTAGATGCCAGCAAACAACCTGATGAGGAATATCTTGCACAGGTTTGTAGAAGAACCAGTTCATTGTTACTGTTGTCGCGTGAAGTAGTTAAATTTCATTTTTCAATTGATGAATTGGTGCTGCAGGTTTCTATGGTATCACGGCTGAAACATGATAATTTTGTTCAACTGCTTGGTTACTGTGTGGATGGAAATTCTCGTGTTCTTGCCTACGAGTTTGCATCGAATGGATCTCTCCATGATATTCTACATGGTATGTAAGAGTACTATATAATTGGTGTCTTTAGCTTCACAACCTTGGTTAATGTGTTGCATAGGCAATGAATTTACCCATGCTGCTTTTATTCTTGGACTTCATTTTGTAGATGCTTAAGTGCTTAACAGTTGTCATATTTTCAAATTACAGAAACTATATTGATTAAACTCATATCTTGTTCTCAATGCAGGAAGGAAAGGTGTCAAAGGAGCTCAACCTGGTCCTGTTCTAACCTGGGCACAACGTGTTAAAATTGCAGTGGGTGCCGCCAGAGGACTTGAGTACTTACATGAGAAGGCGGATCCCCATATCATTCATCGCGACATCAAGTCCAGCAATGTACTAATATTTGATGATGATGTTGCTAAGATTGCAGACTTTGATTTATCCAATCAAGCTCCTGATATGGCAGCACGTCTTCACTCTACTCGTGTTCTTGGAACCTTTGGTTATCACGCCCCAGAGTAAGCTTTCTTCTTCTTCTTCTTTTTTTTTTTTTTCCAACTCATATATCATGCAACTATTTAGTAATGCATTTGGTTTTTCTCGACTTGAAGCAAAATAATGCCTTTTTGATGGCTGCAAATCCTTCAGACTTGTAATTTCAAGATGACCCAGTTTCTTTACAAGGATTTAGGATTAGTCATTTTTCTTTATTGCATATTAATCAGTCTGAGCATCAGCTTAACCATTAAATAACTGCTACCTTTGGTATTTTATCTCCCGGGCCTTGAGGACTAATATACTCGCTAATTTTGTTGTGTTTAACAGATATGCGATGACTGGACAGTTAAATGCCAAAAGTGATGTTTACAGTTTTGGTGTTGTGCTGCTAGAGCTCTTGACTGGAAGAAAACCTGTTGATCATACATTACCACGGGGACAGCAGAGCCTAGTGACATGGGTACTATATCTGTTTCTAATTATTTTCTAATGCACCAGTTGTGTGTGTCATAGTTGTTAGACATAGGAAAACGCTGTTATTCATATTTACGAAGCTGATTTTGGAACTTTTGGGATGTGTTAGGCTACACCAAAACTCAGTGAAGACAAAGTTAGGCAGTGCATTGATGCAAGACTAGGAGGAGAATTCCCCGCAAAGGCTGTTGCGAAGGTACTCATTATCTTTAACAAAATACATATATCAGTTATGTAATCTTGATGGATTCACTTGTGTCATGGGAACGAGTGTGGGGTGCTAAATAGTTATTGTTATTTTCTCCATGAATTTGAATTGAAATGGCCTACAACATTATAGCCAAGTCTGATTTTGCAAACATCTAGTATTAAATACTACTATTTCTTGATTATAGATGGCGGCTGTTGCTGCCTTGTGTGTGCAATATGAAGCTGATTTCCGCCCAAACATGAGCATTGTGGTCAAAGCCCTACAACCTCTGCTAAATGCTCGGCCTGGACCCACTGGTGAATCGCCAAGCTTGTGATTTTCAGTCTCAGTCTCCTTCTCTCCTTCTCGCCTTCTCTCCTCTAGCTCTGGCTGTGAAGATGTGTCAAATCTGCATGCTTCAGTGATCCAGTATGCATATTATAACAAAAGGATTGTTTCAGAGGGTGGTGGTAAATTGTTCTCAATGCTATATGCTTCATTATTTACTGTGTATTTAGTTTGTTCATAATGCAAGGGGGGTATGTTCTTATTGGACGGGAGTTTCATTTTTCATTTTTTTTTTATATATATAATACTCAACATTTATTTATTGATGAATGAGTTTGGCCGTGAAATCTTTCGATTGCATTTTATGGAACTATATTAAAATCTAAGTCATGGGGTGTAAATCTTGTAATGTTTATAATTTCACAGATTGTTTATGAAACCATTGGATCTATTCATTTATTAGATGAGTTGATAAATGAGCTTGGCGTTGTAATTATATGTTGCGAGTGATAAGAGTCTGGGTGTGGAAAACTGAACCCAAGTTTGAATCAACGAGATTGGCGGTTAGGGAGGAGGAAGTATATATTATAATTAGATTTCCCGACACAGATTAGTCGACATTGAAAGCTTTTTAAGAAACCGTGTGATTTTGGTAGAAAAAAAAATGTCATGGTGACATAATTGAAGAGAAATATGGTAATTGGTTTTTGGTTTTTGGATAGCTAACAAAAGGTTTTGTATCAACACATTTTTATTTTATTTACAAACTTGTTACTTGAATTTGATTGATAATTGGTTCTTATCACATAAATGGTGTGTTAATAGCAAAAATAAATGTGTTAACAGCAACACCCAAGCAACAAACTTGAAAGTTCATAAAATGTGGCCAGAGCTGCATAACACTTGACCTTATCTTTTGGTCTAATTTTCATTGATTCGGTGCTTTAAACATGATCAAGGAACAATTCACTAAAATGTTCTTCATCAAAAGGATCATCGCCAAGAAGACAACGATTCACAAGATTGCTCACTATACTAGTTGATTCAGGTTTATCTGAAAGAACCACGACAGCTGCAGTATGATAAAGAACAACGCAAGACAGCTTCTTCCATAGTTCAAATTCACGTTCAAATTTGTTTATGAATTCATGATACTTACTTAAAAAGGCATCCTCACTCGTGTCATCTGGTTTTTTAACTCTAATAACATCGGTATAGATTTCGCGGGAGACGATTGGTTCAACCCATTCTGGCCATTCAGTGCTGAGACTGCTGACTGTACTGTATGTTGACCTAGCTGTTAGCTAATTTTAACTGTGATGCCTCAAATCTGTGTGTCACGTGGCTCTTATTACAGCAAAATCCAGCTGTTCATTCTAGTTAGTTGGTTAGCTCATTTCTTGTATAATAGTTGGAGAGACTTTGCTTTGTTAACTAAGCTTTCTGTATTGAAGCATTTTCATTTCTGAGATTTTCCTCTATGTTCGTTTCTCCCTCAAACTCTATTCTCTTTTCTTCAAGCCCTAACTCATCTCTGATGCGATGGCTATCATGGTATCAGAGCGTCCATAGATCCAAGACCTTTGATTCATGCTTCCGCACTGCTTATTCTTACTTTTCTTTTGTGTTGATTTAGATCTTGAATCGATCGCGTGTGATTTGAGGAATCTGTAGCTTCAAGACGAAAGGTTGAAGCTTTGATCTTCATCGAAGCTAGGTTTGTAGTCTTGGTCTTCATTGAAGCTACGATTGGACTCTTATCCTGATTTTTTAATTTGAGGTGACTTCTATTCCATTCTCTGTTTCTTGAGAATCTATTGAATGTTTGGTTCTGAGCAGTAAGATCTACACATTGTGAAGTATGTGCTTGAGGATTTCTGATGAATTAGTCTTGAGTTACTGCTTTGAGTTCTTAAAGATCAGTATTTGAAGATTTGTTTAGTAAATTTCGAGTAGATCTGTGTTGATTGAGTTTTATTTGTGAAAAAAATTTGAGCAAAATTTTGAGGAGAAAAGATTGAGTTAAAGATCTGTGTTACTTGAGTTTATTTGTGCAAATTGAGCAAAATTGAGCAAATTTTCTGAGCTAGTTAGGTAGCATTAAAGGATAAATGTTGAAAGTGAACAAAATCTTGTGAAAAGAGAGAGCAAAGTTCACTGAGTTTGAGCAAATTGAGTATTGTCTGCTATAAGTTTTCTTTGGGTCTACTAGAGCTGAGCATGATTGGTAAAGTTTATAGCAGGATTGTCTGCTATAAGTAAGTGTAGTTTTATCAAGTAGTTCTGAGTCTTTTCTCTATTTGATAAAGTTTCCAGTAAGAAATGGCTCCTCAACAAACTACTACTCGCTCTACTACTATTCCAAGTCTCACTCACTCTGATGTTCATTCTCTTTTGAGCATCATTACTATGTGTCTTGGTGAAAGGAATTTTATCAAATGGAGTTTTCAGTTTCAATCTACTCTCGCTGGGAATGGTTTGTTTGGTTTCTATGATGGCACAGAAGTTTCTCCTCCTAGATATGCTCTAACCACTGAGGGTGAGGTTACAAGTGAAGAAATTGCAGCATATAAGGCATGGAAACAAACAGATATGGCTCTCTTGAGTCTTCTTATGGCTACTCTAGATGAAGACATTGTTGATGTTATCATTGGTTGTAAGACATCTAGACAAGCCTGGCTTGCTTTACAAGAAAGATTCTCTACTGTTTCAAGAGTGAATATTATGCAGCTCAAGACTGAACTCCAGACAATGCGTAAAGGTGGTGAAAGCATTGAAAAATATCTTCAGTGTGCCAAAACTGCTAGAGATCAACTTCTTTCTGTTGGTGTATCAATTTCAGATGAAGACATTATCATAGTTATTCTTAATGGTCTTCCTGATGAATATTCTACTGTGAGGACAGTCATTGAAGGGAGAGAAAATCCTATCACACTTAGAGATTTAAGATCTCAATTGCTTGCTACTGAGAGAAGAATTGGAGGCAATTTTTCTCTTCATTCTAACATGAGTGCAATGGTAGCACGAGGATATGGTTCAAGGTCTTCAAGCGGAGATGGAAATAACAGAGGTTGGGATAACAAAGACTTGGACAACAAGAGTGAAGGTAAAAGCAATGATACAAAGTATAGTGGGCACTCAGTTGAGTGTCAAGTCTGTGGAAAAAGAGGTCACACTGTAGACACCTGTTTTCGTATGCACATGCAAGTGTCAAATTTGTGGGAAACATGGACATCTTACTATCACATGCTATCAAAATCCTGAATACAAGCCTCACAATGCTCAATCACAGCAACCTCAACACAGATCTTCTTCCACTGGACCATCTCCTGAATGTCAAATTTGTTCAAAGAAAGGCCATACTGCTGCAAACTGTTTCTATAGAACTAATGTTCCAGATGGACATCCATCTTTGTCTATTCCTACATGTCAGATATGTGGACTCAAGGGACATGTTGCTTTGAATTGTTCTCATAGAACAAATTTTGCCTATCAAGGGTCTGATCCTCCTTCAAATCTTACTACTCTTACTGCTCAGTCAAATGGAGATGTCAATGGTGTTTTTCAACATACTCAAGGAGGAGGATATGTAATGTCTAATGGTTCATCTAGCTCTACTTTTCCTGGTGGATTTCATCCTAGCAGAGGGGCTTCCTCTTCTAATAGTGTATCTACTTCGTCTAATGGTCAGTCCAACAGTGAAATCTGGATTGGGGATTCTGGTGCTACACATCATATGACTTCAGAGCTAAGGAATCTCACCATTGCTCAGCCATATGCTTCTGACAATAAGATAACCATTGGTTATGGTACAGGTTTAAGTGTAGCATACACTGGTTTTGGTTATATTAAACCTGCTAATCATATCTTACAGTTGAAGCAAGTTCTTTGTTGAAAATCAATTCAATTCAACAATCAAATTGTTTCAGACAGATGGAGGTGGTGAATTTAATAGTAAGGCCTTCCATAATTTTCTTTCTTCAAAAGGTATTTTACATCAAATTTTCTGTCCTTATACTCCTCAGCAAAATGGAGTTGTTGAGAGGAAGAACAGACATATCATAGAGACTGCAATCTCTTTAATGTCTACAGCTAGTGTTCCTAAACATTTTTGGTTCCATAGTGTTGCTCATTCATGTTATCTCATTAACAGAATGCCTAGCAAATCTTTGAACATGTCCTCTCCATATGAGCTTTTATTTCATAAGCCTCCAGATATTACTCAACTAAAAATCTTTGGCTCTTCATGTTATCCATATCTCAGACCATATGCTCATGATAAATTGGACCCTAAAACAACACAGTGTGTCTTCTTGGGTTATGTCATAGGTTATAAGGGAGTATTTTGTTACAATATTTCTCAAAATAAACTTTGGATGTCACGACATGTGATTCATGATGAAAGTGTTTTTCCATTTCATAATTCCAAGTTTTCAGTGTCTTCTCCCATTGATTCTGCTACTTTCTTTCCATCCTGTACTCCTCTCACTACTCTTCCTTCGTCTCGGATGCCAGTCCAATCATCTTCAGTTCATAATACATGTTTTACTATACATGGTATATCCTCAGCAGTAAACATCTCTTCTCTTGGAGCTACTACATTCAGTTGAAAATCCAGTTGTTCATACACATAATGTTGAGAATGCTCATAATGTTGGCAATGCAGTTAGTGTTGATATTACTCAGAGTGATTTTAATATTGAGCATGCAAGCACTGATGTTAATATGTCAGTTGAGAATCCATCAGCTGGAAATTTAGATATGATAGTTGAGAATGCAGTTGTAGGTACTGAGAATGGTTCAAATGGTGCACGTTGCACTAATGGTGGTAATACGTTAGTTGAGAATGCAGGTACATGTATTGTACAAAATAATGTTTCTGCCCTGAGTGAGAGTGAACTGAATGCTTTGCAATTTGGCGGTAATTTGGGACAGAATCTTCCTCAGGAGTTAGAATTTATTGTTTGGCAGAATTACAATGATCATTCTATGATGACTAGAGCAAAGAATGGTATTGTCAAAAAGAAGAGTTTTGAGGATTTTTATTGTTATTCAGCAGTTGCTCAGCAAAAGCTATATAATGAATACCCTTTCTTTAGTGGTTTTACTGCTATGTCAGATATCACTGATATTGTTGAACCTAAGTCTTTTAGAGCAGTTCCTGGCAAGGCGGAATGGGATCAAGCCATGCTAGAAGAAATTGAGGCATTACAGAAACAAGGAACTTGGACTCTTGTTCCTTGTCCTTTAAATAGAAACACTGTGGGGAGCAAGTGGATTTTCAAAGTCAAGAAAAATCCTGATGGCAGCATTTCTAGATATAAAGCAAGGTTAGTTGCTCAAGGTTTCAATCAGTCTAAGGGTCTTGATTATGATGAAACATTCAGTCCTGTGGTTAGGCATAGTACTGTTAGAGTGATATTAGCTCTTGCTGCTATGAATAATTGGGAGTTAAGACAGCTAGATGTCAAGAATGCATTTCTGCATGGAGATATAAAGGGGGAAGTTTACATGTCTCAACCTCAAGGTTTTGTTGATTCTGAGCATCCCAATTATGTGTGTTTACTTCGAAAATCTCTCTATGGATTGAAACAAGCTCTAAGAGCTTGGAATGAGAAGTTCACCAGCTTTCTTCCAAGTTTGGGTTTTAATTTTTCTCATTCAGATCCTAGTCTGTTTATTAGACATACATCAGCAGGAATGGTTGCTTTGTTGTTATATGTGGATGATATTGTTGTAACAGGGTCAGATACTACATGCATACATGAAGTCATTTTTGAATTAAGCATGGTCATTGACATGAAAGATCTTGGTTCTCTGTCATATTTTCTTGGCCTGGAAGTTACTAAAGTTCGGAAAGGAATTTTACTTAGTCAGACTAAGTATGCAAAGGATTTGCTTGCTAAAGCTGGAATGGAGTCCATTAACACTTGCAGTTCTCCTTGTCTTCCACATGCTCAGATGACAACAGATCAAGGTACACCTCTTGCAAACCCTACTGTGTACCGAAGTATTGTAGGAGCATTACAATACTTAACATTCACTCGCCCTGATATAACATATGCAGTTAATACAGTATGCCAGTTTATGACTAATCCTACAGATGTTCATTATGCTGCTGTAAAAAGGATTTTGAGGTATCTAAAAGGTACAATTCAAAAGGGCATATTTTATAGTTCTAATGGTGCTTTATCTAATGTTGTGATTGTCAAAGCATTTTGTGATGCTGATTGGGCTGGGGAAGTGATACAGAAACGTTCTACTATTGGCTTAATAGTTTATTATCTTGGTTTGTGTCCAGTGTCTTAGCAATCTAAGAAACAAGGTACTGTCTCTAGGAGCTCCACATAATTTGAGTACAGGAGTTTTGCAAATATTGCAGCTGAGATTAGTTGGATCAGACATCTTCTTTGTGATTTGAAGATTCATATTCCCTGCGCTCCTTTGCTTAAATGTGACAACTTGTCTGCTTTGGCATTAGCTTCTAATCCAGTCTTTCACTCCAAGATCAAGCATTTAGACAATGACTTTCATTTTGTTCGTGAAAGGGTTCAGCGCAATGATCTTCGTCTTGAGTATGTTTCCACCACAGAACAGACTGCTGACATTTTGACAAAGGGTTTGGCATCTCCCATTTTCAAAACTCACTATATCAATCTCAGGCTAGTATCCCTAGCTGAGCTTGAGGGAGGGTGTTGACTATACTGTAAAAAATATGTTGACCTAGCTGTTAGCTAATTTTAACTGTGATGCCTTAAATCTGTGTGAGTCACGTGGCTCTTATTACAGCAAAATCTAGCTGTTCATTCTAGTTAGTTGGTTAGCTCATTTCTTGTATAATAGTTGGAGACACTTTGCTTTGTAACTAAGCTTTCTGTATTGAAGCATTTTCATTTTTGAGATTTTCCTCTCTGTTCGTTTCTCCCTCAAACTCTATTCTCTTTTCTTCAAGCCCTAACTCATCTCTGATGTGATGGCTATCAGAGACCACAAGAGAGAACAGAGAGCACGGCCAACCCTCCAAACAATGTATGTCCTAGTTATCCAGATGATTATCTGTACGTCATGTTGCACTGACAGTCATCTCACCCTCATCCCACTTCAATTCGCATGAAAGGCCCTTAGCTTCAAACACTGCTCCCACCTCTTTTTTCCAGACTTGCTTCAAATCCTTTTCTTTGCAGAGATCCTCCTTCTTGAATACGATGTACGGTTATGGATTACTATAAAGTATTGTTTGTATAGTTATCGCTCTCCATCTCCGTCGTCGTCGAGCTCTTTTCTGTTGTCTTTGAATTCCAGACGAAGGAAGGAGGCGAGTGCCGAGTAGTTATAGGCATTCACCATGAGTGATACGTTAAAATCTTTTAATTGAAAATCTTCTCGAATATTGATGCTCTTATTAATAACTTTTCCCTTTCTCACTCCTATGCAGATTTCACTCAAAGAAGTAAAGAAGTAAAATTTAGGTTATCAATCAATTAACCTCTTTTACAAGTTTCCCCTTTGTCAAGCCATCACACTTCCCCTTCCCTAGGGTTTCAAACTCTACTCACCCTTTACTCTATATAAAGGGTATGCGACCAATGCTCTTTACACTTCTCATCAAAATCAAACATCTAAGGATTCTGCAAACCTTTCAAAACTTGAGGCCAAGTTTGTGAGGTATATAAATGCTGAAAAGGATAGTTAATAACAATGTTAACCAAATAACCACGAATTCAAAGGCTTGGTGCAAAACCTCAATGAGGAAAAAAGCACCAAGCAAGTTTATCAATATAAACTTGAATCACATATTACAAAGTGTATAGTTCTTCACACAACTATAGTACTATGATTCTCACTTCTGTTTAGAAATCAAGATCTCTACACAAGAGAATAGATTCATGTAACTCTACACAAGAGAAATTGAGACCTATCAACTGATACTCTAACACTATCGGTTCTATTCTTTGATTCTAACACACAATCAGATACCTTGGTTCTTCAACACAACCAGGTCACTTGATTGAAGATTTGATTCAGGTTACTCTACACAAGAGCTCTGAATTCTATCTACTGATTCTCTACCACAATCAGTATGCTTGGTTCTTTAACTCAACCAGCCGCTTTCTGTTTCTTCCTGAATTCTTCAGATTACTTAGCAAAACCAGTCTCAAATGCAATTTTAAAATGCAAGTAAGAAAAGGCAAACCTTAAGTTTTTTGAATCTCGCAATGTGCGTTAGAATATGAGCATGAAACACAATGTCAACTCATAGACAATACTATGAATGCATTTTCTCAATATTCTCAAAGCTAATTTCTCACACTGACATTATGTTCAATTTATAGAGAGTAGAACTCTTCTCCGCAACTAATGCACTCAATGACAATATCAATTTGTATTTTGGAAAACATGTAATAAGCCGATCAACATTTTGCATTTTCCAAAATATCAAATTGATTCTTGCTTTAAACTTGCAATCAGACATCTCACATTTACATCTTTGCACAAATTGATTCTTACTTTAAACCTACAATCAGACATTTCACATTTATATCTTTGCATATCACCTCACTATGATCAAACAATTATGAATCTCTATTTCATAGACCCATCTGAATCAACTTAATCATGCCATTGAAACATATGAAATTATGCAATCAATCCTTTCAATTCTTTTCAACATCCTCATCAACATCTGAGATATGGAAATTTTGTAAATAAAAGTATTTACTCAATTTCCTTAATTGAACTCATCAATTCCAATTTGGTAAATTAAGTAAATAAAGCATTTACTAAATTTTCCTCAAGTGTAATGGAGAGAGGTCAACTTACCATAGATAAAAACAATTAAGTTTCTTACCTTGTTTTGTTTGGATTCCACTGATACTGTTTTAAGAGAAAATGTTTATTTAGTACTAATTTAAATCCCTCATTCCCCATTTCAATGATAATCTTTTTCATGAGCCCATTCCAATATAAGATATCATTTTTTATGCCTAAATACACAAATCTTTACTAAAGTTATAACAAACCATATTATTTTAAGATTATTTTACTCTCACCCTTTAAACATGCATAGAGAGAGAAAATGGAAGAGAGAGAATACTTGGTTGGAACCTCACCGGACTCTGGTCACTGGTCGTCGGACTTCGGTTGCCGGATTTTCGTGGTCACTGGATTCCCTTTACGGTTGCTGAAATTTATTTGGTCGTCAGTTACTGACTCCTAATAATTCAGATTTTCTCCGGTTGCCGGATTCCGGTCACTGACCCCCAATAATCAGTTACTGACCCCCAATAATCAGTTATTGACCCCCAATAACTTGGTTATTGACCCCCAATAATCAATTACCGACCCTCAATAGTCAATCACTGATCCTCAATAATCAGTTACTGACCCCCAATAATCAATTACTGACCGCCAATAATCAACTTATTCCAGCTTAATTTAATAGAAAAGAAGAAATATCATAACATAATCGAGTTATTGAACACTGACCCTAATAATTTGGTTTACTAAGAGGTAATAAATATTGAGAAATTGTTTACTACCCCCCTAAATTTATTGACCCCAATAAATTGTCACTTAATAACTATTTATTGCAAAAATAATAGAAAAGAAAACAAAGAAAAACAAAATGAAGAAGAAAGATTTCGATAAAAAAAAAAAAGAAAGGAAGAAAGATCGATTAGCCGCCGTAATTGAAAAACTTGTTGGCAAACCCCGTGAGTTGGTCGACCTCACCAATGCCTCCTCAAGAAGACAAGGACATCATCAGCGGTGAGGATGCCGATGATGTCGTAGAATCGAGGGGGGTGGGATCTGAGCACTTGCCGATGCCGGATCGGTGGTGGATCTGGTCCCATCTTGCCGGATTGAGGTTCTCGCCAACCTCGACGGAGAAGTCCTCGTTGGTGCCTTGAGGCTACCGTCGTACTCGTCGTCCGTCGATCTCGAGCTTCTTGAGGGTGCGGTAGGTGAGGACGAGGTCGCCGGAGATGGAGATGGAGATGGTGATCTTAGAGAGAGAGAGAGAGAGAGAGAGAGAGAGTGTGTGTGTGTTTTTTTTTTTTTCTCAGAGAAGGAGGATGAGAGAGTGTAGATCGGGAGGGTTGGGTAGGAGATATTAAGTTAAGGGTAATGTAATTTTTTTATAGGAATAATTAGAATGAGCTTATGCAAAAAAATTTCATTAGTATAAGCTCTTGAATCCTTGTTTTTGACTAAATGAACATTTTTCCGTTTTGTTAACACTAACATGCAAAGCTATATTGAATTCCCAATTCGAATCCTTCGCAACTAAGATATCTTAGTGCATCTGGGAAAGCTGTAAGGTATAATCCTTTCATCTAAACCCCAAGTTTCATGCACATACTTTTTTTTTCCCTTCTTCTTTTTAGAGGGAGTTAGTGGTGCAAATAAAAAACCATTATCTAAATTCTAAAGTTAGTGGTTCTTTCTCTGTTAATTCTGTCAATTAAATATTTGAATTGATATGGGGGCACAACTATATATATATATGGCAATCAAACAATAGCCTTTCTTCTTCTTCTTTCCGGGTTCTAGGTTCTAATTCATAATGCACGTTCACAACTTGCTTTTGGCTTTTCATAGTTGAATAGTGAGTAACAACTTTATCTTTTGATCCTTTTCGAAAAAAAAACATTTTCTGTTGATCCAGTAATTTTTTTCCGTTTTAACCCTTGATGTTAGTGACACAAGTAAATAGACATGACGATTACCGAGTATTCTCCAATCTTTTACCTTCATAAAAAGCTGAAAATCCTATTTTTATTTTATATATTCCTCTTCGGTTATGAACAATTCAATAGTGTAATTTCGGTCATCCAAGTATAAAAAGAAGCATGATTCTTAAAATCCTAACTATTTTCATTGGAAATATGATATAATGATATTGATATGATATTTCAAAAATACGAATCATACAACCTAATTTTTTTGTTTTTTCCAATCATTTCAGACTATTCAACCTAGTTATCTGCGGTACATTGAATTAAAACGATGTGAATGATCGTTTTCGCATGAAGTACGAGGAAGGGAAGAACTAGAAGAACAAGTGCAAAGAGGGTTGGAATATGTTTAGCCCACTAATCAAGTTAGACATTAATTATTGTTATTAATTTTTTTTCGCAGATGGAGGAGAACAAGACTCAGCAGCCAACTACTCTATTATCGACTTCAAAAGAGTCAAAGCCAGAACTGGGTGCCAGGACAGTTTTGCCCCTCCCACCTCCCCCACCAAGGCCCACTCACTCCAGGGCTAAATCGGTAAAATCAGTACCCTCCACCGAATAAAGCCGGAGCCGATGAAGCTAGTCCAAACCCAAACGACTCCCAAACCCAAAGTTTACAGAGAGCGAGAGCGAGAGAGAGTACAAATCCCATGGAAATAAAGATATAATATTCCCAAAAAGAAAAAGAAAAAGTTGAGGCATCAATCGGTGTGATCGAAGAAGAGCGATCAGTGAATCAGATCTCGGTTTCGATCGTTGAGCGGCAATGCGGGGAGATGTGAACGGAGGGACGGCGAACATGGCGGAGAAGCAGTACGTGACGGCGAAGACGTCGGTGTGGTGGGACATAGAGAATTGCCAGGTACCCAAGGTCTGCGACGTCCACGCCATCGCTCAGAATATAAGCTCGGCGCTGGTGGAGATGAACTACTGCGGCCCCGTCTCCATCTCCGCCTACGGCGACACCAATCGCATCCCCGCGTCTGTCCAGCACGCGCTCTCCAGCACCGGCATCGCCCTCAATCACGTCCCCGCCGGTATTCTCTTCTTTTCTAAATAAAGATTGAATTTTTTCTATATATAAAGATTTATTTTTTTTGTTTATTCGTATTTGATTTTTGTTTAATTTCTAGACTATTTAGATTTTTGGATTGGAGTATTGCAATTTATGGTCTTTGATTTTAATTTTGATATTGGTATCAATAAGTCACTTGAATTCAGTGAAATTGTAATGATTTGATGATGCAACATCATCATTGATTTTATTTTTGGTTGTTAATTGATTGCAAACAGGTGTGAAAGATGCAAGTGACAAGAAGATTCTTGTTGATATGCTATTCTGGGCAGTAGACAACCCTGCGCCGGCCAATTATCTTCTTATCTCCGGCGACAGGGACTTCTCTAATGCTCTGCATCAGTTACGAATGAGAAGATATAATATTCTTCTCGCGCAGCCACATAAAGCATCTGCACCCCTCATTGCCGCGGCAAAGAGTGTGTGGCTTTGGACTAGTCTCTCAGCCGGAGGTCCCCCGCTTACAACTGGTGAATCGTCTCAGCTTGCTAATGGTAGCACCGGTTCTTTTAACCCAGAACTGCTGCCGCAGCACTCGATGCCTGAAGATCATCAGATAAACAACCAACCGACACTTAACTTTGACAATCAAGCTCCGGGAAATCAGAAGCCTTCTAATGGTGGAAGGGGTGGTGGTGATCCTAAATTTAAAGGGAAGCATAACAGGAAAAACCCAAATAAACCCAACATATCAAGAGCCTCAAGTGTGCCAGTTGGGGTCCAAAATGACAAGAGTAGTGATTATCCTTACCAAACAGATCAGACACAGGCAAAGCAGTTTAAGAAAGCTCCACATGAATTCTTTGGTGCTAGTGAGAATTTTGTCTCCACTAGCAGGTCTACGCCCAATTTCTTCCCTGGAGATTCTGTCCCTTCTGGAAGTAATGGAAGTAGTTTTCTAGGTCAGCAAAACCAATATCCTCCTCAAATGAGGCCGAACAACTTCCATATGCAACCTAATTTTGGTCCAGATAATATCCGCCCTCTGATTTCTCATGCTCATGGTTTTCGACCTATTCCTCCCGGACCTGATGACCCTCGATTTTCTTTTGCTCCAATTTCTTCAGCTCCACCTACAAATGTTCCACCTTCAAATGTGCCTGACATGGGAAAGCTAAATATCTCTGATTACCCCAACTATGCTCAAAATCCACCCAGGTTTCCACATCGAACCGGAGAAGAGTACAATAGACCTGGGTCTAGTGAGTCACAGAATCCTGGTGGCTTTAATGGACCTCATAGAGGCCATAATATGCAGGGTGGCCAGCCGTTTCATCATGATTCTGTGAACAACAGGTATGTACCTCCTTCATCCATCCCTGTTACAGCAAACAACACTCCCACTCCCAGTAATGGTAGCTGGGGAAGTCAAGGTTGTGCTCCACCTTCTGAATATGTTCAAGGGCTTATCGGTGTTATTCTCCTAGCCTTGAACACCCTGAAAGTAGAGAAAATTAAGCCTACTGAAGCGAACATTACTGATTGCATCCGTTTTGGTGATCCAAAACACCGAAATACCGATGTAAGGAAGGCTTTGGATTATGCAATAGAGCAACATATGGTAGTGAAGCAGAACTTGGGTAACATTCCATTGTATATTGGAAAAAATAAAAAAGTATGGAAGTGTGTGAATCTTAGTGGCGGTAATATTAATCAGCACTCTAAAGCTACATGGGATTCTATACAGAAATATCTGAGTTCATCAGATGGACGATTAGCACTAATGGCTTCTCAATGCAGGTGATTATCCTCTTGAAAATATATAGCTACTTGAGATTGCTGAATGATTTCTGACATGGCTCTTGTTTATTTTCTCTACAGATATGAAGCAGCTACAATTATGAAAAAAACATGCTTGCAAGAGCTTGCTTTGGGTGAAGTACTCAAGATCTTGAATATGACAATTATTACGAAGAAATGGATCATTACTCATCAGTCAGGATGGCAACCAATTTCTATTGCTCTTCCAGAGGCTAAACCTGATGTGGCTTCCGAACCTGGTACTTGACTTAATCAACTACTCTTTATGTGCAGCAAGTGGCTCTAAGTGGCTTTAAGATGGTCACAGCTGCAAGAGTATTATCAGTTTATTGGACCTTTGACCAAATGGGTATACTTCTGAAAAAAATCCACATTAGAGTATCTAAAGATCTAATGGGATGTAAACCTTTACTCTGTGAACCAAGTAAGTAGAACTAGGTTTCTTTGCCTTTTCTTCCTTTTTCTTTTGTTCTACCTCCAGTTTTCCTTTTCATCTTTGCTCCCTTTTGGGGTACTTGACTAGCTTCTAAAGAGTAATGCTGATAACCAAAGCCGATTACACTATCAAAGTTCTTACAAGCTGCCTATGTTACAAATTTTTTTGTCCATTACAAATCATGGAAGGCAGTATGTCAGGAGGAAGTGTTTTGTTTCAGCATGTGAAGGTGTAGGCCAGATTACGAAGCTGTGGACAAGTTAAGCATGTTCTTTCTCGATAGGCAAGAATATGAAGCTGTGGAAAAGTTTAAGCTTGTTCTTTCTGGATCAGATGACTATGTTATGCAGACATTAGGATTCAATTGCCCATGTAAATGAACTATATTGAAGACACTCGAGATCGGATATATGCAACCTATGGATTCGATTGCCCATGTTCATTTCTTTAGCATGGGGCTTGGTATTTTACCTCAAGAGAAGAAAGTTTGCAGAGGAAATTCATAGACGCTGACGCAGCATTTTGAAGTATGTTCCTTTAAGAAAGTAAAGGTAAGCTATCCTACCAAACACATGCCTGTAGGTTGTGATTTCTGGAATCTGGTGTGGCTAGTAGCTATTGTAGTATGCATGTGCTTGGATGTTGCAAATTAATTTTGGACCAAGTTTCTTGTATCCTATCTGCATTCGATATTTTATAGTAGAAATCCTTTGTATATTTTGTTTTCCTGATTGCGTATATTAAAAATTTGAAACTGAAAGTTGAAATGTATTTCTCATAGCTTGCAGTGAAAATATAGTAGTACCTCCATTTTTCTGTACTTTTGACTTATCAATATTTTGCCTAATTCTGGTATTTCGTCAAAATCTTGGAAATTGGTAGTTACTTGAGCTGCGGATGCAGATACCATACCAATAACCATTTTGTGTTTTAAATCAACCCATTCGGTAACGAAAGAGAACCAAAGCAGTATGAGATAAGCAACAGAGCACAGCTTAGGTCTGAAAAATGAATGATCCTGTTTCAGTTGCTTAGTACTATTTGCTGCTGTTGCTTAGTACTATTTGTGTAGTACTGTTGTTTAGTATTGTAGTAGTGTTGTGTTTATGATGTTAGTGGAATGTCCTAAATTCGATTGATGGGGGTTGTCATGCTATCTTAGTTGTGATACTAGTATATTATCAGTGTTTCCCAACAACAAACTTTAGGGTTTAAGAGAAAAGTGAATGCAAATTACCCATGAGTAACCAGAACTTCCTTGCTAATCATTCCCTAAAAATCATTGAATGATCATTATTTGATCATCATATCCTCACTTAATGGTGCTGTACTTGATCATCATCAAGTTCGTCCCCAACTCGTAATTAAACTATATTTAACGTACATATTATATATTCATTGACATGTTGGCAAACTCGATTCCTATGTTTCGAAACTATCCAAAGTTGCTTACCAAGTCTTGACAACACAATCTGTAAGTTATAACATCAATGTTTAAATTTTATTGTACTAATGAACCTAACACCCAGCTGCTTCTTCTAACACTAGCTTCTATAACACAATCAACAAAACCCAGTTCCAAATACAAGCAAAGATCTAATGCAATGTTGAACTTTTTGTTAAGGTTGCATTCCAGCTTCTATTACCCACTAACTCTTTTTTTTTATTTTTTAAATGCACTTCTAGCTTCAAGCACCCAGCAAACACTGACAAAAACTGCCAAGTAGTACTCAAAGATGATCTGGTTTTTGATACATGATTTCTACTTAAGAAAATTAAAGTTGCATCAAAGCTACTTTCTGCCTTTTCGTCCCTTATGTTTCTTGGGATTATTCTTGCGGGTGCCCTTTTTGTTTCCCTGGGTTGCAGAAGCAGAAGTGGAGACTGCATCAGGTTGTGCAGACTTAAGTGTAGACTCATCAGTGTCAAACTGCTCATCAGTTGCAATATCAGTCTCTGCCACCAAGCTGGAGTTTAAAGAGGTCTTCCCCGCTCGGATATCGCTTGCAGAAAGTACACCACCATAAAGAGTATTAGCTTCAGCTTCCATAGAACCAATTTGACCTTGTGCAGCTTGAATGACAGGTGCTTTCGGAATCATTTTTCTGAATAGGTCATCCTTGCACTGAGTGGCTTTCATGTCAACTAAGATGGTATCTGGGCACAAAACTCACAATCACCAAAGCAATATTAATCTTCTTGAAAGCTATTGCAAGCACATTTACATTTATTATCTTGACAAAATTGTTCTTCATCCACCTCTTAAGGGGTGTCATAAGATTCCCATGGAAGCTGTTCAATGATATGGCTCCTTCCCAGCACATCAGAGAGCAAGTCCAAGCATACCCCAAAGTTCACACAGAGCAAGCATAATAAAAAGACCAATCTCGGCACTAGTAGTGAATAACAGGTCTTCCAATCTACATTAGACTTTTTAATCCATTCAATCAGATTTTCCCTGTTGCAAAGACATTTGGAAACCACACCACTGACGAAATGAAGGATCTTCTTTATTGATGGTTGCAGATGAGTATCTTCTTCCTGGTACATCAACCATTCAGTGAAACAAGAACTTGTAGTGATAACATATCCTTGACAGCGAGAAGCCCAAATCAGAAGACGCTCCACAAGATAAAAGAAGCAACCAGGTGATACGTAGTCTCTAACAACCCCCTCCAGTTTGCATTGTAAGTTTCAACTAAAGCCTCAGATAACAGCCACATAACCGACACCTCTCTAGGTTTCTCACTGGTATTTTCAGGTTCAGTACTTGCACAAAGGCTCTCCATCAAGTCCTTCCATGGTGGATTGGCCTCCAACTTCTTCACAAGATTCTTAGATAGTTCAAAATTCAGTTTACCAGACCCAAGAATGGTCATCGCGATCCTTCCAATTTGCCCATAGGAAAGCTCGTTCTTCGAGCTAATATATTCAACTATAACTTGATTCAACACATTCTTTGAAGCATCAGTCCTTTTAAGACAAATCATATTCTGTCTAAATGATTTCCTCCAGTCTAAAGGAAACATGTATGCAACAAACCTTTCAGTGGAGAAAGTTACAAATTTCTGCAGTGTCTTGGTATCTTGAGACCTTCGCTTCAAGCATTTGGAATTCAAGAGATATACCCCAACATCATATATGAAGGTAAGAGCCTTGCTCTGGAAGAATGTTGAATTAGAACTTGAAGAAATCTAGCCACAAAGATTGCGAAAGTTTTTCTTCTATATTTCTTGATCGTAACTTTACAAGGTTTAATGACAAGTATATATATAGATACAATGAGAATCATATAGGAAAAACTAGAGCAAACTCAGCCACAGCCACAGCTGTGGCACCAAGACCGAGGACATCAACTTGTCGCAGCAACACAGAGACAAGGTGCAACACCAGCAGAAAAAGAAAAGATGCTGCAACACCAGCAGCAGAAAAAGGAAGGGGACCAGAAGACATGGGAGCACACCAACAGCTGTAGCTTCTAAAGTCAATTTGAACTGGAGTAGTTCAATTAGAACTAATCTCTAACTCTCTCAATACTCCCCCTCAAGCTGGATCAAGAGGATTCATTGAGCCAAGCTTGCCCAAAATACGATGAAAATGGGATGTTGGAAGAGACTTGGTGAAGATATCGGCGAGCTGATCATAGTTGCGAGTGTAGTGAGTGACAATGAGCTTGGACTGAACTTGAGCTCTAATATAATGACAATCGACTTTGATGTGCTTGGTCCTTTCATGAAAAACAGGATTAGAAGCAATGTGCATGGCAGCTTGGTTATCACAATAGAGAGAGATTGGTTGACTACAAGGGGATCCCAAATCAGAGAGCAAACCCTTCAGCTAAATAAGCTCACAAGCAGTAGTAGCCATTGCTCTATATTCAGCTTCTGCGCTAGAATGAGCCACAACCGTTTGCTTCTTACTCTTCCATGTAATGAGATTTCCCCCAACAAAGGTGCAAAAACCAGTAGTAGACTTTCGATCAAGTGAGTTACTAGCCCAATCCGCATCAGTATACCCCATGATGTGAGTATTGCCATGGTTTTTCAACAGAATACCTCTACCAGCAGAGCCTTTAAGATAGCGAAGAATCCTCTTAACAATGTGAAGATGAGCTTGAGTAGGAGCTTGCATAAACTGGCTAACAATACTCACAACATAGGTAATGTCTGGATGAGTGATTGTAAGATAAATTAACTTACCAACCAGCCTTTGATAAGATGTCACATTAGAGAGAAAAACACTTGAAGTTTCAAACTGAAGCTTGCTATCCAGGGGAGTGCTAGCTGGTTTGCTATCCCAAAACTCTGACTCTTTCAACAGAAGTTTTTCTTCTATATTTCTTGATCGTAACTTTACAAGGTTTAATGACAAGTATATATATAGATACAATATATGAGAATCGTATAGGAAAAACTAAAGCAAACTCAGCCACAGCCACAGCTATGGCACCAAGACTGAGGACATCAGCTTGTCGCAGCAACAGAGAGACAAGGTGCAACACTAGCAGAAAAAGAAAGGATGCTGCAACACCAGCAACAGAAAAAGGAAGGGGACCAGAAGACATGGTAGCACACCAACAGCTGTAGCTTCTAAAGTCAACTTGAACTAGAGTAGTTCAATTAATCTCTAACTCTGTCAATAGAACTCTTGACACAGAACTTCAAAGTGCCTCAAGCTTTTCCAAAACCTTAATGCCTACAGAAAGCAGCTATGAACCCCAATATTTCTGAGCAGCTGAAATAAGCTGTTGAACATCAATGGAGACCAACTGACCATGACTTCGGAAATAACTGCTATCCACATCTCTAACCCATTCAGCATCACGGAGGAGTAGAACGTACTCAAAATTTACTTGATTAGATAGCCTCCATACTCCCAAGTAGTTCAAACAGAACTTCTGATAGCTTCTGTTTACATTAACATCTTGGGTTTCAAGGCATCCTAGACACTCGATCACGAGAATAATTTTTTTCTTCCAAAAATTCCAGAAGTAAACTAGTGATTCGATGGAAACCTTGTTTTGGGATATCAAATCTTCCGAATGCTTCAGAAGATCACCAATCAATTCTTTTTCCCACAAATACTTTTCATTCCTTTGAGAAAAATGGGCATCCAAATTTTTCGAGCAAACAACACTTCACCTGTAATACTTCCTTGTATATGAGAAGCCTTCATTTGATCTTTCAACACAGCCAAGCGATCATGCCCATTCAATAAAATCTCACCCTCGGTGCAAACCAACTCATAAAAGTCAGCTGCTTCATTCTTGGCAACTGACTTGGCTTTTGTCAAAAGAGCCTCATTTTGTGCCAACTTCTTCATGGGCCAGCCCTTGCTGCCAGATGACCAAAGAGAGCTGGCGAGTACGTAAAATAGGACATGCATTGAGGCCTCTTTGAACTCACCTGCCTTTCCAAGATAATCAGATTGAAGAAGAATATCACCTTTAAGCTGTGCAGTCTCTGCAGCTTCCAAATAGTTTCCGAATTGATCTTCCAGCAAAATAAGTTCATCAAGGCTACCTAAACTCTTCAAAAAATTCCGCATCAATAATATAGACCGGAAGGCCTTCACGAATTTTATCATGGATCTGCTATCTTTCATCCTATGATAGTGGAGTGCACAGCTCTCTAGAAATTCTTGTTCCATCATATGTATGTCCTCTCCTCTAATTAAAGAAGAGTTCTGTTCTGCATGCCTTTTCCAATAATCAATATATTGCAAACCCCTATCAAATAGTTTGCCTTTGGAACAGACAGAGAGACACTCTAAGAAAAAATTGCCTTTAGCATACACTTCTGCAGCATCGTCATAGCATCCTGCTAGTGTAAAACATTCAGCGGCTCTTTCCAATTCATCGTCGCCACATTTCTCGAAATATATCCTGGCTGCACCAAAAGAATTTAACAAATGATTTCCATTGAGCTTTCATCACAATCGGGAGTACACACAAAAAAGAAGCAAAAAAAATTGAAGAAATTAAGTCCAACAGATGATAGATCAAAAGGAATCACAGGGACAATGTCACCATTTCATACTAACATAATACTTCGGACAAAGGAAAACTGATACAAAACAGTCATACCAGCTCTTTCATACTCCCCCAAATCAGAAAAACATCTTGCAGCAGAATCAGCTTTGCCTATAGCATCAAATATTTCAGCAGCTTCCCTAAGAATAGAATTAGTTTCCCCAGGATTTGACATTCGCATACGGTCAGCAATAGCTTTAAGGCCAGCAGCTTTGGACCTTTGTTCCCAATACGTATCACCAGCTCTTTCAAAGCACAATGTGGGCCATTTCATAGTTATTCGCACGATATAGCGGGACGCGAGCAGAGCAATTATAGGGAATCAAAGGTGATCGGAGGCGGGTCCAGGAAAGGCTCTGAGAAAACCTAGGCGGTTGTGCGCTTAGGGTTAGGGTTTTCGAGAGGCTCGAAAGAGTTCAACTAGGTTGAAAGGTTTTAGGTTGAAAGAGTTCATAGTTATTCGCACGATATAGCGGGACGCGAGCAGAGCAATTATAGGGAATCAAAGGTGATCGGAGGCGGGTCCAGGAAAGGCTCTGAGAAAACCTAGGCGGTTGTGCGCTTAGGGTTAGGGTTTTCGAGAGGCTCGAAAGAGTTCAACTAGGTTGAAAGGTTTTGTTTGTATTTGTTGAGAGATTTGATTGTGTCGAGAGTGACTGCTTCGAGCCCCCTTATATAGAAGCTCAACTTGCGGCAGAAGGAAAGTAATCATAGTCCAAATTGGATTCTGAAACCCTAATCCCACAAGGACAATGCTAACGTACGTGGGCTGCGGACTCAACCTATCTCGCGGGTCTTTCTAGCTTGCGGGCCAAAATAAGGTTTTTTAATTAATAAGGGCCACATGGATTGGCCCAAAGCATGTAAAAAACTGGTGAGAGTCTTCAACGATTAATGAGATGCACGCGGACTGCACTTGTGGCTTCTTCGCGAAGTTTCCCACGCGAGTCAGTTCGCCAGCTCGCCTCGATGTAATCCGCTTGCCTCGCCTACGCGAAGTGTCAATCTCGCCTCGCCTACGCGGAGTGTCTCGCCTCGCCTATGTGGAGTGTCTCGCCTCGCCTACGCGGAGTCAGCTAGTAATTCCGCGCGAAGTCATTCCGCGCGTGAACTGTGTAGTCCGTGCTAAGTATTATTACTTGGACAAAAATGCCTTCTTGCTCAAACACCGTCCATAAAAGAAACCATCTCGTGTCCAGTGACAACATTAATGAGCATATCTACTACAAGCATGGGGTACACATCTTTTGGAGTAGCCTTGTTCAAATCTCTGTAATCCACACAGACCCGTATCTTGCCATTCTTCTTGCGAACATGGACTATGTTGGACAACCATTCATTATACTTTGCCACTCTGATGATACCTAACTTGAACATCTTTTCTACTTCTTCCTTCACGGAGTCCTCTGTTTTCGTCTTCATTCACCGTGGCTCTTGTTGCACCGACCTTTCCCCTGGTGTGGTAGGCAAACAGTGACAAACCAACTCGGGTGACAAACCCAGAATGTCTTTGTATTTCTCTGCAAAACAATCTTTAAATTCTAAAAGCAACGCAATGAGCTCCTGTCATTGCTTAGGTTCTAACAATTTACTAAGTCCAACCTCCATGGGCTCCTCTTCTATTCCCAGGTTGACTTTTTCTACTGGATCTTTAACTTGAGGTGAAGTATCATCTAATGCAACTGGAGTTGGCAAAATAACCTCTTCCTCTTCATCAATCACCTCCAACACATCTTTAGGTACACACTCAATAGTTGCTAGTCGTTCGTAAGCTTCCCTTTCTCTCATATGTACAGCCAAACGCTGATGCAGAAACTCAAACGCTTGCAACTCTTCTCCTTCTAAGTGTGTTAACATTGATCACTGGTTGGGTTCGGCACCATGAGGCCAGGTTTGGATGTATCAAATTTGACCTGAGAGAGTCCCCACTGTGCTAACTTGGTGGACGTAACCCTTATTGGTTTTCCACTTTGGTCGATGTCGACCACTGTCAAAGGACGCAAATCGTTGCTGTAATAGTCTGCGCCTATCTCTTCGCGGACACAGAGAATGGCTTAGAATCAGCTTTTACCAACTCCACACATCCGGTAGTTTGATCCCACTTAAGCAACTCTTGATGCATTGACAATGGTACACAAGCAGCTCTGTGGATACAATCCTTGCCAAGAATGTAGCTATATGGAGCAGTATAATCAGTTACAAAGAAACCCTATATAATGTTTGAAGGTCCTACCTTCAGTCTAACCATCAGAATCCCCAAGGTCTTCGTCACTCCACTAGCAAAGTTTTTGACAGTCATAGCTGTTTCAATCATAGATGATTTCTTTATTCCAAGCATGGTCATTGTTCGCACTGTCATGATGCTCACTGTAGCTCCAACATCTATTAAAATCATGTTGATCTTCGTGCCATCAATATCTGCTGTAATGTAAAGAGGACGAAGGTGTTCCATCATTGTAGGTGAAGGTCTCAAAAACATCATGTACCATTCCGGCATGGCGTCCGTAATCTCTGGAGGAACACTCGCTGACGGACATGCTGTCAAATCTATCGTGGCTTTTTCCAACTCTGATGCTACCTCATCCACTGCTTCTTGAGTTTCAGTAACATAACACACAGCTCTTGACTTTGGCAAAGCATACTTGGAAGAGATGACATAGACCATATTTCAATGCATTCGCACCTCATCTTCCTCTTCATCCGTGGAAACGTCTTCGTCCATAGCCAACTTTGGTTCACTTGCCGCTATCTGCATAACTAGCGTTGCGTCAATCTTGGCGAAGGTCTGGACCATGGCGGTAACCAACGATGTATCCATTGTGTTGTCATTTTTAGACTCAAGTATAGGCTCTTTTACTTGCTGAGTTAAAACAACCTCAGTATTAGGTTAAGTCAATTTAGGTCTGCATTGGAGTCTCTTTTCCTACACCCCTTTCTTAGGTGTAGGATCTGACTTAATTCGCTTCTCTTTAGCATCTGAACTAACAGGTTTGGTTCCCGAGCTAGAAGATGCAGATTTAGTTACAGGCACGGGGCCTAACCTTTCCAATACAGATCTCATTTTTGGGGAGCCTGGTGCACTAGACAACCTCTTGAAAGCACTTTCTCTAGGAGGTGCGAGCGGCTCTGCCCACCTGTTTCTTTTTAATGGTGCATAAGGCTTAATAGTAAGCCTATAGACTGTCCTTCGCAGCTGCTCCAGTGTCTGCCTCAGGTCTTCTGGTTTAATCAAACCTTGCTCTAGAGATGTTAGCTTTCTCTTCGCTCTGCCATACCTCTTCTGCATATTCCTGATATTAGTATGGCTGATCTCAACAGTTTTGCCCCTCTCTTTGATGTACCAGGTGTCATCTTTGATTATGTTCCTTGACGCTGGAGGGATATAGGGCTTCGTCAAGATGTCCTTTTGAACCTCTGGTGTAGGTCCGACTGCTGATGTTCCTGCTTTTGCATTTCTTTTGTACAAGTTGGAGTCGCGGAACTTGAATCTGACCTTTGCCTGTTTTAATAACCCAGTAAGGCTGGTGGGCTGATAGTGTTTTGGCGGCAAATGCTTGTCTTTTGCCTCAACTGCCTTGACCGCTGTTTCAAACTCGTTGTAGGAAATCAGGATTCCACATTCGACTTTGCACCTAGAACACAGTAATACTCTCGAAGCTTCAGGAACAGTTTCTTGCTTGCCTTCTCTAGGCCACTCTCCAGAATCACCGTCTTTATCCGATTCCTGCCATTGTTCTCCGGTCAGACTTCTTCTTCGAGACAACATCCACCATTGCTACATGAAAACTCACTTCTGGTGGTCCTTTGGTATAGCCCTCCTCAATGACCAAACGCCCTTCGTTAAGCCACTGTTGCACCTGGTCTTTGAGCTGCACACACTCAGAAGTATCATGGCTTCGTGCATTATGAAATTTGCAATATGTTTTACCTGCCAATTGTTCTTCTGATGGGTACGCCCCCCAAGGAATATTGAGTAGGTTCGCCTGAATTAACTCATCCAATAGAACATGAGCCAAATCTGCATTATAAGTGTACAACTCATACTTGGATTTAGCTTTGTGTTTCAGTATCGGGACCACATCTACCATGGCTACTGTAGGGAAAGGATTCTTATCGACCAATGACACCGTTTTCTCCTCATCCAAGGTCACGACCCCTTCATTGATCCAGGCTTGGATTTGATCCCTCAGCTTAACACAGACTGCGGTGTTATGATTCCACATATTGTGATATTTGCAGTACTTTTTCCCTCTCAGCTGTTTTGGTGTTGGAATTTACCAAAGTCATGCTTTATCAGCTTTTTCCTGAAAAAGTCATCCAACACGTCATGAACCCTATTTGCATCATAGGTATACGACGGAAACTGTGGCTTAGTAAACGCCGCTGCTGATATCTTCAATGGACTCCTGGCGAGCCTCAAACTCTGTGACCTAGCAGGCTTCTTGCTAACCAACTCCAAAGCAGCCACTTCTTTCTCATCATCATAGTCCATACTGTACTGATGAGCAACTAATACAGGGTAATATTGATCCACATGCGAATAGATGGCTCCCACAGTTCTATGCTGGTTGGGCCCAAATCTTGGCTTCAACGTTCTAGGAGTGTATGTACCGCTGGATGTGTTTTGCCTTTCATCCATATCGTTTAGAACTATCTGATAGCTCCCAACCTTATTCATTAAATATGCCATGTTGGCAAACTGTCCATCGTGATGTTTGAGCCTTTGCCTTGGCTCCAAACCCTTAATTGCAATGCGAACGACATCTTCCTCTGAGACAGGAGACCTGCACTTAGCATGTTGGACCTTGAACCTCTTAAGGAACTCAACTGGAGATTCCGTAGGTTGCTGATACGTCGAAGTAAAAGAAGAAAGGTCGAACTTTGGCTTGACTGTACCGAAGGTCATTCTGAACATTCGCTCTATAGTGGCCCAGTCAGGAATGGACCCAGGTACCAATTTGGTATACCATGTGAGAGCTGAACCTGCCAAAGATGAACCGAACACCCTTAGTTTTAGGAAAGGATCGTTCCCATAGGGACCGCATTCACTTTGAAACCTCGAAATATGTGTTGCAGCATCCTCAGAACCTTCCCCTGAAAAGGGAGTAAAGCGAATGCTCTTGTAATTTTGTGGCCAATCAGCACTTGCCACGTAGTCTGGGTATGGAGTCTGGTAGGTAAGGTTCACCCTAGGCTCCGTCAACTCAGTTTTGAACTCATTTCTAAGTTGCTGCAGGGCACGGTCGTATATTCCCTAGACATCTTCTGGCAATACTATTCCATTCGCAGCTACAGGCTGTGCAACGACGTTCACGACCAATGGTTGTGCTCCTGCCCGGACTGCTGGTTCATTAACTTGCTCGAACTGGTTTCCACCACCACCCTCGTGTTTTGGTGGAACCACTTTGACGACTATCGTCCCTGCTGGTTTCATGGTAGGAACTTTACCACCTGAAGTTCCTTCTGGTTGTGGGCTGGTGACATCATACTCGACGCCTTTCTTACGCAAGTATTTGTCTATAAAGAATGTGTCCATCTTCTGAACAGTTTCTGTGACACGCGCAATACTCTCGACTTGGTCACCTATTTTTTCCCACATCTAGTCAAACCGGGTATCATTCTTAACAATACTAGCATCCAATGAATCATGTAATGCCTTTATGCTTGCGGCGCTCGTGGTTGCGCTCGCGGTTATGCTTGCAGACAACTTTTCAAATGCATCCGTGAGCTGTTCCTGAGAAACGGGCTTCTAAACTCCAGATCATCCGGTCATCGTTTCTATACCGAAATGCTGGTTAACTAATTCGATAGTCAACCCTTTACACTTCAAAGGATTATGAGGTTTACAGTGCGAAGGTTCCGGCAAGGAACACTTAGGATATTGCTTACTAAATATATTATCAGTCGCTATTTTGCCACTGATGTGTCCCGCTAACGGGTGTGCCAAAATGTTCGGGTAGGATTTTTAGGTCCTTCGAACAACCTTCTGGTGCGAGCGTGTCAACACCTTGAGGAAGTGTGCCTATCTTGATCTTGTTTGGTTCGCGCGCTTCTCTTGACTTCTCTTCAAGCATATTTTAACAGAAACGGTCGGTTCTGCTGCTGAGTTCTTCACAATGACCTAGGACAGGTCCTGAGAATTTACTCAGCAACAAAATACAATAAAAGTAAAGATATTTGCTAAGGATCGCTCTTTAACAATGGGATGGACTATTGCTCGCGATGAGGCTTTATGGACTGGGGATGGACTTTTTGCTCGAGACAAGGCTGATGAGTGAAGTGAGATTTGCTCATGATGAGGCTTTGGTGGTGCTCTCTGGAGAGGCTTTTTTGGTAGATTGGGTGCTCCTGGGGAAACGTCCAATTTGCAGTGATGCAGTTTTGTTGAATTGTCGGGGGTAGTCCTTTTCTCATTCGCTTATAACCTCCTTTTATAGAGAACTAGACGGTTAGGGTTCACGATTGACTTGTTCACCAAGGCGATCAGAATTCCGATTGAACCAGGAAAGATACTTTCCTAATCGAACATTCTGACAACATATCTTTAAGATATCCTGCAATCTTCTGCCAATAATTATCCAATGTAACAAGGAAAGAAATAAAGACATTTGGACCGCGGGTATCGGTCCATGGGCTAACTCATGAGTAAGATAACCAATATAAAATTGGTCCCAAACACCAGAACCAAGCCTTCATCACTGCTCCAGGACAACAAACCGCACAAGAAGTCAGAGCCATCGTGCTCCACAACTGCAGAATCGTGCCGGAAGAAGCACTCTTCCCCACGAGGTTCGAAGTGAGAACATACTTGGGGAGGCCATGGAAAACCTACGCTAGGGCTGCGTTCATAGAGTGCACCATAGCTGACTTCATCAGACCTGAAGGGGATATCGCATAGGATGGTAACGACTTCAACACTCAACACTCCTTCTTTGGTGAGTGAGTTCAAGAACCGCGGACCTGGTGCCAACATTGCCAACAGGGTGAAATGGCCAAAGGGCGGCTTCACCGGCGAGATGGATGGGAATACTACTGCGAAATTTTTATCATTGATTCCATGCTATTACCAGACACATGGTTAAAGATGGCAACTATTCCTTACTTACCTAGCTTCGGACATGCTTAATTAAACCTTACTTTGAGAGAAGAAAAGAACAGATGCATAGAGATCAATTATATGTGACAACATCGTATTTGTATGACAATATAAAGTTAATTTATCAACTAAATCACAGGTAATTTAAGTAGGGTTTGTCTATCATTCCATATGGTATGACATACATATTGCAAATGTATCTAATTGTATGACACATAGGGTTTTTGAAAGGGTAAATGATTATTACATGATCATTTAGATGCTTCTTCAATTAATGATAACCACACATTTTGTGAGGCATACTATACCATATGGTGTACTAGCTAGAATTTTCCTTTTGGGTATACTGATTTGTCATGCATGCATGCACGTTATTTATAGCCTAGTAAACTGTTTGAATCCTTTGCATATCAATATCGTGGGGCTCGGCTTCAATTCTGTTTGAACAGTTGTTTTCACAATCTAGTTAATTAGTTCTGGTTTCAATTCCGACAAGGGTTTCTTGCTTCAATCGTTTGATCCTCCCATATTTGTTTTTAAGGAAATAGAAATATATTGCTCAAACAGTGGCCAAAAGGCATTTCATATCATCATATGCCAGACTCCACAAAATATGTCGAGTAGAGACCTAGAGGCACCATGATTGGTACCTTCATTTTAGTACAGATAGGCTCATAAAGATCTTGCAACAACATAAGTAAAACCCTCGTTACTTAATCCTCTGAAAACAGTCTACTAGTGTCACACCTTGACTCAGAAATTGAGAATATAAATTTATTTTTCTTGGATAAGGACGTGAATAGCTTCGACTTGTCAAAGATCTTTGACAAATAAAAGTTATGTGAAAAACTTAGAACCAGCGGTAACTTGGTGAAGGAGAACTTTATTTCATAAGTCTTGTTCGTACAACAAACTGGAAAGTAAGCTTATAAAGTAAGCCTTATTACACAAACATGAATCAAAAACAGTAAGCTAATATTGTTCACTCCTCCTCCTAGACTTCAGATTCTTTCAAGACATTATGTCATATCCATCAAGTGTAACATCTGCTCAAATTCATAAAAGGGTGAGACAAAAGCTGAGCAGAGCAAATCTCATGTTATTGCAATATGCTAGATGTGTATGCATATATTTTAGATTTCAATTGCTGGTACTCTTGTACTATCCTTGGTCACCAGTGTCTTCTTGCCACAAAATCGTTTTATCAATATAATTTGAAAGGGCTTCGCTCCTTATATGTATACAAAGGCTGACATAGCTGGTCTTTTTCAAGTGATAGTCTCAAACACACAACTCTCTTCATTCCTTCTTTAGCATGAGATCAGATAAAATGATTGTTGAAACCTAAAAATCCAGTTAGCAGGCTCGATTAATTCGTCAAGCCCAATTCACGCAAACATCATGCCATGCACGTGGACCCAAACCACATTCATGCACTTGGGGCTTTCAAGAATGGGTGTGGCGTGGAAAGTAATGGAAAAGCATGAGGTCTGCTATTAGTTTTAGGATCGTTGGTAATTTTGGACTTGGGACCGATATTCATGCTCAACGACCTAATTCCTAATACGGATGAATGGAGAAGAAAGGCCCAAAAGCCAAGCCCAAACCTTTTAAGATCCAAATAAAAAAGTAAGTTTTTATTTCTAGCCACATAATAAAATATGATACAAAATAGCAGCAGAATCTCAGCTGTAGATTTTCTGCGTGAAATCTGCCCAAAGCCTATTCTAAAATTTCAACTTTATACATAAACTGACAAGCCTAGAGGCATTACAAAAACCAATACATACTCATCCCCTTTACCTAGCAGTAAAAAATCTTCAACCACCAAGATTCCTTTAGCTGCTGTTATTGCTTATAAATATCTGTTGTTATCAACCAAAGACAACAACCAAAAGGGGAGGAGGCTAGCAAGCTCTCTAATACTCCTCTTCAGCCATCTCTCCCATCATGTTTCTCTCTCAAGCCCTTATCCAATCTCATATCCATACCATTACTAGATCCAAATACAACCCAAAAAGCACATATGCAAACCAAGCAGCAAGCCCAACCAATCCACCAATATCTATCCCAAATCTCTTATCTCATATACCTCAATCCTTACCTTAGAAACACAACTGGGTTCTCTTCTTCTGAAACTCGTGCTTTTCTAGCAACCATGCCATGCACATCTTGCTAAGCGTCTTCTAGAATGTTCGATTCACTGTTGTTAACATACAAGGAGTTGCCAGGAGGAATACAATAGTACACTTCCTTGGATTCTCAGTCCTTCAAAGTTTGTTGGGCCTAGTCTTCGCTAACTCAGACAAATGGGACATATTTTGGGCTCGGCCATGCTTGTCTCACTGCCGTACGCCCTTAATCAAAAGTGTCCTCCACAAAATGATGAGCCAATCATATATGATAATTATCTTTACCATCAACATATATAACTCAAAATCATGACAACAAGTATGTAAAATCAAACTTGAGATTCCCCATAACTTCCTCTTCCTCAAACTTATTTTACCAATAGACACTAGCACTTTGCTTCAGACCTCCACTAGTCTCTTTCTTACTCTAACTTTTCTCCTGACTTTCTTTTCTAACTGATGTTCTTGTTATTACTTCAGGTGGAAACCCCCTATTTATACTAGGGAAAGTAATTATTAGGTCTATAGCTTAGCTTAGTTAGATGGATAAACATTTGAATGTAATTTGCTGCCAGCTACGTCTATAAAAATCAGCTGAAGTTTATCTTTATATGCCAGTAGCTGCTTGGTACTTGGTGCCCAAGTTTTAAGCTGCTCATTTAGTAGCTACATGCAACACATAAGCAAAAGTGTGGCTGCAGACTTTGGTATGAAATAGGAAGTGTAAAACTTGTGTAAAACATGTGTAACTAACTAAGCTCATAGGTGAATCAACAGCTAGAAGAAGACAAAATAAAATCCAAAGTGTAAATGTCATTTCCTTCTTTCTAATTTGCTGATGTTTAAATGTTACAGGTTAGACAAACAACAAACAAGGGAAAGAAAGCAAGACTAGTTGAAAATTTTGCTAAGATGTAAAGGTAGCAATACTCAAAGAAATCATGAAGCACAAGTTCAAAAAAAATAATAAATAATAAATAAAGCACATGATCTAATGTAGCTTTTAAGAAATCATGTACTAATATCAAGTTTACAATATTTTACAGCTATACGTGTTTCTGTTAAGCTATAAACTACTGCCAAACAAGTAATCGTTACTTTTTTCTTTTTAGCAAAGATGATGTATACTAGGTCTATTTGATACTTTGTAACACAAACATAAACTATAAAACATTCCATTTATTTTAAGTCTTATTAGCTCTTCTAATTCTCATTTGGTTGAAAGTTTTTTTGTTTAGTTCTAAGAGAACTTTTACTTTCTTTACTAAAACAAACAGGTTCTCACATATATATATATATATATATATATATATATAAAACTTTACAGGAATGATCTACATACTATGTTCTAAACACTGAACGGTCAAGATGTGGAAAAGCGACATGAAAATGAGCGAAATGAGGAGCACCACACTTTAATTTCACAACGGTGTCTCGCTTTGGAAGAGAACTATATATATATATATTGTAATACCCCAGATTTTCATATCAATTTTTCTTGTATAATTCCCATATTTAATGAAGGATTATTTATGGAAATTCTTTTTGGTTGAGCGAAGTTAAAGTTTTGGAAGTTTTCTTACTAGGTGCTTTGTCTTTTAAAAGACCAAAAAGTTGACTTTATTTTCCGTACGTTATTTGTAAAAACTTTCTTCACAAAAGTTGTAGAGTTTGGCGATACGAGTTCGTAGACATGTGACACGCATGAAACGGATGTCGTATAAGAAGTTATGGTCTGAGGAAGTTAGTTTCCGAGTTTGGAAAGTATATAAGTAGAAAAGTTTGGGGGAAGTTAATTTGGAAACCTAAAATCAGTTTTTCTCTCCTCTCTCCCGAGCTCCCCCGAACTCTCTCTTCTCCAGCTGAGTTCTCTCTCATCCGGTCACCAAATTGGACGCCGCCGGTCCCGTTGGGTTGGCACGGGTCTCCTCTCCACAGCTGGGGCAGTCTTGCTCGCCGTCGCGCCGCCTATAAGCAGCCATGAAGCGGCGGAGCTGCTGCTGTTCCGCAAAAAAACTGGCGATTTCAACGCCGATTCCGGCCAAGCTTAGGTGAGTCTTGCTCTCTTCTCTCTTCTAGAGATGTTTCTACCATTTGGTAATCTAGAAATCAAGTTTTGGAGCCGGTTTTGTAGGTGTGGATTTTGATTTTTCCGGGTTGGTATTGCGGGGTGATTTCCGGCCGACCCCGGCCAAATCGGTTGAAACCTCAGGTACAAAAAGTGTTCCTTATGCTTCGATCTACAAGTTTCATGTTTTGAGTTTCCCGATATTTTGAAGTTTGGTGGAGGCGTGTGAGGCTCACTCGCCGCCGCCTGTGGTGGCACGTGGGAGCGCGTTCGGGCAGTGTGAGAGCCTTGGTTGCTGTGTTAGCTAGTCCTTGTAGTTGCTAGGGTGTTGTTTGTCACGCCCCGACCCATAATTTTTACCTTTATTACTGGCATAGTGGTAATAAGAATTTTACCGTGATCGTCATTAAGTGTAAAATATAATTGATCCCCAGAGAGGTGTAGGGGACGATTATTTTGTGGGATTATTCTAAGGAAGAAATTTTGACGACGGTAAAAAATGGTAATTTTTGCTAGTAAAAGGTAATTTTATTGGGGTATTATTTTTTTTGGGGTGTTGAATTTTGGATTGGGTTTAAAGAGGAGTTGTGGACCGGGCTTGGTCAAAGCCCAGTTTCAGTTTTCTTTTTCTCTCTCTTTTCCTCCCGGTTTCTCCTCTCCCCGAGCCCGTTTCTGTAGCATTCTTCCCGGCCGCCCCAGCCCGCCGCACCGGTCCCGTTCGGTCGGTCTCCAAGTCAGCAGCAGTTCTAGACCGGTGACAACCCCCCTAGCGCCGCCGTGAAGGAGGAATCGACGCCGAGAGCCCCGACTGCCGAAATCGTTTTTTCGTCGGAACTCCTTCCTCCGGCAGCCATAGCCGGCGAGCCTTGGCTCAAAAGGAAGCCCTCCTTCCGTGCTTCAATCCCTCCAAAGGGCTCGCTCCGTCTTGAGCTAGGTAAGGAGAAATCAGAATTTGAATTTCTAGGGCTTTATTGTGTGTTTGTGTTCGATTGACGTGGTTAGGCTTAGAATTGGAATTTGTGGTAGTTAGGAATGTTGTAGAGGAGGTTGAGAGGAAGATGCTGCCAAATTTGGGTGACCATTGGAGGTCGCCGAAGTTGGTCGCCGGCCGCCACCAAGAAAAATGTTTTTGGTGGAAAAAAATGTGAGGAGTTTAATGGAATAAGTTTTAGAATTTTTAGAGGAGTTTTGGACATGTTTAAGAATTGTTGAAGTTTGGTATTTTTGGCGGATTATTAATTTATAATCTGGCCATTGGATTTTATTTGGTGGAAAGTGATTTTGAGGATGTTGGTAAAAATTTGTGGAGTTTTGAGGTTGACAGTGGATTTAAGATTTTGGAGTGTTAGACTTGGTTGAGCGCGAATCATATTTAATTATGCATATTTTGCTTTAAGCGTCGGTGTTTATTTGTGGTTTTATTTATATGGAACAGGACGTGAGGATGCTCGAGACCTCCGACCGACATCAGGCTTAGGCCTAACCTGTGAGTGGACCTTTGTTTTTAAATATTATGTTCAAAATGTTTTATCATTTGAATGATTTTCTGTTGTTGGATATTTCCCGAAATTGAGAATTTCGGTGATTATACTCGAGGCACAATTCCGAGAATAGTATGTATATGATTAAATGCTAGCTAGCTATACGTGATTTCCCTCATACGCGAGGCACAATTCCGGTATGGGTGACGTGAGCGTTAGACGCGAGCGTCATAGCCCTGTGCGACTTTCTAATTTCACATTTATTTATTCAAAGATTTCGTACAAGGAGTAAGCACGTATATATTACCACTCGGCCGCTTTCCCCCATATGCGGGGTACAATTCCGGTGTGGGGTGATGTGAGCGTTAGACGCAAGCATAGTAGCTTCGTATGATATCTACTTTATTCAAGTTGTTCATAGATATCGTACTAAGGGTCAGGCGAATGTGCATAAATACTATATATATATATATATAATATTCAGGCCTGAGAGGCAATGTCTTAAAGTTTGGGAGTCTAGCCTGGCTGGACTCCAGTTCAGAATCTTTCCAGCGGAGCTTTTGTTTTTGCCGCTGATGAAAGCATTTGTTTTGGGAAAATATTTATTTGTTGTCGGAAGCATTTCGTCCACTCACTCTAACTTGTTGAATATTTTCCCCTGGCTCTTCGTTTTTAAAAATGCCTAGTCTGCAGAGTTCACGTGAGGTCTAGCAGGAGACGCCAAGGCATAGTGACTCATCTATCAGCTACATTTCGCCAGTAGGTTACCTGTTTAATCTACTAGGGGTTTGTTAGCTTTCGCTGTATTTTATTTTATTTTATTTTAGTAGCTCTAAATACTTGTGGAATTCTTCCGTGTAATTTGTATTCTGGCCACTTTTGGATTGTAGCTGAAGATTTATTTTGGAATAAAAAGGTGGTTCTTAAATTTTTAAGTTAGGGTTGTCCATTTTCGAGGGAGGTTTGCCGAGTCTTCGGTAAATTTTCCTTGGAGGTGGTCCCCGTAGGACTCATCTCGGGTTTCGGGGTGAAATTCAGGGCGGGTCTTGACATTGTTTGTGTGTGGTGGCTAAGTGTTGGTTAGGTTTTTGCATCTTAGGTGGGAAGTTTGTTCTTGGTGGTAGTATTGGTTTGTTGTTGAGTATCTGATGACTTTGGGAGGTCTTGGAGGAAGGCTTGCCCTTCTTTGGGCAACCTTTAGGTTAAGAGTACTTTAATCCTTGTTGTGTTTTGTACTAAGATTTTTAATTGTGTAATTTTAGGTGTTTTGTGAAATTGTTGAGTTGACTTGCTCTTGTGTTTTGAGGAAACGCAGCAGGATATTGAGGTGAGTAAATCTCACCAATATTCACTTTTGAACCAAGTTTAATTATGTCATTTGATGAGGATAATGATTATTATGTGAATTTAGTATTTGGCTATTATTGATTTTAAAAATATATGAGCTTCATCGCCAACGGCTCATAGGTAAGATAAAACAAGTTTTCCTAATTGTATTTATAGAAGTTCATATGATCATAATCTTATTGATTTTGTTATGTTATACTTGTGGATCTAGTGTTGTTGATAATTATGTTGAGTTATGATGATTGTTGGATAAATAGCCAAACCGGGTTCCAAGCCTTTAGTTGGGTGATAAGTTGCTATTTATCATTTTGTGTTTTGATATTGGATAGTCAAACCGGGTTCCAAGCCTTTGGCCGGGTGATTGGTTGCGGTTAGGAATTAGAGCTCTAGTCTGTCTGTCGGTGTACGTCATGGGGAATACCTTATCGTATCTAGGACCCATGGGGTTAGACCTGCAGGTGAGTACCAACAAGGTTGAGACGGTGGCGTAGTGGCAGAGTCCTTTTCGGTTTTTGCTGTACTATGTATAGTTTTGTTTGTAGACATATAAAATTTAACGATAATAATAGTCGTTGAATAATCCAAGAAAATACGTGGCTCGTGAGTCGAAAAAATTGGAAAGCCGTCGAAATGACACGTGGCAACGTGAGAATGGTCAGCCGACAACAAAACCTTAAATCCCGATTGAAATCAATTATCAAGTGTCGATTGATGATCAGATATCAATTAAATTAAATTTATTATCAAAACAAAGAAGTCGGACATCCCTAAAAAAATAATTGATGGTTCACCAGGGGTCAGGCGAGCTAGGTAGTAGAGTTCGCAAGCGAACTGGACTTCGTGTAGAGATAAATGAAGGCGAGATGAAATGGACTTCGCGTATAACACACGTGCTGATTCATCCCTTGTCAAAGTCGAAGAACACGCACCACGTGACACTGCTCGTGGCCTAAGTCCGATCAAGAACAAGCCTCTACGGCCCTTGGTCAATCAACTTCTACAAATCGTCAACACGACAAGAAGTCCAAACTACAATAATTCGATTCAAGATTAAGTACTTGTCACCCTTGGATCAAATTGACGTTGGAGATCGAATCAGAGGAAATTCTTGTAAAACAATACCAATAGAGATTGTAACCCGCAAATTCATCAATACAAATATTTTATCTTGTACACGTGTTATTCTGTTATTTGTTGCAGATATTTTCGTGTTTATATTGTTAACTGAGTAGATAGTATTAAACTCATGAGATTGTTTTCATATTCTTGAATTGCAAGTTTATGTAAACAAAAAAAATGTAATATTTAACTCAGTGATGGGTTGTAGGATATTTACTTTTCTACGATTGAGTTTTAGTTGTGGGGTGTTGTTGTTGTTGTCGTTGAAAACAGGTTTGAGGTTGTAATATTTTAAGTTATATCATGCCAAAATTTTTAAAAATTTCATTCGAAAATTTGGGTGTGACATGTATATATATATATAAAGTAATTATTTAGATAAATTATTTACAGTAATTCCGGGACTTCACAACTAGCTAGATGCATATGTACACTTAGAAAACCTGAAATCAAGTAACTACATTCTATTTAACGCTCAAACTACAAAACCAGATATCTACATCGCAGCATTGCCCTTAATAAGGGTGGGTTCGGCTTTGTTTGGTTCGGTTTTCACTTAAAACCGGAAACCAACTCGAATAAAAAATTCGGTTCGGTTCGGTTTGGTTTGGTATTTTTGAGACCTTCAACCGGAAACCAAACCAAACCGTGGTTCGGTTTGTTTCGGTTTTTTTTTTTTTTAAACAATTTTTCTTAAAATACTCTTTTGGCTTAGTTAAAAATTATCGTAGTTTAGGTTTTGTTTTTTGATTTTCTCTTACGTTACTTTTTTTATAAACACATATAATATATCAATAAATTTTTTGACAATGATTCTTCAACAAACCAACAATTTATAAACCAAATAGATACTTTAAAAGTTTAATACTTAATAATTTCGAAAGTATTGAGAATTAACCACACTAGCACACTATGAAACCATAATTTTAAAACTTCTAAGTTCATCTTGAACACAAAATACAGACTCCATAGTTTAAAGTCCATCCAAATAAATTCTGAATTTTAAAGTTTAAAAATCATAAATTTGAATAAATAAGAGAAAAATAAATTAAATTTTAGAGTTTATCATCTAAACCTCGCAAGAATAAGGTTTTCGATTTTAGAGATAACATATCACTCTCTATACTTCGCATACACGATACCTAAAACATTTCTATATGTACATAAAACGGAAATAAAAAGCAAAATATCAGAAAAGACAAACATATAATTATATCGAACATAAAACCTAAAATCATATTGTTCAAATCAAATATTTAATATTTAAATAAAGACAAAAAAATTTATAGAGATTCGGTTTTTCAGTTCTGTTCAGTTTTTCAAGGACCGAAACCAAAAACCAAACCAAACTAATTTGTTGCGGTTCGGTTTGGTTTTTTCCTGTTTCGGTTTGGTTTTCGACTCGATTTTTTTCGATTTTCGGTTTCAAAATTCCACCCCTAGCCCTTAATACCAGGGCTAACCAACACATCATCAACAACAACAATAAGGTAATTGAAGGCAAGTCTAACTGAATCAGGCCCAACTTTAAAAACCTTAACAGTCATCCTTCCAGCTTGGGAGCCCAACAAGTCAAGGCCATAACTTTTCGGTCCAACCACGACCTCCGACCCAGAAAACGCCGAAGCCAGAGGAAATTAATCCCTGCACATGACACCCAACAACATACCAATTTCAACCAACTGCCACCGATTTCAACACGACACCATCCCTGATCTCAGCCACAACAACAGTTTCAGGCTTGACAACCTCTCTCATCCCGCTAAGCATCGTGCCACCAGAGATCTGAGTAGTCCAAAACCCAGCCACATCGTACCACGGCCTCGTCAACCGTATTAGAGGACCTCGCCACCATCTATGGTGCCCAGATCCGATCGTCCACTCCAAGACCTGCTCCTCCTAAAAGGATGGAGAAACCAGGCGATTCTTCACCCCCGCCCAGATCACATCGATGCTTGGACAAATCCGGCTATATATACAGGGCCTTTCCATTAATGATCCCTTATTTATGACTTATATGAGGGATAGAGAATTAGGTTTACACTACAAGAAGAAAGACCTTAGCCGACGAAAAAAAAATCAGGCCGACGAATCAATTTTTCTTCGGCTAAAGTAGACTTTAGCCGACGAAATTTTCCTTCGTCGGCTTAATTATATTTTCGTCGGCTATAGTCATCTTTAGCCGACGAAATTAAAATTTCGTCGGCTAAAGAATTTATTTTCGTCGGCTAAAGTTCTTTATATTCGCAGATCTGGACAGCAGCTCATCTGAGAAAAAAAAAACAGGAGAAGAAAAAACGGGATAAAAAGTTTGGGTGTTGTTGAAATCTGTCCATAATTAAGAAGTGGAGCTATATATAGGTACGTACATGTATATATGTTGATTTTGAATTTTATTTGAGTTATTTATCGATTTTGAGTGTGATTGAATTGATAGATTTTGAGTACGTTTGATGTATATATATATATATATATGTTGATCGATTTGGTTGATGATTTGATAATATATATATATGAAGTTGTTGTTAATTATAAGTAGCTAATAGAAATATATATATATATATATGTTAATTAATTTATAATATTGTGTTGATGGTATGAAGTTGTTGATGATGATTTTGTGATGATGTTGATATATATAATATTGTTATGTAATTATTAATTAAGTATATCTATATATATATATATGTGTGTTAATTAATTTGTTATCAATTAGTTGTAATACGTACGTAGAATATATATAAAGAATTAAAATTTTATATATGACATAGAATTTAATTAATAATTAGCTAGCGTTATACATATATATTTTGTTATATTTTCAGGATATGGATAAGAGTTGGATTTTGCTTCCAAAATGGGACAAAAGATATGGTAAAGGAATTATGAGTTTTCTGGAATATGCGCTGGCTAATGCTAACGGGAATATGATTTTCTATTGCCCGTGCACGAAATGTCAGTGTCGCAACGATATGCATCGATTTGCGATTGACAAAGTATGGCAGCACCTGAAGAGTAACGAGTTTTGGGAGAAGTACACATGTTGGTTATATCACGGTGAAACATCATCTGGGGGTCCGCATGATCATGGCCAATTTTCTGAGACGGGCAGTACATCCAACGATCCAACAACGGTCTTCATCAACGACATGTTTCCTTATGAGAGCGGTGTATGCGCTCAAGGACAGTATATGCCTGACCCGGTACAGCCCTTCCCTAGAGCTGTCAACACTGCTGGTATTGACAAGTATAACAAATTGCTTGCTTTCCAACAGACCCCTGTGTATCCCGGTTGTCAGAAGACCGTTCTTGAAAGTGTGATGGACGTAATGAAGATTAAAGTTGAGACTAAATCGACTGTGAAAGCTGTTAATGATTATCTACAATACACTGCTTCGATGCTGCCTCACGGTCATTGTCTTCCTACCACTCATCATAAGGTCCGATGCATCCTGAAAGATCTTGGGCTTTCCTACATCAAGATCCATGCATGCAGATATGATTGCGTTCTCTTTTGGGGTAAAGATCCAGAAGGGAATGACCTTGGTGGCCTTGACGCATGTCCGGTATGTCACACTGACAGATATAAGCTGACTCCTGTAGGCAACAGGAAACCTGTAAAGGTACTTCGGTATTTCCCTTTGAGGGATAGGTTGGAGCGGTTGTACATGTCTTCACACACGGCTGAAGCTATGAGATGGCACGCTGATAGGGAATTGCATGACAAAGATACCCTTATACACCCTGCTGACAGGGAGGCTTGGAAGCATATCGACAGGGAGTTTCCTCATTTTGCGTCAGAGGTCCGAAATGTGAGGCTCGGGCTCTCATCCGACGGGTTCAACCCTTTTGACAACATGAGTCTTCAATACAGTGTATGGCCGGTGATTTTGATACCGTACAACCTTCCCCCATGGATGTGCATGAAGAAGGAATACAATATGTTGAGTTTGTTGATTCCGGGGCCCGGTTATCCGGGGAAGTGTCTCAATGTGTATTTTAGACCTTTGATTGAAGAGCTTAAATTTTTGTGGGACGTTGATCATCCCACTTATGACAAGTACACGCATGAGATGTTCCAGATGCATGTCATGGTTGTTGGTACCATCAGTGATTTTCCTGATCGTGGGATGTTGTCGGGCAACGTTGTTAGGGGATACAAGGTTTGTCCAGAGTGCCTTAGCGATGAGGGGAGCAGCAGTCATTGCAACAAGATATGCAGATTGGGTCACCGTGCTTTCCTTCAATATAATCACGAATGGCGGTTCGATGACAAGGCATTTGATGGGACCGTAGAACACGGTGTGCCTCCCAGAAGATGGACGGGGGAAGAAATTTTTGCAGTGCTTAATGAGTACGATTTTGGGCAGCTCAGCAATCATCCCAACATTATGGCGTCAATACCTGAAAGACCCGACAGGTACAAATTCTGGACACATAAGAGCATATTCTGGGACTCCCATACTGGAGTAAGTTGTTGATCAGGCACTACCTAGATGTGATGCACATAGAAAAGAATGCTTGCGACAGTGTGGTGGGCACAGTGCTAAACTTGGAGGGGAAGACGAAAGACGGTCCTAAGGCACGCATTGATCTAAAAAAATGCATACTAAGAAGACATTTGTGGTTGAAAAAAGGGAAGAAAAAAATGCCTCAAGCTCCTTACACCGTGAAGCCTGATCAGAAGAACCTAATTTTCAGGTGGATGAGTTGTGTGAAGTATCCTTCAGGCTATGCAGGAAATATAGCCCGGTGTGTGAACTTCCGGGACAATAAGATGTACGGGTTGAAGAGTCATGACTGTCATATCCTGCTACAACGTCTCTTCCCTGTTTTCATTCGACCGTTCCTTCCCCGTCAGGTGGTGGAGCCGTTAGTAGCGTTGGCAAGATTTTTCCAGAAGTTATGCACACGGGAAGTGAAAAAATCTAACCTCCGGGAAATGCAAGAGGACATCATTTATATCATGTGTAAATTTGAGAGGATATTTCCTCCAAATTTTTTTGACATCATGCCTCACCTGATGATCCATCTTTCTGAGCAATTGTTGCTTACCGGTCCAGTACACTACACTTGGATGTATCCCATAGAAAGGTACGTTTTTTACACCTGAATTCCTCAATATATATACATGTTCAATAATCATAACATTTTGCAACTTGATTTACAGGCAACTTGGAGACTACAAAGATTATGTGGCTAATAAATCCGCTCCTGAAGGATGTATAGCTGAAGCATATATTGCGCACGAGTGCGTCACCTACATGAAGTTGTATTTAGGAGCGTTGAAGGAAACTCTGCAAACCATGCCGGTAGATGTACCGAAGTTCAATCTTTCCATAGTCTCTAGTGATGTTGAAGTGTATGGAATTTTGCCAGACTCCTACAAGTTACAACCACATGAGCTAGTCATTGCCCACTGGTGGGTATTGATTAACTGTCCAGAAGTTGAATACTGGAAAGACATCTATCTATATTGTCCAGACATTCAAGGTGATCTCGAGTACCACAACAGGGAGTTCGCAGATTATTTTGGCGGCTGGGTACGTAATTTAATTTTTCTGTACGGGTTTATGTTTATTGCATAATTATCCATATTTACAGTTGAATGGTTGGTTGCAGATGAACCATATTCAATTTGATGGTCACCCAAATTGGTCGCACGAACTAAGACTTCTAGCGATGAAGCCGATAATGTCAAGAGTTTATCCGATGTGCAAGGTGAATGGCGTGCAATTTATATGCGAACAAAGAGACAGCAGAAGGAGAACACAGAATTCTGGGGTCATGGCACATGGTGGGCGGAATGGAGTTGATTATTACGGTGTTCTCCATTCAGTGGTGGAACTCGTTTATGGGCAAGGCATGACAGTGCACCTCTTCAAGTGTAGATGGTTTGATACTAGGCCGCAGAGCATGAAGACCGATCAGTACGGAATATTATCGGTGAACACTGCTACAAGTTCTTACGAAGATGACCCGTTAGTTTTTGCCACATCGGTAAAACAAGTGTTTTATCTTGATGACCTTGCTAAGGGTGACGCGTGGAAAGTAGTCAACCTTGTGCACCCTCGAAACATTTACCGGGCGGCTACACTTGGAGAGGCCGAAGACGAGGAAGAGGATGTTGCGTATCAAGAGCCCAACGCAATAGGTATTCCTAACTCCTCTACCGTTCGCCTTAATAATTTTAAAGCGGGTTGTTCGGTGCGAATTCGTGATGAAGAGCCAAGGCTTATTGATGTTGATCCAAATCAAGAAACAGACGAAGACTCTGGCGATGAGGAAAGACATATATTACTAGAAATTAATTCTGACACCGAAGAAGACTCATCGGATGATTCCGATTACGAGCCTTGGTTTTAATTTAGAGGACGAAATCCATTAATTTGTATAATTTTTCAAAGACCCTTTCCTTTATAGTTTACACATGTTGAATTCATATTTCAGTTATTTTATATGAATTTTAGTGATACATGATGAACAAGAAGTTAGTATGGTTTACTAATATCGTCTGTTTTTTTTAATGTATTTTTTTCCTTTAGCCGACGAAATACACTATAATTCGTCGGCTAAGATGGTTTTTGCCGACGAATAACCTAATATTTCGTCGGCTATAGTTATTTTTTAATTTTTTAATTACATACTATAGCCGACGAAAAAAGCCTTAATTTGTCGGCTAAAGTTTTTTATTTTTTTTAAATAAGTTTTAGCCGACGAAATATGTTTTAATTCGTCGGTTAAATCTTTATAAAGCCGACGAAATATACTATATTTCGTTGGCCATATTTGTTTTTTATTTTTTTTATTACAAACTTTAGCCGACGAATATTTTAAATTATTCGTCGGCTAAAGTTTGGAAGATAACCGACGACAAAAAATGTCGTCGGCTAAAGAATGGACTATAGCCGACAAAAAATGTTTTACTAATATCGTCTGTTTTTTTTAATGTATTTTTTTCTTTAGCCGACGAAATACACTATAATTCGTCGGCTAAAATGGTTTTTGCCGACGAATAACCTCATATTTAGTCGGCTATAGTTATTTTTTAATTGTTTTAATTACATACTATAGCCGACGAATACGTTAGGGTATTCGTCGGCTAAACCCTAAAATTTTTCTTTTACCTACTATTGCCCTATATTCGGTGGTTATTTTGCGTAAAATTTTTATACGACTTGTTGCGTGTCATCAGTTTAAAACTATTTTCAGTTGGAGGTCTGGCCAAAATACGTAATTTAGACGGTCGAACGACCTTTTCCGTGCGCTTAGGGGTTTGACTTACGAGATTGACCGTCCGGATCGAGCCCTTATTCTTTTCGGATCAAGTTGAATTTTTTCCCATACATGTATTTTATCATGATGGTCAGATCTGACGGTCGGATTTCTGTTTCTCAAGTTTGATCATCACAATCACAACATGCCAAATGTATAAAAATAATTTTAGCCGACGAATTTCAAAGGTTTAGCCGACGAATTTCAAAGGTTTAGCCGACGAGTTTAGAAGGTTTAGCCAACGAATTGGTGTATAGCCGACGAAATTTTCAAAGGACTTTAGCCGACTAAAATATATGAAACGTCATTGGCTAAAGTCGAAAAATTTTCAAAATTTTCAACCAAAATTTTTTGTCGGTCAACCAAAATTTTCAAAAGAGTTTAGCCGACGAAAAATTAGGGTATTTCGTCGGCTAAACCGAAAACTTTTTTGTTACCTACTATAGCCCTATCTTCGGTGGTTATTTACGTAAAATTTTTATACGACTTATTGTGTCTCATCGATTTGAAAATATTTTCAGTTGAAGGTCTGGCCAAAATACGAAATTTAGACGGTCCACCGACCTTTTCCGTGCTTTTAGGGGTTTGACTTAACGGATTGACAGTCCGGATCGAGCCCTTAACCTTGTCGGATCAAGTTGAATTTTTTCCCATACATGTATTTTATCATGATGGTTCGATCTGACTGTCGGATTTCCTTTTCTCAAGTTTGATCATCACGATCACAACATGCGTACTAATGTTGTATAACTTGTTTACCAAGTGTTAAGTAAATATTCCGTTTCAAAAACAAATTATACGTAGATCCTTCAAACGTAAAAAAGTCGTGAAATAAGACATGACCAGAATGGTGAAATACGTCTACGGTTGAAAAATCACGGTATTCCGGTCATGTCTCGGTGCCGATAGTTGCGGTCAATGAAATTTTCCATTCTTTCTCCCTATGGGTAGCCCTATCTTCGGTGGTTATTTTACGTAAAATTTTTATACGACTTATTGTGTCTCATCGATTTGAAAATATTTTCAGTTGAGGTCCAGCCAAAATACGAAATTTAGACGGTCCAACGACCTTTTCCGTGCGTTTAGGGGTTTGACTTACGGGATTGACCGTTCGGATCGAGCACTTAACCTTGTCAGATCAAGTTGAAATTTTTCCCATACATGTGTTTTATCATGATGGTCAGATCTGACGGTTGGATTTCTATTTCTCAAGTTTGATCATCACAATCACAACATGCCAAATGTATAAAAATACTTTTAGCAGACGAATTTCAGAGGTTTAGCCGACGAATTTATAAAGTTTAGCCGACGAATTTCAAAGTTTTAGCCGACGAGTTTAAAAGGTTTAGCCGACGAAATAATTATTTCGTCGGCTAAAGTTTTCGGGTTTAACTGCGAAACCTAGCCTCCTCCCTCCTCCCTTCTAATTATCTCCGCCTCCTCCCTCCTCCCTCCTCCCTCTCCCTCTGCCGGTCTCCTCCCTCCTCCCTCCTCCCTCCCTCTCCCGTCTCCGCCTCCTCCCGTTTCCTCCCTCCCTCTCCTGGTCCCGGTCTCCTCCCTCTCCCTCTCCCGGCCGGTCTCCTCCCTCCTCCCTCCCTCTCCCATCTCCGCCTCCTCCCTCCTCCCTCCCTCCTCCTTCCCTCCCTCCCTCTCTCGTCTCCGCCTCCTCCCTCCTCCCTCCCTCTCCCGGTCCCGGTCTCCTCCCTCCTCCCTCTCTCTCTCCCGGTCTCCTCCCTCCTCCCTCCCTCTCCCATCTCCGCCTCCTCCCGTTTCCTCCCTCCCTCTCCCGGTCCCGGTCTCCTCCCTCCTCCCTCTCCCTCTCCCGGCCGGTCTCCTCCCTCCTCCCTCCCTCTCCCGTCTCCGCCTCCTCCCTCCTCCCTCTCCCGGTCTCCACCTCCACCTCCTCCCTCCTCCCTCGCTCTCCCGGTCTCCAAGGTTAGCGTTTTTCTTCTTTTTTACTTTTGATTTTGAATTTATTTTTAGGCTATGGTTTATGTTTTATGTACTGTCTAATTTGCCTAATTTATGTGTAGGAGATAAATTATCGTTATTTTTTAAACATATGTTTTGTTGATAATGAACTTGATGCTTGCATTCCATGATTAGGTACTGGTTTTATCGTGGGCTGGGTACGAATTTTTAAACATAAGATACAAAATACAAAATATAAAAACTTATATCAAATCCGGATGAATATATATATATATATATATATATATATATTTTATTGAATTCATATTTTTGAATAAGTATAATTTTAAACATATATATATATATATATATTTCACATTATATTAAGTGTTTAAATTTAAGCATGAACATAATGAAAAAATATGGTTTCAAAAATATTTTTTATACAATAAAGACAAAATAATCTAAAGCCTTAGATTTGAAAAGGATAAGCTTGAATTTTTACTTTTTCAATGTTGCCTCAGCCTTGATTCAAATTAATATTTTAAATAAGATGAGCGGCTATTTTAGATCGAAGAAGAGTTTGAAGGGCCAAAGGTCCGAATCGTCTGAGGGAACCTCTAGCAACCCCCAAACGACATTTCAGGGCCAGATGACAGCCAGACGTGCGAGCCTTCTGGAGACGGCGCAGAGGCAGCCGGTGGTGCCCCTTTCATCGAGGCAGGCGGCCGTCCCTCGTTCCTCGAGACAGCTGTGGCCTCAGGCCCAGACGGAGGTGTCTGCACCCCGTATGCCTGAGATACACCGGGCGCCCACTCCGGGTCCTACTTCTTCGGATAGTGGGTCATCTGGGGTACAGATGTCGCCGCCTCATCTGTTCCTTCCACAGATGATACCGGCCTTACCTGTAGTCGATGGCTCAGGGACGCCGATTTATCCACTGCCCCCGCCAGTGGCTCCATCAGCGGCGTACCGGTTCGTGCCTTTTGATACGCCTCTTATTTCTGCGAGGGTATCATCATCGGCGATGGAGACAGAATCCTTCGCGTCCGCCGCGACCGCCTCAGGTAATCAGTGATGCATGATTATTTTTAAAGGGTCTCCGATTTTAATAATCAATTTGGTTTATCATGTGATAGGCACCGTCGGAGCGAAGCCGACAAAGAAGAAGAGAGGCCCCGTCACAGGGAAGGCTCTCGAGAAGATCGTGGGTACCGTGGGGAGGATCGTCATCAATACTGACGGGGATGGCCACATAGTATCGGGCGGGAAGTCGAGGACGTACTCCGGCCGCGTGGGAGCGCTCAATAGGGATAGAGTCCCTATGTTGTGGTCAGACTGGGGCGAGGTCCCGCAGGAGGTTAAGGACATGGTCCACAACGCGATGTCGGTGAGTTTACAAAATAATATTATGTATTACATTGTTGATTTCTCAAAAAACTAAACTAATAAACGGTTAAATGCAGGTGTGGTTTGAGGTTCCCGGGCACCTGAAGGACAACTGGGCCGACGTTGTGTATGGGGGAAGGTACGTTGGGAAGTTAATGAAAAACAAAATTGTATGTGATATTAATAATATTTCTAATATTTTTGTTGTATCTGTAGGTACAAGGAGTGGAAGAACGAGTTGCGGACCCATTGGACTACGCACGGGAACGCACGTTCTGGTACCCCTGCTGAGTTCCAGTACAGGGAGTACGAGTGGCGTTGGCTTCTGACATCAGAATTCAACAACCCTCGTAAACAGGTATTTAAAAAAATTAATTAGTTAATTTGTCATTAAGTACGTCCGTTTTTAAATATTTTACTAATAATTTATTTTTTTCTTTGAAGGCCGTTTCCTGAGAAAACTCTCAGAACCGGCAACGCAACACAAGGAACCATCATGGCGGTTCTAGACCGTTCGCTGTCTTCATGGACGAGGCAGCCAGGGAACATCCAGAAGTCAACCGGTATGTCTATACGTACGAGAAGGCATATCCTGACTCCCAGGAGGATATTGTAAGTCATCTTACGTTTTTAAATTTTTAAATTTATGTCAAAATGTTAATTAATAATTTTTTTCCTATCCATATAGGCGGAGGTGAGGGAGGCTAATGACGAGGTGATGAGTGCTATAGTGAGGGAGACATGGCCGGACACGCAGGAGGAAGAGATGTCCGAAGCCATGTCCCGGATCGACACTTCGGATCCGACTATTGGGGCGAGGATCATGGGCACAGTCTTCCCATCGAGAGCAAACAACTTCTACTGCCGGGGTCTAGGAAAGAAAGGCGAGGGGGTCCTGAAGACCACTCCAGAATTTCAACGAAAGGCAGCCTCGACCAGCAGCAGGACCACGTCCACGATCACCAGGACGACTCAGCTAGAGTCTGAAGTTCAGAGACTACGAGAACAACAAGCTGCTCAGGCTGCCTATAATGCCGCGCAGGCAGCCTATGTTGCCGAGATACATACCATCCAGCAGGCCCAGCAGCAGCAGATGTTCCAGTACATGCAGGACTTTACAGCTGCCCAGCTTCAGGTACTTCCGCCTCCGCCCATGCCTCCGCTACCCCAGCCGCCGCAACCTCCGCAGCAGCCCCCAGAAGCGGATATTAATTTAGACGATTTAGATTTTCTGTAGTTGATGAATTATATACATTTATGTGCTTGTTGTTGGTTATATGGAATTGTTTTGGTGTATTTTGCAGCTTGCTTGGAATGGTAATTCAGAAATTTCGGGTTTTTTATTTATAGTCGACGAAAAAAACCTTAATTCGTCGGCTAAAGTTTTTTTTTTTTAAATAAGTTTTAGCCGACGAAATATGCTTTAATTTGTCGTCTAAATCCCTATAAAGCCGACAAAATATAATATATTTCGTCGGCCATAGATGTTTTTTATTTTTTTTATTACAAACTTTAGCCGACAAATATTTTAAATTATTCGTCGGCTAAAGTTTGGAAGATAACCGACGACAAAAAATGTCGTCGGCTAAAGTATGGACTATAGCCGACAAAAAATTTCGTCAGCTAAAGTATGGATTATAGCCGACGAAATAATGTCGTCGGCTAAAGTCTGGACTATAGCAGACGACATTATTTCGTTGGCTAAACTCTGGACTATAGCCGACGAAATAATGTCGTCGGCTAAAGTCTGGACTATAGCAGACGACATTATTTCGTCGGCTAAACTCTGGACTATAGCCGACGACTTCTACGTGTGTCGTCAGCTAAAATCACCACAGACGAGCTTTTCCCGACGAAATCTCAGCCGACGAAAGGTCGTCGGCTAAGATCTTAGCTGACGAATTTTTTTTTCGTTGGCTAAAGTACTTATCCTGGTAGTGTTAGGGTTCAGGGAAGCAAATTCTTTGGTTCATCAGTGGGAATATCCTTCTAGGACTGGCAGCCTTGGTTTGTACTGCTTAATTTCTTTTAAGCTTATGAATGTATCGTCTTCCTTCTTAAAAAGAAAAAAGAAAAAACAGGTGCAGATTCTATTTTCTATTATATAATTAGATCAAATAAAGAGTTTTTTTTGTTGTTGAATGAAGGGCTGGTACGGCTGCTAGAGGTGGGTTCAGTTTTGTTCGATTCAGTTTTCACCTAAAAACAGAAACCAAACTGAATAAAAAATTCGGTTCAGTTCAGTATTTTTTGAGATCCTGAACCAGAAACCAAACTAAACTGTGGTTCGGTTCGGTTTCGGTTTTTTCGGTTTTTCTTCTTTTTTAAAATAATTTTTCTTAAAATTTGTATGCTTTTGGCTTAGTAAAAAATTATTGTATTTTAGGTCTTTTTTTTGTCCTTCCATTAATTGTTTTTATAAGCACATATAATATATAAATAAAATTTTTGACAATGATTCTTCAACAAACCAACAATTTATAAACCAAATAAATACTTGAAAAATTTAATACTCAATAATTTCGAATGTTTTGAAAATTGACCACACTAACACACCATGAAACCATAATTTTAAAAACTTTTAAGTTCATCTTGAACAAAAAATATAGACTCCATAGTTGAAAGTCCATCCAAATAAATTCTGAATTTTAAAGTTTAAAAATCATAAATTTGAATAAAGAAGAGAAAAATAATTTAAATATTAGAGTTTATCATCTAAATCTCGCAAGAATAAGGTTTTCGATTTTAGAGGTAACATATCACTCTCTATACTTCGCATACACGACACCTAAAACATTTTTATATCTACATAAAATGAAAATAAAAAGCAAAATATTAGAAAAGACTAACATATAATTATATAGAACATAAAACCTAAAATCATATTGTTCAAATCAAATATTTAATATGAAAATAAAGACAAAAAACGACGTCGTTTTAGAGATATTCGGTTTTTCGGTTCGGTTCGGTTTTTCAAGGGCTGAAACCAAAAATCAAGGTTTTTCTTAATTCGATTTGGTTTTTTTCGGTTTCGGTTTGGATTTTGGCTCGGTTTTTTTCGGTTTTCGGTTTCAAAATTCCACCCCTAACGGCTACCCTCAAGCCTCTAGTAATGAAACTATCGAATACAAATGAGACAAACGTTTAGTCTAAACACCTGGTTACAAAAACCTAAAATATAATGAATTTTCTCTTTATCTGCAGGTAGACTTCATAATTCTTGTTTATGGCTTATTGCTTGTGATAGCTTTGGACCTCTCTCGATTGGGGAAGGAAAAGAGAAGTAAACCAATTCAACAATCTACTCATCTTTTCTTTGCATTCCCCCTTCCTAGCTAGTAAACCAATCCGACCAACCACTTACGAAAAACATAATCCTCGTTCTTGGCAGTTGAAAAACAACAAATTAAAACTGACCTTTCTGTACTAAGTATGATGAGTGTACCACTAATCATCAAGCCCCCACAAAAACAAGTGGATTTCGTTAATATGTTATCCCTTAACCCTAAACTAATTAAGATAACATTATCATGATTCATATCTCTAATTTTCTAACAAAACATGCTAAGAGGTCGTCTCCACTTGACAGAACGAGAGAGAGACACCTCCCTTTCTTATTTCAAATCTTCGGACTTCCATACAATATGGAATAACATTTTCCCACATAAATCCTGCCTCTCATTCTATATGATTTATCTCACTCGAGTATTTTTGATCCATATTTTCTCATTCTTCTGCAAGGCAAATTTGTGAATGAAGTCATTTAATTAATCTCTTGACACTAGGAATCCTATTTCTCATGAGGTTTTCTTTTGCCTTACCATAATATGTTGATTCATGGGGATCTTTAGAATCTTGTCTGGTAATCTTCATAGCTAAATTTTTATTTATTTTTGATCAAATCATAGCTAAATTTGTGAAAGAGATTTTGCAAGTAGTTTTTTTTTTTTTTTTTTAGAGAATAATTTAACATGTGATGATCAGAAAGATATGGTGCAAAATGCAAATCCTTTGGGTCCTAATCTGTCTGGACTGAAGGGGACAGGTTAACATATCTAACATTACCCTAAATGTAAGGTCACACTAGATTTTCACTTTTCTTCATATGCTTACCTAACAAACGTATTCAATCCTTCAATTTGATAAATAAAGGGAACGCAAGCAATTATTTGAGCCCTTCTAGTGTTTGTTTAATATTTGAGTCATTAGAATATAATGTGATGCCGTAGTTGGGGATCTAACACCGATTGGAACCCAACCCAGTGCTAGAATTGGAAACCACAAAACATAAATAAATTTGGAGATTCTTTGGTCTAGCAAGAAATGATCAGTGAAAGTCTTGGTTTTATCTGCTTTTGATCATTGCTTTCCAATTTTGTTCCCAAATGGATTAAATCTCTTCTCTTCTTTTAGATATGCTTCATTTGGCTCAGGAGCTGATAAAAATATAGAATCAGAAGGCTTTGTTGCCCATGACAGATACCTGGTCAGGAACCAAACTGAGACAAACTACAAGGTTTTAGAAAACAAAAGAATCCTACCCAATTTATTCTTCCTTCTACTTCAATGGCTTCTAGAGTGTAAATGTTTTGCTGGGCCATCCTTATTTTTCCACAAGTTGATTAAGAAGAGGAGTTTGTTTTCTGATTTGGTTGTGCTGAGATGGAGGTGAGTATGAATGTTTTTCCAAAGGTGTTGTGTGGGTGGAGTTGGGAGGAGAACAAGTTGTTTGAGCTTGCTTTGGCTGTGGTTGATGAGCAAGACCCACAGCGCTGGGAAATAGTTGCAGCCTTGGTTGGAGGGAAAAAGAGTGCAGAGGATGTGCATAAACATTATGTCATTCTTTTGGAGGATTTGAAGGTCATAGAGTCTGGTAATTTGGATCACAAACTTGGTGGAGTTGGAGAGGCCCAGAAACACAATTATGTTCAAGTGGACTCTACTCAATCCCTGTGCTGGACTGATGAAACAAACAAGTATGTAACTTCTTTTTGCTCATCAATTCGGTAACGTAGCTTTTGTTATCAGAAGTACAAGTTAATGGGGTTTCTTGCATTCTTTCTTTTTGTCCTTCTTCATGATCCAGATGACATATATTGACCCTATACTACTCTATTGTTTACAATTGCATCTGTGTTGGTTTGAGTTTGTTACCTGCAGAGATCCCACATAGACTTGCCTTTTCATTATAGCCAAAGATGTTTCAGTAGTTTTGAAAGCCTTCACTTAATTCTAGTGTGCTAAGGGCCAACAGCTCAACTCATTTGTAGTGCAAAAACTCAATCTGCGCTATAAGTCTTTATCTACACTTTACTGAACTATATTAGTTTAGAAGTAGATTGATCTGGCTTTTCATTCTACATAATCTGTCTGCTCAAGAATCTTCAGGTGGAAAGCTTTGTAAAAGCCTCCAGTCAAGAAAAGACTGAACTTCTACCTTTAGTTCTATGAGCTACAAGACAAAAAAATCATATAACATACAACCTAATTACCAAGTGGAAAATTGTATATTATTGATCTCTAGACTATATCTCCATATTTGTTTCTTGAAACATTGGTTACACACACACATTGATGAGGAGTTATCAATCATGCATGCTGGTATTACTGTAGAAATGAACAAGGTAACTTACCACTTTATACTTAAAGAGAGAAAAAAAGAAGAAGCTTTTATTAGATCATCTTTTGTAATTTTGGACACAGGAGAACTCCATCCTATTAGATGTCTAGCTAGTGTGCTTTGCATACATCGTCGGACACTATGTCATAGGAAATCCAAGTCACCCTCCGAATTCCCTAGCCCAAGATCGTAACTGAATGAAGACAGTAACCAAAACCAATGCAAGCGAACACAAGATATTAACGAGGTTCGGTCAAAACAGTTGACCTATGCAAGGACTAAAATTTCGCCGATCGTGGAAATTTCGACGGTCCAAAAAATGGATATTTGGATGGAAATTTCGAGGAAATATCGATTGCAGAAAAAAAATGAGAAAATTGACGGAAATTAGTAGAAAAACATGGAAATTTTAAATGAAACTTTGAGAGATGTTTGTTATCTCAATTATCTATTATAATTGACAAAAAAATCTTGAATAAACATTAATCATAGTGAGTTTTAGTTATTTAAGGTGAATAACTACGTGCTGAAGTGCTGAACCAATGATAATTCTTAAATTTTTACTGTAAAGTTTATACATCTAATTTTTTTTTGATGGCTGGATACCCAAAGGAAAGCTAGGCCATCACGCCTTATATACATATGATACAACATGGAATTACATGAGTGGTTTAGAGCCACATAGAAGACCTATGAGGTACATAATTTTCACTATCTTCATCGTTTCTTTGTGTAGAGTCTTCAGTATATTGTGAAGAGTAGTCATTAAATGATACCTCACTTTTGTAGTTTTGCATATATTGACTTACATGCCAACCATAAGGGTCAAGAGGGATTGACTGTGGATTTCCGTATTGGAAGTTGTAAGGATTTGGCAGCGCTTGACCTTGACCATAACCATAATCATTGGAAAATTGTACATCAGACTGTGACCATGACGTATCACTTGATTCAGTTGATTGCACCCCGTAAGGCATGGAATAAATTGAATAAGGCATTGTCAGATTTTGGCCATAAGTGTATGATCCATCATTGCCTCCTCCCACACTAGATGAGTCAAAAGTGGATAAAAAATCATATTCATGCGTTGGCATTCTTCCTTGGCCTCTTTCTCTTGGTGTATAATGTTTTCCTATAGCTCCAATACCAGAACCTGCTCTCCTACTTCCATGATCACCATCTTGTGTTTCATGTGTGAAGTTTGGCTCACAAGTGAATGGGCTCATATGACCAGGTTGGCTCCCATTGTAATCTTGAACTCCAACATCATCTCCACCACCGCCGTAGCTTCCACTATCATCACCCCTGATGCTTGATGAGCCTCTTGATCTGGTGCTAGAGTTTTCGTTTGTCCTGGAAGGAACTTGTGAGCTACGAGAGGAAATTAGAATGTTAGCTCTACCCACTAATGTATCGATAGATTCTCTATCAGGACCTATAACCTCTTCTTGAATTACTCTTTCTACATTTATTCCTTTCGCACGTGCTTCACGAGCAACTGTAGGTGATGGATTGCGTTCCTCGTCATCAAGATGAAGTGGCCTTATCCATTCACAAAGTTGATCTATTGCTTCATCATCAAACTCTGTACCAATATCAAAGACATCTAATGGATCTTTCTGGTCCACATGCGAATAAGCTGCCTCTCTGTCTCGAATTTTAAGCCTCATGTTGTAATAGCAAAAAACCAATTTTTCCAAACGACTATACCCCAACCTGTTTTTCTGCTTAGTATGGATTAATGCGAATGTGCTCCAGTTTCTCTCACACGCAGATGCTGATGCTGTTTGTGATAATACTTTGATAGCTAACGTTCTCACAGTTGGGGCACTACTCCCATACATAACCCACCAGTCGGCTGTCATAAAAAAAATAATTACCTAATTTAGAATCAAAAATAGATTAATTACATGGAATCATATAAAAAAATTATAACATACTCACTTGGAGACATCTCTGATCTTGATGCAATGGCTGTCGGCATTCCAAAGTTTAACTTTGCATCTTTAAAATATGTAAGCTAAAAAATTCCACACATAAGTTAAGAACATGTTAGGGTTTTTAACACATATGATTACAAAATTTTAAAAAATAAAAGTGGCAACAAGAGGTGTTAACAAATCACCTCCTTTCCAAATTGGCCTATTGTTGGACAGTTAGGGTCCAATCTTGAAAAAACTTTATGCACAGCTTTAATTAGCTTATAATCGTCTCCCACGCCAGATTTATAGTTGTATCGAGGGTTTAAATAATAACCTACATTAAATATAAGTATAACTGTTAGTAAAGTAACCCTACATTTAATAATTAAAGATGTTAAAGAATTGGTTTACTATATAAAAAATTATAAATATACCTGCCGAATGCAAATCATGTCATAGAGTTTTAAACCACCGATCATCAATAATTTTCACGACCCACTTTGCACCTTGTTTTTGGTTCAACTCTTGTCTAACTACACGCATTAGCTCATAAACGACACCCATGGTTGGATATACTTCAGTGTCTACGATGCGTAATACCTTATAAAGGGGCTCAGATATTTGACAAACATGTTCGGCCTGACTCCAAAATTGTGCATCAAATACAATATTTTCAACGACACGCGCATGTTTGGTGCGACGAAAATTGCTACTCTCCCACCAATCACTGGAAAATAACTGCTTCAATCCCGCCTTTTTCTTGATCAAGCTTTCCAAGGAAATGAAATTTGTTGCGAATCGAGTTGGTGCGGCACGAATAATTTCTCCTTTACAAAACTCTCGCATCTTGGTCAACAACAAATTGTGATTGTAAATGTACTTTGAAATAATTTTACCTTTATCAATCACCTTAGAAATTTTCTCTTTCTTACCCATTTCTTCGAACATAAGATCGATGCAGTGTGCTGCACAAGAAGTCCAATAAACATTATGGGTTTTCATCAACTTCTTACCAGCTTTGACATAATTAGCAGCATTGTCAGTGACCACTTGAACCACATTTCGCTCTCCAACCTCTCTTATTACTCCTTTCAACAATTTGTATATATACTCATGCTCTTTCTTCTCACCAGAAGAATCAACAGACTTGAGAAATATAGTGTTACCTTTGGAGTAAACCATAAAATTTATGATAGACAATCTAGTTGGCCCTGTCCATCCATCGCACATAATCGTGCATCCGTAGGTCTCCCATGTTGCCCTCAGTGTGTTAACATGTTCAGTAATGTCGTTAAACTCCATATCCAAATACTTGTGTCTTATCTCATAAGGTGTAGGGGGCAGTACTCCTTCTCCTGCTCTTTGGATTCCGATTACCATATTTTCATAATGAAGAGAATTTGCTTTCTCAGCAGGGATATTATCATAAATGAAAAACTTACTGATGAAACAACCCATCATCTCCTTCACTGAACCCTTTAAGAAGGAATCTTTGATGCTCTTTTGACGGGCTCGAAAAGAGCTGCTAAACTTTGCTCCCAACGGTTGTGTTGGTTGACTTGGTTGTGGCTCTCATAGACTTGTTGCTCGTCGCATGTGTGTACCGCTACTTGACCCATCCCGGTTAGGAACTTTATGGAGGTGCTCTCTGTTCCATTGTGCTTCTTTAGAGTTACGAATTGCTTGTCGATACTCTCTCAGTTCCTCAAGGGTCATGTTCTCATTAGGATATACAATTCCTTCATCATCACTGTCATCTTGTGAGCCAAGTAATTCTCCACGAAGCTCTGCACGAACCTCTTCCATCACATGTGCCTTTTTTGCCTTTTCTTTTTGCTTATTCATCAATAAGGATTTAATATATGCCTTCACTTCTGTTGGAACAGACTCACATCGCAACACATTGTTTCCAGGATCCATGCCGGTTAGGTGGTACTTGAGACGTGTCACTCCACCACTTTTCATTGTCAATCGACAATATTTGCATATGCTACCATTTTTGTTGCTAGGAATTTGTTCTCCATGCTCCCATGCAGGATCACGTCTACTTCCCCCACTAGCCATTGAATTTCCTTATAAAGACCTCCTGCATATGTATTAAGTTAGAACTCACAAGTCTAAATATAGTAGATAACTAGAGAGAAGTGCATTAGTAATTAATTAGAATAATAAACTAAATTACAAAAACATTTAATAATATAGACTAACCACTTACTAAAACATCGGAGCATGAAATCAATGCATGAACTAAATGAGGAAGAAGCAGGAGAAAGAACTCAATGAAGAGTGTAGTGAAATATAGAAGACTCCTGCACAAAACTTAGTTAATTAGAGATTTAGAACTCCAAACCATATATATTATATATGCACCGTATGTTAAATGGGAAAGAAATAAGTAATAACTCACCAAAATATAGGAGCATGGGAACAATGTATGTTAAATGGGAAAGAAACGGGAAGATGAAGAGAACAGATGAAAAATGAAGTAATGGATCATCAAAGGTGGAAAAAAAGGATTGCATTTCAGATGTTTTGTAGGAATTTTTGTTGAAAGGTAGTTATAAATGAATTAAGAAGTGTAGGTTAGATAGTTATAAATGAATTTTTTTTGAAAGGTAGATATATTAAAAATGAATTAAGAAGTGTAGGTAAAAAAGTTAGATGGAGGTTTGACATTTACCTAATTTTTTATTTTTCAGATTCGGAAAAAAAAAAACCAATATGTATTATAAAGATAGTATAATAAACAAGTTGGATAGTTAGTAGGGTTGGGTAAGGTGTTAACCTTACACCAACCCAACCAAGGTTCAAATCCCTTGGCTACCAAAAATTATTTTGTTGTGCAAAAGTGCAAAGCCAGTCAAAATACTCCAAAGTCAAAAAGTTCGGCGGAGACCACACTAACACACCACATGCATTCAAACTTTCAAAATTTGGCGGCAAAACATTTGGGCGGAATAATTTTCAGGGAGATTTCAAAGTTTCGCCGAGATATCGAAAATATCGCGATATATCGCGAAATTTCGATAATTTCGGACCAAAAAATTTGGGGGGAGAAAATTGTTTCGCCGAGTGAAAAAAACGATATTTTCGGCGATTTTTCGCCGATATTATCGATTTTTTAGACCTTGGACCTATGTCCTCCGGTGATGGTGATGGTGGATCCACTAAATGAGAAGAAGATTACAACTAAAGAACAATACGGTTCTTCCACCCTCAAATAATCTCTCTCCTCACACTCTAGATTCTCAGCAGAGAACTCTTAAATCACCCAAACTCTCAAAGCTTGCAACTCTCGAATACTCTATACTCTCAATTAATCCACACCCAAAACTATGTCTCTAAGGTCCTATTTATAGACTCTCAATTAGTCTGATACAATAGGATTTAGAACCATAGCACGAATCCTAAACCTTTACTCCTAAGGATAAACTCTAAGAATCCTAGATACGTTAGAATAACTTACCCAAAATCTTCAGAAGTAAAGAATCCAAAATAGACAACGAAATAGTTTTGAGCCGCAATCCTAACACTATGTATCACTATTTGTAACAGCTGACAGAATAAGAATTTCTTTAACCAGTTTCATTGGTTTAGTTTTTCTAATATTCGGAAAATGTTATGTAACAGTTTGCTGGTTCAGTTGAACTTGAACTGATCTGTATATTGGAGGGCCAATCGTTATTTTCCATTGAAGCTGTCTCCTTCAAGCACATCTTCTTGTAGCAACAAAATAGCTTGAAGTAAAGCTGCTGGTCATAGCAAATGTAAGAATTTGAAAGCTTCTGTCAGCAGCTTGTAGATATCACCTTTCTCTTCTTGTAGTGAACATGTTGTAAGTAAATTAATGTCAGATAGACTGATCCTAAGTTTCGCTCTCCGATTCATAAATTCAATGTCACTTGGCTGTTTATCATCTTAATTATTTGATTATGTTCAGAATTTTACAGCTGTGATCCCCTTTGCCTTGAATGTGATTTCGAAGAAATAAGATGTCTGAGTACAGACTTCAATGTAGAACGTTACATTTGTTTTCGGTCAGCATACATATCGCAAGCTTTTCTGGATAATTCTGTTCTCTGAATGAAATTACAGATCGAGTATAGATTACAAAAGAACATAGCCTGATGTGTATTGAGTTCAAAAGCATGTAGAAGAGACTACTGAAATGATCAAATGACAGAAATGTATATTTTACAATGCCTGATCTTGAATCTTATGTTGCTACATGTAAGCCAGGCTATCAAATCCTGATAAGGTCTTGACCAATTCCCATTTTAAAGACAGACGATTGTGGTTGGAAATTGGACCTTTCTGATTTCATCGTCCAATGAATCAATGATACTTTTCCAGATCCATCTGCTGTTAGACTGTTAATGTGCATGCTTTCGAATCTTGATCAGTCAATTGCATAGCTTGGAATTGGAATGGTGGAAACTAGGAGCATACAAGTTATTGTATATATTCCCATAACTATATATAAATGGTTCCATATGTATGTATAATCATGATCAAATCTGTTGAGAATCGTCAAGTAAGATTATAATATCATAAAATTAATGAATACAGCATAAGTATAATGTAGTCATGTGGACATTGCATCATGTAGAATCTGATACCTCAATTTAAATTTAAAACAAGAATATATCATCTATACATGTTCAGCAACCTAGTTCATAAGCAGAAGTATTCTATCATGTCCAAAAAACAAAAGTAGCTTATATTATATCATCATTATCATAACAGACTATCTGGCAAGAGAACATTTCCGGGTTTAAAACTAATGGGATGAGTACGTAAAAGAGGTTAAGAAAATCCAGAGGAGTCAAAGCCAGGGAAGAGGCAGTGCATGAGTGGAGCCACAACAGCTTGACTGTTCTGTTGGGAACTCCATCCATGCTCTACCTCGTCCCTGTCTTTAATTATCATCACTCTCTTTCAATCCTCTCAGTTCTCACCCCTAAGATGAACTAGTAATGTGAAACTCTACCTGACCTCCAACAGAATCAGCTGCTCCGATCGAGAATAGTACTCACCTGTCGACTTGCCTATCTGCTTTGGTTATGTCAAGCCTGATTGATCTAAAACTGAATTGTGGGTATCATCTGTTCCTTGCTCGTCTTTGTATATACACCAGATTAGCCCAGTGCAGTGACAAAGTACAAACATGTACCATATCCAAATTCAATTTCAGGACCAAGAAATATACGTTGTACTGCTTCTTCTACATGTGTACTACTAACTGGAATTTTTGGTGAAGGGTGAAGAATGATGAAGATAACTGGACGTGATGTACTACATTATTGTACTAGTATTACGTACCACTAACAACCTCCTCATTTCTATCAATAATGGATATGTATAATCAAAGGGAAAGAAATTCATACGACATTTATTAAATTCCGTTTTACCCCTCTTAGGTTAGGTTAGGGGTTAACTTCATTTCAGTCTATGTTCTCTTAATTTTAAAAATTTACCTCCTGAATTTTCTAATTTTCATCATTCATACCCCTTTGCTATGATATCGTCTAATTTAGACGTTAAATGCTAGCATGAAGAGTGCGGCTATTGAGACCTCCAGATTTGCTCAGTATACCTCCATGTCTCTTTAAACCTCCCTTTTATTTTTAAAAACAAGTATTTGCTCATTAGACCTCCTTTCAAATTCCTAAAATAACCTTAGGTTTGTTATTCATATAATTTACTCATTATACCTCTTATTCGTTCTCTAGACCTCCGGCACTTTATTTTTTTATTATATTTTTTTGCATGCAAACATCTATTTCAGACCTTGATTACTTGATTTTTTTTTCTTCTTCTCTTTTTTCATGAAAACCTCTTTGGCAACCTCAATTCCTTGATTATTTTTTTTTTGCATAGAATGTCATTAACCTCTATTATTTGATCAAGTTGTAAGAACGATTTTTCGATGACAACAATTTAAAAAAATTATTCAAATCATGAATCGTTTTATCAATCAATTGCAAAGCAATAAAATACATAAATTAATGATATGAACCCAAAAACCTTTGACCTAGAAGAAAACCCTAAGGCCAATCTCGTCCACCACCACTCCATGAAGCAAGTCCTCGAGGAGAATACTCATTCACAATAACTATTAAAGTGAGACATTTCTCTTGTAGAATAGCGATGATATTTTCATATTAATGTTCCAAAAAAAAAAACCTATAAAAATTGTAATACCCCAGAAATTTAATATTAGTTTCTAATTTTATTTGGGAATTTTCGAGTTAGAAGTTAGTGTGTTTTGAGGTTTGAAGGAAGAGTGGAAGTGTTCGGTTGCATAATTTTACCCGAAACGGTTTTATGGTTTTGAAGGGTCAAGAGTTGACTTTTTAATCTGTTGGGTTTCTTGAGAAACTTCCTTCATGAAAGTTGTAGAGCACGACGATACGAGTTGGTAGACATGTGACACGCGTAAAACAGACTTCGTATGAGAAAATTTTGCATCCTAGGTAAGACGTACACTAAGTTGAGAATCGTGAGAGGTTGTCAAGCTTTGGTGTTTGAGCTTTGAAAATCTTGTTAACCTTATTCAATAGGTTGGTTGAGGGTTCCTATGACCTTGGGAGGTCTCGGAAGAAGGGTTGTCTTGAAGGACAAGACATTGGGGGCAAGGGTAGAGTAGTACTCTTGGTTCAAGGGGAAAGTGTTTTGGTCTTTTTGGTTACTAAAGTGAACATTTTATTAATAGGTGGTTATCGGGAGATTCGGTTGAGCTTTCCTTTGTGTTTGGGTGAAGACGCAGCGGGAGTTAAGGTAAGTAAAATCTCACAAATGTTCACTTTGTGACCTATTTATTTATGGTAATTATGATGATGATAATGTTGATGGAAATATTGATGATTATGTTTATGATGATTATGAAGATGACAATGTTGATGAAAATGTTGATGATGATGATGATGCTGATGATGATTATTATTATTATTATTATTAATATTATTATGATGATTAAGATGATTATGATGATGATAATGTTGATGAAAATGTTGATGATGATGATGATGATGATGTTGATGATTTAAAAAAATTATGTTTTTCTTTTGTTTGTTTTAAAATATATGAGCTTGATCGCCAATGGCTCATGGTAAGTGAAAACAAGTTTTCTGTTAAAAATATAATCTTTCAAATGGACTTCTGATCATGTGTGTGCCTTAGTGGTGATTGTGTGCATTAGTTGTGGAATGGTGCCTTGGTGGTGAATGTGTGTCTTAGTTGTGAATGTGTGCCTGAGTGGTGATTGTGTGCATTCTTGTGGAATGGTGCCTTAGTAGTGATTGTGTGTACGTATTCGATTAGGAGCCTTCGTGGTGGACCGGAAACCAAGCCTTGGCTGTGTGATTGGTTACGGTCAGTATAGAGCTCTAGTCTGTCTGTCGGTACTTCATGGAGGATGACTAAGTGTTGAAGAACTCAAAAGTAAGAGTAGAGAAATGATTGTGTGATGTTCTTATGTGTTGTCATTTAAATTCCTTGCTTTGAGTATCTCCTGAACCATGCTTATCCGCAGGAGATTCTTTAATCTTAATTGTATGATTTTTAGTAGAATTTCTGAATTATGCTTTTTGTAGGATTTCAATTATGATTTGAGTGATTGTTAATTGTTGTGTTTCCTTAATTTCTTCTTTTGATTTCTCTTTCTTGTAAGTGTTTTCCTGAATTTATTTTTAATGCATGAACTCTTGGTTTTACCTTATGTGTTGATGAGTTGAGTCTGTTCTTGTAGATTTACTCATACGAGCCTTTTCAGCTTACCAGGTTTGTTGTTTACAACCCGGTGCACCAATTCATGGTGTAGGGGTTAGACCTGCAGGTGATGATCAACAGAGTTGACGCAGTGGCTTAGGAGCTGGGTTTTAGGCGATGTATTTTTTGTATATCTTGGTGGTTGTTTTCAAGCTCTTGTGAGTGACTTTTTATTACTAGACATTTGAAGTTGTTGTAATTAAGGAGATGTAATGTTTAACTCGGTTGATGAGTTTGGTGACGTTTACAATTTCAGTATTTGTTTTTAATTTGGAAGTTTTGAGCAGATTTGGGATTTTAAGATTTTGAGCTTTATCATGCCCAAATTTTTAAAAATTTATGCTTCGAAAATTGGGGTGTGACAAAAATTCTCCATATGCACCCAAAAACCTTCGACCAAGAAGAAAAACCCTAAAAAAGCCAATGTCGTCGACCATCAGTCCATGAAGCATGTCCTCGAGGAGAAGATCCTTCACAAGAAGAAGAACAAGATGAGGAAGAAGAAGACCAAGAAGAAGGTTACGAAAAAGACGTTTCCTAAACTAAACGAAAATCAGGAGGAAGAAGAAGAAGAACATATCATGAATCGAAACAAAAATTATATTATTATTGAAAAGGTACAGATAATTGATTCATAAAGGCTACATAAGGTTTAGACAATCTATGAGTTGACACGTAGTTGGCTATAGGATACTTGGCTTTAGCTGACAAGAGAAGCTCATATTTTTTAGGAGGTTGACCACGGGTTGACCTAGCAGGCAAAACTCTACTAGATTCAGAGACATTGGAGGATGACAACGTAATAGTACTACATACCACAGGTGATGACAAGCCAGGAGAGATCGTTGATATAGGGGGAGAGACTGAACTTGTATGTGTTTTGACCACGATCCTCAGTGCGTGGGCAAGAGGTAAACAGCAAACAAAGAGCGGGGGGTTGTTGCGGGCGTGCCACCTTGCGGACGAGGAAAGAGTAGTAGGGTGTGCTTGACTTCTTGATCAGGCGAAAGGGATTTCCAGGTGCCACCTCAGGGGAGGAATTTACGAGCACAAGACGATCGATACTCACGGTATATCGCGAGCAGAGCAACAAAGGGATTTCAGAGAATCAGAGGCGAGTCTAGGAGGGCTCTGAAACTAAGGCTGCGACGCTCTTAGGGTTAGGGTTTCGAGATAGCTCGAGGGGTAACTGGTTTGCAGTTTGTGTTTTTGTTGAGAGATTTGATTGTGTTTGTTGCTTCAACAGGGAAGCGAAGGCAGAGCTCCGGGAAGCGTTGGAGGTTCGACTGAGTCGAAGGTTTGTATACTTCTGTTGAGTAGTTGATTGTTTTGTTGTATTGAGAGTTGTCCTTTTCTATAAACCTTCAAGCCCTTTATATAGTGGTTCGACTTGCAGCAGAAGAAAGATAGCTTAGAATTCAAGTTGGACTCTGAAACCCTAATAGCACAAGGGCACAGTTTAACCCGCGTGGACCAACAAATTGGTGACACCTGTCCAGTTCGCACACTTCAATATAGGACACTGCCGCTCAATCATAGACTCCTATGCGAACAGGAATTATAGACACCTTTTCTCCATCTTGCGGGTCTTTCTAGCTCGCGGGCTTTAGAAGAGTTTTTTTATATTAAAATAGCCACAGGGATTGACCCGAAGCATGTCAAAGACTTTAAAAAGTCTTCAATGATTAAAGTGGTGCAAGCGGACTCCGCCTGTTGCTTCCTCACGAAGTCTCCTACGCGAGCCAGTTCGCCAGCTCGCCTTGATATATTCCGCCTCACCTAGGGCTTTAAGGCAAAATACATTCGGCGCGTGAACGGTGTAGTCCGCGCGAAGTCCCGTTTGCATGCGAACTGCGTAGTCCGTGCGAAGTCATTCTGTGTGCGAGATCATTAAGTGTGCGAGCCCTGTATTTCGAGTGAACCACGCGAGCTCTCTACCCTGCGCGGAAGCCATTCCGCACGCGAACGCTGAAGTTGGCTCACGTGGTCTACCCCGCGCGAACTGTGTAATCCGCCCGAAGTCCAGTTCGCACATGAGCTGCACGAGGTTCAGTTCGCACGCGAACTCTGTAACTCAGCTCGCATGGTCTTATTGGCAAGTCATCACTTGTAAACTTAAAGAACTTGGGCTCGCCGGTATGACATGGACCAAGAGTTTAATTAATATTCACATGAACATTTACTGTCTAGTAAAATATTAATTTAGGCGTAAACATTGCCCCCCCAGCCTCGAAGTCATGATTGTCAAGAATAACTGAAGAGGTTTATGTTCATGCTGCTCCAAAGCCAATGGTATGGCTCGGGTCATACATAAAATGCGTGTGAGGAGACAAGCCTGTGAATAGGCCGTGAAACCCACACACTCAACTATGCATTGTAGCGAACTGCTGTATGGCTCGCCTAGGCACCTCGGATTTGAACTTCGCTTGCATTCGCCTACACTCTACTGCATTCGCCTGCTCTACTTCTGCATTCGCCTCGAGCAGACGTTTTCTTAGACTAGATTCCAAAGAATGGCCCCTCGCGAGCTCTTGGCGATGGCCAACCAATATTGTGATAACATGGAATGACAATGGCTATGTACTTCGCTGCCCCCCCCCCCCCAGTGCGAACCAAGGAAAGACAAGCAAAAGAGTCGGCAAACGGCTGCATAATCGTGAAAAATTTTTAGAGGCCACGCACTTCGCTGCCACCCAGTGCGAACCAATAAGAGGGAAACAAAGGAGTCGGCGAACGGCCGCATAAAGATGGCAAACCAAGTTTGAAAATTTGGAGGCCACAAGAATTGGCCTAAATAATGACTAAGACACTTGAAGAAGGTCTAAAGTCTGAAATTTCTGGAACACATCTACCCCAATCGTCCTAATCCATTGTCGCATTTTTGCTTCCAATTTCTGATCCCTATGAAGATGTATTGCTTGTACTCCTTGTCCCACTGGGCGTGCCAATGTTTTGGTCACGATCCTCAATGCGCGGATCAGAGGTGAATAGCGAACAAAGAGTGGGGGAGTGTTGCGGTCATGCCACCTCGTGGACGAGGAAAGAGTAGTAGGGTGCGCTTGACTTCTTGATCAGGCGGAAGGGGTTTCCAAGTGCCACCTCAGGGGAGGAATTTACGAGCACAAGGCGATCGATACTCACGGTGAGACGAGAGCAGAGAAACTATAGGGAATCAGGGAGATCGGAGCAGAATCCAGGAGGGCTCTGAGAAAAGCCTAAGAGGCGGCGCGCTTAGGGTTAGGGTTTTCGAGATAGCTCGAGGGGTAACTGGTTTGCAGTTTGTGTTTTTGTTGAGAGATTTGATTGTGTTTGTTGCTTCAACAGGGAAGCGAAGGCAGAGCTCTGGGTAGCGTTGGAGGTTCGACTGAGTCGAAGGTTTGTATACTTCTGTTGAGTAGTTGATTGTTTTGTTGTATTGAGAGTTGTCCTTTTATGTAAACCTTCAAGCCCTTTATATAGTGGTTCGACTTGCAGCAGAAGAAAGATAGCTTAGAATTCAAGTCGGACTATGAAACCCTAATAGCACAAGGGCACAATTTAACCCGTGCGGACCAACAAATTGGTGACACCTGTCCAGTTCGCACACTTCAATATAGGACACTGCCGCTCAATTATAGACTTCTATGCGAACTGGAATTATAGACTCATTTTCTCCATCTCGCGGGCCTTTCTAGCTCGCGAGCTTTAGAAGAGATTTTTTATATTAAAAAGGCCACATGGATTGGCCTGAAGCATGTCAAAGACTTAAAAAAGTCTTCAACGATTAAAGTGGTGCAAGCGGACTCCGCCTGTTGCTTCCTCGCGAAGTCTCTTACGCGAGCCAGTTCGCCAGCTCGCCTTGATATATTTCGCCTCGCCTAGGGCTTTAACGCGAAGTACATTCGGCACTCGAACGGTGTAGTCCACGCGAAGTCCCGTTTGCACGCGAACTACGTAGTCCGTACGAAGTCATTCCGCATGCGAAATCATTAAGTGTGTGAGCCCTGTATTTCGTGTGAACCGCGTGAGCTCTCTACCCCGCACGGAAGCCATTCCGCACGTGAACCCTGAAGTTGGCTTACGTGGTCTACCCCGCGTACGAGCTAAGTGTTCCGTGTGAACTGTGAAGTCCGCCCGAATTTCATTCAGCGCGCGAGCTGCGCGAAGTCCAGTTCGCACGTGAACTCTATAACTCAGCTCGCATGGTCTTACTGACAAGCCATCATTTGTAAACTTAAAGAACTTGGGCTCGCCGGTATGATATGGACTAAGAGTTTAATTAATATTCACATAGACATTTACTGTCTAGTAAAATATTAATTTAGGCGTAAACAGCATGTACATCTTCAACAACTGGTGGCTGATTACTATTCAATTTTCCTCCTTTCGACGTGTCAGATAGTTGTTCGTCATGTCAAACACTTTTAGAACAGGGAACAGACGTCCAACTTGGGCAGGTTTAACAGATTGAACCACTTTTTGAGGTTCCAGAGTATTATCTCTCAGATTCTGGATATGGTCGGTGACAGGCCGAAGATCCTTTTTAGCGGGGTTACTGTCAACAATTACACAATCTTCTAGTTCTCCAAATTGATCTTTATAAAAAACATGTTTCTCCTCCTCACTCAGAGGTACCGTTGGAGAAAAATAGCACAGGTCTTCAGTAAATGTGACATCTACGGTGACATAAAATCGTTGAGACAGAGGATGGTAGCACTTGTATCCTTTATGATGGGATCTGTATCCAACAAACACACACTTAAGGGAACGTGCCTCCAAATTAGATCTCTGATTTTTGTAATGATGAACATAGGCCACACAACAAAAGACACGAGCAGAAAGTTTGTTGAGAGATGGAATAGTAACATGTTCAAACAATACCTCAAAGGGACCCGATTCTGAAGAGCTGCAGATGGTAGACGGTTGATAAGGTAAGAGGCACACAACATAGCTTCACCCCATAGATATTTGGGTAGATTGACACTAAGTAAGAGAGCTATTCCAATATCCAAGAGGTGTCAATTTTTCCTCTCAGATACCCCATTCTGTTCTGGTGTCTGAGGACTAGTAATCTGATGAACAATTCTATGTTGCTGAAAATAGTTTCGGAAAGAGTGGTTAATAAAGTCTCTTCCATTGTCATATCAAAATATTTTCACACAAGCATCATACTGAGTTCGAATGAGACTATGAAAAGTGATGAAAGCCGAAAACACAACATCCTTCTTTTTCAATCACACAACCCAAGTTAATTTTGTAAAGTCATCAATAAACAAAACAAAGTATTTCATTCCTGTCTGTCACACCCCAATTTTCGAAAGATAATTTTCAAAAATTTTGGCATAATCTAACTTAAAATATAAATATCCCAACCTGTTTCAATAACAATTCCAAACAACTAGAAATCAATATCAGAAAAGTAATATCATACAACTCATCACTAAGTTAAATATTACACCTTCTTATTTACATAAACTTGCAAAACAAGAACATGAGAACAATCTCATGAGTTTAATATTTTCTACCCGATTAACAAAACTATATGTTGATCCGCACCCTACAAGGCCCAACTCTACAGCTCGTTCCGAAAATTTATGTATATTGAGAACAAATCGCTCTCAGAATGCTTTGACATATCAATAATACTCATCCATCGCCATGCTGCTCCAGTAGTTGCCTCAAAGAATTTGGGGTCTAAAAAAAGACATGCTTTAGAAAGAAGTCACACTCTACACATAAGTGAGATACCCCGAATTTCCTCAATTCACGTGCAAATCCTCAAGCAATGCGTAATATGCCGGTAGCATGCTCCATCTCAAGATTGTGCATCAACCACGTCATCGTCTGCATAATGCTCAAGTAGAAGCAATGAGATTGCTCGAATCCGATAGAGCCTCTACAACCACTTCAAATCCCTGCTAGTCAATTTCACCACTACAATACTCCAAACAGAAGCTAAATTCATGGGATAGACTACCTTAAGATCCACATCTTACTCATCATTTTAGGGAATTATCCTCATCAGCTAATAATAATAGCTAAAGCGAAAAACAATTATTTTGAGATCTACAATTCCAATTACACTCCTTTAACTATCCTTGTTTATCCCGACACTCCTCTACTAACAATTCCAATACATATAACCAATCTAAATTTATCCCGACACTCCTCTACTAACAATCACTCAACCCGATACCACAATTTCCTAACCAACCACCACTTCATATTTACAACCGCAACCTTGCTTACACCAATGACTAAAAATATCGAAGATGGAGATTACCTTTAGACGATAAAGGTTCGTCAGTAATCTCCAACCACAAACAAAAGACTTAAAAGCTGGAGCGAGTCGTTTTCGAAAACTATTTGGTCCAAGACTAGCTTGTATCAATTAACCCAAAACAGTGCAATTTAAAATAAATAAGGACACCCATCTACGCTTCTCCAATCAATCTCTATGACTTCAGTCTCCATATTCTTAATTATTCTGTGACTGTTTTTACCTATTAACAAAATTGACACCTACACATAAAAGCCGCACTTTCCTTTTCTCCACTTCATTCCTCAAGTTCAGTCATCTGACCACAAGCATATTGCCTAAAACAAAATAAATTCAACATCTCCACGCAACAATCTCAGATAACAATTAGAATACCCAATGACATCATGACTTAAATTCTTCATTTGTTGCCGTAAAATCAAAGCGACCACAACCATCTCACATCCGCTTTACCATTGTATACCAACACCATTTACACTTACAATCCTTCCAAAACACTCAACATAAATAGGAGAAAAAATCTCAAATTTATAGATATCGGACATAAATCGACCAACAATAATTTCAAAAACTACTCTTCAATACATAGACCAAACTTTAATAGCCCCATTTAACGCATCCAATAACATCCACAATTAATTAGATTAAGCAACACCACTCTTCTATTTATCTCAAAGCAAAACAACATTTACTTAACTCCCTTATAATCTCTTTTTCAACACTAATCTTATCTAGAAATTTCTCAATCCTTCATTCACAAGCATGCCCTTTCTATTATTAATATCCGTAAAAAGTCTCAACTCGCCACTTAAATAAAAGTCCACAACTCAATAAATATGTCACACCCCAATTTTTGAAAGATAAATTTTTAAAAATTTGGGCATGATATATCTTAAAATCTTAATATCCCAAAACCTGCTCAAAACTTCCAAACTAAAAACAAATATTAGAAATGTAAAAGTCAACAAACTCATCAACCGAGTTAAACATTATATTTCCTTAATTACATCAACTTTAAAAGTCTAGTAATTATTAAGTGCCAAATAGAATAAAATAAAGTGATGAACAAAAACTAAAATCCTTCCACTATGTCTCCGCCTCAACCCTGCTGATCTAACCCCTACACCATGAATTGGTGCACCGGGTTGTAAAACAACAAACTCGGTAAGCTAAAAAGTTCGTATGAGTAACTCCCAAAAATAACTTAACCTAACATCACATAAGATAAAACCGGTAATTCCAGCTTTAGAACTTAAATCAGGAATCACCTCAAATAATAAATTTTGAAAGTGAGTAAATAAGATAACCCAACAAATCACAAAACAATCAAAATCATAAGTGAATCCTACAAAAAAGATAGTTCAGGAAGTCCACTAAAATTCACACAATTAAGATTTAAGAATCTCCTGTATTAAGCATAGTTCAAGAGATACTCAAAACAAAGAAGTTAAAAGACAACAATTAAGAACAATGTTAAAACCACATAACCAATACTTTTACAAATATACATGTACTCATGAGTCCCAGATACCAATAAGGTATCTCCCATGACCTACAACAAACATATATACCCATGAGTCCTAGATATTAATAAATACCTCTCATGACCTACAACAACAATTTATGTACCCATGGGTCCCAGATACCTTCAGGTACCTCCCATGACCTACACCGACAGACGAACTAGAGCTCTATTCCTAACCGTAACCAATCACCCGGCCAAAGACTTGGAACCTAGTTTGACTGTCCAATATCAAATCACAAAATAATAATAGCATCATAACCGTAACCAATCACCTGATTAAAGGCTTGGAACCCAGTTTGACTATCTACACAACATTTCACAAAATAGTAGAATCATCATAACTGTAACCATTCACCCGATTAAAGGCTTGGAACCCGGTTTGACTATCTACACAACATTTCACAAAATAGTAGAATCATCATAATCATCAACAATAATATCATCATAATTCATCATCATTTTATCATCATAAACCTTATCATCATCACCATCATCATCATAATAATCATTATCATCAACATAATAATTATCATAATCATCATCACAATTCCATAAATAATTGGTTCCAAGTGAACTTTGGTGAGATGTTACTCACCTAAATAAATCCAACTGCGTCTTCCACAAACAAAAGAGTCAAGCCAAGCCAATCACACTTCAAAAATCACTTATGGCCAAAGCCAATTCGGCTGGAAAGAGACCGGAAACATCGCCAGAAAGAAACAATGAGCACTTCGAAATCAAATGCTCCACACTTCGATTTGGGCTTCAAGGCTAGTATCATCATGCTTAAAAGGACAAGAAATTCCAGAAATGGGTAGCCTCAAACCTCAATGTCACTGGAAACGGTAGGAGCTTCACCGCCGGCGGTAGCAGTAACTTGCGGGCTTTGCTGCACCGTGCACAGTGCTCTATAAGGTGTGAGGCTGGTATGAATAGAAAGAGAGGAGTGAGAGCTTTCCAACGATACTAAGCACGCCCAAATTCATAGCCGGATGGTCAAGTTATGGCCGAAAGAAGTTTGATGGTGAAAACGGAAACGGGAGAGAGAGAGAGAGAGAGAGAGAAATTTTCTCGATTTTTTTGGGTTTTCCAAAAAATTAAACCCCCAACTTTTCTATTTATAAACTTCCCAAAATCGGAAACTAACTTTCTCTGACCGTAACTTTTTCATATGACATCTGTTTCACACGTGTCGTGTGTCTACGAACTCCTATCGCCAAACTTTACAACATTCATGAAGGAAGTTTCTCGAGAAACCCAATGAATAAAAAGTCAACTCTATGACCCTTAAAGAATAAAAAACCGTTTCGGGTAATTTATCCGTTTGAACACTTCTGCCCTTTTTTCGAACCTCAAAAACAAACTAACTTCTAACTCAAAAATTTCCAAATAATATTAGAAACTAATATTAAATTTCCGGGGTATTACAAAATAAATAATAAAACACTGCGAATCCAAGTCACTTCCCCAACTCATAACTAAATACAAAATCTCACAAATCACTTACCTTCCCATTACTCGGAAAATAACCAAGATACTCTTTGAGGTTGGCGTACAGAGGCATAATCTTGAAGATATAGACATTTATGGCACAATACTGTCCATAAATAAAATATATAGTGCTACATCAGAAACTTAATCAACACATAGTGTCTAAAGCATATAATGCTAATGTATCCGCCGCGATCGGACCATCACTCTATCGACACTAAGCATGACCAAGAATATGAGGTAGTACTAAAAAGAGAAATGAATCGAATAACCTAATGCTCTGATACCAACTGTCAGGACCCACCCCGAATTTCACCCTGAAACCCAAGGTAAATCCTGCGGGGTCCACCTTCAAGAAAAATTTACCGAAAATTCGGCATAACCTTCTTTGAAAATGAACAACCCTTACCTAAAAAAAAAATCCAACTTAACACTTTAAATAACCAAACATCCATCCTCAAGACTGGGAGTCTTCCTGCTTGCTGAGTTCATCACATCTCCTAATAAATCAATTACTCAATTAAAATAATCCCACAACCAACAATACTCAAAATTAATTCACTAACTGGTTATCAGAACATATCTAATCATGAAAGAATAGCAATGAATAAAGATTAAGCGGAAGCAGCCTCTGACTATGCCTCCACTCCATGTACGCTCGACCTCATTTAAAGTTAGCCTGCACACTGGGCATTTAAAACCAAATGGCCAAGGGGAAAGTAATTTAAAAACGTTACAGTGAGTGGACAAAATAATTTAACAAATACTCAATTTAAATACTTTCCCACATTTCAGCTTTAAAAACTTAGCTGCACGCAATTTTTTTGATCAATCATATAACTTAAATCCATAAACCCATAAGAATAGACAAACCAGCCCCGCTGGTTAATCAAATAAAGAAATCTGGTAAAAAGAGATAAACCAGCCCCGCTGGTTGATCAAATATATATCTGAGAAGAATAAAATAAGGGAAAGAGTTATCACCATGTAAAAGGAGCCTCCCAGGCTCGGGTTGGTGCCACCCAGACTATAATAACGTCTCACGATAAGCGCTCTACTCGCCTATAGTGAGTAGCCGCTAGTAATGGCTAGCTAACAAATAAATATAAATACCGATCGGTTGCCTCCCAAGCTATAATAGCATCCCACGCTGAACGCTCTACTCACCTATGGTGTGTAGCCGCTAATAATAGTTAGCTAGCAGTAATCAATATAAGCGACCCTATATTATGGTGACTAAAACATACGAAAACACTTAAATCCATTAATCTTCCCCAAGATCATACGAATGGTACGGTTCCCAACCATACTTAAAAATCATCATAAGAAATTGTACTAAAACTCAATGACGTGTCTCACATGTCAAAATATTCTCAAATTTATAAATATAACACTACCAGGACAAGTACTTTAGCCGACGAAAAACTTTCTTCGGCCTGTTAAAAAAATTCGTCGGCTAAGATCTTAGCCGACGAACCTTCGTCAGCTATAGTGTCGTCGGGAAAGGGTCGTATGTGATGACTTTAGCCGACGACACACAAAATGTCATCGGCTAAGGTATGGACTATAGCCGACGAAATAATGTCATCTGCTATAGTCCAGACTTTAGCCGACGACATTATTTCGTCGGCTATAGTCCATACTTTAGCCGACAAATTTTTTGTCGGCTATAGTCCATACCTTAGCCGACGACATTTTGTGTCGTCGGTTATCTTTCAAACTTTAGCCGACGAATAATTTAAAATATTCGTCGGTTAAAGGTTGTAATAAAAAAATATAAAACACCTATGGCCGACGAAATATAGTATATTTCGTCGGCTTTATAGGGATATAGCCGACGAATTAAAGCATATTTCATCGGCTAAAACTTATTTTAAAAAAAAAAAAACTTTAGCCGACGAATTAAGGCTTTTTTCGTCGGCTATAAGTCCATTCCAGTAAAAAAAAAACCCCCGAAATTTCTGAATTACCATTCCAAGCAAGCTGCAAAATACACCAAAATAATTCCATATAACCAACAACAAACACATAAAAGTATATATCAACTACATAAAAGTATCAATTACATAAAAGTATCAAACACATAAAAGTATCAAACACATAAAAGTATATATCAACTACATAAATTCTATATCGTCTAAATTAATATCCGCTTTTGGGGGCTGCTGCGGAGGTTGCGGCGGAGGTTGCGGTGGTTGGGGTAGCGGCATGGGAGGAGGCGGAAGTCCGTGAATCTGGGCAGCTGTAAAGTCCTGCATGTACTGGAACATCTGCTGCTGCTGGGCCTGCTGCGGCATTAAAGGCAATATAGGCTGCCTGCGAGGCAGCCTGAGCAGCTTGTTGTTCTCGTAGTCTCTGAACTTCCGACTCTAGCTGAGTCGTCCTGTTGATCGTGAACGTGGTCCTGCTGCTGGTCGAGGCTGCCTTTCGTTGAAATCCTAGAGTGGTCTTCAGGACCCCCTCGCCTCTCTTTCCTAGACCCCGGCAGTAGAAGTTGTTTGCTCTCGTGGGAAGGCTGTGCCCATAATCCTCGCCCCAATCGTCAAATCCGAAGTGTCGATCCGGGACATGACTTCGGACATCTCTTCCTCCTGCGTGTCCGGCCATGTCTCCCTCACTAAGGCACTCATGACCTCGTCACTAGCCTCCCTCACCTTCGCCTATATGGATAGAAAAAAAATTATTAATTAACATTTTTACATAAATTTAAAAATTTAAAAACGTAAGGTGACTTACAATATCCTCCTGGGAGTCAGGATATGCCCTCTCGTACGTATAGACGTACTGGTTGACTTCTGGATGTTCCCTGGCCGCCTCGTCCATGAAGACAGTGAACGGTCTAGAACCGGCATGATGGTTCCTTGTGTTGCATTGCCGGTTTTGAGCGTTCACCCGGGAAACCGCCTTCAAAGAAAAAAGTAAACTATTAGTAAAATATTTTAAAACGCACGTACTTAATGATAAATTAACTAACTAATTTATTTAAATACATGTTTACGAGGGTTGTTGAATTCTGATGTCAGAAGCCAACGCCACTCGTACTCCCTGTACTAGAACTCAGCAGGGGTACCAGAACGTGTGTTCCCGTGCATAGTCCAATGGGTCCGCAACTCGTTCTTCCACTCCTTGTACCTACAGATACAACAAAAATATTAGAAATATTATTAATATTACATACAATTTTGTTTTTCATTAACTTCCCAACGTACCTTCCCCTATGCACAACGTCGGCCCAGCTGTCCCACAGGTGCTCGGGAACCTCAAACCACACCTGCATTTAACCGTTTATTAGTTTAGCTTTTCGAGAAATGAACAATGTAATACGTAATATTATTTTGTAAACTCACCGACATCGCGTTGTGGGCCACACTACAAAAAAGAATTCAATTAGCCACTGGAAATCGCCACGGCTCGGATTTACCGTGGCCATTGATCTTAAATTTGCTACGGCGAAGCGACGGCAAACATACCTGTCACGCCCCAAATTTCGGATAAATGAAAATCCAAATTTAAGACATGAACACAAAAATAAAAAGAGTCATATAATAAAATTCAACGTTTACATAACTTGAGAAGTCAAGTAAAGGTCATGCTCAAAAGAGCTCACTACAATTTAACAACAAATACAAAATGTTTAAATCCTAAGAAACAGCTTCTAGACCTCTACGTCTCAGTCTTGAACTTCCTCACCTGCAAAAACAACCTCTGCACCATGGAATAGTGCACCGGGTTGTAAACAACAAACCCGGTAAGCTTTAAAAGCTCGTATGAGTAAATCTACGACAATAGACTCAACCCAACAACACATAAGATAAAACCAAGAGTTTATGCATTAAAAACAAACTCATGAAAACACTTCCAAGCAAGAGAAAACAAAAGATGAAATTAGGAAAACACAACAATTCACAATCACTCAAAATCATAAATGAAATCCTGCAGAAAGGGGGAGTTCAGGATTCCAAAAATCACACAATTAAAATTAAAGCAAAGAATCTTAAATAACATCACATAAGAATGTCACCCAACCATTTCTCTACTCTTACTTATGGGTTCGTCAACGCATAGTCATCCCCCATAAGTGACTAGACAAAACACGTACTCATGGGTTCGTCAACACTTAGTCATCCCCCATAAGTACCGACAGACTAGAGCTCTATACTGACCGTAACCAATCACCCGGCCAAGGCTTGGTTCCCGGTCCACCACGAAGGCTCCTAATTTAATACACTCAATCACCACTAAGGCATACAACCACAACTAATGCACACAATCACCACTAAGGCATACATCTAGAACTAATGCACACAATCACCACTAAGGCACACACTCCAATACTCTCCCAACATAACACTTGTCAATTCACAAAATAATAATACAATCATAACCGTAACCTATCACCCGATTTGGGGCTAGGAACCCGGTTTGACTATTTAACAACAATTCAATATAAAAATATCATCAACAACATCACAAGAACACTTCATAAATTATATCTTTCCGCCTAGATATATTTATATAAACAAAGACATAGATATTCCCACTAGAAAATCTATCAACAAACATATTTCAACAGCACCATATCACATGATCGAAAGTCCTTTTAAAAGATTTATTTTTATCAGAAAACTTGTTTTCACTTACCATGAGCCATTGACGATCAAGCTCATTTATTTTTAAAACAAAATCATTTTCCTTCAAGGACAATTTCTCAATTAATAAAACAAAATTATAAAGTAAATTCGGTTCTTTAAGAACCCATGTGAGATTTACTCACAATATAAAAATAGCATCATAATAATTATCATCATCATCATCCTCAAAACAACATCACAATCATCATCATGATAATTATCATCATCATCATTCTCAAAAACAACATCACAATCATCATCATAATAATTATCATCATCATCTAATCATCATCATATAATTACTATGATCATCATCTAATCATCATCATATACATTATCATCACCACATAATCATCAACATTATCATCACTAAAATCATCAACAACATCATAACCACCATAAGTAAAAAGGTCACTAAGTGAACCTTGGTGAGATTTTACTCACCTGAGAAATCTCGCTGCGTCTTCAACAAAACACCAGAAATAATCACAATCTCACTTCACTAGTCACCTAAAATTACACAAATAATTAACCACTTCAATAAACGAACAATCATCCTTAAACAAGTCTAAATCCAAGATTTGCCCAAAAAGGGCAACCTTCCTCCGAGACCTCCCAAGGTCATAGGAACCCTCAAACAACCTATTGAAAAAGGTTAACAAGATTTTCAAAGCTCGAACACCACGGTTTAACAACCTCTCACGATTCTCAACTTAGTCTTAAACCTAGGATGCAAAACTTGATCAAACATAACCTCATGACATGTCAATGTGCTCGTATCGACAAGCACAAGCTAACAGTTACTCCTAACCTCCCAACCCCTGCCGGACGCGCCGCCACACGCCACCACAGCCGGCGGCGAGTGGGCCCCACGCGCCTCCCCAAAACGTCCGAATTTGGGCAAACTCAAAACATCAAACTTGTAGAATACTACAAGGGAAACACTTTTCATACCTGAAGGTCCAACCAAATCGGCAGGGAAGTTGCCGGAAACTCGCCGGAAAGATTGGAATCCACCACCGCCACTCTCCGCCGTGAATCGAGCTTCAACACCACTTGGGATCGAACGAGGACGTCCAACACTTCCTATCCCGACCGGTTTCAGCCTTGTCGCCGCCGCCGGAGGTCTGAAACCCGACCGGGTCTCTAACCCGAGCTTCCGAGCTTTGGGTCACCGATTTAGGGTTGAAACGGCGCAAGTCACCACCACAGGGAAGCTCGGACGGAGGAGAGGAAGAGAACCCGACCGGTGCCGTCGTCTGGGTCGGCCGGAGTTGGCCGGAAAAGTCGGGTCGGGTCGCCGGGTCCGGGTCGGGTCGGCTGGGAATCTCTGACAGTGAAGGTGTCGCGAGAGAGAGAGAGAGAGAAAAGAGAGGAGGGATGATTTCCGGAAAAATGAAGGAGAAGCCCATAACTTCTCTTATTTAACCCGTAAAGACACGAACTTCCGCTTACCATAACTTCCTCATACGACGTCCGTTTCATGCGTGCCGCATGTCTACGAACTCGTATTGACGAGCTCTACAACTTTCATGAAGGAAGTTTCTTGAGAAACCCAACAGAATAAAAAGTCAACTCTTGACTCTTCCAAAACCATAATACCGCTTCGGTAATTATGCAACCGAACTCTTCCGCTCTTCCTTCGAATCTCAACACACACTAACTTCTAACTCGAAAATTCCCAAATAATATTAGAAACTAATATCAAATTTTCGGGGTATTACAATACCGTTGCTAAATAAAAACCAGTTTGCGACGGCAACATCTTGCCGTGGCTAAATAATGTTAAATTCGTGACGGCAAACTGGCGCCGTCGCGTCTGTTTTTATCAACGGCAACGACAGATGAGTGCCGTGGCAAAAAACCAATTTTATTTCTGATTTGCTGCTACGGTTGCGTTCGCCATCGCCTATGTTCTTTCGGTATTAATGGAAGGCGCCAATTATCCCGCTCTCCATTTTGACAAAAAACAGAAGTCAATTTTCTAAAACCAAATTAAACCAACTCTCCTCAGACATAACCCCTATCCCCCGAACCTAATTCCTCTGTTCTAGAAATCGCCCATCCCCATAACCCCCATTTTGTCAAATACGTTGAATGAAATTGCGGTTGGCAGTGAGAAACACAAATCAGCGACGGTGGAAGGAGAGTGGAAGGAGAGCTTGTCGACGGTGGTTGGTAAGGCATCGGCGGTGGTTGTAGATTGGTAAGGCATCGGCGGGTTTGCACTGGTGGTGGGTTTGCGCTAGCAGCAGCTTCTTCGGTCAAGTCGTGTCGAATCTCTAGAGGTCGACGGCGTCAACTTCTTCGGTCAACCTTAATCGCCCATCTCTTCCCTGCTCGAGCTCGCAGAAGGTACTCTCTTCCCTGCTCGAGCTCGCCCATCTCTTCACTGATTTTTTTGATGTGTTTTGTGGTTTTGTGAATTGGGTTTGAGTTGGTTTTGTTTTGGATTTTTGATAGGTTCCAGAGGGGTCTGAAGAGCAAGCCGATTTAATGATCAAGAAGCTTCGCAAAGCGGTGAGTTTTACTGTTATTGGTTTGATTAGTTACGGTGAATGAAATATGCTGTTGTGACAGATTGGTCACAATATGGTTCAAGTATTGAAATTTTTGATTCATTGAGCAGTTTGTTTGAAGTTTACCATTCTATTTGCAAGTTTATATTAGAATTTGTTCATTAAGGGTTTTAAATTGTTTAAATTATATAATGTGTTTGACAAATGATTTCATATTAGTATTCTACTGATTAGTTGAAGATTACTGGATGAGACAGACGAAATGTTATCTACTTTGTCAAACTTAACAGGAGTTAAACATGTGTATTAACATACCGAAGGAAGTTCACATTACCATACTTATGAAATTTATTCAGTTTGGTGATTCATGATCTTTAGTTTCTCTTCCATGTTTGATACCCTATACCGTGTAGTACCACATGCAACACTATTGTGATTCATGTTCCATGCTTAGTCCCATATCTGGATGATCTTTTAATGTGGGGTAAGCTGAAACAATTTCAGAGTCATATTCGACTCTTCTTCTGGTTAGAAGTCATGGTTAGAGTTTGGTACCGTTGTCAACTTACATTCTACTACACAAGGTGATTGCCATTACATTACAAACGTATTAATTTGTACTTTCGTTGTGCTTTATCATGTATACATGAGTCATCTGTTTACGTAATGAATGGTATACATGAGTCATCTGTTTTTTTTTTTATACTTTGTTTTTACACTGAAGTGTATTAAGTATTTTTAGATTTGTGTTTACACTTGTTGTTTAGTTATTGTATTATTCTCTTAAGATTGCCGTAACTAGAATTGGTGGTTAGAAACCATTGCAAGCAACTAGTGCTATGTCCCTAAGCCTTATACTTTTTCAATGTTAGGATGACAATTGCACCTATTGTCTACTATTTGCTATTCATTTTTTGCATAAAGCTTCCTTGTATTCTTTTCTTTGCCGAAACCAATAATTTTTGCCTGATGATTTGAGCATCTCCTACTGACAAATGATTTTTTATAAATGGAATCTTAAACTTGATTGTTTACATCTTACATCACAATGTTGCAGACCATTCTGGCGTCGAGTATATGTGCATACCTAACTGTTTCAGAATGATATAATTGTAGTGGTAATTATTCATTACCTGCCATTTCATAGTTTTGGTCCCCTAAAAGTCTAAAAAACTTTAAAATAATGAAACTGCAAACACACATTCACGATGATACCTGAAATGACAAAACTAGTAGCTCATTTACTTGAAAAAAAATATAGAAACATCTATCTCTTCAGTTAGAACCTTTTCTTGTTTCCTGAGCTGTATGTGAGAACTGAACAATTAGATTTGGTTCCTTCTTTTGGGGTTTATCATAATGCTGCATTTTCAGATCTGAAAGTCGAGTGCAGGCAGCAGCCGCCCTCGTAGTAGTCTTGGCTGGACGAGAATATTTTGGGATTAGGTTCTTTTGGTGCAGTGATTGTTGTCGAACACATTATATATGTACTGGCGATATAGGAAACGTTTGAAGTTTTGGTAGTTGTCATTGTATTGACTATATTATAACAATGATTTTGTAATCATTTTCTAAGATCAGATGATAGTACGTTGAAGTATTGTAACAAGAAAAGCACATGAAATTAGTAAGTTCAGCTATATATGAAGTTTGACCCGACTATCGATCTGTACGTCGTAGTGGCTTGATTTTGATGCATGGAATGGATATATCATATATACCCAGTTTCTTTTAATCCTTCATAATTCTTAAAGGAATTTTGTTAAGGTCAATAGAAGCCTGAATGGTTAAAGGAATTCAATAATCAATATACAATAAGCTAGGAAATTGCATGTGCTTAAATTTAATCTGAATTTAGTCCTAAATTTAACTAGGACTAAGATTATAGGCAAATAGACTAAGCTACAATTCCTAGTCGCTTAGTTATTCTAATGAAGGATATACCATGTTTCCTTTAATCTGATCAAGTTTGACCTGACTATATGTATAAATGGAGTCTTAATCTGATGAGGGATACCCCGTTTCCTTTAAATTAAACAAATTTGTTTAGGTCAATAAGAAGCAGTTAAAGTACGTAAACAACTGATAATCAAATAGGGGTTTTATGCTATATATCCTTTCCAGGAAACTGTATGCTTAATTACTTAGAGACTTATAAAACTGTGTATTGTAAATTTGTAAATAAGAAGGATTTTGAGTTGGGGCTGGTTGATGAGTCATGTCCGACTTCTTAATCAAATGGTACATCCAATCATTGTTATAATCCATCATAAATAATGAGAATTATCTATTTTAGTCTGTTGCCTTTTGTGTGTATTGTAACGTTGGGTATCAAGTGCCCTGTTCAGTTCTATACAATTGCCAGCAACAAAAACGGTGAAGAACTATGAGTAGAGGCTAATCATGGTTTTACTTAAATTAGTCTGGGACAGATATGATGAAACTAACAAAGGATAAAGGCCATCAATCTTGTAGCTGCAGCCATGATCATGATTATTTTCATATTCTGGGCCTCTATGTAGGTGTTGTTACCATTTGGTCTTTATTTCACGGGATTTTTCTGAGTAAGAAGTTAAAAATATGATGAGCAGAATAATGACATGTGGTTATTTATGTGTGTATAAGCAAGCAGACAGTTGAGTTATGTTTGCTGTGTATCTGTCAAGAACTACAATTATGATTGCAACTTGCATTTCTTGGTTGTAGTGCATGTCTTTGTTCTATTTTACATTCTTGACTGATACTTTAATAAATTATATTAAGTTATATTTTCAGAATACTGTTTAAGTTCATTTTATATTTTGATTTGGTTTTTGGATTGCTCATTGCTGTTTCTGTTTCTGCAGCTCTCGTGTTCACCTTTTATTTTAGTTGGTTGCTATTCTGCTTAGTGTTGTCTTGCTTGGTGCAGCTTATCAACATTTAAATTTGGTCTACATGTGTAATCAGAATAGCAATTTTATAAAAGCTACCGGATTGATACATATGTAGATTAGCTTCTTTTTCTGGTAGATTAACTTGATAAAGAGATAGCCTGAATCAGTTTTTTACAAATACTCAGTTTTTTACTTAAATTACAGAAGTACTCAATTTTTTACTTAAATTCAGATATGCTCGGTTCAGCTTTTTGGTTATGTATCAGTAGTGACTTTTTAATTCAGTTTGCTCAGTTCAGCTATATACTTATATCATGTATAGTTATTTGCTCTATTTGAGCAGTGTGCTGCTATGTACTTGTTTATTGTTGTATACTAGTTGTATATTTAATTTTGATATGCATGTGAAACCAATGATTTCCCAAAAATGTTGTGCCTTACTTCAGGGGTGTGATTCTTTGAATTGGGAGGATAACTGAATCAATTGGGATGAGTGGGATGTCAAAACAACTAGTTTTGATGGGCAAGGTTAAAGAGAGCATGAAGAAGAGCAGTTAATCTCTTTGGGAATGGGATCTTGCTTCTTGCAGTTGATCTCTTTGTCATGTGCAGTGGCAATATTTACTTAACTTTCTTGTATTTGATATCACTAGTGGATTACGATTCTTAGCCTACGGAATATTTCCGTCGGTTAAGAAACATATTCCGTCTACTAAGAACTTAGTCGACGGAATAGTCGTCGACTAAGATCCGTCGGCTAACAGTCGTCTGCTAAGACAATAGCCGACGGAAAAATATATTTGCGTCGACTAAGTTATATCTTAATCGACGGATCTTAGTCGACGCCTATTCCGTCGACTAAGTTATTGTTTCCTAAATGACGGAAAAAATCCGTCGGCTCTATTTCCGTCGATTAACATTTACCTAAACGACAAAAGGCTTCCTTCTTTACAGACGAAATATTCCGTCGGCTAGGATTCCAGTTTCTTAAACGACGGAAAATTAGCGTCGGGTAAGATCTAGCCGACGATACGGTCCTCTTTCTGTTTATTCTTAGCCGACGGAAAATAAAATTTTACGTCGGTAATGATTATCTTATACCGACGGAAAGTATACTTTGTCGTCGACTAAGAAGGTCAACGGTCGGTCGTTATTCATTCTTAGCCGACGGAAATGAAATGTTCCGTCGATAAGGTTTATACCCTTACCGACGGGTTTTCAATTTTCCGTCGATTAAGGTGAGTCAGAATTTTTTTTTCAGAATTGTTTTTTCACAATTTATTATTTGTTTTGGTTTTTAATTTTTTTACTGATAAAGTAGATATTTGTTTCGGTTGTTTTAGAAATAATTATATTAAAACTAAATATATAGATCGAATCATTAATAATATAAAAATTATGCATTAATAATTAAAATTGTGTTCATACAAACTAAAATTTGACTAATAAAAATTCAAAAACTGATCTTCATCAACAAATGCCGAAGACGACTGAGTAGGAAGAGGAGGTGGAGACGACTGAGTAGGAGGAATCGAAGATGACTGAGGAGGAGGAGGAGGACCCGGAGAAGAATGAGGAGGAGCCGTAAAAGGCGGAGGAGGAGGAGCCGTAAAAGGCGGAGGAGGAGGAGCCGGACCGTCAGGTTCTAGACCTAGGCGAGAGAAGATCTGGTCCATCCGTGAGTTAACAGTAGTGTACTGATTACGGTACCACGCACACAGACTCGGCCTCAGCCCGCTCAGTCCGCTCCTTATACTCACGGACCTCTTGTTCAAGGCGTTCAATCCTTTCCCTGTCTTGATTTGGAGGAGCACGACTCCGCAAGGTCGAACCGGACGAGGACTGGCTCAAGTCTCGCTCACCTGCTCGTCCCATCCCTCGTATCTCCTTCCCTTTGCGCTTGTCCAACACAGCATCCAACACATCAATTTGTTGTGTTTGAATGATCTCCATCATTTCCTCCTCTGTAGCTTCCGGATTTATCTTCTTCAAGTCTGTCTTTCGGCTTTCGACCTCCGCAAGCATCTTCTCCTGCATAAACAAAACACCAAGGAATACACCAACCACATAATTCAACAACAATTACACCAACACCAACACCAACATATTTCTTAATTAATACTAAGTATCCAAATCAAAGAGACATAATTAATTAAATAATTAAAGGAAATACACTTACATATTTCTGGGTGGCCACTTCGTCACCGGGTCTCACATAACTCGCCTCGAATCCCTTGATGATCGGCAAGGGCTCACCTTTGTTCCTTAGATCCTCCATGATGTAGACAATAGGAGAAGAACCGCTATGGTGGTGCATCGTCTTCTTACCACGGTTCTTCTTGTTCGCGTTCGAGAGTTTCTAATACGCGATATAAATAAAATATCAGTAATTATATTTTTTTATTTATTAAAAAAATAAATAATAATATTTTATTCTATAAACCTAAAACATGGCAATAAATAGCATAACCGAACCCACAAAATCATCATGCATAATCGTCGGCAATGTTAAGTTTTACAATTTTAATTTTTTTAATAAGAACAAATTTAATAATATATTATTCTAAAAATGCTTGAAAAAATATATTATTGTAACAAAATTAATAATATATTACTCCAAAATATAGTGGTCAACATTATCACCCAAAAAAAAAAGCAATATACACATACCTTGAACGCGTCGCTCTCAAAATACGTGCAAAGAAAGGCCCACTCATCCTCCCTCCCATAGAACTCCGTCGGCATCCCTTCTGGTCCATGCTCCTGGTAGACATTGTGACACTGCCACTTCCACTCCTTGTACCTAGCCTGTGCCGTGTCCATGATCCACCTCACCGTCACAATGTCATTGTTGTCCCACATGTACCATGGCTAAGAAATAAAAATAAATTAATACATCAACAAAAGTATTAATTGAAAACTATTCAAATAAACCAAACTAAGTAAATTAATTTTTATGTACTTACCGACAATGCGTTCCACACCTTCCACTGTTCCGATTGCTCAAGGTCGTGGAACGTCCTAGCCCTCGTTCCAACCAGGCTACGTATGGCCGACCCAATGTCCTTGACCAAAAGACTGTTGACCCCTTGAACCTTAGGCCCTTTCATACGAGGGCAATACTCTATCGGTATCTTCCCCCCTAGCTTCTTGCATAACGCCTCCGTCGCCTTTCCACACACAAAACCCCGTTTCTTTTTCGGTGGGGGACCTACAATAAATAAAACAAAATATTAGGTATCATTTGCAAAAAAGATTCAAGTTAATATAAGTAAAAGAATAATAATTTTTTTATTTTAAAACATTTATTATTTTAAATAAATATGGATTACTACAAGAAAATTAAGCCTTTTAATCATGCCAAGAAAATTAAAAAAATAAACGATTTTTTTATTATTTTATTTTAAAAATATAATTTTTTATATTTAAAAAATATCATTACCTCTAGTGGGGGCCTTTGCTTTACAGCGGGCACTAGGAATGGGCCTGCTGGTTTCGGAAGCCGATGTGGACGACGCTTCAGTGGTTCCGGTCGTCGCCCCAATAGTGCAAGTCGTATCGGATGGTATAAAGGGCGGCCTGATGAGCAAAGGAGGAGCCCCTGGTGGTACTCTTCCAGGCGGCAAAGGTGTGGGCTGGCTGGCAGTAGCCTGGTTACATAAGGCCGCCATCATCTGTTGAGCCCTCTCCGAACGTTGCTTCCTCTTCCCAATGATCGGCATCTTTAAACATAACAAGTTAATTAAACATGTGATGGGTATAAATTCTTACATACCTCAATTCATGTAAAAATCTATCCTATATTAACAAGTTGTACCTACATGATATATCCCATTCCTATGTCTTTACCTATCTATACATTATGTGCAGTCAATAATTCCATTCTCTACATTTTCTAAAATCAGAGACACAAAACAAAATCCACCGGCAGCATAATGACACAAACATAACCAACTAAATGCCTGCCTGCATATCCTTCCACACTAATACTTCCACTAACTTCTAATCTCTTATAATTTATCAAATCGAAAACCAAGTTCATATATGATCTCCGTCGACAAACTATCAATTAAGGGCATTCATGCACACTTTCTAAACAATTCACAACATTTCTCCACAAATCAAACACATATATTACTAAACAAACAGAGATATGAATTCATCAATTCATCAATTGAACTGAAGAACAAACGAACAGAACCGGTATACAGAGATGAATTCATCAATTCACAGAGTAAGAAAATCGGAGAGTTTAAGAGACTAACCTGCCAAACACAACGGAGGACGACAGGTGGAGTTTCGGTTTAGGTGGAGGAACTGGTGAGGGTGAGGGCGAGAAAGAGAGAGAGAGAGAGAGAGGCGGTCGGACGGGTTCCCTTAGGGTTTAGGTCGGCTGGGGTGGTGGTGTCTAGGAGGCGGTGATGGGTGTAGGAGGCGGTGGAGGAGGCTCGGATTGGGTGGAGGAGGTTCGGATTGGGTGGAGGAGGCTCGGATTGGGTGGAGGAGGTGAGTGTCCTAGTCGGTTGGGGTGGAGGTGGGGGGTCGGACGAGGTGGCGTTGACGGTGGTGGTCGGGTGGAGGATCGGACCTCGTCGGCAGCGGAGTGGAGGCGATCGCGAGATCGAACAGAACAGAGAGATCGAACAGAACATAGAGAAGAAACGTCGACGAGATAAGGTTTTATAGTAACTTAGCCGACGGAATATGAAATTCGTCGGCTAAGAAAATTTCAATTTTCGCGGAAAAAAAAAGCGCAATGATAAACCGCCAAAATTTTCGTCATCTTAGTCGACGGAAAATAAATAATTCGTCCGTTAAGAAAGTCCAAGTCGACGGAAAAATAATATTCCGTCGGCTAGGAAAAAAAGAAATTCTTTCTTATTTGCTATGACTTCCCGATCTATAATTCCTAACAATGCGTTCATGACCAAATCTGCAACAAGAATAGTAATAATGGGAACTGAAAACCCACCGTCAGATACGACCAGCATAATGAATTACGTAGGTGGGAAAAAATTCAGCTCCATCTGACAAAGATAAGGGCTCAATCCGTCCGGTCAATCGGCGCGGTCAAACCCCTAAACGGACGGAAACGGCTATTCGACCCTCCAAATCACGTAATCTGGCCAGACCTTCAACTGAGAATAGTTTCCAATCGACGAGACTCTTACGGGGCTATAAAAATTTGGTAAAAAATAAATACCCGGGATAGGGCTACCACTAGGTAGAAATAAGAGAATTTCGTTGACCGGAACAACCGGCACCGAAATTTTACCGGAATATCTTCATTTTTCACGGGTTGACGTATTTCACCGTTCCGGTCATATCTTATTTCATGACTTTTTTGCGTTTGAGGCTTCTACGTATACGTTGTCTTCAAAACGACACTTAAACTCAACACTTGTATAAAAAAGTTATACAACATTAGTACATATAACGTGAGTTTGGTGATCGGAGAAGAGGAACTGAAAACCTACCGTCAGATATGACCAGCATAACGAATTACGTAGGTGGGAAAAAATTCAGCTCCATCTGACAAAGATAAGGGCTCGATCCGTCCGGTCAATCGGCGCGGTCAAACCCCTAAACGGACGGAAACGGCTATTCGACCCTCCAAATCACGTAATCTGGCCGGACCTTCAACTGAGAATAGTTTCCAATCGACGAAACTCTTACGGGGCTATAAAAATTTGGTAAAAAATAAATACCCGGGATAGGGCTACCACTAGGTAGAAATAAGAGAATTTCGTTGACCGGAACAACCGGCACCGAAAATTTACCGGAATATCTTCATTTTTCACAGGTTGACGTATTTCACCGTTCCGGTCATATCTTATTTCACGACTTTTTTGCGTTTGAGGCTTCTACGTATACGTTGTCTTCAAAACGACACTTAAACTCAACACTTGTATAAAAAAGTTATACAACATTAGTACATATAACGTGAGTTTGGTGATCGGAGAAGAGGAACTGAAAACCTACCGTCAGATATGACCAGCATAACGAATTACGTAGGTGGGAAAAAATTCAGCTCCATCTGACCAATTTCTTTCTTATTTCTTATTTGCTATGACTTCCCGATCTATAATTCCTAACAATGCGTTCATGACCAAATCTGCAACAAGAATAGTAATAATAATAAAGGTCGTGAACATTTGACGCAAAGTGTGTTCCGATCAATATATATGAAAATGTAATTGTTAATACATCGATCTCCGAAGTTATGCAAATTCATAATAATAAACCAATGAAAGTTAAGTTACATCCCCAAATTAATTTAATCATACTCATCTTCATAATCTTGGTCTTCGGGATCATCATCCTCCTCGAATTCCTCTGAATCCTCATCTTCTTCGTCCTCGTATTCGTCATCTTCTTCGGGTTCGGGCATAGTAACTTCAATGTAACCTGTAATGGCCGGAACGTGTTGGTCGTTGATGCGAATGTCCACGTCATTGGGAATTACAGGTGGATTTTCCTCTTGATATGGTTCGTTCGGTACAGAGCTCGGTTCCGTACCCTCATCCACTCCCAATGTAGCTGCACTCCATATATTCCTATGTGACATTACCTACACCACTTTCCAACCCTCACCCATAGCCGGATCATCAAGATAAAAGACTTGTTGTGCCATGGCGGCAATAACAAACGGCTCATTCTCATACCATGAAGTGTTTGTGTTCACTGATAACAAACCATGGTCTGTAACCGTACTCCTGCAAACATTTGGGTCAGTATTGAACCATTTGCACTTAAACAACACAACCGGCATACGGTTCCCGTAGATTAGTTCGATAACGCTGATAAGCACCCCGTAGTAGTTGTGAGACTTGCCCTCAACCATAACTCCATTGTTTTGAGTGATGCGACCATCATCTCGTTCTGATGTCACAAACTTAACCCCGTTAACAAAACATCCCGCATGTGCTCTGTGCTTTAGCGGTCCGCCAGCCAAACAGTGCAGCTCGGGGTCGTAAAATTCACGTTGGTTCTGTTGAATATGCATCATCTGCAAAATAACGCAATTTAGTCAAACAAAATGATGAGAAATACATTAAATTTATAAGTAACTTAAGAATAACGTACCCAAATCGGGAAGTAGTCAGGAAAATCTCTCTTGTGAATGGCTTCATTCCCATTTTGCCTGCTCAAATGTTTCTCCAGATAATCCTCCAATTCATCGCAATGTTGAAGGACGCACCAATGAGCCTCCTTCAATTCTTCGCGACTCAATCTGTATTCCCTACCTAGCCTGCCATACGGTTGTACTTCGTCGGAAACAACTGATAAATGGAATTGATTTCCCCCTCTTGAAGATTCCCCTCCCGTGTGTTCATCATTAAGATATGTGTTGTAGAAGGTTACACACTCACTAGAAATGTAAGCCGCCGTGATCGAACCTTCAGGGAAACGTTTGTTCCTGTTCGTCTTCTTGTAATCTCCAAGTTGCCTACAAAATAAAAAGTTATTGCAAAAATTCATGTTATGTGAGACTTTATTGACAAAAGTATAGACTGCATACATACCTCTCGTTTGGATAACACCAGGTATATTGTACCGGACCTGTAAGCAACACTTGTTCAGGAAGGTGGACCATGAGGTGGACCATGATGCTAAAGAAAGTGGGGGGGAAGATCCTCTCCAGCTTGCACATGATGTACGCAATATCGTCTTGCAAGGACCGGACCTCTGACTTTTTTAGCTCTTTAGCACATAACCTCTGAAAGAAGTTGGACAAAGCCACCAACGTGTCAACCACATCACTCTGCAAATACGGGCGAATGACCACAGGAAGAAGACGTTGCAGGAGAACATGACAGTCATGGGTCTTCAACCCGATAATCTTATTTTCCCCCATCTTAATACATCGAGCTATATTTCCGGCATACCCACTAGGATACTTAACCTCACGAAGCCACTTAAATATCTCCGACCTCTTATTAGGAACCACCGTGTAGCCTGCTTGAGGCATTACATGTTTGCCGGTCTTTTTGTTTAGCTTTATCCATAGCTTTCGACATATACCCATCTTTTGAAGGTCAGCACGAGCTTTGGCGGTGTCTTTGGTCTTGTCTTTGATGTCTAGAATTGTTCCAAGGATGCTGTCACAAACATTCTTCTCTATGTGCATGACGTCTAAGTTGTGTCTGATCTTCAACGTCGACCAGTAAGGCAACTCAAAGAATGAACTCCTGTGCGTCCAATACTTAAACTCTTCAGGGGTGGGAGGATTCTGGTCATTAACATACCTAGCGCTGCTCAAAATTCCAAACCAGTGCTGGTTCAGCATATCCAGAATCCATTGACCAGACCTCCCTTCGGGTTTCGGGCCATGCTCAACAGTCCCATCAAATGCTTGTGCATCGTACCGCCACGGGTGATCCGGTGGAAGCCATCTACGGGATCCTAAGTAAACAATTCTGTGGGCATGATGACTGGAATTGACCTCGTCTATACATACAGGGCACGCCTTGTATCCATGGGTAGTTTGACCAGACATCATCCCGTAAGCAGGAAAATCATTGACGGTAAAAAGAACCGCTACTCTCATGAAGAAGTAAGTCTTACTATACCTGTCAAAAGTATGGATTCCATTTTCATATAATTGTAGGAGCTCGTCGATTAATGGCCTCATGTACACGTCCAAGCACTTTCCTGGAGAATACTTGCCCGGAACTAACATAGTAAGAAAATTATACTCCGTCCTCATGCACATGTTTGGACAAATGTGGAAAAGTTGTCCAGGAGAAGTCTTGCCACGGACAAACTCGATAAATTCAAAAATTCCTCTCATGTATCGCGGATGCCCTCTATGTAACTGCATCCAGCTCCTGTCGGCCATGTTATAACCTGTAATAAAAGGGGAAATGAAAAATCTAACTATAAAAATACTGCGCGCTCACGTAAACAACGGTACGTATTCACCACAAAAACATAATGTGACGAAAATAACTGATTTAAACAAAAACATCATCAAATCAAATATTTGATTTAAGACCATATATATATATATATATATATATATATATGCATGAAAATATCAATATCATCACGAAAATAAATGAGTAAATATATCTAAGCACAAATTGAAAATAAAAAATTTAATGTAAGCATAAACAAAATGAAATATATATATGATCTCAAACACAAATTTAATATAATCGATCATAAACGAAAATATTATCATGAAAATAAATATTGTTTTAATATATCACCACGAAAATATCATCATCAAAATATCGATCATTTAATACACATCATGATTTACATAAAAAAAGATAATGATCGAAAGAAGTTGATCACATACATAATATATATATATATATATATATATATATATACATACATACATTGATCATGATTTAATAAACATCATCATTTTCTGCTACAACATATATAATATAATCTATATATATACATATATGATTTGCATAAACAAAATTAATATATACAATCAACAAATTAAAAATTCACACACATATATATATATATACATCCATATATATATATATATATACAAAATATACGTATACATGCATATATATATAATCAATAATCCACACACAATTAATATATATAGAATATATTAATCAAACCATATATATATAATTAATCGTATATATGTATATACACACACACACACAAACACACAATAAAAATACAAATTAAACGAATATAGCCGGAGAGTCGCAGGAAAATATGACCGGTGAACTGAATTCCGTCGAAAATGTAAAGGTTGAAGAATATGTACCAATGATCAAAATGCTAGCTAGCTAGATTAGTTGCTTGAACTTCAATTCATGGCGAGAGGTGTTTCGGCGACGTCGAGAGGTGTTTTATTTAGAGCAGGTGATAGAGAAGGAGGTTTTTGCAGGAATGATATATTCTGTGCCGAGCTGGGTACCTGAAGATTCCTTCTGCGCGTGCTCAGAGAATAATTCAGCTTTATCTTCTTAACCGACGGAATTTTCCGTCGACTTAGTCTTACTTTGTCGACGGATTATTTTTCTTAGTCGACGGAAGATGTTTCCGTCGACTTAAAACATCTTAACCGACGAATACTTACCGACATGAGTTATCCGTCGACTAAGATTTACTTAACCGACGGAAATTCCCGTCCAAAATTTTCCGTCGGATAAGAAAATCATAGCCGACGGATCTGTTCACCCTTCCTACGAAACTAGGTTCGTTGGCTATGAAAATCTTAGCCGACGGAAGTTAATTTTTCCGTCGGCTAAGATCTATAATCCGCTAGTGTATGCAATGAATTTGCTTAAGTGGGGTCATGTGAGTAGTCATTTAGTCATTTAAGTATTGTATTTGTGAATTTTTTTTGTATTTGTGCATGATTGTGTGTATATATATAGTTTAAGACTTTGGTTTGGGGATTGAGAAATAACTTTGGAAGAACATAACTATATAGTTTGGGGTTTGAGTATACTTAGTAAGCTATCTATCTGTGTCTTCTATTGAACATGAAAACCCATTTTCTTCTAGCTTAATTTCACTTGTAGAAGCAATGCAGAGAAGCAATGCAGATATTACCTGAGAGTTGAGGGTTGAGAGTTGAGATAGAAAATTAATCTAAGTTAAAGTTTGGATTCTTTAAGAATACTTGCCTCACTACGCCTTTGATTTCAGGCACACCAAACTCATCTCAAGTTGAAGAACTCGCCTTGAAGTTGGAACCTTTTGTCTGAAGATTGACTCATCTCAAATTGGGTATGTGAATGAAAATCTTATCCCTCTCTCTCTCTCTGTCTCTTAATTTATGTTTTGGATATATATAAGATGTTGGTTGTGAAATATGAAATTCATTTCAACTTCTTTTCAAAATATTGAGTGAAAAGGATAAGATAAGCCATTTGTGTGTTTATAGTGAAAACCTGCCCCTTCTGAGAGGATCATGATTGTTTAAATATTTGTGTTCTATATTTAGTTGTCACTTGTATAAAATGCAATAGTCTTTACCTAAAATTAAAATAATTGCATAACAGGATAATATATGATTGAATTTTGGTTTATATGTCACCTCGAAAATTGTAATGCCTATGATAACCATGATCATGTGAATAAGAAATGACACCAAATAAAGCTAGGAGAGTGAAAGCTGAAATGATTAGAACTATATTGAGTCACTATCCCAGATGAATCACCTAATATTTATGAGCACAAAACAAAATTGCACTTATGCAAATTAGTGTTTGATTAGTGGTGGGTTTAGTTGGGATTATAGTTTTGTCTCATAGGTTGTTGAATGAGTTCAATTTAGATGTGAATATTATCGTTGTCAAATTTTTGATGTGGTACTATAATGCTCCAAGAATTTTCAATCATGGGTTTGGACTAGTAATTCATTCCTTCATTCTGTTTGTGCTGGTTTTGTTTGCCTCTAAAATACTCAGTCATACTAAATTTTTTGAAGGCTAGAATAGTTATTATCGCATAGAGTTACACTTTCAGTACATGCTGAACTTTATTATTAAGCATGTCATACTCATTCATGCTTTGTTGTGTAATCTGAAATCTATAGTTTACTTATGCTTACTGTGTGCATATATACTTCAGTAGGGAGAAAAATGGACAAGTCATGGATTGATTGGGGAACTAGATATTCTAAGCCATACTATGAGAAGTTAGATGAGTTCTTGTCCTTTGCATCTGCTAGTAGAGATATAAGTTCAAGGATATATTGTCCTTGTAGAAAATGCGAAAATCGTGATTTATTTGTAATAGATATTGTGCGAGAGCATCTTCGAGATAATGGGTTTTGGAAGAAGTATAAGATATGGGAGAAACATGGTGAGTCTAGGGATTATGATGGCTCACTGCATAGGGAGGAAGTTCTTTTGGGGTCAGACGATTATATGGATGTAGATATGGTTCGACTAGTCCAAGAAGCTCTAGGAACTGCACATGTTGCAAGACCAGATGCTGAGAATGGTGGCGAAGAAAATTCAGATCCTCTTGCTGGTGGCCCAAATGAGTCTACTAAAGAGTTCTTGAAATTAATGAAAGGTGCAAACCAGCCACTATATCCAGGTTCTAAGAAGCATACAGCCTTGTCATTCATTGTCCGAATTCTAGAAGCGAAGGTGTTAAATGGATGGTTTGACACTTCTTTCAAGGATCTGCTTGATATATTTGAGGAGTCTATGCCAGAAGGTGTAAACCTTCCTAAATCCTACAAAGTTAACAGAGGATTTAGGCTTCACTTACTACACAGTGGATGCTTGCCCTAATAGCTGTATGCTATTTCAAAATGGGAGCGATGTAGATCTTAACAACTGTTTGATATGTAATGCATCTCGGTGGAAAGATAATGATGTTGATGGAGGGTTAGAGCTTGGTTCGGGGCTTGGAAAGCGTCGAGCAGCAAAGCAAGCAAGATACTTTCCATTAAAACCAAGGTTGCAGAGGTTGTTTATGTCCTCTAAAACAACTACCCTTATGAGATGGCATGCTGAGAAACGAACAGCTGATAGTGTGTTTAGGCATCCGGCAGATTCTCATGCGTGGAAGGATTTTGACAGCAAACACTCAAGTTTTGCTGCTGATATTCGGAATGTAAGGCTTGGCTTGGCCTCAGATGGATTTAATCCATTTAGAACTATGACTATACCTCATAGTACTTGGCCGGTCATATTGGTACCATACAACTTGCCGCCAACGTTGTTGATGAAGCAGCCTTATATCTATCTGTCTGTGCTTATTGATGGACCACAAGTTCCTGGTGATAAGATTGATGTGTACTTGCAACCACTAATAGAAGAATTGAAGGAACTATGGGAAGAGGGAGTTCCAACATTTGACGCTTCAAGCAATCAAATGTTGCAATTGTATGCTGGATTACTGTGGACTATCAATGACTTCCCTGCCTATGCCAATTTATCGGGGTGGAGTACAAAAGGTGAATATGCATGCCCAAATTGCAACTCTGAAATTGATTCAGTATGTTTGGATAATGGTCACAAGTGGGGGTTTGGGAGCAGTAGGAGATTTTCACCTGAAGATCACAAGTACCGGAGAGATGCCAAGTCCTTCAATGGCTTACGAGAATACAGACAAGCTCCTCCAACACTATCTGGAGTAGATCTTCTCACACAGATTCAATCCAATGGTGTAATTACACAATACAAAAAGGAAGATATGCTAACAAGGCAAGAGATGGGACCAGAGAGACCAGAAAAAGATCCTTTGAAGAAAAAGAAGCACAACTGGAAGAAAAAGAGTATTTTTTATGAGCTTCCTTACTAGGCAGCACAACCTCATTCGTCACAACCTTGATGTGATGCATGTAGAGAAAAATGTGTGTGACAATGTTCTTGGTACCATAATGGGAGCTGCTGGAAAAACAAAGGATAATTTGAGATCTCGACGCGACCTTGAGGCTATGGGAATTAGAAAGCAGTACCATGTGAAGGAGAGGGAAGATGGTACTAAATACTTTGAGCCTGCTGATTTTGAGATGAAAAATGATGGGAAAGATAAGTTCCTCTTAGCCTTATCTCAGTCAAGGATGCCGGATGGTTCTGCTTCTAATATTGCAAGGCGGGTACGTTTGAAGGGTCGTACAATTGGAGGTCTTAAAAGCCATGATAATCATACCCTTCTACAACAATTAATTCCCTTATGTATACGAAGTTCCTTACCGAAGAATGTGGTTGAAGGGTTGATCGATCTCGGCAAGTTTTTCAAAGTGTTGTGCTCCAAACTAAATTGTGCAGCAGATTTGGAGGAGGCACGTTCTCGCATTATTGTAACCCTCTGTGATCTGGAAAAGATATTTCCACCATCATTTTTTGATGTAATGGAGCACTTGCCTATACATCTAGCTGAAGAAGCATTAATTGCTGGTGCCGTGCAATTTCGGTGGATGTACCCCATTGAAAGGTACTTGCTCACATTGAAGCAATACGTACGACAAAGGGCACATCCTGAAGCATCAATAGCTAATGGGTATTTGATGGAAGAATGCATGAACTTCTGCTCCAAATACCTTAAAGATATGGGTTGTAAGTCAAACAGACCATTAAGAAGGAAGAATGACGAGGATAACTCCAAGAAAGGGAAGACTTTTTTGCTCTCAGATGTTACTCGTACACAAATTCATAGATGGGTCTTGTTTCATACCGATGCAGTCACACCATATCTCAAGTAAGTAATGCATCCAATTCATTTTTTTCTCATATATTTGAACCATATAATACCTTGATTTGTTGATATGCTACTGCATATGTCTCAAAGTTTCTCATTTTATTACTATGCAAGGAGCATCTGTCTACCATTAAAAATCAATATCCTAATGCCAATGATGTTGATGTCGCAGACTGGTTTAAGGCACATGTGAGTTTTTTGCAAAATATGGGTGATGTGTCCTTATCGGAAGAAATTTTGGCTTTGTCAAATCCTCCTAGTCCTTCAGCAGCTAGGCTGAAATCATATACATCCAAAGGCCATTTTTTCCGAGTGAAAAGTGTTGACAACAAGAGAACTAGACAAAACAGTGGTGTGTCTTTACAAGGAGATACTTTACCATATTATGGGAGATTGACAGAGATCATCAAAATTAGCTACTCTATTGATATCAAGTATGTGTTGTTTAGGTGTGAGTGGGCACATCCTTCAGCAGGAGTGAAAAAAGATCCTTTTAACTTCACTTTAGTTAACTTTAGAAGATTGTTATACCAGAATGACCGGGTTAGGGATGAACCATTCATCTTAGCATCTCAAGCACATCAGGTGTGGTATATCCCAGATCCTTCAGGAGAAGGTTGGCTAAATGTCAGCGAAGTGGAGTCTAAGGACTTCTCTCATGTGCAATTTGACACGAGTGATGAAATGGAGTCGGTGGTAGATGTCTGAAATTGTGTTGAGCTGTTGCTTTTAGTTATATGAAATATCTCAATCTACTGTGCAATTAGGTTTGTTATTAAAACTGCCAGAATATTTGTGGTTGTTATCATAACTTGTTGGTATTATTTATTAGTAAATTGTTGACTGAGTGTTTATTCTTATAGGTGGCCATGTTGGGGAAGAAAAGGAAGGTTGGTAGACCACGCCACATGTCTGAATTCTTGAGTCTTAGCGGTTCTACATCAACCCACAATGGTTCCTCATCATCACAGTCATCCTACACGTCTATTCGTCCACCTTTGATACTGCCAGCCCCACTGCCTTCTCCACCCCAACCTACTCCACCCTCTACATTACCTCTTCCAGCCCCAAGTATGCCCTGTTCCACTTTTTCTTTTAATATTTTCAGCCTCATTATAATTATCAAATCTAATATTTACAACTCTCCGAATTAGATGCTCAGCCACAACCTACTAGCAATATTATCAGTAGAGGTCATAACAAGGGCATTCCAGAGTGGAATACTGGAGTAGAAGGTCAACATTATGTTTGATTCTAAATTCCAACCTGTTGGAGAAAGAGCTACACAATTGAAGTCACAATTGGGCAAGATTGTGCGTGATGGCAGGAGGATTCCATTGACAATTATGGACTGGAAATCTGTTGATGATAAAGTCAAAGAGGGAATTTGGAATGAGGTTAAGGTAAACATTTCCTAAATTTTAAACTTCAAGATTCATAAAACTTTAGATGTGGTATTAATTTTGTGCTTATATTGCGTTTGTATACATATAAATTTGTACACTTATTTACACGAGTATCTGTTCTTTGAAAGTGTGTTTTTAATTAACCAAATTGAAGATTACAGTCTTGGTAAGAATAAGGTCATTAAAATGGGATCATATCTTTTAATTGTATGTTTTTTCAGCTTTGGTGATTATAAGTTAATATTAAAAGTGGTTACTGTATTTATTAAAAGTAACTCTATATTGTTCATTGTTTTTTGTAGACAAATTTGGTTGATGTTCCAGAAGGATACAAACTTGTGTGTCTCAAAAGTTGCAATTATCTTTGGAAGGATCATAAAAGCAAAACCAAATCTAACTACTTTGTACCAAACAAAAGAAATCCAGAGCTGAGTTCTATGGTTCCTCCAAATATTATAGCAGATCAATGGACTGTGCTTGTTGCCTATTGGAACACTGAGGATGCAAAGGTAGAAGTGTTATGTCATTTCCATTATATTTTGCCAAATAGGTTGACTCTAGCATTTAATTTTCAAACTGATTTTGTAGGCAATAGCGACTCGTAATTCAATCAATCGAGAGACACGTGGACCATCTCATAATACTGGTAGAAAGAATTTTGCTCAATTAAGATATGAGGTAGTGTTGAAAAAACTTGTACTTGACAGATGAAGAGGTTTATAGTAAGATATGTTATTAGTATATGGAGTTATTTACTATTTGTACTTGGCAGATGGAACAAAGTGGAGAAGAATCTGATAAATTTAGTGTGTGGAAAAAAGCACGCAAAGAATCCAATCCAGAAGTTGCCCAAGTCATTGTAAGTTTCAGCAACCTTGTTATGTTATTCACAATTGTGGTTGTTCTTTTTTTTTGTCTTTCCCTGGCTAAGTAATTTATAAATTCATGTAGAATGAATACAACAGGAAACTGTTACTGGTGAGACCAGTGGAGGACCAAAAGCTCACAGTTGTAAAAGATCATGTTTTTCATGATGTTATTGGAGAGGATGGTCATGGTTATTGTCGTACCTATGGTTCTACTGTGCCTCGCAATTTGGTATATCCACAAGAACCATTGGAAACTGCTAGTAGCAATGACCTTATAGCCAAAATCACTGAAGAGGAAACAGAGAAACTGAAAGAGTCTTTCAATAAGAAATTGGAGGATGCTATTAAAATGCTTCAAGCTCAAATTGCCAATAATATGGATTGCACAATTGCACAGGGGGGAAGAAACACAATTGCACATGGACTGGTTAGTAATTTTTTAGATACACCGCCTTGTTATTGTTTCAAATTTTGAAATACTTTTACTTGATGTACACCTGAAATTATGTTTTGAGACACTTTGATGTTCTAAGTAATAGAAATTCTTTTTTGTTAGAATGAATATTTTTGAAGTATGGTTTAGTATGAATTAGGGTGAAGGTGCTTGATTTACTTGAATCTAGATATGGCTTTAAGCATTAGGGTCAATGCTTGAGCATGCAGACACTTTGATGTTCTAAGTAATGAAAATTCTTTTTTATTAGAATGAATATTTTTGAAGTATGGTTTAGTATGAATTAGGGTGAAGGTGCTTAATTTATTACTTGAATCTAGATTTGACTTTAAGCATTAGGGTCAATGCTTGAGCATGCAGACACTTTGATGTTCTAAGTAATGGAAATTGCCCATTTTTTATTATGAATATTTTTGAAGTATGGTTTAGTATGAATTAGGGTGAAAGTGCTTGATTTACTTGAATCTAGATATGGTTTAAGCATTAGGGTCAATGCTTGAGCATGCAATAGGCTTTTGTTTTCATCTTTCACTTCAAATCAGACAACTAATTATAAAAAATGGTCTCATTTATTCAATAGGTACCAGCTGATGCAACAAGTGGCCATGAGGCTAGGAGGGAGTCCATAGGAGAGGGAGATCCTGAGGCCACTACCCATTTTGATTCAGCTTCTGATGATGTCACTGGTCACCATGATCCTCCTGCATGATTTAGGTTTATGTCATATTGTTGTGTTTTAGAATGTGTTAGAACAAGATTATGTTAGAATATTGTTGTCCCTTTATGAAGCTCTTTTTATTGTTGTAGCACTTTGTTGGTATGGTTTAGGTTCCATCATGTGGAATAATGTTTATGTTGGATAATTTGGTTATGAAATGAATGTTGGTCATTGTGTTGATTTTGTTGGAATAAATGCTAGTTGATGGTGGTGTTAGTACCTTGTTGATTATGGTTGTTGCCATTGTAGATTGAATTAGATTTGAATTTGCAGGTTTCTGGTAAAAATGAGATTTGAAACAGCTGCGGTAACAATTTCTGCAGTTGGCGACGGCAGAGTCCCGTCGCCAACGTTTTGGCATTTTCTGCAGTTGGCGATGGCAGAGTCCCGTCGCCAACTTTTTGGCATTTTCTGCAGTAGGTGACGGCAGAGACCCGTCGCAAATGGTTTTGGCGGGAAAATTTGAAAATTCCAGTTCACATTTGAAATTTTTTAAATATCACAGCGACGGCAATCACCGTCGCCAATAGAGGTATTTGCGACAGCAAGTTCAGTAGCCAATTTCCGTCGCTAATTAAGCGACGGGCTTTGCCGTCGCTATTTGTCGTCGCAAATATGATTGTGACGGCTCACTGCCGTCGCCAAAAGCAACGGCCACGCCTTCAACGGCGACGGGAAAAATGCCGTCGCCACGCCGTCGCCGTTGGTCTTTTGCGACGGCAGAATGACTTTTGGCGACAGCATTTTGCCGTGGCTAACTGAATTAATTTTTGTAGTGGCCATGTCCTTAACCTCCTGCGGGACCTCGCCCCAGTCTGACCACAACATAGAGACTCTATCCCTAATGAGAGCTCCCATGTGGCCGGAGTACGTCCTTGACTTCCCGCCCGATATTATGTGGCCATCCCCGTCAGTATCGATGACGATCCTCCCCACGGTACCCACGATCTTCTCGAGAGCCTTCCCTGTGACGGGGCCTCTCTTCTTCTTTGTGCCTATCACATGATTCGGCCAAATTGATTATTAAAATATATATGACCCTTTAAAAATAATCATGCATCACTGATTACCTGAGGAGCTCGCGGCGGATTCCGTCTCTGTCGCCGATGATGATACCCTCGCAGAAATAAGAGGCGTATCAAAAGGCACGAACCGGTACGCCGCTGATGGAGCCACTGGCGGGGGCAGTGGATAAATCAGCATCCCTGAGCCATCGACTACAGGTAAGGCCGGTATCATCCGCGGAAGGAACAGATGAGGCGGCGGCATCTGTATCCCAGATGACCCACTATCCGAAGAAGTAGGACCCGGAGTGGGCGCCCGGTGTATCTCAGGCATACGGGGTTCAGACACCTCCGTCTGGGTCTGAGGCCACAGCTGCCTCGAGGAACGAGGGACGGCCGCCTGCCTCGATGAAAGGGGCACCTCCGGCGCCGTCTCCAGAAGGCTCGCACGTCTGACTATCATCTGGCCTTGAAACGTCGTTTGAGGGTTGCTAGAGGTTCCCTCAGACCTTTGGCCCTTCGATAAAAAATATTAATTTGAAGGGCCGCTCATCCTATTTAAAATATTAATTTGAATCAAGGCTGAGGCAACATTGAAAAAGTAAAAATGATGTCCTCTCCTTCTCAAGTCTAAGGCTTTAGATTATTTTGTCTTTATTGTATAAAAAATTATACATGTTTAAAATTATACTTATTTAATAAATAGATATACATAATTAATAATTACATAACAATATATATAGATATACTTAATTAACATAGCATAAAAGTAAATTCGAAATCAAAAATAACTTCATACCAATATATATATATAGATATACTTAATTAATAATTACATAATAATATTATATATATCAACATCATCATAAAAATATAGCATAAAACTAAATTCGAAATCAAAAATAAATTAACACATATATATTGACACATATATAAATTAACACATATATATTAACACATATAAATTAACACATATAGCATAAAACTAAATTCGAAATCAAAAATAAATTAACACATATATATTGACACATATATAAATTAACACATATATATTAACACATATATAAATTAACACATATAAATTAACTAACATAGCATAAAACTAAATTCGAAATCAAAAATAAATTAACACATTTATTCAAAAATAAACACATAAATTAACACATAATTAAATTTACACATAAATTAACACATATATTCAAAACTAAATTCAAAAATAAACCTTGGAGACCGGGAGAGGGAGGGAGGAGGGAGGAGGTGGAGATGGAGACCGGGAGAGGGAGGGAGGAGGGAGGAGGCGGAGACGGGAGAGGGAGGGAGGAGGCGGCGACGGAGGCGGCGGAGACCGAGAGGGAGGGAGGAGGCAGGGAGGAGGGAGGAGGGAGGAGGCGACGACGGGAGAGGGAGGGAGGAGGGAGGAGACCGGGAGGGAGGAGGGAGGAGGGAGGAGGGAAAAAATTGCGGAAATGAGGGAGGAGGCTAGGGTTTCGCAGTTAAACCCGAAAACTTTAGCCGACGAAATAATTTGTTCGTCGGCTAAAGATACCAATTTCGTCGGCTATACACCAATTCGTCGGCTAAACCTTCTAAACTCGTCGGCTAAAACTTTGAAATTCGTCGGCTAAACTTTATAAATTCGTCGGCTAAACCATTGAAATTCGTCGGCTAAACCTTTGAAACTCGTCGGCTAAATCTTTGAAATTCGTCGGCTAAACCTTTGAAATTAGTCGGCTAAACCTTTATACATTTGGCATGTTGTGATTGTGATGATCAAACTTGAGAAACAGAAATCCGACCGTCAGATTTGACCATCATGATAAAATACATGTATGGGAAAAAATTCAACTTCATCCGAAAAGAATAAGGGCTCGATCCGGACGGTCAATCTCGTAAGTCAAACCCCTAAACGCACGGAAAAGGTCGTTCGACCGTCTAAATTACGTATTTTGGCCGGACCTCCAACTGAAAATAGTTTTAAACCGATGACACGCAACAAGTCATATAAAAATTTTACGCAAAATAACCACCGAACATAGGGCTACCCATAGGGAGAAAGAATGGAAAATTGCATTGATCGCAACTATCGGCACCGAGACATGACCGGAATACCGTGATTTTTTAACCGTAGACGTATTTCACCATTCTGGTCATGTCTTATTTCACGACTTTTTACGTTTGAAGGTTCTACGCATAAATTATTTTTGAAACAGATCATTTACTTAACACTTGGTAAATAAGTTATACAATATTAGTACGCATGTTGTGATTGTGATGATCAAACTTGAGAAAAGGAAATCCGGCCGTCAGATCTGACCATCATGATAAAATACATGTATGGGAAAAAAATTCAACTTGATCCGAAAAGAATAAGGGCTCGATCCAGACGGTCAATCTCGTAAGTCAAACCCTTAAACGCACGGAAAAGGTTGTTCGACCGTCTAAATTACGTATTTTGGCCGGACCTCCAACTGAAAATAGTTTTAAACCGATGACACGCAACAAGTCGTATAAAAATTTTACGCAAAATAACCACCGATCATATGGCTATAGTAGGTAATAGAAACATTTTAGGGTTTAGCCGACGAATACCCTAACGTATTTGTCGGCTATAGTATGTAATTAAAAAATTAAAAAATAACTATAGCCGACGAAATATTAGGTTATTCGTCGGCAAAAACCATCTTAGCCGACGAATTATAGTGTATTTCGTCGGCTAAAGTGTGTAATAAAAAAAATAAAAAACATCTATGGCCGACGGAATTAAGGTTTTTTTCGTCGGCTAAAACTTATTTTAAAAAAAAAAAAAAAACTTTAGCCGACGAATTAAGGGTTTTTTCGTCGGCTATAGTATGTAAGTAAAAAATTAAAAATACCGGAATAGCCGACGAAATATTAGGTTATTCGTCGGCAAAAACCATCTTAGCAGACGAATTATAGTGTATTTTGTCGGCTAAAGGAAAAAAATACATTAAAAAAAACAGACGATATTAATAAACCTTACTAACTTCCTGTTCATCATGTATCACCAAAATTCATATAAAATAACTGAAATATGAATTCAACATGTGTAAACTATAAAGGAAAAGGTCTTTGAAAAATTATACAAATTAATGGATTTTGTCCTCTAAATTAAAACTAAGGCTCATAATCGGAATCATCCGATGAGTCTTCTTCGGTGTCAGAATTAATTTCTGGTAATATATGTCTTTCCTCATCGCCAGAGTCTTCGTTTGTTTCTTGATTTGGATCAACATCAACAAACCTTGGCTCTTCATCACGAATTCGCACCGAATGACCCGCTTTAAAATTATTAAGGCAACCGGTAGAGGAGTTAGGAATACCTATTGCATTGGGCTCTTGATACGCAACATCCTCTTCGTCGTCTTCGGCCTCTCCAAGTGTAGCCGCCCGGTAAATGTTTCGAGGGTGCACAAGGTTGACTACTTTCCACGCGTCACCCTTGGCAAGGTCATTAAGATAAAACACTTGTTTTACCGATGTGGTAAAAATGAACGGGTCATCTTCATAAGAACTTGTAGCAGTGTTCACCGATAATATTCCGTACTGATCGGTCTTCATGCTCTGCGGCCTAGTATCAAACCATCTACACTTGAAGAGGTGCACTGTCATGCCTTACCCATAAACGAGTTCCACCACTGAATGAAGAACACCGTAATAGTCAACTTCATTCCACCCACCATGTGCCATGACCCCAGAATTCTGTGTTCTCCTTCTGCTGTCTCTTTGTTCGCATATAAATTGCACGCCATTCACCTTGCACATCGGATAAACTCTTGAGATTATCAGCTTCATCGCTAGAAGTCTTAGTTTGTGCGACCAATTTGGGTGACCATCAAATTGAATATGGTTCATCTGCAACCAACCATCTCAACTGTAAATATGGATAATTATGCAATAAACATAAACTCGTACAGAAAAATTAAATTACGTACCCAGCCGCCAAAATAATCTGCGAACTTCTTGTTGTGGTACTCGAGATCACCTTGAATGTCTGGACAATATAGATGGATGTCTTTCCAGTATTCAACTTCTGGACAGTTAATCAATACCCACCAGTGGGCAATGACTAGCTCATGTGGTTGCAACTTGTAGGAGTCTGGCAAAATTCCATACACTTCAACATCACTAGAGACTATGGAAAGATTGAACTTCGGTACATCTACCGGCATGGTTTGCGGAGTTTCCTTCAATGCTCCTAAATACAACTTCATGTAGGTGACGCACTCGTGCGCAATATATGCTTCAGCTATACAACCTTCAGGAGCGGATTTATTAGCCACATAATCTTTGTAGTCTCCAAGTTGCCTGTAAATCAAGTTGCAAAATGTTATGATTATTGAACATGTATATATATTGAGTAATTCAGGTGTAAAAAACGTACCTTTCCATGGGATACATCCAAGTGTAGTGTACTGGACTGGACCGGTAAGCAACAATTGCTCGGGAAGATAGATTATCAGGTGAGGCATGATGTCAAAAAAATTTGGAGGAAATATCCTCTCAAATTTACACATGATATAAATGATGTCCTCTTGCATTTCCCGGAGGTTAGATTTTTTCACTTCCCCTGCGCATAACTTCTGGAAAAATCTTGCCAACGCTACTAACGGCTCCACCACCTGACGGGGAAGGAACGGTCGAATGAAAACAGGGAAGAGACGTTGTAGCAGGATATGACAGTCATGACTTTTCAACTCGTACATCTTATTGTCCCGGAAGTTCACACACCAGGCTATATTTCTTGCATAGCCTGAAGGATACTTCACACAACTCATCCAACTGAAAATTAGGTTCTTCTGGTCAAGCTTCACGATGTAAGGAGCTTGAGGCATTTTTTTCTTCCCTTCTTTCAACCACAAATGTCTTCTTAGTATGCATTTTTTTAGATCAATGCGTGCCTTAGGACCGTCTTTCGTCTTCCCCTCCAAGTTCAGCACTGTCCCACCACACTGTCGCAAACATTCTTTTCTATGTGCATCACATCCAGGTTCAGGTATTGCCATCACAATGTTGGGATGATTGCTGAGCTGCCCAAAATCGTACTCATTAAGCATTGCTAAAATTTCTTCCCCCGTCCATCTTCTGGGAGGCACACCGTGTTCTACGGTCCCATCAAATGCCTTGTCATCGAACCGCCATTCGTGATTATATGGAAGGAAAGCACGGTGACCCAATCTGCATATCTTGTTGCAATGACTGCTGCTCCCCTCATCGCTGAGGCACTCTGGACAAGCCTTGTATCCCCTAACAACGTTGCCCGACAACATCCCACGGGCAGGAAAATCACTGATGGTACCAACAACCATGACATGCATCTGGAACATCTCGTGCGTGTACTTGTCATAAGTGGGATGACCAACGTCCCACAAAAATTTAAGCTCTTCAATCAAAGGTCTCAAATACACATCGAGACACTTCCCCGGATAACCGGGCCCCGGAATCAACAAACTCAACATATTGTATTCCTTCTTCATGCACATCCATGGGGGAAGGTTGTATGGTACCAAAATCACCGGCCATACACTGTATTGAAGACTCATGTTGCCAAAAGGGTTGAACCCATCGGATGAGAGCCCGAGCCTCACATTTCAGACCTCTGACGCAAAATGAGGAAACTCCCTGTCTATATGCTTCCAAGCCTCCCCGTCAGCAGGGTGTATAAGGGTATCTTCGTCATGCAATTCCCTATCAGCGTGCCATCTCATAGCTTCGGCCGTGTGTGAAGACATGTACAACCGCTCCAACCTATCCCTCAAAGGGAAATACCGAAGTACCTTTACAGGTATCCTGTTGCCTGTAGGAGTCAGCTTATATCTGTCAGTGTGACATACCGGACATGCGTCAAGGCCACCAAGGTCATTCCCTTCTGGATCTTTACCCCAAAAGAGAACGCAGTCATATCTGCATGCATGGATCTTGATGTAGGAAAGCCCAAGATCTTTCAGGATACATCGGACCTTACGATGAGTGATAGGAAGACGATGACCGTTGGGCAGCATCGAAGCAGTGTACTGTAGATAATCATCAAGAGCCTTCACGGTCGATTTTGTCTCAGCTTTAATCTTCATTACGTCCATCACACTTTCAAGAACGGTCTTCTGACAACCGGGGTACACAGGGGTCTATTGGAAAGCAAGCAGTTTGTTGTACTTTTCAATACCAGCAGTGTTCACTGCTCTAGGGAAGGGCTGTCCTTGAGCGCATACACCGCTCTCATAAAGAAACATGTCGTTGATGAATGCCGTTATTGGATCGTTGGATGTACTAGTACTGCCCGTTTCAGAAAATTGGCCATGATCATGCGGACCCCCTATTAATGTTTCACCGTAATATAACCAACATGTGTACTTCTCCCAAAACCCGTTACTCCTCAGGTGCTGCCATACTTTGTCAATGGGAAATCGATGCATATCGCTGTGACACTGACATTTCGTGCACGGGCAATAGAAAATTGTATTCCCGTTAGCATTAGCCAGCGCATATTCTATAAAACTCATAACTCCTGCACCGTATCTTTTGTCCCATTTTGGAAGCGAAATCCAACTCTTATCCATATCCTGAAAATATAACAAAATATATATTTATAACGCTGCTAGCTAATTATTAATGAAATTTCATGCCATATATAAAATCTCAATTCATTTAGTATATATTCTATGTACTACAACTAATAAATAAAAAATTAATTAACACACACACACATATATATACACTTAATAATTACAGAACAATATTATACATATATATATCTACATCATCACAAAATCATCATTGTGGTATATACCATCAACACAATATTATAAATTACTTAACATATATATATATATCTACTACTTAATTATAAACAACTTCATATATATTATATCAAATCATCAACCAAATCGATCAACATATATGTATATATATATACATCTAACATACTCAAAATCAATTAACTCGATCACAATCAAAATCATATATCAACATTATCACAAAATCATCATGAACTCATATATATCATCAACAACTTCATACCATATCAACACAATAATATTATAAATTAATTAACATATATATATATCTACTATTTATTAACAACAAATTAATTCATATATATTATCAATTCAAATCATCAATCAAATCGATCAACACATATATATATACATCCAACGTACTCAAAATTAATCAACTCAATCACAATCAAAATCAATAAACTCAATTAATCACACTTAAAATCGATCAACTCAAATAAAACTCAATTAATCAACATATATATACATATACGTACCTATATATGGCTCCACAAACTAATTATAGACAGATTTCGACAACAGCCAAACTTTTTCTCCCGTTTTTTCTTCTCCCGTTTTTTTGCCAGATGAGCTGCTGCTGTCCAGATCCGCAAATATAAAGCACTTTAATCGACGACATATTAATTTCGTCGCCTAAACTTTTAAATATTTCGTCGGCCATAGTTTGTGAACTTTAGCCGACGAAATAAATTCTTTAGCCGATGAAAATTTTTTTTCGTCGGCTAAAGTTTACCATAGCCGATGAAAATTTAACTTAGCCGACGAAAGAAAAATTCGTCGGCTAAAGTGGACTTTAGCCGACGAAAAAATGCTTCGTCGGCTTGGTTTTTTTTTTTCGCCGGCTAAAGCTTTTCTTCTGGTAGTGTAAGCAAGATTTCAATATCAAATATAAATCATAAATAATAATATCTCCACTCGAAAATACTCGCTAAAATATTCTCCAAGTCAAAATCATTATGCCTCAAATAAACAACTAAATTTTGATGGAGAACTACCGAAAATCCCATTTTCGGTAATCATTTACAAATCTTAAAGTCATCAAAATTAAACCGATAATATTTAAATCCGGATTCATAAAGAATATCAAAACTCAAATATCAACTTTATAACCCGAGCTCAAATCCATATATCATGGCCAACACTTAATCAATGCTTCAAACTCAATAAATTCAAGACCATAACATAAACCGAAATTTTAATATAAGCTCGGTAAATAAAATAAAAAATTATAAAATCTTGCATGCTGATTTATTAAAATCAAAGTGTCCACTCATTGTATACGGCTATGCCTGCCGTCGATCCGAGGTTTCCCAACACAATCCTCCTCACGTCCTAAATAATAAATAATATTAAGTCTCCAGACTAGCCTAAAATTTCAATAAATATTTCTAAAATAAAATGGAAGCCTATAATTTTATCTCCCTTGCCCAACTTCTCCACTTTTAATCTAATAAGGCTCACATTACTCCGCACTTACCGATGGCCATAAATGACCTTTTTTGAAATTAAAACCTGTTAAACAAACTACCGAAATTCCATTCTAATAACCGTCACAATTTTTAACCATTGAAAAATCTCAAACCTTATCAACACTCCTCAAAAAATTCCAAACTATATTTCATTAAACCCCTCTCATTAAAATCATCTCAAAAACATAAAAAAAAACTATCCTTAAGGGGCGGTGGCCGGTAGCCGTACTCCGGTGACCTCCAAAGCTTCCCAAATTTTAACATAACACTCCCCTCAACCTACACAACAACTTCTTTAACTAGCACAAAATCCGTTTCGAAGCCTAACTAGGTTAAACGAAACCAAAACCTTAAATTGAGCCCTAGGACTTCAATTATACATTACTCCATAACAAGATTGAATTGAACCGATTCCTTTTGAGGGATTACTAACCTTGATGAGAGCTACAAGATGAGCCAAGTTTCATGAGCTATGGTGGCCGGAGGAGCGATTTTCGGTGAAGGAACAGTCGGCAGCTCGGGTGGGATCCTCTCAATCGGTGGCGTCCCACACGCGGTTACCGACCCAGAAAGAGAGAGAGGGTGGCGGGGGTCCGAACGGAGCTGGTCTGGCTGTCTATGGCGGCCGGACGGAGGCTAGGTCTCCGGCCGGTCGGGAAAAGTTCACGGGAGAGAGAGAGAGAGAAGGAAGAGGGAGAGAGAAAGAGAGAGTGTGGGTGTTGGGCTGCTCCACACCCGGTCCAACTTAATACCCCAATAAAATAAACCCACTAAATTTTTATCCCCTTTTTACCAACTCAAAATTTACCCTTTTAGTTGATAACTTTTTCATGCTAACTCTAATTTTAACATATAATATGTCTATGAACTCGTATTAACGTCCTCTACAACTTCCTTAAAGAAATTTTCCCAAAATAATTTTCCTACTAATGGTCAACTCTTGGGTCTTTAGGTAGTAATCGGTTACCCAAAACGGTAAAAGACCAAAGTAATACCAAAAGTAAATAACCGTAAAATAACTTAAGAATCGAGGTGTGACACAAGAGCTCACCTGTTGTGTTGGCACTTCAGTGTGTTTCTACAGAGACAAGCAAAGATGAAGTTGATTCAAGGTAAGTTGGATGCACTTATGAAACAACAATTTGTACCAACCCATTTTAAAGAACAGAGAGCTCTCCAGGTGCGTTTGAATGAGGTTTTATCCTCACAAGAAACTTACTGGAGGCACAGATCCCGTATTCAATGGCTTCGTGATAGAGACCGTAACACAGCTTTTTTTCATCGTAAAGCCTCTTATCGACGGAGTCGAAATAGAGTGACAGTTTTAACAACTGCAGAGGGTAGATGGACGACTGAACCTCAAGAGGTGGAAACGCTTTTGATCGTTTATTATGAAAATATTTTTCGGTCCAATGGTTCGGATTCGAATGCTACTGCCACCATTTTGAATTCCTTGCCCACTAAAGTGACTGCTGAAATGAATTTGGAGTTGTTAGCTCCATACACAAATGATGAGATTAAAAACACTTTGTTCCAAATGCATCCGTCCAAATCACCAGGCCCAGATAGAATGTCTCCATGTTTCTTTCAAAAATTCTGGTCAATTGTTGGCTCTGATGTTTGTTTGGCAGTTAGAGAACACCTTCGCACAGGCCAGATTTCTCATGAGTCCAATTTTACTCATCTGACGTTGATTCCTAAAATTAAAAACCAGAAACTAGCATCTGATTATAGATTGATTGCTCTCTGCAATGTGGTTTACAAAATTGCATCCAAGGTGTTGGCAAACAGGCTGAAACACATCCTCCCACAAGTGATATCTCCTCTTAAAAGGGCATTCGTACCGGGTCGCTTAATCTCGGATAATACTCTAGTACTGAAATTGCTCATTTCATGAAAAAGCTTCACCGGCAGTCACAAGGTTTCTTCTTATTGAAACTTGATATTTCAAAGGCCTATGATAGGTTAGAGTGGAGTTTTTTGGAAGTAGTCCTTCTGAAGCTGGGTTTTTGCCACACCTCGGTTAACATTATCTTGGCGACAGTTAAATCGGTCAGTTACTCAATTCTGATTAATGGTACTCCTACTAGTTTTATCTTACCTACTAGAGGGATTCTTCAAGGAGACCCTCTATCTCCATATCTGTTCATTTTGGCTACAGAAGGACTATCCTCCTTTATATCTGCATCTCAGAAGCAAGGTTTAATCCCAGAAATTTCGTTTTCTCCTACAGCCCCCACCATTCACCACTTACTTTTTGCATAAGATAGCTTTCTCTTTGTTGAAGCTTCTATACAAGAATGTCATGCTTTTAAACAGATTTTGTCTACCTATGCAAGGGCATCTGGTCAACATATTAATCTACAAAAATCAAGTGTCGTTTTCAACGGCAATGTGCGACCTCGGGTGAAGAATATATTAGCTTCCATTCTGGGGGTTGAATGTGTAGAGGAGCATATATAGTCTTTACTTAGGCCTTCATATTCAGGTTGGACAAAATAAGACAGCCATATTTAATTTTCTTAAGGAAAAGTTAAGTAAGAAGCTTATCAGTTGGAGAGAGAAGCTTCTCAGTGCAGGAGGTAAAGAACTTTTAATCAAGGTAGTTGCTCAGACTCTTCCCAATTATGTAATGAACTGTTATGCTCTACCCAAGACTCTGTGTGAGGATCTTCAATAACTTTGTTGTGAGTTTTTCTGGGGATGTACAGCAGAAAAAAATAAAATTCATTGGCGGTCTTGGGGTCGGATGTGTCTTCCCAAAGATCAAGGTGGGATGGGGTTTAAACATTTGTTTTCACATAACCTAGCTATGTTAGCTAAGCAGGCTTACAAATCCGAACTCCTTAGCTGCTCAGCTCTTCAAAGCCATCTATCATCCACACTCCTCTTTTCTTGAAGCCGATATGGGTGAAAGACCTTCATATGCATGGAGAAGTATCATGGAAGCCCGGCCTATTCTACAGGCTGGCCTTCAATGGCATATTGGTATATAGTTCTTCAGTCAATATCTAGACTGCGGACTGGATTCTAGGTTTTCCGGCCTCCTCACTATCGAAACCTGACGGTACGTACTATTTTTGAGCTAGTATCATATTTAATTAATGAGTCTTCATGGTCTTAGCATTGACATGTCCGAATGTGCTTTCCCCCTAAAGTGGCTGATGTAGTTCTTGCTATTCCCCTCAGTAAGAGATTTACACAAGATAAACTCTCTTGGAAATTCGACAAGAAAGGTTTTTTCTTTATGAAATCGGCATATATTGTAGCTAGATCGAGACATGTATCAGTACAGGTATTGCATCTGGCTCGAATGTTGATCCTTATTTACCAATTTGGAAGGCACTCTGGAAAGCTAAAGTGCCTAATAAGGTCGCTATTTTTGGATGGCGAGCAGTACACAATCTTCTCCCAACCAGGTCGGCTTTAAGTCAGAAGGGATATACTGGGGATTTAAACTATGTTGTTTGTCAACAATCTGTGGAGTCCTTAGAACATCTCTTTTGCGCTTGTTCTCTCTCGAAAGACATTTTTGGTCTTCTCTTTTCCTCACTCTTCTCTTACTTTGAAAGATTGGATACTGGAGAGAGCATCTTCTTTAACTTCGGATCTGTTTGCCATGTTTCTAATCCTCCTTTGGAGTATTTGGCGAAACTGGAAGGAGGTTTTTATTGATTATTGGTCTTAATTGAAGTTTGGCTGAACCCAATACTGGAGAAGTACATCTTGATCACGTGGACTTATACCTAGGTTAATTAGAAGATCTATATATACATGTATTCTAGCCTAACTAGGATTAGTGATAGGTATATGTATATATAAGAGGATGTCGTCAATTGTTTTCGTAGAGAGATATTGTTTAACCTAAAATAGGGTGCTTCTTTCTCTATCGACAGAGAGAGAAGATTGGTATATTGGGGTTTTGGGTTAGAGAGTATTATTCATATACTCTATTGTATTCTCTCCAATTATTATAGTGGAATTTCTCGCCGGCTCCGGAAGTGGACGTAGCTCAGTCACATTGATTAGGTGAACCACTATAAATCTTGTGTTCTTGTGTTCTATTTTCTTTATCGTTCTTTGGTTATCCGAATAGTTCCCTATCAATATTGGTGTTTGTTTACGCTTCCACATAACAAACTGGTATCAGAGCTCTGGTTCTGAATTGGGAGTTGATTATTGATTGGAAATCATGAGTGGCGGTGCTGAAGGTGATAAGAAGAAGAAAGGGACATAGTCTATACATGCTAAGCCATCTGTTGTCAATGCCAAATTTGAAGTTGAGAAGTTCGATGGAACAAATAACTTTGGTATGTGGCAGTGTGAGATGATGGATGACTTGTGTCAACAAGAATTGGATATAGCTCTTGAAGAGAAACCAGCAGATATGACCGAGGCACAGTGGAAGCAAATTAATAAGTGGGCTTGTGGTTCTATCAGATTATGTCTTGCAAAGAATGTGAAATTCTTTATCATGAAGGAAACTTCAGCAAAGGATATGTGGAAGAAATTGGAGGACCAGTACATGATCAAGAGTGCTGAAAACCGATTTCACCTGAAGAGAAGGCTTTTCCGATTCAACTACAGACAAGGTATCTCGATATCTAAACACATCAGTGACTTCAATAAGATACTTGCAGATTTGGTTAATTTGGATGTGCAAATTAATGATGAGGATAAAGCTTTGTGTTTGCTTAATTCTCTTCCTGACGAGTATGAGCATTTGATTACAACTTTGCTGCATGGAAAGAATGAAGTGCAATTTGATGATGTGTGTAATTCATTGATTAATAATGAATGTCGGAAGAAGGAGAAGCAGTTGCAAAGGGGTTCAGGTGGTGAAGCACAAGTACTTGTTGCAAGAGGCAGATAAGAAGATAGAAAGTTTGGTGGAAACCGAGGTAAATCTCGTTCCAAGTCAAGAGCTAAATTTCTTGCAAAAGATGAATGTGCCTTTTGTCGTCAAAAGGGTCACTGGAAGAAAGATTGTCCCAAGTTGAAGACTAGAGACAAGAAGGGTTCTGAAGAAAATATGGCAAAATTTGAAGATGATGATGACTTCGATTTTGCATTGAGTTGTTCTCCGTTTTTCGAAGATTTTGAAGACGATGAGATTGATATGGCTCTAGCAAGTTTACCTAGACGTGATTATTCTAATCAGTGGATTATGGATTCTGGTTGTACTCACCACATGTGTCCTAACAGGGAATGGTTCTCTTCTTTGAGGGAATTCAATGGTGGAGTAGTTCTCATGGGAGATGATAGTCCTTGCAGAGCTAAAGGGATTGGTACAGTTCGTCTCAAGATGCATGATGGGGTTGTTAGAGAATTGACTAATGTTCGGTATGTTCCGAACTTGAAGAAAAATCTTATCTCATTGGGTACTTTGGAATCAAATGGGCACACAATTACTTTGAAGGATGGCGTTGCTAGAGTTGTTTATGGTTCACTGATGAAGGGTACTAGAGAAAGAAACTTGTATTTTCTACAAGGGAGTACTGTGACAAGTGAGACAACAGTTTCTGAGACAATAGATGATGCAGATACTACCAGATTATGGCATATGTGTCTTGGTCACGCTGGTGAGAAAGCAATGCAGAGGTTAGTGAAGCAAGGCTTATTGAAGGGTGCAAAGACTTGCAAATTGGAATTTTGTGAACACAGTGTTTTGGGAAAGCAGACTAGAGTTAAATTTGGCACCGTAGTTCATCAGACTAAAGGAGCTCTAGACTATATTCACACAGATGTATGGGGACCTACCACAACAGCATCTATGGGAGGTATGCATTATTATGTCTCTTTTGTTGATGACTTCTCTAGAAGAGTATGGGTGTACACCATGAAGCATAGAGATGAAGTCATAGATATATTTGTGAAGTGGAAGAAGACGATTGAGACTCAGACCGGTCGAAAAATCAAGAGGCTCAAGTCAAATAATGGTGGTGAATATAAATCTGATCCGTTCTTTAAATTATGTGAAGATGAGGGCATTATGAGGCACTTCACAGGTAGAGGGACACCACAGCAAAATGGGGTTGCAGAGCGCATGAATAGGACTTTATTGGAGAAAGTCAGATGTATGTTGTCTAATGCTGGTTTAGACAAGAAGTTTTAGGCTGAGGCAGTCACATATGTAGGTCATCTTATTAATAGATTTCCTTGTTCTACAATTGAGGGTAAAACTCCCATGGAGGTATGGTCTGGTAAACCTGCTAGAGATTATGATTATCTTCATATTTTTGGTTGTCCTGCCTATTTTCATGTCAGGGAAACCAAGCTTGATCTAAGAGCCAAGAAAGCAATATTCTTGGGATTTAATGATGGTGTTAAAGGATTCAAGCTAGCTTTGGTGTCCAGATGAGAAGAAAGTTGTTGTAAGCAGAGATGTGACTTTTGATGAAGCAAGTATGGTTGATCAGAATAAACAGAAAATTTCTGAAGAGCAGAGAACGACCACAGAGAGTTTGCAGCAGGTGGAAGTACAGAGAAAAGTTGTTAAAACTCAAATTGATGCAATGAGTCCTACAGTTGAGTCAGATGATTTAAATAATAAGGACACGAGTGTTGAACTAGAGGCTCCAATCTAAGAGCCTACACAACAAGACAGACCTATTTCAATAAGAAAGGGAAAAAGGAATGCTCTAAAGCCAGCTTGGCTTAATGATATGGTGACTTATGCACTTCCTATTACTAAAGAAGAAATTCCTACTACCTATGAAGAAGCTGTCGTACATGCAGATTGTAGAGTGGGGAAAAGCTATGGGTGAGGAGATGAACTCTCTTTACAAGAATAAAACATGGGAGGTGGTTCAGTTACCGCATGGGAAGAGAGCAATTGGTTGTAAATGGGTGTTTGCTAAAAAGGAAGGATCACGATACAAGGCTAGATTGGTAGCTAAAGGCTACGCACAAAAGGAAGGAACTGACTACAATGAGGTATTTTCTCCAGTTGTAAAGCATTCTTCTATTCGTATTTTATTAGCCTTGGTTGCTTAGTTTGATCTTGAGTTAGCACAGCTTGATGTGAAAACTGCCTTTCTACATGAAGAATTAAAAGAAGAAATTTACATGACCCAACCAGAAGGATTTAAAGTTGTTGGTAAGGAAAATTGGGTTTGTAAATTGCAGAAATCATTATACGGTTTAAAAGAGTCTCCAAGGCAGTGGTATAGGCGGTTTGACAAGTTCATGTTAGGTCAGAAGTACACTAGAAGTCATTATGATCCATGTGTTTATTTTTCGCAAGCTACAGGATGGGACCTTCATTTATTTGCTCTTATATGTCGATGATATGTTAATTGCATCTAAGAGCAAGGTGGAGATAGATAAATTGAAGTCACAATTGAGTTGTGAATTTGAGATGAAGGACTTGGGAGAAGCTAAAAAGATTTTGGGCATGGAAATTGAGAGAGATAGATCAAGAGGCAAAGTTTGTTTGTCACAGAAGCAATATTTGAAGAAGGTACTACATCGGTTTGGCATGGATGATAAAACTATACCTATAAGTACACCTCTTGGTTCTCACTTTAAACTTGATGCTACTATGTCTCCTAGCACAGATGATGAGAAGCAATGTATGGCTAAAGTTCCTTATGCCAGTGCTGTTGGTAGCTTGATGTATTGTATGGTGTGTACTAGACCTGATATTTCACAGGCTTTAAGTATGGTATGCAGATATATGCATAATCCAGGTAGAGGCCATTGGCAAGCTGTGAAGTGGATTTTACGGTATATTTTTGGTACCGTGGATGTTGGATTAGTATTTCAGCAGGATAAGACGAGTCAGTGTGTTGTTGGATATGTGGACTCTGATTACGCTGGTGATTTGGATATGAGTCGGTCTACCTCAGCTTATGTGTTTACTCTTGCTAGTGGACCGGTGAGTTGGAAGTCGAATTTGGAACATACAATTGCTTTGTCGACTACAGAAACTGAATATATGGCAGTAATAGAGGGTGCAAAAGAAGCACTATGGCTTCAAGGATTGCTTGAGGACTTGGGACTTAATCAAGAATATGCGGATATTCATTGTGATAGTCAAAGTGCTATTCATCTGGCAGAGAACCAGGTTACTCATGCACGTACTAAACATATTCGTGTCAGATATCACAAGATTCGTCAGATGGTGGAGGATAGTGATATTCAACTCCTCAAAATTGGAACTGAACATAATCCTGCAGATATGTTGACAAAGGCAGTTCCATTGAGCAAGTTCAAGCATTGCTTGAACTTGATTGGTGTTACAAGAATTTGAAGATCCCTATGGGGATGTCGGAGCGGCGAATAGTTTGAAGTTCTACTTTGGAGGATTTGCATCAATTAACACCAAGGTGGAGATTTATTGATTATTGATCTTAATTGAAGTTTGGCTGAACCCAATATTGGAGAAGTCCATCTTGATCACGTGGAGTTATACCTAGGTTAATTAGAAGATCTATATGTACATGTATTCTAGCATAACTAGGATTAGTGATAGGTATATGTATATATAAGAGGCTGTCGTCAATTGTTTTCGTAGAGAGATATTGTTTAACCTAGAACAGAGTGCTTCTTTCTCTATCGACAGAGAGAGAAGATTGGTATATTGGGGTTTTGGGTTAGAGAGTATTATTCATATACTCTATTATATTCTCTCCAATTATTATAGTGGAATTTCTCGCCGGCTCCGGAAGTGGACGTAGCTCAGTCAAACTGATTGGGTGAACCACTATAAATATTGTGTTCTTATGTTCTATTTTCTTTATCGTTCTTTGGTTATCCGAATAGTTCCATATCAATATTGGTGTTTGTTTACGCTTCCGCATAACAGTTTTATGGAGAGATAATGGCAAGAATGCTGATCAATATTGTGTTCTTATAATGAAGTCTGCTCCGCGTACTGTTCTTATACGCGGGCTATGAAGTCCGCTCCGCATACAGTTCTTACGCGCGAGTTATGAAATCCGCTCCGCGTACGGTTCTTACACGCGAGCTATGAAATCTGTTCCGCGTACGGTTCTTACACGCGAGCTATGAAATCCACTCCGCGTACGGTTCTTACACGTGAGCTATGAAATCTGCTTCGCGTACGGTTCTTACACGCGAGCTATGAAATCCGCTCCGCGTACGGCTCTTACCCGCGAGCGATGTTGTCCGCTCCGCGTACTATACTTACACGCGAGCTATGAAATCCACTCCGTGTACGGTTCTTACACGCGATCGTTAAGGATAACCTGTTGTGGAATATCCGAGACTCGCCTTGTCTCCGGATGCCACGACATCCCTGATGGTTTAACGGATGGATCTGCACACTCAACAGGAGCTCGGTGATTACCGGCGACTGCTGCTGGGTAGTGTTATTGGGTTGGTAGCCTGGGTTGGTGGTGGTGTGTCAGGGTATTAATTGCATGTCCGCCAGGTGGCGGTGTGGGGAGGGGCGAAGGGACAGGCATTTAATGCGAGTCTTTTCACTCCTATCTTGTTTGAGAAGTTACTCGTTAGTGGGGCACGTGTCACGATCCTACGGTGGGTCACGACGGATCGGATTTCCTCGTGCGCGGTAAATGAATTTGGGGGGGGGGGGGAAATCGAGTCGTCTTTTTCCCCGCTTCGTATATATGTTCAGTCCCCCCATTAATCTTGCCTTCTGTTTCATTCTTCTTTCGTTCTGTCTGCTTCTGCGTTCTTCTGTTTTGCTCTCTCTCTGTTTTCATTTTCTGTCCGTTGAAACGTAGATCGGAGGGGGTGCTGCGGAGCTGAGCTCATAAGAGAAAGGGATTCTTGCGCCTGGAGGGTGTTTTGCTTCCCTGCTACGGCCGATCTTGCTATTGTGAGGTGCTGTCCGTTTGCTGCTCCGGCGCGTCTCCGGCCTGCACTATCTGGTTAGCTCCCCTTCTCCTTAGTTGAGTTATGTTACTGAACTTATTTTGTAGAGTGTGTAGATCGGTAGATTTTTCTGGGTTTGTAGGTGTTTCTGGGTTTCTGGGTGGGTTGTGAACTGTCGCCGTGTTCAGATTGGTGGGGGCAAAACCTCCCGGCGGCGGCACGCGATGTAGGTATCTAATGGTCCATAGGGTTTCTCTAGGGTTGAAATGGAGTCTAGGGCTGCCGATGCTAACGTCTCTGGCTCGTCTCGGCGGGCTCTCGCTGATGATGTCGAATGGATGGAAGGGTACTTGCAGCGGGAAACTAACAGAGATGCCGGGTGGGCAAACTCTCATTCTGGATCCTCCAGCACGAATCCCGAGCGCCCTTTGCTCGAAGCGATCCCGATCACACATGCCCTTCACTGTCTAGAGGACGGTAGGGTATGCGATGAGCCCATATGAAGTTTCAAGCCCGAGGAGATCGAACAGTTTAGGGAAGAGTGGTACATTCCCTCCGGTATCCCTATGCGTGGCTTGTACCCGGGAGAACTAGCGTGCACTTCGAGAGATAACTACGTGGCGGTGCATGATAACATGTTCAGGAACGGGTTCTCCGTACCGCTACCCCAATACGTGCAGTACATACTGAGCATGCTGCAGGTCGCTCCCGGCCTGGTCCCGCCAAATCAGTGGCGTCAACTTCTGGGACTCGGATCTCTGTACTACCTTTCGAACATGGGGTGGCCGTCAATCAACGAGTTCCGCGCGCTATACAGACTGTCATACTCGAAGAAGGCAGGAAGCTCCGGGTGCGTAGGCTTCACTTCACGGGACTATAAGTCAATCATCACCGATCTCCCTTCTTCGATAAACAAGGAGTGGAGGGCGAAACTGGTCCTGGTTGGGGGCCCGTGGCAAAGAAAGACGAGACGACACATGGTGCCCAATCACTTCCGGGTTATTGGGGATCAGAGCTACTCGCTGACCGCAGTCGAGCGGGAGCGTATTGCCCGTATATTCGCTGCTTGGCCCCACGACGAGGACCGTAGCTCATACCACTTGACGCGGTGAGCCGTTCTCGCGCACTGCGAGATGGGTAGAGTACCCGGTGGGTTCATCTTTACTTCCGCTTTACATTTGAAGTCCTCGTTATGCTCAGCTCAACTAATATTGTCTTTGGTTTGTAGGAAAAATCCTTAGGCGTGTTCCTCGCCCTAATCACCCTCTAGACATGGAGAAGGATCAAGCCCTCTTGAAGAAGCTACTGACCAAAGGTGATCTGGCTTCGCGCACCGAGGTGAACATGAATATGCACATGGTACGGGTCTTGGACAAGAAAAAGGTCCTTGAGGTGCCGAACGAAGTATACAGGTCAACGGAGACTCCGCCAGTACCTCCTCCCGTGGCCTCGCGACATACTTTGGGTGAAAAGAAAAGGCGCCACCACCACTCGAGGAAAACCCAAGGTGCCGAGTCCCAGGTGACGTATACCGGGGAGGACGTATCCGAGATCCCTGGTCCAAAACCGAAGAGGCATAAGGCGGCTCCCGAGGCCCCCGTTTCGACTCCCTCGCTATCTATTCTCACCCCTCCAGTTCCAAAGCTTTCGAAGACCCCGATCAGGCAGGTTCTTGATGAGTATGGTTGTGTGGATGAGAAGTTCGTCCGTACAATGATAAGCAACTTGAAGGGGATTGATCTCGACCGGGTGAGATTCAAAGAAGGTTCTCCTTCCGAGTCCCGAAAGATTGCACGGGAACATCTAATGAAGGTTGGTGTACTTTTTTTTTTTTGAATTGTTCTTGGGAACTTGCTTACTTTGGCCGTTGCTTGTAGTCTCTCTTCGCGGTGTACTCTATTGACGCCAGCGAGGACACTGCCGAACTGAAAGAGCAGGTGGCCAAGCTCAATGGTTCTGTGAGTTACCTCCAGACCAAGAAGGGGTCTCTAGAGAGGGGAAAAAAAGCCTTGGCCGAGAAGCTAGCCATGCTTCAGCAGCATGTTCGGGAGGTGGAGAACAAAGCTAATCAGGTCTCGAAACTCGAAGCTGAAGTGGAGTCCTTGAGGGTGGAGCTTGGCAACTATCGCCCGCTTAAGGGTATACTTCGTGAGAAAGAATCCGAGATCACGGAGTTGGAGAGCCTTGTTCCCGCGCGCTGTGATCAGGCTGTTGCAGCTTTCAAGGAGTCCCAGGAGCTCAAAGATCTTCTCCAATCTGCTCGGGATGAAGCTATCATCGAGAAGTTCATGGAGTGGAGTGAGCATGGGTACCTTGACAAGTCCCGGATGCTTGCGGATCTGCTTGTTGTGCAGGAAAAGGCCAAGGTAGGTCCTCCCAAAGTCAATCCTGACAGTACCGATGCCGAAGTGAATGCATCCGAGAGCGAGGACGAAGAAGATGCAGTCGACTCGGTCGAAAATGACTTAGTTTAGGGCTTTGAAGTGGGTGCAACCGGATTGTAATTTTTGATGTTTTTTTTTTTGCGAATGGCTTTGTGCTTGCTCTGGGGAATGTAGGCTTCTACCTGGAGGTCCGGTTGTTATACTCAAAATTTATTCAAGTGTCCATGTCGAATCTCCCACTTTCGTCTTTGAATTCTGTGTTGTGCCTCTATTTGTGTTACCGGTGTATCAAACCGACAGTTTTACGTGTTACAAACTTCATTACAGTGATGTGAATTTAGCTTCTTCATTAATTCTGTAATAGTTGTTATCAAAACAAATGAAGGCATCCTTCCGAGTTGACCTAGTCAGACCCGGTGGGCATGATTTACAATCCCCGACTTGATTAAACAGGGTAGAACCTAAGGTACTCATTGTTTCACGGGTGCCCGGTGACTATGTCGTCCTTGTCCCTCAGGAAGAACGTTGCCGGGCCGACCTCCTCTACTATCTCATAAGGGCCCTCCCATGTTGGATCAAGGGCCATTGGTTGGGCCATCACCCGCTTCATCACCCAATCCCCTAGACCCAGGGTGCGTGGTCTGACCTTGCAATCATAGTGTCGGGCGACGCGCTGCTTGTAAACTTGGTTGTGTAGGTCGGCCCTGTCCCTCTTCTCCTCGATGAGGTCCATGTTTAACTGTAGCCCCTCTGTGTTGGTTTGCTCATCATATCCCTCGACTCTTCCAGTCGGTACCGTCACCTCGATGGGAATGACAGCCTCCGTGCCGAATGCCAAGCTGAAAGGCGTCTCTCCCGTTGACTCAGTAACATTGGTTCAGATGGCCCACAGAGCTTTCGGGAGCATTTCTGCCCACAATCTTTTAGCATCGTCCAACTTCTTCTTCAGTAGTTTCTTTACAATATTGTTGACCGCCTCCACTTGCCCGTTAGTCTTCGGGTGAGCTACCGATGAGAATACCATCCGAGTTCCCATGTCCTTGGCGAACTCGATGAGCTTCGGGTTGTTGAACTGCGTACCATTGTCAGTTATGATAGTCTCCAGGACCCCAAACCTGCAATAGATATTTTTCATGAGGAAACCCATCACACTGTCGGTGGTTATTCGACTAAGCGGTTCTGCTTCAACCCATTTGGTGTAGTAATCCACCACCACTATGGCATACTTGTACTGTTCAGGAGCGGTGGGAAATTTCCCAATCAAGTCTTGACCCCACTATGCGAAAAGCCACGGAGACCGCAGGATCGAGAGTGCAATGGACGGGGAATGGATCTTGTTAGGGTGTTGGTGGCATTTATGGCATCTCGCCGACACTTGATCCACCATCCTTCCCATGTTGGGCCAAAAATACCCCGTTCTTAATGCCTTGAAGGACAGGGATCTCGACCCAGAGTGATTACCGCAAACACCTTCGTGGATGTCCCGGAGAATCGTCTCACCTTCTTATACCGATACACATTTTAAGTTGGGAAAACAGTACCCCCTGCGGTACAGTTTACCGTTGATCAGCGTGTATCTGGCGTACCTCGATTGCAACTTCCTGGCTTGCCTTCTATTCTCCGGGCGGACGCCCTCTTTGATGAACTCGATGATGGGGTCCATCCATGTCGGTTCCTTGGGGCCAGTAGTGATGGCGAATATCTCCGTGATCGTCTTGTCGATACTCGGCCGATCTAGGATTTCAACCCTGACCTTCGTGCGCCCTTTCTGGCGGGTACCGGTGGCAAGCCGAGCCAAAGCATCGGCATGGCTGTTCTCCTTTCTTGGGATCTGAGCCACAGTTGCTGACACGAATCTGCACAAGAGGGCCTTCGTGAGTGCCCGATAGGAATTCAGGTGAGGTTCTTTAACTTCAAATTCTCCGCTGACTTGGTTCACCACTAGCTGCGAGTCACTGAACACTTCAACACTTTTTACTCCAATCTCTAGTGCCAACTGTAGCCCCCCGATCAACGCCTCGTACTCGGCTACATTATTGGACGTAGAGAAATTAAACTCTAGGTGGTTCTTGTATACGAACCCGTCCGGGCTAACCAAGATTATTCCCGCCCCGCTCTTCTCTTTAGTGACGGAGCCGTCGATGAACAACTTCCAACAAGGCTGGACTTCTTGGGGAACAACCGTAACCTCTCGCTCAACCTTCAAGCAATCCGCGACTCCTTCCATGGGGGTCAATTCTGAGATAAAATCCGCCGCTGCCTGCCCCTTGATGGCTACTCTCGGCACGTAGTGTATGTCGAACTCTCCTAGTTCTATCGCCCATTTGGCCAGTCTCCCGCTCGTCTCTGGCTTCTGGAGGACTTGCCTGAGGGGGCAGTTAGTGAACAGGGTGATGGAATGAGCTTGAAAGTAGTGCCGCAGCTTCCGGGCGGTTACGACGAGCGCTAGGGCCAACTTTTCTAAGTCCGGGTACCTGCTTTCAGCCAGCGTATAGCCCTTGCCTACTTAATATACCAGAAGCTCCATGGCGTCATCTTTTATGATCAAAGCCGAGCTTACTGCCGTATTGGATGCTATCAAATAGAGATATAGCATCTCCCCGGGAATTGGTTTTGAAAGCTTCGGCACGGATGTCAAATATTCCTTGAAGCTTCATCTTGCTCGGGACCCCAATTGATCAGCTTGCAGTGCTAGCTCTTGAGCAGGTTGAAGAACGGCGCGCACTTGTCCATGAGTCTAGAGACAAACCTAGCAAGAGCGGCCACCTTGCCCGTTAGGGACTGGACGTCGCTCCGGACTTTAGGGACCACCATATCCATGATAGCTTGGACCTTCTCTGGGTTTGCTTCGATCCCCTTCCGGCTAATCACATGGCCCAGGAACTTTCCCTTGACAACCCCAAACAAGCATTTCTCCGGGTTCAACCTCATACCGTACGCGAGTATAATATTGAATGTTGCCTAGAGGTCGCTCACGTGCTTGACCGCAGTGAGACTCTTTACCAACATGTCGTCCACATACACCTCCATGGTAATACCCAGTTGCTTAGCGAACATTTTGTTCATCAGGCATTGATAGATCGCTCCCGCGGTCTTTAACCCGAACGGCATCCTCTTGTAGTAGTAGACTCCTTTGTCGATCATGAAGGCGGTATGCTTCTCGTCCGCGGGATCCATCATTATTTGATTGTAGCCTGCATAAGCGACCATAAAACTCAGCATTTCGAACCCGGAGGTAGAATCGACGAGTTGATCAATTCGAGGCAAAGGGGAGCTATCTTTGGGACACGCCTTATTAAGACCGGTGTAGTTCACACACATTCTCCATTGCCTTACCGCCTTCTTGGGGACCATGACCACGTTTGTTAACCATTGAGGGTATTATGCTTCATTGATAAACTCGATATCTAGCAGCCTCTGTACCTCTCCCTTGATGACATCATACTTGGCTACATCGAACGACCTCGGCATCTGTCGTACCGAAGGTACGCCTTTACGAATTCCCAACTTGTGCGTGACTATATCACCCGAGATACCGTGCACATCAGCATATGATCACGCAAATGCTTTGCTATTGGCCTTCAGGAAACGCACGAGCTCCTCCAGTACGACAACTGGCAACCCCGAACCAATCCTTGTGGTCCTTGCTGGGAACTCGTCCGAGATGCAGACGAGCTCTGCCTCTTGAACCGATCCAGGCCTCTCAGACTCGGTTCCTTCTGTCACAGCATTAATTCTGGGATCCTCGTACACATCCGACATGGGTCTACTCGTGATCTCGGAGGAGAATACCTCCCCTCTTTTCCTGCCATTATCTTGGTCGATAGAGTAGTATCCTCTCGCAACCAACTGATCACCCCAGATGGTAACAACTCCTGTTGGGGAGGGTAGTTTCATCATCAGCATGTGGCCGACGATGAATGCCTAGAGTTTCCACAGGGCCGATCTCCCGAGTATCCCATTGTACAAAGAATCGTAGTTGACAATTATGAAGTCTACCGTTGTCCTCAACGTGTTCCCCTCAAAACCTCTGAGGATCAGAGGTATGTAGTTAGATCCCAGAGGCTGCACTACATCCCTGGAGAAGCTTATCAACGGCTCATTATCCTGTATGAGCTTGCTGCTTCCCCTCTTTAGCGCCTACCAAGCATTTCGGAACAGCACATTCACGGACGCCCCGGTGTCAATTAGAATCTTCTTGCAGAGATAATGATCCAACTGTGTGGTTATCAGGAATGGATCCTTGTGAGGCAGTCTGGTCCCTTGCTCTTCTTCTTCTTCGAATGTCACTGATTTCCACCTCACGTTGACATTCTGGGGGTCATAGCTTCCCAAGGTGTATATCTCTCGCCCATCTTTGATCCCGGGGCATTGCTTCTTGGCTCTGTTACTCCTACGGTTTATCCGTGCTCCCCCTCGGATCGTGTTGATTGTCCCGTCCATGGATTCCTCAGCGGCTTGCCGCTGACCTGACACATACCGCTGAAGCTTTCCTGCTTTCAGTTGGCTATCGATCGTTTTTTTAGCTCAACACAGTTGTTTATCGCGTGCATCGCCTCCCCGTGGTACCCGCAATACTTTCTGGTATCCTCTCGGGTCAATCGGGACGGTGGGAACATTCTGGTAGCCGGTCCCGGGAGCGTTCCCTTGTTCTCGTTCCACACCACCTCAGGGGTTGCTGTTAGTGTGGTGAAGCTCTCTCTGGCTACTGGAATGGTTGCTCTAAACCCACTGTCCTGATAGCTCCCTTTACTTTTCCCCTGCGGACCCCCCATTTGTTTGCCTTGCTTCTTGCCTCCGTCCTCTAACCTCTTGCCAGGGGTGAAATTTTATCCCTCTTGGTCCCCTTTTGTCACGCCCCCAAACCGAGACCAATATTATAAGAAAATATGGTGCCCGAATTTGCAGCGTGAGTTAAAAGAAGTAAAATTTTCTCGAATAATTTATTAGAAGAAGAAATATATATATATATATATGTCTGAATAATACTTTTATTAGAAAGCGAAAACATTAATATTTTACAATACCAAACATTTTACAATACGAGAGTTTTAACAAAATTATATAAGACATTACATTTATTTTCAAAATAGCAATAGAAAATATTCTTTTATTTAGTAGGTTCATCCCATTCCCCAAACATCTATTCGTTACCTGAAAACAAGAATGTGTAACATCATGAGTAACACAGACCCAGTAAGTACAGCTTACATTCTTATAATAATGTGTCTTATAAGAAACCAGAAATAAACACAACTAAGTAAAAATGTACCAAGAATCATTTTTGTTTGTTCATACCGATTCTTATTTATGCGCATACACACACACACATATACAAGCGTGAATAAATTCATCCATGTGAATATTTAGGAAACTGGTAATAAATCATAAAGATCACGTGCTAGGTCCACTATACCAAAGCACAAATAAGCCGCAGCATACTAAGGACAATATCAGAGCATGTATACTCAAGGTCGACACTTTCTTCCTATGAGTATAATAGAGCACTATCTGTAGGGACTAAGGCGCAGGCTAACTCCACAAATCACAAAACACTTTTACCAGTAATTCACTTAAGCACGGGGTAGTACTAATTACCCTGCTTCACATCTCCAAATATAATTATGTCAATAAAATATAACAAATTTTGGTAAGTAAGACCATTACTTCAAGACCAACAAAGTATATATACTTTAAAAATTGTCAATAACTTAAGGTATGCATAAGTTAAGAAATTTAATAAACCTGACAGTAAATATGCAATAAAGTAAATGTACTTTAAATTAAATAAACAGAAAATATTAGTTAGTAGTCATATTTCCCATAATGAGGGAAATCCTTGTCCAAAGAACCGTCAACTTATCATTTTCATATCTCATTCAATTTATGTCCAAATTAGGCAAGTGAGGAGTCTATGTCAAAGGATTTTTCGTAAGGAATCCAATGGGATAAGTCATATAATCCAGTTCGAAGTCATAGAGTCCAGAAATGGTGGAAAACAGTAGCAGTGCAGAAAGCTGATATCCTTTATATTACATTTGATGTCTAAGTCTTTACGTACTTTATATTTTACCATTACTTCTAAAACTTTTCAGATTTAAAATAGAGGTCCTAAGATTCAATTTGATATAAAGTTTGTAGAAAACGGTTAAGAAATGAGCGAGATATGAATTTTTTTGGAGTTGTGGTAGTTGTAATGGATTTTCAGCAAGTTTATTAGTTTGGAAGTTTGATTAGCCATAACTTGTCCATTTCCAAACCTTTTTAAGTGATTTGAAAGCCTAAACTGAAGGATTTTTCATGAAGAATCTAATTATGTGATCAAATTTTACAAAGTGATAATTAATTATATATGAAAATATAAGTTTCTAGAAAACATACTCTTTTCCATTTTATCCTTAGTTATGCATTTTGATAATCTTAAAGACAAAAGAGTATAGGAATGTAACCATGTACTTACACTTGAATTTTCAGAAGTGAAGTGAGGGTTTTGGTGCTGATACAAGGTTGGACTTCTTTGACAAAGAGAGAACTTCTCAAGAGAAAAAGAGTGAATGGTAGGATTTTGGTGTGAGAGCTTTTCTATTCAACTAAGGAAGTTTGTGATCATCTTGACATTTGATCTTGGAGTGTGAAGAAAAGATGTTGCAGCTCCCAAGTATAAATAGGCCATGAAGTATGCATTGTAAATTAATTTCCACCAATTTGATTTGACTTAAAAGACCAAACATTAAGTTTGAGTGATAGTCTAGCTAGTTAGGGTGATTTTTCATAAAGAAAACCAAATAGTAAGAGGGGTAAAAGAAAAATCAGCTAGTACATGAATCTATATATGATGTATACCTTATATATGTATTGACATGAATCTATAGATACACAAATATTTATATATGTATATATAGATATATATCTACTCAAGCTAATAGGTAAAGGAATATGATGTTTCCCTTTCTTAAGATCTTATAAATGTGTTAGTAATATTTAAGATTAGAATAGTATGCATGATAAAAGCAATACTAACTCGAGTATTAAATTCGATCACGAGTATTGATTATATGTAAGAAATACGGGTTAAGGTATTTAGTAGTTTACTTAAATTCTAATACTTAATAAAAATATCTATCTTGTAAATATGATATTTGGATTACTATCTAAGGTTAAGGAGCCTTAGTTTGCTATATAATTAGTACTAAGTTTTGGGGTACTACAGTCTACCCATCTTAAAAGAAAATTCGTCCTCGAATTTTACGTACCTTGTTCTATGAATAAATGCGGATGTTTCTTTCTCATTTCTTATTCTAACTCCCATAAAGCCTCATTTTCATCATGTCGGTTCCATAATATCTTCACCATTGGGATTTCTTTAGTGCGAAGCTTCCTAACTTCTCGACCTACGATGCGAACAGGTGCCTCATCGTATGTCACATCTTCCGAGAGTTCTATGGTACTATGGTCGATGACATGGGAACTGTCTGGTTTGTAATCTTGTAGCATAGACACGTGAAAAACGTTATGCATGTTGGACAAGTATTGTGGTAGATCTAGTCGGTATGCTACAGTCCCAACTTTTTCAATGATTTGGAAAGGTCCAATGAACCGTGGTGACAACTTGGCAATCTTCTTACCGAAACAAATAACTCCTCGCATTGGTGAGACTTTCAGCAAAACACGATCACCGATTTGAAATTCCACATTTCTCCTATGTCGATCTGCATAGCTCTTCTGTCGACTTTGTGCTGCCTTCAAACGATCCTTAATTGAAGCAACGACCTCTACTGATTCCTTAATAATGTCAGGTCCGGGAAGAACGGCTTCACCTACTTCAGCCCAACATAATGGGGTACGACAAGTTCTACCATAAAGAGCTTCAAAAGGTGCCATCCCTATGCTTGAGTGGTAACTATTGTTGTAAGCAAACTCGATCAAGTATAAGTGATCCTCCCAACTCCCTCCAAAATCCAAAATGCATGATCTAAGCATATCTTCCATCACTTGATTGACTCTCTCTGTTTGACCATCAGTTTGGGGGTGGAATGCAGTGCTCATGTCCAACTTCGTCTCCATTGCAGTTTGTAGGCTGACCCAAAATCTTGATGTGAATCGGGCGTCACAATCAGATACTATTGAAACAGGAACTCCATGAAGTCAAACAACTTCTCTTAAGTATAGTTTACTTAAGACGTCAATGGAGTATGTTATTTTTATTGGCAAGAAATGGGCAGACTTTGTAAGGCGATTGACAATGACCCAAATGGCATCGTTACCTCTTTGCGTCTTTGGTAGCCCGGTAACGAAGTCCATAGTGATGCGCTCCCACTTCCATTTTGGAATCTTAAGAGGTTGTAATAATCCTCCTTTTCGCACGTGCTCTGCTTTCACAAGTTGGCATGTAAGACACTTAGAGACATAGCTGGCAATGTCTCTCTTCATGTTTTTCCACCAATAGTTTTTCCTCAAGTATTTATACATCTTCATTCCTCCTAGATGGACTGTGAATTTTGAACGATGTGCCTCCTGCATTATATCATCTTTTAATGATGCAACATTTGGCATGCAAAGCCTTCCTCGAAAACGCATTCCTTCTTCTGCTTGTATGCTCTAGTCTTCAGGGTGCTTCTCTTTCATTCCTTGAACATATTTCACGAGCTCTTCATCTTCACCTTGCGCTTGAATGATTTGACTAATTATTGTCGGTTGTACAACTAAGTTCCCTATAAAAATTCCATCCATGTTCATGGAAGGAGTGAGATTGAAATCAATTAGAGTATCTAACATGCTCCAATGTTCTCTCATAATTGAGGCGAGATAACTTTGAGGATTTCTGCTTAAAGCGTCAGCGACTACATTTTCTTTCCCGGGGTGGTATTGCAAAGTGAAGTAATAGTCTTTGATAAGCTCTATCCATCTTCTTTGCCGCATGTTTAGATCCTTCTGGGAGAAAATGTACTTGAGACTTTTGTGGTCGGAAAATAGATCGAACCGTTACCCATACAAATAATGCCTCCAAACTTTCAAAGCAAAGACCACAGCTACTAGTTCAAGGTCATAGGTTGGATAGTTCTTCTCATGCATCTTCAATTGTCGAGATGCGTATGCTACCACCTTTCCATTTTGCATGAGAATACAACCGAGTCCTTGATGTGATGCATCACTATATATGACGAAAGGAACTCCACTTTCTGGAATGGTGAGAATGGGTGCTGTTGTTAGCCTTTCCTTTAGCTTCTGGAATGCTCGTTCACAATTGTCATCCCATATGTACTTCACATTTTTTCGAGTCAACCTCGTCATTGGGAGAGCAATTTTTGAAAAACCTTCTATGAATCTCCGATAATATCTAGCAAGGCCAAGAAAGCTTCGCACTTCTGTAGGAGTAGTAGGAGCTTTCCATTCCAACACAGCTTCAATCTTTGCAGGATCCATTGCTATTCCAGCTTGAGAAACTACGTGGCCTAAGAACTTCACTTGGTGTTGCCAAAAGTCGCACTTCTCAAATTTCGCATATAGCTTGTGTTCCCTAAGAACTTGTAAGGTAGTCTCCAAGTGATTTTTGTGGTCCGCTTCATTTTTAGAATAAATCAAAATATCATCAATGAAGACGATAATAAATTTATCCAAGAACAGACTAAAAACTCGGTTCATCAAATCCATAAATATGGCTGGTGCATTGGTTAATCCAAAGGACATTACCAACCACTCATATTGTCCATACCGCGTGTTGAATGCGGTTTTATGGATGTCATTCTTTTTGACAAGAAGTTGATGGTACCCAGAGCGTAAGTCGATCTTTAAGAATATTCGAGCTCCTCGCAACTGATCAAACAAATAATCGATCCGTGGCAACGGGTACTTATTCTTGATAGTCACCTTGTTCAATTTCCGGTAGTCGATACATAGTCGAAGAGATCTGTCTTTCTTCTTCACGAACAAAACAGGTGCTCCCCAGCTAGAAGCACTAGGCCAAGTAAATCCAAGTTCCAGCAACCCTTTGATTTGTATATGTAACTCTTCCAATTCTTTTGGTGCCATTCTATAGGGGGTAATAGAAATTGGTTTGGCTTCGGGTACTAGGTCAATGATGAACTCAACTTCACGGCTTAGAGGTAAATGGGTAATTTCTTGGAAGACATCTTTAAAAGAATTCACCATAGGGATTTGGTCTATTAGAGGTTTGGAACTCTTTAATTCGACATTGGCAAGAAGTTTGGAAGGTATGAATTTTGTGGCCAAGTCACATTGGATTTTTCGAATGGGTTGACCAGGTATTGAAAAGGTTATTGTTTTCCCGTGACAGTCTATATGGGCATGATAATTGCTCAACCAATCAAATCCTAGGATTATGTCATAATGCCTCAAATTTAAGACTATGAGGACCGTGGGAAATTCTGTATCCAAAACATGTATAGGACATGATTTGCATACTTTGGTTAAGATGACAGATTTTTCCAACGGTGTTGAGACCGTTAAAAACTCGTCGTGTTCAGTTGGTGTCAACCCTAAGGTTGTGACAAATGCACTAGATGTAAATGAATCGGATGCACCAGTATCAAATAGTATTTGAGCATGAGTACTATATGCTACCAGCGTACCTTCCATCACCGTGTTCTCAAAAGCTATGGCATTTAGCTGGACTGGACGAGGTGTTGGATTGCTTGTTTGTTTTGGAGCATCGCACTTATTAGAGAAATGCCCCATCTTGCCACAATTGAAACATGATACTGGGAGGTGACGTGGCTTTGGACAAGCATTAGACATGTGTCCAGACCCTCCACAATTGTAACACCGAATTGGCCCTCTAGACACCTTTTTCCCCTTCTCAGTTGATGTTGTCGGCTTCCGAAACGCGTCTTTCCCTTTTTGTTGCTTCCATGGTTGTCCGCCTTTCAGGTTAGACATTAGATGACTCCTTTTTCCTCGTAAACCATTCTCTCGTTCCTTCTCCATGCGGTACTTTTGGTTTTCCTCCTCTTGAGTTAAGTCTTTGTCCACAGCTTCTTCGTAAGTGATTCCACGTTGAGTGACCATTCTTCGAATGTTGGAATTCAGTCCTCCAATGAAACGTCTTGCCTTCTTATCATCGGTATCTACCATGTGAGGAGCAAAACGAGAAAGTTTAGTGAACTTTGTTTCATACTCAATCACAGACATTTTTCCTTGGGTAAGTTGAATAAACTCTAGTTCTTTCTTGTCCTTCTCAACTTGTGGAAAGAACTTTTCTAGAAATTTTTCTTTGAAGGTAGCCCAATCCATGAGTTCCAATGCAGCAGGGAGTGTGACACGTTTAACCGTGTCCCACCAAAAACAAGCATCTCCTTCTAAGAGGCAAGTAGTCACTTTTCGTAACTCCACCTGGGTACAATCTATCATTTCAAAATGGATTTCCAAATTGTAGATCCATTCTTCAGCCTCATGAGGTTTTCCTCCAACAAACTTCTTTGCCCCTAAATTCCTTATGTGTGTCACTAGTCGTCCTAGCCTCCCGTTGACTTGATTTGCCTCCATCCTTCTGGTGAAGGCCTCGACAAAATCTTCCGCGTCGACAGGTGGGTTCCTTCTATCGGTCATTGTCCTAATTAAAGAAAATTATCTATATGGTTATAATTTAAACCAAAAATATTTGTGAACCAAATACTTTACATTAAGCATAAAATTTAACATCACTAATTATACATATGTTAGAAATGCTTCTTAGAGCTATTTTCTAACGGCAACTTGCTTATAAGCAATTTTGAAACACTAAAGTGTTTTTAGGGAATGGAAATACAAACATATTGCAAAGGCTTCCCCTATTTTAACAACTGTCCGTCCCTAGGGTGACGTTGAGATCAGAGGAGCTAGGTTCCTCTATCTCAACATTTAGTCCAGGAGCAGGCATAAAGCCAATAGGAATAGACACATGCGGGTGTACCCTCATGTATGGCTTTGTCCTAATATGTGTATGAATATGAGAAGGTGATGGTGCAGCAATAACATTCACCATGTCAACATTAGGAGATTTTACAGACTCTTCAGATTGAGTAGGTTGTTAGTAATTAGGTTGTCCCCAATCTTTTGTCCTAAGCATCCCGTTTGCAATGGCTTCTTCATGCAAAATTTTGACATTCTCCGGATTACTTATTATTCACCTAGCATTCATGTATATGTTAATTCCTTCATTGACATACATAGTCGCCATATAGTGCTTATCATCTAGGTTGATACCAGGATTGTTTTGGGAAATGTCAACAAACATGTTATAGGCTATTTGCCTAGACTTGACATGTAATTACAAATACTCATTCCCATATTGAACATCACTTCGTAATGCTTCTACGTATCGGTAGTCCATACTGTCAAATAATCATTGTTAAATAGGAACATACTAATATTCTATCTCAAATATTAACAACATCAATATAACTCAAGCACAAAGCTTCAAGATGCAACAAATGGTAACTTATATGCAATTTCTCAATATTCATAGACACATACACATGCATATATAACATAACCCTCCCCGTTCTTGTTAAGTTTTGAAAAATATATAAATATAAATATATATTTAGGAAAATCTTAAGAGAACGATTGCTCTGATACCAATCTGTCACGCCCCCAAACCGAGACTAATATTATAAGGAAATATGGTGCCCGAATTTGCAGCGTGAGTTAAAACAAGTAAAATTTTCTCGAATAATTTATTAGAAGAAGAAATATATATATATGTCTGAAAAATACTTTTATTAGAAAGCGAAAACATTAATATTTTACAATACCAAATATTTTACAATACGAGAGTTTTAGCAAAAGTATATAAGACATTACATTTATTCTCAAAATAGTAATAGAAAACATTCTTTTATTTAGTAGGTTCATCCCATTCTCCAAACATCTATTCGTTACCTGAAAAACAGAATGTGTAGCATCATGAGTAACATAGACCCAGTAAGTACAGCTTACATTCTTATAATAATGTGTCTTATAAGAAACCAGAAATAAACACAACTAAGTAAAAATGTACCAAGAATCATTTTTGTTTGTTCATACCGATTCTTATTTATGCGCATACACACACACACATACAAACGTGAATAAATTCATCCATGTGAATATTTAGGAAACTGGTAATAAATCATAAAGATCACGTGCTAGGTCCACTATACCAAAGCACAAATAAGCCGCAGCATACTAAGGACAATATCAGAGCATGTATACTCAAGGTCGACACTTTCTTCCTATGAGTATAATAGAGCACTATCTGTAGGGACTAGGGCACAGGCTAACTCCACAAATCACAAAACACTTTTACCAGTAATTCACTTAAGCACGGGGTAGTACTAATTACCCGGCTTCACATCTCCAAATACAATTATGTCAATAAAATATAACAAATTTTAGTAAGTAAGACCATTACTTCAAGACCAACAAAGTATATATACTTTAAAAATTGTCAATAACTTAAGGTATGCACAAGTTAAGCAATTTAATAAACCTGAAAATAAATGTGCAATAAAGTAAATGTACTTTAAATTAAATAAACAGAAAATATTAGTTAGTAGTCAAAGAATTAGTAGTCATATTTCGCAAAAGTGAGGGAAATCCTTGTCCAAAGAACCGTTAACTTATCATTTTCATATCTCATTCAATTTATGTCCAAATTAGGAAAGTGAGGAGTCCATGTCAAATGATTTTTCATAAGGAATCCAATGGGATAAGTCATATAATCCAGTTCGAAGTCATAGAGTCCAGAAATGGTGAAAAACAGTAGCAGTGCAGAAAGCTGATATCCTTTATATTACCTTTGATGTCTAAGTCTTTACGTGCTTTATATTTTACCACTGCTTCTGAAACTTTCCAGATTTAAAATAGAGGTCCTAAGCTTCAATTTGATATAAAGTTTGTAGAAAACGGTTAAGAAATGAGCGAGATATGAATTTTTGGAGTTGTGATAGTTGTAATGGATTTTCAGCAAGTTTATTAGTTTGGAAGTTTGATTAGCCATAACTTGTCCATTTCCAAACCTTTTTAAGTGATTCAAAAGCCTAAACTGAAGGATTTTTCATGACGAATCTAATTCTGTGATCAAATTTTACAAAGTGATGCTTAATTATATACGAAAATATAAGTTTCTAAAAAACATACTTTTTTCCATTTTGTCCTTAGTTATGCATTTTGAAAATCTTAAAGACAAAAGAGTATAGGAATGTAACCATGTACTTACTCTTGAATTTTTTGAAGTGAAGTGAGGGTTTTGGTGTTGATACAAGGTTGGACTTCTTTGACAAAGAGAGAACTTCTCAAGAGAAAAAGAGTGAAGGGTAGGATTTTGGTGTGGGAGCTTTTCTATTCAACTAAGGAAGTTTGTGATCATCTTGACATTTGATCTTGGAGTGTGATGAAAAGATGTTGCAGCTCCCAAGTATAAATAGGTCATGAAGCATGCATTGTAAATTAATTTCCACCAATTTTATTTGACATAAAAGACCAAACATTAAGTTTGAGTGATAGTCTAGCTAGTTAGGGTGATTGTTCACAAAGAAAACCAAATAGTAAGAGGGGTAAAAGAAAAATCAGTTAGTACATGAATCTATATATGAGGTATACCTTATATATGTATTGACATGAATCTATAGATACACAAATATTTATATATGCATATATAGATATATATCTACTCAAGCTAATAAGTAAAAGAATATGATGTTTCCCTTTCTTAAGATCTTATAAATGTGTTAGTAATATTTAAGATTAGAATATTATGCATGATAAAAGCAATACTAACTCGAATCTCAAATTCGATCACGAGTATTGATTATATGTAAGAAATACGGGTTAAGATATTTTAGTAGTTTACTTAAATTCTAATACTTAATAAAAATATCTATCTTGTAAGTATGATATTTGGAGTCATTGGCTTCTAAAAGGAATACTTTAGAAGATATTTGGATTACTATCTAAGGTTAAGGAGCCTTAGTGTGCTATATAATTAGTACTAAGTTTTGGGGTACTACAACGGGATCCAGCAGAAACAATTAACGCCTTCTGTGGGAAGTCTTACGAAAAGCCGGTCTTGATGACGGAGTCAAATGAAGCAGAAGTCGGGAGTAGGATAATGACGGGAGATCACAGTGACCTCGGCAGAGATAGGACACCGGGAAGTGATACCAGGACGGGAGGAATGGATGAGAGGCTGGAATACGCACCAGCAATGAACGATCCGCAAAGGACCCCGGATGAAACGATGCGTGATCTCACGCAGGAAGAAATGGAGGACGTGGTGGAGAGGCTGAGAGCGGACATGGCCCGTATGAAGAAAGAAAGAGCGCTGGAACGCTAAGACGCAGCCGCTCGGGAGAAAAAGTTGGAGAGAGATAACGCGACTATAATGAGCGCGTTATCAAGAAGACTGGAGAGCGATGAGGCAATTGAGCGGGCGGCCGCTATTGCCCGCGAGGCGCAGGGTGAGGGCGGAGATTCACCTATAACACCGCCGACGGTCACCCGCAGGACGGTCGCTGTGAGGGCGAACCTGTTCCCAGAAGTCATAGAAAGAGAAGGTCTATCGCCGCTCCCAATGCCCGTCGAAGGACGAAGGGTGGAAACAACGGGAGTAAAGGCGGCCCTGATGGCCATGAGGGACAGTGTGGTAAACCTGACCACGAGGGTAGATGAAGCAGAAAGACGGGCGGCCCGCAACCCAACTAGCGTGGGATTTGAAGAAAGAGGGGGACCATTCACAAGGGCCATCACGCAGACCTTACGATCTCACGCAGCCAAACCCCTTAAGTTGAACTACGAGGGGGAAGGGGACCCGCATCTCTTCCTTGACAGCTTTAAGTCCCATACGAATGTGAAGGGCTATTCAGATGCCGCGTGCTGCAACATGTTCCAGGAGACTTTGTCGGGAGAGGCACTGAGCTGGTTCTATGAGCTCCCGGCCGGCTCGATAGATTACTTTCGGAAACTAGCGGACAGATTCGTGAACCGATTCATACTGCGTACGGACGGGCAGAATACCGCCCAGCTGTTCAAGGTAAAGCAAGGGGACCACAGCTAAGGTCAGGAGTTTCGACAAGAAGGTGGTGGATGAGGCCTTCGTCCAGGCCTTGTTGCCCGGGAAGTTCTTATATGCGGTGCGGATCGAAAACCCCCGGGGCTATGATGAACTAATGGAAATGGCGATCAGGCACGCCCAGGCGGACCGTGACACTTATGGGGATCAGCACGCGGGGAAGCGAAAGAAAAATAGGAGGTCCGAATCCCAAGGACAGACGATCCAAGAAGTAAAAACCTAAAAAGGTGTAGTACCCCAAAACTTAGTACTAATTATATAGCACAGTAAGGCTCCTTAACCTTAGATAGTAATCCAAATATCTTCTAAAGTATTCTTTTTAGAAGCCAATGACTCCAAATATCATACTTACAAGATAGATATTTTTATTAAGTATTAGAATTGAAGTAAACTACTTAAATACCTTAACCCGCATTTCATACGTATAATCAATACTCGTGATCGAATTTGAGACTCGAGTTAGTATTGCTTTTATCATGCATTCTATTCTAATATTAAATATTACTAACACATTTACAAGATCTTAAGAAAGGGAAACATCATATTCCTTTACTTATTAGCTTGAGTAGATATATATCTATATATGCATATATAAATATTTGTGTATCTATAGATTCATGTCAATACATATATAAGGTATACCTCATATATAGATTCATGTACTAGCTGATTTTTCTTTTACCCCTCTTACTGTTTGGTTTCTTTGTGAACAATCACCCTAACTAGCTAGACTATCACTCAAACTTAATGTTTGGTCTTTTATGTCAAATAAAATTGGTGGAAATTAATTTACAATGCATGCTTCATGGCCTATTTATACTTGGGAGCTGCAACATCTTTTCTTCACACTCTAAGATCAAATGTCAAGATGATCGAAAACTTCCTTAGTTGAATAGAAAAGCTCCCACACCAAAATCCTACCCTTCACTCTTTTTCTCTTGAGAAGTTCTCTCTTTGTCAAAGAAGTCCAACCTTGTATCAACACCAAAACCCTCACTTCACTTCTAAAAATTCAAGAGTAAGTACATGGTTACATTCCTATACTCTTTTGTCGTTAAGATTATCAAAATGCATAACTAAGGATAAAATGGAAAAGAGTATGTTTTCTAGAAACTTATATTTTCGTATATAATTAATTATCACTTTGTAAAATTTGATCACAGAATTAGATTCTTCATGAAAAATCCTTCAGTTTAGGCTTTTGAATCACTTAAAAAGTTTGGAAATGGACAAGTTATGGCTAATTAAACTTCCAAACTAATAAACTTGCTGAAAATCCATTACAACTACCACAACTCCAAAAATTCATATCTCGCTCATTTCTTAACCGTTTTCTACAAACTTTATATCAAATTGAAGCTTAGGACCTCTATTTTAAATCTGGAAAGTTTCAGAAGCAATGGTAAAATATAAAGCACGTAAAGACTTAGACATCAAAGGTAATATAAAGGATATCAGATTTCTGCATTGCTATTGTTTTTCACCATTTCTGGACTCTATGACTTTGAACTGGATTATATGACTTATCCCATTGGATTCCTTACGAAAAATCATTGGACATGGACTCCTCACTTGCCTAATTTGGACATAAATTGAATGAGATATGAAAATGATAAGTTAACAGTTCTTTGGACAAAGATTTCCCTCACTATGGGAAATATGACTACTAACTAATATTTTCTGTTTATTTAATTTGAAGTACATTTACTTTATTGCACATTTACTTTCAGGTTTATTAAATTGCTTAACTTGTGCATACCTTAAGTTATTGACAATTTTTAAAGTATATATACTTTGTTGGTCTTGAAGTAATTGTCTTACTTACTAAAATTTGCAATATTTTATTGACATAATTATATTTGGAGATGTGAAGCCAGGTGATTAGTACTACCCCGTGCTTAAGTGAATTACTGGTAAAAGTGTTTTGTGATTTGTGGAGTTAGCCTGGGCCCTAGTCCCTACAGATAGTGTACTATTATACTCATAGGAAGAAAGTGTCGACCTTAAGTATACATACTCTGGTATTGTCCTTACTATGCTGCGGCTTATTTGTGCTTTGGTATGGTGGACCTAGCACGTGATCTTTATGATTTATTACCAGTTTCCTAAATATTCACATGGATGAATTTATTCACGTTTGTATACGTGTGTGTGTGTGTGTGTGTATATGCGCATAAATAAGAATCGGTATGAACAAACAAAAATGATTCTTTGTACATTTTTACTTAGTTGTGTTTATTTCTGGGTTCTTATAAGACACATTATTATAAGAATATAAGCTGTACTTACTGGGTCTATGTTACTCATGATGCTACACATTCTTGTTTTCTGGTAACGAATAGATGTTTGGGGAATGGGATGAACCTACTAAATAAAAGAATGCTTTCTATTGCTATTTTGAGAATAAATGTAACGTCTTATATACTTTTGCTAAAACTCTCGTATTGTAAAATATTTGGTATTGTAAAATATTAATGCTTTCGCTTTCTAATAAAAGTATTATTCAGACATATATATATTTCTTCTTCTAATAAATTATTCGAGAAAATTTTACTTGTTTTAACTCACGCTGCAAATTCGGGCACCATATTTCCTTATAATATTGGTCTCGGTTTGGGGGCGTGACACCCGTAGACCTCGTAGAAACTGTTGCACGTGATCCGTCTTTCGATATATGTTCCTTCTTATCTGCAAAAGGAGACCGACCGGGACTTTCCGGTCTTTCTCTCTCCGATGGTAAAGTCAGTTGTTTGGTAGGTGAAATATTAAATGCTAGGAGATGTTTTCTTACCTTTTTTGTTGACCTCACTTTTGTATTTATAGCCCCAGGTTGACTCATGTTTTCTGTGTTATTCGATGTGGGACAAGTACACTATTGAGGCCTGTTATCTTGCCTTCTGTGGAGTCTCCCCTTTCCGGCCCAGACCGCTATAGCATCTAGGATGAGGTCTGTTCGAACTTCCCCAGGCTGAGCTTCCTAGCATCGCGGTCCGGGGAAGGTATTTATCGAATACCGACTACAACAATTAAATCAACAAATTTTGAATGCCCCAAATAAGAATATCTAATTTACAATCCCAATACGTAAAAAAAAATTATATTATGAGAAATAGAACTACGATATCTGGAATTGCCTAATTAATAGGATTAAGGCTTGGTCACTTCGCACAAAGGAGAGTGCACGACATATAGAGATTAGAGAGAGAGAGACAACGATATAGTGGAGAGTTCAGACTTTTCGACTATCGTCTTTGCACATGAGAGGCAGAGAGCCATTTTGTTGTTTTAGTTTAAGGAGATAGAGAGAGCGCTTATGTTGCTCTATCGGTGTTGTAAAACATGTAAACCTTTTTCTTTTTCTTTCTAATAGGTTGCTATATATAGTAGATAGATACTCATTTTTTCCACCAAAAAGCTAAGGTGGGCTACAACAAACCCTAGCCCACCTCTAGGTCTGTCCTGCCCGCGAGGGTGTAATAAAGTGGCGCACAACATTGCTAAGCAGGCTCTCCATGTTGCTAGAATTTAATTTTAGAAAGAAGCAGGATCTCTATGGCTACATGATGTGTATGTGATGATATATATGTTTTATTGACATTAGGGTGTAGTACTCTTTTTTAGTTCCTAGATAGGGCAAAGTTTTTAATGAGACCACATAAAAAAATGTATTATTAATCAAAGTTATTAATAAAAGGATTAAATTCACTTTACCCTCATATGGTTTAGGGTCAACTTCATTTTAGTGTTCTCTCAATTTTGAAAATTTACCTCCTTAACTTTCTAATTTTCATCAGCTTTGCCTCTTTGCAAACATTCGGTCAAATTTGAAGGTTTATTTTCGACATTATGGCTCACTTTAAAGGCTAAAACAGTCATTAAACGAAAAAAATCATACTTTATGGACCCTTTTCTAAGATTTCATGCTAGAATGCAGCTATTGGGACCTCTAAGTTTGCTCAGTATACCTCCACCTGTTTTGACTTATTGGACTACAAATATAACCTTATACAAAATGACAGTAATAGACATTGAATTTCACAAAAAAAAAATTGTAATCAAATTAGTATTCTTCCTTCTTTTTTTTTTTTGTTCAAGTTAACTATATAAAACAGAGTCTATAAACCATAAACCTGAGTGCAACCGTTGCTCAAAAGACCACTACACCTAATGGAAGAATCTCCATTAACGAAGACACAATCCTCTGTCTCAAAACCTTCAGACAAGGTATCTATATGCCAAGGTCTACAATGACGCCCTAAGGACAAGCCACCAGACAGAGCATCACTCACTCAAATTTATTACCACAGGCGGACTGCACAACCCTGGATGCATAGTCTTCACTGAAAATCTTTAAAGATAGAAATGAGTGCAGAGTAGCATATAGATTGATAGGATTACATTGACTTCTTTCTGCGTAACCCAAGAATAATATCTCGCATCTGGCCTGAATGAACAAAGTTAAAAAGAAAAAATTATCAATGAAGTGATCAAACTGAATAAGTCAAAATCTATAAGAATTTTTTTTTTCTAATTTTTATTTTTTTAAAATTTTATATTAAATAACTCATACACCCTACAATCTTACATATGTTTATAAGGTTTGAACTCATTACCTCAATGAGGTTAGTTAACCCTCTTAATCAACCAGGTTACGGCTCACCGACCAAATTTTATAAAAATATGTGTATGACTGCATGCCTTGATCAAGAAATGTACGTTCTAGTGTCTCATTGTTCTACTGTAGCCCAAATGTCTCCTTATAGAAATCAGTGTTCTAGCTAGCACAATGGTTTTTAACTATTCGAACCAATTGTTTCCTTCTAAATAAGTCTCCAACAACATTCAAGAAATTAGTAGCAGAAAGAACAAAAACAATTACACTACGCATCATATCGATCATGTAATTTGGTGAAAAAAAATGTAATTTGGTGAGTTCACCAAAGAAATGTAACTTGCTGATTGTAAGAATCATGTAAGATCTCCTCCTAAATAATGTTCTTCAAATATGAGAGGTAATCACTTGAAAGAGTGTTATATTTTCGTTGGTGTACCAAATTCGAACCACGTATTGTGGAATTTAATACTACATAATAAAATAGACCAATGTTTAATTGTCACCTGGAGTAAAGTTCTAAAAATCGTACATGGATAAAATAGACCAATGTTACGGTAGATGGTAGATGGATAGTGAAGAAGGGCTTAGCACCTAGAAGCGAAAGCAGGCATGCTGATATTTATTTTCAACAAGTGAAAATTAATAATACAAAATACTAGTATTATTAGTGTCTTTTTTTAGAGAAACTAGTGTAATTAGTTGAAAACATAAGAAAAACAGTTACACATAAAATAAGAACTTACAAATAAAAAGTCATTTCAAAGTATTTGAAAAGGAAAATTAATATTTTTAAAACGCGACTTACTTGGACGCCGCTTCTAGATAGTTAAACATGGAGATTACCTATGTCCTCGTTACCGCGTAAGACATAGGCGGTCTAGGCGGCCTCCAAGATATAACTCTAAAACACTAACATGGAGTACCACATCAAGTGATTTAGAACTTCTGTCACTAGCGCATCAATATGTAAGCGATATTTAAAATGTTTTTATAATTAATTTTCAAATTGTCCTAAAAAAAAAATAATTCTTAAATTTGGATTACTGAAATTCAAAAATTTGCCGTCACAACTAAAAATTGCAATCTCAACTTTAGAGTTTAGGGTTTAGACTCCAGACTTCATAATATTGTAAAAGGAAGCCCAAATCAGTAAACCAAACAGGATCAGAAGGTTGTCAGATCCCGTGACTCGCAAGTCTTGTTTAGGCTTAGAGTTAGGTTGGATGCCCACCCTCATCACCACCACCCCCACCACCCCACGTGGTGGTGTCGTTTTCCTCCACTTCCACCTTTTTCAGAATCTAGATGATGTCGTTTTATGAGTAAGAAGTACTCGCTGCCGACCCAGTTTTGTCATGGAAGAATAAGATCGATCACTTTTGTCAAACATGTCTTGGTTCTTCATGCTCATGGGTTGTAAAGCAGTGTGTGGTGGGTGATTCTTGCTTCAAATGGAGAAGGCAGCTTTTGAGGATTGCTTTCAGAGTTATTCGCCCAACCTTGCTTAGATAATGGCAAAACAAACCAACTGGCACCCGTTTTCTATTGCTAGCTTCACCAACCGTACCGGTATTGGTTGGGTTCACAATCTGTTTTCAACCAACTATCGGCATCAGCGAAAACCAGAGCTTTGATTTAGAAGACGAAAGAAATCTAAGCCTTTGTTTATTAGGTCTGGATGAGATTGAGAACTGGATTTTCACAATTAGTTAAATGATCGGTTCTCTGCTTCATTTTCTTCTACACTAAGAGAACTAGTCTAAAAAATATGGGAAAAAAAACTGAAAAGATGAACAGCTTTGCTGTAAAAAGATCGTTTTGATCTACTTTTGGGGTGGTGTAAAGATGACGTCGAAGTCGCTTAGAGTCCACTCTGCTACTTCATCTTTGTCACTAACAAAAATTTCTGTACCGACATCGAGTGACGTCCATATCCTTCTAGCAGGAGTCGTGCCAGGATCCTATATTAACCAGAAACAAAAAGGGAAAATCAACCACATTGATCAAACTATTACTTGGTTGCCTTGCTACTATGAGTTAGTTAATGGTATGTAAATTACCTGATAGTAGTACATTCTACTCGATAGTCCACCAACATCAAGCTCCCAAGTTCTTGGGTCACCAATCCAACCTTGACCCATTTTGGTTGGATAGCCATACTTGCTCCATATCGGGTGAGGAAGCAACTGAATTATCTCTTGCGCCTGCGGATTACTGTAAGGATCGCACCCCTTCACATCTTTATCCATGTATTTTGCATTCCCGGGAGCACAGTAGTAGTGATATGCACCGTATGGGAAATTAGCCGTGTCATTTTTGTAGATTTTTCTGTCATCTGGAGTAATGTGGTATGGGGGGCAATTTCCCTGAGCTGTAGCGCTGCACCAAGCAGGGGTGTCAGGGTTTATGATCATCTCGGTGTATCTGGTTACATCGGTGGTGACATCTCCGTCGCATGGTTGGCCATTGTTCTTCCAACAGCTACCAATGTCAATTAGATAAAACTGGCTCTTAGGTCCTCCCCCTTTTTTGATATCCAAAGTCAGCCTCACCTTAAAATTTGGCCCCTCTGGAAGCTGAAATAAAAAGAAAACTTAAGAACTGTAAATTGCTGATCCTTTACTTAGAAGCGATATCTTGCACACAAAGTAAAAACATAGGCCGATACCAAATGGTTACCATCAGTTGGATAATTAAAGACTTATGGACCAAATAATGAATCTAGTTGTGAAAGAACAATCTTATCAAGGATTAAGGCCTTTAAGACCTCTTGGTGTGTAATTGATGTCAAAATGAAGACAAAATGAAGACAATAAACTACTAAAACATGTCTTCAGCCAAAATCTGATTCAATTGCCTCAAAGAGGTGTGACCTTCACTAGATGAGAGAATCACATCTCTCACTGGTCTAGGAATCAAGAAATTCAAAGTTAATAACAACTCTGACAAGGTTTTGGTATGAAATCTTATTTAAAAAGTGAACAAGTAATCTACTCATGCAAAAAGGACAATGACATATTACCAGATTAATTATTCAAGGTCCCAAATATATAATGTTACACCGGAAAGACAAAGTTCAATTTAACATTATGGATGCAATACTTAAGCAATCAGCCGTCCAATTATGGACTTCCTTTGTTCCTATCTCACTTGTCATACAACAGCTGTTCATACTCAAAACAACCAAAGCATATTTCAATCCAGCAGTTTTGGGCTAGCTAGAAAGCAAATCAGAAATCAACTTGAAAATAAAATATAGCTAAAATTTCTACTTACAGTTTTGAGCATTCCTCTTGTATCATAGTGATAGCCCCCAGAAAATCCTTTTGTTGCATCAGCTCTGAGATAGAGCATGAGCCATGGGTACTTCTTTGAAGTCTTAAGCTTATGATGGAACATCCAACTCCCTTCCCCTTGTTTCTTCTGCCAAACCACCTCATAGAAAGAGATACCATCAAGTCCAGCCCCAATATCAGACCCCAAATCATAGGTCCCATTGAAGCCTCCGATCATTGTGCCATCACCCAAAAGCTGAGTTTCTTGGTGATTCACAGTAGGCTGGTTCATACACCCAGTTCCAAAGCAAGGAAACCTTCCCGGTTCCGAAAAAGGACCAATCCTTTTCCCATTCGAAGGACACAAAGAGGACTTTGTGTCATAGTTTCCATTCTTTAACATAATCATCCAAAATTGCCAAGGTCTCGGAGTATCCGAAACTTGGCACAAACACCCCAAACGCTCCTCCTTCCTCGCTGCATAGATATCAACACTGTTCTGGTCATGTTTGCTCAACCCAGGAAAGTGCATACCCACTCCCAGTTTATTATCACTAGCATTCACCTTATGGTGTAGAGAACCATCTGCTTCATCACAACAAGCCCAACAATCATCACACAATGTAATAATGGTTCAAACTTCAAACAAAGAAGACATATTGCTGAGGATAATTATCAAACACATGGTAGATTTTAAACAATGGCTACTAATTGAAGTGGTATAAAGCAGTATACAGAATATTAACGCAACACCCATTTTGGTATTGGGGGCTCACCTACGATATCAAAGCAATCTGCAGCTCTTGGACTACCCATCCCAGGTGCCTCTTCACCAACTTCATTGCAGAAGTTCCAAGCTTCCAAGGCCACTCTCAGCTCATCTCTTCTCATTCCCGGGTCTCCCACTGCAGAAACGTAGTCATTGCTTGATGTAGCTCCATCAACTGTACTGATCAGAAGCAAATGTGCCCACAACAATAACAATGACACACACTGCTTCTTCTTATTCATGGCTCTTCTTCTCTGCTTCTTCTGTGAGACAGAGCATGAGGGGAGGCTATATATATACAGCAATAAACCCTCCGTAGTGGGCCCAAGAATTTTCTCGCTTATTTGTTGTTTAAATCTTAAACCCTCCCTACTGGATTTACTCGATTCTGTTTCTTAGGAAATTTACACTAATCTATTAACTGTCAAAGCCAAGCTAAAATTCTATCATAACTGCTCTACTTCTTTCATCTCATTCTCTTTCCCTCTGTAACAGGAACCGTGTTCTTCTCGTTTTCTTACTCAAATCGGTGTTCCTATCCTCAGAGATATAGACTCGATCTACTATCCAGTTGAAGCTAAAGACCACATATTTTCAACAGTAACTGAAAAAGATCAAATCTTTTCAACTCATTGTGTTTTATTTCAAATGGGGAAACCGTGTTTTTCTCTAAGTAACCTAACTATTCCATTATAATTCTTCTACTCCTCATCATCTCAAAAACTCGAAAAAGACTCTTGCTTTTTCTTTATCCTTACGTGCGACTAGTGAGTCCTCCAACCAAAGGCAACTGGGATTTAGCTGGATTCGCTTTAGCTCTCACTCACTATAGTTGTTGGTCACAAGTGGGGGTCTGTCGCTTCCCTTTGGTTTTTTTGGTCAAAAGGGCCCAAGAGCCAAACTGGGATCAGTGCGTTTTCTCTTTTGAGAGAACAGGGCGTTTAACTTGGAAAATGTGGTTGCCGTCGAAACAAAACGAAGAGAGGGACTTTGATATTTTATTTTCATTTTTGGCTTTTCCAGTTGTCTGGAGCTTCATCTCGATCACGATTCTTTAGATATCGGTTGCAACTTCCCCTCAGGAGAAAGTAAATGCCCGCCCGACTTTGTTTCCATTGAGAATAATAAATGGCGTTTTATGGTTGATGAAATACGAGTACAGATTGATCGATGAGATAGCTAGATTTCATACTTCCCTTTGTTAAAAATGGCTTGTGTTTGTTTTGGTGCTTGGTTTCTTCTCTTTCGGCTGCCATTATGTATTTCATATATCTTGGAGTAAGGATTACATATTTACATGTGATAAGTAACGTCATGACCCAAGAGACTGATCTTTCAAATTATAACACAATTTTACATGGAATGGAGCATCTCGAGTAGTGTAGGTTATTTTGTTATTATAGTTAACAATTATTAGGAAAATTTAACAATTGAAATGACAATTGTGCTCTAGCAATAAATTGTTATTTGGAGTTAACTGATAAGTTTTGACCAATCATGAATTAACAAGTGGACAAAATGGAAAATATATATATATATATATATATATATATATATATATAGCTTTTGCTTTAACAATCAATGACACAATTGCTAAATTTATCAATTTATCCTAACAATAGTTAAACTGATGAAGGATAAAGTGTAGAGACAAAGAGATAGCAAGAGAATCATGAAAGATGATATCTTATTCATTGATAGGAGCCCTTTATATAGGGAATTACACAATACCAATTAGGTAAGGAAAATGAATACATAGATCTAGTCAAACTACATATCCTATTGGCATAAGGCCAAGGCACACATAAAGAAATATCTAGAAAGGTACAGAATATCCTAGAACACTCCCCCTTGTGCCGCGTGCTGATATGCCGATGGTACTGATCTGTTGCCTCGTCAAAAACCTCGTCAAGTCATAAAAACCCTGTGAAAGAACAACTGAACCTTGATCGTAGGAGAAAAAGAGTACAACGCACCATGAAGTTCGCACCTCCCCCTGATCTTTATATCAATCATAGGGCTCTTCCTAATTCTTACTAATCACGGAAGTTTCAACAACTTAGCATGACCATGCTCTTTAACATGTCTTCAAATGTGGCATTGGGTAATGATTAACTGAATCATACCGTATTGTCCTCAAACATGATCTTTTCCAGTTAGATCTTGAGGGGAAGGCCACTTGTGAACTCAAAATATAAGTTCATGCATGAAATCAGATTTCCGCGCAGCATGACCTTCAGTTACTAGAACAGTTGTAACTGCCTCTAGGAAATACATATGAACAAACCGTAAACGGTTTTAGAAACTAGACTCATTTAGATTTCCAGCCGTATATTTCACACATTCTGGTTCATCAGGAGCTGTTCACAAAGTCCCATCAAAGTTGACTGTTTTGCCAAAATCAGATTCTCGGACAGATTCATCCTTCTTTACGAAAACGGCCATAACTCACTCAATATGATAGCTATGATCAAATGGTTGGTTCCCCTGAAAAGTAGACACATAGACTTTTCCAATGGTACCAATTTCACCATTTTCCAGTGAGTGAGATTTCTTGTATGTCCCGTGGAATTTGACCTACGAAGCTTGGCAGATTCTGATTTCGCTTTTGATGTGTCTTTCTTATGTAGGGATAGAATAAGGCTCAACCTTTCATACCATTAAGTATTGAAAAAGGAGTTACTACCTGTTTCTACCTGTTACGTCCCGAGTCGGGAAGTGGTCGCGGGGCGGAACGAAGCAGAATTCCTGAGAGGCTTTCACTCGGTACCTGCACAAATGACAGCGTCACGGGGTCGGGACTGGGGTGGCCTAGTCTTCGACTCTCCGATGCTTAAGTGAGCTATGAGAACTTGTACGGGTAGAGGAATGAAAGTAGGAGAGAGTATGTATATTTGAGTATGTGAGAGTATATATGTGTGTACCTTGAGCTTGTTTTATAGGCTAAGCTTGTGTACCTTGAGCTTGTTTCCAATATGGGACTCTTTGCCCTCCTTTGGAGTGTCTCCTCTTTTGGGGGTGTTTTGCTGCTAGAGTGACTTTGGCAAGCGGTTTTCTACCGGCCCTTCCCTCTTTGGATGTCTGTGAAGGGCCTACCATGGCTATCTCGACCAGGTAATTGTACCGTATTCTCGGCTTAGCCAAGTATTTTGGCTATGTACTAACAAGTCCCCAAGTCCCCAGTCCGAGAGAGTTCTTGGGTGGGGAGTTATTCTAGAGATGCCGAGGATAGGTTTTACCTGGGAGTAGGAGGCATGGTGCCGAGTCCCCAAGTCCCCACCCGAGAGTCGCGAGGTGACGGGGGTGATGTTCCGGAAACCTGTTGGCAAGAAGAAAAATTTAATGTTGCTCTAGCAAGGCAGTCCGCGCTTGGTTGAGGACTGTCTCGAGGTGGCCAGTCAGTCCGCGCTTGATTGGGGACCGTGGCTATATGGCGAGGCAGTCCGCGCTTGATTGGGGACTGTCGCGAAGTGGCCAGTCACTCCGCGCTTGATTGGGGACTATGACTATGTGGCGAGTCAGTCTGCGCTTGATTGGGGACTATCGCGAAGTGGCCAGTCAGTCCGCGCTTGATTGGGGACTGTGGCTATGTGGCAAGTCAGTCCGCGCTTGATTGGGGACTGTTACGAGGTGGCCAGTCAGCCCGCGCTTGATTGGGGACTGTGGCTATGTGGTGAGTCAGTCCGCGCTTGATTGGGGACTGTCGCGAGATGGCCAGTCAGTCCGCGCTTGGTTGGGGACTGTGGCTATGTGGCGAGTCAGTCCGCGCTTGATTGGGGACTGTCGCGAGGTGGCCAGTCAGTCCGCGCTTGGTTGGGGACTGTGGCTATGTGGCGAGTCAGTCCGCGCTTGATTGGGGACTGTCGCGAGGTGGCCAGTCAGTCCGCGCTTGGTTGGGGACTGTGGCTATGTGGCGAGTCAGTCCGCGCTTGATTGTGGACTGTTGCGGAGTGGCCAGTCAGTCCGCGCTTGATTGGGGACTGTGGCTATGTGGCGAGTCAGTCTGCGCTTGATTGGGAACTGTCGCGAAGTGGCCAGTCAGTCCACGCTTGATTGGAGACTATGGCTATGTGGCGAGTCAATCCGCGCTTGATTGGGGACTGTTGCGAAGTGGCCAGTCAGTCCGCGCTTGATTGGGGACTGTCGCGAAGTGGCGTTGCGGCCGCTGCGTGACGAGTCAGTCCGAGCTTGGTTGGGGAGACTCGCCATTGAGCGTTGCGGGCCGTTGCCTTGACGAGGCAGTCCACTTGTTTTTTTTTTTTTTTTGGGAGTGGCCAACAGTGACGTGGCTTTACCCTGACCGCTCAGTTTTGTGGGGTCCAGGGGGATGCCTATAAATAGGGTTGGAGAGAACTGAAGAGGGAATTCGTGTTTTGAAACTGGAAACTGTGGAGGCGCGATTTGTGGTTTAGGGTTTCGGTTATTCTACAAATTTCAGACTGGGAAACGTTGAATTTCATCCTCGATCGATTGGGTGCGAGCGCTCAGCCGATTGTAATCTGCTTCACTGTCACTACGTGAACCCAGTATTTCCAGGTATGAACTCGTCGTTTCCTCTGTCTTTGATTTTGTATGTGGTGGCGGCGTTGTTTCGGGTTATTTGGGGTGTGGGATTGTTCACATTTTTGTGGTGTTGGTAGGAATTCTAGGGTGAGGGATTTGTTGTTGGGCTGGTTAGGGTTAAGGTAGCGGGGTATGGCAAATCCGGTGTGGGTGTCCAGCGAAGAGATCATGGAGGTCTCTAGTTCTCTTAGTGCTGATTCGGACACTTTGCACCGGATGGAGGAGGGATTGGCTAACCTTATGGCGGAAGTTGCCCTTGACTTGGGGGAAGGTATTCCTGTGGTGGATGCTGGGTCTCATGTGTCCTCGTATGACCCTCTATTGCAGGAGGTAGAGGAGTTGATCATGGCGACATCGCATGAGGAGGATGACTCGTTCTGGGAACCCCCTGGCGAGAGTTTGACGTCGTCGGAGCTTGAAGTGCTTCGCCAAAATTGGAGCATCCCAGAGGAGGTTTTGTTGCGGCCGCTGGGCCGGGGGGTGAATTTTTGGGATCCCCCGGGTAACTTTACATTGGTGTACGAGTACCAACTGAAGTGCGGGTTGATGTTCCCGCTGCCCCCCTTTGTGCAGTACACGTTAGCGTGTCTGCATGTCGTCCCGGGGCAAGTTACCCCCAATATGTTGAAGCAAATATTGGGAACGGGCGTGCCATTCCGCCTGCTGAAGCAGGAGTTCCCGAACTGTGACGAGTTCAATGCGTGCTGGCATATGGGGTGGTGCGCAAAGAAGGGCAGCCGGGGCTGCGTGACAATGAAGTCACGGGGGAAGTTCAAAGTTTTGGTGGAAGATTTGCCCACCTCAACAAGTGAAACCTGGAGGCGCAGATGCTTCCTTGTTGGGGGACAATGGCAGGAGTGGCACGGGCATCCTTTCCGGGTCCCGAGGAGCTTCCAGAGAATAGGTACCGTGCTCTTGCCTTGTGTTGTTTTGTTTTGTTTGCCTTCTCACTGCTGACAACTAGCTTTGTGCAGTGCCGCAAGAGTACAACTTGACTGAGTTGATGGAGCGGCGGATTCGCCGAGTGATATGGGCTTTCGAATGTAGGAGCTCATATCGGATATGCTGCCTTGGCATATACAGCCACTTCGGCTACGCCCGGGTTCCGGGTCTGTATTTTAGTAGTTGCACTACTTGTTGTAAGGTTGCGAGTCGTTGTCTGACTTAGTTTGTTTGTTGCAGTGACGATGCCACCCGACGGGGGTTCGCGGAAGAAGGAGGGTCCTTACGACAAAGTGTTGGATGAGGACGTGTTAGATGGGCTGCTGGCTGAGGCTGATCACGCCAAGCAGTACGACATCGACTTGGAGACGGGGGAGGGAAGGGAGGTGGAGCTGGATGACTGTGATGACTTTCTGAGGCTGAACCTGGCGGATGATGATTACGCCTACGTACCTCCGTTGGTGGCGGAAGCGATGGGCCTAGGTGTCCAGGATGTGGAGTTGGAGGGGGAGGAGGTACCGGCGGAGGGTGATCGCGAGGGCAAACCCGACCAGGCGCAGAAGGAGCCTGTTGTGGAGGAGGTTGTGGACCGCGAGGAAGAGGTAGTCGCGGCCCGGACTCGAAAGAGGAAGGAGAGGGTTGACCCGGCTCGCGAGGGCCCATCAAAGAGGTCGCGGAGGGACAGCCGGTCTGGGGGATCTACAAGCCTAGCTGAGGTTACTCAAGCCTTGGAGGGGACGGGGGAGGCTCAGCCATACTTGGCTCAAATGGTTTACGACATGCGTCACCGTGCTCGTGAAATGCATGTATTAGAGGATGTGGATCCGCCGGCGGGAATGGCTCTCGCCAAGGAGAAACTGACTCGGGTAAGTGTTTATATGCTTTTTGTGTTTCACTGATTTGAACTTGGGGTTTATGCATTGCTGTGACTGCAGGCGACTTTGCTGATGTACGCCGCGAGTGAACGGGTGGCCTCCCACTGGCAGGATGATTCTGAGGCGAAGAGCCAGCAATTGAGGGAGGCCGAGGAACGTAACCGTGGCCTTGCAGAGCAGCTAGCTGAGGCTGAGCGGAACCTTGCAGAGCAGCTGGCTCAAGCGGATCAGAATACCGCTGTCTTCCAGGTAGTTGTGAGGAGGAAGGACGAGCAGATAGAGGTTTTGGAAGTGGCGGCTGCTAAGGCAACGTCCTTGGAAGCTGAGGTGGCCAAGTTGACGCAAGCACTTGGATTTGGAGGTGTCCTGGAAATCCAAGTGCGAGCGAGCTGCCATGGCGGGGCAAAGGCTGTTCCGGGAGGGTGAAGTGTACAAGCGGCAGCTGAAAAGTGCCTACACCAAAGGGCATGATGAGTTGAGCCAGCTAGGCTGCCAGGCCGGGTGGATTAATGAGGCTGCCATGCCCAAATGGTATGCAGAGAAAAATGCGGCAACGGTGGCGTGGGAGCAAATGACGCCCGAGCAGAAGAAGCAAGCCGAGATCTCGCAATCTCTGGCGAAGCAGCATGAGGCGTGGCGCGCAACGTCTGCTGGGCAGAAAGGGACATCTGTTGCGGGTGACCCGCGACCTCCTGCTATGGTAGCTGCATCATCTGTGAGGGCTACCGGTCCCGAGGGGTCTATGTCTGTCCAAGCAGTAGTGTCGCAGGTGGCTTCGTCTGCCGTTGCGGCTCGCGACCCCCGGGCTCCGGGGTTGGTGGCGCGTGCGGGAGTTCAAAAGTCTCCCGTGAGGGGACGCCGTGGTCCTGAGGTGGCTCCCGGTAGTTCACTTATCCGCCCCGCCGCAGCTGTGAGGCCTTCCTTTTTATCTCGGGACCCGTTGAAGCAGCCGACTGGGCAGAGGGTAGCGGGAACTGTGGGCAGGGTCGTGGCCGCGGTGGCGGGTCGAAGGGGAGTTCGAACAAGTCTGGCGACTCATCCGCTGGGAGGGAGTGAGAAATGCCTGTACATTTTGATAGATTGTAGGGCTTTGTTTTGGAACAATGTATGTGGCGTGGTTAGCCATTGTAACCAATTTTATGCTAATTTGCCTGGGAATCCAGGTTGATATTTTGGCGTTATGTGTAGCCTTTGTGTTTGTCTTGCTGTATACTTATTGTTTGTTTTGTGGCCCTGTGTTGCGGGGGTAAAGTATAGCATGTGAGTGACAAAACACTTCATTGTACTTAGATGTAGCCGCTAGCGGGCAAAGTATACATAAGTGAAGCCGCTACTGGGCTATTGTATATACACTAGTAACACTGAAATACCGGCTTTCGAGGCCAAGGTAAAAATTGGTCTAAGGTAGGTGGTAGCGAGTGTTTGTAGGACTAGGTCGTGGAGCTCTCTGTCCCGCACCCCTTTGTGTCGTCCCAGGGATCATCTATGGGTTCCGGGGGGTTGAGAGGCAGCATCTCATGGGCTCCTTCCACTGTTGGATGGCGTTAAGATGGCCGTGCTCGATGGCTGCTCGATCCCCTTTAATTGTTAGGGTGCCGCCAGGGGTAGGAACCTTCATGAGAAGCATGTGGCCAGCTATGAAGCACTGCAACCCCCAGAGGATGTCCCGCCCTAAGATGAGATTGTATGATGAGGGGCAGTCGACAATGAGGAAGCGGGCCGTAATGGAAGAGCGGCAAGGAGCTGTTCCCACTGACACGGTTAAGCGGTCTGAGCCTAACCGCTATACTGTTTCGCCAGAGAAGCTGACAAGTGGGTCGTGGTTGTTGTACAGCTTAGTGTGGTCCCGCCGGAGTCCTTGGTAGTAGTCAGAAAACATGACACTTACAGCGGCACCTGTGTCCACTAGAGCCCTATGGCATCTGTAATGGTCCACCTGCACATTGATGATGAATGACTCGCTGTGGTGGCAATGCAGGGTATCCTCATCTTTGCGAAATGTCACTTGATCCCATGCTGACGGGGTGATCGTGACACCGCGTTGGATGTCTAGGATTTCTGAAGGTGTCGTGCATTGTCGTTTCGCAGAAGGTTGGCGTGGGGGGAACCGTGGGGCTCCACCCTGCAAGGTTAGGATCTGGCCATGCACTTCAATGGCGTTGGCTCCTGTGGCGGGAGCACAGTATTGGTGTAGTTGCCCCTTCTAGATCAGATGCTCGATTGCATTGCGGAGGCCATTGCACTGCTCTGTTGTGTGGCCATTATTGTCATGGTAAGCGCAGTACCTGTTGCCGGTGGCTCGCCGGGGCTTTTTTGGGAACTTGCTTTTGGGAGGTAGGGGGATGAGATCTTTGTGCCTGGCCCATATGTCCTCATATGTAGTGGTCAGGGTAGTGTGGACTTCATAATGAGGTGGCGGGGAGGAACGACGCTGTTGCTGTGGGGGGCTCTGGTCCCTTGACTTGTAAGGGTGGTCGCGGTTTCTCTATCCCCCATGGCGACGGTCGGAGCCACGCCCCTGTTCTCGGGATGGGCCATGTGATTGTCCTTTCTCTTGCCCACGGCCAAAGTGCTCATCTGGTGCCGGAGCAGTAAGAGCTAGCGTGGCATGGGCGGGACGTCCGAAAGTGGCAAATTCAGCACGGGCCCACCGTACCGCCAGGTCCATCAAAGCATCATAGGATCCTGGGGGGTTCTTATTGATCTCCATCAGGAAATTGCCGGGGAGGAGGGCCTGACGGAAAGCCTTCTCCGCCACGCGAGGTTCTAAGTTGTGGCACCTCGCCGTGGCAGATTGCCACCGGGACAGCAGTTCATGGAGGCCTTCGCCATCTTTTTGCTTGATGTGGAACAGGGCGTCTACAATGCGGTAGATACTGGTGTGTAGTATGAAACGGTTGAGGAAACGTTCCGAGAGTTGGTCGAAGCTGTCTATGGAGTTGGGTGGCAGGCTGAGGAACCAACTGAGTGCCTCTTCCGAGAGGGTCTCTTAAAAGGCGTGGCAGGTTATGGTGTCGCTGTAGCCAGAGGAGCTACAAAGCGAGAAGAACGTCTCGAGGTGGAGATAAGGGTCTCCTGTGCCTTTATACTTATCCATCTTGAAGGGCTTGGCTCCCGGAGGCCGCTTCTCCATCTGCACTCGGGGTGTGAAGGGGCTTGGGCGATGTCCATAACTAGAGAACAAGGGTCGCTGAGCCCCGCGACTCTCGACGCCTTCAACCCGTGAAGCTAACTGCGTGACAGTTTGGCTAAGTTGGAGCAGTAGGCGGGTTGGCATGTCAAGAGGTGGGTTGGGAGAGTTGGCAGTGGTGGAACTGGAGATAGGTGGGGCGGATGGATTAGGTTGATGTGGCAGAGGGGAGTCATTGAGGATTGATGGTTGGGGGGCCGGGAGTGGAAATGAGGGGTGGGTTAGGGGATGGGACATGTATACAATCTAGCTAGGCCCTCCCGGGAGTATGGAACCAGTCTGGCCTTGGAGAGAATCCGGGGTCCCGGCAATTCGTGCCGCGCGGTCCAAGCTATCGTTGTACACGGTACAATGCTCTAACGTGGCGCGGAGCAAGAACTGCTCTTTCTCCATGGTACAATACTCGGTACGCTTCCGTTTCTGCCCTTTCTTTTGCCGTCTGCTCGCGGAATGCATGGAAGTCCCGCTTGAGGATTTCAAGGGCTGTGGCGGGGTCGGAATGGTTAATAGGGGCTGGGCTGCTGGTTTGGGGAAGGGATGTGTCGCCGGATTGAGGTTCTACTTGAGTGCCAGGGTCCACGGGGTCATCAATAATCACCATGGTGCTGAGTTCCGAGGCAAGTGGGAGTTCCACAAGATAGGGGCCCTCCTTCTAGTGCCAATTGTTTCTACCTGTTACGTCCCGAGCCGGGAAGTGGTTGCGGGGCGGAACGAAGCAGAATTCTTGAGAGGCTTTCACTCGGTACCTGCACAAATGACAGCGTCACGGGGTCAGGACTGGGGTGGCCCAGTCTTCGACTCTCTGATGCTTAAGTGAGCTATGAGCACTTTTACGGGTAGAGGAATGAAAGTAGGAGAGAGTATGTATATTTGAGTATGTGAGAGTATATATGTGTGTACCTTGAGCTTGTTTTATAGGCTAAGCTTGTGTACCTTGAGCTTGTTTCCAATGTGGGACTCTTTGCCCTCCTTTGGAGTGTCTCCTCTTTTGGGGGTGTTTTGCCGCTAGAGTGACTTTGGCAAGCGGTTTGCTACCGGCTCTTCCTTCTTTGGATGTCTGTGAAGGGCCCACCAGGGCTATCTCGACCGGGTAATTGTACCGTATTCTCGGCTTAGCCAAGTATTTTGGCTATGTACTAACACTACCATTACATTGGCATTGCGTGGGCGCATAGCTACACTTAGCTTTTACAACTTTTCATAACGAATGAGATGTCAAGTCTTTCGTATTGTGTTGAGTACATTGATGCTTCTTATTGTACTTAGATGGGAACTCCATCTCTTAACACATATTTGTCATCTTGCTTTAGACAAAACAACGGATCTCTCTTTAAAGCAAAGACTTTGACTAATCATGGGAGTATATGTAGGGCTCACTAGTTATAGAGTGTCTAAGCCGATTGATGGAAAATCATCAATACAGTCATGGAGTACCTTTTCGAGACCGTGTCTTCCCAAAATCTTTTTCTTCGGATTTTAATACATATTGGCATCTCTTGATCCATCAAGAGTCCATGTAAATCCGGAATAAACACGGAAAAACATAATTCACCATATCCCTTCTAAATCAAGTAGAGTCCATGTGTGTTCCAATATATTTAGCAAACATATGCTCCTGTGGTTTGGAGCCACTTGATTCGGATGAATGAAGTCTGATTAAGACCTTCATGTATATCTCTGATCCCGTAGAGATGTTTATTATTACCACATTCATAGGCTACATGTTTAGTTATTCGGAAACTACCAAACTGACAAAGTAGTTGAGTTCAATGACATCCATTACAAGAGCATATCTCATCGAAGTCGATCTCAATGCGTGTTAGTGAGAGACCTTGCGCCATAAGGTGAGTCTAAGCTCTTGTTCTCAATACGCTATCTAACAAAGACATAGTTGATAGGGTTTAGCTTGCGGTGTCGACATCACCTGCCCAAGGACCTATCTCTTTGTTAATGCTGGATCACATCTTTCCATTAGGCCAATCAACTAAGTTGATATCCATCAACGAAAGGTGATTCGATAGTAGACTCATTATCCCACGTCCTCGTGTACATTAGTGTAATACTTGTAGAGATCTCTATATGGATTGGATTTGACATTGAGGCGTCCCCCAACGATAATCACAATTCAGACTTCATGAGACGGATTTGAGTATCATTGATCAATGGATCATGTTGTGTCAAGCTCGCTTTCTTCCTAGTGCGGGAAAGTATCGAACCTATGGGCCTCCCTCCTTATAGGGAGCCAACGGCCTTGTAACACCAATTTTGCCACTATATGGCGTCACCATTTCATCATCTATGGTGATGGCGTCAAGACCAACACCTTTTGGTCGTGCCATGTCCTTTTGTAGGACATCAATCCTTGCAGACATATTTGCAGCATGTGATCTCGTCACTTTAACACTTTAAGCATTTGGGATCAAGATGAGACTTAGTGGGGACAAACCACGACAATTCACGTCATTCCACTTGAATACTTGTGTTCTTATCTCCCCCTAGCGGCGGGAATATTGTCTCATCAAAATGACAATTCGCAATTTAGCTGTGAATGAGATCGCCTGACAAGGTTTCTACATATGCGGATTAAAGGTGGAGGTTCATATCCAACCGAAACTTATTCATCTCAAATGACCCATCATTGTGCACAGTGACATTGCGATTTGGCACCTAGAAATAACATCTAGCCGAGCTCAAGGATTGGAGATCCGTTTCAATCTTGCCGAACTCAAGGATTGCAATTTTTTGTCAATCATAGTACATAGTCACGAGTTGTGGTACAACAATATTCAATGATGGTGGGTCGTAAGTGAATAGTAAAGCTGCATGTAAATATTGCATAGCCCCAAGACGTAATAGAAAGATTGATGCGCATCAATAATGTTCGAGCGACAAATTAAAGTTGCTTAGTCGTAGCCTCGGTGAGACCGTATTGCATGTGAACATGGGGTACAAGACACTTCAAATTACATCTCGATACACTTCTTTAAAGAATGGGTAGTGAGCCCGTAGAAGTATAAGCAACATAAGCAGTAGATAATAGTGTAACATGTGACCAGTGTATTAACACTTCAACCAACACCATAAAGAATAAAAAGGTGTCCGCAAGTTGGTTGTATCTATCTACATAGTTTGATGTAAGAATGAAATGTTCACTTTTGTATCATTTAGCATAGGAGGGTCGCACTCCTAATTTAGCTAAAGAATAGGCTTTCAATGAGCAATGAACATTGCAGGGGGCCAATGCAATATTGAGGAAGGCCGGTGCACCTCAATTGCTTGAGGAATTGACCGGACGGACTCTAAGAAGTTGGAGTCGTATTCGGGTGACATCAATGTCCCCCGGGTCACCACCATGCTTCATGGTGATGCTAGATCTCGAATGTCTTCGTTTTGAGTGGAAAAATGGATGTCCATGAGAAAATCTCAAAATTTGGACCATCTATTCTAGGATGACCGATTTGGTCAAACCAAAGCCTATATGAGTCGGTGTCCCAAATATCATGTTTGGCGACAATATAAGATTCGATATTCGAATCGTAGTGACATACAGTCCATTAGATTGACTCATGAACTTCTCCAAGATGCGCTTTAGTCCGCATTCATGAGAAGGTATACACAAAAGAATTCTTGTTCATTCTCACAATGTGTTTTCAAATGAAAAAACTGTTAGCATGAATGTCTTTAAAGCTCAACATGGTTCGGTTGCCTCTCGATGCATAGAGGGCATCTGTGACATTGATTATGGTGCTACGAGGCATCAAGATTCAAGCTAAACCGCGTCCCTAAATGACCGGTATGATTCAATCATTGTAGTCACAGAAGATTTACAAGGGCACAAAATCCAAATATAGTTGCCGGTTCTTTAGAATGTTGTGGATGGTTCCACTATCTGCGAAACACTCAATGTCTCGATGAGACATATCTACAAGAAGGAGTAGATAGGCGAGTTAATAATTCCACTTGAACCATTTAGAACGATTGAAAGAAGCTATGAAAAACTGCAATCCCGAGAGTGCATAAAAATTTCCGTGCAGAATGACCTTTGCGCACTAAAACAGCCATAACGTCTTCGTTAAAATAGATATGGATGAACCGCGAAACGTTATGAAAACTAGACTCGTAGAGCTTTCCAATGATATAAAGTTCACTGTCTGATTCGTCTGGAGCTATTCAAAAAGCTCAAACAAAGTTAACTGTCCAGAAGGGACAGATTGCTGTTTTTCGCAAAATTGGTATGTGCGAAGCTATGAAGCTTGCAGGTGGCGTGTAGGCTTTTGCCTTAGCCAAAAGTGACGTGTGTATGATCAAAACCAAGTCCTTTCGGTCGTTCTAAGGTCGTAAACTCCATGACTAGTTAGCAAAAGCTCCCTGACATGAACATAAACTAACTCAGAGGACCTAAAGGATTCGATCATGATGATAATTTTCCGGTTTTGATAAGTCTTCAACGTCTTTTACAAGACGGCAATTGGTTTAATAGCGTAGGGGGATCCAAAATCAAAAGCTTTCGGTACTCCAAGTCAGTATGACCAGGCATGTCCGTGAAGGGTCGGTAGTGCGAGGCACACTTAAAACCACTATCTCCTTAATTTCGGGCAATTCTAAGGCATCACACTGAGCTTGGATGAGCTTAGTTGAACAATTGATAATGGAAAATCCACTATAGGGTAGAAGACTTAACCAGAAACACGTTGGCGATCCTCCTTTAGGATGCAAGGCCGTGCGTCATCTTCACTTGGAAGAGACCAAAACGGCACAATCTAACCATATAGATTGTAAATATGCCATGCTTCTAAGGACAATGTAAAAATGTACATCTTGTTTGTAAATCAATACGAACCATAAAAGGAGAATAGTTTCATAACTTTGAAAAAATTCCCAATGCATTCATTATTGCTAATGTGAGTACATCGAGGTCACAAACAATGCTTTTAATGGTTTGTCCTTCGGATTGATCACACACAATCCGTAAAAGCCGCGAATTGATCAAACATAATTCGGAAAAAGACCTCAGATTGATCAAACACAATCCGGTGATAGGTCGGGGTTGATCATACACAACCCGGACAAGGAAACAAGAGTGATCAAACACATTCTTGACCAGCGAATAAAATTCCGGGATTTTTGGTACCTGCACGCACAAAATCCTATGCATAGAATGGAGATGGAGAAGGGAGAAAGGATTTTATCCCCCCGAGTTATTCCAAAGTAAATAACTGTATATTAAAGCTTACTTGCTAGTTTACCAAATAAACTGCGTTTATAGAAGCTCTGATGAGTTTGAGTCGATTCCAGGCTTCAACCGAGGGTTGGGAACCTTTCTGGCTTTCCTTGGAAGACGAGCAATCTTGAAATCTTTGGTTAGAGGTTGCCGAGAGGAGAAACAACGTTTCGCCTACTTCTACTTCGAATTTAGGGCTGAAAATTTGATAGAAGGAGAAGCTCTGGATGGGGAACCTTCTTTCAAAAATTCAGGTTGATCGGAGCAAGGAAAGATGGTGAACCGGTGGTCGGTAGTGGTGGCGGTCTGGAATATTCCGGCAGCCGTTTCGGAGACTTTCCTGTCGGTTCTCAGGGTGAGGCCGGCGGCGTTGGATCCGGGACGGAGAGAGATTTCTGGGGATATAAAATTCCGGCGGAGGGCAGTAGGAATTTTGGTCAAAAATCGGGAAAAACAAGGCTGCCCGATTTTAGGGTTTTGGAAAACAAATGGTGGGCTATTGGCTCTAGGGTTAGAACAAAGTGCATGATAACGTGATGAAGGATAAAGTGTAGAGACAAAGAGATAGCAAAAGAATCATGAAAGATGATATCTTATAATATAGGAGCCATTTATATAGGGAATTATACAATACCAATTAGGTAAGGAAAATGAATACATAGATCAGTCAAACTACATATCTTATTGACATAAGGCCAAGACACACATAAAGAATATCTAGAAAGATACAGAATATCTTAGAACATAAATTTAATTTATGTTTAAGTATTCTGCTGGAGTTGAGTTTTTCTACAAAAATGCATAAATTTTGCTAAATTCAAGTTGCTAACTTTTGTTGCATGCAACTATATTAATTATAGAATAATATGCAACCTTAACATGATTAGTCGGAAAACTAGCTAGTTCTTGGTAATTGGTTAGATTTCTATGGACAGTCACTACAAATTTCATCTATTTCAGAATAAGGATAACATAATTAATAACTCAAGAATTAATATTGTAACAGAGAATTTTAACGAATCGAGTTTGGGTCTAGCAGTAATTAATATAACAATCATATTCTAGAACAACAGAAACCCCTATCTACAAATATGACTTTTATATTGTAACAGAAAAACATTTTATTAAATAACTCAAGCATTCTGCATATGTCAATGAAATTTGAATCCATGACATCAAAATTGTTAGTTAATTCTTTAACCAATCAGGTCACGCTCACAAACAAGATAAGTAGTTTCATATTCATTACTTTTAACACAAACTCGCAGTAGTGTTTTATTGGGTTAAAAGACAAGATGAGTCCTCCTTGGTTCTCAAGCGCATGCTCATCAGCATCACTAGTACTGTCTGTACCTATTCATTCATCATATATTACATAATTGTGATAGCTACATACAGTACGAGATGAAAAATGCAAGTTATCATGAACTAGTGGTCACCATTTGCAATTTTGTAAACCATATAGCCAATACATTTATCTCGACCATTTGGTATTGGTAATCCACCTGCTGTGATCGATCATCTTCTCCATCACAATCAAATAACAACTGAAATCTGAATATTCAATCATTTCTATGGACTCTGATCTGTGTTTGGTTGCCTGCTCCTCTTATCTAGCCAAGTCTTAACGTATACACAAGACTCCCAATGATCAAATAAAATTTCCCTTTGTCATACTACTCAGAAAAGACCTTGACATAAATCTTTATTATAAATTTGTAGATCTCATTTGGAGCCGTAATGGATCCTTGAACTTTAGTGTTCAATAATTTAAGACAGGAACATGTAACACCAGTGTTGTCGATCCCCAGTAAACCTTACCAAGACTAATAAACATGCTATATTTATAGAGGAATTTGACCAATGATTCATATATTGAATATTAGAGCAGGGAACAGGTAAGGTTAGGTGATGAATGCAAACTAGTGTTATTGCATATATTAGGAAATAGCTAGGTCTACTCTCTTCCTCATCATATCTCCTCCTCATTCATGTCTCTACTGACTTCTCGTTCAATACAATAACTGGGTGAAAGCTTTTTCTCTATGCAACTTGCAAATTTGATTGCAATCATTGAGTAGTCAGTGCCCACTGCTAGCTACTGTAAGTCTAAATCCCAGCTGCTAACTCAATCAAACCATAACATGTGGTTGAGTTAGTAAGAGGTTAGGTGTGGAACCCTCATACCCAGGTTTAAAACCTGCCAACATTGATTGAAGTTTAAATCTCAATTTATTCTTGATGGTTAGAGGGAGGAAACGTTTTAATATGACCTATCGGTGCATATTCAACTCTGGACCTAAAAAAACCTTTATGAATACCGTCGTTAATTATAATAAAATGTTAATTATAATAAAAGTCTAAACTAATCTATTCATTTAACAAATTGTGGGTGAAGCGACCCTGTGATTTACTTCAGTCATGTAAAACCTCGTGTTTTGGCCACACCAGTAATGTCTGGGCGAGCAAAGTCTCTTTTAGTTGTTGCGGGCGTGCCACCGCGCGGACGCGGAATGTAGTGGTTGTAGTAGCGGGGTGCGCTTAGCCTTTTGCTTCTAATCAAGCGACTGAGGATGGAGAGAGCACCAACTCCACCAGCAGGGTTCTTCAAATTCGCCTTGCGTACTGGGCAAGGACTTACAGTAGTCCGCCTGAGCGTCACAATATCGATACTCGACGTAGGATCAAGTAGAGCTTCAATTGGGAAGGAGAGAAAAAAAAAGAGAAAGCTCCGGAGAGCGTACGAGGAAACGAAAGGAAAGCTCCGGGGAGCGTCTGAGGTTCGACTAGGTCGAGGGGTTCAACTAGGTTGAAAGTTGTTTTGTTGTTGTATTTGAGTAATTGTGTAGTGCCCTTCTGTAAGCCGTAGAGCTTCTTTATATAGAATTACTTAGGGCCACAGGTATTGGCCCAAAGCATGTCAAAGACTTGTAGGAGTCTTCAACGATAAATGTGGTGTAGGCGATGTATATCACTTCGTGATGTGATTGCTTTTACGTAGAAGAGTAGAACATCTCATGAAGACCTAGACGTGCACCACTGTTCACCCATGCAAATACAATTAAGGAGTAGAGTCCTTAACCACCAAGACAACCAAACTCATGAAGATGTGGACGTGAGCTTCCCATGCAAACATGCTTGAATAAAGATAAGGATCCTTAATGAACCCCTCCCCATGCAATCATGCTTAACTAAGGATATATATTGCTTCTTATCCAATAGAGGTATTGTAGGCGGAGTCCACCTCTTTCCTTGCTAGCTCTCTCAATTGATATATATGCATATATATATATATATACCACCAAGCGGAGCCCGCCTCTCTCCTTCTTTCACGCGAACTGCCTTCGCATACAAACTTCTTCGCATGCAACCTCGCGTCCCTTGGCCCAGCTCGCCCGCCAACCATCTCGCATGCAACCTCTTCGCATGCATATAGGATAAGTATTGCTTCTGTCCCGCTATACCACATCCAAGTGCAACATACCCTTATCCATGCAATTAAGGATAACTATGCCTTTATTCAGAATGCTGGCGGGATTCTTTTCCAAGCCAAGGTGAGCAGGCGAGATGCTGTCAAGATGCTCATGTGATCAAAGAACCACAAGCCATGCACGTGCTCTTGTATATACAAGTCGGGTGCGATGCTAAGTCAAGGCGAAGTATTCCAAACCGGGGCGAGGTGTTCCCCCAACAATTAAATTCTTCTTGTACGCGAAGTCCATTATGCGGAGTCCATTCGTACGCGGACTGTCCAGCTCGCATGACTTTCTGGCGGGCCATCACTTGTAAACCCATTATTTCGGGCTCGCCGGTATGACGTGGACCATAAATTTAACTAATATTCACTAAGACAATTACTGTCCAGTAAAATATTAATTTGGGTGTAAACACCTCGCACCATAACCAATTAAATTTCAGAAGAGTTAGTCTATTGTCACCCCACAAACTACTTTACTCACCTCATATTCTCTTCACACCATACTTGTATATTTTTAATAGTAAGTCTATTTTGTTCAACCATTTACAAATACCCAAAATATCATTTTCTCAGTTCTACTCACTACTAGAAAAAAGTTCTTAGGTGACGAAATATTTTCGTCATCTAAGAGATTATATCGTCATGTAAGCACTAAAACGACGAAAATTTTGTCACCTAAGGGCGGTGGTGTGAGCACTTAGGTGGCGAAAACATGTATTTCGTCATCTTAGTCATTACTTAGATGATGAAAACTTTTTCGTTGCTAAGTTACTTAGATGACAAATCTGTTTTAGTCGCCAAATTACTTAGATGACGAAAACAATTTCGTCGCCAGATTGGTTAGCTGATGAAAAATGTTTCGTCGCCAAAGTACTTAAGTAACGAAATATAATTCGTGGTCCATGATCTATTATGACATAGTGTGACCAGCTAAGGTGACGAAATCCGTCGTTACCAAAACACTAACACTACGAAAACGGTCTATTTGCTGACAATTCTTTCATCCGGCTAAGGCCACAAAAATTTAACTTTCGTCACCTTAGTGTTATTTATTTTTAATAATTTAATCATTAAAAATTATTAATGTCACATTTAATATTAACATAAATAAATTTTAAAAAAAAGACTCAATATTTCAAAAACCCTCTATTGGCCAAGGCACCTGGGCAGTATATATATATATATATATATATATATATATATATATATATATATATATATATTCCTAATCAAGTACATATACAAACTCAAGAGTAGTACTTGAAAATATAGACTTGTTCAAATATACAAAATATGTATTAGAAAATAAACTAGTAACTATGAAAGTGACTATGAAGCAATGTTAATTAAATCATTGTCTCCATCATCATGATCATCATCATTAGGCTGCTCCTGGGGTGGGACTGCTGGCTGGCATACGCCGAATTTGGTGAAGAGAAACTGCTCACACTATTGAAGACGTGCCATGATCTGTATGCAAAGCAAGAACCAATTCGTTAGGGAAGCACAACAGAAGAAAACAACGCACCAACTAGTATTAATTAGCCAAAGACATGTAACTAAACATAATGAAAATGCAAAAACAATACAATAATTAATCGGTTTTAATCGTACTAACTAAACTTAATCGTACTAACTAAACACACTGGCTACTGTACAAAACAAATGAAATAAGAAGGGAGAAGCCATACAAAATATACAGCTTTGGAAGAGAAAAGAACAAAGAAATGAGCAGCATGTGTTAGGAAAAAAATATAGGCATGGAAGAAGGAGAGGAACAAAGTGATGACCCAGTAGGAAAAGGAAGGATATGGAGTTTGATGGGATTCTTGGTCAGTCATACATAGTTGATTGGTGATTGTACATATGTAAATATAAATACTAAAATTATTTTGATCAGGAAGTTGATTGGTGATTGTACATATCAACATAATTACTTATCAAAAGAAACAAAGCATGATTTTTATTAATACCAAACTGTAGTGATCAAATGCTGTTAACAAAAACTTTATAAGAATAACCAAAACAGTAGTATAGTTTACTCTCAATAATTGCTCAAGGACTAGATCCATGGTAGAGCTAAAATATCAAATATGGATAGTAGAAACAATAGCTATGTTTGACAGTCTGTTAAAGAACCCAATCAAATTTTCGGAACAAGATTGATACTCATAGGGAATATTTTATCAGTAAGGAAATCAACATTTGGACAACAAAACAGACATGATATCATTAAGTATGATGGATGTACTTATAGTGCAAAATAGATCTTGGTAATTGTCGACAAAGAACGAGCATTTCAATTATAAAGTTCGAAGGTGTAGGCCGTAAAAAGGAGGAGAACTTTGTTTTGAATCAATTACAGAATGGAACTTGAACACACTACAAAGGATTCCATCAACATAAAGGGTCGTCAAAATTAGTACATCCAAGACAAGGGTGTTTACTACCCAGAATCGATTGATAACCACAAGTGCAGATCATCACCAACAAAAGAGATCAAGGCCCCAAAGAAGCATTGAAACTCAATAACTCACAGTGACAAGTGAACAAAGCTTGTCAAGTTGCAATTAAAAACAATCGCATAGGCAACATTCCAACACAATCATACCAAATACATATCAAACTAGAATCAAAGCTATAAAGAAAAGTTTGTTTTCCCTACCTCAAATCATAGCAATCAGCAGCCAAATATATCCAACAACAATCACGCTATTCCAAAGCAATCCAAGAAGAATCGTGCAAAAACCTCAAAATACAAACACCCAATCTACCATAGCTATCCAGCCACCTATCAAAGGAATTTTAGATACGAATCAAACCCATATCAATTTGAAAGTAGTTTAATCAAGGACGATAGTTATGGAAGATCAGAAAACTCACTTGCAACAATTCAATGGAGAAATTCGGAGACTAACTTAGACAATGGGATTCTCAGAATTCTCTTGGAAGCTATTGCTCAAATTTATCGTTTGGGTAAGTGAAGGAATGCCAATCTTTCAGAAACAAGTAAGAAGAGAATAGGAGAGAGGAAGACGAGAAAAGAGAAGAGGAAGAAAGACTCACGGGTAATCTGCTCGTGAGTGAAGAATCATCATTTCACCTAAACTAAAACTCATGCTTGATAAGACTGACGGGGCGTCGATATTGCTGGGCTACCTCCTGCATCAGTCGGAGACTGTTCCTCTTGTCTCTTCCTCTTCCCACTAGTCGGCGGCATAGTGGATGTAGATGGAGCTTGCGGTCGCGGTGGAAGACGGCGATGTGGGCGTTGGAGAGGCCGATTTGGATCAATGGAGCAAGGAAAGAGACGACGATGTGGGCGGAGACAGCTTGGAAAGTTGGAATCGATACGATCGATTTAGGGATTTCAGAGTTAATAGGAGTATAGGACTCGTTGACAGCCCACGAATGAAGCTGCTTCGTCATTTACGTCAAATACAAAATTTGGCCTCAAAAATTGGCGGAATTTTCGACCCGCTAAATATTAAGTAGTTAGGTGACGAATACATGAATTTTCGTCATCTCAGTAAACTAAAAATATTTCTACCATTTTTAATTTTTGGGACTTAGTTGACAAAATAAATATATTTCGTCGTCTTATTTTAATTTCAACACATTTATTTATTTTTCTTTTTTTCCTAAAAAGAAAAGGTTTTAATAGAATATGATCTTATTAAATAGGGAGGAAGCAATATTTTCAAAAATCTTGTGAAATAAGATGCCAACGGTATGGTGAAATACGACTATGGTTGAAAAATCACATATTTCCGGTAACGTTTGGTCCCCGATACAAGCGGTTAACCCTATATACTCTTATGTTTCCCTATGTGGAGCTCTATCATCGAGAGGTGAACGTCCCCAAATTTTTACACGAGTCGTTACATCTCATCGATGTAACAGTTTTTTGTGTGAAATAATTAATCAAACTAGGTCATATAAGGGTAGGTAAGAGCGTTTTCGTGTAATAAGTAGCGTTAATTTAATGTTGATCGCATGGATCGAGACCTTAATGTTTTCGAAAACTAGTGGATTTTTTTTCATAGCCGTATTTAATTACACTGATCATATATTTTCTAAAATTTTACTTCTACCCCGTAGTTGGTTCAAAAAGACACAACTTTATGTTTCATCACCTAAGGTAAAGGTGTTAGACGACGAATTTATTTTCGTCACAAAAGTAAGTTGTTAGGTGACGAAATGCATTTTCGTCACCTAAGTAATGAGCACTTAGGTGATGAAAATATATTTCGTCACCTAACTTATCATTTACATGACGAAATATATTTTCATCACCTAAGTTAGCTCTAAGGTGATGAAAATAGTGACGAAATACCTTACCTTACTTAGATGACGAAAATTGTTACTAAGGAGACGAAACTGGTTTCATCACTAAAGTGTTCTCTTATGTGACGAATTAAAATTATTTTGTCACCTTAGAACCTTTTTCTAGTAGTGACTTTGTTCATTCTACATTCTCTTCTCACCCTACATATATTTTTCAGTTTTAAATTTTCTTTCTTCAAACGACCATTACTTAGAATAATCTCTGATGCCGATGCAAAAAAAAAAAAAACAAATCAAATATAAGTGAGTTACTAGACATGAAAATTTACATACAAAATCGATATGGAAAATAATAAGTATATAGAGACGAAGCATTAACAAAGAAAAAAAATACAAACAGTTCACCTCAATTTTAGGATGAAGTGCTAGCGTCTTCAAACTCCATAGAACGACCTAATATAATAAATTATGGGTTAGGGATTATGAAGTATATGATCATCCAAAATAAAAGGATAAAAAAAAATTTGTAAAATCACTAATTTGTAACAACTTGTTATCCCTTGCTCTGGTTTTATATTAAGGTATTTTGGTCTTTCAATAAATCAATAACATGTGAAAGGATAAAGAAAGAAAAAATAATTTGTAAAATAGCTAATTTGTAACAACTTATTGTCATTTGCTGTAATTTTACATCAGGGTATTTTGGTCATTCAATAAATCAACAACATGTGGAGTGAGCTAAATGGTTTGTGAGGTGACAATAGGCGCACATTTTCAGAAACTTCAAATTTATGACCAAAACACATCATGTTTGTCACAGCAGAAGTCGAAAACTACCCTCATTGCTTGGTTGGAAAAAATGTTAGAATCCGACAACATGACTTGGGCATTCCTTAATAATATTTGTGACGCACTCCTCCTCAGAAAGGTTCTTGCTATTCAGACAGAGATATAGAAGAAGCCTCCAAGCTGAAGTAAGAAACAACTGGAGCAGAGTATTTTGCACAATAATGTTGCCATTTTCTTGTTTTATCTGTGACTTTCGTTTTTCATTTATAATAATGGAAATCATGTGCTTTTATATGGTGGTTTTGCTCTTGATGTTGGATTGTTGGTATAAACATCGATAATTGAACATTTGGGAAAGGTTAGTTTTTCCATTCACAACTTCAGCTGGACAAGATTACTTGCAGCTAGTGGAAATGGTTGGCAGTTGTTTGTGACTGTTTTTGTTGTTGAGCAAAAATATTCTTTATTCCCTGCCAACTCCATTATATTTCCATTCTCTAGAATATATAGCAGAAAAATCCATTTCTTTTCCTTTTTTTCCTTTTCTTTTGGCAAACAACGTGAACTTTATCAAATGAAAATCAACAGAATTTAATGGGTTTGGTCTAATAAAAGCATGCTAGGCTGCAAGTGAGGCGAACGCTGCAAAGATTCTCCTTGTAATAGGAGGTCATTGGTTCAAAACCCAGCTTGTGAAAAACATTCTTTGGGGAGGGGTACGTTATACCTAAAATTACTCCCGGCCGGTCCCGGAGTGGTATCTCACCCGGTCACCATTTTCTATCAAAAAAAAAATAATTATCAACAGGAGCAATAAGTCCTTACGTTAGTTATGAACAAGAAAATAGAATAATTAAAAGAGAAAATGTCCATTTAGTACTAATTTAACCCCTTTCTTTCTATTTCAATGTAAGGAAACTTTTTTTTTGCCCAAATAAACAAATCTTTAGAGTATCTTTAGCAGACTCACTATTTTTGCTCCTTAGCTATTTTAAAGAGCGTTTTTAGCTTTTTAAATATTTTAGGAGCTTCACCAGACTAACTAAAGTTAAGCTATTAAAGCAACTTTAGCAGACTCTGTATTTTAGCTTTTAGTTATTTTAGAGAGCGTGTTTAGTTTTTTTTGATATTTTCAGAGCTCCAGCAGACTCGCCAAAGTTTAGCTAGTATGACTTTTATGTAACACCCCGGACCTTAATTGACCAGTTTACCGCCAGTTGGACCGTAAACGACTTCATTTTTACTTTTACCGTTGTTTCCGAACTATTTAAGGCTCAGGAAGTTGACTTTTTCCTTTGTCTAAAATTTGAGAAAACTTCATGTATAAAAGTTGTAGAGGAAGTTAAACCGAGTTCGTAGACATGTGGTACGTCAAAAACGGAGTTCGTATGAAGAAGTTACGGTCTAAAAACCGAAGTTTTTATATCGGAAGTGGTAGTATAAAAGAGAAAACTTACCAAAAGTGGTAAGGTAGAAAAATCAGTTTCTCTTTTTCTTTCTCTCTCCTATTCCTCGCGCCTCTCGCCTTCGACGGATTCCTCACAGCCGTCCGGCCGAGTTAGGTGACAAGGCTAGTATCGATTTGAAGCTCAACTCCTCTTCCATCAATCTGGGTAGGTTGCCGGACCTATAAAGCTGTCGTGTGAGAAGAATCTCGGAGAGAAGTTGCAGCTGCACGGTGTTACCATTTTGCCAAGATCTTCATTTTTCGGCCATCAATCGGAAACTAAGTACTAAGTTTTGAAGCTAGTGGCTCGTATAGTATAACTTCAAAAGATTTCAACCTAACTCGAGCTAGGTAAGGAGAATCGAAGGTTGAAGTTCTAGGGTTTTGAATTTGGGATTTTTTTTTTGTTTTGCTTCGATTGGCATATTTCCGCTTGAAATTGATCTTTGTCTTAGTTATGAAAGTTGTTGCGCGTATTGAGAAGAAGATTGTGTCAAAATTTGGTAGGCATTGGTGGTGGTCGGAGTTTGATGGTGGTCGGCTGCCGCTGCCGGCAGCGCCGCCACTTTTGGGTTGTTTAGCTTGTTCATGATGAGAGGAGTCCAATGATATGAAATTTGAGAATTGTGGTGAAGTTTTGAATATGTTTGGGATTATTCGAAGTTTGGTTTTATCGGTGTGCTACTCGGGAAGATCCTACTATTGGATGTAATACCCCAGATTTTTATATCAATTTTTTTGTATTATTTCCGAAATAAATGAAGGATTATTTATGGAAATTCCTTTTTGGTAGTGCGAAGTTGAAGTTTCGGGAGTAATTTTAAGGTGCTTTGACTTTTAAGAAGCCAAAAGTTGACTTTATTTTTCGTGAGTTATTTGTGAAAACTTCCTTCATGAAAGTTGTAGAGTTTGGCGATACGAGTTCGTAAACATGCGGCACGCGTAAAACGGATGTGGTATGAGAAAATTATAGTCAGAGGAAGTTAGGGTCCGTTGTGGAAGGAGTGTAAATAGAAAAAATGGTGGGTTTTATTTCAGAAACCCTATTTTTGTAGAAAAACCCAACTCTCTCTCTCTCTTCTCTCTCCCAGAGCCGCACGCACAGTCAGACCTTCACCGGAGCAGAAGTCCGCAGTCCGGCCACCAAAATCGATGCCACTGGTCCCATTCGGTTCACACCGACCTCCTCTCCATTCCTAGGGCAGCGCCGCTCGTCGTCGCGCTGGCTAGACCTGGCAACGAGGTGGAGGAGTTGCTGTGGTTTCATCGGAGTTCTTCTTTATTCAGCCAATGTTTTGGCCGCCACCGGTTCCATTCGTTTGGTCTCTTCCTCACCTACCCAACTATGTCGGTCTTTGACGCTGGTGACCGGCATACAAGGAACAGCGAGGCTTGAAGCCACTATTGCCGTGCTGTCGATTGGAACTGCCATATACGGCGGCAACGAGGGGCAACCTTAGGTGAGTTTTGGTCCTCTCCTCCTTCTGGTTGTGGCTAGGCATAGTTTGAAGCAAGATATTGAGGTTTTGAACCCTAAAATTATAAATTGAAGTTTGAACTCATTTTGGTGTTTTGGGACGTTTTCCGGCCGAACTGGTTGAACCTCCAGGTATTAGAGTTGTTCACCATGTTTTAATCTACAAGTTTCATGTTGTGATTTTCTTCTAATTCAGAAGTTTTGAGATGGCGCATGGGGCTCACTCGCCGCCGCTTGTGGTGGCGCGTGGCAGCGCGTCTGGCTGAGTTGCGGCCTTAGTTTCCTGTGGTTAGTTAGCTCTTGCTGCTGTGAGATTTTTGAGAGGTGTTGCTAGGTTTTGAGCAAGGATTGCATGTTAGGACCTTAGGTTTATTTGTTTTGGCTTGGTTGAGTTTGAGTTTAGGTTTTGAATACTTGAGGCAGCTCTATTGTCACGCCCCAACCCTTAAAGTTTTCCTTATTTAATAGCATGGTGTTAATAAGAATTCTACTGTCTTCGTCATTGAGTTTATAGTCCTAAGGTCCCTAGAAGTGTGTTGAGGGACGAATATTTCGAAAGAATTATTCGTAGGAGAAAAATATGACGACGGTAAAAATGGTAAATTTTGGCTAGTAAAAGGTAATTTTTATTGGGGTATTATTTTTGGGGTGTTATTTTTAATGTTGGGTTTATTTTGAGTGTGGGCTTAAGGAGTTGGGTCGGTTTGGGGGAGGCCCAAACCTTCTCTCTTTTCTTTCTCTTCTCTTCTCCCTTCCGCTTCTCTCTCCTCCTCCCTCTCGCGAGCTCCCCGACTGTCGGATTTTCTCCACCGCGCCAGTCGCCGTCCGGCCGCTCAGGGACTGCCGGACTGGTCCCATTCGGACCCTCGCCTCCTCCTCTCTCTTCCTGGGCCAGTGCCCGCGCGCGGGACGCCTCCGATCAGGGGAAATCCGCTGGGAGACGCCGAATGTTCCTTCGCTGGAACTCCTTCCTCCGGCCGCCATAGCCGGCGAGCCTTGGCTCAAAAGAAAGCCCTCATCTCGTGCAGCAATCCCTCCTAAGGGCTCCTTCCATCTCGAGTTAGGTAAGGAGAAATCGGTAAAGGAAATTCTAGGGTTTTTATTGTTGTTTTAGTTCGATTGACATGGTTAGGCTTAGAATTGGAGTTTGTGATAGTTAGGAATGTTGTAGAGGAGGTTGAGAGGAAGATGCTGCCAAATTTTGGTGGGCATTGGAGGTCACCGGAGCTGCCCGCCGGCCGCCGCCGCCGGTGCCGCCACTGAAAATGTTTTTGGTGTAGAATTTTATGAGGAGTTTAATGGAATGAGTTTTAGAATTTTTGGAGGAGTTTTGGATAGGTTTGGGAATTGTTAAATTTGGTATTTTTGGCGGATGAATAAGTTAAAATCCGGCCATTGGATTCTTTTATGATTAGGACGTTGGAAGGTGATTTTTGAGGATGTCGATATTTATGGAGAATTATGGTTGGCAGTGAAGTTAAGATTTAGGGTGATACGCATGGTTAAGCGCAAGAAGCTCATATTTAATTATGCCTATTTTCTTTAAGCGTCGGTGTTTTATTTAAGGATTTATTTATGTTTTGAAACAGGACGCGAGGAGGCTTGAGCAAATGAGACCTCCAACCGACATCAGGCTTAGGCCTAAGTTGTGAGTGGACCTTTGTTTTAAATAATGTGCTTGAATTGTTTTATTGTTGAATAATTTCCTTTGTTAGATTTTAACCGGAATCGAGAATTTCGGTGTTTATACTCTTACATTGACGTTTATGAGTATAGTATGTATATAAGTGAACGCTAGCTAGCTATACGTGATTTCCCCCCATAATGAGGTACAATTCCATTATTGGGTGACGTGAGTGTTATACGCAAGCATCGTAGCCCTTGTACGACTTTCTGTTTTTCGTATTCATTCATAGAATTCGTACAAGGAGTCAGCACGTATATATATATATATATATATATATATATATATATATCCACTCGTGTGTTTCCCCCATAATGAGGAAAAATGTCATTATGGGGTGACGTGAGCGTTAGACGCGAGCGTAGTAGTCTGGTATGACTATCTACTTTTTGACCTTATTCATAGATAGCATACAAGGAGTATGACGAGTGTAAATACATACTGATATATTTTTTAATTCTAGCCTGAGAGGCCATTTTCTGAAGTTTGGGAGTCTAACGAGGCTAGACACCAGTTAAGACCTTTTTGAGTTAAGCTTTAAAGCTGTCGCTTGTATAGTGCTTTCCTTTAAAGTTTTCTTGGGGAAATATTATTGTTTGTCGAGATTATTTTTGTCCACTCACTCTGACGTAATTAAATATTTTTCCTTGGGCTTTTCCTTTATTTTTAAATTCACAGTCTGCAATGTACGGGTGGGGTCTAGAAGGAGGCGACGAGGCATAGTCACTCATCTTTCCGCTACTGTTCGCCAGTAGGTTATCTATTTAACCTACTAGGATTTTAGTAGCTTCCGTTGTCTTTCTTGTAGTAGCTCTGAATACTTTCAGAAAATAACTATGTATTATGTTTTTTCGGTTATTTGGGTTAAGCTGAAGAAATTATATTTTGGTTAAGAGGGTGTTCTATAATTTTTCCGGGTTAGGGTTGTCCATTTTCAAGGGAGGTTTGCTGAGTTCTTCGGTAAATTTTCCTTGGAGGTGGTCCCCGCAGGACTTACCTCGGGTTTCAGAGTGAAATTCGGGGTGGCTCTTGACATCTATTGTGTCGTTGAGTTCAACGACTGTGGGAAGTTATCCACCCTTGAGCTAAGGGTTTGAGGGTATTGTGCTATCCTTTAGTACTTTGGTTTCTGAGGTTTTTAATTGTGTAATTTTAGGTGATTTGTGAGGTTATGGTTTAACTTGGCTATTGTGTTTTGCGGAAACGCAGCGGGATATTGAGGTGAGTAAATCTCACCAAGGCTCACTTTTGAACCAAGTTTTATTATGGCCATTTGATGATGATAATGATTATGATGTTGAATTTAATATTTTGCTATTATTTGTTTTTAAAAATATATGAGCTTGATTGCCAACGACTCATAGGTATGATAAAACAAGGTTTCCTTATGTGTTATTTGGAGGTTCATATGATCATAATTTTATTGATTATTGATAGATTATTCTTGTGGAATATCTATCTTTGTTCATGTAATTATATCTATGTGGAAGGATATAATTTATGATGTGTTCTTGTGTTGTTGATGATGATGTTGTGATATTATGATTGTTGGATAAATAGCCAAACCGGGTTCCAAGCCTTTAATCGGGTGATTGGTTACGGCTAAGATGCTATTTATTATTTTGTGTTTTTGATATTGGACAGTCAAACCGGGTTCAAGCATTTGGCCGGGTGATTGGTTACGGTTAGAAATAGAGCTCTAGTCCGTCTGTCGGTGTAGGTCATGGGAGATACCTTATGGTATCTGGGACCCATGGGTACACAATTTGTTGTTGTAGGTCATGAGGGGTATTTTTCAATACTTGGGACTCATGGGTACATGTTATTTGAAAAAGTGTTGGAATTGTGGATTTAATTGTTGATATAAATTGCTCATGTGATATGTTTGGATGTTGGAGGTGTCGTATTATTTTGAGCTTACTCATACAAGCTTTTTAGCTTACCATATTTGTTATTTTACAATCTCGGTGCACCATTTCTTGGTGTAGGGGTTAGACCTGCAGGTAAGGATCAGCAGGGTTGAGACAAAGTCCTTTCGGATCTTTGCTCTGATACCATGATAAAGTAGTCCGGGGTTCACATCCAAAACCAATTGGCAATGGGTGGAGTAACCCAAACCCTTATAAACTCACAGGCAAAGTCCCCTATTTCCGATATGGGATTGATATCTTAACACGCTTCCACGCGTGTGGCGAATCTTCAAGCCATACACGTGGACAACTATTTGGGTGACGTGGAGTTCGTGTGACCATTGGGCTTCACACATGGACGTGGGTAACGCACTCTGATACCAAGTCAAATATAACGAGGTTTGGAGAATGAATTTTCTGATATATTCATCTCACAAAAGAGGCTATATATATAGATACAAGATGTACAAACCCTACGTACTATGTACTACATGTACTACACATATAGAATAGAAAAGCAATAACAAATTAATTTACATTCCTAAACTGATTTTATGACTCACACTAACACATAGAATATAAGTATGGAAACATGGATTCACAAAAACGAAACACTACCTTAGCAAATACTTAAAAAAAGAAAAAGGGTATAGAGAAAAGTTTAGAAAGCTCCCCCATTGTAGACATCCCTTACTTACAATCTTCGGGTAGGATTGAAATTTAGGCACCAACGTCAAGACACAAGACCCTGACCTTCATACGAAAGCTTCTTGCAATCTATACTTCAAAGTAGATGTACGATGTCTAGAGAATTGATGAAGATTTGAAAATTTCTGCACAAAAATTCAGACTCGACCTTTCTTCCTTCAAACCTTGATTTAGGACGCATCTGAACTCAAAATCCAGTTCCGTATAAAGCCCCAGAAATTAGACTCAGAGCTCTTCCTTCCCTAAATTGTACGACCCACTAATCCAAAGGAGCTGAGAGCCGTGCACGTTCAAAGTCAGCTGTGCAGCACTTCAAAAACCAAACTTCATCAAACTTTTCACAATTTAATCTAACCGACACTACTAAAGTTCAAAAGATTAAAAACAAAAGAGAATAACCAAAAAGGTTGCAAAAAGGTGCAACATTCACTAATAAGTTCTTTGACTACACTAGCCAAAAATTGAATATTAAAACTAATGGCTGGAGAGAAACGAAGACTCCGGAGATGAACTACACGACAAGAAAAACGATGTCTCCGGAGATGAACTACACAAGCTTAAATTCTATAAAACTAAACAAAAACTTTTCTAAAAATTTATGGAAGAAAGAAGCACGAATTTGGGGCGGAAAGTTGGAGTTCTTGTGCGTCAAAAAGTGATTGTTTTCACGTTGGTATGAAGCCCTATTTATAGGGAAAACCTTCTATCTTTTGATGCAATCTTGGCCCTTCAATTGAGGAGTGGAAATTTGATCCAATGGCTGAGATAAGGGCCTGCAAATCTTCATGATTTTGTGCTCAATAGGTCTTTTAGAGATCAGAAAATTTCTTCAAAGAAATCCTCCAAGAATCAGAAAAGAACACAACTTCCTTTTTCAACAAGGACTTGAAGTAGTACAAAATCGTTCCCCTCAATAAGGGCGATAGAAAGAACCATTATGTAGAAACTACTACACATCCACCCAAAAAAGACCATTATTTTTGAGTGATTCTTGGCACGAGAATGAAGTACAAAACATGTACTACAAATGTGAATTGAGAGTTGGTAATAGGGAATGCACAAAACCCCTCAAAATCTTCGTTGAAAACCGAACAAAATAACCATTATCCATGCTCTGCAACACTTATCAATTTTTTTTAAAGAGAGGTCATTCATTAATGAAGCTCAACGAGCAGTACAATAATGACTTGCCTAAAGGGCCGTCAGAAAAAACCATTATGCATAAAAACTATCCTAGTACGCTCCTCACACAATCATATCAATACACCTAATATAAGTACATCCACCTTCTACGAAGATAAAACAAAAAACAAGAAGATTTAAAACTCCGAAGCGTTATAAACTGTGACAACAGAATTCTTATCTTCTTGTCGATCTCCCAATCAAGCATATTCAAAACTTCACCAAAATTCTCAAATTTCATACCATTGAACTCCTCTCATCATAACCAAATAAAATAACACGAAAAACTGCCCAAAAGAGGCGGCATCGCCGTCTGCTCCACTGGCAGCGGCAGCCGGCCAGCCACTATTCTGGTCACCTCCAATGTTTACCAAATTTTGACACAATCTTCCTCTCAACATTCTAAACACTTTCATAACTGCCACATTGAACAATTTCAAGCCGAAACATGCCAATCGAATCAAAACATAAAAATCCCAAATCAAGAACCCTAGAATTTCAAACCTTCGATTCTTCTTACCTAACTCGAGTTAAGTCGAAACTTGTTGAGGGTTTGCTACACAAGATGAGAGCTTCCAAACGGGATAAGAAGCTCCAGCTATGGTGGCCGGAGGAGAAAGTTTTCGGCGAAACTCCACCACGCACAGCCATGGCTTTCGGGACTGATTTCTCTTTCATGGCGGTGCTATAGGATCAGATACCAACCTAGGTAGGTAGAGGGAGGTCCAAGCTTCAAATCGATACTCACCTTACCGCATAACTCGGCCAAATGGCGGTGAACAGAGGAGAGGAAAATCCGGCAGAGGAGAGACGCGGGGAGAGGAGAGAGAGAGAAAAGGTACGTTTCACAACTTTACTGTCTTACATCAAATGGTAAGTTTCCATTTTTATACCCCATACCAAAACACTAACTTTACATTTTACACCATAACTTTCATATACGAACTCCGATTTTAACGTATAGCATGTTCACGGATTCGTATTGACGTCCTCTACGACTTCCTTAAAGAAATTTTCCCAAAAATAATTTTCTTACAAAAAGTCAACTCTAGGGTCCTTAAATAGTAAACAGTTACTCAAAACAGTAAAAGGTCAAAGTAACACAGAAGTAAATACCGGCAAATTAACTTAACAACCGGGATGTAACAATTCTCCCCTCCTTATAAAAATTTCGTCCTCAAAATTTTAAATCATGCAAAGGGGGTAGAGGTTACTTCTTTTCACCTCAAACTCCAATAAGCATTAGGCTAAATTGTCCCATCATCAATGCTCTTCCAACTTTCTTTCACCATAAAGTACACCTTTTCACTTGTGGAAACAATTAACCGAATTCTTTTCCACTTACATTCCAAACCCAAGGCGTGCATATGCTTTAACAAATCTCAAACTCAAAGTCAACTGAAATACTTCGTCAACGTTCCACATGACTCCACTCACATAATATACCATGCTCATTGACTTACCTTCCACTAATTGAGTGGCTTGCCCAATTATTGTTACTTATGATACTCAACCCAAGTCACACAGATGACTTTGACTTTGGTCAAGTCAAAATGGTCAATAAATTTCATAATTCATAATACCATCTTACTTTTGTCACCAACTAATCCAGACAAAACTCGATCGTTCGCATCGAAATTGGACCTTCTCCACCTATGTGGTTGGCCTCAATCGTTATGCTGATCGACGAATATATCCCTTGTCATCTGATTACGCTAATGCGATCTATGTTACCAAACCCCTACACTGAATAACTCTTGTATCTCAGATCAAATCCATACAACAATGACCTCCCAGGTCCTATACGGATCAAAAGTGGTCCCACCACAATACAATCATGTATGAATACACATCACAAGAAATACATTTAACATGACCTGTCTCAATTTACCATTTATGCCAACATACCAAGTCATCGGAGAATCATTTCCCTAAAGGCAATACCACCAACCAATCATAATATTCTTTCCAATAATTCGCCCCGCGAATTGATCATTACCAGCCAATATCTATGATTCTAAAGATTCATGACTTATTAGAATCCTCAGTCACCAAGGAGTTCACAATTCCAACAACCAATAATAACCGACAGAATCGCATCCCTCATTAATAATTCAACAGTCGCCACCAACAACGACTTTCCAGCACAAGAAAAATATTACCCTAAAAAACGATCAACATACCCGAAACTGGCACCTCCAAATATGAGAAAAAACACGATGACTTGGCATAAGACGATACCTTAGAAGTTATGAGTATCTTCTCCTACTAACCAAGTTTGTTCTATCTTGCATGCAAACGAGCCTTTAGGTTACAGTATTTATTCTACGAACAAGAAAAGATGAGTTGTTCACTATTTACTGTGACAATTCACGTTGCTATTACCGCAACACATGTGTCTGCAATTATCACCTTCACCTTAATAATATCAGTTAGTCGAACAGAGGAGAATCGAAATAGTGAGTCTCAAGCGAGTCGACAAAATCCAACGATTATCGTTGGAAGTTCACTATTTGATGACTTACATCTCACGTATTATCATGTATAATAGTGACTACGTATCAACTCAAGTCGATGAACAAGAATTTTCAAGTAACGGCCCCGCCATTATGCATAACGTTAGGAAAAATAGTCGCTGAGTTATACTTCTTCCACATACTGTGTTGCTAACAATGCCAAGGGTCACGAAACCTACTCGCGTCTCTTGAGTAGAGCTTTGCCCGTGAATTTCTCATTATCGTTAACGAATGTCGAAGTCCCATAAATGAATCGTACAAAATAATAGCGGCCAAAGTAATGAAAATTCCTGCATCAACTCTAAAGTCAAATCACCTTAGTTACCAATTGGATAACCGTACTAACAAACAAAATACAAACTCTAAGTTGATGTTGGCTGCGAGTCTGTCGAACAACACTAGGTAGTCCTCTCTTGTTGCTCTCATATGATGTAAAGTGATTTCCTTTCTTCCATTTAATTGCTAGATCAGACTAGCTTGATCACACATGTCCATAATTTCCAAGGAAGATGAGAGCACATTACTAGAGTCCAACGCTCAAGTCGCCGAAATTGCTAGATGCCAAAGATAAACACTCCTCGTAGAATGCAGAATTGTACGAATATGTACAAAAATCTAGAACACCTTTCTTGATAAGATATGACTGAGCAGCAATCTTGTGTTGATCCGCTCCCTGCAAAGCCCAACACTACAGCTTGTGTCGGAAATTTACGTACGTCGAGAACAAGTCGATCTTAGAATACTCCAACATATCGACAATACTCATCGATCGTCACGCTGCTCCAGTAGTTACCTCAAAGAATTTGGGGTCTACAAACGCACTCTAACAACAAGTAACACTCTTCATATAAGTGAGACGCCCCGAATCACCTCGGCAAACACTTCAAGTCCTGACCAGTCAATTTCACCACTGCAATACTCCAATCAGAAGCTACATTCGTGGGATAGACTATCTTAAGATCCACATCTCACTCATCCTATTAGGAATTATCCGCATCCGCTAACAACAATAGCTAAAGCAAAGAACAATTATTACAAAATCAACAACTCCAACCACACCGCTCTAACTATCCTTGTGTATCATCAAATACACTACTACTCCAAATTTATCCCGACACTCCGCTCCAACAATCACTCAACCCGATACCACGATTTCCTAATTAATCACCACTTCGAACTTACAACTTCAACCTTGCTTACACCAATGACTGAAGACATCGAAAATTGAGATTACCTTTAGACGATAGAAGTTTGTCAGTAATCTCCTACCATAGTCAAAAGACTTAAAAGCTAGAACGGGTCGCTTCCAAACACTATTTTGTCCAAGACTAGATTGTATCAACTAACCCAAAATAATGTCGCTTAAAATAAATAAGGACACCCATCCACGCTTCTCCAATAAATTTCTACAACTTCGGTCTCTATACTCTGAATTGTTATATAACTCTTTTTCCCTATTGACAAAACTGATACCTACACACAAACGTCTCTGGAAATATTAGAAAACCCAACGACATCATGCATTAAATTCTCCATCTATAGGTGTAAAATAGGAGCAACCACAACCATCTTACATCACATTTCAAGGTCGTTTGCACTTGCAATCCATCTAAAACACTCAACATGAGAAGAAGGGCGAATCCCAAATTTACAGATACCAAACGTAAATCGACCAACAACAATTTCAGAAACTATTCTTCAATACATAAAATTCGGGAGAAATGCATAACAGCCCCACAACACATCAAGTAATCTCCACAATTAATTAACTCAAGCAATACCTCTACTATTTATCTCAAAGCAAGACAACACTTACTTAACTCCCTTATAATATCTTTTATTTCAACACCAATCTTATCTAGAAATTACTCAATCCTTTATTCACATGCATAACCTCTCTATCACTAGTACCCACAAAAAGGCTCAACTCGCTACTTAAATATAAGTAAACAACTCATTGAATAAGAAATACAACACTGCAAACACATGTCACTTCCCAACTCATAACCGAACTCAAAATCTCGCAACCACAATAAAGCACAAATGAAATGTGCAAATCACTTACCTTTCCATTACTCGGAAAATAACCAAGATACACTTTGAGGTCAGCGTACAGAGGAATAATCTTGAAGATGTAGGCATAATGTTATTCGTTCGCTATTTGAAATCTATGGAAAGCATGCGGATAGATATGTAGTAGATATAATTGAAATTTTGGTACAAAATGAACTAGCTAGGACAAGATCCAGTTCATATGACCCTGACTTGTGAGCTTTTATGTTAGGACCCACCCCGAATTTCTTCTTGAAACCCGAAGTAAATCCTGCGAGATCAACCTCTAAGGAAAATTTACCGAAAATTTGGCATAATCTACCTTGAAAATAGACAACCCTTGCTTGGAAAATTCCAGATAAACAATGTTATTAAAAATCATCCAACCTCAACTCCTGGAGCCTTCCTGCTCCCTAACTTCATCACATCTCCCAAAACACATCAAGCCTTAATCAACTAATAACAATCTCAAATGGTTATCAGAGCAAATTTATAATGAAGGAAAACCTAGAATAAAGAATAAGCGGAAGTAGCCTTTGACTATGCCTCGACTCCACGTACGCTCGACCTTATTTAAAGATAGCCTGCAAACTAGGCATTTAAAACCAAAGGCCCAAGGGGAAAGTAATTTAAAAACGTTAGAGTGAGTGGACAAAAATAAATTAAATAATTTAACAAATACGTAGTTTAAATGTACGCAACTTTGATAAACGATATAACTTAAAATCCATAACCACATAAGAATGGACAAATCATCCTTGCTGGTTATTCAAATAAAAAAATCTCGTAAGAAGAGATAAACCAGCCCCGCTGGTTAATCCAATACATACTGAGAAAATAAAATAAGGGGAACAGATATCACCATGTAAGAGGAGCCTCCAAGGCTCAGGTCGGTGTCTCCCAAGCTATAATAGCGTCCCACGCTAAGCGCTTGACTCACCTATGGTGAGGACCGTTAATAAGACTAGCTAGCAATAATGTCCATAAATAAGACAAGAACAACTACCTCACATACTTAATAAACATATAGCATCTGATGCATATAATGCTAATAGATCCGTCACGGTCGGACCATCACTCTATAGACACTAAGTCTCACCAAGTATATGAGGTAGTGATAGGAAACGGAAACCTAAGCTCTAATACCAACTGTCAGGACCCACCCCGAATTTCACCCTGAAACCCGAAATAAATCCTGTGAGATACACCCGGCCTCTAAGGAAAATTTACCGAAAATTCGGTATAATCTTCCTTTGAAAATGGACAGCCCTTACCGGAAAAATTTCAGATAAACACTTCTATTAAAAATCATCCAGCCTCAACTCCTGAAGCCTTCCTGCTCCCAAGTTCATCACATCTCCCAAAACATATCAAGCCTTAATCAACTAATAACAATCTCAAATGGTTATCAGAGCATATCTATAATGAAGGAAAACACAGAATAAAAAATAAGCGGAAGCAGCCTCTGACTATGCCTCAACTCCATGTACGCTCGACCTCATTTAAACATAACCTGCAAACTGGGCATTTAAAACCAAAGGGCCTAAGGGAAAGTAATTTAAAAATATTAGAGTGAGTGGAAAAAAATAAATTAAATAATTTAACAAATACATAGTTTAAATACTTTTCCACATTTCAACTTTAACAACATGGATGTACGCAACTTTGATAAACGATATAACTTAAAATCCATAACCACATAAGAATGGACAAATCATCCTTGCTGGTTATTCAAATAAAAAAATCTCGTAAGAAGAGATAAACCAGCCCCGCTGGTTAATCCAATACATACTGAGAAAATAAAATAAGGGGAAGAGATATCACCATGTAAGAGGAGCCTCCAAGGCTCGGGTCGGTGTCTCCCAAGCTATAGTAGCGTCCCAGGCTAAGCGCTCGACTCACCTATGGTATGGACCGCTAATAAGGCAAGCTAGCAATAAATAATAACTGATCGGTGTCTCCCAAGCTATAGTAGCGTCCCACGTTAAAGGCTAGATAGCAGTAATAATATATAACAAACCTTATATGATGAAACAAAAAGATTGTATAAAGCTCACGAGATAAATATCACGGCCCACTAGATAGAACTCACGAGAAAGGTATCCCGGCCCACTAGATAGAGCTCACGAGATAAGTATCCCGGCCCAGTCAACCAAGCAATGTAACAATACTCATTGACATGTTTCACACGTCAAGATATACTCGGATATATGATTGAGAAGAACCGAAAATCCCATTTTCGGTTATCTTTTACCATTCTCAAAGTTGACAAATAAAAACGATAATTATATTAGACACATTTATAATTTAATTGTCGCATGCAATTTATTTAAAATAAAATTCCACTCAAAAATTTAGGCATAAACCCGACGATATCCAAATAGCCACTCAAGTGAGATCTCCACGTATCCTGGCACAATTGCCATGCTTAGAACCAATCTTCAATTTCAGAAAAATAAATACTTAAATATAAATACCAAAACTCTTCCACTTAACCCACTACCATTACTAAGGTTAAACTTATCGGATTTATGTCAAACTCCTCCCGCAACCTCATTTCATTTATTTCAACAATCTAAAACAGAAATAAGGGAAATCTAACGATAGGATCTTCTCAATAAACAAACCGATAAAACCCAACTTCGAATAATCCCAAACATATTCAAAACTTCACCAAAATTCTCACATTTCATACCATTGAACTCCTGTCATCATAAACAAATTAAATAACATGATAAACTACCCAAAAGAGGTGGCGCCGCCGTCTGCTCTGCCGGCAGGCCAGCCACTATTCTGCCCACCTCCAATATTTACCAAATTTTGACACAATCTTCCTCTCAACATTCTAAACAACTTTCATAACTGCCACATCGAACAATTTCAAGCCGAAACATGCCAATCGAATCAAAACATAAAAATCCCAAATCAAGAACCGTAGAATATCAAACTTTTGATTCTCCTTACCTAGCTCGAGTTAAGTCGAAACCTGTTGAGGGTTTGCTACACAAGATGAGAGCTTCCAAACGGGATAAGAAGCTCTGGCTATGGTGGCCGGAGGAGGAAGTTTCTGGTGAAACTCCATCACGCACAGCCGTGGCTTTCAGGCCTGATTTTTCCTTCATGGCGGCGCTATAGGATCGGATACCAACCCAGGTAGATAGAGGGAGGTCCAAGCTTCAAATCGATACCCACCTTGTCGCCTAACTCGGCCGGATGGCAGCGAATGGAGGAGAGGAAAATCCGGCAGAGGAGAGACGCGGGGAGAGAGAGAGAGAGAAATGGTATGTTTCCATTTTTATTCCCCCAACCGAAATAGTAACTTTACATTTTACACCATAACTTTCACATACGAACTCCAATTTTAACGTATAGCATATCCACAGATTCGTATTAACGTCCTCTACGACTTCCTTAAAGAAATTTTCCCAAAATAATTTTCCTAGAAAAAGTCAACTCTAGGGTCCTTAAATAGTAAACGGTTACTCAAAACAGTAAAATGTCAAAGTAACACATAAGTAAATATCCGTAAATTAGCTTAAGAACCGGGATGTGACAGTTTGAGCCTATATATGCGTCACATCCCGGTTCTTAAATTAAGTTACGGTTATTTACTTTTGGTATTACTTTGGCTTTTATCGTTTTGAGTAACCGTTTACTATTTAAGACTCCAAAAGTTGATTTTTTCTTCCGTTTGGAATTTGGGAAAACTTTCTTCATGAAAGTTGTAGAGGACGTTAAACAGAGTTTGTGGACATGCGGCATGCTTAAAACAGAGTTCATATGAAGAAGTTATGGTCTAAAAACAAAAGTTACGGAGTAGGTAAAAAGGGATAAAAATTTAATGGGGTTTTATTGTTGGGTTTTAAGGTTGGACCAGGTGGGAGAAAGCCCAACCCCTTTTATTTTCTTTCTCTCTTCTTTCCAGAGTTCCCCCCCCCCCCCCCCGAGCTCTCCTCTTGCCGAAAATCCCCTGCCATCGTCCGCCGCAGTTCGGCCAGCTCAGACCGCCAGCCCGGTCTCATTCGAACCCTGTCGTTCCCTTGTTCTTACTGGGTTGGAGAGCAAACTTGCCATGCCACCAATCGAGAGGAATCCGTCCGAGACGCCAACTGTCATCTCGCCGAAGCTCCCTCCTCCGGCCACCATAGCTCGTGATTTTTGGCTCATCTTGTAGCCCTCATAAAGGTGAGTAATCCCTTAAAAGGAATTGGTCTAATTCAATCTTGTTAATGAGAAATGTATAATTGACGTTCTAGGGATTTATGGATGTTTTGGTTCGATTACCCTAGTTAACCTTAGAATTGGACTAAGTGCTAGTTATGGAAGTTGTTGTGTATGATGAGAGGATTATTCTGTTGAAATTTGAGAGACAATGGACATTGCCGGAGTTCTGCTGTCTGCCGCCGCTGCCGGCGGAGTAGGCAGCGGCGGCGCCATTTAGAGGTTGTTTTTGCATGTTTTCGGGTTTGTTATAATGAGAGGAGTTTAATGAAGTTTAGTTTGGAATTTTTGGAGGAGTTTTGATAAGGTTTGGGATTTATCAATGATTAAGGATTTAGGCGGTTAGTCGAATGGGAATCCGGCAGTTGGTTTAGCAGGATTTAAACTTCAAAAAGGTTAATTTATGGCTATCGGTGAGTGTGGTGAAATGTGAGCCTTAATAGTTTAAAAGTGGAGCAGTTGGGCAAGGGAGATGAACTATAGGCTTCATTTTATTTCGGAAATTTTTATTAAAGTATTATCCTAGTTTGGAGGCTTAATAATTATTTATTATTCAGGACGTGAGGATGATCGTGTTGGGAGACCTCGGATCAACGGCATGCATAACAGTATACTGTGACTGGACCTTTGATTTGAATGTCGTGCATGCACTAGAGTTTATTTAATTTTCAAAGGCATATTGGAAATTTAATATTTTCTTGGAGTAATGAGTTCTATTTATTTTTCGGGAACTTTCTTGAGCATTTTATTAATTTGACATGTGGGACATGTCAAGTGATTTATTTTATTACGCAATATTTCCACGTATAGTTGGGAACTGTACTGAGTTCAATGGATTTAAATATTATCAGTTTTATTTTTTTGGATGATTTTGGGATTTATAAATGATTACCGAAAATGGGATTTTCGGTAGTTCTCCATCATAATTTAATGGTTTATTTGAGGCATAATGATTTTGACTTGGAGAATATTTTAGCGAGTATTTTCGAGTGGAGTTGTTATTATTTATAATTTATATTTGATATCGAAGTCTCGCTTATATTTATAAGTTTGAGAATATTTTGACGTGTGAGACACGTCATTGAGTTTTAATACAATTTCTTATGTTGATTTTCAAGTACAGTTGGGAACCGTACCATTCGTATGATATTAGGGAAGTTTAATGGATTTAAGTGGTTTCGTATGTTTTTAGTCACCATAATATATGGTCGCTTATATTGATTACTGCTAGCTAACTATTATTAGCGGCTACTCACCATAGGTGAGTAGAGCGCTCAGCATGGGATGCTATTATAACCTGGGAGGCAACCGATCGGTATTTATATTTATTTGTTAGCTAGCCATTATTAGCGGCTACTCACTATAGGTGAGTAGAGCGCATAGCGTGAGACGCTATTATAGCTTGGGAGGCACCGACCCGAGCTTGGGAGGCTCTTTTTACATGGTGATAACTCTTCCCCTTATTTATTTTTCTCAGTTATACTTGATTAACCAGTGGGACTGGTTTATCCCTCATTTTGAAATTTCCGTTTTATTTAACCAGCGGGGCTGGTTTATCTATTATTAAGTGATTTTAGATTTAAAGTTTTAAGGACGTTTAAAGTTGCGTGCAACCAAGTTTTAAAGTTGAAACATGGGAAAGTATTTAAATTACGTATTTGTTAAATTATTTATTTTATTTTTGTCCACTCACTCTAACGTTTTTAAATTACTTTCCCCTTGGCCCTTTGGTTTTAAATGCCCAGTGTGCAGGCTAAGTTTAGATGAGGTCGAGCGTACATGGAGTCGAGGCATAGCCAGAGGCTGCTTCCGCTTAATCTTTATTCATTGTTATTCTTTAGTTTTTAGATATGCTCTGATAACCAGTTAGTGAATTTATTTTGAGTATTGTTGGTTGTGGGATTATTGTGATGAACTTGGGGAGCAAGAAGGCTCTACGTGTTGAGGATGGATGTGTGGATATAGAAGTGTCAAGTTGGATTTTTCAGGTAAGAGTTGTCCATTTTCAAGGAAGGTTTAGCCGAATTTTCGGTAAATTTTCCTTGAAGGTGGACCCCGCAGGATTTACCTCGGATTTCAGGGTGAAATCCGGGGTGGGTCCTAACAATATGTGTTTTTCTTTCCAAGTGATTATTGAAAAATATTCTGATTCACATTTTCTTGGCTATGAATTCGCGAAGCACATTATTCTGTCTTGTTGATTGATTGGTCACCATAGATTTAATGGATTAGAGATTGTTGGAACTCACTCTTGTGAATTTTCAAAGTTTTTAGCATAAGATGCCCTAATTTTGGAAAGGATTAAAGAAATTTTCAAAGTTTTTAGCATAACATGCCCTAATTTTGGAAAGGATTAAAGAAACTTTTTAAGATGGTGAGCAATCTCTAGTCCATTAAATATATGGTAAGCAATCAATCAACAAGAAAGAATAATGAGGCCGGTTTGCAAATTCACAGTCAAGAAAATGTGAATAATCACTTAGAAATAAAAGCACATATATAGGCTTAAAAGCTCACAATTAAAGGTCAAATGAATTGAATCTTGTCCTAGCATGTTCATTCTGTACCAAAGTTTCAACCATATCTATAACATATCCACATGCTTTCCATAGATTTCAATTAGCCAAAGAATAACATTTTGAATATAATCTCAATCTTGTGATCCTTTATAAACCATGGTTTTAAATATTAGAATCATCCTAGACAGTTAAGGGCATTCTAAGACTCAAAACAAAACCAAAACTAAACTAAAAAACTCTGGAAACGAAACAAGGATTGAAATTTGAATCCTAGAAAAAGTAAAAATTGGATTTTTTTTTCAATTTTTTGATTTTTTTATATTTTTCAATATATGACTCAATAAAGATGTAAATCCCTCCCTCGCACTTAAATCTTATATTGTGCACAATAGAACATAAGATATAGCACGCAAACATAGAATATAAGCATGGAAACATGGATTCACGAAAACGAAACACTACCCAAGCATAAACTTAATTAACAAAGAAAAAGGGTGTAGAGAAAAGTTTAGAAAGCTCCCCCTTGTAGACATACCTTACTCACGATCTTCGGGTAGGATTGAAATTTAAGCACCAACCTCAAGGCACAAGGCCCTGACCTTCATGCGAAAAGTTTCTTGCAATCTATACTTCAAAGTAGATGTAGGGTGTCTAGAGAGTTGATGAAGATTTGAAAATTTCCGAGCAAAAATTCAGACTTAACCTTTCTTCCTTCAAACCTTGATTTAGGATGCATCCGAACTCCAAGAAACTTCCTTTTAGCCATATGATGTTTTGTAGAATTCAAAAAATAAGTTAGTAAAAAAAAGTTAGTAAGATGGTTAATGAGGTTTGGAGTTACAAGTGAAAAAATTTCAAACTTCAAACGATAAGAACATAAGTTTTTCAAATTTCTATGTCTAAGTTTGTTTTAAATTTTTGACTCTTAGGTACGGGAACAGAGGGCCTCGTTGTGCAATATGATTGAAACATATACCCTTTTTAAAGTCATGTTTGATCCGATATACCATAGAGACAAAATAATATTTTCTCTTGTTATTAATATTGTCCACCTTAAGTCAAATTTCAAGCGGTAAACCAAAGTGGACGTGCGACCTAGGTATAGTCATCTAAACATTCTCTTCCGAGGTTTCAGAATGCTTGAATGGCCAGGTCAAGATGAAGGCAGGCTAGTAGGACTCATTTATACTACGGAGGTCGAAACCCTTATCGTACAAGCACAATCTGGAGTCCTCTGAGATCCAATTTTGGTCCCAATCGCACATTGACCTAGACACCACCCAATATGCCCTGTACTGAGCTAGGAAGGCACTCATGTGTTAGACAATCCTAAAAATGTTAATAGGAACCGCGCTCAACCCTGGTGGGTCATAAATGACGTCACTAGAGGGTTTAGGCCCCTATTAACAAAAGTAACATTGCCTATTCCGTGATTTACAACTAAAAATAAACAACACCCTAATTATTTACTTTTTTTTTGGATAATAATTATTTACTAAGTTAATCACAATTTATATACAATAAAAATAAAACAATAAGGGCTTTGGCGACGACCAGGGGCGGAGCCAAAGCAAGGGTTGGTAGGGCTCAAGTCCAACCAAGTTTTTTTGAGTTAAAAAAAAATCCTAGGTATATTATGTTTTTTTTTTTATATATGTATTTTTGTTCAATCAAGTCCACCCAACTTCCCAACTAGTTGTGCATCTCCTCTCTTTTTTTTATACGTGATTACATCTTTATTCTTCAGTTCTTTAGTTTCTCAGTTCATTAATCGCTCTTTCTTCTAGTTTTCTAGTCTTCTCCTTAAATCTCAAAAAATCCAAACTTTTGGGGAAAATTTTGTTGAGTTTTCAAATTTGTCTTTGATTTTTAGAAATTTCTTCTACTTTTGTTGACGCCTACTTTTTTTTTTAAGACTTATTAACGTTTACTTGAGTTCCTATATTTTACATGGTTGTATATGAATTTTTATTTTTTTATTTTTACCTTCGGCCAAATTTGAAGCCCACTCCCTGTTCGGATCCTAGATCTGCCATTGGCGACGACCAATCAATGCGGGCAACGATGAACTTGAGTTTGGTGATTTCTCGTGCGTTGCTAGGGAGCTCGTCGGAATAGGCAGAGGCTAGGAAGAGGTCACCGGAAATGGTGGAAGAGATGATCTAGGTGATGGTGGAGCAATAAGGTGTATTTACTTGGATGAATTGGAATGCCTATGAAGTCTTTCTGTCATTGGAGTGGGAATGGGCATTTTAAAAAGCCCAAGGGAGTACAAGAACCCAAAACCCAAGTCTGTTTGACAAAATGAGTACTGATCATCACAGTGACAGATATAACTGAATAGTATACAAGGCAGTACAAAGCCTTCATGAGAATAATTTCTATCATATTAAAGAATGCACATAAGTTATTTGTTCCCTTTTGAATTCGTGTGTTACAAAAACAGAAAGGAAACAGGATCACGACAGTGAAATTCTAACTTCCGTAGCCATATCTATGAGTCCTTCCATCAGAATTGAATATAAATGTCTATATATACAGCATCCACTTCATCTTTTGCAAGGAATGGCGCCACGTTATTCATTAATCCTCCAAAGATTTGTCAGGAATATGCAAATATACAGGCTTTCCTAATCAACATTTCCATGCTTTCCCCTTAATGCCTCTGCACTCCTGGCCTTCACATAAACCAGCTTTTACTTTTTACAGTTAAAAGCGGTTCTCCAACAAATCAGGCAGTGTTATCTTCCCAGAGTGGTTTGAGTCGAGCTTACTGAACTGATCACAGATTTGCATAATATCTTTCTCATCTATCTTTCCCATCTCCTTGAGCTTGTACACAATATACTCTGACTTGCTGAAAAAGCATTGGAGCAAAAGAAGAGAAGGTTGGCATTCCAAAATATTGCAGTCAAACTGAACAATGAAGCCAAAACTATTTCAATACGAAAACATTTCTGATCCGAACATTACTAACTGAAATTGTCGTGCAGTTTTCCTGATTTTTATAAGTTAACTTCAGTTAAATGCATTTGCAATACAGAGATTGGGATGTTCTAGCATTTCAGCTTCAAAACAGTAGCGAGAGGCCTATTTTTATCTTATGTTTGAAGTACATAGGCAATAAAGAATGAACTTAAGAATTTTCCTTTACCTGATCAACATCAGACGGAGAAAGATCAAGAAGCATTTCTTAATGTTCATAATCTAATTTGTGTCCATTAGAAAAATAGAAGGCATGCATACAGAACCTAAATGGCTTCATTATGAGTTTATGACCTAGGATTCATATCTGAGTAACAATACTGCAAGGGATACCAATATTATTAATAATCAGTCTTCAATTGCCACTCAGTTTACCCTAGAAGTCCAAAACATAATGATTCTGCAGCCTATTAGATGGTTCTGTTTTACAAGCTCATATTTCACATGATATGCTTAAACTACTCTGCTAACACATCAATATAACTTCGCATGCCATTGAAACATAACAATCAGAAAATGACAGATAAGAAATGAATTGGGAAGTCACCTGATGAAGCCATGGTTATTGATGTCAGCAGCAAGCAAATCCTGGACAGTGATATCCCTATGCAAAACCCACTTGACAATTTTCCTGTGTCTCTTATCCACTCTTGCCTCAGCCAAATACAAAAACGCTCTCGCCACCGCCAGGGTTGAAAACAAAAGCCAAACCGCCGCGAAAAGCCGCCCCGGCAGCGTCTTGAAGGCCCTGTCCCCATATCCAACGGTCGTAACCGACATAACAGACAAATAAATAGAATCAATCCAACTCAAATCCTCCATAAAACACAAAACGAGAGCCCCAACGCCAATGCACATGACCACCACACCAAGCGCCAGACCCACCTTGAGTCTGATCCTCATCCTCCCTTTAGCCACATCAACAATGTAGTCCGAAAACCCACGGTGGCTTCTGTTGCCGTGGTGATGATGATGACTCATTTGGATTCCGGTCAAGATTATATTCTCTTGCAAGTCCAACACATAGTTAACCACCCCACTAAGCAAGATGTCAATAAACCCAAAACCCACCAACACAAACACACACGAGAACACCTTCGTCAGCGGCGTTTCCGGAGCAATGTCACCGTACCCAATAGTGCACATAGTGACTATACAGAAGTAAAGAGCATCAACAACCGGGTGAGTTTCGATGCCAGAGAACTTGTCCCTGTTGAAAGAGTATATTACAACACCGAGAGAAAGATACATGACAAGTAACACCACAGCTTGCCTGATGATGGAGCTGGTCTCGGACTGTGGCTTAGGGACCTGGGCCGTCTTGGGTTTCAGGTCCCGCATGACTGCCATGGCCGGGGCGGTCTTGCATCGGGTAAGAATGCTGGGTTTGCGGGTCGGGGCATTCCGGTAAGATGAGGAGGAAGAGGGTTGTGGGTCTTGGTGGATTTCATTTTGGTGAGGGGTTTGTGGGAAGAGGAGGAGAATAGGGTCGGTGAGGGGAGGAGGAAGATTGAAAGAGAAATCATGGGGGTGCTCAATGATGGGTTCAAGTGGGGGTTGTTGTGGGGAAGAAAGAAAAGGCTCGTTTTCCATCGGAGAAAGTAATTAAGATTTTTCGTTTGGACGGACTCACGCAGATAGAAAATGGTAGGCGCTGCTGGGGTGTCTTCAGCTTTCTTTGAGTTAGAAACTTCGAATTGTACTTGTCATAGTTTTTCAACTTGAGCCATCACCGATCACGGTATTTAACCATTGTTAGCTGGATAAATTGCCAAAATAATACAGCCACTGAAAATTATAGTTGTAAAGCTCATACACACTAGCTGGAGCTTGTGAAAACTGACAAGTAGTTCATTTTAAGAAGATGAATAGCTCTTGTGGATACCGTGGTACATTCCATCCTACACAAGTATACATGACCACAAAAGAATGCATGTAGGAATGAACTTTGATCGGTTACTGGGCAACATTTGTGTTAAGATATCAATCCCACATCGGGAATATGAGACCTTACCTGTGAGTTAATAAGGGTTTGAGTCACTCCATCCATTGCCAATTGGTTTTGGATGTCAACCTCACACTACTTTATCATGGTATCACAGCGGGTTACCCACATCCACGTGTGAAGCCTAATAATGGTCACACGCACTCCACGTCACCCAAATGCTGTCCACGTGTTAGGCTTAAAAATTCGCCACACGTGCGGGGGCGTGTTGAGATATCAATCCCACATCAGGAATATGAGACCTTGCCTGTGAGTTAATAAGGGTTTGGGTCACTCCATCCATTGTCAATTAGTTTTGGATGTGAACCCCAAACTACTTTATCAATTTGTAAGTCTGATAGTGTATCATATGATTCATATCATATATGCACCCTCACTTAAAAGAAAATGTTTATGTTTGTTCGTCTCACTTGTCTTATGAGTAGCCGTTAATAATATATTCAAGATTATATTGTTCATGTGTACTCCTAAGATCTAATTGATTTCAAAAGGTTTAGATATCCTCACCAACATGCTCCGGCTTTCGCTGAGCGTTCTAGGGTTTCCAAGATCAAGGTTTTTAGCGGCGGTGGAGAGCCTAGCACTCCCCCGACCATCCATTGGCAGTTTCTCGACGACGACACCGAGAGGAGCAATCCTCTCAAGTGGCAACGACATCGGGATCCCAACCTTTCAAAGCCTTCAGCCGCGATGGTTCTTTGCGGGTGAGGAGGACTCCAATGAAGGAAAACAGATGTCTAGGACATCAAAGAAAGCAATCAAGGTAGGTGGTTTCGAATCGTTGGCTGCTGTTACACTGACGACAGAATTTAGTGAATGGAATTTCAAGGCGGAGATAGTTTCAATGCTCACGCAGGCCAGCGCTAAATCTGGCATGTTTTGTGTGCTCGATCGTGGAGGGTTGTTCCACCTACTAATGCCGGAAATCACTGTAAATTTTGGCAACCGAGAAAAATGGTTGCTGTCAAGGATCGCGATCTCCCCTTTTGGTTTGGGGCTGGGTCTCGGGTCAGTGGACCTGAATCAAAGCTTGACGCCTGTGGAGGGCACTTTTGATTAAGGGCGTACGGTAGTGAGATAAGCATGGCCAAGCCCAAAAATGTCATCCTCTTTGTCTGAGTTAGCAGAAACTAGGCCCAAAAAGCTTCAAATGATTGAGAATCCTAGGAAGCTTGCTGTTGTGTTCTTCGCGGCGGCACTTTCTTCATTAACGACGGTGATTTGAAACTGCATTTCTTTCAATGAAAGACTTAGCAAGATGTGCATGGCGTGGGAGTTAGAAAAGCATGAGTTTAAGAAGAAGAGATCCCAACAATGGTGGTATAGTGGTTTAGGGTTTGTGAAACAAAGATTTGGACAGGAGATGAATTGAGAAGTATGAGAAACTAAGGATGCATTTAGGAGAAAGGAAGTGTGAGAAGACGAGTGCTAGAGAGTTTGCTAGCATACCCCCTGTTCCCCCTTGCCTATGGTTGATAACAACAGCTATTTATAAGTAAAGCTAGGGGAATCTTGGTTAAAGATTTTTACTGATGGGTAAAAAACCCACTTGGTTAAAAGCATGTATTGGATTTTGTAATGCATTTTGTATGTTAGGTTGTGTCTAAAGTTGTTGATTACATGTGGACTAGGCTTTGGAAGGTGTGAAAGTGAAATAGGCTTTGGCAGATTTTCTGCGTGATTTAGGTAGAATTGTTGCTGTAAAATTTGCTGCTGGGACGTGTTCCCTGGTTTTATTGTGTGACTGGAATAAAAATCATACATTAAAGCTTACTTTATTATTTGGATATTGAAGGGTTTGGGCTTCGCTTTTGAGTTTCTCTTCTTCTTTTATCTGTATCAGGATTTAGGTCATTATGCATGAATTTTGGTCCCAAATCCAAAATTAACAATGATCCCAAAACTAATAGCGGATCTCATGCAATTTCGTTACATTCCACACCACACCTGTTCTTGTAAAGCCCAAGTGCATAATTTTAGCTTGAGTCCACGTGCATGACATGATGTTTACGAGTAAAATTCATCTTAAAATGTGATTTGGGCTTGAAGAATGAATTGGGCCTGCTTACTTAGAGTAGAAATTCTCCTACTTGTAAAAATGTCTTCCACTGCACGTAGACTAATAAACAAAAGCACATGATGTACAGACACAAGTCTAGACTTCAAAGCGATTGATCGAACAAGATTTATGTTTGAAGTAAAGACATTCGATCTCATAGCTAGGCTACATGCCTACATCCATAATATATATATGTATGACCTATTGTAATTGAATGTATAGTTTGTCATCCCTCTGAATAATTCTTAGCTAGCCACCTCATGGCTTTCTCTGTGATCCGGTCAAGCCAAAGCCTAGTTAGACCATGCGAGCAGACGCCGATCGCCACCCTTGATTTATCGGAAATCGACAGCTTGCCGGTCCTAAGAAGCAATGCTCAAACACTGCATGTGTATAGACATGGAGAGTATCATCAAGTAGCCAAAGTTATAAAAGAAGGTCTGGCGAAAGCATTGGTTCCATATTACCCTCTTGCAGGGCGGTTGAAAGAGTCTAATGGAAATGGTGGAGGTCAGCTTCAAGTCGAATGTAGTGGACAAGGTGTGTGGTTTGTCGAGGCATATGCTAATTGTAGACTTGATGCTGTCAATTACTTTGATGATACTGTTGCCTCCCACTCCAGCAAACATGGTGATCTTCTTCCTAGTCAATTTCCAGATGCTGATGGACTGGACCCACTTCTACAAATGCAGGTAAGCAATATTACCGAGTAATGCCAGTATGTTAATAGTTCTTTAGAACTTGAAAATTCTGCCCCGGACCCAAAGCAGACTCTATTTTCCATTTCATCTAGGGTTGATGCATCATGCATGTGTATAAAATCCTCTATTCATTAGTAGCAACTCCAGGCAATCTTTAACCCGATTTAGAGCAAATGTTCTTCCATTCATCTCTGAGATATATCTTCATTATCACATGATATGATCACTACGTACAGGTGACTGAATTTGAATGTGGTGGATTCGTGATTGGCATCAAGTTCAGCCACAGCATCTGTGACGGCTTAGGATCTGCACAATTTCTCAATGCTGTTAGCGAGATGGCAAGGGGCCTCGAGCACCCGAGTATTACACCAGTAGTGTGGAAAAGAGACTTCTTCACGAATTCTCTACCCCGACAACAGCTAAACCTAAACACCACCACCAACAGTTCTTCAGTACCAAACTACCAAATAGGGCACGCTAACATTGACATTTACATGGACCAAATCAATCACTTGAAGCGAGAAATTCAGGAATCTGCTGGATGGAGTTGCTCTTCTTTCGAAGTAGTAGCTGCCGCTTTGTGGATTTGTCGAACTAGGGCTGTGATGGTGTCGGACAACTTGAAGCAAAATGCACAAGTCAAGCTGGTCTTCTTTGCTAATTGCCGTCATCTTTTGGACCCTCCATTGCCAAAAGGCTTCTACGGAAACTGCTTCTTCCCCGTCACGGCAACAGCTTCGTCTGAAACACTGGCTCATTCGTCACTCGCTGATGTAGTGGAAATGATCCAAGAAGCCAAGGCTAAGCTTCCGAACGAGTTTGCCAATTACATCAAACTGATCAAAGAGGGTCATCAGATTGAGGACGACCCCTTTACCCCAGCTCTAAGTTATGAAACGTTGCTTATATCCGAATGGGGAAAACTGGGATTCAACCACGTCGATTTCGGTTGGGGGTCACCAGAACATGTCATCCCAATACAAGCCTCTGCAATCATGCCAGCGGCCATTGTTGGGACTTTGCCTTTACCACAGAAGGGTATCCGTCTAGTCACCTGGTGCGTGGAAGAGATCCATCGTCAAAACTTTATTCATCACATGATGAAAATGATGGGGAAATGAAGTGTTACCTCAATGACCTCGATCTGTTTCAGAGCTTGCAATTCTAGTTCTGTTTGGTTGCAACTTTTATCGTAAAAAATGATGGTATGTACTCTTCTATATACAAAAGTTAACAACTGTGAATGATATGCGTCCGATTGACTGAGAGTTGAAATGGTTGAAAAAACGTACATGGATATGGAACCATGATCAACTATAAGTCAATTGATAATCATACGTACCCATACTACGTTACGTACGTACTTTCATGGTCGTCTATATATACAATGCCTGGTGATATTTGTGATGAATAACAAGATATAAACTTTGTGTACGAGCTAGGCTAACTGGAGGAAAGAGAAGGAATCACTACAAAAGTACAAATGATCAGTTGGACTTGGGAGAAGTTCTCCCGATGATGGTGCTTTGGCTGGGTTCGATCATCGATAATACAAGAGACCAAACTAACTTCTTTTTTTCTTTTTTTCTTTGTGAGAATGAGAGAAGAAACTGAGATTATACTTCAATCTTACCAAATTTTTTATTAGTGATTAATCACGGGACAAGCTATGATATTAACATACCCTCATTTAAATCTGCTTGAACAAAAAATCACAATTAAATTAAATTACAACATTAAAAACAAATTGATCAACATCAATTGATCGAAGCTAACTGTTTTCCTTTTCCTTCGAAAGGAAAATAGAAATTCATTGATTGGTATATAGATATAAATTGGCCATACTCGTACAAGACACATTGTTTTAGTTTGTAAGCTAGGAGGCCCATAATTTTGGTTGTTTTCTATGATCGAGTCAGAGCCTACGTTGCATGAAATCGGAAGCGGAAACGTGGAAGCGAAGTGTTTGGAAGCGCGGAAGCGTTTTTTTTCAAAATTTATTAGAAGCGGAAGCGTCGAAATAAAATAATACATATATATATATATTTAATTATACAAAAATTAATAAATAGAAAATTTAAAGTCATTATTAAATTCAAATTCAAAGTTATTGTTCTACAATCAAATAACTCAAATAAAAATAAACACTAATCTACTTAATCACCAAAGACATCATCCTCATTCTCATGATCATGAACATACACTACGTCAGATAATGCATCACACGACGGGGAAAAAATGTCGTCTGTTAAAGGTCAAATCCGTTGTTAATCTGATCGCTGTCTGATCAACATGTCACACAACGGCTAAAAAAGTTTGTCTGACTAACTGACACACAACGCTACAATAAAAACCATTGTGTGATTCTCGGCGGATATCATCGACAGCTGCCGACACATGTCGAGCTGCTTCTCGGCAGCTATCGAGATATGTTGATGAATTATGCCGAGAATCACACAATGGTTTTTTTAGAATATTTCTGTGTGATTCTTGGCAGATATTATCGACAGATGCCGATACATGCCAAGCTGCTTCTCGTCAGCTGTCGATGATATCTGCCGAGAATCACACAACAGCTTTTTCAATAAAAACCCTTGTGTGATCGTCAACTCACACAACCATTTTCTTTCAAGAGTTGTTGTGTGAATATCGATAGATTTTATCGACATATGTTGAGATCATTCCGCATTGCAGTCGGCAATATCTGTCGACACTCACACAATAGTTTCTTGCTGTAAACTATTGTGTGAAGTTATCTTCATACAACGAGTTTTTAGGTTTCATAGTTTTCTGATTGTTAAATAGTACACAGAGTTTTTGCTAATAGGCATTGTGTGATCAATACTCACACAACGTATCAATGTTAGAATATGATTGTAGGATCATTTAGTCAGACAACGTTGGATTGTCATTAACTTGTTGTATGATGGATGCATTTCATACAACGTTAAATTATCATCATTTAGTTGTATGATGTGCTCTATTGATGTCCTAATACCAAATTTACCTAATGAACAGTATTACAAGTATATTTCCAAACCATCCAAAACATTCAAACAATCAAAATATGATATAAAACATCCGATGCATTGTTAACATTAATGTGACATCTAAAACATATGCCCATCATCCTAACAACCATTAAAAATAAGAAAAGCATTCAAATACATGCCCATCAACTAGGGGTACATCAAAAGCTAGCTGATACATAGTATCAATTGTACCAAAAACATGCTACATATCATGCATGAAGTGATCTATGCATTTGGTTCTACAAACTGAACGGTGGAGATGTGGAAATATGACCGAAAAGTGTGTCAAATAAAGAACTTCACACATTAATTTCAAAGTAAAGTAAAGCTTCGCTTTGGATAAGAACTGATACATATATATAGGGCCCTTCCATTGAGAGATCCCTATTTTTGGCCACTTTTAAGGATATGTGACACCATTAGATCTTTCATTTAATGAGTTTGGATGACTGAGATTAAAACAAAAGGTTGCACACTTTATATCAAACATGGCCGTTCAAGATTATTAAAAATAAATCGAAGTTTTTAATGACTTAACGATCACCAAATTATCTGAAAATTTGTGTGTGTGTGTAATGCTTCTAATATATCACAGCTTCAAAGATGGTATTTTGTATTTCCAATCTCACATCTAATACGCCTGTGTGCTTTGGCATGATTGAGTATCAAGCCAAATATATCCTGATCCATCAAGAATTATATACTATATCAATGGTTAATACACTACTAGAAAATCATCAATTGCTCTTTGAACCAATGCTTTTCGCAGGATACCGCAACAAACCCTAGCTCTCTCTCTCTCTCACGATAGTTTTAGGGTTTTTGTTGTGCGGCGCAAGTTCTCTTCCATGGCTACCATGGCTGCATCTCAAGCCTCTCTCACAGCTAGGCTAATCTCGAAGCTCTCTCTCTCCCATCAAGAAGAACCTATGGATCTGGGTGACCTTTGGTGCCCAAAGAATGGCTTTGTCGCCCCTCGGTACTTTCTAGTTGGGCACCTCAACACTACTCGGGTAGTGGTGTTCGATGCGTTCCGCAGTCCTGTTCAGAACATGTGGCGTCTCTCCTCCCCGGTCAAAGTCCAACAAAGAAGAGATCAATATCTGTTCACATTCGCCAATGAACGTGATGTCAAGCGAGTCAAGAAGGGCGGTCATTGGGCTTACTAGCATGCTATGATCATCATCAATGATTATGATGGCTTTTAAGATATCCAACAAGTCCCTCTGAATTTCGTCTAGACTTGGGTGGAAATTCTTGGTCTCCCGGCAGTGCTGACAACGTGGCTACAACACGATTAGTGTGTGAGACAATCGGTCTTGTTTTGATTGTGGATCAGAACAACATCAATCAAGGTATCGTTAGGGTTCGCTTAACCCTCAGTTTGGATGAACCTGTGAAAATGCAACCGTGGATTAGGTTTTTCCCGATTGATGTTCTGGAGATCGACTTCCGATATGAACGGTTAGTGGGTCGATGTCGTGATTGCTTCATGTTGAATCATGGTGGCCTCCTCTGTCCTAGAAAACGAGATGAAGCTCCGGTGGTGACCCCAAGTCCTGCAATAGCACCTTTAATGGTGTTTCGACGTAACGTGTCAGTTACTCTATCCTCCCTTGCACCTGTTTCGCTCCCTTCTCTCTTCCCTAAAGAAAAGAGGGCTGCCAATACTAGGAAGATCCATGCCTTCCCCTCTTCAACCAAGATAACTGGAGTTCGGTGTGAGTGTGATGAGGAAGAGTCTCCGAATGGTAAACGACTTGCAAGGATGTTTTTAAATTTCCTGTAAAATATGTGTGCTATTTGCTTTCCTTTAGAATAAGATGTAGACTTTCATTAGTCTATATTTGTAAGCTACTTTATGAACTACTTGGGAATAAAAAGTGATCTTGCAGTTGAGTATCAATGTGTTCTTTTTCAGTTTCTTTTCATATTATTTATGGAAAATTATTTCCATATTTGGAATATGAGTTACACCAAAAAAAAAAAATTCAAAAAAAATCTGAGGTGTGACATCGGGTTTATGGCACTACCAGAAGAAAGGTTATAGCCGACGAAAAAAAAAAACCAGGCCGACGAAGCATTTTTTCGTCGGCTATAGTGGGCTTTAGCCGACGAAAATTTCTTTCGTCGGCTAAGGTAAATTTTCGTCGGCTATGATGTCCACTTTAGCCGACGAAATTTTATTTCGCCGGCTATTTTAAATTTTCGTCGGCTATGACACACTTTAGCCGACGAAAAAAAATTTCGTCGGCTAAAGAATTTATGTCGTCGGCTAAAGTGCACAAACCATGGCCGACGAAATATTTAAAGGTTTAGCCGACGAAATTCATAGTCGTCGGCTAAAGTGCTTTATATTTGCAGATCTGGGCAGCAGCAGCTCATTTCGAAAAAAACGGAAAAAAAAACGGGAGAAGAAAAAAGGGGAGAAAAAGTTTGGGTGTTGTCGAAATCTGTCCATAATCAGTTTGTGGAGCCATATATAGGTACGTATATGTATATATATGTTGATTAATTGAGTTTTATTTGAGTTGATCGATTTTAATTAGTGTGATTAATTGAGTTTATTGATTTTGATTGTGATTGAGTTGATTAATTTTGAGTACGTTGGATGTATATATATATGTGTTGATCGATTTGGTTGATGATTTGAATTGATAATATATATGAATTAATTTGTTGTTAATAAATAGTAAATATATATATATATATATATGTTAATATTAATTTATAATATTATTGTGTTGATATGGTATGAAGTTGTTGATGATATATATGAGTTCATAATGATAATTTTGTAATTAATTAGTTGTAGTACGTACGTAGAATATATATATACTAAATGAATTGAGATTTTATATATGGCATGAAATTTTATTAATAATTAGCTAGCAGCGTTATAAATATATATATATTTTGTTATATTTTCAGGATATGGATAAGAGTTGGATTTCGCTTCCAAAATGGGACAAAAGATACGGTGCAGGAGTTATGAGTTTTCTAGAATATGCGATGGATAATGCTAACGGGAATACAATTTTCTATTGCCCGTGCACGAAATGTCAGTGTCGCAGCGATATGTATCGATTTCCCATTGACAAAGTATGGCAGCACCTGAGGAGTAACGGGTTTTGGGAGAAGTACACATGTTGGTTATATCACGGTGAAACATCATCAGGGGGTCCGCATGATCATGGCCAATTTTCCGAGACGGGCAGTGCTAGTACATCCAACGATCCAACAACGACATTCATCAACGACATGTTTCCTTATGAGAGCGGTGTATGTGCTCAAGGACAGTATATGCCTGACCCGGTGCAGCCCTTCCCTAGAGCTGTGAACACTGCTGGTATTGAAAAGTACAACAAACTGCTTGCTTTCCAACAGACCCCTGTGTACCCCGGTTGTCAGAAGACCGTTCTTGAAAGTGTGATGGACGTAATGAGGATTAAAGTTGAGACAAAATCGACCGTGAAGGCTGTTGATGAGTATCTACAGTACACTGCTTCGATGCTGCCCAACGGTCATCGTCTTCCTACCACTCATCGGAAGGTCCGATGTATCCTGAAAGATCTTGGGCTTTCCTACATCAAGATCCATGCATGCAGATATGACTGCGTTCTCTTTTGGGGTAAAGATCCAGAAGGGAATGACCTTGGTGGCCTTGACGCATGTCCGGTATGTCACACTGACAGATATAAGCTGACTCCTGCGTTCTCTTTTGAGTACCATGGGGAGGATCCCCATCGATACTGACGGGGATGGCCACGCAGTATCGGGCGGGAAGTCGAGGATGTACTCCGGCCGCGTAGGTGCTCTCATTAGGGATAGAGTCCCTATGCTGTGGTCCGACTGGGGCGAGGTCCCGCAGGAGGTTAAGGACATGGTCCACAACGCGATGTCGGTGAGTTTACAAAATAATATTATGTATTAAATTGTTGATTTCTCGAAAAGCTAAACTAATAATAATCGGTTAAATGCAGGTGTGGTTTGAGGTTCCCGAGCACCTGAGGGACAGCTGGGCCGACGTTGTGCATGGGGGAAGGTACGTTGGGAAGTTAATGGAAAACAATTTTGTATGTGATATTAATAATATTTCTAATATTTTTGTTGTATCTGTAGGTACAAGGAGTGGAAGAACGAGCTGCGGACCCATTGGACTAAGCACGGGAACGCACGTTCTGGTACCCCTACTGAGTTCCAGTACAGGGAGTACGAGTGGCGTTGGCTTCTGACATCAGAATTCAACAACCCTCGTAAACAGGTATTTAAATAAATTAGTTAGTTAATTTAAAAATAAGTACGTGCGTTTTAAAATATTCTACTAATAGTTTACTTTTTTCTTTGAAGGCGGTTTCCCGGGTGAACGCTCAGAACCGGCAACGCAACACAAGGAACCATCATGCCGGTTCTAGACCGTTCGGTGTCTTCATGGACGAGGCGGCCAAGGAACATCCAGAAGTCAACCCCTACGTCTATACGTACGAGAAGGCATATCCTGACTCCCAGGAGGATATTGTAAGTCACTTTACGTTTTTAAATTTTTAAATTTATGTAAAAATTTTAATTAATAATTTTTTTCCTATCCATATAGGCGAGGGTGAGGGAGGCTAGTGACGAGGTCCTGAGTACCTTAGTGAGGGAGGGATGGCCGGACACGCAGGATTCCGAGATGTCCGAAGCCATGTCCCGGATCGACAATTCGGATCCGACGATTGGGGCGAGGATCATGGGCACAGCCTTCCCACTGAGAGGAAACAACTTCTACTGCCGAGGTCTAGGAAAGAGAGGTGAGGGGGTCCTGAAGAACACTCCAGGATTTCAACGAAAGGCAACCTCGACCAGTGGCAGCACCACGTCCACGATCAACAGGACGACTCAGCTAGAGTCGGAAGTTCAGAGACTACGAGAACAGCAAGCTGCTCAGGCTGCCTCGCAGGCTGCCTCGCAGGAAGCCTATATTGCCTCGTTGGCAGCCTTTAATACCGCGCAGGCAGCCTATGTTGCCGAGATATATGCCATCCAGCAGGCCCAGCAGCAGCAGATGTTGCAGTACATGCAGGACTTTGCAGCTGCCCAGAGTCAGGGACTTCCGCCTCCGCCCATGCCTCCGCCCATGACGCTACCCCAGCCGCCGCAACCTCCGCAGCAGCCCCCAGAAGATGACTTCAATTTAGACGATATAGACTTTACGTAGTTGATAATATACTTTTATGTAAATTGATACTTTTATGTAGTTCATATATTCTTTTATGTGTTTGTTGTTGGTTATATGAAATTGTTAAATATGTCTTTTGCAGCTTGCATGGAATGGTAATTCAGAAATTTCGGGGTTTTTTTTTTTACTGGAATGCACTTATAGCCGACGAAAAAAGCCATAATTCGTCGGCTAAAGTTTTTTTTTTAAAAAAAAAAAAAAGTTTAGCCGACGAAATAAGCTTTAATTCGTCGGCTAAATGTCTATAAGGCCGACGAAAAATACAATATTTCGTCGGCCATAGATGTTTTATATTTTTTTATTACAAACTTTAGCCGACGAATATTTTAAATTATTCGTCGGCTAAAGTTTGGAAGATAACCGACGACATTATTCGTCGGCTATAGTTCACACTTTAGCTGACGAAATAATTTCGTCGGCTATAGTATGACTATAGCCGACGAAATAATGTCGTCGGCTAAAGGTTGGACTATAGCAGACGATATTATTTCGTCGGCTATAGTATGACTATAGCCGACGAAATTTTTTGTCTCGTCGGCTAAAGTTATTACAGACGACTCTTTCCCGACGACACTATAGCCGACGAAGGTTCGTCGGCTAAGGTTGTAGCCGACGAATTTTTTTAACAGGCCGACGAAAATTTTTCGTCGGCTAAACTGCCTGTTCTGGTAGTGTGGGGAGCCCTATCGTCGGAAGGTAAATGTCTAAAATTTTTTATATGGGCAGTTGCGTCTCATCTACGTGAGAGTTTTTTGTCTGGAAGGTTTGACCAAACTACGTAATATAGAGAGAGATATGAGCGTTTTCGTGTTATAAGTGACAATGGTTGACCGTTTCGATCGAGCCCTTAACGTTGTCGGATCCAGTTGAATTTTTTACCATAGACATATTTCGTCATAATGATCATATCTGATGGTCGAATTTTTGGTTTGTGAATTTTAGTCATCGGAATCACAACGTGTCTACTAATGTTGTATAACTTGTTTAGTAGGTTATACAACTTTGTGAACCAACTCTACATAGGAAGCAAAATTATTAAAAATCTCGTGAAATCGGGTAAAGTCTCGGAGCCGATAGTAGCGGTCAACCCTATTTACCGTTATTATTTCTTATGGGAAGCCCTATCGTCGAAAGATAAATGTTTCAAAATTTTTATATAGGTGGTTGCGTCTTATCTACGTGAGAGTTTTTCGTGTGGAAGATTTGACCAAACTACGTAATATAGGGGGAGATATGAGTGTTTTCGTGAATTTATAGACTTTAGCCGACGAAAATATATGAAAAGTCGTCGGCTAAGGTCAAAAAATTTTCAAACTTTTCAACCAAAATTTTTTGCCGACGAAAATATATGAAAAGTCGTCGGCTAAGATGGTTTTTGCCGACGAATAACCTAATATTTCGTCGGCTATAGTTATTTTTTAATTTTTTAATTACATACTATAGCCGACGAATACGTTAGGGTATTCGTCGGCTAAACCCTAAAATTTTTCTATTACCTACTATAGCCCTATATTCGGTGGTTATTTTGCGTAAAATTTTTATACGACTTGTTGCGTGTCATCGGTTTAAAACTATGTTCAGTTGGAGGTCCGGCCAAAATACGTAATTTAGACGGTCGAACGACCTTTTCCGTGCGTTTAGGGGTTTGACTTACGAGATTGACCGTCCGGATCGAGCCCTTATTCTTTTCGGATCAAGTTGAATTTTTTCCCATACATGTATTTTATCATGATGGTCAGATCTGACGGTTGGATTTCTGTTTCTCAAGGTTGATCATCACAATCACAACACGCCAAATGTATAAAAATACTTTTAGCCGACGAATTTCAAAGGTTTAACCGACGAATTTCACAGGTTTAGCCGACGAATTTAGAAGGTTTAGCCGACGAATTGGTGTATAGCCGATGAAATTGGTATCTTTAGCCGACTGAATTTTTAAAGGACTTTAGCCGACGAAAATATATGAAAAGTCGTCGGCTAAAGTCGAAAAATTTTCAAAATTTTCAACCAAAATTTTTTGGCAGTCAACCAAAATTTTCAAAGGACTTTAGCCGATGAAAATATATGAAATGTCGTCGGCTAAAGTCGAAAATTTTTTAAAATTTTCAACCAAAATTTTTTGGTGGTAAAACAAAATTTTCAAAAGAGTTTAGCCGACGAAAATAAAGAATTTCGCCGGCTAAAGTTCTTTATATAGGCGAAGATGGATGGTAAGAAGTCTATTATCTGCCAGATTTTCTTCAAGTCTATTATTGCATTATTACATTTTGAGCGGCAAATTAAAGCCTTGGGTACACAACCGGGCTTCTTGCCTCACCCTGCTGCAATTCCAGCTCCATTTTCTGCCTTCGGCCAAGTCGTTGGTGGCAAACTGATGCCGTTCATGGGGTATCCTGGAGTGTCTAGATACCCTGGAGTTTCTATGTGGCAGTTCATGCCACAGGCTGCAGTTGATACCTCACAAGATCATGTTCTTCGTCCCCCAGTTGCTTGAGATGGTTGCTTTCATTTAACATTTGACTAGTGTTTAGTTAAGCACCGGCCAAATGTTTTACCTCTTTTTGTTTTTCCTAGCTGTTAAAAGTTTTACATCAGATTTGATTTAGAGGATGACAAGGGGAAGTGGAAAAATAATGCAATGCTTTGGATAATAAGTTGTACTTCTCATCAATCAATTTCATTAATATAATCTGTCAAAATGTTGTTCGAAATGTTGAGAGGAAGATTCTGTCAAATTTTGGTCGTGATTGGAGGTGGCCGAAAGTTTCTGCAGTTTTTTTTTTCAAAACCCAGCAACTTTAGCCGACGATATTTAAACACTATATTCGTCGGCTATAGTATTTTTTAATTTTTTTTATAAGGTTTAGCCGATGAATAACCTAATATTTCGTCGGCTATAGTTATTTTTTAATTTTTTTATAAGGTTTAGCCGACGAATTATGGCATGTTTCGTCGGCTATAGTTATTTTTTAATTTTTTTTATAAGGTTTAGCCGACGAAATATAAAATATTTCGTCGGCTATAATTATTTTTTAAATTTTTTTACAAGGTTTAGCCGACAAATAACCTAATATTTCGTCGGGTATAGTTATTTTTAAATTTTTTTTATAAGGTTTAGCCGACGAAATATTTTATATTTCGTCGGCTATAGTTATTTTTTTAAATTTTTTACAAGGTTTAACCAACGAAATATAAAATATTCCGTCAGCTATAGTTATTTTTTTAAATTTTTTTACAAGGTTTAGCTGATGAAATATACTAAATTTCGTCGGGTATAGTTATTTTTTAATTATTTATTACGCACTTTAGCCGACGAATATTTCGTCGGCTAAAGTCTGGAAAAAAACCGACGACATGTTTTTCGTCGGCTAACTGTGGGACTATAACCGACGAAAAAAAAAATTTCGTCGGCTAAAGTCATCACAGACGGCCTTTTCCCGACGACACTATAGCCGACGAAGGCTTGTCGGCTAAGGTCTTAGCCGATGAATTTTTTTAACAGGCCGACGAAAATTTTTCGTCGGCTAAAGTGCTTTTCCTGGTAGTGATATATTCCATTAAACTCCTCACATTTCTCTCCACCAAAAACATTGTCTCCGATGGTCACCAAAATTTGCCAGCATCTCCCTCTCAACCTCCTCTACAACATTCTTAACTACCACAAAATCCAATTCTAAGCCTAACCAAGCCAATCGGACACAAACACACAATAAAGCAATAGAAATTCAAATTCTGATTTCTCCTTACTTAGCTCGAGATGGAGCGAGTCCTTTGGAAGGATTGAAGCACGGGAGGAGGGCTTCCTTTTGAGCCAAGGTTCGCCGGCTATGGTGGCCGGAGGAAGGAGTTCCGGTGAAAAAATGATTTCGGCAGTCGGGGCTCTCGGCTTCGATTCCTCTTTCACGGCGGCCCTAGGGAGGCTGCCACCTGTCTAGAACTGCTACTGGCTTGGAGACCGACCGAATGGGACCGGTGCGGCGGGCTGGGATGGCCGGACGGCGGCCGGGAAGAATGCGACAGAAACGGGCTCGGGGAGAGAAACCGGGAGGAAAAGAGAGAGAAAGAGAAAACTGAAACTGGGCTTTGACCAAGCCCGGTCCACAACTCCTCCTTAAACCAAATCCAAAATTCAACACCCCAAAAATAATACCCCAATATAATTATCTTTTACTAGCAAAAATTACCATTTTTTACCGTCGTCAAAATTTTTTCCTTAGAATAATCCCACAGAATAATCGTCCCCTACACCTCTCTAGGGATCAATTATATTTTTCACTTATTGACGAACACGGTAAAATTCTTATTACCACTATGTCAGTAATAAAGGTAAAAAATTATGGGTCGGGGCGTGAGAATTCTCCCCTCCTTATAAAAATTCCGTCCTCGAAATTTACAAACTCGCTACTCAAAGAGATAAGGATACTGCTGCCTCATCTGCTCCTCTGACTCCCAAGTAGCTTCCTCTACTTGGTGGCTTCTCCAGAGCACTTTGACCAGCAGAATTGACTTGCTCCTAAGCACTTGCTCCTTCCGATCTAGAATCTAAACCGGCTCCTCTTCATAGGAAAAATCCTTCTGCAAACTAATCGGCTGCTCTTCCAGCACATGAGAAGGATCAGCAATATACTTGCGAAGCATGGATACATGAAACACATTATGTATCCTGGACAACTCCGAAGGCAAAGCTAACCGATAGGCAAGAGAGCCAACTCGCTCTATTATCTCATAAGGCCCAATATACCTCAGACTAAGCTTCCCACGCTTGCCAAAACGTACTATCCCTTTCCAAGGAGATAGTTTCAGGAACACCCAATCACCTACTTGAAACTCAAGGTCATTCCTGCGGACATCTGCATAACTCTTTTGCCTACTCTGAGCAGCCTTGAGTCTATCCCTGACCACCTTGATCTTCTCATTTGCATACAGCTCAGCCAATTTATCCAGCGAATACTTCTTTCCCACCGGAAAGAAATGAGCAGATTTAGTGAGTCTATCCACTATCACCCAAATACCGTCATGCCCTTCACGAGTACGAGTAAACTGAAGACAAAATCCATGGTGATGTGGTCCCACTTCCACACTGGAACAGGCAACGGCTCAAGCAACCCTGAAGTTTTCTGCCTTTCAGCTTTCACCTGCTGACAAATCAGACACCTACTCACAAAAACTGCAATTTCCCTCTTCATGTTTGGCCACCAATAATAATCCTTCAGAGTCCGATACATCTTTGTACTCCCCGGGTGAGCAGCATAAGCAGAACTATGAGCTTCCTCCATTAACTCAATCTTTAACTATTCGTTCCTCTTTGGCACACAAAGCCTACTTTTGAACAACAACGACCCATCTCTTCTTACCAAAAAATTTACGGTGGCTCCATTCGCTGCTCTTTCTATCAACCGAACTATGGAAGGATCATTATATTGTGCCTCCCGCACTTTATCAACCAAAACTGGCGTCACATGGAAACTGGCTACCAAAGCACCCACTTCATCCACCGCTAAATCCACCCCTGTAGCTCGCAGCTCACAAAGAAGTGGAACTCGAACCATCCTCAAGTGAAACAAAGACACGGAGGGATTGCGACTAAGAGCATCAGCTACCACATTAGCCTTTCCTGGATGATACTCTATAGTGTAATCATAATCACTGATCAACTCCATCCACCTTTTTTGTCTCATATTCAACTCCCTTTGTGTGAACACATACCGAAGACTCTTGTGATCGATAAAAATCTGACACTTGGCTCCATAAAGATAGTGTCTCCACAACTTGAGAGTAAAAACCACAGCTGCAAGCTCTAAATCATGAGTGGGATAATTCACCTCATGCGGCTTCAATTGCCTAGAAGCGTAAGCAATCACTCGATCATGCTGCATCAAAACTCCACCTAGACCTCGTCTAGAAGCATCACAAAACACCATATACTCCCCGCTATCATCTGGAAGTGCCAACACTGGAGCACTAGTCAAGCGGTTCTTTAATTCTTGAAAACTTTGCTCACACTGATCTGACCACTCAAACTTCACTCCTTTCTTGGTCAATCCAGATAGTGGAGCTGTAATCTTTGAAAAGTCTTGCACAAAACGCCGATAATAACCTGCTAATCCCAAGAAACTACGATTCTCAGTCACAGTTGTGGGTCTTTTCCAATTTGACACCGCTTCCACCTTCTGGGGATCTATACTAACACCTTCAGCTGAAACTACATGACCCAGAAATCCTACTTTATCCAGCCAAAACTCACACTTGCTGAACTTGGCAAACAACTGTGCATTCCTCAAAGTCCGCAATATTAATCTTAGATGTTTGGCATGCTCCTTCTCACTTTTCGAGTACACCAAAATATCATCTATGAACACGATCACGAAACGGTCAAGATATGGACTAAACACCCTATTCATGAGATCCATGAACGCCGCGGGTGCATTAGTAAGTCCAAAAGGCATCACCACAAACTCATAATGACCATAGCGTGATCAAAAGGCAGTCTTGGCTACATCACTATCCCGAATCTGCAACTGATGATAACCAGATCTCAAATCAATCTTTGAGAACACCGAGGCACCTCTCAACTGATCAAACAAATCATCAATGCGTGGCAACGGTTACTTATTCTTCACTGTGACTTGATTCAGCTTTCTATAATCAATGCATAGTCTCATGGTGCCGTCATTCTTCTTAACAAACAACACCAGAGCACCCAATGGAGACATGCTAGGCCGAATAAACCCTTATCTACTAACTCTTGCAATTGAGTCTTCAACTCTTTCAATTCCTCTGGAGCCATTCTGTAAGGTGCCTGAGAGATAAGCATAGTTCCAGGAAGCAACTCGATAGAAAAGTCTATCTCCCTTACAGGAGGCAAACCAGGCAAATCCTCGGGAAACACATCCGAGAACTCTCTTACTACAAGAATATCCCCCACTTCCAACACTCCTATACTTGCATCCACAACATGAGCTAAGAATGCCTAACAGCCTTTATTTAACAATTTCCTGGTAGCCACAGCTAAAATCATACAACTCGAAATCACATCTCTTTCCCCCTGAAAAACAACCTCAACACCATCCAGACTTCGAAGCACTACTTCCTTTCGAAAACAATCTACCACACCTCTATAAGACTCTAAGAAGTCCATCCCCAAGATCACATGAAACTCCACCATATTTAGAGGAATCAAATCGACCTTGAAATTAAATCCCTCTACTAGCACTTCACAACCACTAAACACCCAATCTATCCTCATCACTTCACCAGAGGGTAGAGAAACATGCCACTCGCCTGGAAGAGGCGATGATGGCACATTGGCATGAAGGGCGAATCTACTAGACATAAATGAATGCGTGGCTCCGGGATCAATTAAAGTAAAAGCTGGCTAACCAAAAATTAACAACGTACCAATGATGACATCTGGAGAAGTACGACCCTCCTGCTGGGTCATAGCATGTAGTCTAGCGCGAGTCATGGGATGTCCACGCTGACCACTCCCCTGTTGAGAACCACCCCTGGCTGCTGAACCACCACGAGAACCACCACTAAAGCCTTTAGCTGAAAACTGACTGCCTTGCTGAGAAGGAGCGGTCCTCTGTGCCAACAAAGGAAAATCTCTCCTGAAATGATCCAGACCACCACACTCAAAGCATCCAGAAGACTGCTGCTGACCAAAAGAGAAAGTCTAACCACCAGAAGATCCTCCTTGGGAACTACCACCAGCACTAAACTGACCGGCCTGCTGCCTACCCAACTAGCTCCTGGAGGGTCTCCTGAAATGCCCTCTATTTCTGCCCCGAGGACCATAACCCGATCCTCCACTACTGCCACTATCTGCTGAAGATCTAGAAGCGGACGACGAAGCAGCTTTCTTAGATGGACCTTGACTGGGACCACTGAAATCTTGAGGCCGAGCTCTATAAGTCCCCCGGTCTCGATGGCCATAGCTGCCCCAACTGCATCAAGGAAGGTCGGATAGACAACACCAACCATCTTGTCTGCAAACACTCCAATCTTGGTCCTCTCATCAGGAATCAAATGGGGCACATGATAGCTCAAAGTGGTGAACCTCTGCTCAAACTCAATGACTCCCTCATCGTCTCTCATTTTCATATTCAGAAAGTCTGACTGGATCCTACTACGATGAGAGTGGTTGAAATACTGACCTAAGAAGAGCGCCTTAAACTGCTCCCAAGTCATAGCATGAGCACCATCATTATTTCTCCTGGCGAGAGTCCACCAATGATGAGCTGAATCGTCTAGAAAAGAAATTGCCATCTTCACTTTCTTTTCTTCTGACAGCTCTGTGCTCTCGAAAGCCATCTCCATCTTGTCCACCCAAGAATAAGCATCAAGGGGTCCTTTGGCACCGTTGAACAATACTGCCCCTGCATCAGCAACATCTCTCTTCTTCACAGATCGAGGGGGCTGCACCCTATCCAGAACACCTCTCAACATAGCCCCAATCGAATCCGCTAAACCTCTCACTTCCTCACCCTCAGTGGCGTTAGTCGAGGAAGCCACACGGGGTCGACGTCTAGGAGGTATAGTACCTGAGGAAAACATTTAGTAGTCTATAACAAGACTAACAGAAACTATCACATATACCCAATAACACATAATATCAAAAGCAGAAACTGCCGATGAATCCGCCTCGTTCGGATCATCACTCTATAGACACTATGGTTACTTAGGCAAATACGATAGTGAATAGGAAACAGAAGATGAAACCTAGAGCTCTGATACCAACTGTCGAGACCCGCCCCGAATTTCATCCCGAAACCCGAGATGAGTCCTGCGGGGACCACCTCCAAGGAAAATTTATCGAAGACTCGGCAAACCTCCCTCGAAAATGGACAACCCTAACTTATAAGAATTTAAGAACCACCATTTCAAAATAAATAAATCCTCCGCTACAATCCAAAAGTAGCCAGAATACAAATTACACCGAAGAATTCTAAAAGTATTCAGAGCTACTAGAAATAAAATAAAATACAGCAAAAGCTAACAAACCCCTAGTAGATTAAACAAGTAACCTACTGGCGAAATGTAGCTGATAGATGGGTCACTATGCCTCGACGTCTCTTGCTAGACCTCACGCGAACTCTGCAGACTGGGCATTTTAAAAGCGAAGAGCAAAGGGGAAAATATTCAACACGTCAGAGTGAGTGGACGAAATGCTTCCGACAACAAATAAATATTTCCCCAAAAGAAATGCTTTCATCAGCGGCAAAAACAAAAGCTCCACTGGAAAGATTCTGAACTGGGGTCCAGCCTGGCTACACTCCCAAACTTTAAGACATTGCCTCTCAGACCTGGATATTATATATATAGTATGTATGCACACTCGCCTGACCCTTGGTACGATATCTATGAACAACTTGAATAAATTAGATATCATATGAAGCTACTATGCTTGCGTCTAATGCTCACATCACCCCACATCGGAATTGTACCTCGCATATGGGGGAAAGCGGCCGAGTGGTAATATATACGTGCTTACTCCTTATACGAAATCTTTAAATAAATAAATGCAAAATTAGAAAGTCGCACAGGGCTACGACACTCGCGTCTAACGCTCATGTCACCCATACCGGAATTGTGCCTCGCGTATGGGGGAAATCACGTATAGCTAGCTAGCATTTAATCATATACATACTATTCTCGGAATTGTGCCTCGAGTATAATTACCGAAATTCTCAATTTCGGGAAATATCCAACAACAGAAAATTATTCAAATGATAAAGCATTTCGAACACAATATTTAAAAACAAAGGTTCACTCACAGGTTAGGCCTAAGCCTGATGTCGGTCGGAGGTCTCTTCCGCTCGAGCCTCCTCACGTCCTGTTCCATATAAATAAAACACCGACGCTTAAAGCAAAACATGCATAATTAAATATGTTTCGCGCTCAACCAAGCCTAACACTCCAAAATCTTAATTCCACTGCCAACATCAAAACTCCACAAATTTTACCGACATCCTCAAAATCACCTTCCACCAAATAAAATCCAATGGCCGGATTATAAATTAATAATCCGCCAAAAATACCAAACTTCAACAATTCTCAAACCTATCCAAAACTCCTCCAAAAATTCTAAAACTTATTCCATTAAACTCCTCACATATTTCTCCACCAAAAACATTTTCTCGGCGGCGGCGCCGGCGGGCGGCGACCAATTCTAACGACCTCTGATGGTCACCAAAATTTGGCAGCATCTCCCTCTCAACCTCCTCTACAACATTCCTAACTACCACAAACTCCAATTCTAAGCCTAACCAAGCCAATTGGACACAAACACACAATAAAGCCCTAGAAATTCAAATTCTGATTTCTCCTTACCTAGCTCGAGATGGAGCGAGCCCTTTGGAGGGATTGAAGCATGGGAGAAGGGCTTCCTTTTGAGCCAAGACTTGCCGGCTATAGCGGCCGGAGGAAGGAGTTCCGGCGAAAAAATGATTTCAGCAGTCGGGGCTCTCAGCGTCGATTCCTCCTTCACTGCCGCGCTAAGGAGGCTGCCACCGGTCTAGAACTGCTGCTGGCTTGGAGACCGACCGAACGGGATCGGTGCGGCGGGCTGGGGCGGAAGGCAGCCGGGAAGAATGCGACAGAAACAGGCTCGGGGAGAGAAACCGGGAGGAAAAGAGAGAGAGAAAGAAAACTGAAACTGGGCTTTGACCAAGCCCGGTCCACAACTCCTCTTTAAACCCAATCCAAAATTCAACACCTCAAAAATAATACCCTAATAAAATTACCTTTTACTAGCAAAAATTACCATTTTTTACCGTCGTCAAAATTTCCTCCTTAGAATAATCCCACAAAATAATCGTCCCCTACACCTCTCTGGGGATCAATTATATTTTTCACTTATTGACGAACACAGTAAAATTCTTATTACCACTATGCCATTAATAAAGGTAAAAATTATGGGTCGGGACGTGACAGCTCGTTTCTCTTTTGATTTGAGTAGATCATAAGTGAAGCACTATGGCATTTGCACATAATTGGGCTTGATTATTCTGCTCGCATAACGGCAGCTTAAACATAAAGGTTTTTTTTTTCTCATGGAATCCTCAATTCTCTTTCTCTCTTTTCGGTGCATAATGAATGTTATTTCTAACTTTTCAAGATCTTCATCGTAACTGGTTTATCATTTTGCTTGCTTAGACGTGACCAGTATTGCTTGATGCATGAATATGAGGCTCAAAAAGTTTTGGGTGGATAAGCTGTTGTTCAAGGTAAGCCCCCAAATGCGGTAGCTTAATTGAAAGTACAAGATTTAACTTTGCTAGCATGTTTTCCAGTGATGAATATCATTTTGAAAGTGAGGTGCTTGTGCTTTATGACCATTGTTTGCATCACTTTGAATTGTTCTGCTTGACTGTGTTTGCTGCTGCTGTGACATTCAAGGCATAGATGATTTAAGGAAAAATATCATGCATCCATGGAATAAGAGCATGAAATATGTGCATAGAATGCTGCCGTGAAAATGAGGAGGTTGTGACTTGAATCACAACATGCTTTCGAATTTCATTAAGCAAAACCCCCAAGTTTGCATGATGCTTGAATATAGGTTATTTCATTCTAGGCTTCAAATTACTTTCACCAGAAAGTATGGCTTAAGGGTGAGTATATTGAGTTGATTTAGGCCTTCGTTTGCAATGAGGTTGTGGTTGGTAAAGAGCAGGAAATTGGTATAGCTAGATGATCTTCAAAATATGAGTATTGTCTGATATAAACAAAAATAAGGACTGGGATTTTGTGTTGTAGGGCTTATGAAAAGAGAAAATATGGTAATTAGGCTTAAAATGCTTGGAAGCAAGATAGTTTTGTGGTGTTAATAGTTGTGATGCTTGCAAGGTGTATAAAAATTGTTCTCAGCTGTAATTGCAGAGAGAGATTAACTTGACATATACTCAGTAAAGAAGAAATCAGCTATTGGAATCTTAGTCACGAGGTTCAACCTATTAGATCTGGAACAAAAGCATGAACTAGCGATAAAGTTATGTAGTGGCCTGTTTGGTTTTGCTGAAGTGCAAGAGGTGAGATAGCTTTGAATAATAGGTATTTGGATTTCTTCACTCAATATTAAAGCTTGAATATTGAATGAATAAATTGGATTTCTACAACATTCATGATTCTTGTTACAAGAGCTCATGAATTGAGGTATCGCAGGTAACAAAATAAGAAAGAAGCTAGAAGCTTGTGTTGCAATGAGTTTTTGGCATGTTCATCCAGACATCTCCCCTTGATTGCATCTTATAAGTATTATTAGATGTAAATTAAGCATGAGTGGTTTCAAGCTGGCATGAAAGATATCATGAGTAGAGAGTGCTGCTGTTAAGGAAGCTCAGGTAGAAACACAGCCTAGTCCCCAGCAGAGTCGCCAAAATGTGGAGGGCACTTTTGATTAAGGGTTATACGGCAGTGAGACAAGCATGGCCGAGCCCAAAAATGTCGTCCTCTTCGTCTGAGTTAGCGGAAACTAGGCCCAGAAAGCTTCGAAGGATTGAGAATCCTAGGAAGCTTGATGTTGTGTTCTTCCCGGTGGCACTTTCTTTATTAACGGCGGTGATCTGCAACTGTATTTCTTTCAATGAAGGACTTAGCAAGATGTGCATGGCATGGGAGTTTGAGAAGAAGAGAACTCAGTCGTGTTTCTAAGGTAAGGATTAAGGTATATGAGATAAGATATTTGAGATATATATTGGTGGATTGGTTGGGCTGTATTTGGATATGTGTTTTTGGGGCTGTAGTTAGATCTAGGAATGGTATGGATATGAGATTGGATAAGGGCTTGAGAGAGAAGCATGGTGGGAGAAATGGCAGAAGAGGAGTACTAGAGAGCTTGCTAGCCTCCTCCCCTTCTGGTTGTTCTTTTTGGTTGATAACAGCAGCTATGTATAGGCAATAACAGCAGCTAAAAGAATCTTGGATGAGCCTTTAAAACACCCACTTGGCTAAATATGTGTATTGGATATTGTAAAGTATTTTGGTTTGTCAGGCTATGTCTAAAGTTGGCTTTGAAATGTGTGATTGTGGGATAGGCTTTAATTTGGCAGATTTGCTGCAGGAAAATCTGCTACTGAGATTTTGCTGTTGTTTTGCCTTTTGCGTGGTTTCTGGTTAAGGAATGTGTGGCTGGAAAAAATGTTTTATTATGTGGCTAGGATTAATGTCAGGACCCGCCCCGAATTTCATCCCGAAACCCGAGATAAGTCCTGCGGGGACCACCTCCAAGGAAAATTTACCGAAGACTCGGCAAACCTCCCTCGAAAATGGACAACCCTAACTTAAAAACTTACGAATCACCTTTTAATCCAAAACAAATAAATCTTCAGCTACACTCCAAAAGTAGCCAGAATACAAACATATGAATTCCAATAGTATTCAAAGCTACTAAAAAAAAATAAAATAAATAAAATAAAATAAAATACAACGGAAGCTAACAAACTTCTAGTAGATTAAACAGGTAACCTACTGGCGAAATGTAGCTGATAGCTGGATCACTATGCCTCGACGTCTCCTGCTGGACCTCACGCGAACTCTGCAGACTGGGCATTTTAAAAACGAAGAGCCCAGGGGAAAATATTTAACACGTCAGAGTGAGTGGACAAAACTGATCTGACAACAAATAAATATTTACCCAAAAGAAATGCTTTCCACAGTGGCAAAAACACGAACACCACTGGAATGATTCTGAACTGGGGTCCAGCCTGGCTAGAACCCCAAACTTTAAGAAACTGCCTCTCAGGCTTGGATATTATATATATAGTATGTATGCACACTCGTCTGACTCTTGGCATGATATCTATGAACAACTTGAATAAAGTAGATATCATACGAAGCTACTATGCTTGCGTCTAACGCTCACATCACCCCACACCGGAATTGTACCTCGCATATGGGGAAAGCGGCCGAGTGGTAATATATACGTGCTGACTCCTTGTACGACATCTTTGAATAAATAAATGCAAGAATAGGAAGTCGCACAGGGCTACGACACTCGCGTCTAACGCTCATGTCACCCATACCAGAATTGTACCTCGCGTATGGGGGAAATCACGTATAGCTAGCTAGCATTTAATCATATACATACTATTCTCGGAATTGTACCTCGAGTATAATCCACCGAAATTCTCAATTTCGGGAAATATCCAATAACAGAAAAATCAATCAAATGATAAAGCATTTCAGATATAATATTCAAAACAAAGGTCCACTCACAACTTAGGCCTAAGCCTGACGTCGGTCGGAGGTCTCCTCTGCTCGAGCCTCCTCGCGTCATGTTCCATATACATAAAACCTTAAATGAAACATCGACGTTTAAATGCAAAACATGCATAATTAAATATGCTTCGCGCTCAACCCATGCCTAACACTCCAAAATCTTAAATCCACTGCCAACCTCAAAATTCCACAAATTTCACCGACAACCTCGAAAAACACTTTTTACCAAATAAAATCCAATGGCCGGATTATTAACTAAAAATCCGCCAAAAATCCTTAACTTCAACAATTCTTAAACCTATCCAAAACTCCTCCAAAAATTCTAAAACTTATTCCATTAAACTCCTCACATTTTTCTCCACCAAAAACATTTTCTCAGCGGCGGCGGCCATTTTCCGGCGACCTGCAATGGTCACCAAATTTTGACAGAATCTTCCTCTCAACCTCTTCTACAACATTCCTAACTACCACAAACTCCAATTCTAAGCCTAAGCACAACAATCGAACGGAAATACACAAAAAGCCCTAGAAATTTCAAATTCCGATTTCTCCTTACCTAGCTCACGACGGAGCGAGCCCTTTGGAGGGATTGAAGCACGGGAGGAGGGCTTCCTTTTGGGCTATGGCTCGCCGGATATGGCGGCCGGAGGAGGGAGTTCCGGCGAGAAAACCGGTTCGGCAGCCGTGGCTTTCGGGCGGCGTTTCTCCCTCACGGCGGCGCTAGGGAGGCTGCCACCGGTCTAGAAATGTAGCTGGGAGGGAGACCGTTCGAACGGGACCGGTCCGGCGGCGAACGGAGGCCGGACGGCGGCGGACGGTCGGCCGGAAGTTTCCTGGGTGTAGAGAGGAGAAAATCGGGTGCGGGAGAGAAAAATCGGGAGAAAAGAAAATGGACTTGGGCCTTTAGCCCACCCGGTCCAACACCTCTATAAACCCAAAAATCCAAAATTCAACACCCCGAAATAATACCCCAATAAAATTACCTTTTACTAGCAAAAATTACTATTTTTACCGTCGTCAAAATTTCTTCCTTAGAATCATTCCCTCAAAATATTAGTCCCTCAACACCCTCTGGGGACTAATTAAATTACACACTTAGGGACGAACACGGTAAAAACTCTTATTACCACTATGCCAGTAATAAAGGTAAAAATTAAGGTTCGGGGCGTGACAATTCTCCCCTCCTTATAAAAATTTCGTCCTCGAAATTTACAAACTCGCTACTCAAAGAGATAAGGATACTGCAGCCTCATCTGCTCTTCTGGCTCCTAAGTAGCTTCTTCTACTTGGTGGCTTCTCCAAAGCACTTTGACGAGCTGAATTGACTTTCTCCTAAGCACTTGCTCCTTCCGATCTAGAATCTGAACCGGTTCCTCTTCATAGGACAAATCCTTCTGCAGACTAGTCGGCTGCTCTTGCAACACATGAGAAGGATCGGCAATATACTTGCGAAGCATGGATACATGAAACACATTATGTATCCTAGCTAACTCTGGAGGCAAGGCTAATTGATAAGCAAGAGAGTCAACTCGCTCTATTATCTCATAAGGCCCAAAATACCTCGGACTAAGCTTCCCACGCTTGCCAAAACGTACTACCCCTTTCCAAGGAGATAGTTTCAGAAACACCCAATCACCTACTTGAAACTCAAGGTCCTTCCTGTGGACATCGGCATAACTCTTTTGCCTACTCTGAACAGCCTTGAGTCTATCTCTGACCACCTTGATCTTTTCATTTGCAAACAGCTCAGCCAAATTATCCAGCGAATACTTCTTTCACACCGGCAAGAAATGAGTAGATTTAGTGAGTCTATCCACTATCACCCAAATACGGTCATGCCCTTCACGGGTACGAGGTAAACTGAAGACAAAATCCATGGTGATGTGGTCCCACTTCCACACTGGAATAGGCAACGGCTCAAGCAAACCTAAAGGTTTCTGCCTTTCAGCTTTCACTTGCTGACAATTCAGACACCTACTCACAAAAGCTGCAATTTCCTTCTTCATGTTAGGCCACCAATAATAATCCTTCAAAATCCGATACATTTTTGTGCTACCCGGATGAGCAGCATATGCAGAACTATGAGCTTCCTGTATAATCTCACTCTTCAACTCTACATTTCTTTTTTTGGAACACATAGCCGGTTCTTAAACAATAGAGTCTCATCTCTTCTAACTGAAAAAATGATCGGCTGCGGCTCCATTCGAAGCTCTTTCCATCAATCGAACTATGGAAGGATCATTATACTGTGCTTCCCGCACTCTATCAACCAAAACTGGCCTCACATGAAAACTGGCTATCAAAGCACCCATTTCATCCACCGCTAAATCCACCCCTGTAGCCCGCAGCTCACAAAGAAGTGGAACTCGAACCATCCTCAAGTGAAACAAAGACACTGAGGGATTGCGACTAAGAGCATCAGCTACCACATTAGCTTTTCCAAGATGATACTCTATCGTGCAATCATAATCACTGAACAACTCCATCCACCTTCTTTGCCTCAAATTCAACTCCCTTTGTGTGAACACATACCGAAGACTCTTGTGATCGGTAAAAAAAATCTGACACTTGGCTCCATAAAGATAGTATCTCCACAACTTGAGAGTAAAAACCACAGCTGCAAGCTCTAAATCATGAGTGGGATAATTCACCTCATGCGACTTCAATTGCCTAGAAGCGTAGGCAATCACTCGATCATGCTGCATCAACACTCCACCTAGACCTCGTCTAGAAGCATCACAAAACACCACATACTCCCCACTATCGTCTGGAAGTACCAAAACTGGAGCACTAGACAAACGATCCTTTAATTCTTGAAAACTTTGCTCACACTGATCTGACCATTCGAACTTGACTCCCTTTCTGGTCAATCTAGTTAGTGGAGCTGCAATCTTCGAAAAGTCTGACACAAATCGCCGATAGTAACCTGCTAACCCCAGGAAACTACGAATCTCAGTCACAGTTGTGGGTCTTTTCCAATTGGACACCGCTTCCACCTTCTGGGGATCCACACTAACACCTTCAGCTGAAACTACATGACCCAGGAAACCCACCTTATCCAGCCAAAACTCACACTTGCTGAACTTGGCAAACAACTGTGCATTCCTCAAAGTCCGCAAAATCAATCTTAGATGTTTGGCATGCTCCTTCTCACTTTTTGAGTACACCAAAATATCATCTATGAACACGATCACGAAGCGGTCAAGATATGGACTAAACACCCTATTCATGAGATCCATGAACGCCATGGGTGCATTAGTAAGTCCAAAAGGCATTACCACAAACTCATAATGGCCATAGCGTGATCGAAAAGCAGTCTTGGCTACGTCACTATCCCGAATCCGCAACTGATGATAACCAGATCTCAAATCAATCTTTGAGAACACCGAGGCACCTTTCAACTGATCGAACAAATCATCAATGCGAGGCAACGGGTACTTATTCTTCACAGTGACTTGATTCAGCTTCCTATAATCAATGCATAGTCTCATGGTGCCGTCCTTCTTCTTAACAAATAACACCGGAGCACCCCATGGAGACATGCTAGGCCGAATAAAAACCCTTGTCTACTAACTCTTGCAATTGAGTCTTCAACTCTTTCAATTCTGCTGGAGCCATTCTGTAAGGTGCCTGAGAGAAAGGCATAGATCCAGGAAGCAACTCAATAGAAAAGTCTATCTCCCTTACAGGAGGCGAACCAGGAAAATCCTCGGGAAACACGTCCGGAAATTCTCTTACTACAGGAATGTCTCCCACTTCCATCACTCCTATACTTGCATCCACAACATGAGCTAAGAATGCCTGACAGCCTTTGCTTAACAATCTCCTGGCAGCCACAGCTGAAATCAGGCAACTCGAAATCACATCTCTTTCCCCCTGAAACACAACCTCCAATCCATCCGGGTTCCGAAACACCACTTCTTTTCGGAAACAATCCACCATATCTAAAGGGATTAAATCTGTCTTAAACTGAGCTCCTTCCACCAAAACTTCACAACCACTAAACACCCAAGCTATTCTCATCATCTCACCAGAGGGAAGAGATACGTGCCACTCGCCTGGAAGAGACGATAATAGCACCTTGGCATGGAGAGCAAATCTACTAGACATGAATGAATGCGTAGCTCCAGGGTCAATTAAAACAAATGCTGGTTGACCAAAAATTTACAACGTACCAATGATGACATCTGGGGAAGTACGACCCTCCTGCTGGGTCATAGCATGGAGTCTAGCGTGAGTCGTGGGACGTCCACGCTGACCACTCCCCTGCTGAGAACCACTCCTGGCTGCTGAACCATCACTAGCTGAAAACTGACTGCCTTACTGAGAAGGGGCGGTCCTCTGTGCCAACAAAGGACAGTCTCTCCTGAAATGATCCAGAACACCACACTCAAAGCATCTAGAAGACTGCTGCTGACCAAAAGAGAAAGCTTGACCACCAGAAGATCCCCACTGGGAACTACCACCAGCACTAAACTGACCGGCCTGCTGCCTGCCCAACTGGCTCCTGGAGGGTCTCCTAAAACGTCCTCCAAATCTACCCCGAGAACCAGAACCTGATCCTCCACTACTACCACTGCCCGCTGAAGATCCAGAAGCTGATGAGGAAGCGGTCTTCTTCGATGGACCCTGGCTGGGACCACCGAAATCTCTGGGCCGTGCACTAAAAGTTCTCCTGGTCTCAATGGCCATGGCTGCAGTAACCGCATCAAGAAAAGTCGGGAACATGCCACCGACCATCTTGTCTGCATAAACCCCGCTAAGAGCTCCAACAAACATGTCAATCCTGGTCCTCTCATCAGGAATCAAATAGGGCACATGGTAGCTCAAGGAAGTGAACCTCTGCTCAAACTCGATGACACCCTCATCATCCCCCTTCTTCATGTTCAGGAAATCTGACTGAATCCTGATACGCTGAGCGTGACCGAAATACTGACCCAAGAAGAGTGTCTTAACTCCTCCCAAGTCATGTCTTGAGCACCACCACGATTTCTGCTAGCAAGGATCCACCAGTGATGTGCTGAGTCATCCAGAAAAGTCACTGCCATCTTCACTTTCTTTTCTTCCGGCAGTTCAGTGCTCTCAAAAGTCATTTCCATCTTATCTAACCAAGCGTGCGCATCAAGGGGTCCCTTGGCGCCCTTGAACTCAATTGCACCAGCATCGAAGACATCCTTCTTCTTCACAGACCGAGGCTGCTGAACTCTATTTAACACACCTCTCAGCATGCTCCCAATCGAATCAACCAATCCTCTAACCTCATCACCCTCACTGGCGTTGGTCGAGGACGCTACATGGGGTCGGCGCCTAGGAGGCATAGTACCCAAGGAAAGAAGATATTAAGTAGTCTGTCCATAAGACTAACAGAACTATCACACATACCCAATAACACATAGTATCAAAAGCAGAAAACTGCCGATGAATCCGCCGTGGTCGGATCATCACTCTATAGACACTATGGCTACTTAGGCAAATACGATAGTGAATAAGAAACAGAAGATGAAACCTAGAGCTCTTATACCAACTGTCAGGACCCGCCCCGAATTTTACCCCGAAACCCGAGATGAGTCCTGCGGGGACCACCTCTAAGGAAAATTTACAGAAGACTCGGCAAACCTCCCTCGAAAATGGACAACCTTAACTTAAAAACTTACGAATCACCTTTTAATCCAAAACAAATAAATCTTCAGCTACACTCCAAAAGTAGCCAGAATACAAACATATAAATTCCAATAGTATTCAGAGCTACTAAAAAAAAATAAATAAAATAAAATAAAATACAACGGAAGCTAACAAACTCCTAGTAGATTAAACAGGTAACCTACTGGCGAAATGTAGCTGATAGCTGGGTCACTATGCCTCGACGTCTCCTGCTAGACCTCACGCGAACTCTGCAGACTGGGCATTTTAAAAACGAAGAGCCCAGGGGAAAATATTTAACACGTCAGAGTGAGTGGACAAAACTGATCTGACAACAAATAAATATTTCCCCAAAAGAAATGCTTTTCACAGTGGCAAAAACACGAACACCACTGGAATGATTCTGAACTGGGGTCCAGCCAGGCTAGAACCCCCGAACTTTAAGAAACTGCCTCTTAGGCCTGGATATTATATATATAGTATGTATGCACACTCGCCTGACTCTTGGCATGATATCTATGAACAACTTGAATAAAGTAGATATCATACGAAGCTACTATGCTTGCGTCTAACGCTCATATCACCCCACACCGGAATTGTACCTCGCATATGGGGGAAAGCGGCCGAGTGGTAATATATACGTGCTGACTCCTTGTACGACATCTTTGAATAAATAAATGCAAGAATAGGAAGTCGCACAGGGCTACGACACTCGCGTCTAACGCTCATGTCACCCATACCGGAATTGTACCTCGCGTATGGGGGAAATCACGTATAGCTAGCTAGCATTTAATCATATACATACTATTCTCGGAATTGTACCTCGAGTATAATCCACCGAAATTCTCAATTTCGGGAAATATCCAATAACAGAAAAATCAATCAAATGATAAAGCATTTCAGATATAATATTCAAAACAAAGGTCCACTCACAACTTAGGCCTAAGCCTGACGTCGGTCGGAGGTCTCCTCTTCTCGAGCCTCCTCGCGTCCTGTTCCATATACATAAAACCTTAAATGAAACATCGACGTTTAAATGCAAAACATGCATAATTAAATATGCTTCGCGCTCAACCCAAGCCTAACACTCCAAAATCTTAAATCCACTGCCAACCTCAAAACTCCACAAATTTCACCGACAACCTCGAAAAACACTTTTTACCAAATAAAATCCAATGGCCGGATTATTAACTAATAATCCGCCAAAAATACTTAACTTCAACAATTCTTAAACCTATCCAAAACTCCTCCAAAAATTCTAAAACTTATTCCATTAAACTCCTCACATTTTCTCCACCAAAAACATTTTCTCGGCGGCGGCGGCGGCGGCGGCGGCCGGTAGCCATTTTCCGGCGACCTCCAAAGGTCACCAAATTTTGACAGAATCTTCCTCTCAACCTCCTCTACAACATTCCTAACTACAACAAACTCCAATTCTAAGCCTAAGCACAACAATCGAACGGAAATACACAAAAAGCCCTAGAAATTTCAAATTCCGATTTCTCCTTACCTAGCTCACGACGGAGCGAGCCCTTTGGAGGGATTGAAGCACGGGAGGAGGGCTTTCTTTTGGGCTATGGCTCGCCGGATATGGCGGCCGGAGGAGGGAGTTCCAGCGAGAAAACCGGTTCGGCACCGTGGCTTTCGGGCGGCGTTTCTCCCTCACGGCGGCGCTAGGGAGGCTGCCACCGGTCTAGAAATGTAGCTGGGAGGGAGACCGTTCGAACGGGACCGGTCTGGCGGCGAACGGAGGCCGGACGGCGGCGGACGGTCGGCCGGAAGTTTCCTGGGTGTAGAGAGGAGAAAATCGGGTGCAGGAGAGAAAAATTGGGAGAAAAGAAAATGGACTTGGGCCTTTAGCCCACCCGGTCCAACACCTCTATAAACCCAAAAATCCAAAATTCAACACCCTGAAATAATACCCCAATAAAATTACCTTTTACTAGCAAAAATTACCATTTTTACCGTCGTCAAAATTTCTTCCTTAGAATCATTCCCTCAAAATATTAGTCCCTCAACACCCTCTTGGGACTAATTAAATTACACACTTAGTGACGAACACGGTAAAAACTCTTATTACCACTATGTCAGTAATAATGGTAAAAATTAAGGTTCGGGGCGTGACAATTAAGAATCTTATGCTAAAGTGGATCTTAAAGTGTTTGGACTTGGCTTTTGGGCCTCTCTTCTTCATTTATCCGTATTAGGAATTAGGTCGTTAGGCATGAATTTCAGTCCCAAGTCCAAAATAACCAACGATCCTAAAACTAATAACGGACCTCTTGCTTTTCCGTTACCTTCCACGCCACACCCATTCTTGAAAGCCCCAAAATACAAGAATGTGGCTTGGGTCCACGTGCATGGCTTGATGTTTGTGTGAATTGGGCTTAACGAATTAATCGGGTCTGCTAGCTAGATTTTTAGGCCTCAACAGGAAGCAGACTAGAGTGTCATTCAATGTGAGCAGCAGCGAGAACAAATCCAAAGGAGTGCTGGACTATATTCACACAGATGTCTGGGGGCCAACAACAACAATATCAAAGGGTGGAGCCAGATACTTCGTGTCCTTCATAGATGATTTCTCAAGGAAAGTCTGGATTTTCTTTATGAAGACTAAGATGAGGTTTTAACCAAGTTCAAGGAGTGGAAAGCTGAAGTAGAAAATCAGACGGGCAACAAAATCAAGTGTTTGAGGAGCGACAATGGAGGTGAATATACAGATAAGAAGTTCTTACAGCTGTGCAAAGATGAAGGCATCACAAGGCACTTTACTGTTAAGAAGACTCCCCAACAAAACGGTGTTGCAGAGAGGATGAACAGAATTCTCATGGAAAAAGAAAGGAGCATGAGATTTCATGTAGGGTTGCCTGAAGAGTTTTGGGCAGAAGCGGCTAATCATGCATGCTATTTGATTAACCGATCACCTTCTAGGGCTATTAATTTCAAGTGTGCAGAGGAGGTATGGTCTGGAAAACCGGTTGATTATTCCAACTTAAGGGTATTTGGTTACAGTGCTTATGCACATATTCCTAAAGACGAAAGAACCAAGCTGGAACCTAAGTCTCTTGAATGCTTGTTCATCGACTTCGAGAAAGGAGTAAAAGGTTATAAGTTGTGGGATATAGTCAATGAGAAAAAGGTGATCAGCAGAGACGTTGTCTTTGATGAAAAGACCATGTCATTAAATGATGAAGCTAATAGCAAGAAGGGGCAGATGGCTGTTGATGAAGGAGAAGCAATCAGTATTTCATTAGCTAAACCATCAGTTGCAGATTCCGAAGTTCAGGTGGAGCAAATTGAGCAAGGGAATGATGAAGTAGCTATTGAGGAACCCTAGCATCAACAACAGCCAACCATTATGGCTCAGGTGGAGCAATCTCCACAAAGAGGACAGAATTCTCCTATCCCACAAGCACCTGAGTCATTCAAAAGAAGCATAGCACTTGACAAACCTAAAAGGAATCAAAAACCAATTCAGTGTTTTGGATTCGAACCGTAAGATGTGAGTCGTGCTCTGAGTATAAGTCAAGGAGATCCAACAACATACAAAGACGCCATAGAAAGCGTGGAAAGTGTAGGTTGGATTGGTGCTATGACTGAAGAGATGAAATCTTTGCATAAGAATTTTGTGTGGGAGCTAGTTCCTAAACCTAAAGAAAGAAAATTTGTTGGCTGCAAGTGGGTGTTTAGGAAGAAAAAAGGAACACATGAAGATGATGTCATAACTTATAAAACACGTTTGGTGGCAAAAGGGTATTCGCAGAAAGAAGGAGTGGATTATGACGAGATTTTCTCTTCAGTCGTCAAACACACTTCAATTAGATTGTTGTTGTCTATAGCAGCTCAGTATGATATGGAGATTGAGCAGATGGATGTGAAAACTGCTTTTCTTCATGGGGACCTCGAAGAAGACATTTATATGTCACAGCCTGAGGGTTTTGTGGAAACAGGAAAAGAGAATCTGGTTTGTCGCTTGAGGAAGTCTCTATATGGGGTCAAGCAATCACCAAGGCAGTGGTACAAGCGTTTCGACACATACATGCAGAAAATAGGCTACATAAGATGTCTATATGACTCCTGCGTCTACTACCATGTATTCAAAGATGGGGAATTCATTCTACTACTTCTGTATGTAGATGACATGCTAATTGCATGCAAGGAGATGTCAAAAATTCAAGAACTTAAGAAGAAGTTGGGAGCTAAATTCGACATGAAGGATCTAGGAGCTGCACAGAAGATCCTTGGGATTGAAATAAATAGGGATAGAAGGGAAGGAAAAATATGGTTGTCACAAGAAAAGTACATCATGAAGGTACTTGAATGCTTCAACATGGATGGAACTAAGTTCATTTCTACCCCATTAGCTGCACACTTTAAGTTGAGTGCACAACAAAGGCCATCAAATCAGAAAGACATTGATGCGATGAAGAATGTTCCATATGCAAGTGCAGTAGGGTGTCTCATGTATGCAATGATATGCACAAGACCAGATTTAGCTCAAGCATTGAGTGTCGTCTCCCAAGTATATGTCAAATTCGGGTAAGCGCCATTGGGAAGCAGTGAAGTGGATTTTAAGGTACTTGAAGAGGACTAACCAGCTTGGAATTATGTTTGAGAGAAAATAGGGAGAAGCATGTGTTGCTGGTTTTGTAGACTCTGATTTTGCAAGAGACTTAGATAAAAGGAGGTCCACAACAGGTTATGTTTTCACCTGTAGAGGAGGATCTGTGAGCTGGAAGGTAACTCTTCAAGCAGTCATAGCTCTATCTACTACGGAGGCAGAGTAGATGGCATTAATAGAGGCTTCAAAGGAGGCTATTTGGTTGAATGGGTTGGCAAGTCAGTTCAGGATTCACCAAGAAGGCATGGTAGGGAAGTGTGACAGCCAAAGTGTCATTCACTTGGCAAATAATCAGGTGTTTCATGCAAGAACGAAGCACATTGATGTTTGCTATCACAGGATCAGAGATTGGGAGAAGATATCATTGTGGAGAAGGTTCACACAAATGACAATGCAGCAGATTGTTTAACCAAGCCCGTTTCTGCAGAGAAGTTCAAACATTGCTTGAACTTGCTCAGTGTCACATCTTACTAAGTTGTGGTGGAGTACCTCCTCACTTGAGGTGCGTTAAGGCAAGAAAGTCTTGCCAAGGTGAAGGTTTTTGAAGGTTTTGTTCAGGATTACTTCAAGAAGATTCAAGATATCCTGAAGGGAGCAGCAATCATTTGGTATCAACTCACGAAGGTGGAGATTGTTGTGTTTTTGGCTCGTTGATATGATTTGGAAATTAAGGATTCAGCAGGAAAATCTTAGTCCAGAAAGGAAAAAGGATTTTCTATAAGTTTTAGGAAAGTAATCTTTCAAGATCTGTTAGAATTTTGTCTGCTAGGTTTAGAAGTCTTAAAATCTTATTGTATCAGCAGCTCCTATAATAGGGAGCTACAGGGGGATTCTCTAAGGGTGAGACAGAAAACCTAGAGAGTCAAGAGTGATAGAGAGATAAGAGATCTAGCAGGGAGTTGAGAATTAGCATAGGGATTTCAATAAGTACTTGTAATCAAGTTGTTATTCTCCATAGTGCTGGTGATTCTCTCAAGAGAGATCACAAAGTGGACGTAGGCTTATTATAGCTGAACCACTATAATTCCGCTATGTTTTGTTTCTGTGCTCATTTGTTTTATCTTTGCTTATATCGTAAAGTCTGAGTAAAGATCCTAGGGCCTTAACCACTATACTAATAAAACTTACCTTTTTACCGGGTAAAATTTACCATTTTTACGGTCGTCATAAATTTCTCCTACCAATAATTTCTCTGAAATATTCATCCCTCAACACTCCTCTAGGGACCTTTGAACTATAAACTCATTTACGAAGACGGTAAAACCATTATTAATTCCAAGCCAGTAAATAAGATAAAAATTTAAGAGTCGGGATGTGACAGTTATGGCAAAAATCAGATTATAGGACAGATCCGTCCTACTTTACTAAAATGGCCATAACTCACTCAATATGATAGATATGATCAAATGGTTGGTGTCCCTGGAAATTAGACACATAGATCTTTCCAATGGCACCAATTTCACAGATTTCCAGTGAGTAAGATTCCATGTAGGTCCTGTGGAAGTTAACTTAAGAAACATGGCAGATTCTGATTTCACTTTTGATGTGTCTTTCTTATGTAGGGATAGAATAAGCCTCAACCTTTCAAACCATTAAGTATTGAAAAAGGAGTTACTGCCATTAAATGGCATTGCGTGGGCTTATAGCTAGCCTTAGCTTTACAACTTTTCATAGAGATTACAACTTTTCATAGCGAATGAGATGTCAAGTCTTTCGTATTGTGTTGAGTACATTGATGCGTCTTATTGTACTTAGATGAGAACTCCATCTCTTAACACATATTTGTCATCTTTCTTTAGACAAAACAATGGATCTCTTTTTAGAGTAAAGACTTTGACTAATCATGCGAGTATATGTAGGCCTCACTAGTTATAGAGCGCCTAAGCCGATTAATGGAAAATCATCATCAATACAATCATCGAGTGTCTTTTCGAGACTGTGTCTTCCCAAGATCTTTTTCATTCTAACTTTAGATGTTGATACATATTGGCATCTCTTGATCCATCAAGAGTCCATGTAAATCCGAAATGAACACGCAAAGGCATAATTCATTATATCCCTTCCTATTCTAGTATTTGCTTAATGTGCATTTCAACCTCTCTTGCAAACGCACGCTCCTGTGGTATGGAGCCACTTGATTTGGGTAAATAAAGTCTATTAAAGACCTTCATGCATAGCTCTGATCCCGTAGAGATGTTATTATGACCACATTCATAGGTTGCATGTTCAGTTATTCAGAAACTACCAAATTGACCGAGTAGTGGAGTGCAATGACATCCATTACGAGAGCATATCTCATCGTAGTCGATCCCAGTGCATGTTAGTGAGAGACCTTGCAGCATAAGGTGAGTCTAAGCTCTTGTTCTCACTACGTTATCTAACAAATGCATAGTTGATAGGGTTTAGCTTTCGGTGTCAGCATCACCTGCCCAAGGACCTATCTCTTTGTTAATGTTGGATCGCATCTTTCCATTAGGCCAATCAATTAAGTTGATATCCATCAACGAAGGGTGGTTCGATAGTAGACTCATTATCTCACGTCCTCATGTACACTAGTGTAATACTTGTAGAGATCTCTATATGGATTGGATTTGACATTGAGGTGTCCCCCAACGATAATCACAATTCAGACTTCATGAGACAGATTTGAGTATCACTGATCAATGGATCAGGTTGTGCCAAGCTCGCAATAGAAAGGTTGATGCGCATCAATAATGTTCGAGCGACAAGCTAAAGTTGCTTAGTCGTAGCCTCGGTGAGACCGTATTGCGTGTGAACATGGGGTACATGATACTTCAACTTATATCCCGATAAACTTCTTTAAAGAATGGGTAGTGAGCCCGTAGAAGTATAAGCAGCATAAGCATTAGATAATAGTGTAACACGTGACCAGTGTATTAACACTTTAACCAACACTATAATGCATAAAAAGGTGTCCACAAGTTGGTTGTATCTATCTACATAGTTTGATGTAAGAATGAAATGTTCTCTTTTGTGTCATTTAGCGTAGGAGGGTCTAACTCCTAGTTTAGCTAAAAAAATAGGCTCTCAAAACAAGCAATGAGCATTGCAAGGGGCCAATGAGACATCGAGGGAAGGCCGATGCACCTCAATTGCTTGAGGAATTGACCGGACGGCCTCCGGGAAGTTGGAGCCGTGTTCGGGTGACGTCAATGTCCCCAGGGTGCCGTCATTTACAACCATGGCGTCACCATCATACATCATGGAGAAGCTAGATCCCGAATGTCTTCGTTTTCAGCGGAAGAATGAATGTCCATGAGAATTTGTCAATATTTGGACCATTATGTCTCTTCCAGGATGACTGATTTGGTCAAACCAAAACCTATATGAGTTGGTGTCCCAAATATCATGTTTGGCAACAAAATGTGATTCGATATTCGAATCATAGTGACATACAGTCCACTAGATTGACTCATAAACTTCTCTAAGATGCATTTCAGTCCACATTCATGAGAAGGTATACACAAAAGAACTCTTGTTCATTCTCACAATGTGTTTTCAAATGAAAACTATTAGCAAGAATGTCTTTAAAGCTCAACATGGTTTGGTTGTCTCTCAATGCATAGAGAGCATCTGTGACATTGATCATGGTGCCATGAGGCATCAAGATTCAAGCTAAACCATGTCCCTGAATGAGCGGTATGATTCAAGTATTGTAGTCACAGAAGATTTACAAAGACACAAAATCCAAAGATAATTGACGGTTCCTTAGAATGTTGTGGATAGTTCCACTATCTGCGAGGCACTCAATGTGTCTATAAGACAGATCTACAAAATGGAGTAGATAAGAGAGTAAATAGTTTCACTTGAACCATTTAGAAGGACTGAAAGAAGCTACAGAAAGCTGCAATCTTGAGAGTGCATAAAAATTTTCGCGCAGAATGACTTTTGCGCACTAAAATAGCCATAACATCTTCATTAAAATAGATATGGACGAACCACGAAAAGTTCTGAAAATAGAGTCATAGAACTTTGCAATGATATAAAGCTCACTGTCTGGTTCGTCTGGAGCTGTTCAAAAAGCTCAAACGAAGTTGACTGTCCAAAAGGGCAAATTGTTGTTTTCCGCAGATTTGGCATTGGCAAAGCTTTGAAGCTTGTGGATGGCATGTGGGCATATGCCGAAGTGATAAGTGCGTTTTTACGCCATGATCTTAATGGATTTTCACCCCCATTTACACTTTGTTTGTGCCTTAGTATGTTTGTTTTTACTTATTTTAGAGTCAAGAGGGTTTTTCTGTAGAGTTGTGGCTATTAGTCGTTTTTATACAGAAAATTGCACTTAAATGATAAAGACCGTTTTTGGACTATCACTTGGACGTTTTACCGTGATTCGTTATTGTGTTACCTTGTCAGTTTTGATGTATCTTGTTTAAATGTGCAGAAGACAGGTACATGAACGTTACGTATCAAGAATCATGGTGAATGGACTCATGAATGACAACAAGTGAGGCCACGGAAAAGGAAGGAACACTTCTCGACATTGTTTTTGGTCTCGGACAGAATCTGCCAGAAAACGTACATCTACTTCGGAAAATCATATCTCGAGATCTAGGAGGAGTTAGAAGGCGTGCCACATATGGAATCAAATCTGTGTGTGTCTACTTTTCAACCCCATTTGGATCGCAGCAATCGGAGTTGAGACGAAGGAGTTATGAGCAAAACAGTGGACAGAGGTCAGGCTGCAAAACTGGGCAGAAACTGCCTAAGTTGTCTAACGAGTTTTGGGAGATGATTCTTCAACAAAAGGCTTCCCAAATTTGTCAAGAGATGTATCAAGACCTTAATGAAGTGTTAGGAAGCTGGACAAAAGAAGAAAATACGAAGAAGCATCAAGGCAGCCATATTTTGGTTAAGTGTAAGGTTTCCCGGTCAAACCTGGAAAGCTGACCTTGCCGGACCTATCACTGGTTTTGGCTGCTATCAAAGCCCAAGATTTCGTACATGAGGCCTACATGGATCCATAAACATGTAGGAAGGTCCAAGGAATCAGAAGATAGAGTCCAAATTCGGATACACAAGCTGCATTGAAGAAGGAATCATTGAGCAAATAGGAAAGAGAGTTAAAATAGGATTGCCTTTCCTTTGCCGATGTAGCTAGGGTTTCTCTATAGGTTTTCTGTATAAATAGGTCTGTTGTATGCATATTTGAGGAGTCCTTCAATTGTTTTAAGTTCTAGCAAGCCTAAACTCTACCTAAAAACCCTCCCTTACACAGCAAACACAAGCACAGCCGAACCATTCCTTGCCGCACAGCCATCTTTGCCGACTGCCTCCACTGCCATCTTCCACCAATTTCCCTTTCAACCTTGCCGAACCTTATAGGTACGGTAAGGATGAAGACATCCATGGTTTGTGTTTGTAATTACTGTGTAAGAACTTTGAGTTTATTGATAAATATTTTCTGGTTTTTGGTTTTATATGATATGTGTGATTGTATGATCTTCTTTGTGACTTGATTATGATTATACATGTTGTGTAACGGTTTAGTATGCATGTTAGGATTATTAAAGAAGTAAAGAATCTGTGTTTATGTGTTTAGTAATTGTTAGGTTAATTAATCCTCACCTGATCACGTAATCGAACCCTAGGTTAATTCAAAGTACACGAGTTAGCTATTAGGGGGGAGTTTAATATGCCGTGGTATTCTAGGTCGAGTTGAGCGCAAAGACAACTCGGTTCTAGGTGCTGCATAGGGTTGTTAGGGTGAGTGATTTGCATGGGTTCGAGGATGGGTGACGCCATTGCTAACGAGCATGTCTCCAACGACTCATGGACGGTAAGTGTTGCTTGATTAGATTGAGCGCAAAGACAATTTAGTTAAGTAGTCACATAGTTTTTGGTTGAGCGCAAAGACAACCTTAAACACATGAGAAGTCTTAAGGGTTGGAATTAACTTGCAATTGTTAAAACATAGATAAGATAATTTAACCTTTCATAAAAATACTTGCATGCTAATCGGAGTTTATTTGTGAAGTGCTTACGACGTTGAAGTGACCAAACTTTGTAATTATTTGCCTTTGTTTTATTTTCTTTATTTTCTGCCGATTTCAATCCCCCATTTTATTCTTTATGTATATATTGTGTGAATATTTCTAATGACTTTGTTTTGCAGAATAAATTCTTCCCTAGTGTCCCCGGCTAGAACGATACCCTACTTACATGTACTACAACTATAGGGTTTTAAATTGCACTAACGTCATCTTTTGACAGGTCACGAAGCCAAAATGACGTGTATATGATCAAAATCAAGTCTTTTCATTCTTTTCAAGGTCGTAAACTCCATGACTAGTTAGTAAAAGCTCCCTGACATGAACATAAACTAACTCAGAGGACCTAGAGGATTCAATTATGATGATTGTTCGGTTTTGATAAGTCTTCAATGTCTTTTGTAAGATGACTATTGGTTAATAGCGTAGGGGGAAACCAAGATCAAAAGCTTTCAGTAACTCTAAGTTAGTATGACCAGGCATGTACGTGGAGGGTCGGTAGTGCGAGGCACACTTGAAACCACTATCTCCTTAATTTCGGACAATTCTAAGACATCACATTGAGCTTGGATAAGCCTAGTTGAACAGTTGATGATGGAAAATCCGCTATAGGGTAGAAGACTTAACCAGAAAACACGTGGGCAATCCTCCTTGAGGATGCGATACCGTGAGTCACCTTTAAAGGAAGAGACCAAAATTGGCACAATATGCCATGTTTCTAAGGACGATGTAAGAATATACATCTTGTTTGTAAATCAATACAAACCATAAGAGGAGAATAGTTTCACTTCGAAAAAATTCTCAAGGCATTCATTATTGCTAATGTGAGTACATCGAGGTCACAAATAAACGAAGGACGTCTATACAACGTCTTATTACATATAGCTTGGAACGAAAATCAATGTCTAGCCGATGACGTCAAAGTCATGGGTAGCTAGAGCAGGATCCGAATCTTTGAAATCTGTGATCCTGAGGATGACATTATTATCCTCATATTGATTTTCCGTACCTTTTTTGTATGCATTCATGATTTGAGGATGAACTTGACAATCTTGAACCAGTGATCCGGAGATCCACAACGGTTGCATTGTCATGAGCTGACATGAGTAGTTTTGACAGATTGATGTCTAGACCGGGAGTGTCGCCATTAGGGCCGGCGACACCTCCCCCTCTTTTCTAGACATCGGAACGAAGTTTTCTGCCGTTGCCATGACTCATAATGTTGTCCCTACATTAGGGGACAATCCCAAATACGTTTATCGCATTAGCGTATGTTCAATTCCTGTTTGCAATTGTATGATCAAAATCAAGTCTCGTTGGTAATTCCAACCAACTTGGAGGACCTAGAGAACTTGATGATGATCGAATCCTCTAAAGAATATGGATCATGATGCCACAAAAAATCATCGATAATATTCAGTCAATTAAAGTGGTAAGCAATCCACTTGACTAATAACTCAACAAGTAGAGTTATATGAACGTTTCAAGAAACGCTTCATGAGTGCATTCCACAATACTTTGTGGTCATTACTTTTTGCACATATTGCAATTGAAAGCTTTTGTCGATGTGGCGCTTCAAAACTTTGAGTGCGAGAGATGTGAAATCTCGGCATCTAGGCTTGTTAGCCTAGGGGTCAAAACATGTGGTTTAATCATTTCCAATGAAAGGTTCCACAGATACTAAGCGAAGATTCACCTTCGGTATCGAGTATGTCAAAACTCAAATGAGTAGAATGTTACATTGCTCTTGCATACAAAACCAAGCTGCTATAAGACTCGATAGAGGTCACAAACAATGTTTTTAATGGTTTGTCCTTCGGATTGATCACACACAATCAGGAAAAGCCGCGAATTGATCAAACACAATTCAGAAAAAAACCTCGGATTGATCAAACACAATACGGAGAAAGGTCGGGGTTGATCATACACAACCCTGACAAGGAAACAAGAGTGACCAAACACACACTTGACCTGCGAATAAAATTCAGGGATTTTTACCTGCACGCACAAAATCCCAAACATCAAATGAAGATGGAGAAGGGAGGAAAGGATTTTATCCTCCCCGAGTTATTGAACTTGGAAAAGTTTAAGGTTTTAAATCATATATTTCGAAACTTCAAACACTTGAAGAAGTCGAAAATTGTAGTCGGAGGAAACCAAAAAGTGCCGGTGGGCGACGGCCAAGAGATTGGCAGCTGCTAATGTCAGACGGTGGCCAAGAAAACAGGCGGCGGTGGTGGTCGGACATAGGAGCCGAAAAACGCTTTTTTTTAGGGTTTCGGAAAACAAATGGTGGGCTATTGGCTCTAGGGTTAGAACAAAGTACATGATAATGTGATGAAAGATAAGATGTAGAGACAAGGAGGTCTAGTAAGAGAATAGAGAATCATCATCTTATTCATTGATAAGAGCCCTTTTATATAAGGAATTACAAAGTAACAATATGGTAATGATAAGTAATACATAGTCCTATTCCAACTACATATCCTAATGACATAAGGCCAAGACACACATATAAAATATCCTAGAACACATCTTTTCTTTTCTTTTTTATATACCATCATAATTTAAAATATATATTAAAAAATAAAAAAACCCTTAATAAGGACTGTATACATGTAAAATTTAACAAAATAATTGGGTTTATAAATGATGGCTCGCATAGAAATAAATGAAAGCGAGGCAAACTGAACTTCGTATGGAAATAAATGAAGGCGAGGCAGACTGACCTTCACGAGGCAAACCAGAATTCGCGAGGCGAACCAGACTTCGCGAGACCAACCGCACTTCGCGAGGCGAACCAGAATTTGCGAGGTGAACCGCACTTCGCGAGGTGAACCGCACTTCGCGAGGCGAACCGGACTTCGCGAGGTGAATCGCACTTCGCGAGGTGAACAAGACTTAGCTAGGCGAAAAATACTTGGTGAGGCGAAATAGACTTCGCGATGTGAACAAGACTTCGCGAGGCGAACTAGACTTCGCGAGGCGAACTGGGCTTCGTGTAGATTTACATGAAGGCGAAGCGAAATGGCTCCGCGCGCATGGATTTACATAAAGGAGAGATGGCCTCGCGTAGGGGAGTCAGCGAACTGGGATCAGAAATCACCGCTTGCTTGGAAATCAAGGTTCCTCGCGAGATAATTTCCATATCCGCGAGATGGCTCGCCCCTTACTAATAATCTTGATCAAAACAGGACATTAATCCAAAGCGATCTAGGCATATCTAAATCTTAAGATTTGATTGATCTGATTGTGTTAAAATCAGCAAGTAAATCAATCAGTCAAGATTCATTGATTCAATTAAGGAAATATTATTGATTCAGAATCTTCATTATTTGTCTTAAGTGGAGGCATGCTAACACTAGAAATACCCCCTCTCATACCAAGATGAGGGGGAGAGAAACCAAGGGGCAGAAACAAAGGAGCGGACTAGAGAGAGAGAGAAAAATCCCTCAAGAGCTCAAAAGCCTCCCCAAAATCCTTGAAGAACTATCAAGCTCCCCAAATAGCCAGTTCTTCATTAAACTCTTGAAGAATCATCAAGCTGCTAAATAGCCGGTTCTTCACCAACCTCAAGTCTAGAAGTTGTCAAATCCTGAAGAATCATCAAGCTGCCAAATAGCCGGTTTTTCACCAACCTTAAGTCTAGCAGTTGTCAAATCCTGAAGAATCATCAAGCTGTCAAATAGCCAATTCCTCATCAACCTCAAGTCTAGAAGTTGTCAAATAATAAAGAATCATCAAGCTGCCAAATAGTCGATTCCTCATCAACCTCAAGTCTAGAAGTTATCAAATCCTGAAGAATCATCAAGCTGCCAAATAGCTGATTCCTCATCAACCTCTAGTCTAGAAGTTATCAAATCCCAAAGAGTCATCAAGCTGCCAAATAGCCGACATCTTCACCAACTCCAAGATGAAGAACAAACCACCACGTGGAACTGCTAGTGGATCAAACCCGATCAAGAACAAGCCTCTACGGCCCTTGGTCAATCAACTTCTACAAATCGTCAACACAACAAGAAGTCCAAATTACAACGATTTGATTCAAGATTAAGTGCTCGTTGGATCAAATCGACGTCTGAGATAGAATCGGAGTTCACAAAGATTGTAACCCGCATTCGCATTGATTAAATCATTATTTGTACACGTGTTGTTATGTTATTTGTCGCAGATATTTTCGTGTTTACAAAATTGGCACACCTAGTGGGACAACTTTGCCTTTCATCTCCTTCTCTGCAAGCAAGTTCAAATTCGTTCGACGTAATGACCTCCAAGAGCACTTAAGCCATCTCGACGAAGAAGTGTAAACCAATGATCGCAAGGTCAAACAGCGAGCCCTCTGGTCATGTCACCCGTAGCATGGCGGGGAATCAACCCACAACATTTGTGGCTTTGCCTTCCAACCCTCGCGAACCGGTCATCACCTTGGCGAATCTCGCGGACAAGTACACCTCGCGAAGTGAAGACAGCCGTGCCTCACGAAGTGATAAGCGTGCCTCGCGCAGTGAGGACGAGCGTGCCTCGCGAAGTGAGGACGAGCGTGCCTCGCGAAGTGAGGACGAGCGTGCCTCGCGAAGTGAGGACGAGCGTGCCACGCAAAGTGAAGACAAGCGTACCTCTCGAAGTAAAGAGAAGGAAACTCCAAACAAATCAAGGGAGTGATCATTCTCACCTGTCACGGATGATGAATCAAGCACGGCTTCATACGATGGAAATCCAAATGGTGATGAAAACAACACGTATGGCCTGCCAACAGACTATTCATCACAACCTATCCATATGCAAGTCATGGTGACAGGCGTATTCACCATTGAAGAGCAAATCGCTAATCTGATGGGAGCGGTTCAGAAGCTCACCAAAACGGTGGAAGAAAAGGACCTGCAAATTACCTAGCTTTATAGCAGGCTTGAAAGTCAAGATGAAAAAAAGAAGCACAAAGTAGGCGAGAGCTCCAAGAACGATGATAAAGACGTTAATGGCTCGCTAGGATCAATGTCCTTTCAACAATTGCAAGACATCAGAGCTCAATATGGAGGTCATTCTCGTGATTCTCTCACCTACTCCAAACCCTACACCAAAAGAATCAATGGACTAAGAATGCCGTTGGGATACCAACCGCCAAAGTTCCAGCAATTCGAAGGGAAGGGAAATCCAAAGCAACATGTTGCTCACTTCATCGAAACCTGCAATAACGCCGGGACAAAGGGTGACCACCTTGTCAAGCAATTCATTCGCTCGTTGAAAGGCAATGCCTTTGAGTGGTACACGGACTTAGAGCCCGAGTCCATCGACAATTGGGACCAAATGGAACGTGAATTCTTAAACCGCTTCTATAGTACAAGGCAAACTATGGGCATGATGGAACTCACCAACACAAAACAATGGAGGGACGAACTAGCAGTTGACTTCATCAACAAGTGGCGCTCGCTCAGTCTCGATTGTAAAGAGCGCTTGTCGGAGACGTCTGCTGTAGAAATGTGTATTCAAGGCATGCATTGGGATTTGTTGTACATTCTTCAAGGGATAAAGCCTCGCACCTTTGAAGAACTTGCTACTCGAGCTCATGACATGGAACTCAGTTTGGCTAGTCATGGCCAAAGAGAATGTGACATCATGGAAACAGAGAATCAAGAGTCTTTGGCAATTAGCAAAGCTCCTGCAAGGGTCATGAAACGAGTCCAATCAAATGGTCAAAAGAAGTTTCAGTCAACTCAAGATTAAGCAAGGAGGAAAACTCTAAAAGACTTAGAAGCTAAAAGTTACCCTTTTCCAGATTCCGATGTTGCTTATATGTTGGAGAACTTTCTTGAAGAAGAAGTAATCAAATTGTCACATCCCGGTTCTTAAGTCAATTTGCAATTATTTACTTTTGGGTTACTTTGACGTTTTACTGTTTTAAGTAACCGTTTACTATTTAAGACTCCAAAAGTTGACTTTTTCTTCCGTTTGAAATTCGGGAAAACTTCCTTCATGAAAGTCGTAGAGGATGTAAAACGGAGTTTGTGGACACACGGCACGCTCAAATCGGAGTTCGTATGAGAAAGTTATGGTCTAAAAACGGAAAGTTACTATTTCGGTAAAGGGAAGAAGATATTTTTTAAAAGAGAAAGAGGGAGGTTCTAGAAGGGGTCGGTTAAACCGACCTAAGTGTCAGTTTATAAGGAAGAAGGGAAGGTTCGGGAAAAGGGGAGAGAAAAATCAGCTCAGACCCAGACCGGGTCGTCCCCGACCCGACAGAGTCAGCGGGTCAACCCGACTGGTTCTCCGTTTTCCGACGACGACGAGCAGAAAGAATGGTAGCGACAGCTTCCTCTCATCCTCGTGGTCATGTCCATGCCCTTTATTTTCAAATAAGAAGGCTGGAGTGAGAGATTCGAAGTGGAGAAGGAGAGGCTGTGTTCGCCGGCGAATCTCCGATTCCGGCAGCGGCGACGCCTCTCACCGGTATGGATAGCTTCATATCGACCTCAGAAACCTTTCCATGTTCCTGGTTTTCGAAGAGAAGCTCGGAGGAGGGAGAATCGAAGAGAAGAAGGTTTAGGATTTTCCGGCGACGGTTTGATGCTTTCCGGCCACCGGAGAAGGCAAGTGAGGTATGAAACTTAATCTTCTCATCGAGCTCTACCTGTTTATATATTTGGAATTCATGTTTGGTTAAGTTGGAAGAAGATGGATTTTGGGGCAGTCGACCACCGTGCGTGGCTGCTGTGCACGGCGGCGCTGGTAATGTTTTGGGTTTCAGATTTCTAGTTTGTAATTGTTAGAAGCCTTGGAAGATAATTTAGTTGATGTTCTTGTGCTTGAATTCCATTTTGGATGATAGATGACGAATCTGGGTTTTAGGCTGTGTTGACTACGTCCGCCGCCGATAGCTTCTGCTAGTTTGGTTCTGAAATTGGTTGAGAGTTGCAGGATTTGGTACTTGAGGTTCTACTGCTTTACTGTGCATGACGATGGTGTTGGTTGTTGGACAATGTATGGTTAATTTATGATCATATTAGAACTGTAGAGCATGATTTTGAGTTGGGAATGATGTTTTGGCTATGTGCTCTGCAATTTAAGTTGAGATGGCATATTAGGACTGAATGGTGCCAACAACGATGGGATGGTGTAAGGGAGGCAAGAGTGACAATGAATTTAATATGAGCGAGCATGGTGTGTAATTAGGAAACTTTCAGAGAAAGTGAGAGGAAGTGTGGGATTGAGGACTTGGGTGTCCTTATCAATTTGAGGACTTACACCCACACATTCCAGTTTCGATACAGTTGTTATTGGAGGTGAAGAATTAGTATAAAATGATGAACTACGAGTGGCTTGATCCCTTTAAAAGGGTACGTAGGCAGCCCGATCAAGTTTTGGGTGCAGCCACAAATTAACAAAATAAATTTAGGTTTCAAACGCAGTAAAACTGCGTTGTTGTTTTGTTTGAGAATGAGATCCTATCTCACTTTCGATTTTAGGATTTTCTTTATGATTTCTGGATTTGAGGTATTATACTGAATCGCATATTACGTGGTCTTTGGAAAGATGATAATCATTGAAGTTATTTATTTCATTGAGCATTTTAACGTGTGGGACACGTCGTTGAATTTAATTAGTTTCTTTACTCTTTGAATTCTTTGAGTACGGTTGGGAATCGTACTTATGCTTTAATTATGAGTTTCGGGGAAACTCACATGGATTGTGTTTCTTTATTTATGCCATACTTGTTGGATCGATATTATTCATGATAGCATGTCGTTCCGCCTTTCGAGGCGATGTAACTCCCACGTTTGAAGTGGGGTTACTCAAGCCCTTTCCGCCTTCGGGTGATGTGATGTAGTCGACGACATCACGCAAGCCCTACTCCTCTCTGTTATCATAACATGAAGGTGTAGGGAGTATGGGAGTATTATTGCCTGGGAGGCAACCGAGTCTGGGAGGCTCACTTGTATTTCGTTCCGCCTTTCGAGGCGATGTAACTCCCACGTTTTAAGTGGGGTTACTCAAGCCCTTTCCGCCTTCGGGTGATGTGATGTAGTCGACGACATCACGCAAGCCCTACTCCTCTCTGTTATCATAACATGAAGGTGTAGGGAGTATGGGAGTATTATTGCCTGGGAGGCAACCGAGTCTGGGAGGCTCACTTGTATGGCTATACTGTTTCTTATTTATCGTTGTTGATTTGACTAGCGGGGCTAGTCCGTTTTCTTGGGATTTTCTTTATGAAATATTTTGGTTAACATTTGCATGCAACGAATTTATGACATATTGGAAAGTGGGAAAGTATTTACATTTCGGTTATAGATTAGTTGTGGGATTAGTTTAAGTGAGGAATCCATTATATTGGGAGATGTGTTGAACTTGGGGAGTAGGAAGACTCCAGGTGTTGAAGATGGATGTTTGGTTATAGAAGTGTTAAATTGGATTTTTTTTTCAGGTAAGGGTCGTCCATTTTTAAGGAAGGTTATGCCGAATTTTCGGTAAATTTTCCTTGAAAGTGGACCCCGCAGGAATTACCTTGGGTTTCAGGGTGAAATTCGGGGTGGGTCCTGTCACAAATTGCCAGACTGCAAGCGTCCAAAAGAGATGTATCGCATCAATGATCCAAAATATTATAAGTACCACAATATCATCGGTCATCCGGTGGAGAAGTGCTTTGTTTTGAAAGACCTCATCATGAAGCTCGCACAACAAGGAAAGATATGTTTAGACGTTGAAGATGACGTGGCTCAGTCAAATCATGCTACCTTCATCTATAAACAAAAAGCAGTGCCATCGATGTCTTTGTTGGGGTATGCAACCTGCCGAGCCTCATGTAGACCACACCAAAGTCACAACGCTCCTTGTTCGCACGAGCATAAACTGCGAATGAAAAAAAAAAACAAAAAAAAAATTTAAAAAAAATGCTCCTTGTCTGCACGATCTTAAACTGCAAACGACACACAAAAAAATGCTCCTTGTCTGCACGAGCTTAAACTGCAAACGACACACAAAAAAATGCTCCATGTCTGCACGAGCTTAAACTGCAAATGACAAAAAAATGCTCCTTGTCTGCACGAGCTTAAACTGCAAATGACAAAAAAAAAACGCTCCTTGTCCGCACGAGCATAAACTGCGAATGACAAAAAAAAAACGCTCCTTGTCCGCACGAGCATAAATTGCGAATGACCAAAAAAAAATGCTCCTTGTCTGCACGAGCTTAAACTGCAAATGACAAAAAAAAATGCTCCTTGTTTGCACGAGCTTAAACTGCAAATGACAAAAAATGCTCCTTGCCCGCACGAGCATAAACTGCGTACGGTACCCAAAAACAAAATTCCTTGAACTACGTCATGACTTGATCTCTTTCTCAATAAGAGTACGTAGGCAGCTTGGAAGAAGCTTCTGAGTCCAGTCATAACAAATCATGAAAATGGGTTTGCTCGGGTTGTTCAGAGCACTGCCGTATCAAAACAAGGAAATGAATTTGCTCAAGGTGTTTCCCATGTCAAAGAGGAGACATACAAAATTGACGAGTCTCTACAGATGCATGGAACCTTACAAACTCAAGGAGTCCTAACAAAGTCAGGAATTCTTACAAAATCCTAGAATTCTTATAAGCATTTGAGCCCAATAAGTTGGCCCAGAACCATCCATAACCAAAGCATGGACTTCAAGTCGCGCCTTTGACACATGACGACAACATGGCTACGACGCACCTTGAAGTGGGGGAATTTGTAGACATGTAAAATTTAACAAAATAATTGGGTTTATAAATGATGGCTCGCATAGAAATAAATGAAGGCGAGGCGGACTGAACTTCGCATGGAAATAAATGAAGGCGAGGCGGACTGACCTTCACGAGGCGAACCAGAATTCGCGAGGTGAACCGGACTTCGTGAGGCGAACCGCACTTCGCGAGGCGAACCAGAATTCGCGAGGTGAACCGCACTTCGCGAGACAAACCGGACTTCGCGAGACAAACCGCACTTCGCGAGACAAACCGGACTTCGCGAGAAAAACCAGAACTCGCGAGGCGAAATAGACTTCACGATGTGAACAACAATTCGCGAGGCGAACTGGACTTCAAGTAGATTTACATGAAGGCGAAGCGAAATGGCTCCGCGCGCGTGGATTTACATGAAGGCGAGATGGCCTCACGTAGGGGAGTCCGCGAACTGGGATCAGAAATCACCGCTTGCTTGGAAATCAAGGTTCCTCGCGAGATACTTTCCATATCTGCGAGATGGCTCGCCCCTTACTAATAATCTTGATCAAAAAATGACATTAATCCAAAGCGATCTGGGCATATCTAAATCTTAAGATTTGATTGATTTGATTGTGTTAAAATCAGCAAGTAAATCAATCAGTCAAGATTCATTGATTCGATTAAGGAAATATTATTGATTCAGAATCTTCATTACTTGCCTTAAGTGGAGACATGTTAACACTATAAATACCCCCTCTCATACCAAGAGGAGGGGGAGCGAAACCAAGGGGCAGAAACAAAGGAGCGGACTAGAGAGAGAGAGAAAAAAAATCCCTCAAGAGCTCAGAAGCCTCCCCAAAATCTTTGAAGAACTATCAAGCTCCCCAAATAGCCAGTTCTTCATTAAACTCCTGAAGAATCATCAAGCTGCCAAATAGCCGGTTCTTCACCAACCTCAAGTCTAGGAGTTGTCAAATCCTGAAGAATTATCAAGTTGCCAAATAGCCGGTTCTTCACCAACCTCAAGTCTAGAAGTTGTCAAATCCTGAAGAATCATCAAGCTGCCAAATAGCCGATTCCTCATCAACCTCAAGTCTAGAAGTTGTCAAATCCTGAAGAATTATCAAGCTACCAAATAGCCGATTCCTCATCAACCTCGAGTCTAGAAGTTATCAAATCCTGAAGAATCATCAAGCTGCCAAATAGCCGATTCCTCATCAACCTCTAGTCTAGAAGTTATCAAATCCCGAATAGTCATCAAGCTGCTAAATAGCCGACATCTTCACCAACTCCAAGACGAAGAACAAACCACCACGTGGAACTGCTAGTGGATCAAACCCGATCAAGAACAAGCCTCTACGGCCCTTGGTCAATCAACTTTTACAAATCGTCAACACAACAAGAAGTCCAAATTACAACGATTCTATTCAAGATTAAGTGCTCATCACCCTTGGATCAAATTGACGTCGGAGATAGAATCAGAGGAGTTCACAAAGATTGTAACCCGCATTCGCATTGATTAAATCATTATTTGTACACTTGTTGTTCTGTTATTTGTCGTAGATATTTTCGTGTGTACAAGTACAAGTTCTTATTACTTAGTCAATCTTAAAGGTAAATATATATAATCTCTCATAGCAATGTTAACCTAGGTATCTTATCATTTTGTTTCTTTTATTCAACATGAAGCTCCTATGTTCAATGTTGTTTTAACCAACAATATTATAAGCATATGTAACATTATTAGCATTATATATCAGTTGCATACATGATACATATATGTGAGTATTTTGTTTTTGTATTCATTATGTTTGTTAGTTGTTGAATTTCTTTATAACTTATTGTTCTGGAAGTATAACAGTCTTAACCGTTCATCAAGCTCGAGCTCTCTCGTTAAATAACGTACGTACACGTATATGTAAATAATAATTTAGAGTAAGTTAATTGAGCATTAATGCATAAGTACCACATGTGGTAGACCTAGAAAAGGAAAAGAAATTGCAAATGTAAACGATCTAATAATTATGATATTTTGGTAATTTAACATACCCACAAAATATAATGTTATATGAAAAATGAGATGTGTATCTAGTATTTATTTATTTTTATTTTTTTTGGTTACAAGTGAGGCTTAAAAGGCCTATACAAAGAAAACAAGAGAACTAACTACTAGAGTAGAAGACTCTCCTAGCTCTTGTTACAACAGCAAGATCATCAAGAAACTATTGAGCAACATGGGCTGGAGGATTGCCCAAAACAATCAGGCCTGATTCCTGAAGCACACTGTTTTTAGCCAATGCATATGCAATCATGTTGGATTCCCTGAAAATATGATTGATCTGAGTAGCTCCTAAAGCAGACATGAAATTCTTACAACCTTTAAGGAGAGAGCCAAGAGGGTGCATCTCAATATTAGCACAATGAAAGAGTTGGACAAGTACAGTAGATCGAATCAGACTCAATGCTCAAGTTGTTAATCTGCAGATGAGAAGCTAATTTCAGGCCATAGAACAGACCTCATGCCTCAGCATCAAGAATTTCCCCAACTCCAAGATTTATTTGAAAACCAAAAATCCAACTGCCTCTGTGATCCCTTCTGACTCCACCAACTCCAATCTTTCCAGAGGAAGTGCTTCTAGAGCCATCAATGTTCAGCTTGAAACAATTCTCACTTGGCATTTTTCATGAGAAAAATTTATAGCTGTAAACAGATTCAAAATTCTTTTTAGCATTTGCAGTATTCCATTCCTCAATGTAATTCTAGATAACCTTGTAATGTGTGAATAAAATTTCTCATATAAGTTACACCTCAAAAACAAAAACAAATATATATATACACACACACACACATATATATATATACAGATTTAGATACTAATGTATAGGTCATCTTTGCAAAATTTCAGCCAATTTGGTTATCATTAAGGCACTCAAAACTGCGTTTCTCTGTTATAAACATGAGTGGTTCAAGTTCGACAGAATTATGTGTTTTGGCAACGATCCTCTATGAGGGGTAGAGAGATGGTAGCAGTCAATGCTTCTAGGGATGCAGACGTGCCACCTCGTGGACGAGGAAAGAGAGTAAGGTTGTTGTTGTAGTGCGCTGACTTGTACTTCTAATCAAACGAAAGTAAGGCTCCAGTGCCACCTTGAGGATGAGGAATTACGAGCACATAACGAATCTATACTCACGATATGTCACGAGTAGAGCAACCAAAGAGAGATCAAGGGTGATCGGAGATGAGTCCAAAAGGGCTCGGAGAACTAAGGCAAGGCCTAGAACTAGGGTTTCGAGAGGCTCGAAGGTATCAACTAGATTGAAAGTTTGTTTGTATTGAGTTGTTTGTTTTTTGAGAGAGAGAGAGAGAGAGCCTTTCTGTAAGCCTTCAAGCCCCTTTATATAGTAGCTCGCCTTTTGCTAGAAGTAATCACTATCTAAGTCGGACTCTGAAATAGAATACCACAAGGACACTGCTTCACCCACGTGAACCAACCATCTGCATGACGCGTGTCCATTTTGCACAACACATTTTGCATAGGTCACTGCCTCCGCGGTGCTCAACTGTAGACTCCTATGCGAACTCAAATTAAGAACATTCTTATCTCGCGAGGTGTCACAGAGCTTGTTTCTATCTAGCAGGCCCTTGAAGCTCGCGAGCTTTAAAAAGCTTTTTTCATTAAAAGGGCCACAAGAGTTGGCCCAAAGCATGTCAAAGACTTGTAGGAGTCTTCAACGATAAATGTGGCGCATGCGATCACGTGCATGCGGACTCCGCCTCTTGCTTCTTTGCGAAGTCTCCTACAAGGAGCCATCTTGCCTTGCCTTCATGTACTTTTACGCGAATTCCATCCCATGTGCAACCTTACACTTCGCATGCATATAGACCTTGCATGATCTCACTGGTGGGCCATCACTTGTAAACCCAAAGAATTTGGGCTCGTCGGTATGACATGGACCAAGAATGTAATTAATATTCACTTGGACATTTTACCGCCTAGTAAAGTATTAATTTGGATGTAAACATAATATGCAGACTTGGACCAAAATGCCCACTGGCTCAAACATTGCCCCATAGGCCTTGAACTTTGGATTGTCTAAGCGAAAAAGGCCTTATTGAACAAGTCACAGTAATTCGGAATTCGGAAGATGTTGATGTTTTGGCGCCATCGCAACTTTTATCTCGCTGAGGAGGACCAAAGTTTTAAGGTGCGTGCTCCCCACCACCTTGCGAGACAGCTTGGTTTTGTCCAAGGGGTTCCTTACTCACTGCGTAGCGAGCAGGTATGTATCCTGACGTAAGATTGGCGAAGCGAACAATTGGGAGACACGAACTGCGCCAAACTTGACACCCCGCGCGTACAGGCTGTAGAGGAAACTCAAGAGGCTCTCGTCCAGCTCTACTTCGCTTTTTATGTTGCCCCCATGTATGAATGTTTTCACAAAGCAACAAAAACTGCTACGGTTCAAAACCAGTCTTCCATTGAGATTGGGTAAAGGTCTCTACGTGACTGTTTGCTTTGAAAGTAGGAAGTCACTGTAGATTCACGCATTCACCTTATCTCTAAGGCCCATATCTCGGAGCAAAGCTCTGCATACAGGACACATTTCAAAGGGAGTCAGTCTCTTCTATAAGAGAATCCGTTGGCCGGGTTTGGAACATCGATCATGTCTTTCTGCCCCCTCGCCATGGATCCTTCTTCCTTTCTGTTCATCTTTTTGTCTCGGCTTAAAGCGAAATCACCATTTCTCTTGCTCATCGTTTGCTCTGATGAGTTTCGAAATCTACTATTTGGTCGAGGGTGAGTTTCAAAATCCACTCTTAGGCCAAACCTCCGCTTGAAAGAACAAACGGTCTAGGCACCTTTTGCCTTGTGCCTGCTGTTCTATCCATGCGTGAGGTTTCAGAGGCCCTTTGTCCATTCGTGTTTCAGAAGGCTGCCAATGTCCTTGAAGCAACCCCCTGAAACTTGGGCGGTAGCATGAGGGACCCTGTTCCAGTGAACCTCTAGCCTCCCGGTGCTTTGTTCTGGGCCAAATATGTGATGTTATTATTTAGGGCCTCTGGAATAGGCCCCAATATTATACTTGTCTTTTGTTTAGACTTCGCACGTTTACACATAAAATAAATAGAGAAATGAAGAGATTAGCATAACTAATTTGCATGTAAAACTTTATTTAGGGCCTCTGGAATAGGCCTCAATTCTGTACTAGTCTGTTGGTTAGACTTTGTACGTTTTCAAAGAAATGAAGAGCTAATTACATTCTTCTCTCTCGGGTTGCCCCCTAATGTTAGGCGGCGGAGCACTAGCGCGATGGCGCGTAGCACTATTAACAGTGGTCGCGGGATTAGGAGGAGGTGGAGGATCCTCGCTCTCCCAAACACCAACGATATGACGCTTTAAGAAACGACTATTAATAGGATTGTGGTGGATGGTGCCGTCAAGGTCGCGCAAGTGGTATTCCCCCTTGGGTATGATGCGATGAATGATAAAGGGTCCTTCCCACTAAGTGGACCACTTGCCCCGGCCCTCGGTTTTCTCCCCAAGAGGGAGCACAACGCGCCATACTGTTTGGCCCTCTGCATAACTTCGACCTCTGGTGACTTTATCATACGACCGCGCAACGTGCTGCTTCTCGAGGATAAGATTGTTGAAAGCAGTGATACGGTGTTCATCGAGGTCTTCGAGCTCCTGCCACATAGCTTGAATGTAATTGTCACCAAGTAATTGGTGCTGTTCCTGGACGCGAAGCGAGGCGACGTGAATCTCAAGGGGTAGGACGATGTCATGACCAAACATGAGAGCATATGGGGTGGTATCTGTCAGACCGCGCTTGGAGGTGCAGTAGGCCCACAAAGTATGGTAAAACTCTAGGTGCCAGACACCGAGGTTCAATTCTAGCATCTTGCGCAAGATACTGAGGATAACCTTATTGCTCGCCTCCGCTTGACCATTGGACTATGCATAATAGGGGGATGAATGCAAGAGCTTGATACCATAGCCGGTGAGGAACGTGACCACAGAATCGGCCATGAAAGCTGCCCCCCGGTCCCTCACGATGAACTCTTGAAGACCAAAGCGGGAGATAATGTTACAGAAGATAAAGTTGCGGACCGAGGTCGCCGAGGCGACTTTGAGTGGTTCGGCTTCAATGCACTTGGTAAAGAAATCGATGGCCACAATAATGAACTTGTGTTGCTCGGAAGAATGTGGATGAATGATGCTGACGAAATCTATCGCCCAACCACGACCCCTAGCCATTGTTTAATAATCGGCTACAACGGAATGTTGGGGATGTGTTGCACTGGTCCATGAGCCTAGCAATCCTGAGAACCTTTGGCGAAAGTGATACAGTCCCTGAGAATGGTAGGCCAATAATAACCATGGCGACGGATTAACCACCGCATTTTGGGCCTTGCCTGGTGCAAACCACAAACCCCGCAATGAACCTCGCGCATAAGTCGCTTAGCCTAGTTGTCATACACGCAGTAGAAGTCATTACCGTCTTCGCTGCGCCAGCGAAACTCACCATTGCGGAGCACGAAGTTGAGGGTGAGAAACCTCATTTGTCGTGAATGAGTGGCGTCGTGAGGGTTCTTGAGGTAGGCGATGATTGGTAGCCGCCAGTCCTCGTCAATAGGGTCTACGGCAGCGACGTCAAGAGAGTATGCCTTATATTGCCCCCTAGCAATAAAAGAAGGAAGACTGCGTCATTCAACCTTGAGTAGTCGTTCGCGCACTCCGTCTCGCAAGCTAAGGCCGGAGGCAATCTAGGCGAGCTCATTCACTGCAAAGTTGAACTCGCGTGGAATGTGCTCGATGTGAACGTCATCAAACTGGTCCAATACGTCAAACGCTTTACGCAAGTAGGGCTCGATGGATGAACTCAAGCATTTAAACTTCGCCACCAACTGGTTGACGACCAATAAGGAGTCGCTGAAGACTTGAACCTCGCGGACCCCTAAGTCCAGCAAAATTTCCAGTCTGATGATGAGCTTCTTGTATTCCGCCTGATTATTTGTACATTTAAAATCCAGCTGGAAGGAGTAAGAAAACCAGCCTCCTATAGGGTTCTCGATGGTGATTCCAGCACCTGCAGCGAGTTCAGTACGCGATCCATCAAAGTAAAGAGTCCATGGGGTGAGTGAAATAATGGCGAACTCCAACTCACGGAACGCTGTTAGTTCGATTGGTGGGTGATGAGCGAGAAAGTCCGCTATGACCAATCCTTTTACTGCTTTTTGTGGAACATATTGTAAGGAGAACTCAGACAAAGCCAATATCCATTTGCCTATGCGTCCCCGTAGATAAGGCGGGAATGCTTGTATTTGACTAGATCGGACTGAGCGATCACCACTGTGGTAAAGGTTAACATGTAGTGGCGAAGCTTGCAACCTGCAAAGAATAGGGCGAGACACAACTTCTCCATTGGAGAGTAGCGCGTCTCGCAATCGGTTAACACCCTGCTAAGGTAATAAATGGCTTGTTCCATCATGTTCTCATCGTCTTGTGCCAAGAGTCCGCCAATGGACAGTTCGGTAGCGGTGATGTAGAGCTTAAGCGGAACGCCTAGGCGAGGTGGAACCAAAACAGGAGGGTTCGTAAGGTAGTCCTTGATACGATCGAAGGCTTCTTAGTGTTGTGGCTCCCATACGAACTCAGTTGCCCCCTGAAGCTTGAGGAGGGGTGAAAAGGGTTGAACCTTCCCTGCTACATTTGAAATGAAACGGCGGAGGAAGTTGATTCACTCGATCAGTTGTTGGAGGTCCTTCTTAGTTATAGGAGGTGAGGCGGTTATTACCGCCTGCGCCTTATCTTTGGGGATCTCGATACCCCTTTGGTGGACCAGAAATCCTAGGAAGTCGCTTGCCTCTGCGAAGAACACACATTTGGCGGAGTTCATCTTCTGGTTATGTCGTCGCATCCCCGTGAAAATCTGTCGGAGGTCTTCAACGTGTGTCTCCCGCATTTTGGTTTTAATCACCACCTCATCGATATAAACTTCAATCAGCTTCCCCAAGATATCATGAAAGATAAGGTTCATGGCGCGCTGATACGTTGCCCCCACGTTCTTGAGCCCGAAAGGAATGACAACATAATCAAACGCACCTGCAAACCCTGGGCAACAGAAGGCGGTCTTGTGATGATCATCTTCAGCAACAGGAATCTGGTGGTATCCGACGGTTCCGTCCATAAAGGATAGCACTTCATGCCCCACAGCTGCATCGATGAGGAGGTCGGCGACAGGCATGGGGTATATGTCCTTGGGCGTTACGTTGTTGAGGTCCCGGTAGTCAACACAGACGCGCATTTTGTCGTTCTTCTTGCGAACGGGAACTACATTGGATAGTCATTCGTTGTACTTGGCCACGCGAATGATACCTGATCGTTGCATGTTTTCAATTTCTTCCTTGACTACGATCTGGGTCTCAGTTCGCATGAATCGGTCATCCTGGTGGACTGGACGTCGATCAAGATAAGTGGGCAGCCGGTGACAAACTAAGTCCGGAGACAAACCTATATTCGCATAGGAGGGTTAGAAGAGCTTCTAGTTCGTTTGTCCGTCGCCAGCTTAGCACTAATGGAAATGAGTAGGGGCTTCTCTGTAGTCCCTACGTCAACTTGCGAAATGGGGTCGCGCACTTGAGGTGGTGTATCGTCCAAGGCAGCGGGAGCTAACTGAATAACTTCCTCTTTGGTATTGGTATAATCCACTATTTCGTCTATGTATTCCATAGTCGCGACCTTGTTGTAGGCTTCGCGTTCTGCCCAATATGAGAGGGGTCTCTCACACAAGGACTCGCCGGACTCGCCAGCCTCGCCGGACTCGCCAGCCTCGCGTGCCTCTTTTGAGGAGGCACTATCCATCAGAGGGTTGTAGGGGAACCGCGATGGTGTGAGGACGTTGTAAATCGTCCCTCGCTTGGGTGAGCCCCCATCGTGTTAAATTGGAGGCCGTGACCCCATAGGGGTGGCCTTTGGAATCGATGCCTTGGACCTCCAATGGGCCCAAATCAATATTATAATAGCGGGCGTCATTGAAGTTGACGGAGATGGAGAAAGAACGTGGATCTGCCTTGATGAGGACCGCCTCGCGTTTCTCAGTATCCCAGATCATGAGTTCTTGGTGCATAGAGGAAGGCACACAAAAACTTCTATGGATCCAGTCGCGACCTAGGATCATGTTGTAGGATGAAGCGCATTCGGCAACGAAGAAGGTATAGACCCGTGATGCTGGTCCTACCTTGACTCGTAAAAATAACAAGCCTAGAGTTCTGGAGACTTGTCCAGTGAAGTTCTTGACTGTCAGGGATGTGGTTTGAATCATTGAGCTCGGGATACTAAGGAGTCCCATGGTACGGGTTGTAATGACATTCACCGCAACTCCGGTATCAACCATGACATTGTTGACCATGATCTCTTCAACTTCAGCCGTAATGTATAATGGCCTCATGTGAGTGGCCATGTCTAGGGTTGGTGTGGAGAAGGTCAAAGTCTGCATACGTGTGACGCCGCTCGTAGCTTCCAATTGTGGAGCGTCCGCAGGTTTCGCCAAGACTGGACCCATCTCGCTGCTACAACGCAGGGACATGTCGCAGACATTTGCGCTACTGTTTGGGATATCCGCCGTGTTGCATGTTGTGTTTGGCGGGAGAGCATATCTTTTAGATATGAAAAACACCATCCCGACCTGAAAAGAGAATTGCTCGCGGACTGGGATCAGGGAGTCTCAATGATCCCATGTTCTCCTGCGAGCATAGCGAATGCACTCTCCGTTGGGTTGACCTCTTCGTCCTCAGGCCATGCAGAGACTTCAAGCATATTGCAGGTGAATGATTCCCCCTGCTCTTCTGCTTGGTCTTCTTCTAAGTTAATGCGAGGCTCGGAATGAGCTTCGCCATTCAACGAATTCTCTCAAAAACGCTGGGCCATCAACTCCGCGAAGTTAGGGCTAGAGGTAATACTTTCGGCACCTAGTGATGCGTCAGTCTCCGTCTGTCGTGGTCACCACACGAGTTTGGTCGAGGGTTGTTTGTCCTTAACTGGCTGCTTATCCACAGCTAGAGGAACCTTGGCATTGTCATTTTCCCTCGACAGAGGAAGGGCTGAGGTTTGAGGCTCCTTCTTGTCCTCCGGCTTCGGGTTAGTTTGTGGCCAGGGCCGATGTGGTCGTGGTGGCTCCCTCCTTGCCTCGGGGTCTTGGCGAGGAGGCTCCCGGGGCCGTGATGGCAGAGGCGACTCGCGCCTTGGTTCAGGCTCTGGGGTCGCGAATAGTCTTCGTTTTGCCAGAGGGGGTGGTTCCCTTCTTTGTTCAGCCTCCGGCGATTGCCGGCGCCTTGGTTGAGGAAGCGGTTCCCTTCTTTGGTCAGGCTCCGGTGAGGGTCTACGCCGGGAAGGCTGTGGATCCCTTCTTCTTTCCGGCTCCGGAGATGGCCTATGCCTGGAAGGTTGCGGATCCTATGTTGGTGGTACGGCGAGGCGACATAAGACGTTTGCCTTTGGAGCATGATCATCTGCTACTTGTTCACACACCCTTGGAGATAATACAGGTGGCCTTTGGAGTATTGCACGTAGGCCGTCTGCTTCTCTCCACATCCTCTCAGGTGTCTGTGCGAGCTGCAAGGGTCGTACGACGGCATCATCGACAGCTCGCAAGGCACGCAGGATGCTGCCATACTTCTTCTGTAGCTTCCGCTTCTTAGATCTGGTAATGGTAACCGGCCTGCCCCCTCGCTGCGTGTACCATATCCCCTCCTTGATTGCTAATTTGGATGTCGGGGGAATGTAGGGGTCGGTCAAGATACCTTGACGAGGGCTTGAAGCCTCGTTTTCTTGATACCCGCTGCCGGAGTCGGATAGATCCATCTCTCTTGAGGCAAGAGACGAAGGTACTTCGTCCATCCAGTGTGATTGGAAGAACGTCTCGAGGCGTTTGATCCTCTGTTCCAACTCTTCGCGAGTCCTGGGGCTCACGGGTTGGTAGTTTTCAGTGGGGGACGGTGCATCGTCCCGCATGATAGCTTTGCCCTTATCTTTCGTTGAAGGGAAATCGGGCTGCAGTCTAGCGATTATCTGCTTTGCTGGGTCATGGTTTCCACTTTGGTTAGCCAACACGGTATAGTCATTCGCCGGACTCTTGCGGTTTCGTCCTGGCGGTTCATGCAGACCCACGTTTGGAGATATGTCCAATGTTATTATGCGCTGGCCGATGCGAGGCCAAGCGATATCATCAGTCACGATCATGAAACCGCCTTTATCCTCAAAGGGAATGTACTTAAGGTCGAGCCAGTCCTGGACTTGCTCGCGAAAGCTAGTAGCAATCCCGAGTTTAGTGTCCCCAGCTATCATGGAACTTGTAGTGTACGCGGCCTTCCCTATATTAGATGTAGGGTAAGGCCCTCACCATTGTGATGAGTCCGTCATCAATAAGGGCGTCTAAAACCTCGTGTGCGAGGTTGACATTGTAGGTATACTGGCGAGATGGCCGAAATGCGTCGTCATTGCCTTCCTCGCGGCCTCTCTTAGGTGCCCAGCATGGATTTTCGTCCTTCGGGTGTTCAGACAGGTCTAATGTGACTCTTCGTTGGCCTGGCTTCAGCAACTGGTGTCAGTTGTTCTCCTCTGGCTGGTCGGCCCAGTTCACTTCGACCATGCCGACCACGGGCGAAAAAGGGTCCACATCCACTAGCGAGGCTATGCTCCCCGGCGTCTTCAGTTTCAGGGCGCCAGAGTTTAGCCAAGTCTGCAGTTGGTCTACTAGCTTGACACAATCTTTAGTTTCGTGATTATAGATGTTGTGGAAGGTACAATACTTCTTTTCCTTCAGCTCCTCCTTGGATGGGATCTTGTGATCCAAACGCACGTACTTTGCCTTGATCAAGTCATTAAAGACTAGATAGGCGTTTTTCGCGTCATACGTGTATGATTCGTACTCGGGCTCCGTCCATGCAAAAGACTGGATGGTGATTGGCTCATGGTTCATTTTAAGATTCTTCAGTTTGTGAGCCAATGGTTTCCCAGTCAGTTCTACTGCTCCGACATTATCATAATCCGGCGCAGCCTCAGTTTTCTCCTGCCTCTGATAGTAAGGATCAAACGTGGGGGTCTGGAGGCTTAGTGCCCCTAACTCTCTGTTTCTCCTTGGCATGTATGTCCCTTTAGAGGCATTTGCCTTCTCATCCATCTCATTTAGATCATCAGCTCATAGCTTCCGACCTTGTTAATAAGGGCACCCATAGATGTGAAGCGCTCCCCATGGTGCTTCAGCCGCTGACGATGCTCAAGGCCTCGAATAGCCAACTTGATGGCTTCCTGCTCAGGTAGCAGGAAATCGCACTTGGCTTGCTGGATCTTGAAGCGTTGGAGGAATGAAACTCTAGACTCCATGCTTTGCTGGCTTATTTGGGTGAGGGAGTCGAGGCCAACTTCTGGCTCGATTGTGCCATAAGTTTCCCAGAACAGTCTTTCCATCGTAGGCCAGTCCGCAATTGATCCAGGCTTCAACCTGGAGTACCAGCTGAAAGCAGCTCCAGACAGAGAAGTCTCAAAGAGCTTGAGTTTGAGAATATCGTTATTCCCATATTGGCCGCATTGGACATTGAAGAGGGACATATGGGTTACTGCATCTTCCCTTTTCTCCCCAGAGAATGTTGTGAAGACAATGTTCTTAAACCCGTGGGGGAAAGGGTACTGCGCCACACTATCAGGGTAGGGGTTGCGATACTGCAAGTTAGTATCACCTTTTCTGGTTTGCTCTTTGACAATGTTCTAAAAGGCGCTAGGCGCTAGGCGGGCGATGACCCGTAGCCTAGAGCCTGGATAGCCTAGGCGGGACTAGGCGATGGACTAGGCGATCTACTTTTTTTATATTTTTAATTAATAAAAATAAATTATATAATATTTTAAAATAGTTTTAATATGATAAATTAGAAAAAATTTAACATAACCTTACTCTAAAAATGAGCAAACCAACCTGCCAATGTTTAAGGGAAGACCCCTCAAACTACAGCATTGTGAAATGTTTAGGTACTTCAAGCAGAGGAGCTCACATATGTCAGGAGGAAGTTTTTGCAGATATGGGCATGCATATAGCCTTAGGATTTGTAGAGACTTCAGCTTACTCAAATCTGCTGGCAGTTGCCATAGATGGTGACAGTTGGTTATGCTTAGATTGGTAAGCAAATGCATCCTACAAATGCTTGAAGGCAACTCCAACAAATCATCACAATGATCAATTGTGAGTTCTAAGAGCCGAGGAAATGCTGATTCATCGAGGCTATTATTTATCTTACACAAGATTAAAGAAATCTTGCGAACTTTTTTGGAACGGAAGGTAGCAGGGGACAAGGGAGGAACTGAAACTTTTTCAAGCCAAAGGCTTCTCAAGTTGCTCAAACTTGACAAGACAGAAAAATCATGGAGAATTGCATTGGATGCGCCGTAGTTTATCATGATCAAAGCCTTCAGTTTTGGCATGTTACGAATAAAAGGAGGTAACATGTACTCGTTGGAGGCGAAATTCAAGATGAGCACTTCAGCCTTGGGGAATTCCATTTCGAACCAGTCCATCTCTGTCATTTCACCTATATATGTATACAATATTCAGTGTTTGGTCTAGTAATTAAACACAATGTGCAAACATAATGAATATCTGACCTACAAGATGAAAGAATTGTAGTACCTGTATGAATAGATACAATTCGAGCTTGAAATGGCTCATCTGAATGCCTGTCCCATTCTCTTGGAAGTTCTATCTCTCTTCTTGGCATCAGTAATCGAGTTCGTTGATTTATGGAGCCATTATTACTCAAATGAAGAGCAAGGTCTCGCAAGACATCATGTTGTGTAACTGAGATGTCATAGCAACTGCTGTATATATCTCCATCTCTGCCAGATCAGTATAAACAAAGAGATTAACCACTGCTAATAACAATCTCAATCATTCCATTAGTTTAATAAAATCTATAAAGCAGCAGTGGAAATATTATTCATGTATTGGGGTATACCTTGCATCTTTCACCAAGGTGACAAGATTCTTGTCTGCTAGCTCGTTAAGAATAGCAAAGGCCAGTTCTTCATCAATGTGATCATGGGTTTCAACCCAAATGTTGATAAGAACATCCAGAGGGATCTTTTTGTCTTCTGGAAAGGCACCCAAATCCAGGAAACATTCCCTAACTTTGGGGCTTAAGCAATTCACACTGATTGCCATTCGATCAAGTAGGTCGGTCTCATGCAACTCGCCGATACTTTCCCCTCGTGACAACCTTTTGCTTGCATTTGCCCAAATCATTTCAGGCTGGTCTCGTAATGAAGACCCAATCACTTTGAGAGCCAAAGGCAGCCTCTTACACTCATCAACAATCTAATAAGAGTTGAAGAAAAGATGATCATCAGCTACATTACACTACACTTTCAATAAGCAAAAACATAAAGAACCTAATTGATGGGAAAAGGTACCTGCTTAACCAATTTCCTATCAGCACCGGCAGGAATCGACTTTTGGCCAAAAGCAGAGTGGCAAAACAAAGACACTGCTTCGTCTTCACCCAGCAACTCCACGTCATAGGTGGCTTTAACATCAGTTGGGAATTTGACACGTGAAACCACTAGGGTTTTACACCCAGGAATGTTGAAGAGCAGTGGCTGAAGCGTTGAGAGTGACCAAACATCATCCAAAACCACCAGGGTCTTTGTTGGGTTCTTCCATTCAAATTGAAAGTTCATTTGAGGAAGCACAGAAGTGGGACTCAGAACTTGACCCCCCATAATGAACCCCAAAATCTTGGCCTTGAGATCATCTACATCCGGAGATTGTGACACCGTCAGGAACAGGATCCTCTCACCAAAGTAAGCTGCACATAAACACAGACATAATAAGTTTGTTTGATCGTTCCATAGTCTCAAGAGTTAAAAACTATGAAATCCAACTTTACTTACATCGGACATGATCATCCTTAACCAACTCCTTAACAAGAGTGGTTTTTCCAGAGCCACCAATCCCACTAATCCGGTCATCTTGTGGAACCGCCTCCGAGCATCTCAAGCGCGGCACGTGTCCGAATTTCACCTTCGTCTTGCGACCCATTTCGTCGGCGGCACTGGTCACGGGGGAAGTAGTTGATGTCGAAGATGAGAGGGGTTGGAGGTGGGGACGCAGGCGGCGACCTTGACGGTGGCGGGGCGGAGGAAGAGCCGCAGAGACAGAGGACTTTAGGTTTACAAATGAAGGGGCGAACAGAATGCAGACTGAAATGACTCGCGTTTCAATTTGGGTTTTCTCGCCTCGCCTCGCCCGCGCCTCGTCTCACCCTCGCCTCCCTCGCCTCGCTCGCCTCGCCGTCGCCTGGGCGGTCACTGGGCGATGAATCGCCTGGGTGCAACGACTTGCCCAAAATCGAGGCGGCTTGGCTCCGCCTATAGCCTAGGCGGGGCTAGGCGGCGCCTTTTAGAACACTGCTCTTTGACTATGGTGGAGATAAGTTAGCACCAGTCGGCTGCCGTCACAGGTGTAGATTCTGCTCCCTCCTCATGGTTTGGCCATGTAGAGAAACTGACGGCATGTCCAAAATTCTTGGGAGCTGGGCTGGAATGGGCTATAACCGGGTCATCTGGTGTCCCGACTCCCTGGCGTGGCGAACCGCTAAACCCTTTAAATGCAGCAACAGAGTTACGCGGGGGCGGTGTCTTTGAAGTTCCAACCCCTAATGCGAACTGTGGGGTCTTTTGAGCCCCAACCTTCCGATTAGTGTCAAGACCCATCCCGAATTTCATCCCGAAATCCGAAGTAAATCCTGCGGGAACCACCTCCAAGGAAAAGTTACCAAGAAGTCAGCATAACCTTCCTTGAAAATGGACAACCCTTCCTAATAATACATGCAAACACTTCAAAAAATTATATCTAGAACCCTCTACTTCTAGAGCCTTCATGCTCCCCAAATCACAACATCTCCCAAATTATTTACTAACTTTAATAAGAAAATCTAACAACCGACAACCACAGTTCAAAGCAACTCTATTTGAGAGGAAAGGGACTAGAAGTACAAAAATGAGCGGAAACTATACTATTAACAATGCCTCTTCTTCATGAACGCCCGACTTCAACTATACTAACCTATAAACTGGGCATTTTTAAAACGAATGGCCCAGGGGAAAACATTTAAAAACGTTAGAGTGAGTGGACAAACATGAATTTAATAGAAATATTAATGCTTTCCCAATTTAAATTCCAAAGAAAATAAATGCATGTCTTAAACGATAATTCTCATATCGTTATAAATATCGAGCCTCTACACCTCAAAACTATATATCAAAATACAGCCTCTCAGGCTAAAATATATATATCAAATTATGTATATATTTACACTCGCCCATACTCCCTATATAAATTAATAATAATCTATATATGGCTACTAAGCTCGCGTCCAACGCTCACGTCACGTCTTAATGTGGTGATACACTACGCCATTAAGGTAGACAGACGAGTGTATAAATATGTGCTCATACCCCCTATATGAATTAAACACTCATATAGGGCTACTACACTTGCGTCCAACGCTCACGTCACACCATAATGCGGTTATATACTACGTCATTAAGGTGGACAGACACATATTGCTAGCTAGCATTTATATACATACTCTCTTTAAAAATATATTATAATTTACCGAAAATCCCATTTTCGGTAACTCACCAAAATAAATAAAATCGTCAAATAAAAATGACGTCTAATGCTCCAACAAAATTAACAATTGCATGCACATTATTTAAATCAAATGTCCACTCACAACTTTAGGCATAAGCCCGACGAAATCCAATTCGCCACTCAAGTGAGGTCTCCTCGAATCCTGGCACAATAATCATGCTTAGGACAAAACTTCAATTTCAGAAAATAATAATACTTAAATATATAACCCAGAACTCTTCCGCCTAATCGACTACCCTTTCCAGGGTTAAACTTATCGGACTTATAACAAACTCCAATCACAACTTCAATTCATTTATTTCAACATTCTAAAACAATAATAAGGGAAATCCAACGGTCGGATTCTACCCCATTAACCACCAAATTCACCAATCTTTCAAAAATCCAAAACCTATTCAAAACTCTTCCAAAAATTCTAAACTTCATACCATTAAACTCCCCTTAATATTCTACATCTAAAACCATAAAAAGCCCCCAAAACAGTGGCGGCGCCGGCCGAAGGCCGACTCCAGCGACCTTCAATGGTTCCCAAATTTTGACAGCATCTTCCTCTCAACATCCCAAACAACTTTCATAACTAGCACTAAGTCCAATTTCAAACCTAAATAGGGTAATCGAAGCCAAACATATCAAGAAAACCCTAGAAAATTCAAACACCCGATTCTCCTTACCTAGCTCATGTTAGGATGTATCCTTTTAGGGTTTTGCTACTAGGAAGGAGAGCTTCAAGTTGAGACCAACCGCTCCGGTTATGGTGGCCGGAAAAGAGGATTTCCGGCAAAACACCTCCACGCACAGCCGCTCCTTTTCGGTGTGATTCCTCCCTCACAGCGACGAAACACGACCAGCCACCTACCTAAACTTAAAGAGGATATTCCAAGCTTCCATTTGATACCAAGCTCGCCTCCTATCTTGGCCGGATGGCGGCGGACGGCGGCCGGAAAGTTTCGGGTCAGGGTGAGCTACGGGGAGAGGAGAGAGGAAGAAACTCGGGAGGAAGAGAGAGAAATGAAAATGTGTGGGCTTTTCAAACCGGCCCAAGTCCATATATTCACCAAATAAAAACTCAACTCCTAATATTAAACACCCCAAAAATAATACCCCAATAAAAATTATCTTTTTAATTAATAACTTTTTCATGCTAACTCCGATTTTAACGCATAGCATGTCTAGGAACTCGTAACAACATCCTCTACGACTTTCATGAAGAAAGTTTTCCCAAATTCCAAACGGAAGAAAAAGTCAACTTTTGGAGTCTTAAATAGTAAACGGTTACTTAAAACGGTAAAAGACTAAAATAATACCAAAGTAAATAACCGTAAAATAATTTAAGAACCGGAGCGTGACAATTAGCCCTATCACGCTCATTAGGCAGGATGTATTTGGATGATCCTTCGTTTGCGCTTGCGCCGGTGAGGCCAAGGGCATGATTCTTTGGTGCTGGAGACCTCATCTAGTCTTCCACCTCAAGGACTCTCAAGTTCAACCTATCATGTTCTTCTTTGAACTCCTCAAGCTTTTCTAGGTTGTTCTTGCTTCTGAAGAAGGACGCGTTCTGCTAGTCGTCCAACTTGGTATCGTGTTCGTCCAAGCGACGAGTTTGCTCGCTCACTGTTGCGCGCGAGTGAGCGATAGGGTCTCCGTGGTCTGATCCATATCCTTTTGGATCCGTTGGAGGGAACCCTCAACTAGGCCCTTAGTTTCCCTTACTTCGCCTGTAAACTGGTTGAAATCCTCAGTGAGTATGGCGAGGTTGTGCTGGTCTGCTTCCCAAAGGATTTTGTCCCTCTTGACCTGTTCAGCAAGGTCGTTGACCTTTTCAGCAAGGTCGGTGACGCTCTATTGGGTAGCAATGGCCTCGAGTCAGCTCTTCAGTTCCTCAAACATCTGGAGGATTTGCTCCATAGGCAGAGCAGATCCTATGTTTTGGGTTGGCTGTGAGCCTACTATTGTGGTCTCGCTGAAGTCTGTGTTACCAAATTGAGCAAGAACCTGTTCCGTGGTGAGAGATTGGCAAGCCACGCTGTTATGGGGCCTGTATCATGGTGATCTGTGCTTGAGACAAGAAATCTGAGGTTTCTTGTATGGTGATTCTCCTAGTTTCCCTATGGTGAATCGCTTGTACTCCCGGTCCCACTAGGCATGCCAATGTTTTGGCCACGATCCTCTATGATGGGTAGAGAGATGGTAGCAGTCAATGCTTCTAGGGATACGGGCATGCCACCTCGCGGATGAGGAAAGAGAGTAAGGTTGTTGTTGTAGTGTGTTGACCTGTACTTCTAATCAAACAAAAGTAAGGCTCCAGTGCCACCTCGCGGACGAGGAATTACGAGCACAGAACGAATCGATACTCACGGTATGTCGTGAGCAGAGCAACCAAAGAGAGATCAAGGGTGATCAAAGATGAGTCCAAAAGGGCTCGGAGAACTAAGGCAAGGCTTAGAACTAGAGTTTCGAGAGGCTCGAAGGTATCCACTGTGTTGAAAGTTTGTTTGTATTGAGTTGTTTGTTTTTTGAGAGAGAGAGTCTTTCTGTAAGCCTTCGAGCCCCTTTATATAGTAGCTCGCCTTCTGCTATAAGTAATTCTGAAACAGAATACCACAAGGACACTTCTTCACCCGCGTGAACCAACCATCTGCGTGACGCGTGTCCATTTTGCACAACACATTTCACATAGGTCACTGCCTCCGCGCTGCTAAACGGTAGACTCCTATGCGGACTCAAATTAAGAACATTCTTATCCAGCGAGGTGTCACAGAGCTTGTTTTCATCTAGCGGGCCCTTAAAGCTTGCGAGCTTTAAAAATGTTTTTTTCATTAAAAGGGCCACATGAGTTGGCCCAAAGCATGTCAAAGACTTGTATGAGTCTTCAACGATAAATGTGGCGCATGCGATCACGTGCATGCGGACTCCGCCTCTTTCTTCTTCGCGAAGTCTCCTACACGGAGCCATCTCGCCTCGCCTTCATGTACTTCTACGCGAAGTCCATCTCGCGTGCAACCTTACACTTCGCATGCATATAGACCTCGCATGCAAATTGTATCATCTAGCTCGCATGATCTCACTGGCGGACCATCACTTGTAAACTCAAAGAATTTGGGATCGCCGGTATGACATGGACCAAGAATGTAATTAATAATCACTTAGACATTTTACCGCTCAGTAAAGTATTACTTTGGATGTAAACATAATATGCAGACTTGGATCAAAATGCCCATTGGCTCAAACATTATGTTCATCCATTATACACACACACACACAGAGAGATTTAGATACTAATGTATAGATCATCTTTGCAAAATTTCAGCCAATTTGGTTATCATTAAGGCACTCAAAACTGCGTTTTTCTGTTATAAACATGAACGGTATAAGTTCGACAGAATTATGTTCATCCATTGGTTAAATTGAGTTTGAGTGCCTTAATGATAACCAAATTGACTGAAATTTGGCAAAGATGATCTATATATTAATATCTAAAGACTAGATGGTGGAGATGTGAAAATTCGATTGAAAAGTGAGTGTAAAGTGAAAATCCATACCGTAAGAATAAATGCGAACAACCGCATCTGAGAAAATATGTGTGTGTGTGTGTATATTCCAAAAATTGAGGTGTGACCAAAAGCTTATATATATGGTTGTTGTCTAGGAGAAATTTTTCAACATTATGGGAGGACCACATGGCAGTATGATGTGGTCTTACATTCCAATCAAATATTGACATATGAATTTTATTAAGGAAAAATTACATCAGCTATTTTGTCAAATAAATTTTTGTTATAAATATTATAATCTATGTGGCTGTCCACGTAATTACTCATTAGTTATGTAGTCTGATGTAAACCCTACCTCTATATAAAGAGACCAATGAGAATGAATGAGTAGACTTTTACCTCCTCCCAACTATTCTCTCTATTCTTCTCTTCTTCTTTTCTATACTTTACAACACGTTATCAGCACGACTCTACCTTTGAGTTGATAACGACCAAATCCTACAACTCTACCTTTTGAGTTGATCACGACCAAACCCTAAAACACCTGAAACCCCAAATTTCTCAAGGTGTTTTTTCACCGCTAGCTATAGACTTGCCACACACATCATTGTTCATATTTATCAGACTCAATAATGATGATCAAAGAGTATATGGTATGCCTTCATTTTGGCTTTTGCCCATTACTCATGATCTATGAGTTGGAGTTTTCTATACATATGCACAACACTATATACAATTTTCATCTTTGCTTATGTCATATATATAATTTCTTCCGCTCATGATTATGCTGTTTGTTTACCCAATAAATTTGTACATATCGATTCATCTATCATGTTTAATGGGTCTTTTGTTTTCTCTATACTGCATCATTGCACTTCTCATAGGCAAGTATGCATGTTTTCTTTTGTTATTGATCAATATGCTTCAGCCATCACTGCAATATTCAGTGGTATAAATACAATATTATTTAATCCATGCTCAAATATATCTGTTGATTGATTTATAAGAACAGATAAATTTTCTTGATTTTCATTTCACTATTTCTTGTTCTTATTTGACATATTGTGGAGTTGATCAATTTTGGCATTCAATCTTATCGGTGCATGCACATTGATTATTTATTAATAGATTGGGCACAGAGCTTATGAGTATCAATATGTTTCAGATTTTCTGTTAACTTGTTTCGTCTCGTATACATAGTGATGAATATGGCATGGACTGTTGTTTTTCTCCATGGCCAGACACAAATCCCACACTACATAATGATTTTTGTCGTATCATGCTAATATGTTGAAACATTATCCATATTAGCAAGAAGATTGTTCTTCAATATGAGTGAGCATGAAAAGGGCTTGAAGTTCCTCATCAGTACAATAATCAAAAATTGTGACATGAAGTCTCTCAAAAACTTATGCAATTGACAAAATACAACGACCGTAATGACATCTTACGATCCTTAATCATATGAGGACCTGAAGATCCCCACCTATTTCATATGATGTTTCTTGCATGTGTAACTAGATGAGATCGGGAATCACGATTATCATATTTGATAAAATTAACCAGACCTGAAGATCTGTGTATTTTATTTATTTATGGAACTAGAAGTTTCCTATGTACAATTTATTTACTTTTTGTTGTTTACAGTTTTCTTTATTTTGTTATGCAATTTCATTACTGTACTTATTTTTTACATTTTATTGTTATTCATATGTGCTAGCAGCCCTATATCTCGATCATATAAATTTCTAGTGTAATATTTTTGGACCAAAAGATCCAAAATATTGTACTGCAGAACCCGAAGTTCTAATAGTAAATTTCAAATCCAAACCTTGATTACACATATCATTGATGGCTCCAGAAAAGCATTGATAGCTCCAAAAGAGCACATACAGTGTTAACTTACTACAATAACTCGAGACATATAATATCATAAACCCGAAGTTCATTGAAACCGGGCATGACTAACTAAGTCATAATTTACCTAGAGTGTTGTCTTAAATAAGTTACAAGTTTTGATGACTACTAATCTATATGCCGCATATTTTTAAGTTGTCACCTCAATGAGTCACCCCTCTTGTTGTGAGAGGGAGAAAGATTGTTCCTGAAGAACGATGTAAGTTGGTGTGAGTTGTTTAACCGCCATCTCATTTTGATATTGAGATATGTGTCATCAAATAGTGATTTGATAAAAGATTGTAAAAAAAAAAAAGTATATGCTAGATTCACTGTTTTCTACTCGGATTAAAGTTTATGAGACTATCCATGTTAACTCAAATAGTCTATACCCCATTTGATTTGTGGGATGCATGTGTATTCATGTGACATGGTTCTCCTGAAGAGAATGTCATGATACAATGTTAGAGTTCCTAATACGGCTACACATACAAAGGTTGTAGGTACGCCATTAGAGAATAGTATCTTCGTTGACACATGAATTTAATGTTCTTGACCTCAAACTTGGTTTTGGTTCGCCACCAGCCAATGAACATCTCACTCAAAAGAAAGTGATCAAGCTTTAAATGCGTTTTAGGGTTTATTATGCATGTGTCAACGAAGATGCATGCATATAAGAATGTGTGAGATCTATGAATGATGATCATTTATGACAATTTACAAATGGTAGCTACCAAAGACCATTAAGGATTGTATTAATCTATGTTATGTCACGTTTCATTATGCATGTCGACAAAGCATATTATTGGCCAAATTGGAAAGAGGCAATTCCAATGAAACTAAATATTTGAAACGTGATGAGATACTTTGACCTTTAACCCTATAGATACAAAAAAGTATTTATCACAGTGAAAATATATCGCTATGGTGCAATGTCTACAAAGGACATGAGATTATGAATCTGCCCTTATACGAATGATACTTATCTATAAGTACAATGCTACATGTAACTGTTACATAGATGAGAGACTTATGGCATGTTGTCATCGTATATTATGAGGGCCTTTAAAGACATTGATAAACCAAATTCTCAAAAGTGAAATGTCACTACAAGCTTATCGCTTGTCAAATCCTCAAAGGATTCAAGTACATGAATGATTATAATGTAATTTGATCCATGAATACTTGAGAGAGCCTGAAGCTACTTCATAGAATCAAATAGTCTAAAGTTAGCTCATATATACTCATTCCGTTATAGCTAACGTAATCTAAATTGCCTTAATGAGTACTATGATCGGACTACATAATCAAATTCGAATTATGATCATTATGTTGCTACATATTCTAACTCTTGGGAAGTTATGAATTACTCAGAGCTTTTGAAGAGCTTATATGAGACGTATCACTACACAAAGATATTAATGTGTATGGCTAGATATACCATAAGATATTTCAATGTTTTAATGTCAATTTGCTTATCTTGTTTAGCTATTACTTAGTGTATGAATTTGGTCATACGACTCAATGAGGTACGACCTATTTATAATCGTTTAGATTTGTTAGTATTGTTTCAACTTTGCAGGTTTAAAATTTCATGATGAGCCCCTATATGCAAAGCATGCATGGTCTCACTTTAGTGATGGACAAATCAAATAGTTATTTACGGTGCATGAAGTTTGCAACGTTCAGGGGGAGATTCTCATCAGGGGGAGCATCCAGAAGTATACTACCTAAGACATATGCGCGTTGTACTCTTTTTCTCCTTCGACCAGGGTTATTTTTCTCCCACTGGGTTTTTCTTACCTGGCAAAGTTTTTAACGAGACAACATTTATGTGCGTCTAATTTCATCATTCATTGGTGGACATCCAAGGGGGGGTGTTATAAATATTATAATCTATGTAGTTGTCCACGTAATTACTCATTAGTTATGTAGTCTGATGTAAACTCTACATCTATATAAAGAGACAAATGAGAATGAATGAGTAGACTTTTACCTCCTCCCAACTATTCTCTCTATTCTTCTCTTCTTCTTTTCTTTACTTTACAACAATTTTGAGTTTGTTGTTGTTTTTTAAATCCTAAACTATACACTCTAAACCTAAACCCTAAACCCTAACCCTAGACCCTAGACCCTAAACCCTAAACCCTAAACCCTAAACCCTAAACCCTAACCCTAAAACCTAAACCCTAAACCTAAACCCTAAATCCTAACCCCAAACCCTAAACCCTAAACTCTAATCCAAACTCAACAAATACCCATGAAGGTCATTTCATAAAAAATAGAAAAACCTTAGTTTATATTTTAGTTGTAATAAATACATGTGTTAATATTTGATTGGAACGTAGGATCACGTTATACTACTACATAGTCCTCCTGTAGCATTCAAAAATTTCTTGTTGTCTAGGTCGACTAAAGAGTTTTTTCGTTAAAACTCATTAATGCCTTAATTATACTTACAATGACAACGTAACATGGAGATGACATCGTGCATGTATGTTAGGTTAGGCTTCAAATTTCAAATTTCAAATTTCATGTACCAAAGATTATAATTTAATATATAAAAACTCCGAGTGGCCCAAGCTTCATGTACCATTCCAAAAATTTTCCTTATATTATTTTACACATCCATGCGCCCTAAACTTTTTTTTATCGAAAGAAGAAGAGCATGTCTTCCGGGCCGAGTCACCGACCGAAGACCGAGAACTTGGGGCCGACTTGTCACTGGGAGAGCGTGAAATTGGGTTTGACTCGCCGTCACTAGGAGAGCGTGATTTACGGGTCGATTATTCAGGCAAGGTGGGCGATGAGCAAGCTTATCCATGACGGAATAAGAAGCCAGCTCCTGGTTGTATCACAACCTCCCTTGACGCAGGAGCAACTATGAGCTGTTAACATCACTGCGGCTTATGTTGATCTCTGGTCTTGGAGAGGAGAAGGAAGGAGTAGAAGAAGAAGATGGTTTTTGATGAGAAGGGGATGAAGAAGCAAAAGAAGGCATGAGGTGATTGGGAAAGTTTGAGGAAGTGGTAGACGGTGGCAAGTGGTGGTTGTGGTTGTGGTTGAAATGTCAGAACGCCCCCTCCTAATATATCAAAATGATGTAGAACGAGAATGGACCAAATTTAGACAGAAAAAAATAAAAGTAAGGAAGCGGCGAATAATCAAAAAAAATAATTTGAAGATTGATAATTCTCATATCATGAGGTTGCTAGCCGCTGGAATATTCAAGAAGATGTTGTTTTGGACTTTTCATGTTTGTCGCGCAAAATCTGTTAAATCTGATTTGAAGTAACTTTTGGCCAAAATGTTCGTTTGAGATACATGATACCTTTCCGGAATGGGAATGACGAGATCTACAAGACTCATTTTAGTGAACTCTATCAGATTTAGGCCAAAATATATCGTTTTATATATCAAATTCGGCATTTAGTATTATTTTAGGTTTTTAGTTTATTTTGGATTTTGTTTTCTTTTAACCTATAAGCTTTTAGGCTTGGTTGTTAGTTGTCATATGGTTTAGTTTCTCTTATATAAGGACCCTTAATCGGTTGTAGTCATCAGTTTTGATATTAATAAACTTTTGAGTTCTCTCAAATTCTTCTAGTGGATTCAAGATTCCCTCGTGGATTCGAGAAACTTCTCATGGATTTAAAAAAACAAGATTTATGGATTCAAGTCACCGTTGGTGGATTCCAACATTTATATTTCCGCTGCATCACAAAATGAGTCATACAAATGGGGAAAGAGCTTGGTAGCTTCTTATCGGTGAACTATGACTTTATTGGTTAAGTAGCTTAACTAATAACTTTAAGATTATGAGCTCAAACTTCACTGACATATGTAGGGTGTGTGAGTTATTTTGATATATACTTTTTTAAACTCTACTAATGGTGTTAGATATAATATTATAACTATACCAAAATTAATCAATATATAAAACACGAGAATTAAAATTAGACATTTTTGAACCACGAAAACAAACATAAACATTATCTGAAACCAAAAATAAAAAAATCCAAGCTCTAACAGCTGAAGGAGACCGTATTACTTGCCAGGTTAAAAACCATTGGTCCCCACCAAATTTGTTCCTCCAATCAAACCAAGCAGCAGTGCCAACCGTGCAAATGAGTGACACAAAGCTTACAGTGAAGAGTGCTTTACCGCTAGTTTTCCCACCGTCAAAACCGCAGTTTCCCAAATTGCAAATAAATCCCCTCACTTCCATTTCCAGATCCTCAACTCGTAGTCTCGTACTCTCCTATATAAACCCAAAAACAAAAAAACAAAAAAACAAAAAAAAAAGAAAAAGAAAACACGAGGCAGTGGAAGAGCAAAGATCAAGAGGAAGCTCTCTCCTTCAAGTCAAGGAAGGGTCGTTGATTTTTCTGCCTCTAAAGAAAATCAAAATCCCCAATCTCTCCTCAGGTACGCCAATTTCGTATTCCATTTCCTCTCATCGATTTCAATTCCAGCTGAAATTTCGATTCTCAATGCATATATATGTATATATAGTCCTAGATCGTTAATCGAATTCGTCGTCAAATTCACGATTGGTAATTCTTTTTCGTAGATTGACTCGTGTGCTGAAATCGACGAAGTCAGGAGCTTCAATAGTGAGAAATCCATGGGGTTTTAGGAGGTTTTTGTTTACCAAAGGCCTCCTATTTGTTCAATTAATAAGATCCATGTGTCGCTTTCTCTCATAGTTTCAATCCAATTTGTATAATTTTGTTTAGATTGCTTAGCACACAGTTTAGGTTCACTGAAATTTAGTTGAATTTTCGATATAGCCGAGGGGTGTTAAGGTGGTTGTGGCTTTGATTGAAACAACATTTTCGATTTTCGATGTCGAATCCGCCACCGCAACCTTCCCTTGGATACTCTAGTCCCTCAAAGTCAGACACTTCATCACCTGACCCTGCCAGCAATGCCATTCCTCCTCCACCTTTGGTTTCCCCCGGACAATCCAGATTTCTGCCGCCAAAGTTTCAGCTGGATCAGCTACCTCCCCCGTCAATCAGAACTCCGAATGGGCCGTCACCAGCTAGTGGTGGACTGAAAACCGGCAGCCCCATTCCTCATTTGAGTACTCCCCCCGGACCTCCTGTTTTTACTTCCCCTGTCCGTCCCGCTGCTGTGCCTTTTCGTGCTTCGCCTGTAACTCCTCAGCCAGTCGCTTTCTCTCCGGCAGCATCTTTGCCAACATCTTCGCCTGTGTTTTTTTCAAATGGGTCGCATGAGTTGGAGCACGAACTGTCCAATGTCACAGATGATGATACAGTGCCTGTTGGTGAACCACCGTATGTCCTATTCTCAGCTCGTAAGGTATCTTTCTTGTTCTCTTTGATCTTAATTCAACCTTTATTGTTTTTATTATCTATTTGTTATGGACATGTAGCATGTTTTAGTCCTGTAGGGTGTTCTGCACAATGAATTAGATACTTTGAGTTCATATAACTGCCTCTGGATCTCTTTAACCGCAGGCGTAGACTAGTTATTTATGTAGACATGAACATACTAGGGCTCTTATCTCTTTTATAAGTTTGCTTGCAGATGTACTTTGTTTAGATTACTTTTGCAATAATCAGTTCTTGGAGTATATCCTTCTTTCCCTACATAGTTAAAAATCTTACAAAAACTTTTCTCCTACTGGTTTGTTAATTAGGTGTTGAAACAGAAGAAACAAGCAAATGTACCAAGTTTGGGTTTTGGGGCATTGGTTTCCCCTGGGAGGGAAGTTTCTCCAGGTCCTCAAATAATACAACGTGATCCTCATCGCTGCCACAGTTGTGGAGCTTATGCAAATATCTATTGCAATATTTTACTGGGCTCAGGTCAGTGGCAGTGTGTAATCTGCCGAGAACTGAATGGTAGTGAGGGTGAATACATATCTTCTAGCAAGGAAGAACTTTCCAACTATCCAGAGTTGTCGTCTCCCATGGTTGATTATGTTCAGACTGGGAACAATAGACCTGGTTTTGTTCCAGTTTCTGATTCTAGAATGTCTGCACCCATTGTTCTTGTTATAGACGAGTGTTTAGATGAACCACATCTCTGGCATTTACAGAGCTCCTTACATGCCTTTGTCGATTCACTTCCCCCGACAACGAGAATTGGAATAGTACTGTATGGTCGCACAGTATCAGTTTATGATTTTTCAGAGGAGTCAATCGCATCTGCTGATGTGCTTCCAGGTGACAAATCACCATGCCAGGAGTACTTGAAGGCTTTGATATATGGAACTGGTATATATTTGTCTCCAATGCATGCTTCACTGCCTGTAGCACATGCCATATTTTCATCATTAAGGCCGTTCAAACTGAACGTTCCAGAAGCTTCTAGAGACCGGTGCCTTGGCACAGCAGTTGAGGTTGCCCTTGCTATAATTCAAGGCCCATCAGCAGACATTTCTCGAGGGGTAATCAAAAGGTCAGGAGGTAATAGCAGAATCATTGTTTGCGCTGGTGGACCTAATACTTATGGTCCTGGATCTGTTCCTCATTCTTTCAGTCATCCAAATTATGCTCACTTGGAAAAGACCGCGTTGAAATGGATGGAGCGTCTGGGTCAAGAGGCACACCGACACAATATGGTAGTTGATATTCTTTGTGCTGGGCAATGCCCTGTAAGAGTTCCTGTTTTGCAGCCTCTCGCAAAAGCTTCTGGGGGTGTTTTTGTTCTCCATGATGACTTTGGCGAAGCCTTTGGAGTGAACTTGCAAAGGGCATCTGCCAGGGCAGCAGGATCCCGTGGGTTCTTGGCAATACGCTGTTCAGATGATATTCTCATAACTCAAGTTGTGGGTCCTGGTGAAGAGGCACATGTAGACACTCATGAAACCTTCAAAAATGATACTTCTCTTTATATACAAATGCCGAGTGTCGAAGAAACACAGTGCTTCTCACTCTCCTTGGAAAATAAGAGGGACATTAGGACCGAGTATATGTACTTCCAGTTTACAATTCAGTACCTGAATGTTTATCAAGCTGATATATCAAGAGTAATAACTGTTAGATTGCCAACAGTTGATAGTGTTTCAGCATATCTTGAGAGTGTTCAAGACGAAGTTGCAGCAGTTCTTATTGCAAAGAGGACACTGTTGCGAGCCAAAAACAGTTCTGATGCATTTGATATGCGATCAACAATAGATGAAAGAATTAAAGACATTGCTTTGAAATTTGGTTCTCAAGTACCAAAATCAAAGCAATATCGTTTCCCTAAGGAGATATCGTTATTACCAGAGCTCTTGTTTCATCTTAGAAGAGGCCCACTGTTGGGAAGCATTGTTGGCCATGAAGATGAAAGGTCTGTGTTACGGAACTTGTTTCTGAATGCATCTTTTGATCTGTCTCTGCGAATGGTAGCACCTCGTTGTCTAATGCATCGGGAAGGGGGAACGTTTGAGGAACTACCAGCTTATGACCTTGCTATGCAGTCTGATGCAGCAGTTGTTCTTGATCATGGCACAGATGTCTTCATTTGGTTGGTATGTCCTTTTGCTCCTATTATTGCCCTTTGTTTTATTTTTTTGGATGGCACCTCTATGTTTTGGTGTGCTTTATCTTTTGTCTTTTAGTCCTGGGGAACTTTGCTTAATGTTAATGTTACACAAAATAAAGGTTATGTTAGCAGTGCCGTGTAGTACACATGGAATAATAAAGCTTTCATTACTACTTTGCAATATCTGATGCGCCTGAACATAATAATAAATAGGGTCACATATGCCCATTGTTGTATTCATAACTATGGAATTATGTGGTGAAGATGATTTTCTACCTCATAGAAAAACTTGAAGACATTTTAATTAAACATTTAAGATTTTTGGAGGCCAGGTTGTAGATTATCGCTGTCCCTGGGAAACCTAGTACTTGTTATATGCTTTCGAACCCCGCGATATGCTGACCATTGTAGCATTCATAACTATGGAATTGTATTGAAAATAGTTGTTTACCTTGTGGAACATCTTGATGACCTTTGTTTGATCTTTTAAAATTTTTGGTGGCCAAGTGCAGATTATAGTTTATGGTCCCTTGGAAAACTTAGTACTTGTGATATGCATAAAAACAGCAGACCTAGTCATGCTTGTCTATTCACTGTTTGTTATGTAATGCAATAATATGAGTACCGATTTTATTACTTTTATAATCTTTCACTCCATATCCTATGATTAAGATATGTTTGGCCTAGAAACTACTAACTAAGCATGGAAGACACTGTACACTCTCTCTAAGCTGTTGAGAACTTGAGATAGTTTAGAGCGGTAAGGGTTTTGCCTGTAAACTATTGTCTTTTGCAGTGGTATCTAAGCACAGAAAAAAAGAAAAAATTAGGGTGTAGGGGAAGTAATAGATGTTACTGCAAAGAGAAAAGTAGATATGATGTGTGATGAGAGTATTTTCATTTTAGAAAGGAGACCTAATGAGTAGGAAGTTTTGACCAACTCAATTGACAGAGATTTGGTTGCAAATAGATTTTGGATGGATTTGGCTCCTCACCTAGCATAGAAGTGATTTGTACTAGAAGTTTTGCTTAGAAATAAGAGGAGATAATAATCAAGAAAATATGAGGTCATGTATAGGATGGGTGTGGTGAGCATCCATGTCTGTTTTACAATTTACACTAGAAACCCTTAAACCATGTAATGTATGTGCTGTTGACAGTCACATCTGTTGAGTATAATTAAGAGCTCTCTTAAGTTGTGAACTCACTACTATAGTTTCTTGACTCTGTCTGTTTGAAAGTGTCATCTCTGTTCAGAATTTCATCAACCTTAATATGTTGTTTGAACATTTTCCTTTTGACTGGTGTATTCAGGGTGCTGAACTTTCTTCTGATGAAGCAAAAAGTGCAGCTGCTTTAGCTGCTTGCAGAACATTGGCTGAAGAGATCAGTGAATTGCGGTTTCCAGCTCCTCGGATTCTTTCCTTCAAGGTCTTTTTTCCGTGCTCTGCATCTTTTTCCTTTGTGCTTTTTAATGCCTAAAAATGAAGTGGAACCTAATTCATTTGTTAAACAGGAAGGAAGTTCTCAGGCTCGATATTTTGTATCGCGGCTCATTCCTGCACACAAGGATCCTCCTTATGAGCAGGTAAGTGTAAATCAATAAACCTGGAAATTTCTCTAGAGTCAAGACTCAAGATTTTTCCTATTTTCTTTGGCGTAAAGCATGTATTGAAGTGTTTGTTTCGTCTGTTGCAGGAGGCAAGATTTCCTCAGCTACGATCTTTAACAATAGAACAGCGGACAAAGCTGAAAAGCAGTTTTGTTAGTTTTGACGATCCTAGCTTCTGTGAGTGGGTACGAAGCTTGAGAGTGGTTCCCCCAGAACCAAGCTAGATGGTATTGGCCCTCTTTAATCTTGAGGGCTAATGTTGCTACATGAAGTCAGTGTTGCAAGTTGTAATAGAGGAAATTGTGTCATTAGTCATTACGGAAGAAAATTTTGTGTTCTTTCATTTTCATTGGTAAGAGGAAATTGTAGTTCAGAAATGTCTGGACAGGAAAGGTATAGTTCTCGTAATCCCTCAATACGGTTACTTTGTTCAATAGCATTAGCTGCAACATTTTGTTTGGAGCTTCTTTCATTTTGTGTGGGTATTAGGGTTAATAGTCAATTATTGACTGGCCTCTCATGTCCTATAGATATTTAGTTTGATATCACCTTTGTCATTTGCTGATTTTCTTCAATGTTTGTTGTCTACTAAAAGAACATAGAGAGCCATGAACAAAAACTCTTCACTTTCATGAGTAGAGTGTAAACCAGTAAACTCTAGAAATGGCAAATCGAGTGTCAAGAACATGTTTAAAATAGGATTATGAAGGCCACCCATAAGCTCTTACTTTTACGAATTCTCTCGTGGCTGCAAGTACTTTTACCATTTCATATAGATTCCGTGAATCTGTGATTGCTGCCGGACTTGTGTCAACTTGCCTGATCTAATCTCTGATCGTGGTCGGACTTGTGTCAACATGTTTTTATCTCCTGTGGAGCAAATTAGAGGCTAATTTCACATTGCGTAACACTAAAATGTGATAATGTAAATTCATACAGTATTCTGGACATTCACTAACACACACCGAAGTGAAATGTAAATGGATTTCACGTTAAAATGTTACAAAAAGTAACTAAAATTTTGAATTCATTCGAGAACCCCAGGGAATTTGAACTGCGACACTTTCATGAATATATTTATATTCTTCTAATCTCTATTACATAGAAGTAAACATGTCATGAAGCATATCGTGGTAGGAACTATTATCACGTAATAAAAGTGAAAATAAAAATATACAATAAAAAAAACTGTTCGACCTTACGGCGCCAAGTTGATGACGTCGGCTTCTTCTGGTATCTTTCTGTTTTGGTTATAATGCTTGACCACACCTTATCCCAACTCAATTTGAAGGAGAGCAAAAGCCAGAGCATGAACACCATCATCCTTCTCGCTTTCTAAATTTTAATCCCAAATGGCGCTGCCGCACTCTCCTCTCCTGGAGCCTCATTCCCTCTCACCTCTCTCTTCCAAGTTCCGCCACGTCATCCCCCTCAACAACTGCCTCCGCACTTCCTTCTTCGCCGGGAAAGCCTTCCGCCTGCCGGAAACCTCACGGATTTCGAGCCGGGGACGCCGGCGAGCGCAGGCGGCGGCTTCGCTGGGAGGTCTTTTCGGCGGGATTTTCAAAGGGACTGACACTGGCGAGTCCACAAGGCAGCAGTACGCTCAGACTGTGGCTCTCATCAATGGCTTGGAAGCTCAGGTTTCCAAGCTTTCCGATTCCGAGCTCAGGGAGAAGACGCTTCAGTTTCAGCAGCGCGCTAAGCAGGGCGAGTCCTTGGACTCTCTTTTACCCGTCAGTACTAGTTTCTCTCTCCAATTTCACTACTGTGTTTTCTTGTGTTTTTACTGCCTGGTGTTGAAATGAGTTCTATAACTGTCAATTGTGTAGTATGCTAGTTAGTTTTCGGTTCGATCATGATTTTTAAGTGAAGATTTTGTGTAAGGTTGAGTAGTGGCTTAACATTTTTATAGTTGAATAGCTTTGTATATGCGTTGAATCTACTGATAAACTAAGAATCATTGCTACGCCAGGAAGCATTTTCCGTCATAAGAGAGGCTTCGAGGAGGGTTTTAGGCCTTCGTCCTTTTGATGTACAACTCATAGGTACATACATTTTATCCTTCACTTCCCATGTACTGAATTACGTGTGTTGTGTGTTTGGTGATTAGGATTTTCTGTTTGATCGTTTAGGTGGCATGGTTCTTCACAAGGGGGAAATAGCTGAGATGAGGACCGGAGAAGGAAAGACCCTTGTTGCTATCTTACCGGCTTATTTGAATGCCTTGACTGGAAAGGGAGTTCATGTTGTCACTGTCAATGATTATCTGGCCCAACGTGATTGTGAGTGGGTTGGTCAAGTTCCTCGTTTCCTTGGATTGAAGGTTGGCCTGATCCAACGTATGTCTCTTTCTTGTGTATTTGTTATACAGTACCCTGCATTATGATTCCTACTTTCCTTCAACATTTGTTTATTTTGATATGTATTGGATGGATCAAGAGTGAAGACTTACTCATAGCAGCATGGATAGTTTATTTAATTTTTCAAGTACTAAATGCTTTGTGCGTTTGAAACGCTATTCATTCCCAGTCCACTTCAATTTACTATTATTGCACTCATTTGTTTGTTAGTCTATTTAACATTTTTATAGCAATAAGATTGATCTATAGTCTCTGGATATGGTTTCTGCATATTGAGTTCTTTGTTAATTGAGATTGGAACGGAAATCTAACAATGCAAATTTTTGTGGGCAGAGAATATGACAAGCGAACAAAGAAGGGAGAATTACTTATCTGACATCACATATGTTACAAACAGTGAGCTTGGTTTTGACTACCTGAGAGATAATCTGGCCACGGAAAGTAATTCTTGCTTTATTTTCTTAACTAATGTTCTTCTATTGCAATGTGGCTAATCTTCAAGAGTTTTCTCAACTTATATTATTCTACCTCAATTCTTGGCATATACAGAGTGTTGAGGAGCTTGTCTTGAGGAATTTCAATTACTGTGTCATTGATGAGGTTGATTCCATCCTTATTGATGAAGCAAGAACGCCCCTCATTATATCAGGACCTGCAGAAAAACCCAGCGATAGGTACTATAAAGCTGCAAAGATGGCTTCAGTGTTTGAGCGAGATATACATTATACTGTAAGCCTACCATACATTTTATCAGGCAAAAGTTCTCGATCTAATTAAGAGATTCATAGATTTCAGGAGCCTTGCTACTAGTTATATTTTTTGCTTCATACCTCTTTTTCTTTTTCCAGGTAGATGAAAAGCAGAAAACAGTTCTTCTTTCAGAACAAGGATATGAAGATGCTGAAGAGATTCTAGGTGTCAAAGATTTATATGATCCACGTGAACAGTGGGCATCTTATGTTCTGAATGCAGTGAAAGCAAAAGAACTGTTTCTCAGAGATGTAAATTATATTATTCGTGGCAAAGAGGTTCTCATTGTTGATGAGTTTACTGGACGAGTTATGCAGGTGTTTATATTTTTCAACAAGCGTTTTCTTTATTTATGTGCAATAGTTCTTGTCTACCGGGAAGAAAGTCTTTAACATGTTATCTCATCAGCGTAGTAGTTAGCATTATATTGACTTTGGGTGGCTGTCAACTGAATGATTTCAACCTTATCCAATAATTAATTAGACTTATTTGTATTCTGGTGAAAATGTTTGCCCATCGCTATTGTTGTTTTCCTGGTATTCTACTGAAATTCTGATCCCATCACTAGGATTAGTTGCTGCAACATTAAGGGGAATTGAGATTTGGCTCTTTAATCTCTCTATAATTGTAGTAACTTATTTATGTTCTTTAGGGGAGGCGGTGGAGTGATGGCCTTCACCAAGCAGTTGAAGCAAAAGAGGGTCTTCCAATTCAAAATGAAACTGTAACTCTGGCATCTATTAGCTACCAAAACTTCTTTCTCCAGGTAGGATTCTACTCACACCTCATTGAGTGTCGCATCTCAGCTAATTTTTATTTCTTTTTCGGTTCGAAATGTGTATTTATTTATATATACTTATCTGTGACAGTTTCCAAAACTTTGTGGAATGACTGGGACTGCAGCAACAGAAAGCACAGAATTTGAAAGCATATACAAGCTTAAAGTTACAATTGTCCCCACAAACAAGCCTATGATAAGAAAGGTAGGGTATGCTGGTTTAGCTTGCCATAATGCAGTTGCACTACTGTTTTTAAGTTGTACTGAATCTCATAGTAGGAATTTAAATGGTTTGATCTGATAATAAGGAGATTTGTAAATGATATTTCTAGTATGCCTTTCAACTTTATTTACATATGTCTTGGCTTTCAAGTTTCTTACTATCTCTTTGCTTTCCTTCTCAGGATGAGTCTGATGTAGTTTTCAGGGCAACTACAGGAAAATGGCGGGCAGTTGTAGTGGAGATTTCTAGAATGCACAAAACAGGTCGCCCTGTACTTGTTGGAACAACTAGTGTTGAGCAGAGTGACTCATTGTCTGAGCAGTTGCAAGAAGTTGGGATTCCCCATGAGGTGTGGCCTCATTCATCCTTTACTTGGGAGTTTAATAAAATAATATAATGCAACTGTGTGAATTTTAGTTCTTATTTGTACTTGTATCTCTAAATATTAAAAAGGATGAAATATGCTCTTTTGAGAGGAAACCTTATAGAATCCTAATGTATGGAAGGTTCTCAACGCAAAACCAGAGAATGTGGAGAGGGAAGCAGAAATTGTGGCACAAAGCGGTCGTCTAGGGGCAGTTACCATTGCAACCAATATGGCAGGTCGAGGAACAGACATAATTCTTGGTGGGAATGCAGAATTTATGGCAAGGTTGAAGCTACGTGAGATGCTAATGCCAAGGTAACACCTGAGCTCATAATAATTTCACATGCGACGTTTTGAGTCTGTCTTTATGCATGAGAGTTGAAGGAGTTGTTGTTATATACTAAACAGTATTAATTGAATATTAGGACTTCTGTTCTAGATTACAGTATTAAGATGAACAGCCATTTATATGAGTTGCATTCCTTGAATTCTGGCAACGAATCTATATTTTTGAGCATCCTGTTTTCTTTACTAAGGTTCTAACCACATTTAATTTTGCTTATAATATTCTTGCAGAGTTGTAAAACTAACTGAAGGAGGTTATGTTTCAGTGAAAAAACTTCCATCGAAAAAGTCTTGGAAGGTGTGCTTTGTCTTTGGTCTTGATATGTAGATGGTTATTACTTCAGCTAGGGAAGTTTAGAAAGTGCATACTTGCAGTTTTCAATTACTTTATCATCTTCAAACTCAGAATGGGGATATATTTTTTTTTGTCAGGTTAATGAAAAGCTATTTCCATGCAAATTGTCCAGTGAAAAGACCATGTTAGCTGAGGAAGCTGTCAATTTAGCTGTTGAAACTTGGGGTCAGAGATCATTGACAGAGCTTGAAGCAGAGGAGCGTCTTTCTTATTCTTGCGAAAAGGTTAAACTCTGAAGCTTGTCTGAAATTTACATATTATTTTCTGAATGGAACGAATTAATATATTAATATATGCCTTTGATAGGGACCTGCTTTGGATGATGTGATAGCTAAACTGCGGAGTGCTTTTCTAGAAATCATGAAAGAATATAAGGGCTACACAGAGGAAGAAAGGAAGAAGGTCAGTTCAGCACATGACAAAAAATTCCTTTAACCTCTGAGCTACTGTGGATTACAGTTATTCTATCAAATTCCTGCAGGTTGTGTCAGCTGGTGGGCTTCATGTTGTTGGGACAGAACGCCATGAATCTCGCCGAGTTGATAATCAGGTTTAAGACTTGGGAAGATTAGTTATACTGTGTTCATGATTGAATTTCCTTGATTTCTCATCATGTTCTGAACATGAGAGGGTTGCCTTCTTGAAATTTAAATTTTGCACTCTGTATCTACAGTTGCGTGGTCGAACTGGACGGCAGGGGGATCCTGGCAGTTCACGCTTCTTCTTAAGTCTTGAAGATAACATCTTTCGTATATTTGGTGGAGATCGCATTCAGGTTTAAACCTTGGTTGTAGGTGTTGATTTCTTAATGCTGCACTAGGCTTGCTAAAAATGCTTGGTATTGCAACCTGTAGGGTTTAATGAGAGCTTTTAGAGTTGAGGACTTGCCGATCGAGTCCAAGATGCTGACCAAAGCACTAGATGAAGCTCAGCGGAAAGTGGAAAATTATTTTTTCGATATTCGAAAGCAACTATTTGAGTTTGATGAAGTCCTAAACAGCCAAAGAGACCGTGTGTATACGGAAAGAAGGAGAGCCCTTGAATCTGACAATCTGCAGTCACTTATAATTGAATATGCGGAACTAACTATGGATGATATCTTAGAGGTAGGAGCCAAGTAGTTTCTCATGTTGATACCTTCTCATTAGATTTCTTGCATTATCAACTTGTATCTGATTATTGGGGTTCTGTGATTATTTCTGAAATGAATAGGCAAATATTGGTTCAGATGCTCCGAAAGAAAGCTGGGATCTTGACAAGCTCATCAAGAAACTTCAACAGTGAGTTGCTGCTTTCATTCCAAGTTCTTTTGAAAGTTTTGAACAGTATTTTCAAATGAATGACAGTGCATCTTATCTTTCTTCCTTGCATTCAACTACATGATCATATAGTATTATACTCAAGATGCTATTACTTTATATGTACACTTGACTAAATTATATTAATTGTTCATGACGGAGAAAAGATTGATGATGGAATTATCTAGTAAGTTTACTAGAAGTATATTAGAATATTTTAACTTCTATTTAGGACTCATCGATCTGTGTGAGTTTCTAATTCCTTGATCAAGGTTGCTTTGATGTTTGTAATGTATGTATTATGGCAAATCTCTTCCTTTACTCTTGCTGATAATATTTTAGTTTTTCACTGACAAATTTATTTCTGTGGCTTTAGATATTGCTATCTATTGAATGATTTGACGCCGGATGTGCTGAGTAATGAATGTTCAAGTTACGAAGATTTGCAGGACTACCTCCGTCTTCGAGGTCGTGAAGCATATTTGCAGAAAAGGGTCAGTATGATAAGATTTAGATAATTTGGAACTGTTAGGTGTCAAATGATTTGAATGTTTGCGACAATGAATGCAATTACAATGTCAGAGCACCAACTCTTTCCAGTGACTGCTGTATTTTGCACTGACTGGTCTTCAAAGTAGGCTTGATGATATATTTCTTCTGTGCATCAGAGTATCATCGAGAGCCAGGCACCGGGCTTGATGAAGGACGCTGAACGGTTCTTAGTTTTGAACAATATCGACCGTTTGTGGAAGGAGCACTTACAAGCACTCAAGTTCGTCCAGCAAGCTGTAGGTTTGCGTGGCTACGCACAACGGGATCCACTTATTGAATATAAGCTTGAAGGCTACAATCTTTTCTTAGACATGATGGCACAGATAAGAAGAAATGTTATCTATTCCATATACCAGGTGCATATCTGTTTACAATTAGTGTTTCAATAGTGCAGTAGAAATATGTTTGATATTCCAGGCTTTTTAATTCTGTTTCTGCTTTGGGTGTTTTACTTTTTGCAGTTTCAACCTGTCATGGTGAAGAAGGATGGGGACAAAAGAGAGAATAAGAAATCAGAAAAAGTCGTCACTAATGGTAGTGGTAATGGCAACCCAAATTCAGTTGGCAGTGTCGAGTCTTCTTCAGCAGCTGCCACTCCCCAGTCTGGGGCATATAAACCTGCAGGATAATTCCGGCAGAAGTTCAAGACGAAGAGGCTTGAAATAGAAGCCTCATTCGGTACTCCTCATTGGTACATATTACTGTGTAACTTGTAAAGCAAAGTAAATTTTGGAGTCGACAGTGTAAAGCCTTCAGAGGATGATTCATTCTTTTCCAAAGGGATATGTTGAGACGAAATGGCAGTCATTAGCTAGATTAGCTCAAGTACAAATGAAATCAGGGAAAGGGTCTTTGTCGTACTGGATTTGGAGTTTGGGAGTAATGGTCTATATGACTTTCAAATGATATAAAAGGTAACGGTGCCTTTTCGTTCGGTTGCCAATTGCCAGAAATGAGACGAATAAACCTTGTAGCTAGAAGTTTGAGTTAGGAGATTCATTTAATTCCAAGGTATACTACACACACAGTGTCCAGCAATATGTAAGAAGTTGACTATAAACTGATACTCGTATTTGTACATAAGATTGTTGGTTCGTCTCTCAACCGTTTGCAACATGAACGACTGTCGACGAGTCTGTCTTCTCTTGTATGGGGAAGCTCATCTCTGGACTTGCTGCTCTGGTGCAGGAAGCAGTTGAGTTGAATTGAGCCATTCAGTTCCAAGATGACCTTGACTGCTGCCCGCAAGAATTTCATCAACTAATTGATTGATGACATTTCCTTTGGCCTACAGTAATGAAATGCTTCCGGATCAAAACAAATCTGAGAAGGGGGGGGGGGGGGGGGGGGGGGGGGGGATGAAATCGAAAGACATGTAGATAGTAAGAAAAACAGCGCTACCTTAACTCCAATAGAAATAGCAGTTTTAAGTTTAACAAGCTGACCCAATCTTAAGGAAGCCCCCTTGTTATCTTTTAGAAAGATCAACGGGACATTCCTCGAAAGGGCTAAGCTTGGCAGATGTTTCGTGAGCCACCGCGGGTTGGAATCAGCAGTTATCAGCACAGCCTGCAGCCCAGTGACATTGGCTAATGATGCTGCTTTAGCTTTGGGAGGAGGAGCGGCGGAACTACACTCGGATTCTAAGCTTGCTGCCATTGGTAATGTCACTGGTTTCATGCGCTCAAGAACACGAGTCACATCATTCACCCCAACCGCAAATTGTAGCTGCAAAACATACAATAACAACATAAATCATTCCGAGTCATCTACATACATTACGAACCTTGACTTTTTAGAACCATAACTTTTTAGAAGCAAACCTTGAACCATATCTTTTCAGGCATAGAATTATCCATTACTCTAGCTGACTCTATTTTTCTGTTCAGCATAAATGTAAAGCAAGTTAATTCACTACTGGAACTCAAAAGTATATACTCCAACATAAGAAGTAACCTACTAACCTCTGAATGGATTGGAGAAGAAGATCGAGACGTTCCCCTTCGTAGAAACTACACATTTAGCAGAACAAGAAGGGTTAAAGCTTGACGCGGTTGAGGTCACAAAGCAATTGAAACTCAAAAGTAAGGGAGACCCACTTACTCTTGGAGTTGGTGTTGGTGTTGAGGGTCGAAGCCAGACTTGGAAGGGCGGACGGTGTTGTTCTTCCCATGTTTCTTTCTGGGTGCCATGTTACTTCGCCCACCAAACTGTTGGAAGAAAGTCCTCGGAGAGCTGAAGGGTAATCTACAGAGAGGAAGAAGAGAAAGGCAAAGGATTGGAGGGAAATTATAAAGCGACGTTGGAGCTTCTGGCGGTGGAGAAGGCCAGAAGCGTTTGCGGTCCAGGCGGCAGGCCTCACCAGAGAAAAAGAAAAATAGAAGAGCCTTTTGGACCCTTTTTAGTTTTCTGTTTTTTTTTTTTTAAAAAAAACTAAAGAATCAGATATATTTACGGGAAGCACCAGACTACATGGGCGTACCATACATCAGAATAGTCCGTTACACGTGGCGTCGTACTGTTCACAAAATTCAAATTCGAAGGACACATAAGTAAATTCCAACTTAACAATCATTAGCCGTAAAAATCATTCGTGATTTTTAAACTTTGACGGCATTTTGTCAATTCCCACAAAACTCACTTCTCTCTCACCGAAAACTACCATCTCTTTGAGCACATCAAGGCAGTAGGTGGAGTCGAGATCGCATGTCAGAGAATTGGCTCATCTATGAAGATGATTATCGGGTCAACTCGCGACGGAGGAACTCCGTCGATATCAATTTCGATCGAGACGCGGCTGAGACACCGTGCTCCTTACTCTTGGACTTGGAGCTGGAGATCGGAGGAAAAACACTTTTTTATCAAGCATTACTGCAACCATAGGGTCGACGTTGATCACGTCTTCATGACTTTATCAATATGCTACAAAGTAGAAGATCTATTTTGGACCAAAAAACAGAGAGAAGGAGATCTATAGCATACGGGGGCCACAGTGTAATGGTGAGCAAAACCATTGTCATGAGTGATGACTTTCAGCTTGATCAACTCCCTCTAATTTGAGTAAATTCAAACATCCTCCAAATCTTTGCTTGATTAGCATCAAACACACCAGAACGTCACACTTTTGATTCAAGTACAAGATCAATATCATCAACAATATGAATTCTTCAATCTTCATCGTAGGTAGCAAATCGGTTTGGGTAGTGGCAGGAAGTGTTGGATTGTAACTGTTAACGGTAAAATTCCGATAAGCTCGAGAGCAAATGAACCCAAGTTAACCCATCTTGCTCTCCTGGAAAAATCAGAACCACCGCTTGAAGCCTCCAAAGTTGGCGCTAACAAGCTAGAGACGGCGCTGTAATGCTGAAGCTCAGCGACTCCATGATCCACAATTACTTGGTCAAAGTCAAAATTAGATTGAAGTTACATCAATGCCTTTTAGGTGATGTTATTGAAAACTGATTTTTACTAACTCATGAAACTTACATAAATACCCTTCCGTTTTAACCCCCGTTTCGGCGTTCAAAACGCCAACGTATTCTAGTTTTTGCCTATATTTATATCGGACATAAATGAAAGTTGGGTTGAATGTGTCAAAATCCGGGATGAATTGGGCCTGAGAATTTGAGATCTAGAACTCTAGCACCAAATCAACTTGAGGGGAAGAGCTTGCAAGTCAACTTCTCGATGGTCTTCTGCAACTTGTACCCCTTAATTGTGATCGACAAGGTCAGTCGTCTCGTTGTTGTTGTTGTTGTTTTTTTTTTTTTTTTGAACATTAGTGGTGAACCGTCGAGTTTCAATTGTGTGGAGGATGTCATCGAGGAATGAAGATTTACTAATGTCTCTTGCGATTTCAGCTGCGAGCCCTTGAGGACCAGCTCGCCTACAAACCTGTATCATTTTTTCCATTCGTTCTCATCCCTCGCCTCTAGCTCGCTTTGGGCGTCTTACACCTAACTCACCATTCAGTGTCACTCAACTTTTTGTCCATGGTTCCACTTAACCCATCGTTGACTATGTCACTGGCTCCACCGTTTGCGGCCCTATTTGCTTGATGAGCATCACTAAGTTCATTATTTGAGGAGTTGCTATCGAGCGTATTATCCTTTCGAGCTTCGCTTGTGGCGATTCTCCTGCTCGTAATTCTGTTTTCGGAGTTGCTCGAGCTCTTGCCTCATCCTTTGGGTTTTATTCAGAGGAGATAAGTTGAGATCGTCGATGCTATTGTTGATTTCTTCACTTGCAATCTCGAGTAGCAGAAATGTGAATTCATCTTATTCAGCTCCTGTCATCACTTTTTAGAGAAAAGTGTTCCCCATAGATGACGCCACTTGTTGGAGGGGATAATTTCGGCCTGAACTTTCACCCTCCAATGAAATGCTGATTGGAGTGGTAGCTGACCTGGATGAAGATGGGAGCGGTATGTCATGCCCCGCCAATTAATAACGAGTTTCCTTGAGCATTTTTTGAAGTAATCATGGCTCAAGGAAGGTTTTGGAGAGCACATGAGCATTCTAGAAGCATCCGGAATATTATGGAAAGTCTTGGAAGCATCCGGAATTTTATGGAAGGTCTTGGAAGCATCCAAAATATTATGGAAGGTCTTGGAAGCTTCTGGAAGGATCGGGAAGCATTCGGACAACTTTAGAACTCTCTAGAACCTTAGAGAGTCTCTAGGACACTCCAGAACTCTCTAGAACCTTAGAGAGGCTCAAGGCTCAAGGCTCAAGACTACTCCGGAAGTCTCTAGAATACTCAAGGTAATACTTAGAGTTGTATAGAAAACTCTAGAAACCTCTATACTTGTAAATGTCACGCCCCGACCCATAATTTTTACCTTTATTACTAGCATAGTGGTAATAAGAGTTTTTACCGTGTTCGTCACTAAGTGTGTAATTTAATTAGTCTCCAGAGGGTGTTGAGGGACTAATATTTTGAAGGAATTATTCGTAGGAGAAAATTTTGACGACGGTAAAAATAGTAATTTTTGCTAGTAAAAGGTAATTTTATTGGGGTATTATTTTGGGGTGTTAAATTTTGGATTTTGGGTTTAAGTGGGGTTGTGGACCGGGCCTTTTGGTCAAAGCCCGTTTTCAGATTTTTTTTCCTTCTCTCTTCCTCCCGGTTTCCTCCCGAGCCCAGTTTCTGCCGAAAGTTTGCTGGCCGCCGTTCGTCGCCGTCCGGCCGCCTCAACCCGCCGGACCGGTCCCGTTCGGACCCTCGCCTCTCCCTCTCTCTTCCTGGTTCGGTGCCCGCACGCGAAACGCCACCGTGAAGGAGCGGCCAAGCCCGAAAGCCCCGACTGCCGAAATCTTCATTTCACCGGAACTCCTTCCTCCGACCGCCATAGCCGGCGACCCTTGGCTCAAAAGGAAGCCCTCCTCCCGTGCTTCAATCCCTCCAAAGGGCTCGCTCCGTCTTTAGCTAGGTAAGGAGAAATCGGAATTTGAAATTTCTAGGGCTTATTGTGTTTGTGCGTTCGATTGATGTGCTTAGGCTTAGAATTGGAGTTTGTGGTAGTTAGGAATGTTGTAGAGGAGGTTGAGAGGAAGATGCTGTCAAATTTTGGTGACCATCGAAGGTCGCCGGAGTTGGTCGCCAGCCGACGGAGCCGCCGCCGGCCCTGCGCCGAGAAAATATTTTTGGTGGAGAAAAATGTGAGGAGTTTAATGGAATAAGTTTTAGAATTTTTGGAGGAGTTTTGGATAGGTTTGAGAATTGTTGAAGTTTGGTATTTTTGACGGATTATTATTTTATAATCCGGCCATTAGATTTTATTTGGTGGAAGGTGATTTTGAGGATGTCGGTAAAATTTGTGGAGTTTTGAGGTTGACAGTGGATTTAAGATTTTGGAGTGTTAGGTTTGGTTGAGCACGAAGCATATTTGATTATGCATGTTTTGTCGGTGTTTTATTTTTAAGGAATTAATTATGTTTGGAACAGGACGCGAGGAGGCTCGAGCAGAGGAAACCTCCGACCGACGTCAGGCTTAGGCCTAAGTTGTGAGTGGACTTTTGTTTTATATAATGTGTTTGAATTGTTTTATTGTTGAGTAATTTCCTTTATTGGATATTATTTTCCCAAAATTGAGAATTTCTGCGATTATACTCGAGGCAAAATTTCGAGAATAGTATGTATGAGAGAGAATGCTAGTTAGCTATATGTGGCAGCCCCCGTCCTGAGGACAAATGCCAGTATGGGGTGACGTGAGCGTTAGACGAGAGCATAGTAGCATTGTACGATTTTCTACTTGTTAAGATTATTCTATGTTTTTACATTCATTCATAGAAATCGTACAAGGAGTAAGCACGTATTTATATCCACTCGGACATTATCCCCCATTCTGAGGAAAAATGCCAGTATGGGGCGACGTGAGCGTTAGACGCAATCGTATTAGCCTAGTGTGACTATCTATTTTAAAGCTTATTCATAGATAGCATACATGGAGCATACGAGTGGTTAATACATACTGATATATTTTATAAGTTGAGCCTGAGAGGCTGTTTTGTTTATGATTTGGAGACTAGCCAGGACTAGTCGTTTGCATTGTTAAATTTCTTGGGGAAATATTATTGTTGTTGAGATTATTTTGTCCACTCACTCTGACGTGATGAAATATTTTCCCCTGGGCTTTTCCTTCATTTTAAATGTCCAGTCTGCAGAGTTCGGGTGGGGTCTAGAAGGAGGCGAAGAGACATAGTCACTCATTTTTCCACTACTATTCACCAGTAGGTCATCTGTTTAACCACTAGGATTTCTAGTAGCTTCCACTGTATTTCTTGTAGTAGCTCTGAATACTTTCGAAAAAATAACTGTGTATTATTTTATTTAGTTATTTGGATTAAGTTGAAGAATTTATATTATTGGTTAAAAGTGTTCTATAATTTTTCCGGGTTAGGGTTGTTCATTTTCAAGGGATGTTTGCCGAGTCCTTCGGTAAGTTTTCCTTGGAGGTGGTCCCCGCAGGACTCACCTCGGGTTTCAGGGTGAAATTCGGGGCGGGTCTTGACAGTAAATGTCCTAGAATTGTCTAGAAACTTAGGCAAGGGGGATGATGCCTATAAATAGGGAGACACCCCTCCCATTTGAGACATAGATAGTTAGATAACATTCAAGCTTACTTGTAAAGCTTAGTAAATTTTTCTTAAGCTTAATACAAATTATCTCTCTTAAAGATCTTCTCCCTTCATTTGGGTGTTCTAGCCAAAGCGTTTGCGTGAGTAAGACCGACTTAGCATAAGGGAAGTGCTAAGGCCGCACGAGAAGGTTAGAAAAAAAGGAAGTTCATGACAAGTAGCTGACCTGTACGAGGATTAGAAACTTCGGAAGTTCGTCATCAATCGTTAACTCGATGTTGAATCTTTGACTTTTGAGAGAGAGAGAGAGAGAGAATGGGGGTATATGCAGAAAACTCTTTGAAACTCAAATAGCAACACTTTTAGTCGTGTATAGTGAGAATGATCTAAATAAAATGTTTATCAATGAAATATTTAGGGCTGCTGTCCCTTTTTCCTTTAAAAAAAATCTAAATGAAATGTTTTACCTGGCCGTTTTATTGTCTATTTATACGTATATGGTGTCTTGGCCGTCAAGTATACATGGGGAACAAGTCATTTGTCATTAACATGTTTTATGGCAACCTTATTGCCATCCTTATTTCCATATTGATGTGCCCTTAAGTGGGTATTTAACTTTAGTTATTAACTATCGCCGTTTAATATTGTCATAACCATCATATTTAACTTGATATTCATGGTTGGTGTAACCTTTGCATTCACGGCCATGCTGATTGTAACCTAATAATATAAATATGTGACACAAAACTTGATGTAACTTGATATATAAGTAGTTTGAGTGTTTGACATTGACTGTGATTGTGATCGAAAAGGACGATGCATGTGATGATGATGAGCAAAACCCTTTGCTAAACTTAAAAGAAATATTTGTTTTTGGTATACTATAAGGAAAGATTTTAATCATCCATATATAGATATTGAAACATGCAATTTGTTTAATCCTCTCACTTTCACATGGCACCTACATGCGTATGCTACCAGACTCAACTTTTAACTCCAACTTGGATCCCAAATACAAACCAAAGAAGTAACAATCAATCATTTTTGCTCAAAGAAAAAAGAGGGTACTGGTATATGATTGTTTGGGTTAATATGGCATTGGATACCTCCATAGAGAATGTCACAGCTGCTTTCATGCTTTGGTTTAGGGATTTAGTGGTTACCATGGCCCTTTTTCATAATGTCCCATTTGCCATAGAGATTATGACCACACCTCTTTTCTACCTCTTGTCCCCTCTTTTTGGGTAATATCTTTCCTCTCAAAGACTCAAATCAACCTTAATTCTTTCTTAAATTGCCCATCCTTGCGTTGCAGCTGTATATATAACACTTGTAATAGTAATAAAAAAATTGCCAAATTGCAGGGTGGAGATGGGAGTTGGTCCAGAAAAGGGTGGAGATTGGAGTTGTAATAGTAATAAAAAAATTGCCAATAGTAATAAAAAAATTGCCAAATTGCAGGGTGGAGATTGGAGTTGGTCCATAAAAATGGCAACAAGGCGCAAGCTTTAACGTAAATTCTGGTTGGTTAAGCTGCTAAACGAGTCACGTTATTTGTCCTTGTAAATCGTAAGGTAAATATTTCAGGCCAGCTATGGCTGAGTTTGTCAGCATCCAATATTGCTGGTTTCATATACAAACAAAATTCACAGGCAACCACAACAGCAGCAGAAAGAGAGAGAGGGAAGAGAGAAGAGAGAAGAGAGACCAGTTTCCCAGCCAAAAAAATAGAGAAAACCATGAGTACATGAAAAGAGAAAGAGAGAAGGAAGTGGAATTTGAGCTAGCTGGAACAAAACAGTTACAACTAGCTTACCTTTTTGACTGACACGCAATTGAAGTTTGTCACATGAGTTAACAGAGTGCCTGGTGATCAGAACAAAAGTGAGTGACAGAGACAAGACAGAGAGACCCCCTCAGAGCTAAGGAACAATGATGAAGATTCAGCTTTAGTTTGAAGCAGTGGGCGTGAGAAAACACCTGCAGAATCTGAACCACTTACAAAGACTCTCTCTTTCCTTTCTGGGTACCCTTCGAATCCGGGTTTGCGTTACAGTTATTTCAGCTCCGGAAACTGATCGGAAATTGAGGCGGTGGTGAGAGTTGAGTGACGTACTGGAGATGGTGAATTCCAGAAAAGAGACCAATTAAGTTGGGGCAGGGCAGGGTTGGGAGGGCCCTACAGCTTAGTTTTGGCGGGCAGCAACGGTCACTATCAATGATTTTTATGTGGGTTCACTCTGCTTCCTCTTCTTCTTCTTCTTCAGCCTTTCACACTGAAGACTCAAATGGTCACTTTTGATCGTTCATAACCCAATCTTTTTTCTCTTCTGATTTCTCTGCCTTTCTTGGTTGTGTGATCTTCAATTGGTTCGATTCATCTGTCCGATCACAAGTGCTTGGGTAGGCTGTGACCCCAAATTTCAGCAGATCTGAGTCATATGAGGAGGAGATCTTCTACTCTGCCTGTGAGTTCTACTTCTGCTTGATCTAATTTACTTGCCCTTTTCTTAATTTTGTTTACTTTCTCTGTTATTGACTTATTGTTGTTGTCAGATCAATTAGGATATTTATATTTGAGGACTAGTTGATTCATTCATCTGCTCTCTGCCACAGAGATATGTATGAAAACTTGTATGAAATGTGAGAGTGTTGCCAAGATTGATGAACTTGAGCAAAACTACCTTATTTTTTAGTTAAAGTTTGTTTGGCTACAACTCTTTGAAAGATGAATCTGCAGCTTCCTTTCCATCTCTTTGTTTGCTTCTGGATCAGATCTTCAATATAACTAGAGTACAATACATAAACTGGTTGTTGAAATGCATCAAATTAAGGAACAACAGCCTGCTTGCAATTTCGGATCTTAGTCATGATTGACCTCATGAGTAAATGTAGTCTGAAAATGAAAATAATTAATGTTTCAGATGGTGGATGTGTTTGTGGTACTTGTTGCATTGGTCAGTGGTGCTCCGTCTCCATGGGCTGTTGTCAAGGGTAGTCATCCACATTGCAAAAAATTAAGGGAAAACTTGGGCGAAATTCGACCTCACAGTGTCACCATCACTGAATTTGGCGCAGTTGGAGACGGGGTCACCCTTAACACCAAAGCCTTTCAGAATGCCATCTTCTATCTCAACTCTTTCTCTGACAAGGGTGGGGCCAAGCTTTTTGTCCCTGCTGGCCGGTGGTTGACAGGAAGCTTCCATCTCATCAGTCATCTAACCTTGTGGTTGGATGAAGATGCAGTCATTCTTGGATCAACGGTAATCTCTTACTTCACCTTCTTCCCAAAAGTTGAATAACTTTATGTATGCAATGTGTAAATGCCATATTGTCATGTCTAACAGTTGCAATTAGGCCGTTCTCTGGCCCTCTTTGGTTCATTTTGCCTCGATTAATGCAGCTGTATTGTCCACACCAGCAAATTAATTATTTTCTATGAAACAAACCAGTTGTTATTTTTGACAAAGCTAATTTGGTTTTGCATATGAATTAAGTAGCTGTAGTGTTTGTTCACTGCTAAGTCTGGGAGTGTTGATATTTTTTATCTTCATTTAGGCATTGCTGCAATACCATCTTTTGTGACCCTGTGGTCATATGAATAATATTTTTTTAGCTCATGATACTGAACAGCTTCTTCTGGTATTGTACCAGAACTCAGATGATTGGCCAGTTGTTGATCCCTTGCCATCATATGGTCGAGGAAGGGAGTTGATCGGGGAAAGACATCAAAGCCTCATCTATGGGCACAATTTGACCGATGTTATCATAACTGGTTGGTAAAATATGATGAGAAATTGTCTCCACATGTGGAGCTGGCTTTATAACTTGATGTTGCTGACCTGCTCTCTTCTTCATGCAGGTCATAATGGAACCATTGATGGTCAAGGCAGCATCTGGTGGAATTGGTTCCATAACAAAACTCTGAATTATACAAGGCCCCATTTGGTGGAGTTGATGAACTCAACTGCAGTTGTCATCTCAAACCTGACTTTCTTAAATTCACCATTTTGGACCATTCACCCAGTATACTGCAGGTTAGTTCTTTGAACAGAAATTGGATGGCGTTTTTCTGTCTTGGTAAATTTCAAGTGTTTTCAGTGTCTTATTAAAAAAAATGCAAAAGGGAAGTCATTATGAATTATGAGAGAGTTGAGACTTCTTTTCTGGATGAACAGCCATGTTTCTGTTCAGAATCTCACTATCCTTGCTCCTCTCAACTCACCAAACACAGATGGGATCGATCCAGGTGAATCACCGAGTTCTTCCTTTTAATGTCATCATAATCCGTTTTGAACTGCCAACAAATCATGATAGCCTTGTGATGTAATTGTGTGAACTTAATCTTTTACCACTTGCACATCTTTTTTTCATCTTTTGTTATTTGTAGAGTGCATTCTCCCTTGAAATTAGTTTCAAAGAACATAATACACTTTCATGACCATCTGCATCAACCTTTGGAGTAAATTCTAGGTTCATCTAGTTTTTGTAAACAGCAACAAGCAAACAACCATTATTCTCACCGATTCTTTTTATCATATCCAGATTCTTCTGATAATGTCTGCATTGAAGACTGCTATATCAGCACCGGTGATGATCTGATTTCCATCAAAAGTGGGTGGGATGAGTATGGCATTTCATATGGTCGTCCTAGTAGAAACATTCTCATTCGTGGGATTACAGGGAAATCTCAAACAAGTGCAGGAATATCAATTGGAAGTGAGATGTCTGGAGGTGTTTCAGAAGTTCATGCAGAAAATCTCCAATTTTTTGGTTCTCATACAGGTATCAGAATAAAGACATCTCCGGGAAGGGGTGGTTATGTCAGAAATATCTGTGTCTCAAACATGACCTTGGATGGTGTATATATAGCTATAAGGTTCACCAGTCAGTATGGGGAACACCCAGATGAGTTTTACGACCCAAGTGCCCTCCCTATCATAGAACATATTACTTTTAAAGATGTCTTAGGTGATAATATCAAAATTGCAGGCCTCCTAGAGGGTTTGGAAGGTGGCAGTTTTCAGAACATTTGCCTCTCCAATATATTCCTCAATGTAACATCAAAGTCCCCATGGAACTGCTCTTCTATTCATGGATATTCTTACTTAGTTTCTCCAGAAATCTGTGAGCCTCTGAAGGAGAGTATCTCCCCTGAGAAATACACGGATTGTTACCATCTATCAGATCCGAAACGGTTTTCCAGTGAATAAAACAGAGGCTATGAGTAGCTGTCTTGGTAGATTATCTTGTGTGAATAATGAAAACCGATTTTTTGCCATCTCTCAACACAAAGTTGACTGGTTTGTGCCCTTTGAGGTGGTATTGAGAGATAAGCTTCTGGTAACTTTGTGAGCAGTAACAAATAATTTAGTGATTTTGTCAAAAGTTAGAAATATAGTGATGATATTCTTTTCAAAAAAAGAAAAAGAAATATAGTGATATTATGCTTCCAGAAACACTCTGTTTCCTCTTCCCTTATAAGTTGTACTATAGAAAAGAAAAATGGTCAATGCTTCTCTGGGTATCATATTTTCTGTAAAATATGATGTCAAATAAATATTCATACCAGAGTCCAAACTTTGAAGAAAAATGACCTGATCCGAAAGGTCAGTATATACTTCAAAGAACCAACATACATGTAATGCAGTTTCTATATACTTCAAAGAAGCAACCAACATACATTGCATGCAGTTTCTGTATACTTCAACTGTCTACGTTTCTTGAACACTAACAGATGCAAATGTGCGCAAATGTTGAAGAGGAAAGTGTAATGTAATGTCAATTGATGCAGGGCAATATCTATACCATTAGCTTGCATATTTCCATAAAGTTCAAATAAAATTTAATAGGTGGTGTAATAATTTAAGGAGTATCAGTCTCCAAATGATCCCTATCTCAAAGGCTGAGAATCTAGAAACATCATCCCTGTTTATCTTGGGGATGCTTCACAGCCATCCTTCTTTATAACAGAACATAGAACCTGCCTCGAGATATAGGTCTCCAGCTCCCTGGACACCTCTGTCAACTTCAAGTCAAAGTTACTTTTGTACTTGTGCTTTGGTGAGGGAACAATGCCGCTGAACATAGTTGGTGAGCCAGAAAACCTCCTTCTCGGGCTTGTAAACTTTGCGACAGGCGACCCTGGCATCCACCCCCCTTTGGTTATTAGAGGTGTTAAGCCTGATCCTGCTGTAGTTGTAGTGGCTATGTTTCTATCTGTGCTCATCGTCAATGGTCCGGATTTTGTCTCTAATGGCAGTGGTCTCAACGAGTCATGCTCTGCCGATGGCTTCTGTTTCACAAGTCTTTCCCTGGCTTTCTCAGCTGCAAGCAGTGCCTTCTCTTTGCTCAACTTTATCAGCGTCCATGGATTAATGCTGACACGGAAACCTTGTGGCTTGGTTGAGATGGAAGGCTGAGGTGCTCCATCAATTCTTATGGATAGCCTTCTGGGGTTCTGAAACATAGAATGGCATTTATCCAGTAAGGCAGATAGACATACTTGTGTGTCTTCTGAAATCAATCCGAAGAAGCAAACTAAAGGCCGGCTGCAATGAATATAAACTTTACCTGAATTCCCCCATCATGCCCTCTGCACATAAACTTTGATACACAAGACGGCTTTTCAGGTGAATCAAAATCACTATCGCTCTCATCTGAGGAGAAATCTGAATCATCGTAAAATGAATCAATTTCCGTAGACTGGTTGATCTCCTCTTTCATTGCCAGGATATAGTCATATGTTCTGATTCCCTGCAGCACGAATTTATACATTAGGCAAATCATTGGTAGAATGTGAGCTTATAGAGTAAACTTCACCTCATCTGTCAACTTTCATACTCACTCAGAACTGTGGAAATGACAATTACAAAATAAACATGGCACATAAGAATTGAAAACTAGCTACCTTCTTAATGAGAACCAAATGAAAGAAGAAAAGCTGTCCCATTGCTGCTGAACCATAAGCTGTCAATATAGTTAGCAAGACCTGCATTGCAAGATAACATCCAGATTAGTCTGGAATGGAAAACCAAGGAAAGTATAAACTAATTAATTACCGATATTGTGGCGAGAACAGCTCTTGGAAAGTCTAGGTAGAGTTTCCGCATCAGCTCCTGCTCTATTCCTTTTTTATCTGTGAAGCACCTAACAAATATGGCAATAGCTGTTCCTCCTTCTATGATCAACTGTGCCACCAGTAAGTAGTGAATTTGTTTACATTCACAAAGAAACACAGTAAATATTGATTGACTATAATTAAATTAAGCAAACTGATTGAATAGTTAATCAACTTACCAATAACAAAACGAAAACCATCAGAAGAATGAATGTGGTGTAGTTCTTTTTACCAACACAGTTGTTTAACCACTAGTGAGAACAAAACGAAGAAGTTGAATCAGAACCAGAACTTAATTGGGTTATAAAGTACAACAACTAAGAAGGACTACATACCCTGCAGTGGTGATCAAAACCCTCAACGCATCGGTTGCATGTCCTGCAGTGCTTGCTTCGTTTCTTCACCTGCAAAACCAGAACAGAGTTAAACAAAAGAACAACCCCAAATTACCATAAGTAGATTCACCAACTCACCTCAAAGTCACAAAGTGTACAATACGAGATGTCGTCTTCTCTGAGATCAGGAGAGACAGCGTCGTCGTCTTTCATGAGCACAAAGGGAAAAGGAACCAAAGGCTCCAAATGAGTGCTTGTCTTCCAGGGATCCAGATAACTCCTCCTTATAAAAGTCCTGAGAATCTTCTTCTCAACTCTCCTTAAGAACCTGACCATGATCTGCCCCAGAATGAACCAGTGGTTAAGTTCTGGGTACCCTTTATTACCAAGAGAGCCTTTCTTCTTCTTCTTCCTCTTCTTGAAGCTGGTTCTGTCAGTTGGGTCCGTCGCGGTGCACCGGATGAAGAGAAACATAACCGAAACAGCAACAAAGGAGAAGACTGTGGTGACTGTGATCTCTGCGATTCGATTTCCCAGGAAAAGTCCCAGGAATGTGTAGAACATTACAACCAGAAAGCTAAAAACCGCGATTCCCACCATCTACAAATTCAAATTGGCATTAAACCATAACTGGTTGTTTCCTTTTGGGATCTGCTTCTGAATAAGGCAAATAGTAATGAGATGTGGGTAAATGAATGAGGTACCTGCAAAGGATGGAAGGGGCGTTGCCAGCCATGGCGTCTGGTACTGATCATTTCTCGAAGCTATTCTCTTCGATTCAAGGTTTTGCTGAAGCTAATTCCGAAGTTCCCAACACACCAACTCTGATTGAGCTTTGTGTTTGTAAAAGCAAATATTGGTCTTAGACTTCTAATCTGCATCCCCAACGGTCCTCCACGCTGTGTTTCAAATTTGAAACTGTTGGCCCCCACTTCGGTCGCACGGTTCCTAATAAAATTTTGCTATAATTTTTTTTTTTTTGAATTTTCCACAATTGTACAGATAGTATGAGAGCGCGGGTTTTCATCAGATTTAAATTAATAATATAAATAAAATAATACTTTTGGTTTTGGTCGGTCTTAAAATAAAGAATTTTTTAAAGTAATAAATCATTCATATAAACGAAAGCCAAAATAACATATTACAATGACTAGATGGATCACAATAGTGTCATTACATTAGACATTTAGCTCACTTATTGTGAGCTTAGCTCGACAACACTTTTTGGGCTTATTGGACCTCCAAACGCACTCCAACAGGTACCCACACCTTATGCTTTGATGTTTAGACACGATACAGTGCTACCTTTGGAGATCAATGTGCATTCGCTGCGAGTTAGCGAACAACATCAATTAATTGGTGAGGACTATGTTCAAGCCATGTACCAAGAACATGAAGACTTAGATGTCCGGCGAATAGAAGCTTTGGACCATATAGTGGTTCAAAAGAAGAGAATCGCTTGCGTTTACAATAAATGCACTCGCAGACGCAGTTTTGGAGTTGGTGACTTGGTCTAGAAGGCTATTTTACCTAGGAGTGGGCGCAGTGTGGTGTGGTGTGGTTTGAGACCGAAACCGCAGTGCAAACTGCATTTTCGGTGTTCTAATTTTGCAGACTGCAACTGCTTCTAAGTAGTGCAAACTGCATTATCGGTTGAACTGCATTATCGGTGTAGCTTGATGCAGTTTGTTTCAAACCTCATTACATAGTGAAACCTCATTATTCAACAATGCCTAAGTTCGCAAATAAGTAAACTGACATATAAACATTCATTCAACTGATACAGGTCATTCAATATGGTCAAAAACTCAAAACTCAATCAACCTGCAACATATGTACTGCAACTTTGAACATTCAAACTCAATCAACTTGCAACATAGGTACTGCAACATTCAACATTCAACCTAAAATAAAAACTAAATATTCAACATTCAAGAAGCGGTGAAAACGGTGGAATCGATGGATGGGCTACCAGTGGAAGTGGAGGACTCGGTGAGGGGGTGGTTCAACTGGTTCCGACGCTTGGAGAAGGCGAGGACGAGGGCATGAAGGATGGCACACCATTTAGTAAGTGCCCTTCCATAATCTGTAAAACACAAAAACCCAAATCAATTTTCAAACCCTAATTCAATTTAATGAAAATCTAACTCACCTTTCAAAGAGAGAATAAGGAGAAGATTCAGAAGAATCCAAGACATTAAGATGTGTGAGAGAACTCAGAGAAGAATAGAAAACTAAAAACAAGACAGTAGGAAGTAGGGGTGGAATTTTGAAACCGAAAACCGAAAAAAACCGAGCCGAAAACCAAACCGAAACCGGAAAAAACCAAACCGAAAAAAGCCAAACCAAATTAAGAAAAACCGAACCGAACCAAATTAGTTTGGTTTGGTTTTTGGTTTTGGCCTATGAAAAACCTAACCGAACCGAAAAACCGAATCTCTAAAACGATGTCATTTTTTGCTTTATTTTCGTATTAAATATTTGATTTGAACAATATGATTTTAGGTTTTATATTCTATATAATTATATGTTTGTCTTTTCTAATATTTTGCTTTTTATTTTCGTTTTATATACATATAAAAATGTTTTAGGTGTCATGTATGCGAAGTATAGAGAGTGATATGTTACCTCTAAAATCGAATACCTTATTCTTTCGAGCTTTAGATGATAGACTCTAATATTTAATTTATTTTTCTCTTCTTTATTCAAAATTTATGATTTTTAAACTTTAAAATTCGGAATTTATTTGGATGGACTTTAAACTATGAAGTCTATCACTACCAGAAGAAAGGTTATAGCCGACGAAAAAAAAAAAACCAGGCCGACGAAGCATTTTTTCGTCGGCTATAGTGGGCTTTAGCCGACGAAAATTTCTTTCGTCGGCTAAGGTAAATTTTCGTCGGCTATGATGTCCACTTTAGCCGACGAAATAAAATTTCGTCGGCTATTTTAAATTTTCGTCGGCTATGACACACTTTAGCCGACGAAAAAAAATTTCGTCGGCTAAAGAATTTATGTCGTCGGCTAAAGTTCACAAACCATGGCCGACGAAATATTTAAAGGTTTAGCCGACGAAATTCATAGTCGTCGGCTAAAGTGCTTTATATTTGCAGATCTGGGCAGCAGCAGCTCATTTCGAAAAAAACGGAAAAAAAAACGGGAGAAGAAAAAAGGGGAGAAAAAGTTTGGGTGTTGTCGAAATCTGTCCATAATCAGTTTGTGGAGCCATATATAGGTACGTATATGTATATATATGTTGATTAATTGAGTTTTATTTGAGTTGATCGATTTTAATTAGTGTGATTAATTGAGTTTATTGATTTTGATTGTGATTGAGTTGATTAATTTTGAGTACGTTGGATGTATATATATATGTGTTGATCGATTTGGTTGATGATTTGAATTGATAATATATATGAATTAATTTGTTGTTAATAAATAGTAAATATATATATATATATATATGTTAATATTAATTTATAATATTATTGTGTTGATATGGTATGAAGTTGTTGATGATATATATGAGTTCATAATGATAATTTTGTAATTAATTAGTTGTAGTACGTACGTAGAATATATATATACTAAATGAATTGAGATTTTATATATGGCATGAAATTTTATTAATAATTAGCTAGCAGCGTTATAAATATATATATATTTTGTTATATTTTCAGGATATGGATAAGAGTTGGATTTCGCTTCCAAAATGGGACAAAAGATACGGTGCAGGAGTTATGAGTTTTCTAGAATATGCAATGGATAATGCTAACGGGAATACAATTTTCTATTGCCCGTGCACGAAATGTCAGTGTCGCAGCGATATGTATCGATTTCCCATTGACAAAGTATGGCAGCACCTGAGGAGTAACGGGTTTTGGGAGAAGTACACATGTTGGTTATATCACGGTGAAACATCATCAGGGGGTCCGCATGATCATGGCCAATTTTCCGAGACGGGCAGTGCTAGTACATCCAACGATCCAACAACGACATTCATCAACGACATGTTTCCTTATGAGAGCGGTGTATGCGCTCAAGGACAGTATATGCCTGACCCGGTGCAGCCCTTCCCTAGAGCTGTGAACACTGCTGGTATTGAAAAGTACAACAAACTGCTTGCTTTCCAACAGACCCCTGTGTACCCCGGTTGTCAGAAGACCGTTCTTGAAAGTGTGATGGACGTAATGAGGATTAAAGTTGAGACAAAATCGACCGTGAAGGCTGTTGATGAGTATCTACAGTACACTGCTTCGGTGCTGCCCAACGGTCATCGTCTTCCTACCACTCATCGGAAGGTCCGATGTATCCTGAAAGATCTTGGGCTTTCCTACATCAAGATCCATGCATGCAGATATGACTGCGTTCTCTTTTGGGGTAAAGATCCAGAAGGGAATGACCTTGGTGGCCTTGACGCATGTCTGGTATGTCACACTGACAGATATAAGCTGACTCCTGCAGGCAACAGGAAACCTGTAAAGGTACTTCGGTATTTCCCTTTGACGGATAGGTTGGAGCGGTTGTACATGTCTTCACACACGGCCGAAGCGATGAGATGGCACGCTGATAGGGAATTGCATGACGAAGATACCCTTATACACCCTGCTGACGGGGAGGCTTGGAAGCATATAGACAGGGAGTTTCCTCAATTTGCGTCAGAGGTCCGAAATGTGAGGCTCGGGCTCTCATCCGACGGGTTCAACCCTTTTGGGAACATGAGTCTGCAATACAGTATATGGCCGGTGATTTTGGTACCGTACAACCTTCCCCCATGGATGTGCATGAAGAAGGAGTACAATATGTTGAGTTTGTTGATTCCGGGGCCCGGTTATCCGGGGAAGTGTCTCGATGTGTACTTGAGACCTTTGATTGAAGAGCTTAAATTTTTGTGGGACGTTGGTCATCCCACTTATGACAAGTACACGCACGAGATGTTCCAGATGCATGTCATGGTTGTTGGCACCATCAGTGATTTTCCTGCCCGTGGGATGTTGTCGGGCAACGTTGTTAGGGGATACAAGGCTTGTCCAGAGTGCCTTAGCGATGAGGGGAGCAGCAGTCATTGCAACAAGATATGCAGATTGGGTCACCGTGCTTTCCTTCCATATGATCACGAATGGCGGTTCGATGAAAAGGCATTTGATGGGACCGTAGAACACGGCGTGCCTCCCAGAAGATGGACGGGGGAAGACATTTTAGCGGTGCTTAATGAGTACGATTTTGGGCAGCTCAGCAATCATCCCAACATTGTGGCGGCTATACCTGAAAGACCCGACAGGTACAAATTCTGGACACATAAGAGCATATTCTGGGAACTCCCATACTGGAGTAAGTTGTTGATCAGGCACTACCTGGATGTGATGCACATAGAAAAGAATGTGTGCGACAGTGTGGTGGGCACAGTGCTGAACTTGGAGGGGAAGACGAAAGACGGTCCTAAGGCACGCATTGATCTAAAAAAATGCGGAATAAGAAGACATTTGTGGTTGAAAGAAGGGAAGAAAAAAATGCCTCAAGCTCCTTACACCGTGAAGCCTGACTAGAAGAACCTAATTTTCAGGTGGATGAGTTGTGTGAAGTATCCTTCAGGCTATGCAGGAAATATTGCCCGGTGTGTGAACTTCCGGGACAATAGGATGTACGGGTTGAAGAGTCATGACTGTCATATCCTGCTGCAACGTCTCTTCCCTGTTTTCATTCGACCGTTCCTTCCCCGTCAGGTGGTGGAGCCGTTAGTAGCGTTGGGAAGGTTTTTCCAGAAGTTATGCACACGGGAAGTGTCTCGATGTGACCTCCGGGAAATGCAAATGGACATCATTTATATCATGTGTAAATTTGAGAGGATATTTCCTCCAAATTTTTTTGACATCATGCCTCACCTGATGATCCATCTTCCCGAGCAATTGTTGCTTACCGGTCCAGTACACTACACTTGGATGTATCCCATGGAAAGGTACGTTTTTTACTTTCATGAATTCCTCAATACATATACATGTTCAATAATCATAACATTTTGCAACTTGATTTACAGGCAACTTGGAGACTACAAAGATTATGTGGCTAATAAATCCGCTCCTGAAGGATGTATAGCTGAAGCATATATTGCGCACGAGTGCGTCACCTACATGAAGTTGTATTTAGGAGCGTTGAAGGAAACTCCGCAAACCATGCCGGTAGATGTACCGAAGTTCAATCTTTCCATAGTCTCCAGTGATGTTGAAGTGTACGGAATTTTGCCAGACTCCTACAAGTTGCAACCGCATGAGCTAGTCATTGCCCACTGGTGGGTATTGATTAACTGTCCAGAAGTTGAATACTGGAAAGACATCCATCTCAATCATCCCAACATTCAAGGTGATCTCGAGTACCACAACAGGGAGTTCGCAGATTATTTTGGCGGTTGGGTACGTAATTTAATTTTTCTCTACGGGTTTATGTTTATTGCATAATTATCCATATTTACAGTTGAGATGGTTGGTTGCAGATGAACCATATTCAATCTGATGGTCACCCAAATTGGTCGCACGAACTAAGACTTCTAGCCATGAAGCCGATAGTCTCAAGAGTTTATCCGATGTGCAAGGTGAATGGCGTGCAATTTATATGCGAACAAAGAGACAGCAGAAAGAGAACACAGAATTCTGGGGTCATGGCACATGGTGGGCGGAATGGAGTTGACTATTACGGTGTTCTTGATTCAGTGGTGGAACTCGTTTACGGTGAAGGCATGACAGTGCACCTCTTCAAGTGTAGATGGTTTGATACTAGGACGCAGAGCATGAAGACCGATCAGTACGGAATATTATCGGTGAACACTGCTACAAGTTCTTACGAGGATGACCCCTTCGTTTTTGCCACATCGGTAAAACAAGTGTTTTATCTTGATGACCTTGCTAAGGGTGACGCGTGGAAAGTAGTCAACCTTGTGCACCCTCGAAACATTTATCGGGCGGCTACACTTGGAGAGGCCGAAGACGAGGAAGAAGATGTTGCGTATCAAGAGCCCAACGCAATAGGTATTCCTAACTCCTCTACCATTCGCCTTAATAATTTTAAAGCGGGTCGTTCGGTGCGAATTCGTGATGAAGAGCCAAGGCTTGTTGATGTTGATCCAAATCAAGAGTCAGACGAAGACTCTGGCGATGAGGAAATACATATATTACAAGACATTAATTCTGACACCGAAGAAGACTCATCGGATGATTCCGATTACGAGCCTTAGTTTTAATGTATGATTCCGATTAATTTGTATAATTTTTCAAAGACTTTTTCCTTTATAGTTTACACATGTTGAATTCATATTTCAGTTATGAATATATGAGATTTTGGTGATACATGATGAACAGGGTTTTTTAAATGTATGGTTTATAAATATCGTCTGTTTTTTTTTCCCTGTTTTTTTACTTTAGCCGACGAAATATACTATAATTCGTCGGCTAAGATGTTGTTTGCCGACGAAAAAAGCCTTAATTCGTCGGCCATAGATGTTTTTTTATTTATTTTTATTTCACACTTTAGCCGACGAAATAAACTGTGATTCGTCGGCTAAACTACCTTAGCCGACGAAAAAAGCCTTAATTTCGTCGGCTAAACTTGTTTTTTTATTTTTTTTAATTACTCACTTTAGCCGACGAAATACACTGTAATTCGTCGGCTAATATGGTTTTTGCCGACGAATAACCTAATAATTCGTCGGCTATAGTTATTTTTTTAATTTTTTAATTACATACTATAGCCGACGAATATGTTAGGGTATTCGTCGGCTAAACCCTAAAATATTTCTATTACCTACTATAGCCCTATGTTCGGTGGTTATTTTGCGTAAAATTTTTATACGACTTGTTGCGTGTCATCGGTTTAAAACTATTTTCAGTTGGAGGTCCGGCCAAAATACGTAATTTAGACGGTCGAACGACCTTTTCCGTGCGTTTAGGGGTTTGACTTACGAGATTGACCGTCCGGATCAAGCCCTTATTCTTTTCGGATCAAGTTGAATTTTTTCCCATACATGTATTTTATCATGATGGTCAGATCTGACGGCTGGATTTGTGTTTCTCAAGTTTGATCATCACGATCACAACATGTGTACTAATGTTGTATAACTTGTTTACCAAGTGTTATGTAAATGTTCCGTTTCAAAAACAAACTATACGTAGATCCTTCAAACGTAAAAAAGTCGTGAAATAAGACATGACTAGAATGGTGAAATAAGTCTACGGTTGAAAAATCACAGTATTCCGGTCATGTCTCGGTGCCGATAGTTGCGGTCAATTCAATTTTCCATTCTTTCTCCCTATGGGTAGCCCCGGGTTCGGTGGTTATTTTGCGTAAAATTTTTATACGACTTGTTGCGTGTCATCGGTTTAAAACTATTTTCAGTTGGAGGTCCGGCCAAAATACGTAATTTAGACGGTCGAACGACCTTTTCCGTGCGTTTAGGGGTTTGACTTACGAGATTGACCGTCCGGATCGAGCCCTTATTCTTTTCGGATCAAGTTGAATTTTTTCCCATACATGTATTTTATCATGATGGTCAGATCTGACGGCTGGATTTGTGTTTCTCAAGTTTGGTCATCACCAGAACAACATGCCAAATGTATAAAGGTTTAGCCGACGAATTTCAAAGGTTTAGCCGACGAATTTCAAAGGTTTAGCCGACGAATATATGTATAGCCGACGACATTTTGTTCTTTAGCCGACGAACAAATTATTTCGTCGGCTAAAGTCCTCGGGTTTTAATTGCGAACCCTAGCCTCCTCCCTCATTTCTGCAGTTTTTCAACCCTAGCCTCCTCCCTCCCGGTCTCCTCCCTCCTCCCTCCCGGCACGGTCTCCTCCCTCCTCCCTCCCGGTCTCCAAAACGCTAGTGGTGCTGTTTGTCTGCTCAAGGTACGCTCCCATAAACCCCAAATTCATCGATTTCTTTTCTGCAAAATATATGGATTGATGATGTGTGCCAATGAGTATCTGCAGTGATTTGCCTGTATCATAACACTAGGTTTTATCTTGGTTTGGACATGTTTGCATTGATTCGTCGAACCGATTTTTCATAAGTGTGTGGCAAAACGAATTTCTTCTTTCCTGTTCAAAAAAAAAAAAAAACGAATTTCTTCTTCTATGAAATATTACACTTGCATGCTTAGATGTGTTTGGATTTGAATCCAAGCTTTCAAGAAATAAAAAAAAGGTACAATAAGTATGAGTTTTTATATGGATATATAGATGATCTTGGCTCCTCTTTCATCTCCCTAGCTCACATTGTTTACATTTTATATCAATTGTAATCTCATAATCCAATTTATTTATTTCTATATTTTTTTCTAAATAAAGATCATCATTGTAAGAGAAACTGCAGGATTATGAATGGATGATATCATGATAGATAGATATATAATGAAATAGATTTGATAAATGTAAACAGTTGGAATTACCGTGCTAGCTTGTAATTGTATAGAGTGTTATGTATAGGATGCATGCCATATATAACGTACTTATCTTGTTCCTATTTTTGAATATATGTGTTTATTTTTGAATATATGTGTTAATTTATTTTTGATTTCGAATTTAGTTTTACGATATGTTAGTTAATTTATGATGATGTTGATATATATAATATTGTTATGTAAGTAAAATATATATATATATATATATATATATATCTATATATATATTGGTATGTGCGTGTATCTATTTATTGAATACGTATAATTTTAAAAATGTATAATTTTTTATAAAACAAAGACAAAATAATCTAAAGCCTTTAATTAATATTATAAATAGGATGAGCGGCTTTTTTCGATCGAAGAAGAGTTCGAAGGGCCAAAGGTCCGAATCGTCTGAGGGAACCTCTAGCAACCCTTAAACGACGTTTCAGGGCCACATGACAGCCAGACATGCGAGCCTTCTGGAGACGGCGCCGGAGGTGCCCGTTTCATCGAGGCAGGCGGCCGTCCCTCGTTCCCCGAGGCCCTTGACGGAGGTGTCTGCACCTCGTATGCCCGAGATACACCGGGCGCCCACTCCGGGTCCTACTTCTTCGGATAGTGGGTCATCTGGGGTACAGATGCCGCCGCCTCATCTGTTCCTTCCGCGGATGATACCGGCGATACCTGTAGTCGATGACTCAGGGACGCCGATTTATCCACTGCCCCCGCCAGTGGCTCCATCAGCGGCGTACCGGTTCCTGCCTTTTGATACGCCTCTTATTTCTGGGAGGGTATCATCATCGGCGACAGAGCCGGAATCCGTCGCGAGCTCCTCAGGTAATCAGTCAGGCAACTTGATTACTTTTAAAGGGTCATATATATATATATTTTAATAATCAATTTGGCCGAATCATGTCATAGGCACAAAGAAGAAGAGAGGCCCCGTCACAGGGAAAGCTCTCGAGAAGATGGTGAGTACCATGGGGAGGATCCCCATCGATACTGACGGGGATGGCCACGCAGTATCGGGCGGGAAGTCGAGGATGTACTCCGGCCGCGTGGGTGCTCTCATTAGGGATAGAGTCCCTATGCTGTGGTCCGACTGGGGCAAGGTCCCGCAGGAGGTTAAGGACATGGTCCACAACGCGATGTCGGTGAGTTTACAAAATAATATTATGTATTAAATTGTTGATTTCCCGAAAAGCTAAACTAATAATAATCGGTTAAATGCAGGTGTGGTTTGAGGTTCCCGAGCACCTGAGGGACAGCTGGGCCGACGTTGTGCATGGGGGAAGGTACGTTGGGAAGTTAATGAAAAACAATTTTGTATGTGATATTAATAATATTTCTAATATTTTTGTTGTATCTGTAGGTACAAGGAGTGGAAGAACGAGCTGCGGACCCATTGGACTAAGCACGGGAACGCACGTTCTGGTACCCCTACTGAGTTCCAGTACAGGGAGTACGAGTGGCGTTGGCTTCTGACATCAGAATTCAACAACCCTCGTAAACAGGTATTTAAATAAATTAGTTAGTTAATTTAAAAATAAGTACGTGCGTTTTAAAATATTCTACTAATAGTTTACTTTTTTCTTTGAAGGCGGTTTCCCGGGTGAACGCTCAGAACCGGCAACGCAACACAAGGAACCATCATGCCGGTTCTAGACCGTTCGGTGTCTTCATGGACGAGGCGGCCAAGGAACATCCAGAAGTCAACCCCTACGTCTATACGTACGAGAAGGCATATCCTGACTCCCAGGAGGATATTGTAAGTCACTTTACGTTTTTAAATTTTTAAATTTATGTAAAAAATTTAATTAATAATCTTTTTCCTATCCATATAGGCGAGGGTGAGGGAGGCTAGTGACGAGGTCCTGAGTACCTTAGTGAGGGAGGGATGGCCGGACACGCAGGATTCCGAGATGTCCGAAGCCATGTCTCGGATCGACAATTCGGATCCGACGATTGGGGCGAGGATCATGGGCATAGCCTTCCCACCGAGAGGAAACAACTTCTACTGCCGAGGTCTAGGAAAGAGAGGCGAGGGGGTCCTAAAGAACACTCCAGGATTTCAACGAAAGGCAACCTCGACCAGTACCAGCACCACGTCCACGATCAACAGGACGACTCAGCTAGAGTCGGAAGTTCAGAGACTACGAGAACAGCAAGCTGCTCAAGCTGCTCAGGCTGCCTCGCAGGCTGCCTCGCAGCAAGCCTATATTGCCTCGTTGGCAGCCTTTAATACCGCGCAGGCAGCCTATGTTGCCGAGATATATGCCATCCAGCAGGCCCAGCAGCAGCAGATGTTGCAGTACATGCAGGACTTTGCAGCTGCCCAGAGTCAGGGACTTCCGCCTCCGCCCATGCCTCCGCCCATGACGCTACCCCAGCCGCCGCAACCTCCGCAGCAGCCCCTAGAAGATGACTTCAATTTAGACGATATAGACTTTACGTAGTTGATATATACTTTTATGTAAATTGATACTTTTATGTAGTTCATATATTCTTTTATGTGTTTGTTGTTGGTTATATGAAATTGTTAAATATGTCTTTTGCAGCTTGCATGGAATGGTAATTCAGAAATTTCGGGGTTTTTTTTTTACTGGGAATGCACTTATAGCCGACGAAAAAAGCCTTAATTCGTCGGCTAAAGTTTTTAAAAAAAAAAAAAAAAAAGTTTAGCCGACGAAATAAGCTTTAATTCGTCGGCTAAATGCCTATAAAGCCGACGAAAAATACAATTTTTCGTCGGCCATAGATGTTTTATATTTTTTTTATTACAAACTTTAGCCGACGAATATTTTAAATTATCTCGTCGGCTAAGGTATGGACTATAGCCGACGACATTATCTCGTCGGCTAAAGTTTATACTTTAGCAGACGAAATAATGTCGTCGGCTATAGTATGACTATAGCCGACGAAATAATGTCGTCGGCTAAAGGTTGGACTATAGCAGACGATATTATTTCGTCGGCTTTAGTATGACTATAGCCGACGAAATTTTTTGTCTCGTCGGCTAAAGTCATTACAGACGACCCTTTCCCGACGACACTATAGCCGACGAAGGTTCGTCGGCTAAGGTTGCAGCCGACAAATTTTTTTAACAGGCCGACGAAAATTTTTCGTCGGCTAAAATGCCTGTTCTGGTAGTGTATATTTTCTATTCGAGATGAACTTAGAAGTTTTAAAATTATGGTTTCATGGTGTGCTAGTGTGGTTAATTCCCAATACTTTCGAAATTATTGAGTATTAAGTTTTCAAAGTATTTATTTGGTTTATAAATTGTTGGTTTGTTGAAGAATCATTGTCAAATTTTTTATTGATATATTATATGTGCTAATAAAAACAAGTAATGGAAGAAGAAAAAAAAAAGGGACCTAAAATACGATAATTTTTTACCAAGTTAAAAACATACAAATTTGAAGAAAAATTATTTTAAAAAAGAAGAAAAAAAACAGAAAAAAACCGAAACCGAACCGAACCACGGTTTGGTTTGGTTTCCGGTTTAAGGTCTCAAAAAATGCCAAGCTGAACCGAACCGAACCGAATTTTTTATTCGGTTTGGTTTCCGGTTTTAGGTGAAAACCGAACCGAACAAAACCGAACCCACCCCTAGTAGGAAGATAGCAACACAACTGAGAGGGCGTGGTGAACTGGTGATGGTAGAATGAGAGAGTCAGAGATCTCTAGCTTCAATGGTTTCGCTGTGTGAGACTTTGCATCTAGGGTTAATTGGTTTTGGGAGAGTGAGGGAAGAAGAAAGTCAAGAAACAGATGCGGCTAGGGTAATTGGGTTCGGAAAGGCTGACTCTTTCCCTCTATATATACATAGATATTATAATATATGAATATTAATAAAAGCGGGTCGGTCGGTTTGCAAGCGGGCGGTTTTGTACCCGAACCCGCAACTGCACAGGATTAAATGGTTTCGGTGTGGTGTGTGAACAAAACGCTGTCGTTTTACCTAAATTAGGTTAACCGCACCTAATATTTCGGTGTGGTGCGGTCGATGACTGCATTTTGGGGTTAATATGCCCGGGCCTAATTTTACCTTTTGGCGAACGAGTACATGGTCGTGGCAAGTGGTCACAAAACTAGGAAGGACCTTTTGTTGTTGATCAAATTGTTGGTAAAGGTGCATACTACCTCCGACATAGATGGTGAAATTCACAACAACCCCATCAATGGTCGCCATCTCAAGAAGTATTATCCAAGTGTTTGGGAGTTCGAAGATCCGCCACCAGCTTCAGAGACTGTGCCAGTTAGAGGTTTTTCCCATTCAACATTGTTGGGGGCGGGGGAGGGGGGCATGGGAGCAGATCAAGTTTAATTGGCTTATGCTCTTGCCAACTATTAAAGTTTACATTCGCTGCACCTAATTAAAATGGGGGACAACATACTACACATAATCTGAAACAAACACTTGTGGTTTTTTTTAAAAAAAAAAATCAATTTTTGTTGAGACTGTTAAAGTTTCTTACTCTGTTCCATAATGTATATTGATGTTGCAATCACAAACAAAAAGCAATGAGATCAATATGTGTTTTCAATATTCAAATCTTTATTCGTATATTGGCTTTGTGGCCAAGAACTTTACATTGCAAATAAAGATACAAGAGCCAGAATGTGGCTCTGATACCATGAAAGGAAACTATCCTAAAGTTTTCAAAACATGATCTGGGAGAAGTGTTCTTGATGGATTTCTGTAAGGTGGCTTTATTCGCATCTTCCTCCAAGGAACAATATGTCCCAGGCACCAAGTTGTGACCAAGAGATCTTGCTCTCGAACCTCGGAAAGCGCTTCTCGTAAATAATTTCGGAAAGTACAACTTCTTCGGGTTCTGCAGGGAGACCTAGAGGGCGACTGGGCTGGTGGTACCCATTATCCTTCGATGCACCCACTGACAAGCAATTCGGAGGGATCTACTGATCCTGCTTACCGGAGAATGCAATGAAGGCTTACCTGAGGTTACGTTATAAAGTTTAACTAAGGCATGAGGTTAGGTTAGAGCACCCAAGTGCTGGGCTGAGCCGTTTGGTGGAAAGACTTTCACACACACAAGCAAATAGGAGAGAAGGACGAGCATTACTACTTGTTGGGATAAAACTGTGTGTTAGAAACCATATTGGGTTTCTCTATTTATAAAGGATCAAGGATGGTTTTAAAGGCGCCTGTTCATGAATGGTGCCAGATAATGCGGTTAAGCGTTGTGTCTTCCCCGGAATGGTGCATTAACTAACAGGACACGCGTAATTACCTTGATTCCGTTTTTGAGGAGATACTACCGACGGTTATGTTCCTTCAGTAATAACTGTAAGAGAGTTATTTCTTTGAGTAACTCGGGTTGCTAAACCAGTTGGACCAGAAAGTGGCCCAAACATAAGTTGGGCTTTACATATGGATTTCGAAGCTTTAAATTAATATACATATGTATATTACCACAGGCCCAACATGGGATCAAAGGACTGTTACAAGATAAAGCCTATACTAGTTTCCCAGTAGCGCGAATATGCAATAGCAGGTTCTGGAGTTCTATTCTTATCATGGTTGTCCTGTCCTTCGATTCATCAACCGCATATGCAATTTGTTGCATGTACTTGATACTTGAGTTGCTCAAAGGGGGGATACTTTTCTTCAAGGGCTTTGATTTTCGCTTCTTGAGTTGCTCGCACCTCAAGGAGTTTAGCTTCAATCTCAGCCTTTTGTCACTCAAGTTCTTTAATTCTGCATCAACACCATCCGTAGCTTCATATAGGGAGGCAGAAATACTCTGATTGCTCAACAAAGATTGTCTCAAGGTTTTGAAGTTCTTCAATGCGTTGGTCGGTTTCTGCTTTATGCGAAGAAAGGATTTCCAACACAGACGAGGTTTTAAGCAGCCAGACTTCAAGAATCTTAAGTTTCTCCATTGACTTTCTATGTGCTTGGCCTTTGAGGACTTGGATAACATTAGAGAGTTTTCACCTATTTTCTGCAGATGTCAGATCAACATCATCCAGGTTAGCAAGGATTTCTTTGGCTCTAGTTACTTGAGCAGAAGGGCTAGGAGGAGACAACATAGGCCTCAAGTTGGCTACCACAGAGTGCTTGAGTCAGGAGCTTGGTGTGGCAACATTTGTCGGAGATAAGCTGGACAAAGGCAAGGCTTCACTGACAAGGGTTCTCGATGTCCTTTTTTCATTAGGGAGTGGAGCAACCCTCATTCGCGAACCATGGTTCGTGGTTCCAACAGGGTAATACTTCGACAATTTTGAAAATAATTGATTTTTCATATATATATATACACACACATTTTTTGAGGACTCGGGATTTAAATTAAAAAAATTTAAAAAAAAATTTCTATGTTCAAACGAGTCAAATGAGCATCGTTGTGTAAATGTTCTTCCGCATGATTGATAACAAGAATGCTCTGAATATTATTTAGTTCATATCAGGACGTGAGTGTTACGACGAGTTTCTTAACGAAATTTGAGACACAACAAGTTCGTGTCATCTTTTCGTGAATATTTAAGGTATATGTGTGAGACCCGGTAAAGTTATAACTATATGGAATTGAAGCCCCGATAAATTCTAGTAGGCAATTTATATTGTGGTCGACTGGTCGTACACACTTTTGTTAGGCTCGAAAGTTTGATTACGAAGCAGGCATATGAAATAACCTGATCAACTTTGGGTCTATGGAGGATAAGATTGTAATTTCATACGTTAGACTATAAAAACGAGGAGCTTGGTCTGACTGTGGGGGAAGTTTCTCGCGCATTCTCTTTCTCTCTAGAGCTCTCTCTCTAACTCTCTCGCTATCTCTGATTCTCTCTTCAACTCTCTAACGGAGGATGAAGATGAGGAGGAAGAGACTCATATATTTAGTCGTCTCTCTAGAACCTTCTGAAGGAGTCCCAACTTTTGATCTTCTCTTGCTATAGTGGTTGGGGAGTTGTTCTGGGAAGATTACCAAAAAGCAACAGAAGGGATAAGCGATTGATTTTGTAAATCAATTATGGATCCATCAGATTGGGGATGTGAAGGAGCTCCTCGGTTCGGGTAGTTCATGATTTCTTCATGAAACTACTTGGGTTTATGTCTTTTGGTTTGTGTTTCAATTTCATGAAGATCCCACTATCTGATTTTCTCAAATCGCTATAAGATCTAATTGGTATTCCTAAATGTTTTCGTGACACCCTAATTTCGGGTTATTGTCTCTTAATCCGGGTTACGGTGTTACAAGCAGCAGGGAATTTTGATGAATTATCTTTCGAATAATCCGCGGTACTAATCTCGATGGGTTCATTAATCTAAAAGAACAACCAAATGTTCATTAAAAGAGTCTCTAATACAAATAAACCACATAGTGGTTTGAAAAGTTAAATACCTTAGTGGCATGGGGGGCAAGGGGAGGATCCATCACAATTTCTTATGTTTCTTCAGAAGTATGTTCATAATCAGTCTGTTGTGACCCTTCAGTTCTTGGTGGATTGTATTCATCCCAGTGAGACGCATTTGCATGGATTCATTGTATTGTTGGTCTTTAGCAGATGAAATTTGAGTTTCTGGTTGCCCAGGGGTTTGAGCATTATCTTATGCATTTGGGAGGTCTACCATCTGATTATTTGATGCTTCAGCGGTAGCAATTGGCAGAATTGAGGTTGATTATTTCATGCTCCCAGGCCTCCGGATCTTGCTCCAAGATTTTAATAGAACTTTCACTGACATCTGGGACACTTGATCTTTTCTTCTAAAGCTAAGAGGATGCAAGTACCAGTTAGTGGTATGCCTGATAATAATATGGAAACTTGGCCATTAATAATTTCAATTCCTATACCTGAGATTGTTCTTCTTCATTTTTGTGGTGATAAGGCGCACTCTTCTTTTTCTCTTATGAGTTTTGGTGGAAAAAGGCCCTTCGAGGCATGGATTCGCGAGAGGTCCTTCTTCATGCTGAATAGTATCACAGAACCAGTTAGTGGTTTTTTATAAGTTAATTATTGTAAAAACATATAAGTGTTTTATACAAGGCGAATACCTGAATTTGGGATTCCGGGATAGCTGGTGCAGTAATAGGAGTTGAATTCAAGGGATTTGCATGAGTAACAACAAAGATCTGTTTATCTTGCGGATGCTGAAACTTTCTGTTGTACATCCTGAAAATTTGCCTGAAGGGTGAATCTGGATCTTAGGACCATTTATCTTCATTAATGGTCATCCACCATTGAACGTAACCATCCGAAGCACGGCAAGCCAAGTGCGTTTGATTTGGTTTATCCATTAAGATGCTGGTAAGCCTTTGAAATTTGGACAGCACTCCTTCAAAACTGATTTCAGGATCTATTGGTTTGCACCAAGATGTGAACAAGTTTATGCTATCTAGTAGAGGAAAACACTAGTAGGATGGCCAACTTAAGAGACGAAACCATTTCATGGCATAAGAGACATTATTCGTCGCATATGTACCTATGCGACGAAAAGTCGGTCGAATAAGTGGTGTCGCATAAGAATCTATGCGACGAAAACAATGTATTCGTCGCTACAATATATATAATGCGATGAATAAACCTTTACCTCACAAAACGGAGGCGACGACACTGTGTCCACTTATACGACGAATGTTGTCGCATATCTCTTCCGAAAAATAGTTTTTCGTCGTCAGTAATTCTATAACGACGAAACATGGGTGCAATTGCTGACAAAAGGTTGATTCACTTATGCGAAGAACCATCTATTTTGGTCGCATAGATAATCCGACGAAAAATATTTCGTCGTCAGTAGTTCTGTAACGACAAAACGTGGGTGCAATTATCGACGAAAGCTTGCTTCACTTATGCGACGAGAAGTATAGTTTCGTCGCATAAGGGTTTTCATTGAGGCTAGTTTTATTTGTTTTTTTTCCTTATCCTCCATGTTTCACTATCATCATCATCATCATCATCATCATCTATAGAAACAGAAACTATAAAACTGCAAATTTAGCAAATAATAAATTTTCATATATGCATAATTTGTTCATACAAAGTCGTTACTCTTTAGTAACACCTTGAATTGTAACTAAACAAAACCATTCATTCATCCTAGCTTAACTATGCTAACCACAACTTGGAAAAGTCCCCCTTCCAATCTCGATATATGGTACCCGCCTTATCTTCAAGCCACGCCCACATCCGTTTATCCCCAAAATCAATTTTAAAATATGGCTATAACACAAACAACAACTCATCAGACCAATCACTTTCAGTAACAATACAATCATAAAACATTCAACATATCAAAGTTGCAGCAATCATGGAACCATCTCCTTGATAAGAAAAATAAAACTGGAAAACGACTCATTGACATAACTAGTTTAACACCTATAACACAAACAAGTAATAAACACCAGTCCAACATATATCATGAAACCCAAGTATCTTAAATTTGCAAGAGAATGAGGCTGGAGTAAATGGAAGAGAATAAGGCTGGTAGTAAATGGAAGCCCAAGTAATCCTAAATTTGCAAAGTTATAAGAAGCCATTCCATCATCAGAATTCCATCAATCAAGTCATTATCCCATTTTTCAACAACACCCTCCATAAGAAGCAAAGAGATGCACATCAATATCACCAATAAACCAGTCCAACAGATATCATGAAACCATCTCTCAAAAATACACAACTAGCACATGAAGCCACACAATCAAATCGAAATCCAACTCATCTAGCCAGAATCACCAGTCCAAAACAAATATAAACTCCTTCTTCAAACTTTAAACTTCAGGTTCGAATTCAATTAAGAAAAATGGACAAATGATGATGTTAGGCAAAACAAACAAGACAACATCAACTTCAATTACATGCATGTCGTATATATGATACCATACATCATACATGGAAGTAGTTAACAACACTAGCCTCTCCAGCAAAAAGATTAATGTCCTTCCCCTCAGCAAAAACAAAATATATTTCATGAAAATATATACCTTTCCCTTACCTTCTCTCTCTCTCTCTATCTCTCTCTGTCTCTATCTCTCTCTCTACTTTCTCCCTTACTACTCTCCTTCTAGATCTCTTCTCCCCCTCTTTTTTCCTATTCTTTCCTTACTGGTCACCCTCCCCAACGCCTCATTTCCCAAAACCTTTATCCTTTCCCCAACCAAACATCAAAAACACCATACTACTAAAAAAAAACGATATTCTCCCCTTAAAAACAGTCCACAAAATTCTCACAAAAGCCGGTTCAAGTAACAATCGAAATGCTTGTGAAAATATGACATAAGAAATATGCAATGATGCTCAATGAATACACAAAATGACATAAGAAAATATGCAATGATGCTCAATGAATACGAACCGTAGATTTTGTTATTCATATTGCAGCAGCAATCAATGAGTGTTTCTCATCTATATTATCATCGCATCATATAATTTTCAGATATCACATGAACAAAAGCAAGACATTAAAGCCTCCATGGAACCAGACAAATCAAAAAATGCACAAAAAACTGAAGAGTAATCTTTGTTCTTTCCAAAACTTATCAACTGCAAGTAATAAAGTCCAGCTGACAAAGTTAATAGAATGAAAATTTGATGTGGGGACAAGCATAACCACACTCACAATTGAGATGTAAGGAGGCTAAGTAATTGTCCCAACAAACCTACCAAGCTAAAAAACCAATCAACAGATACACATTACAACACAAACAATTGGTCCTGATGTCTACAAAACAATACGATTATTCATACTCTCGAATGTGATTTCCCTGGCCCTTTTCTTCGTGAATGGTGGCATGCTTGGGATATAGTAGGATTGAAACTGGTAGAGGGGAGAGCGAAGTCGATTTGGGATTGAAAATGAAATTGGGATTGAAATTGGGAGAGAAGTCAGGGAGGCTTGGGATTAGGGTTTGGGAGGAATAACACTTTTTCATCGCTTAGGAAATGTCTTGAGCGACGAATTTAGGCTTTTTCATCGCAATAGCCTAAATTGATGTATATTTTTATTAAATACATTTATTTAATAATTAATCTTTTAACAGTACGAATACATATGTTTTATAGTACAATGTTATATGTTCACATGCACATTGAAATATATAGGTCTAATAATTAAGTACTTAATCGCTATCCTCGTAATCCGGATCTTATATGTTCACATGCTTGTAATCTCTGTAAAACAGCACGCAATTATTTTTGCAGGCGTGGATCTTCACATAATCAAGGCCGAGGTCGCCCAAGATTTTTTTGTTTTATAATGACTCTCAGGAAGTCTATTTATAGGAGGAAGCAAAGTTTTGATAAACTTTGAATAGTCTCCATAATGTCCATTACTCGTTCTGTGCTTTACTTTCAAATGCATCTGTGACATGATGACACTCAAAATTGAAACTGGACAGTCGTCATACACTGGTGTCTGGGCTTGTTTGAGAAGCCTGTTATACTTCTCATAATCAGACATGTCAACTGCCTCGCTCATTGACATTGAGGGCATCATCATGAACTTCCTCTTCTTCATATCTTGAAGCATACGGGAAAACATCATGTAGCATATTCATAGCGGGGTATATAGAAGGGTCGGTAGTACCACTAGATGACCCAACTTCATGAATGTAACTTTCTCGCTAGTATAGGATTATTTTCCTCCACCTCACCATGTTCCATCCATATAGTATAATTCTTCCGCATACCAAAATGTGACAAGTGTTGTTCCATACCTGATCGTGTCTCCCAATCGTCTAAACAAGGAGGAGAAATAACTTGGGTAACCCAAAATTTAATATATCATCAACAAAACAACCTCATCATCAAAGCTATAAACTAATGAAACATAAATGATGAAATAAAAGAGAATGAGATTATACCAAGCTATAAACTAGTGATGCTTCATGAGTAGAGGACGTAGACAAAGCTTTTGAAGTCCGAAATTGATGATCTCCTTGAAAATCTGTCACCAGATTTCAGCTGTCAAAAATTTCTTTCTATTTTAGATCTGGGCAGTTAATTAGAAAGGAGATATAAAGTCGAAAACACTAATGCGACGAAAATTTCATATTAGTATTAAATTTCGTCTCATAAGTAATGTTTTATGGGACAAAAGAAATTTTTCGTCGCTTATGATAAATATTTATGAGACGAACTTCATGTATTCGTCGCCTAAGACAGAACTTAAGAGACGAAATTTTTTCCGTCTCTTAAGTCAAATTTTTGTCGCTTTAGGCAATAACTTATGTGACGGTTTAGTATTTCGTCGCTTAACACTAGTGGAAAAAACCTCTTAGGCGACAGAATTGTTTTAATTTCGTCTCCTAAGCGACGGAATACGATTCTGTCTCCTAAGTTACCACCTAGGCGACGGAATAGTGTTTCGTCGCCTATGTGGTAACTTAGGAGACGAAAAATGTACTAAGGCGACGAAATCATTTTTATAAAAAAAAAAAATTATTCACTTAGGCGACGGAAACGTATTCCGTCGTCTAAGATTGATTTAGACGACGGAAAAACTTACTTAGGCGATGGAATTATTATTTTTTATAAAAAATAAAATTTATTCATTTAGGCGACAGAAATGTATTCCGTCGTCTAAGATTGATTTAGACGACGGAAAAATTTACTTAGACGACGGAATTATTATTTAAAAAAATAAATAAAATTATTGATACCTTAAGCGACGAAAAGTACTTTTCGTCGCCTAAGTACCGAAATTTTTAGCAGCTCATTTTCCGCCAAAAATTTCAGAAAAATTTGAACCAAATTTTTCAAACTTTCCTTATATATTCTCTCTCCCTCTTCTCCTCTACCCAGTTTCCACGCATACCTCTGCCTCTCCTTCTTCTTCCCTCTGCCTCACCTTCTTCTTCCCTCTGCCTCTCCTTCTTCTTCGCCCTCTGCCTGACCTTCTTCTTCCCTCTTTGCCTCACCTTCTTCTTCCATGTGCCTCTCCTTCTTCTTCGCCCTCTGCCTCTCCTTCTTCTTCCCTCTGCCTCTCCTTCTTCTTCGCCTTCTGTCTCTCCTTCTTCTTCGCTTCCTGCCTCTCCTGGGAGTCCTTCTCTTTCAGTGGAGTCTGCGCACCTTTGTGCCAGGGGACTCCACGTCCTTCTCTGCTAAGGGAATCCGCGCGCCCTTCCCTGACAGCGGAGTCCGCGCGCCCTCCCTGCCAGCGGAGTCCGCGCGCCTTCTGTGTTAGCGGAGTCCGCGCGCCCTTCCCTGCCAGCGGACTCCGCGCGCCTTCCCTGCTAGCGGAGTCCGGGCCCTTCCCTGCCAGCGGAGTCCACGCGCCCTTTGTGCCAGCGGACTCCGCGCCCATTTATTTTTTTTATTTTTTTTCACTTTAGCGACGGAATCCAGTGATTTTGTCGCCTAGGGGAAATTTTTTTTTTGTCATTAAACAATATCAGTCGTCTAAGTACTTCGGAGACGGACTAAGTACTTAGGAGACGGAAATCAATTTTTCGTCGCCCAGACACCTATCTCACTCTACTTAGACGACGGATCTTAGGCGACGGAAAGTACTTAGGAGACGAATTTTGTTACTTAGGCGACGAAACTATTCCGTCGCCTAAGAGCTTTTTTCCAGTAGTGTAAGTATTTAACTAAGCGACGAAGGGTTTTTCGTAGCATATGTTATTACCTAAGCGACGAATGAATTTCTCTTCATCGCATATGTCTTTTTTTCTAGTAGTGAAAAGAATCCTTTGCTCCATGCCAAGTTGCCTTGCAAAGTGATTTGGGGGGTATATTTCGACATCTCTTAATCCAAGAAGTCTAAGGTCTGTGGTACTATTAGAAGTCAGGACTTATGTGACGAAATGTTTCGTCGCTTAAGAGTGAAATTTCGTCGCATAAGTACTTATGAGACGAAAATTTTGTCGTTTAAGAGTCATCACATAGGTACCGAAGAGATGAAAATACTTGTTTCGTCACTTATGTTCCTCTTAAGCGATGAATTACGTTTCGTCGCTAAACTACTTAAAAGACGAATTTTCAACACTTAAGAGACACCATTTAGTTTCTTTTTTTCCATTTTCTTTTTGTAGTTTATTTTACATTTGTTTACTTTTTCTGTTGAAACACCACCACGGGCTGCCGCAATCAAACCCACCACCGACCTCCACCCACCAAAACAACCACTGTCGGCACACAATAACATTCACAATTCTCTCCACAACTCCCAATTTCATTCATATCTCATAATTTCATTCACTCCTCTCACATTTCTAATTCAGCCTCACCTCTTCCCTCCTACGCCACCACGTACCACCACATCATGAAATGAAACCGAGCCCGACCCACTACAAAGGTCGTTTAAGTAGGAAATCACTTATTATAATTTTTTAAAATTAAAACGTTAATTCCATCATAAATGTACATCACTTAAATCTCTCAAATTTTTAAAGAGATTATTAGCCTTGATTATCATCGAATATGAATGGAAATATATTTAATGAAATATGAATTTAACGTTGACTTTGAAAAATTAACTTAATTAGTCTTAAATATCTATCTACATTAATGGAATGGAGTTAATATTTATACTATTAAAATGTTTTTTATTTATAATTAAGGTAAATGGAAGCAACACATTCTTTTAATATTTATCGTGCTTCTGAAATTTCTAAAATTTATTCTATATGAGTCAATGAACTTACCCGAAAAAATGTTCATTTTACTAATTCGCTTTTATCGGGGCATAAACGATACTGGAAATAGGTGATTTTTTAACCTTAGTCATATTTCACTATACCAATCACATCTTATTTCACAAGATTTTTAAAAATTTAGCTTTCTTTATATAGTTGGTTCACACATATGTAAACTTCCATATAACAACTTACATTACTTTAGTAGGCATGTTATGATTCCAATAAATAAAAGCAAAAATTTATATTACTTTATATAGTTGGTTCACACATATGTACATTTCCAAAAATATCGTCAAATAAGATGTGATCAGTATAGTAAAATACAACTATGGTAGAAAATTCACCTATTTTCAATAATATTTGGGTATCGACAAACGCGGTCAACTCTAAATCAATGTCACGTATCATACGAAAACGTTATTACATATCCCTCTGTGGCCTAGTTTTGTTGATTCTTCCACACAAACATTCTCACATGAATGAGATGTAACCATCTATGTAAAAATTTTGGGACATTTACCTCCCGACGATCGGACTCCTCATAGGGAAACATAAGCCTAAATACGGTTGACCGCTTTTATCGGGACCTAAACATTACCAAAAATACATGATTTTTTAAACCTAGCCGTATTTAGCTATACCGATCACATCATATTTCACAATGTTTTTGAAAATTTTGCTTCCTTTATATACTCAGTTTACAAAAATGTACACTTGCATATAACCTACTAAAAATTAACTTAATTAGTCTTAAATATCCATCTACATCTATTTTGAAAAATTAACTTAAATATGAATTGAAAATTAACTTTGAAATATGAATTTATATATATATATATATATATAATTAAGTTAAATGGAAGTTAAATATTTCTTTTAATATTTATCGTGCTTCTAAAATTTATACAAGATGAGCTAATGAACTTTCGCGAAAAAATCTTTTACTTTTGTATGTGGACTTCATTAAGTGGTATGTAGGAAATCCCTAATATTTAATAAATTTTTCATTTTTATATAATTATGAAAAAATTCGTCGCGTAAGTCAAACCATTTCGTCTCTTTAGTGAGCACTTAAGAGACAAAACTGTATTTCGTCTCTTAAGTGAAAATAGACCTACAGCCAGAGGTCTAAAATCCAAAGAGGTCCACTCATTGTTTTATACTTGAATGGATCTAACGTGAGGTTATACATGGCCCTGTACAACATGTCTAATACCAGCTGCAGTAAATTGACCCTATTACCATGAAACAATAGCTCTGCTACACGGGTCCAGGCATTGGTTGGTTTGTTGCTACTACTACATTCCAAGAATTTCAGCAACCAGAGCTCTAAAAAGGCTAACCCACCTCTTTCATCATCAAACTTCATATAATGTTTCACCCATGCATCATAAGAGAAAGTTGGACGAGATTGCTTAAGATCAATTGTGTGACTCACCTGGATATCTTCATAGTCTCATTGGCTATAGTATTTCGCATGGATGGGTAGTCCAGTGATGGCATATATGTCTAACATTGTAATTCTCATCCGCCCAAATCTGAAGTTGAAGGCATTGCTTGAAGTATCCCAAAAACACAGCGTTGTCATTATTGGAGCTTTATTGCCTCCTCCTCGGTTTAAAGCGAAGCATAAATCGATGGTATCAGTAATTCCAGCTTTCTTCCATCTCTGGAGATCTAGTCCTCTGTGCTGCAAGTACCAGTGATGCTTTAGTGGATGGGGTTTAAGCCAGATCCTAATTCGCACTGCCGTATCCTTGGCTTGCCAATCTAAGAAATTTGCTTCTTCTCCGCGAAAGGCAATTATAGGGTTTGCGCCGAGTGATGTTGAAGGATTTGCAATTCCTTCTCATGAATCGATTTCATCCAAGGACCCAACGCGACTGTCTTATTAGGTTTGATCTTCATGTAGGAGTCATAGGCTTTGAGATGAGGCTTCAAAGTAACCAAGTTCAGTTTAAAGTCTTCGGCTACACTTTGCTTAGGAGCTTTGGGATTGGGTTTGGAGAATGCCATTGTTTGTGGTGTGAGGATTGAACGAGAAAGGTGTTTTGGGTTTATAGAAATCGAAAGGGTTTCTTGAACAATTGTGTCTTTAGTTTGTGAGAAATGATGGAATCGAGGGAAACGATGCAGCGTTTCAATTGAACATTATACCCTTTCTTGGGTTTAGCCCTCTTCAATTTAGGTATTGAGCCAAGTCTCAATTTCGAGGCCTGGGGGCAATGTTTGGGCCAATATTAATATTTCCGGATTAGTCCAGTATTAAATCCCATTGGACCGACACATGCGGTCATATTTATCTTTGTAAATATATTTCTTTCCCTTGGGTAAATTATGACAGAGATATTGCAGATTCTTGAGGATCTGATCCATAACTTGATTAGGAGATTTCTTTCCTAATTAAGACAGAGGTCCGATATGCCTTGATCCGCAAGGAAATATGAACCTTAGTTCTCTATATAAAGGGGTTGAGACGAATGAGCAAAGGACAGCCAATCTTACAACCAAACTTTGCACACTGTAAATATCAAAGTCTCCCCCAGAGCACCCACCTAGAAAAAGACTCTCCGGTGTCTTTTGTTACCAAAGTCCAATCCGTTGGCAAAACCAAGTCTGATCCGTCGGCAACATCTATCCATCATGCCTGATCCGTCAGCAAACCTCCGCAAGCCATTGTTAAGGCCTCAAAACCTGAGCAAATATATTATCATGATTGTGTTTTCTCTGCTTGACTTTATCGGCTCAAGTAAGATACGTCTGTTCGCGTGAACAGAGAAGAAATCCTAGAGGGGTTTTCTTTATAGGTCTGTTTAAAGAACCTAACAGCAGGTCTGATCACGCCTGCTCTCGATCGTTTGAAGAAGTCAAGAAGCGCAAGCAAAGAGATCAAGTTGTACCTAGCTCAAAGGTACTGGTACGCCACATAAGAAGATTGTTCGAGGATTGTAAAATTTGCACCGAACAAACTGGGTGGGTTGTAGCTCATGTAGCTTTCTTGTTTCTAGCTATAATCTAAGGGTTAATTAGGCCTTATCATCCCACCATTATAAGAGAGTAATAACCCAGCCAAGCTCTAGTATTGGTCAGTTTAGCCGGGTTAAATTTAAATCTTGGCTCCGTCTGCTTGCTTATAACATCCAAAAGTAATTGGAAAAAAAAATGAAAAAAAAAAGGTCGGTATACTGATATCATGTATGTTTTTTGTACAGATGTATATGAACTTTGAAATATTTTTCTACAGATGTATATGAACTTTGAAATATATATACACGTACATCACATTCAATTAATTGCTTCAAATTCACAAATATTTAATCCCATGAGGCATGTACGTACGTAGCTATTGATTAAGAGCTAGGAAGCACGGAATCACCGAGAGACACGCGCTTCTCGCTTCCGAAGCGGAAGCGAAGCGGAAACGCCGTGGAAGCGGCCGGAAGCGGTCGGAATCACGCTTCCGGAAAAAGCAGATATGGGAGCGCAACGGAAGCATGAGCTTCCGGATTTGGAAGCGCAACGGTGGAACTTATGTAGGAAGCGCGACCTCCATCTCGCCGTCGTTCATCTTCAGTCTGGTCGTTAACGCTGTCGCTCTTGTCTACGGATCTACTCTCAGGGTAAGAGACTCAGAGGTATCGTCTGGGTCTGCCAATGGGTGGTGTTGAGGGGTTTGGATTTTCCCAATTTGTTACACAGGATGGAAGATGATCGCCATATGAGGGAGAAGAGAGAGCGAGTAAAGAGAGAAGAAAGATGGAGAAGATGAGGGAGAAGAGTGAAGCCAGTCTTGATTGGTTTTTGCTATTGATTGATAGTGCGGTGGCGCAAACTATAGGATACGAATTCTTCTTATGAGAAGAAATCCAATACATGCACCTCCATACAAAGAAGTAGTGTTTCCCTTCCTCAAATACCCAAAAACTACTCCATCCAACAGCAACATTTCATTTCATATATTATAATATATATATATATATATATATTATATTTATTTTATTCCGCGTTTCCAAAACGCTTCCGCCTCCAAGTATTTTTGAAAAAAAACGTTTTCGCGTTTCCAAACGCTTCGCTTCCACGGTTCCGCTTCCGATTCCATGCAACGTAGATTAAGAGCACCATATTATTTACCATTCTATTACGTTCCCCAGCATCGCGTCGACTTGTTCATTTACAACACAGCCCATGCCATGCATGCATGCAGCAAATATTAGGTGGTGGACAAAGTGGTGCATGACTTAGGAAGCTGTGGGGAACCAGATAATGCAGCGTAAACCTCATTACCATTACTGTTGTGGGAACTGGTATCATCGTAACTTCCTTGTAATCCAGTCTTAATATTCTCGACATTATTCATACTACTTGAGATGGCAGCAGCTAGGGCTGTAGTGAACTTCGGGTCAGAAGTAATGGCTGCAGTTATCGTCTCAACCATCGAACTGTGGCTTCGATCTAGTTGCATTTCCGCTCCATAATTAGGCTGAGGGAAATTCAAACGCAAGGGATGCCCTATGATCGGTTGATTATTATAACCCTGCAAAGGAAGAGGAAATGACGTGGGAGCACTACTGTGCATGATGAGTTGGATTGGATTAGGGTTAGAAATCGGGGTGCGGGTCATGTCCAGTGTGATTGTGGGAAATGATGAAGAGGTTGAAAAGGTGGCCATGGATGAACCAAAGGGCTGCTCATGAAGAGAAGAGAACAAGCCTGTAGCTGGTTGTGTTCCTTCCTTGCTGGTTGTTGAACCCGCTACCAACATGGCTGCTGCTGCTGATGTGGTATTAGCCATAGCTCTCGCGGCTGGAGGAAGAGGGTGGTTGTGATTACCTTCATATGTGGTTATCAGAATGGTCTTGTCCTCTGCCGATCTTTGCACCTATATATGTCAAAACAAAGCTAATCAACTTGACCACTATATACTTCTGAAGATCAACTAATTTCAGTCCTCGATGAGTACTGTATATTTATACCTGTTTTCGAACAGGGCATCCAGCGACCATAGTGCAGCGATAGTAAGAACGAGGACAGGGGTTTCCCTTGGCCATCTTTTGACCGTACTTCCTCCACTGACATCCATCGATAATCTGTAGCTTATGGGAAACCATATTTTAGGTGCAATTAAAATTATATATATTCTTTTGGAATTGGTAATATATAGATATATGATCATAGACTGAAATAGTTATAATTAGCTACTAATTTGTCCTTCCAAATCCTTGTTACTATACTATCACTTTTAATTTCCTTCTCCTGTTTTCGAAATGTTTAGATATCTACAGCACTTCAAGCAATATACTGATTCGACTCTATGTGAGTAACTAAGCATGCATACGTGAATAATTAGCAAGTTTAAGGTTGGCATGATCGACCAACCATTTTAGCCTTGAAAAGGTTTATCATCTCATTCGATCAAAATGCAGTTCATAATTGTCATTAAAAGAATACAAGAATTCGAAATTTTTTTATATCTAAATTAACAAATGACCAAGTCGATCACATATCGAATAGTGCATAAAAAAGTCCGAGAATAGATGGATTAGATCTAGAGAGATCAGTTTCTAATTTCAAGTTTGTGGATCCTCGATCTCCTTTCTATATAATCAAAATTAGTTATTTTCTTGCAGGAAGAATTGTGCCTATGGTAATCATCTTGGAGAAAGAATGATCGATGCTTGCTGTATATAAAGAAATTAAACTTAAGAACGAAGGCTCACATTCTGATTATCAGATTAGAAATTTCAAATTAGAGTAAAAAATTTCAAATTTCTGCATGCTTTTGGTGTATTAATTAAGCCACATACTTTGGGAGCTTCCGATCTTGCTCGTACTGAGACTCTAGTCCTTCTTAAAGGAACCTGTTCATGATCATCAGTAGCAGCTAGAACTTGTTCTTGATCCTTATCTTGGTGATTACTACTTTTGGGGGTTTGGTCATCATGAAGGGATGATAACTTCGGATCAAGATTGCCGTCTTCTGCACAAGTTTGCTTCATATATAGCATATATAATCGTTAAGTTGTTTTGGCAAAACATTCAAACATCTAGATCTATAACAATACTTCCAAACCCTAATATCACTAATAACAAGAGTCCTATAATTAAAAGCCAAATATAAATATGTATATACCAGCTGCTCTTCTAGTCTGATCATGCGCAGCTGAGCCTGCAACTCATTGTAGCTTTTGGTGATTTGGTTCAACATGGATTTGAGCTTTTGATTCTCTTTGTGTTCTCGCTGTAACTCAACTTGAAGCTGAAGAGTAGTGAGCTGACCAGGGAAGTACAACCAAGTTTCAGAAAATAATAATAACAAGAATAACAATATTAATGGAAATGGAAATGAATCAAGCCAACAAAATTAATACAAATGAAGGGATCCGAGACATCAAATTAATGTGAGTAGCTAGCCGAAAATGCGTACCTTTACATGATGACCAGGCGCCGGTGGATCGGGAAGTCTATTGGGAAAGAAATCAATTTCTTTGATCTCTTTGAGTAATGTTTCTTCTTTGATAGGGGTTTCAACTAAACGATGATCGGAACTACTACCGGTAGCTAGTTTCAAGTCACAGCCTTGTTCATCCATATGACTTATAATTCGAATAACCGGATCGGAGTGATGATCGATCGATCAGTGCATAACTGATGAGTGGAAGATCGATTAGTTACAAATTAAAATAGCAGGAAGGGTTTTCAAATTCATTCAAGCTTGTAAATGTAAAGCAAGAATGAGTAGCAAAGAAGCTAGTTGATATATATGAGGATCGGATAATATAAGTTAGTCTTGGTCTTCTGCCAAATTGAAGAAGAAGTTGCAAATAGAAATGGGTGTACCTATCTATTACCTACCGTGATCGTATAAGACAAGAGACTCAGACTCCCGAGTCTTTATTAAGTTTGAATTTGATGATCAGAGTTTGAGATAGAAAAGAGATCTGATGTAGGGGTGGGGTGGTCTATTATTAGTACATTAGTCAAAGCCAACAAGAAAAGGCCAAGAGCCGTATAGAACAATATATAGACTGTAGACTACAAAGAAAAATGAAAATACTGTAGACTACAAAGAAAAATGAAAATACTGTAGACTACTACAAGATGAGTACATCTCGATCTGGTTTTTCATCCACTAGGTTTTAACTCGGTTACTTTTATGCTATATGTAGTTTTTCTAACATTTATACATGGATGATGAGAAAGACAAAACGATGAGAAACACGTACCGCCCTTTTTCTGTTTCATGGCCGGTCAGGGGAAGCGCGTGTGTGTATATATATATATATAGGTGGTCACTTCCCTTACGCATCGCCTTAGCAAAATGAAGTAGCGCGGGCTTGCTAAACCAAAATATACGCGAAAAGGAATAAAGAGTCGAATGATTTTTTTTTTAGGAAAAAGAGAAAGTTTCATTGATCAAAGCTCATGCCTACCAAAACGGTCAAACATGAATAGTCCGAAGATCATACAAGCAGCTTACTAACTACAAAATGAAAGTACAACCATAAAACTACCGTCCAAAAAGGTGGACATTAATTAACTAGAAAAGCAAATAAATATAACCTCTAAACCTATAAAGCCTTGAAGTAAAGCCTTTGTCCTGGTGAGTATGACGCCTATGACCCAATGGTGTACGTTTCCACTCAACAGACCCGCTAACCAACTCTGCTCCATCAACAAAATAGGCTAAAGATTGTCACTCCATCACGCCCGAGCACAGACCAACCCAAAAAGGAGAAAAAGAAAGATAGGCCCAAAAAACCAGCCCACCAAAGCTACAGTCGTGCAGCCCAGTAGAGCCGGCCCAAACCTCCCCTCCTCTCTCACCCCCTCCGAGATCATCCAACTCAAAGCCGACGACAGAGCCTTTCTGTCACCATTCCGGCGGCCGCCCTCTCACCTCCTTCATGAAAAGACGCTAGCTAGCCGACCAACCGCGTCTCCTCCCAATGAGCAGAAGCTAGGTCACCGCCGCACCAACCTGCAAATCAAATCCACCAAAATTCATCCCCCTTAAAGGCCAGACCTAACCAACATTAACTCCGATCTAGAGCCGCTGTCAACCACCCACACTGCCTTGCGCAAGCAGAAACCAAACCGATTTGATCAATCCAAATCACTACCAAGCACACGAATGATTTTAATTTCAGATTACATCATGAAAAACTAAAATAAAAATTGAACATAAGGTACAGTAATTAACGTGGTTTTCATAGTTATACCTTAGTTTTTGTACTTCCAAAGAAAATCTTTGAATTAATTTTCTCATCGATATAATAATCTGATTTCTTCTTATGGGAGTGGTTCTAATGAGGGCCACTAAGTTGAGAACTTTTTCGTTTTACCTACATTTTTGATCACATATTCATATCTCGACCATCTAGTTTGTAGATATATATGTGTAGATCATATTTACAAATTTTAATTTAAATTGAAAATCGTTAAGGCATTCAAAAATGTGATTTACCGATTATAAACTTAAACGGCTCATGTTTGACATATTTGGATCATTCATTGATTTGATTTAGTTCGATTCCTTAACGATCACCAATTTGGCAGAAAATTTGTATAAATTATCTATTTATATAGACTTAAAAACTACACTGTTGAAATGAACAAATGTGATTGAAAAGTAGGTGTAACAAACCATATTAATAAAAAAATCATCAACTAATCCTCAATTAAATGGTCTCTATGCTTTTATTCTTATATTGAGAAGTGATCGATGTTGTAATCTCTTTTTTTTTATGTACTGACAGTACTGTTTAATGAAAGAAATGTATGTATACATATAGAGACACACGTAGAAGAAGTACTGATCCAGAAGGGAAAATTGTTCGAATCCGAATAGTGTCCGACCTTTTTAAGAAAATAACTTTTAATATTTCAACTTTTAAAAACTTTTCACATTTTTAATCTGATAGAATATTAGTATCTGGAGCCAACCTGCTCCGTTAAAAAAATTGACAAGTAAAGGCTAGTTTTGTCTTTTACCTCTGAAACATTCTCTCTCCATTCGACCTTACTTTCGTGAAACATCAACAACCTTAAGCCATTTTCTGGGCATTAAGCTGCAATGTACAAAAACTAGGTACAATCAACAACCTGCTCATCTTTGCTCCATGATTCTCCATCGTCGACCCACCTTATCAAACCCCCAAAACCATAAACCCTCATTCCTTCTAACTGTGTGTAGTCGGTTGTGTATGAAACAACCTCCCAAGCCCGTATACCAGTAAGTGTCCCGCGCGACCACGACCGTCGATCCCACCCCAGGGTTCCCATCCATGTGCAGGATGGGCCAAGCCCGATGTCAGTAACAGCACCCTGGGCCAGGAACGATTCCTAGAGGCACGAGAGAGTTTGGTAGCTGAAGTAGCAGCAGTGACATTGTCCCACATCAGTTTCCAGATAAAAGGAACCCATCTTGGGCCGTATATAAGGCCCAGCAGCCAGCTTTTCAGGTATGACCATTTACTTGTTCCACTATTTATCCATCTACTGACTAAAGCATCGGAGGAGGAAAGACCGGAACGTCCCGGTCCCCTTTGTTATTGCAGGAAGGAGAAGGAAAGCCCAAGCAGGAGAAGGATAGCCCCACCATCAGCTTCCGCAATATCCCGCCTGGGATTGTGCAGAAACATTTGGCGCCGTTTGTGGGAATCCTTACAGAAAGTGCTAACGTGACTCGATGGCTGGGTTAACCGAGCTACAAGATCCGGAGGTGGAGGAGGCGCGAACGGAAGTGACGCATGGGCGGACCCCGGAGTCGGGAAGGGGATGTTCAAGAATCACAGAGAGAGAGCCAAATAGAACGACCGAGAATGTGCCGCGGGATCTTAATCCCCAGGAGGTAGGGGAGATGCTGGAACACATGAGGAGCCAAATCGCCCGGTTGGAGCAGCGAGGTGCGAGAGAACGGAACGGGAAGATGCTTCGACGAGGGAGCGCCGATTGGAGCGGGATAACGCCATCCTCATGGGAGCGTTAGAGCGAGGGATTGAGCACCGGGAGGTGTTGGATAGGGCGAGTGAGCGGGATCGAGCGGCTACGTCTCGTCTCGTGGGCACTCTGGCAGGAGCAAACTGTAGGACGGTGCATATAGGGACGAACTTGTTCCCGGATGAGATGCGGAACGAGGGACCGCCGCCTTTTCCCGAACCTATCCCGGAAGTCCATACAGGAAGGCAAACCGAAATGGAAGAGACCTTGAAGGCGATCAGGGATAGTGTGGCGTGCTTGGCAGACCGAATCTCAGACACCGAGAGAAGGGGGATGCGCAACCCAACCCGTGTGAGCTTCGAGGAAAGAGGAGGACCTTTCACTAGAGAGGTTACCCGATCAGTTCGACCTGGTGTAGCCAAGCCGCTGAAACTTAGCTACAATGGGGATCGTGACCCCCACCTCTTTCTCGACAGCTTCAAGTCCCATACGAATGCTAAAGGATACTCGGACGCGGTGTGCTGCAACATGTTCTAGGAAATGTTAGCGGGGGAAGCGCTAAGTTGGTTCTACGAGCTCCCGTCAGAATCGATCGGCAGCTTCCGGGAGCTGGTGGACAAGTTCGTCAATAGATTCATTTTGCGGACGGACGGGCAAAACACCGTCCAGCTATTCAAAATAAAGCAGGACAGAGGAGAAGGCCTGAAAGCTTTCGTGAATCGATGGCAGGGGGCCACGGCCAGGGTCAGAAGCTTTGACAAGAAGGTGGCGAAGGAAGCGTTCATTCAGGGTTTGCTGCCCGGGAAGTTTTTGTACGCAGTAAAAATCGAAAATCCTCAAGGCTACGATGAGCTCATGGAAATGGCGGTCCGGCATGCGCAGGCGGACCATGATACGTACGGGGGAACTTCGGCTGGGATGAAGGAAGATCGAGGGAAAGACAGCGGATCCCCAGTGCAAATGATACGAGAAGTACGGGCCTGGAAAGGGGAGAGAGAATCATACCCGGGCCCAGCTGGGAAGAAACACAAGGAAGGAAGCTGGGGGAAAGCCGGGACACAACGTAACACGCAGGCGAAAGCAAAAGGGCCCTACCATGATCCCGGGTTCCCGAGAACGATGTCGGCAGGGAAGGAGCATTTCTCAGAGCTCAAAGCCACTTACGAGGCAATATGGAACGAAAACAAGACCACCATTCCGCCCCCCCCCCCCCCCCCCGGCTCAAAAATTTCAACCGTCACGTCTCACCAGGGAGGACACAGGAAAGTTTTGTGGATACCATGGGGAGGCTAGCCATAACATTAACAATTGTGTAGAGTTGAAGAGAGCGGTAGAGCGCCGAGTGAAGGAAGGGAAACTGCAGCATTATGTGCCCGGAAAAAGGAACACAGGGGCAATCGAAGTATACGGGACGATCAACACCATCCTTGGCGTATCCCGAATAGATAACAGGACCAATAAGGCAAAGAAGCAATGTACGGGACAGCGGGATGGTAAGGAGGTTTACGCTTTTGGTAGTAACAGTCAGCAGGTAACCTCCGGATGGAAGTCGGTGACCTTCCTGGAGGAGGAAGAGGAAGGAATAAGACAGCACGAGGACCCGTTCCTGATAACATTACAGCTCGACCACTACATAACGAAGAAGATACTCATTGATACGGGGGCATCGGTCAACGTATTGTTCAGAAGTGCTTGGAAAGGGCTGCGGCGAGGAAGCAATAAGTTGATTCAAGACCATGAGCAGTTGATTAGCTTCTCAGGCGATGTTGTTCAACCCCTCGGCTCAGACAACTTTGGAGTAAGCTTGGAAGGATGGGAAGGGGTCGCCAGAGCAACGATAGAATTCATCGTTGTTGATTGTGAGTCGTCTTACAACGGGATATTGGGAAGGCCAGCCTTGTGGAAATTGAAATCATTCGTTGCTGGTCACATGCTGATGATGAAGCTCCCAACCCCAACAGGAGTCATTACGATCCGGGGAGATCAGGGGGCGGCAAGGAGTTGCTATGAAGTAGATAACGAGAGGAAAAGGTCAGAAATACTGTCGGCCAGCCAGCCCACGGCATCACCCTCGAACCCTTACATTGATCCAAGAGACGACGCCGACTCGGATGAGGAGCATCCCGGATCAGTAGAAGAAACGGAAGAAGTGTCAGTCTCAGAAGAATTCCCATACCGCACAGTGATCATTGGGACGGGACAGTCTCCCGGGGTTCGGGAGGCCCTGATAAGTTTCTTGAAGAAAAACAGCGGAGCGTTCACCTGGACATAAAGAGACATGCTCGGGATTTCAAGCGACATTGTGACCCACCAGCTAGGAATCAGGGTCGGATTCCCCCCGGTACGGCAGAAATGAAGAACGTTTAAGCCAGAGAAGTACGAAGCTATGAAGGGGGAGGTGCATAAGCTAATAGATATCGGGTTCATAAGAGAGGTCAGATACCCCCAATGGTTGGCCAATGTGGTCATGGTTCCAAAGAAGTCAACTGGGCAATGGAGGATGTGCGTGGACTATTCAAATCTCAACAGGGCATGCCCAAAGGATAGCTTCCCGCTCCCACGCATCGATCAGCTGGTGGATTCCACATCCGGATACGACCTCATGAGCTTCATGGACGCCTATTCTAGCTATAATCAGATACAGATGGATCCGAGAGAGGAGGAGCACACAGCCTTCACAACGGACAAGGGTCTATATTGTTACAAGGTAATGGCTTTTGGTTTGAAGAATGCGGGAGCCACTTATCAACGGCTGATGAATATCAAGCAGATAAAGGCTTACCTCTCAACAGTGTCGATTTTGTCGAAGCCTATCCCGGGCGAGATGCTTTACAGGTATCTAGCGGCGTCAAAGTCAGCGGTCAGCTCGGTTGTAATATCCCACATCGGCCAACGGAGAGGGGTTATGTGCTGTATATATACATGCCCACATCCAATCTAACGCGAGGCCTTATGGGAGCTCAGTGGCTTCGGAGGGGATGGGAACTCCGAGGTTAAGCATGCTGAGCCCAGAGCAATCCCAGGATGGGTGACCCACTGGGAAGTTACTCTGTGAGCTCCCAGAAACAAAACCGTGCGGGCCGGGTGCGGAAGGCACTGGAGGGCCCAAAGCGGACAATATCGTGTGGGGTTGGGCCGGTCCGCTGCGCCACTCTACTACGAGGCCTTTTGGTGGCTCAGCGGCTTCGGAGGGGATGGGTACTCCGAGGTTAAGCATGTTGATGCTAGAGCAATCCCAGGATGGGTGACCTACTGGGAAGCTGCTCCTGAGCTGCCGAAAACAAAACCGTGAGGGCCGGCGGGCCCAAAGCGGATAATATCGTGTTACGGCGGAATAGGTCTTGAGATGTGACAAATGGTATCAGAGCCACTCTGCCGTGTGGCGCGAGTGTGCCGACGAGGGCGTCGGACTCCCAAGGAGGGTGGATTGTAATATCCCACATCGGCCAACGGAGAGGGGTTATGTGCTGTATATATACATGCCCACATCCAATCTAACGCGAGGCCTTATGGGAGCTCAGTGGCTTCGGAGGGGATGGGAACTCCGAGGTTAAGCATGCTGAGCCCAGAGCAATCCCAGGATGGGTGACCCACTGGGAAGTTACTCTGTGAGCTCCCAGAAACAAAACCGTGCGGGCCGGGTGCGGAAGGCACTGGAGGGCCCAAAGCGGACAATATCGTGTGGGGTTGGGCCGGTCCGCTGCGCCACTCTACTACGAGGCCTTTTGGTGGCTCAGCGGCTTCGGAGGGGATGGGTACTCCGAGGTTAAGCATGTTGATGCTAGAGCAATCCCAGGATGGGTGACCTACTGGGAAGCTGCTCCTGAGCTGCCGAAAACAAAACCGTGAGGGCCGGCGGGCCCAAAGCGGACAATATCGTGTTACGGCGAGAGGGTCCTGGGATGTGACATCGGTGCTCATCAGAAAAGACTCGGACGTCGAGCATGATGTTTTTTACGCCGGGAAAGGGTTCACCCAGGCCGAGAGCAGGTACCCGGACGTCAACAAGCTTGCTTTGGCCCTTGTAGTGACAGCCAGAAGGCTCATGCATTATTTCCAGGCCTACTCGGTAACTCTATTTACCAACCACCCCCTGAGGCAGATCATGCAGAAGCCAGAGATAAGTGGGCGGCTAGTTAAATGGGCCATCGAATTGGGAGAATTCGATATCCATTACCGCCCGAGAACAGCTATAAAGGGTCAAGCAGCGGCCGACTTTATATCTGAGCTCACGCCCATAAAAGTAGATGTAGAGCAGGCAGGCCCCAGACCCACGAAAGTGGTGGATTTGACCATAGCCGACCGGGAAGAAGGAGATTCCAAGCCCTACCCTGACGTGCAGCACAAGGCCTCGGCTGCGCCGGTCTGGAAACTTTTCGTTGACGGCTCGGTGACCAAGAAAAAAAGCGGGGCGGGAATAATATTGGAGACCCCGAATGGGTTCAAGCATGAGTATGCACTGGAATTTCAGTTCTAGGCATCCAACAACGCAGCAGAGTACGAAGCATTGATTGGGGGACTGCAAGCCGCCCGAGACATCGGGGTGGACCGGGTAGAGGTGTTCAGTTATTCTCAACTGGTTGTGAATCAAGTCAATGGAAGCTTCGAAGCAAAGGAACCTCAGCTGAGCTCTTACCAAGCGCTTTCAAAAGCGTTCATGCAACGGTTCACGACGGCTACCCTTTCACACATCCCCCAGAAGGAGAACAGTCACGCAGACGCTCTCGCCCGCTTAGCCACAGGCGGGCCAGCCAAAGGAAAGAAGAAGGCAAGGATCGAGGTTCTTGGAAAACCGAGCATTAGTAGGACAATCTCGGAGATATTCATGGTTGAGGTGGGACCCGGCGAGCCCACCTGGATGGACCCCATAATCGAATTCATGAAGGAGGGGGTATGACCAGAAGACAGGCGTGAGGCCAGAAAACTCCAATCGAGGTGCGCAAGGTACTCGCTCATGAACGGGAAGTTGTACCGCAGAGGTTATAGTTTCCCAAACCTCAAGTGCGTGACAGAGGAGGAAGGGGAAGTGATCATGGGGGAGATCCATGAAGGGGTGTGCGGCAACCATTCAGGATCACGTTCGCTAGCGCACAAGGCACTGCGGACTGGGTTCTTCTGGCCCAACATGGGCGCCATGGCGGATAAGATGTCGGCTAGATGCCGAAAATGCCACCTGCATGCCAACGGGATACACTCACCCCCAATAGCTCTATCCATATTGCTGTCACCCTGACCCTTCGCACAGTGGGGCCTTGACCTCATAGGCATACTGCCAACGGCACCCGGGCAGTTCAGGTATGCCATAGTGGCCGTTGACTACTACACAAAGTGGGTGGAGGCAGAGCCTCTGGCAAAGATAACGACCGAGTGTGTAATGAATTTCCTGATGAAAAACATATACTTCCGATTCGGGGTCCCGGAGACAATTGTCACTGACAATGGAACACAATTCAACAACAGCAATCTGATAGAATTCACGAAGGACATGGGCACCAAGATCGTCTTCTCGTCGGTAGCACACCCTCAGACTAATGGTCATGTAGAGGCAGTAAATAAGATCATAAAAAAGCTACTAAAGAATAAATTGGACGACGCCAAGGGTCTGTGGGCACAGAAGCTGCCGGAGGTGTTGTGGGCGATCAGGACCACGGCAACCGAAGCAACAGGAGAAACACCTTTCAGCATGGCTTTTGGCACAGAAGTTGTCCTGCCAGTCGAGACACTGATACCATCGAGAAGGGTGGAGAATTTTGATGCAGCCACCAACGAAGAAGACCTCCGGTTAAATGTCGATCTCGTGGAAGAGAGAAGGGACAAGGCAGACATGCACAACCAGGTCTATAAGCAGCGAGTGGCACTCCATTACAATAGGAAAGTCAAATTTGAACTAGGGTAGAGTTTACCTTCATCATTGCCTCCCGGGCGTACTGCCGATTTTCTTGAGGAGTGCTGGACCCGATCTTGATCTTGTCCAGTTCGATACCCTTCAGGTCGCTAACCATGCTACGAACGAATTTCTCATCCGCGCACCCGTACTCGTCCAGTATCTGCCGGATGGTGGTCGTCCGAGCCAGAGGAATTGCTGGAGCGAGAGTGCTCGTTGATACCTGCTTCCCGGTCAAGGATTCAACAAATTTCTGTTTCTTCCGAGGTGATGAGGTGCCCGAGACACTCAGTCCCGTCAAAGTCACGCCTTCATCCCTTTGCGACTTGGATTTTTTGGACGATTTCTTCCTCTTCTCGCCCAAGTGGACGTTGCTCACGTCACCAGCCTTCGCAGGCCCCTCGCCGTCAGAAGGCGGTATGCCGTACCCTTCATCGGGGATCTCCAGGAGAACAATGTCATTCGAGACATGGGCAGCTTTATCTGCTAGGTTAACCTCAGTTCGGGAAGCCACTTTCCGGACTTCCAAGAGTTCGCTAAGCAACTCCATGTCCGACTCCATATCGCTCGGGTGCGACTCGCGGTGTTTTCTCCTGGGCGGTTTATCTGAAATTACAATTAGTCAATGTCACAGATTAGGAAAAAGAATGCAATGAGTAAAAAAGGGCGACACTAATTTGGAACCCCACCAGGCATTCGGCCAAGTTCACAGTGAACCAAAACTGCCCACCGGGTCAGCCGATAAGAGCTTCGATCCTCATCCGAGGGCCAGGCTGCGAATATCCGGGAAATACGTTGCTTCTCGATCTCTGACAGCGACTATGACTGATCACGGATGTATCTAAACCGGTTGGGCACCACGTACGTTGCACACTTTCTTTGCCATCGCCCGCCGGCAAGCACGACCTTCGAACGCCAGTTGTTATTCATGGACGTCGGGAGATCCGTGAGGGTAGGCAGGTAATCCCGGGCAACGAACGAGACACACCCCCGGCAGTTCTGTTTCTTCGAGTACGACAGGCGGAACAGCGCGCGGAACTCGTTAATGGTCGGCAGCCCATCTCGAACAGATAGTATAAGTAGCAAAGGGAGAGTAGCTGGCGCCATTGGTTTGGGGGTATCTGCCCGGGAGCAAGTTGAAGCATGCTCAGCAGGTACTGGACGCATTGTGGAAGCGGGAGAGAGAAACATGTGCTCGTGCACTGCGACGAACCCGTCTCTCGGACAGCACGCCAGCTCATCCTTGTATAGGCCACGCAGGGTAACTGTGGGCGGGATTCCCCAGTTTTCACGAAACTGCTCTATCTCGACCGAGGACATATTACTCTGGGGTCATCGCACACTGTGCCATCCTCCAAGATGAATCGCCTGGCTAAGCCTGCGGAACTGACGATAGGAATGTTGTGGGGAGCCCCGGCGATCTCTTCGACGTCCGGGGCGGGTACACCTTTGGCTGGCCCGGTACGCTCTCGACCTATGTAATCCTCCATCCTCTCTTCATTGTCCACAATCGGCCGAGACGACGCGCTTAGGTCGGTCGAACTTCGGGAGCCCATCTACCTAGATTAACAAACCCTAGCAGCTAATTAGCGCCGCCGGGGGTACTCCAATTTTCAGTTTACCCTCAACCCCGAAAAATCCCTCTAAAGCACTGAGCATTGCCACTACCCACACAAGCAACACTAAACACAGCAAAACGGAGAGGAAAAACAGAGAAAACATGGTAAAGCCGAGACAGACAGAAACCACGCGGGAGAGGCATAAAACAAAAGCATGAACAGAACTTAAAAACCTTACCAGATCTTTGACGTAGCAGCAACGTCGGAAACGCGGACGTCGGGAAACACCTCACAATCGCGGGATCGGCAGCAGCTTCGGAGGGCAAACAAAGAAAAGCAGAGGGAGAGACCAGAGAAGTGAGCGAGAAAAGAGGACGAGACGAACACGAAACGAAGGGGCAGAAATTTATACTCGGTCAGCAACAGACGCCTCGATCCGCGGCCCAACGCAAACTTTTTGCCAAAAACGAGGCACCCCTAGCCGCCCGATCAAACCGCAGGATGGTGCCGCGTGGCACAACTGACAACTCCTCGAAGAATGAAAGATTGAAGCGACGTGCATTAAATGCATGAGTTGTCCCGCATTATTGCGAACATGCATTTAATGCACCTGCCACCTGCCACCACTACGCAACCCTCGAAGTGCAAGACCCATCTCGGATGATTCATCAAGATCAGGACAAAACCCATCCTGGATGTGTCACCAAGATCATAAGTGCAAGATCCATCCCGGGTGAAATTCATTGACATCGTTAGACCAGGGTGTGAGTCATCAAGATCGTACGAGGCAAAACCCACCTTGGCTGAGTACCACAAGTACATTCATTCCACCCGAGAGGAACTCGACCGAGAGTGACATCCCACCAACATCGGCATTCCACCGAGAAATTGGCATTCCACCAAGATCGACATTTCCACTGAAATTTCATATCATCCCTTTAAAAACGGAGCAAGTGGCCTGATAAACCACAGACGGCGTTAACACCCCGTCACTCGATTAGTAACATTGGATGAAACACCCAGATTACAAGTTGTCATGACTAATGACTTCGCGCGGAGCGAATTCTTTGGCTCGCGGGACGATTAGTAACATTGGATGAAACACCCAGATTACAAGTTGTCATGACTAATGACTTCGCACGGAGCGAATTTTTTGGCTCGTGGGACGATTAGTAACATTGGATGAAACACCCCGATTACAAGTTCTCAGGACTAATGACTTCGCGCGGAGCGAATTCTTTGGCTCGCGGGACGATTAGTATTTGCGAGGGGCGAGCGCCTTAGCTTGCGTCTGCAAAGCGAAGACTCGTTCAATACACACCGTGAGCACGGACTTGGGGGGACTATGGTGGGACCCATCCGAGTTAGTTCTCTAGTCTACGGGCTTATTTCAGCCAAGTCCCCACTCAAGATGTGTCTTGAACGAGAACTTAGGGGGACTTGTAGTTGGTTGTGCATGAAACAACCTCCCAAGCCCGTATACCAGTAAATGTCCCGCGCGACCACGACCGCCGATCCCACCCCAGGGTTCCCATCCGTGTGCAGGATGGGCCAAGCCCGATGTCAGTAACAGCACCTTGGGCCGGGAACGATCCCTAGAGGCACGAGAGAGTTTGGTAGCTGAAGTAGCAGCAGTGACATTGTCCCACATCAGTTTCCAGATAAAAGGAACCCATCTTGGGCCGTATATAAGGCCCAGCAGCCAGCTTTTCAGGTATGACCATTTACTTGTTCCACTATTTATCCATCTACTGACTAAAGCATCGGAGGAGGAAAGACCGGAACGTCCCGGTCCCTTTTGTTATTGCAGGCAGGAGAAGGAAAGCCCAGGCAAGAGAAGGATAGCCCCACCATCAGCTTCCGCAATATCCCGCCCGGGATTGTGCAGAAACACTGTGTAATCCCCTCCGCCCCCAAACTCTCCTTTGCCGCTCCAAACCATACCGCAAAACGACTTGAGGCCGAATGTAGTTCCAATCTTCATCCAATCATTCATCTTCGTACAACACTCAAATGTTAGTGGCTGAAATCAAAGCGGCTTCGGTTTATTATGAAAGCTCTTGTGTTTCTCACTGTTTCGATTTGGGTTTCGAAAAGTGGAGTCTTTCAATGGGTTTTGAGTTTTGGGTGTTTCGATTTTGGGGTTTGGGATTAAGGGTGTTGCTATTTTAAGTAGTCAGATTTTGGGATTATTGGAGTATGGAGTTCATGGTGGCTGGGTACGAGAGAAAGAAAGGTTACAGATTCTTTTTCGATGTAGTTTTATATATATTTTTATTTTTTGGGGAAATGTAGGTTCCAGATTTGAGGAGAGAAAAGTGAGGCAGAAGGGAAAAAAAAATATGAGGAAAACAAATTAGAAAGTTTGGGTTGACATTGAAACCAACAAACCCAGAATTGTATCTGGGTTCACTGTTCACATTCTTTCTCCATCATCTTTGCAAAACAAAACAGCGAATGTTCATGTTTCTGTTCTACCATCTCTACCTACATTATGAACAGGTCAAACAACTGCACGCCGTAAGACAATTTTTAGCTTTGGGGGTGCCACTAATGCTAGCTGTCATGAACTTGAATACTTGATGTGGTTTGGAAAAATTTAAGGGGATTGAAGAAGACATTAGCAAAGAGGCAGTGAGATTTTGAGCTACATTATAAAATAAACAGAAAAAACAATTTTTTTCCCCTTCTTTTATTATTATTTGGAGTAGAATTAAAGATTCTAGAAGAACAAATGGTAGATTTGTCATTTTATGTCAAAAATATGCTTACCGTCAGTCTTAACGGAATTAACGGTTTTAGATACCATTATTCGGTAACGTGGGATACCGTTTTGAAGTTTTTGAAAATTGAGATACTAAAAGTTAGCTTCTCGAAAATGTCAGACATTGTTTGGAACTTTGGATCATTTTTCCGATCCAGAATGCTGGATTAGGATGTCAATTCATTACAACTCATCAGCACCATAAAAAAAAAAAAATATATATATATATATATATAAGAAGGAAGAAAACAGACAACAAAATTGTTTTCCATGTGAAACAAGTCAATGGTATATTCTAGGGTTTCGATCATTACAAGTAACATATCTGTGCTCTTGGTCTTCCATTCTTACAACTTGTTGTCCCATACATACAGTTTTGGAAAATACATCTGAATGTCTCTGATCATCATATCAAGTAGTCCTCACATTCTGAATCTGGTTTTATCTTGTTATGCAAGTCACGATCATCGATCAAATGAGCAACGTCGTCCAAGCTAGTAAAACAAAGCGGCGGAGACCGGATTTAGCTACCACGGGTCAACAGCTACATAGCCAAACTTCCCAGAAACCCTAGCAACTGATAGTTCTAGTCTAGATATTTTATCACAAATAAGTTAAGAACACACCAAAGGGTTTTGAGGCAGTGGCTAAGTAGTATAAAAGTATTTTTCGCGTCATGTTAATGGAATTTATTCATGGCGAGTTCATCAATCGAACTTATTTGTTTGAAAGTTATATACACCAACCCAACCAATTGACACGACTTGCAGTGAGGGCTCTATAACTGCCGTCAAGTATTTCAGACTAGCTAAATTCTGTGATGGCTTGTTTGAAATGGCTTGCTCCTTGTGTGGATCATACGTTTCAGCGACTTGACAAAATTAACATCACTACAAAGTAATGTGGGGATATTTCTTCACAAAGTAATGTGTGAATATGGACAGCTATAACAAAATGTGATCGTCAGATTGGATCAAGAGCGTCCCATTCGTAGGTTGGCTCGATTTCATCCTGAGGAAGTTTACTGCAATTACTCATAAAAACCAACAAAACCAACCATAGATAGAACCCAAGGAGGAACTGAACTCTTTGTTACACAACAGAAATACAAACTTACTTTGGAGTGCGTAAGAAAGACCAGATTAAACAAAACACCCTGACAAAAATTTATATTTCGCTACAAACGAAATGGATGACTCTACTTTTATTCCCTCATGTTGCCACTGTCCTCATCATCTTCATCCTCTCTTAGTTGGAGGTTATCCATGTCGTGGAGCAACTGATACACCCCGAATCTAGTAAGAAATTTTATATTGTGATTTCCGATTTATTGGTAGCTAATCAATTCGGAAATTCATTATGCTATCCTTAATAGAGGTGGTTTAGTCGAGTTCATAAATTTTTAGTTACCCGAATAAGAGTTCGTAGGTAAAAGTACTAGCTAAACAATGAGGCTTTTTAATTGTGGGCTTGGGTTTAAGGGAGGCCCGGTTATATAAGGGAAAAGAGGAAGAAACAAAAAAGGGAAAGTTAGTCAGTCTCTCATCTCATCTCTCTCTCCCCGACCTCACGAGGCAGCCAACTCTCCTCAACGGAAAGCTGCTGTCCGGCCACGCCTCGTCGCCGCGCCGGTCTCGTGCGGCAGCTGGGACGCTGCTCGTCCTTCCTAGGTTGGTGGCCGTCCTCCTCTCTCTGGTAGCAGCTCTCGGGAATGCCCTCAAGCCGTCAGTTTTGGTGGAGCCGGAACTGTTTTCTCCGGCCACCGATTCAAGGTATCTTTAGGGGGTTTTTGTAGCTCTTTGGTTAGTCTTTCAACCACCCAAAAGAGGTAGAACGACTTGGGGTGTAGATAGCAAATCGGGGGTGTTGTGTTCTTGAGTTTATAATGAGTTTTCCGGCCAAATCCTTGAGCTCTAGAGTTTGTGTTAGTCAGGATTGTTGTTATGCTTGATGAGAGGAAGATTTTGATGTATGCCTTGTTAAAAATGGTTGAAGTTGATTTAGTGGTGATAGTTGACCGCCACTGCCGGCGGTTGACCGCCACTGCCGGCGGTTGACCGCCACTGCCGGTGGCTGCTGCCGGTTTTGGTGGTGATTTAGAGTAATTTCGAAGGATTTCTAGAAAGGATAAGTGTTGTTGTAATGTATGGTGATTTTTGATGAAGAGTGTTTGGAATTAGGGATTTTGAGGTTGGAAGTGGTTGGTAGAGGAGAGGAGTTGAGGAGGTTCATTAGTTTGATTTATCATAATATTCACGAGCTCTTTGTCGGATTGTAGGGAATTGGTGATTAAGTAGGGCTATGGCTAGAGTTTGGAAGGTTTGGGCGAGTGAGAGCAATGCTAGGGTGTTTTCTTTTGTATTTTGGTAAATGCGTGTTCTTAGTGTCGAGCCTTAAATCTTTTCTTGGTACAGGACGGGAGGAGACACCACGTGAGGAGGGCTCTGACCGACGTCAGGTTTAGCCGCATATATTGTGAGTGGACATTTTATTTTTAAAGAAGTATGCATGCACGATTTGTTTAGAAAATCATCATTTATTTTCTGAGTTGAAATTATTATTTCTCCTATGAATGGATTTTGAAAATGATTTGAGTTAATCTATTTTAAGTATGTTAACGTGTGAGACACGTTAAATTTAATTAACTATATTGCTCTTAGAATTTTTCCAAGTACGGTTGAGAATGGTACTTGTATTTATTTATGAGTTTCGGGGAAACTCATATGAATTATATTTTTCCTTATGCCATATTCTTGGAAAATATATGATGTCAATGCTTGTATGTCGTTCCACCTTTCGAGATGATGTGACACCCATGTTTCAAGTGGGGTCACGCAAGCCCTTTCCGCCTTCGGGTGATGTGATGTTGCCGGCGGCATCACGCAAGCCATGTACCCTCTCCGTCAACTCGACGTGAAGGTACAGGGAGTATGGGAGTACTATGCCTGGGAGGCAATAGAGTCTGGGAGACTCACTTATATGGCCATATAGGATATTTTATTGAGTTGTTAATTTGACTAGCAGATATTTTATTGAGTTGTTAATTTGACTAGCGGGGCTAGTCCATTATTTTAGAAGTTTCTTATATGAGGAATCCGTTTATTTTTCTCATTGCTTTATGACTAGCGGGGCTAGTGTGAATTTTGTTGAGATTATTATTTTTGCATGCATAGAAATTCTTAATTCCGTATAATTGGAAAAGCATATATAAAGTGATTTTGTATTATTTTATTTTCGGATGTATACTAATTAGTTTATTTTTCGTCCACTCACGCTAATGTTTTTAAATGCTTTTCCCTGGGCCCTTTGTTTTCAAATGCCCAGATTGCAGAGCTCCTGTTCGTTTTCCCTAGGAGTTGAGGCATAGTTTTTCCGCTGCTCCTCGCTGAACGTAGGTTATCTGTTAACCTATGTGTAATAGTTTTATTTTCCTTCCTTAGTGCTCTGAGAACCATGGGATAATGTAAATTAAGTTGAAGTGTTTTTCTTTAGATATTGACTCAAGTAGAGAGCTTAAACTTGGTTGATGTTCATGTTAAGTAATGTTAAATATTTGGTTTGGTGATTAAGAACTGCTATGGATTTGGGTATTGTTATGGGGAGTGAAGGACTCCTGGAGTGGTGGTTGTTGATTATAGTTGAAGTGTTCAGTTTCCTTACAGGAAGGGTTGTTCATTTTTAGGGGAGGTTATGCCGAAATTTCAGCATAATCTCTTTTAAAAGTGGACCCCGCAAGACTTGTCTATTTTACCTTGTGTTTTCGGGGCGGGTCTTGTCAGCAACTGATCTAAGGGCACAGTAGGTGGTGCATCTTCCCCATCAGTTTCAGATGCCATCTCTGATGGCTGGTATTCTTTATTATGGTATATATTAACACCGAAAACCAAATCAGGATTCTCTTCCAGATCTTTCAAGAACTGTTCATACTCTGAGGCCTCCTTTTCTTGCACGCCTCTACCTTTAGCATCAACTTCCACGGGAAGGGATTTGAGCTTCCATGCACGAGGCTTGGAACGCTTCTTCAGGCGCTTTTCTTCGTAACTCTTCTTTATCAAAATTACATCTGGAATAACTAGACCCTTATACTTGTCTAGTTCATCATCATTACTGTTTGCCCCATATAAGTCATAACCAAGAGCATAATCCCCAGGGTTTAAAAGATGGCCTAAATGCGTTTTTATGTTGAAAATAGTATCATTCTTCCCAAAATCAGACACACGGGCAACTTGTGCATCAGCTAAAGCATACCTTGTGCCTCCAACATTAACTTCAGATGAAACCATCTCTACATCAAGCACTATATACTCCACTAAATCCCGGCTCGTGTGTAGAGACTTAAAGATTGACCTCCAATATTGATCAGCATCCAGAAAACAATGCCTCAAGGTCAAAGGATCAAGCAAAGCAATGCTGTTTGTCACTTTAGTGCAAATCACTATAGGACCAAGATTTCCAAAACTGGATCTAACCTTCAGAGGCAGACAGATCAAATCCTCACGGCAAATGGGGCGATTTCCACTGAGAATGTATACTTGTAATGATAAGTATTACTTTTAGAATCTTGGGAAACTAGCTGTTTGTCATTACGACTCCTTACTGGAGAAACTTTACCCACAAACTTCACAAATTTCACACCATGACTCCGGTTTGAGAAAAAGAAATCGATACCTTGGTCCATCTGTGTAATCTTTATGGCACTGGCAGCAGCACCGTGCTTCAGAATCAGTTGCTCCAGATAGAAGAATGTGCGTCTATGAGAAACATGCTGCCGGAGCAGTACAGCTGCAACCCACTGGTCAGGGTTGACCTGGACTCTAGCACAAGACTCGCACATATGTTCTTGCTGGACATACTCAACAGTATACGATTGCTCAAGTATTGCTCCATTAAGAACCTCCTTCTGAACTACCAACTTAACCTTGATCCTCTTGGAGTGAGGTTCAGTCCAAATGAACTCGGCATGAACCAACCTAATTTTATTCAAGTTTTTCAGCCTCTTCACACAGAACGTTAGCAGCTCCTTCGATTCCACTTGGGCTTTAATCCAGGTTCTTGGAGGCTGCAACCAGGTATCACATTCAGGACAATGCACAATGATCACATGCTTCTGCAAACCTTCAGTAATGTCGACTTCAGAGCGCAAACACTTGACGCACATATTGGCAGCATTCGGGGCCATGGGAATACCACATTTGCAACACAGTACGCTGCCGACGGTTTGAGGAACCGTAAACATCCCTGTATCTATATCCATTTCTGTTGAATGAAACGCATAAACAACTCGTTAGTATTAACCTTAAAGTGCCTCTGCCATGTAAACTCTGCATATATTTGTCAAGTTTTATTTGCCAACGAAATTTGATTTAATTAACAAGAGATTCCAAACCTCGAACACTCGCACAACCACGGTAAAGGCAATTCACACATCAAATACTATGTTTCAGGGACATAAAAATAACTGGGTTGGAATTACAACTACCATGAACACAGATACTACTCAATTGAAAGAGAGAGAAAAGACTAGAGCAATAGCAGCTGAAACTTCGAAATAAACCCACAAGGATAATGGAATCAAAATCAACACAAAACACAGAGACCGAAATGAACACAAGAGTTATGATATGAAAAGAAATCAGCAGGTACAGTAATATGCGACGATAACTAGAAACAGGGAAAACGAAAGTAAAGATTACCTTCACGGAGTTGCAGGGTGCGGCTGGAAAAGAGAACGAAATGGTTTAAGGATGTGTAGGGTTTTTCTCATTTGTATTGTTCGATGCGGTCGGCAAGACTTGGTCATTATTGGACTCCAACTCTTATTCTTTACTAAGCCCACAATTGTTCACTTGCAATCGGCCCAACAATGTGTTTAATTTTTTAATTGTTATTTTAACTAGGAATAATGCCTACTTGGTACTAATTATTGGGTTTTTTTGCCCATTCCAATAAAAAACGTTCTCCATTGCCCATTTCAATTATTCTTACCAAAATTACTTTTCTATCCCTACCCTAACTATCTAATCTTATCCTTCCACCTCTCATTCTAGATCTATTATCTCTCTCTCTCAAGTTCACCACCACCACTTTAAAGCGTAAGTGCTCCTCCATGGCAAAAGAAGGCGTCGACGGCGGTGTCTTGATCGAATAGCACCAGCCTCACCTCTGGCCGGAGAAGAAATCGGCGATGTTTTCAGTTTCAGGCCGTATCAAATCTCTTCTTCACCGTCGGCTAGGGTTCCGATGGCAGCGCAACGTTCCTCCTCACAGACGTGTTCCTCGACAGCGAGAGCAGAATCCGTAGTCCGGTCAGTAAAACCGAGGCAGAGAAGGAAACAGCCGACGTTGGTGGTGCGTGGGAGGTACGCGAGGGACTAGAGAACGACGGCGGAGGCGAACTCGATCATGTCGTCGGCCAAGCGGCTGAGAGGGACGTATTCCACGATGACGACGTCGAATAGGTAGTCCTACTCCATGGAGAAGTCGTCGATGCAATTGAGAGTGACGACGAGGGGGAGCGACGGCGGCGTCGTTTAGGTGGTTTCTCCGGCGACGCGAAGAGGCCTCGACACCGATGAGGCTAGATCTCTCTCTCTCTCTCTCTCTCTCTCACTCTCTCTCTCTCTCTCTCTGATCCTCGATCTAGAAACTTCACATGAAGACTGGGTTTGGTGCAGGTGAAACGGTTTCGATGTGGATAACAAGTTTACTAGAGGTCAGTAACATGTTATTGGGGTGGACAACAAGTTTATTGGGGGGTCAGTAATATGTTATTGGGGATGAATAACAAGTTTACTACGGGTCAGTAATATTCTGGTGGGGTGGATAACAAGTTTACTGGGGGTCGGTAATATGTTATTGGGGTAGTTAACAAGTTTACTAGGGGTCAGTAATATGTTATTGGGGTGGCTAAAAAGTTTACTGGGGGTCAGTAATTTTCTGGTGACCAAATTCCGGCTACCAGTGACCGAAGTCTGGCAAGGCTCCGGCAAAGTCATCTCTCTCTCTTCCATTTTCTCTCTCTTGTATAAGACACAATAGTCAAAATGTCTTAAAAATATTATTTTATTATGAATTTAATAAAGATTTGTGTATTTAGACATAAATAAATTAATCCCTCGTTCAATTAGGATCAAAAATCTTATTGTCATTGGAATGAGGTTTGACTTTTGTTTTTTTGCGTAAATGGGCATTTTCCCTTTTAACTATTTAGGTTTGAGCAAATGGGACAAGTGGAGCATATGATTTAGGGTTTAAGACGTTATGGGGACCGAGTGTAGGAAGCTCTTAAAAGAAGGTCCATGGTTCTACAGCAAGTCTTTATTTTTCCTAGGCTCTTACAACATCGGGGTTGATGCGACGGCGGCTCTTATCACTGCTATATATTCCAGTGTGGCTGGAGGTTTTCCGATTGCCTATGATTATGATGACAAAAAAGGATTTGTACATGGTTGGAGCCACAGTGGGAAGAATCATTGACCATGATAACCCTAATCTTTTAAAGGGCTCTAGGGCTTGGGTGTGCATCGAACATCTAATTATGTCACCAGTGAAGCAAGCTTATCCACCCACACTTTTCGAATTTGGTGAAGGTACAGACATGATCTGTGTGGCTTACCTTCAAGTACGAACAATATTGTGGTTTCTGCAAGGTATGTGGGTTATTGGAGCATGTGGCGGAGGGCTGCTAAGGCCCCTTGTACATGTCGGCAGTAATGAAGAGTGCAGGTGAAACTATGGGTCCCTAGTAGCCCTAATTCTCACCCAAAACCTAGTATGCATGGGGCTGTGGCAGCTAACTGCGTGACCAATTCATTCTCAGCTTCGAGATTTGTGTTATCAAAGCCAAGGGTTAAAGGGGAGGCGTTCAGGCGTTCACGGCTCGTGACCAATCCATTCTATTGTCGTCGGTCCCCCAACCTGAAGTCATTGATAAAATAGTCTGTGAATCACATCCAAAACTAATTGACAATGAATGGAGAGGCCAAACCTTATAAACCCACAGGCAATGTCTTATATTCCCGATGTGAGATTCATATCTCAACACACCCCCACACGTGTAGAGAATTTACATAACATGTAGACAACTTTTGGATGACTTGGAGTTCGTGTGGCCGTTGAGCTTCACACATAGATGTGGGTAACCCGCTCTGATACCATGATAAAGAAATCTGAGGTTCACATCCAAAACTAATTGACAATAGATAGAGAGGCTCAAAACCTTATAAACCCACATGCAAACTCTCATATTCCCGATATGAGATTCATATCTCAACAGCTATGCCTAGCTAGGGCTCAGATTGACTTTTCCATGGTGACTAGAAAGAAGCGTGACGGCTCTACTTTGATGCCAATATTCTACAATCAGCGTGTAAATTAAGGGTCTAATCGGTCAAGTGGCGGCTGAGGAAGCCGATCTCGGTCCAGTTCTGGAACTTCCTCTACCTCACAATGTTAGGACGTTGCTGGTTTCTCCACTGAAGAAGAAAAGAATAAGGCACCCTCTAGGTGCTAATTAGCAACAAGCCCAAAGAAGAGGTAGTAGATCCTTGGAAATTGACTGTAATATCCCAGATTTTCATATCATTTTTCTTGTATTATTCTCATATTTAATGAATGATTATTTATGAAATTATTATTGGGTTATGCGAAGTTGAAGTTTCAGAAGTTTATTTAAGGTGCTTTAACTTTTAAGAGATCAAAAAGTTGACTTTATTTTCCGTAAGTTATCATCGAAAACATCCTTCTTGAAAGTTTTAGAGTTTGACGATACGAGTTCGTAGACACATGGCATGCGTAAAATAGATGTCGTATGAGAAAGTTATGGTCAGAGGAAGTTCGTGGAAGTTGGGTTAAATAGAAAAGTTTGGGGGTAGAAAACCTAATTTTAGAAAACCCAACTCCCTCTCTCTCTCTCTTCTCTCTCCCCGAGCCGCACGCACAACCGGATCTTCGCCGGAGCAGAAGTCTACCGTCTGGCCACCAAAACCGACACCACCGGTCCCATTCGGTTCACGCCGACTTCCTCTCCATTCCTGGGGTAGCGCTGCTTGTCATCGCGCCGCCTAGACGCCGCCATGACGTGGAAGAACTGTTACGGTCTCGCAGCATTCTTCTTCCGACCACCAATCGAGACGTCGCCGGTCTCGTTCGACTCACACGGACGCCCTCTTCAATCCTAGGCTAGTGTAGCACGGCGTTACAAGCCAGAGACAGAGTTCTTGGCCGGAGAAGAGCTTGGCTGTGTCACCGATCAAAAAAGCTGTTTGCAGCGGCTACGAGGGGCATCAATAGGTGAGTTTTGGTCCTCTCCTCCTTCTGGTTGTGGCTAGGCTTAGTTTGAAGCAAGATATTGAGGTTTTGAGCCATGGATTGCATATTGAAGTTTGAACCCGTTTTGGTGTTCGGGGCGTTTTCCGGCCGATTCTGGCTGAACTGGTTGAACCTCCAGGTATTAAAGTTGTTCACCATACTTTAATCTACAAGTTTCTTATTTTGAGTTTTCCCAAATTTTGAAGTTTGGTGGAGGCGCGTGAGGCTCACTCGCCGCCGCCTGTTGCGGTGCGTGGGAGCGCGTCCGGGCATTGTGAGAGCCTTGCTTGCTATGTTAGCTAGTCCTTGTAGTTGCTAGAGTGTTGTTCGTGTGTGAAGGCTAAGTGTTGGTTAGGAGCATCTTAGGTGCTAAGTTGTTCATGGTGTTCATTAGGTCAGAAACTTAGAAAGTTTGATTCTTGGAGGTAGTAATGGTTTGTTCTTGAGTGTCTGATGACCTTGGGAGGTCTTGGAGGAATGATTTCTCTTCTTTAGGCAACCTTTGGGTTAAGGGTACTTTAATCCTTGTTGAGAAATTAATAAGGTTTTAATTGTGTAATTTTAGGTGATTTGTGAGGTTGTGGTTAGCTTGGCTCTTATGTTTTTGTGAAGACGCAACGAGAGTATTTAAGTGAGTAAATTCTCACTAAGGTCCACTTTAGGACCAATTATTGATAATTGTTATGAGGATAATTATGATGATTGATTTTTGACGATGACGATTATGATGATGATAATTGTTATGAGGATGATTATGATGATTGATTTTTGATGATGATGATTATGATGATGATAATTGTTATGACGATGATTATGATGATTGATTTTTGATGAGGATGATTATGATGATTATAATTAAAAAAATTATGTTTTTGTTTGTTTTAAAATATAGGAGCTTGATCGTCAATGGCTCATAGGTAAGTTAAAACAAGTTTTCCTATTGTATGATTATTTTTAAGGTTCATGTGATCATAATGTTTTTGGCTATTGATAGATTATTCTTGTGAGGATATCTATGTTTGTTTGTATAAATATATCTATGTGGAAGGATATAATTTATGATGTGATCTTATGTTATTGATGATGATGTTGTGATTGTTGGATAAATAGCCAAACCGGGTTCCAAGCCTTTAATCGGGTGATTGGTTGCGGTTAAGATGCTATTTATCATTTTTGTATTTTGATATTATTGTGTGCGAGTTGTGACAGGTGCATTAAATGTCTGTCGCCACATTTATGGTGATCTAACGGGCAATTAATGCCCGTCGCTTCTGTCTTGCCTTCTCTAAGAAGCTACGGTCGTGCGAGCCACGTGGCGTCATCCTTCGGTGTGATCCAACAGGGAGGGGTGCCTCGTGAACTGTGGTCGAGGTTCAACAACTCGGCTCGTGGATCGAGGCGTGCATTGGTCGTGCGTGTATATAGATCGTCCCGCTTTCCGTTGTCGCTTCCATTTCTGAGAAACCGCTCCTTGTTCTGGGTTTTCTTTGCTTCTCACTTGGCTCTACTTCTGCTTTGCGCCGTTGAGTTGGCTTTTGCGCTTGACACGTTGCTTCTGTGGTTTCTTTGCTAGCTTGTTTTCTTGTGTCCAGTCCAGCGTTCTTACTCGCTATTTGTGTTCTTCCTTTCGCGTGCTCACGCCACGCCGGCTTCTCTCTGAAATTCTCTACAATTGCGAGGTGCTTCTCGACGTCTTGGTTTCCGACGTTGCTTCTGCGTCAAAAATCGGGTATGCCTGGCTTGCTTCTGCCACTCTCTCTGCCTTTGTTCGAATTTCTGTGTTTTTGCACTTGTTTGGTTACGCTAAATGAAATATGAGTTAAGGATTTTTGGGTTGCGGCTGCGCGCGGCGCACATGTTTTCGGTGGTGTACTGATAAGCACTAGGATTTGATTCTAGGGTAGATGGATTCCTAGAGTTCAACGGACTCGAGTGGGGTGAGCACATCTTCTCGGCCGAGGGCTGACGATGATGCAAGAATGGAGGATTACATTAGTCGGCCTTCGCGCCAGGGAAGGCAGTCAGCGAGGCCAAGAGAGGTCGAGTACGGCATGCCAGCCCATGAGGTCGATTGGTCTGCAGGGGTTTTCCACAGCGTCCCGATGATCAATGTCGTTGGCTCTTCCACATCTAGAAGATACATACTCGAAGATAGGACCGTTTGTGACGAGCCCGAGAGCAGCATGACCTCGGCCGAGATGGAACTCAGGGAAGACTGGCGGATCCCACCGACAGTTACACTCCGGGGACTATACGAGGGCGAGCTGGCCTGCTGTCCGAGGGACGGCTTTGTTGCGGTACATGACAATATGTTTAGGAACGGCTTCTCCCTGCCGCTGCCTCAGTGCGTGCAGTATCTTCTTAGCATGCTTCAACTGGCGCTCGGGCAGATATCCCCTAATCAGTGGCACCAGTTATTGTCACTCTGTTGCCTGTACTATCTGTCAAACATGGGGTAACCAACTATCAACGAGTTTCGAGCTTTATACCGCCTCTCGTACTCAAAGAAGCAGAATTGTGGGGGATGTATTACATTTGCCGCGCGGGACGTACCTCGCGTTACCGACCTTCCCACGTCTGTGAACAACAACTGGCGTTCGAAGGTCGTGCTTGCAGGTGGTCGATGGCAGAGGAACTGCCCGACGTATGTGGTGTCTAATAGGTTTATGCCTATCCGAGACCAGTCCTTCTCGCTCTCGGAGCTCGAGAAGCGACGTATCGCACAGCTGTTCGCGGCCTGGCCATCGGAAGCGGACCGTAGCTCTTACGATCTGACCCGGTGGAGTGTTTTAGTTCACTGTGAACTCGGCCACATGTCTGGTGGGGTTCCTGGTTAAATTCCCCTTACTTTTTCTTGCACTCGCGCTGCACCGTTATTCATAAATGTTGCATTTCTAACTGTTGTGCTTGCTGGCAGCAAAAAATACCCAAGCGCAAACCCCGGACATCACACCCGCGCGACATGGATTCAAACATGGACCTCCTGATTGAACTTTTGGAGGTTGGGAAGGTTGCCGCTCCTACAGATGTTGGCGTAGAGGACTCTACCGCCCGTGTCTCGGAAAGCCCTGTGTCCCTAGAGATTCAAGAGGAAGGGTATGGGAAGCCACCAGGCGACACTGGGGGTCCCGGGAGGACCATCGGTGTAGTCAACATAATTGTTGGCGAGAAGAAGAAATCCTTGTCCAAGAGGTCCAAATCCCGCACGAAGGAGTGACGCTTACTGGAGTTAGCGTACCAGGCACCTCGCAATCCTGGAAGAAGCATAAGGCGGTGGGGCCTTCGGCTGACCAGTCTGCGAGCTTAGCTGGTCTAACTCCGGCTGTGCCCCTGATTCGGAAGACACCCATCCGACAGGTGCTGGATGAGTACGGGTGCGCCGATGAGACGTTTGTGCGCCGCATGGTGGCCGACCTGAAGGGCATTGAGTTGGATAGGATCAAGATAGGGTCCAACACACCCCAGCTGAATTGACAACATGCGCGGGAAGCGATGGTGAAGGTAGATTTCCCACTCTGATTTCCACTTACTGTCCGGGAGTTGGTAGCTTTAACAACATGTCTTGCAGGCTCTTTTTGCTGTCTATGTTATTGATGCCAACAAAGACACGAATGAGATGAAGGAGCGTCTGGCTAGCCTGAATGACCAGATCAGCTATCTTCGGGCCGAGAAGAAAAAGATTGAGAAGGAGCTGGAGGCGGGGAAGAAAGAGAATATCGCACTAGCCGACAAGTTGGCCAAAACCCGCCTTCATGCCCAGGAACTGGAAGGGAAGGCAGAGTGGGTGGCCACCTTGGAGCATGACATAGAGGCACTGCAGTGGGAGAATGCTAAGCTGCGATCGAAGTTGAAAGACCGGGATGGCCAGATTGTCGATCTGTAGGGCCAGATTCCCACACAAGGTGAACTTGCCGTTGCCAAGTTCAAAGAGTCAGATGAGTTGAAAGCCATGCTCAAGGCGGCTCGAGAAGGCGGTATCACCGAGAAGTTTGGTGAATGGAACCGCCTTGGCTACTTGGACAAGGCAAAAATGACAGCAGATCTGATTGCGGCCCGGCAAGCCAAAGAGAGGGAGACGAAGTCCAAAGCTTCTGTCAACAGGGAGTCGCATGCCCTAGATGGTGAGCCGTCCGAGAGGGCTGCTGAGAAGGAAGGCGATGGTGATGACGACCTGGCCGAGTCGTCCAAGGACAAGGACGAGGAAGGCCGCGAAGTGTAGGGTGTAGATAGGCTCTCTTCTCTTTTCTTCTTTCTCTTTGTTGTTGTTGTTGTTTTTTTTTTTTGAACCGTGAACTTGATTCTGGCGACTTCACGTCCCGGGTATTTTGTAAAAACTCATTGGCGGTAAACACCTAGTGACGGGGTTGTAATATATTATGCCTACTTTACGCGATACTTTTTGTGTTACTTACATCGCCTGGTGTGTTGCCTCGACTATACTCGGGATTCTAAGGCATCCTCTTACATCCCGGTCGACATTTCTGGGGTTATGAGTTGACTTATGATGGTGGAATGCCATCCCGGTCGATATTACTCGAGAAATTGACTTATACCTGCGGAATGCCATCCCAGTCGATAGTACTCGGGAAATGAACTTATGCCTGTGGAATGCCCTCCCGGTTGGTATTACTCGGGAAATTAACTTATGCATGTGGAATACCATCCCGGTCGGTATTACTCGGGAAATTGACTTATGCCTGTGGAATGTCATCCCGGTCGGTATTACTCGGGTTATTAACTTATGCCTGTGGAATGCCATCTCGGTCGGTTTTACTCGGGAAATTGACTTATACCTGTGGAATTCCATCCCGGTCGGTATTACTCGGGTTATTAACTTATGCCTGTATTTTGGAATTAATCAACATGCTTGTATTGTGTTTTCTTAGACCTTTGTGTGGGGGGGGGGGGAACACCAGCCGGGACATGTTATTATTCTTTCCTGTTGGACTTACAAAAATTACAATGGTTCTCCTTCCTCCCTTTAAACTGGGTAGAATCTGAGGTGTTCTGTATTCCAGGGGTGCCCGGTGACTATCTCATCCTGATCCCGGAGATAGAATGTGGTCGGGCCAACCTCCTCGACTATCTAGAATGGCCCTTCCCATGTTGGATCCAGGGCGGCCATCTTGGTCGTGATTTTCCTCATCACCCAATCCCCCAGTCCCAACGTCCGGGTCCTGACTTTACTATTGTAGTGACACGCAACTCGTTGCTTGTACATCTGATTATGTAAGTCAGCCCTTTCCCTCCTTTCTTCAATGAGGTCGACATTCAACTGGAGGCCTTGCTCATTAGTCGCGGCATCATAGTTCTCGACCCTGCCCGAAGGTATGTAGGTCTCGATTGGCAAGACAACTTCTGTTCCGAAGGCCATACAGAAAGGTATCTCTCCCGTTGCTTCTGTTGTTGTGGTTCTGATTGCCCATAATACCTCCGGCAACTTCTGTGCCCAAAGGCCCTTGGCATCATCTAGCTTCTTTTTTAAAAGCTTTTTGATGATCTTGTTGACTACCTTTACCTGACCATTGGTCTGTGGGTGCGCTACGGATGCGAAAACCATCTTGGTGCCCATATCCTTGGTGAACTTGATTAGGTGGCTGTTATTGAATTGAGTTCCGTTGTCTGTGATAATTGTCTTCGGGACCCCGAATCTGCAATATATATTTTTCATGAGGAAGTTCTTCACGCACTCGGTGGTTACTTTCCCGAGAGGCTCCGCCTCCACCCATTTTGTATAGTAGTCAACGGCCACTATCACATACTTGAATTGCCCGGGGGCCGTGGGCAGGATCCCGATGAGGTCCAGCCCCTATTGAGCAAAAGGTCATGGCGATAGCAAGATCGATAAAGCAATAGAAGGGGAAAGCATCCCGTTGGCAAGCAAATGGCACTTGACGGCACCGAGCCATCATCTTGTCCGCCATGGCTCCCATGTTGGGCCAGAAAAATCCTGCGCGTAGGGCTTTGTGTGCCATCGACCGAGACCTCGAATGGTTCCGGCATACTCCCTCGTGTATCTCCTCCATGATTACCTGCCCTTCATCCTCTGTCACACACTTCAGGTTGGGAAAACTGTAACCTCTGCGGTATAGCTTCCCGTTCATGAGCGTGTATCTGACGCACCTCGATTGGAGCTTTCGTGCCTGCCGCCTGTCCTCCGGGCGCACCCCCTCTTTCATGAACTCTACTATGGGATCCATCTACGTGGGCTCTCCGGGTCCCGTGTCAATCGTGAATATTTCTGAGATGGTCTTACTTATACTCGGCTTTGCCAATACCTCTATCCTCGCCTTCTTTCGCCCCTTCCCGGGCCCTTCGGTAGCGAGCCGAGCAAGAGCATCCGCATTGCTATTTTCCTTCCGCAGGATGTGCGTCAGAGAAGCTGACGTGAAGCGTTGCATGAAGGCTTTCGACAAGGCTTGATAGGAGCTCAACTGCGGCTCCTTTGCCTCGAAACTCCTGTTGACCTGATTTACGACCAGCTGGGAATCACTATACACGTTGACACTTTCGACGCCGACGTCACAGGCGAGCTGCAACCCGCCAATTAGTGCTTCATATTCCGCGGCGTTGTTGGAGGTCTTAAATTGGAATTCCAGGGCGTACTCATGCTTGAACCCATCGGGAGTTTCCAATATGATTCCCGCCCCGCTTTTGTGTCTCGTCACCGAGCCATCCACGAAAAGTTTCCAATGTGGCGACGGCGGTGTATCGTTACCCTGCCCGGCATTTGAGGAAAGCTCCCCGGCGCATGGTAGTTGCTGGAGCGTTGCGGGATCATCCAACGCCTGCATGGGCGTGAGTTCGGATATAAAGTCAGCGGCCGCCTGCCCGTTGATGGCTACTCGCGGCCGGTAATGAATATCGAACTGTCCAAGCTCTATTGCCCATTTCACCAGTCTCCCGCTAATCTCAGGCTTTTGCATGATCTGTCTAAGGGGGTGATTGGTGTAGAGTGTTATCGAATGCGCCTGGAAATAATGTCTGAGCCTTCTTGCTGTCACGATAAGTGCCAGGGCAAGTTTCTCAACATCCGGGTACCTGCTCTCAGTCTGAGTGAATCCCTTCCCGGCGTAAAATACCACGTGCTCGATGTCAGACTCCTTATCAATACGGAGCTGACTGCCGTTTCGATGCTGCGAGATACAGGTATAGCATCTCGCCCGGGGATGGCTTTGACAAGACTGGCGGGGACATGAGATATGCCTTTATTTGCGTGAAAGCTTCCTCCTGCTCGGGTCCCCAGGTTATCTTCTTACAATGCTGGTCCTGCAGCAACCAAAAGAAGGGGCACACTTATCTGTGAGTCGTGACACAAACCTCGCTAGGGCGACAATCTTCCCGGCCAACGACTACACTTCGTTCCTCTCCTTAGGCCTTTCCATATCCAGGATGACTCTAATCTTTTCCGGGTTGGCTTCTATTCCCCTCCTGCTTACTATGTGGCCAAGGAACTTTCCTTTCACCACCCCAAATATGCACTTATGGGGGTTCAGTCTCATCCCGTACCTCAATATCACCTTGAAGACCTTCTCCAGATGCCCCGCATGCTCCTCGGCCGTGAGACTTTTGACGAGCATGTCGTCGACATATACTTCTATTATTTTCCCGAGGTACTCGGCGAACATGACATTCATCAACCGCTGTTAAATAGCCCCCGCATTCTTTAGTCCAAAGGCCATGACCATGTTGCAGTACAACCCCCTGTCGGTCGTGAACGCGGTGTGCTCCTCGTCCCCCGCGTGCATTTGAATCTGATTATAACCCGCGTAGGCGTCCATGAAGCTCAATAATTCAAACCTGGACGTGGAGTCCACTAGCTGGTCTATGCGGTGAAGCAGGAAACTATCCTTGGGGCATGCCCTGTTGAGATTTGAGTAGTCCACGCACATTCTCCATTGTCCTGTTGACTTCTTCGGGACCATGACCACATTGGCCAGCCATTGGGGGTATCTTACCTCTCGGATGAATTTGATTTCCATCAACTTCCTTACTTCTCCCCTCATTGCTTCATATTTCTTTAGCTTAAACATCCTTCGCTTCTGTCTTACTGGAGGGAATCCCTTCTCGATGCCAAGATTATGGGTCACGATGCCGCTCAATATCCCGAGTATATCTTTGTAGGTCAAAGCGAAAGCCCTACTATTCCTCCTCAGGAACGCCACTAGAGCCTCTCACACTGCAGGTGCTTGCCCCTTCCCTATAATCACTTGCTGACTCGGGAATTCTTCTGACACTGACACCATTTCTGTCTCCCCCACCGCGCCGGGACGCTCTGTGTCGGATTCAGCGTCGTCCCGGGGATCCATATATGTGTCAGAGGTTGAGTCTACTGTCTGACCTGCGGTGAGGACCTCCAACCTTCTCCTCCTGTTGTCAACCGCGTAGCAATTTCTTACCGCCTTATGATCCCCTCGGATCGTAATGACTCATGTTGGTGTCGGGACCTTCATCATCAACATGTGGCCGGCAACAAACGACTTCAGCTTCCATAAGGCTGGCCTTCCCAGGATCCCGTTGTAAGATGATTCACAGTTAACCATGATGAATTCAACCATCGCGCGAGCGACACCCTCTCGCCCTTCCATGCTCACGTCAAGGCTATCGGATCCGAGAGGCTGAACGACGTCGCCCGAGAAACTGATCAGGGGCTCATGGTCTTGTATTAACTTGTTACGCCTTCGATGTAGTCCATCCCAAGCACTTCGGAATAACACGTTCACCGAAGCTCCTGTGTCGACCAAGATTTTCATCGTTATGTAGTGGTCGAGTTGTAATGATATTATGAACGGGTCCGCGTGCGGCCTTATACCCTCCTCTTCCTCTTCTAGGAATGTCACGGATTTCCAACCGGTAGCCACCTGTTGATTGATGTTACTTCCGTAGGCGAAGACTTCCTGGCCATCCCTCCTTCCTGTACATTGCTTATTGGCTCTGTTGTTCCTGTGATCTATCCGGGAGCCGCCATGTATAGTGTGTATCGTCCCGTACACTTCCATATACCCTACATGCCTCTTCCCGTACATGTATTGCTGCAATTTCCCTTCTTTCAGTCGGTTTTCCACCGCCCTTTTCAACTCTATGCAGTTGTTTATGTGATGACTTGCCTCCCCATGATACCCGCAAAATTTCCCCGTGTCTTCCTTAGTGAGCCGCGATGCAGAGAACTTTCTCGTTGGGGGTGGTGGAATGACAGACTTATTTTCATTCCATACTGCCTCGTAGGTGGCGTTGAGCGTCGAGAAATGCTCTTTGTCCGCCGGTGCCGCTCTCACGTACCCAGTGTCCTTGTAGGAGCCCTTCGCCTTCGCTTGCGAATCATATTGCCTCCCTGCCTTTCTACCGCCCTTTTCCTTGTGTCTTTTTCCCGAGTAGGAACTCAGCTCTTGCTTGGATCACTTGCACTGGCGACTCGTCACTCATCTCGATCTTTCTTTTCCCTACCGAGTTGTCCCCGTAGGTATCGTGATCCACCTAGGCATGTCTGATCGCCATTTCCATAAGCTCGTCTTAGCCTTGAGGATTTTCGATCCTTACAGCATACATGAATTTTTCGGGAAGCAGTCCCTAGACAAACACCTCCTCTGCAACCCTTTTGTCAAAATTCCTGACCCTGGCGGTGGCTCCTTACCAACTGTTCACGAAGGCTTTTAGCCCCTCGCCCCTATCCTGCTTAACCTTGAATAGCTAGGCGGTGCTCTGTCCGTCCGTTCGCAGGATGAATCTATTGACGAATCTATCAGCCAACTACCGGAAGCAATCAATCGAGTCACACGGGAGCTCATAGAACCAGCTTAGCGCCTCCCCCGACAAGGTCTCTTGGAACATGTTACAACATATTGCGTCCGAGTATCCTTTGGCGTTGGTGTGAGACTTGAAACTATCCAGGAAAAGATGAGGGTCCTGATCCCCGTTGTAGTTTAGTTTCAACAGTTTAGCCGTGCTCAATCAGGTCGACTGGGTGATCGCTCTCGTGAACGGCCTCCCTCTTTCTTCAAAACTTGCGCGAGTCGGATTACACGCCTCCCTTCTTTAAGTGTATGTGACCCTTTCGGCTAAAACAGCAACACTGTCCATGATTGCCCTCAAGGTTTCTTCCATTTCTCCTGATTTTCCAGCATGGCGATCCGGGATTGGCTGGGGTACGGGCGGGGGTCCATCATCTCTCATTTCATCCGGGAACAGGTTCGTCCCGATATGCACGGTCTTGCGGTCCACCGTCCTATCCAACTCCGTCGCCCTATCCAACGCCTCCCGTTGACCTATGCCTCAGGACAGGGCTCTCAATAGCGTGGTGTTTTCTTTTTCCAGCATGCGCTCCCGCCCGGAAGCTTCTTCCTGATCTCTCACCCTCTGTTGTTCCAGTCAAGCAATCTGTGCCCTCATCCCTTCCATTGCCTCCGCTATCTCTTGGGCGTTTAAGTCTCGCGGCTCTCCCTTCGGCGTTTCCTCCCGGATGTCTCGTCCTGCCCCTCGCGAGCTTCCTCTTGCTTCCAGGGTTCTTGCGACTATCGGTTCCCTTCGGTCTCCTCTTCTTGTCTCCCGCTCTAAGTGATCGCTTGATTCGGCCATTGAGTCACGTCAGCTTTTAGCGCGAGTTCCCACAAACGGCGCCAAATGTTTCTGCACAATCCCGGACGGGAGACGCAGAAGCTGATGGAGCGTCTGATAGGCTATAACCTCCTTTCCTGGTATCCTGCAAATGAAAGGACAACCGGGAGCCTCCGGTCTTTCCTCCTCCAACAGTTAAGTCAGTTTCTGATGGGCCAAAGGGTAATTAATAGGGATAGTTAATGTACCTGATAAGCTGGTGGTTGGGCTGCATTTATAGCCCAACCGATGCTCCCCTTTCCCAGGGAACTGATGTGGGACTCCATGTCCAGCTTGAAGGTGGATTGCTCTAGTGCTTGCAATCATCGTGAGCCTAGTGTTACTACCATGATTAACCCGGCCCATCTTACTTATGGACGGGATCCTTACGTCAGCCATGGTTGTGGTGGAATGTCTGCGGGTTTACGGGCTAGAGAAGTTGTTTCACGCACAAACGACTACATGACGAATACCTTAAGGTGAGCTTCCTAAATACCGTATGAGTCTATTAGTTTATTCTCACAAATAAACCTAGCTACTATTAATTACAATAATAATCTTCTTTTTTTGCTGTTCTAGGCTCACCCAAATGACACTGACCTACGCTATGGGACATATGAAGATTATGAGGACTTGGAAATTGCTATTGGGAATGGTGTAGCAGTTGGGAAAAACTCGATTGGGTTGAGTAGTGACGTTACTGATGCAAGAACATTAGTTGTTGAAGAAGGTAGAGAGGTATGCATAATAGACTTTGATTATGATATAGAAAATGAAGCATTTGTTAGACCAACTGAAGATAATCCATTAGCTCATCTGACATCTGCCCTTCAATCCCCTGAAAATTTAGAGATTCCAAGGCGAGGAACTACCCAAAACAAAAGAAGTAGAGCCGAGTATGAAGGAAATTCTAACTCAACTAGAGGCACCCCTCAAAGTGGCGTTACGGAGAAGCTTGATAAACTTCATTCTGGTTTTGAATCTATGATTACCTTACTAGAGAAAAGAGACCGACAAAGTAAAATTTGGGATGCTATCAAGGAGATTCCAAACTTGGATGAAGCTACTTGTTTCACTGCTCTTGAGTTGCTTGATACCAAAACAAAAAAAGATGCATTCTTCAATATGTCTCCTCAAGAGCGGTCAAATTGGATATTCCACAAGATGGGAGGATTCTAGATTGTGACTTGCTATGTTATGATTTCTTATGTTATTGTATTATGAATTAAAATACATTTGGTCTTTTAAGTTCTTTTGGATATATATTTGTTTTGGATATTATCGGATGACTTTGCTTATTCTGTTATCATGATGAATTTTGTAAGAAAGATGCTTTATGTTTTATTGTGTTAAAGATGTTACTTCACCAGCTTCTGGTCTATATTATTATTTTTATTATTTTTCTAGATTCTATTTATTTGATTTGAAGTATAAGGTTATTTATGATACGTACATTGATTTTTTAATATTGCAGCAAATTATATCCTTGGGCAGAATGGACAGGGACGAAATTAATGGACAAGAGATGGGGGAGAAGAAATAGATGAAGAAGAAATTGAAGAAATAGATAAAGAAGAAATTGAAGAGGAATTTTATGAAACAATCAAGTCTTTATTGATGGCATTGCAGTCAATAATCATTGTGTTAAAAGAAAATATGAGTATGATGCATCAACGTATACATCGTCCGCTCAAACGAAGACCTATCACTAGGAAATGATATCACTATGTGCATCGTTTGTTGAAAGAAGACCCCCAAAGCTTTCGAGAGTTGCACCGAATGTATCCAGATGTGTTTCTAAAGTTGTGTGCGATTATTAGAGAAAGTACGCTTTTAAAAGAAACAAGGTATATATGTGTTGAAGAGATGGTAGCAACATTCTTAATCATTGTGGGCCACAATGATCGGTATGGTAATGTTCGGGAAAGGTTTGGTCGCTCACATTTTGCTACTAGCCAAAATTTCAATAAAACTTTGAAGGCCTTGAACACTATAGCCCCAATCATGATGGTTAAACCCGGATCAGCTGTGCCCTCAAAAATAAGGCGGAACACAATGTTTTACCCATACTTTAAGGTACTTTTTGTTTTTGAAAGTTATTGTAAAACATGCTCATATAAATAGTTTTTTTTTTTGCCTAATTTTTTTATTTGTATTTCCTACTAAAGATGTGCTAAACTCTTTTTTATTGATTTCTTTTTTCTAAGGATTGTATCGGTGCAATTGATGGCAACCATATTCTAGTAACGGTAAAAAGTCGTGAAGTAAGTAGCTATCGTAATCGTCATGGAATTCAATCTCAAAATGTCCTAGCAGCTTGCAACTTTGATTTACAATTCATATATGTGCTAAGTGGATGGGAAGGTTCGACACATGATTCAAAATTGTTAAATGATGCCTTATCAAGAAGGAATAGACTTGAAGTTCCTCAAGGTAATTTAACCTTTATTTTTCATATAAAATATTTTGTCGGTTAGGATTTGACATGATAGTGATGATACCATGTCATAAATAGCTATTTGTGTGTGCCCCAAAAAATTTTCTAGAAATTTGTTGACAAGTTTACATATGTAATGAGCACAGTAGTTGCTAGTCAACAGAAATGGTGTTGCACTTGATGCCTAATTTTTATTTTTATCTTGTCTGATTGGCACCTCTTTAGGTAAATTGAAATCACAAATTTGGTTATTGAGTCAACTTCTCCTCTTATTATTCTCCTTTGGTTCATGAGCTATTATTAAAGTTGTCCATTGTGTCTTGGCTTTTCTAAGTCTTTCTTTACGTTTTGCTTTAATTTATGTTGTCCTTGTTCTAATATAGTAAAAGTTAGTAATTTCCCTTTTATCATTTTGTTGGTTTGGTGAGGTTGAGTATTTGTTTCATAGTTTGACATGCTAGTTATTATATTTTATATTTTCAGGCAAATATTTTCTTGTGGATTGTGGATTTGCTAATCGATGTCAATTCTTAGCTCCATTATGAGGTGTTAGATATCATCTTAAGGATTTTGGTGGTCAAGGTTGCCATCCCCGAAATGCAAGTGAGTTGTTCAATCTTCGTCATGCATAATTGAGGAATCTGATTGAGATGATATTTGGTATCTTTAAATCATGGTTCACAATTTTCAAAACCGCACCTCCATTCCCATATAAAACACAAGCAGAATTGGTGTTAGCTTGTGCTGGACTACACAACTTTCTTCGTAAAGAATGTCGTTCTGATGAATTTCCTGTTGAACCAGAAAATGATTCATCATCTTCATCCTATCTAGATATGGAAGATGAGAATCTTGAACTTCTTTCTCAAAGTCAACTACGACAAAGAGCAGAGGCTAATACTTGGAGGCTTTCTATTGTTGAAGCTATGTGGCGAGATAGACCGCGAAATGGTGATAATGGAAGTCAAGGGGACAACAATGAGAATGAAATATTGAGGAACATATGGATGATGTGGATGAGGATGAAGAAGATTATGACGATAATGAGGTTGGAATGGATGAATCCGCAGCTTTCTAATGTTTTTTTATTGTTATATAAGTATTCTAATATGTTCTTTATTTTATTATTGTTAAAAGGTTTATTCATGCTTTTATGAAATCCAAACAAATCCAAACAAATCTTTTTAAAACAATACATCAAAATCAATTTGAATCCATGTGGAATTAAAACAATCTGTGGATTCTCAGAATCAATTAAAATCCACCGATTATAATAAATCAATCAGAATCATTTAAAATCTAGATTGAATACACCCCCTAAATTCATTCATTTCGATTTCATTTTTGATCCGATCAAATTAAACACTCAAAATAAAAGTACATCTTCTTCGACCTAGTGTTTTCACCTCTTTAGTTGGAAACACTTGGGACTACTTTTTTGGGTTTCAATTTTGTTTATGATGTTAGTATATATGCATGTAGTGCGACGTAGATGACCGGATTAAAATACTATATATTAGTTTATCGATTCACTTGTACCTTGGTGGTGCATAGAAGAATTTTCGTGCTTTGAGATATATAAACACTGAAAATGATTGAGTCTGACCTGGATCTCAAGGCAGCGTCTCAACAGCGGAGAGCACCATCGGCAGAAGTAATTGACGATATTTGTGGTCGGCGAATCTATGCTGGAGAGCGGCGGGTCACAGCGGTTTTGGCTCGACTCCGGCTATCCTCATATTCGAAGCGGGTATGCACAGTGGGTCGTGGTTCTTTGAATTCCGACGATGGAGAGGAGTAGGTACGACTGCATTGCGACGGCGGTTTGAAATGGTTTAGAGAATGATGCCTGTTGTATATAATTTCATGTCTTTCAAACTGATTAACAAACATTTCAAACTGTCATTGCTTGTGAACTTCCCCATAGTGAGAATGATGCATGCTGTATATAATTTCATGTTTGGATATGCATATTTTTCTTATTCTTCCCCATCCGTATGCTCACATTCTGGTAATATAGGCACACTTCATGTTCATTGCCTTCTGAAACGTATCTTCTTGAAGTGAAGGTGCTTCCGTGCTCTCTTTTGAATTTTTCTGCACATTCACCGATACTAGCTGGTTAATGCTCCAGTAGTAACCCTTGAACACTGGTGATTTGACTTTATCAATCTGACCACGAAACAAGTGGTAGCCCTGTAGCTTTAATTTGAAATTTGAAAATCTCATTTTGGTCTCTGTGTCATTTGAAAGAGTCTAATGTTGTCAGTGTACTGACTTTGAGATTTTCTTGCAGATTTAGGGACTCGTTTGGTTGCCATTGAGCTAAGTTTTCATGGCTGACTATGCTTCCGAGCTTGAAGACGGGTTGGAGCGTAATGATGTCGTAGCAGGCAGGTCAGCCGAATTCGCAACCAAACTTGAGTTTCAAGGCTTCCAAGGCTTGACTTCAGGATTCTGTTCTTTGCCGGGTGAAAAAGGGTACGGAGCTTTTGGAACAATGTGTGTTAGGGCCGCATTATGTTACAGGTACGTCGTCGGCCGTCCAAGAGGTGTTGGATGGTTCCTTGGTTGATGACTCGTGCCTTACTCATGGGGCCGGTTGGACTAAATGTAGTGTTTCCAAGGTTACAAAGGCTGGGCCGAAGTTACACCCGAGTGGACAAAATGGTTGGAGAGAATGGAGCATTTCTTCGGTCAAAAATGGAGAGACTGGGGAGACTATATGATAGCATAAGATGACCGAACAAGAAATTCACATGGATCAGCCTCTCCTTGCATCTGCTGTATGTTTTTGGTCGTCTGCTACCAACACTATTAACCTGCTTTTGGGTCCGATGACGACTACTCTGGTAGACATGGCCGTAATCTTTGGGTTTCGGCCGGGAGGTTTAGTAATTTGCTCGTCCTCCCAGTTCCCTTCAGATTTACATAACAGTTTACGGCCAAAAACAAACAAGAGTGACAAGAAATCCAAGGATGATGCGAAAAAAGCTTAAGTAGAGGCAGATGCCGAGACAAAACGGTTGCTTAACTACAAGACGTTCTACACTGCACACACCGTTGATGAGCTAGTGACGGCGACTACTAGACAACCATCCTCTCCTCATGAGCATACGGCCTTTCTCCTTTATTGGCTCTGCAAGTTTGTGTTTTGTAACAGATCGGCTAAGTGCACCTTTGACGCAGTCAGTATTGTGGAAGCTCTTAGCTCGGGGGAACCCTTAGCTCTTGGTCAGTTTGTTCTCTCTAAACGCTACCGGAACTTGCGAAACGTGGTGAATAATGATATGAGTCTAGAATATGGGGGGCCGATTTGGATGTTTCATGTGTGGATTCAAACCTATTTCCAGAAACTTCGGCCAACATGTCATCCATTTGCCTCCACATTGATACTCGGCCGACAAATTATCCCGCTTGGGGTCCTCTCCCATTCGGTTGTTGATTGCTTCAAGTTCTTTTTTACGAAAAATGATTTGTCTGAAGATGAGTTCTATGTCTACTATAGCCGTACTTACCCACCTTTCATTACGGTCAACACATCAAAATAGTGGGGGAGGGAGTTCAGCATAGATGCAACTATGATCTGGGGAAGCATCTTGATTTCTCGATCGAGACCTGAACTATGGTCTTAAAGGCGGCCAGGGTCGCTATGGCGTTGAGGTTTACCTTCCCAACTTCACCGCACGCCAACTTGGTTTCATACAGAGTTGTCCGACCTTTTCTTGATGTCCAGAAACCACTTTTCATCTTGGAGGACTCAGTTTACTCAAGTTACCCAATGTTCGGTGAGAGCGTATTCGGCGCACCTAGAAATTTAACGGTGAGATCGCCGGTGAGATCGCCGGGTGAGGCCGGGCACGGGTGAGTGGACGGTGAGATTGGCCGGGTGCGCTCTATAATTTTCGATGTTCAGTTGTTAACGACTACTATGTGGAGCAATGTGGCAAGCTTGAGAGGGCCAGTATGTCACCGTGCACCCCTCAATCCATTGTTATGAAACCTTTCCGCACCTGGTGGCTGTCTTTTGTCGAAAAAAGGCTTGGGCGAGATTTGGCCACGGTCCAACTTGTTGCATTACATGTGCTCCCAGACTTGCTTGGCTCTAAAAGAGGTAAGTCCTTCTAATCATGTCCTTGCCTTGGTATTTCTTGATTTGTACTAATCCTTGCTCTTATTAGGTGTTGTCAACAAAAAGGCAATGGGAAGCAAAGTAGAAAAAAAAACAAAGCATCACCCAAGCAAGGTAGTATTACAAGTATTTTCAGTCTTGCCCATGTGTCTCTTTCTCACATGCTTACAATTCTTAGGGCCAAACACCAAGAAACGTGCCTCAATCATGAAGAACATTCGCGACAATGTCGTCCAACCAAGAAGCTGACTCGGCCCTCACTATGAGCAACACTATAGTTACTGAAAATGTAGTCTTTGAAACCGATGCGATTGATGATCAGGATGCCTTGGCCGAGGGTTCTAAATGCTCATGAGACAGATGATATGGCCAAGAGTGATTGCGCTTCAGTTAATAGTTCGGATTCGGCCGACCATGAGAGCTCATCTGAGGAAGCTAAAAGCGAAGACCCGGATTACCAGGTACCTTTTAAATTGTAAGCTTGTGTCTCCCTCTGATTCCCTCTTTGATTTATGACCGACTAGCGTTTGCCTTTGCCTTCGCAAAGAGATGCCCGTCTTGACCAATCTGTGCTTCCCCTCGAGAGCTCACTTGTTGATATTGAGTTTGATGTGAGTTCATCGTTCCAACTCCTTAATAGTTGTCTTCGGATACATTTTGAGACTCAGAGTACTCTTCTTCATACAAAACTTGGGCTTGACTCAACTCTCTAATATTTTGGATGTCGACCAATCCCTCCTAATCAACATGCTCGACCTATAAATGCCTCTTCAACTTTCATTAACTATCCAGGTTGAAATTTCTCTTCCTTTAACCAACATGTATTCATTATGCAAACATGTTGAAGTTAACCATTCAGGCTTCTTTGTTTCAAGGCGGGGGAATCTCGTAGTAGTACGACCATAGACTTTGAAGGTATAAGGATACTTGGCAATCCGTTTAGCGTGCAAAACACTTTGAGATTCTGTTATCTGATCAAGAACAAGTATCACTAACATCTCTTATGGCTCAGGTAAAACATGCATATGCATATCACTGTTTTTCACAGAGGATAGTAGCCCTGCTTGCTATCCTAGTTCTGAGTCCTTCTTATATCCAGTCTGAACTCAAAGAATCTGTTATAGCAGTTTAATATAGTACTGCTGTCTTGTAATTTCAAATGGACAACTGGTTTAACTGAAGTGCCTTAGCATCTAAACCAGTCTAAGGGTTGAGATCTTTTGTTATGCCAACCCGTGACCAAATGGTTGGATGCTCAAGGCTCCAGCTTGGACTTCATGATACGTTATCCTATGCAAAGCTGGTCCCTATATGATTCAAAGACCAGTCGCTTTCGACTGTGACAAGTCCTTTGATGGACTGAGTAAGAAGGTCTGAATCCTCTTTGCTCCTTGCTTTGAATCATTCATGTTTTAGGAAATGTTTCCTTGTCTTATTGAGATTGCTCTTGTCATCTCTTTTATGGTTACATCGCTCTCAGCCTTATAGCCAAAAGCTGTTGCCCTAACCTTTCTGAAACACTGCTGAGGTCAGCTGGCATCATCGTTGATGCCTTGTCTGCCTATATATAGCTATAGCTACGGCTTTGCTCAATGGTTGTTGAAAACTGCTGTGGTAGCGTTTTCTGTGTTGAGTCTTGTTTTAGCATGCATTGTTCATGCTACTCTAAGTCTTCCTCGTGACTGTAAACCTTAGAGCTTGAACTCAAAACTTCTTTCATCAACTCATATCATGTTGCATACCATGTGGGATGTGTAGTGCAACCAACCCAAGAAGCGTCCAAGGCTGAATCCGCTAGTGGTTAGCAGAATTCACAGACAAAGCTTCTAAATGTATTCCAAGTTGTAAGGGCTTAGGAACAAGAGAGGGAATAGGTCTAGACTAGTTTGGGACTAGGAGGGATAGCACTGTGGTAGTGTATCACTGGATCTATTATTCTTGTAAAGAAGTCACTTTAACTTAGTGGAAAGATTTGTCTCTCTAGAGTTAGAGACACGCAGTTTTTCTCCCTGATTTCAGGGTTTCTGCGAGAACAAAAACATCTCTGTGTTGTTTCTTTTCTTACTGAGTTTTACTTTCTGCATTCTTGCATACAGTGAATCTGGGACAGCACTCACCATTGCTATCCTCAGATACTGAAGTTATCAAAAAATTAAAAGAAAGGCCTATTCACCCCCCTCTAGGACCTTCAAGTGGTACCAGAGCAGTTCCTAGCCTTTGCTAGTAAGATCCTCGAGTTTTTTAAAATGGATGATAGAGGCACTTCCGTGAACTGTCCTCCACTGTTTGAGGGAAGGAACTTTTCACAATGGAAAATCATGATGACCGCATTCTTTATTTCTCAAGATGATGGGAAACAATGGATGATGGTTGAAGATGGCTGGTCAGCTCCAGAACAGACCTCAATTGTGGCAGGTGCAAGTGTACTAAAGCCTAGATCTGAGTGGACCGATTCAGAAAAAATTGCTACTCGTATGAATATCAAAACTCTCAACAGTTTGTACTCGGCTCTCTCTGAGGGTGAGCGCAAACGGATCATTACCTGTGTCTCAGCCAAACAGGCTTGGGAAGTGTTGTTAACAACTTATGAAGGTAATGAGCAAGTGAGAGAACAGATGCTCCAAGATCTTTTGTTAGATTTTGATGAGTTGAAAATGTCTGAAAATGAGTCGATAGATGAGTTTTACAGTCGTATCTTGAACATAACAAATCAGTGTGCTGGTCTTGACTCTCCCTTAGAGAAATCTAGGATTGTCAGAAAGCTTCTTAGAGGTCTTCCCCCTAGTTTTGAGAATAAGAGAGTAACTATTCAGGAATCCAAGGACTTGAGAACTTATTCTTTAGAGGAGCTAGTAGGAAACCTGAAAACCTATGAAGCTCATAAGAAGGGTCTAATGAAAGAAAAATCTGTTGCCCTCTCGTCCGTCAAAGAAACTGAGTCAAGCCAACACATTAAGATTCCAGAGGATGTCGAGTATAGTCTAGAAGAGTGTGCCCTCCTTACAAAACAGTTTGAGAACTTTCTCAAGAAACGAAGGAAACCTTTTTCTTCGAACCGAAGTTTTGGAAAATCTAGATTTGGTGAGACATCACAAGATAGAGGTCATGACAGATATCCTAGGAATTCTCGTGCGGAGTCCTCTCAAGATAGAAATCCTAAGGGTAAGAGTTCCCAAAGAAACGATGTGTGCTTTGAGTGTAAGGGTGTGGGACATAGAGCTGTTGACTGTGCAAATAGGAGGATTCGTCCTCAAAAGTCTCTTGCCGTTACTTACAGTGACAGTGAAGAGGATCCCTTGTCTGATCAAGAGGAGGACACTATAGCTTTCATAGCTCGGGTTGTCCCCGATTCCTCTTTGGATCATGTTGAAGAACCAGTTGCCTTCATTGCCACGATATCTCAAAACGAGACTCCGGAGGATGATGATGATGATGATGATGGAATGCAAAAGTTCACTAAACTTGTCAACGCATCAAAGTCCATGTTATCTAAGATAGACATTCTGACCAAAGACCTTGCGAAGTGTGAGAAAGAGAAAGCAGGGATACAAGCTGAATTGCTATCCCAGAAAGAAGTGTGGAGAGCTGAAAAGCTGAGTCTAGAAAACTCTCTTAGTGGTCTTAAGACAGAAAAACTAGCGCTTAAGGTTTCTCTCAAAGAATCTCAGCAACAGTTTTCTAGGTTCTCAATAGGGTCTGAAAAATTGACCAAGATGTGTGGAATGGGTAGACCAGATAAGAATAAACAAGGTCTAGGGTTTGAAACTGACAAGAACTCTAAAAGTAGTGGAACTGTGTTTGTCAAAAGCAAAGCTCCTGATGCTAAAGTAGTGACTAACAATGTTGGGCCACCAAAAAGATTCAAACCTACTTGCCATCACTGTGGTGCTCCTGGTCACATTCGACCTTTTTGTAGGAAACTCCAAAACAGCCAGGCATACCCTAAGAGAAACCACGAGTCTGTCAGCTCTCAAAACAACAAGTCAGTTGCTAGTTTCTTCACTTCTTTTCAAGCTACGCTAGAAAAATCTCTGCAGGAATTTGCTAGGATAGCTAAGGGTCTGTCTGTCCCCGCAGCTAGAAAACCAAACAGGAACTCAGCTTGGGTTAAGAAAAAAGACTTTAGACCTTACACTACCAAACCTTCGCTCTCAGATTCAAACATTCTTGACGAATGTGACAGTGATCCTGAGGAGGAAAACATTGTTTGTTTCTTGTCTCGCGTTAGGACTGGTCCAAGATCTGTTGATGAGTCTAGAACAGTAGCAGTGTGTCACGTAGCCCTTACAGCCCTCACAGCACGTTGTGCTGATTCTTGGTATATAGACAGTGGTGCTTCGAGGCACATGACCGGTGATCCCAAGTGGTTCTCATCCATGGATGATGTTCATCCAGAAGGGAATGTTGGTTTTGGGGATGGAGCTCGAGCTCCAATAGTAGGATGTGGGACAGTAAATGCTCCTGGTCTCCCCAGTCTGAAAAATGTCTTACTGGTCAAAGGTTTAGAAGTAAGTTTGTTAAGTGTGAGTCAGATTGTTGATGAGCATGACTCTGTCACTTTTGATAAGCAAAAATGTGTGGTCTTAGATGGTAAAGGGAAGAGTGTAATGAGAGGAAAGAGAACTAGGGATCAATGTTACTGTGTTGTAGCAAAAGAAAAGTTCTCACCACAGCTATGCTTTAAATCTATGATTTGTGAGGAACCTTTAGATCTTTGGCATAGACGTATGTGTCACTTGAATCATCAGGATATGGTGAAGCTGTCCTCAAAAGAAGCCGTCAGAGGAATACCAAAGCTTGCTGGTATTCCCCAAGGTATGTGCAGTGACTGCAAAGTTGGTAAGATGACTCGAACCTCTCATCCTCTGTTGAATGTTAATCCCACTACTCATGTTCTTGAAATGCTACATTTAGACTTGGTAGGACCTATTGAGACTAAAAGCATTGGAGGTAGGAAATATGCTTTTGTTATTGTTGATGATTTCTCTAGGTTCACTTGGGTGAGATTCTTGTCTAACAAAGGTGAAACTTTTGAAAATTATTACAATGTTGCTAAAAGAATCACGAATGAGAAATTAAATGATGACATGCATATAGTTAGAATAAGATCAGATCATGGCACTGAATTTTAAAACTCTTATTTTGAAAATTATTGTGAAGAGTTTGGTGTGCATCATGAATTCTCTACTCCTATCACTCCATAACATAATGGCATTATAGAAAGAAAGAATAGGGTTCTTGTGGAATTGTCTAGGGTAATGCTAGCTGCATCTGGTCTTGATCATTCTTTCTGGGCAGAAGCAGTAAACAATGTTTGTTACACTTTAAACCGTGTAATTCTTAGACCGGGAACAACCACAACTCCCTATGAAATTTGGAGAGGTAGGAAGCCAAATATCTCTCACCTTAAAGTGTTTGGAAGTCCCTGTTTTATCTATAGGGACAGAGAGTATTTGACAAAGTTTGATGCTAAAAGTGACAAGGGTGTGTTTCTTGGCTATGCTGGAAATAGTCGTGCTTATTGGGTGTATAATAAGAGAACTTGTAAAATTATGGAATCAGTAAATGTAACTGTTAATGATGCTCTTGTTTGCAAGAATGATGGGTGTGTTTTTTCTGAGCAGGTATCCGAACAGGAAACTGTACCTACCTCATCCGAAACCAAGTCTAATCAAGGAGATGATGGCTTAGGGATGGATGATGACTCAGACCTTCCAGAATCTGGGAAGGATGCTACACTTGCCAGTCAACCAATTCATCGAAGTGGCAAAAGACAAATTCAGAAGGACCATGATCCTTCCCATGTAATTGGAGATGTGTCTGAGCCTAGAAAGACCAGGAGTAAGACTGGTCGGTTGGTAAGTAATTCCTTAGTGTTTAAATGTTTTGTTGCTATGCATAAAGATGATATCAACACCATTACATATTATGGCTTTGTGTCTATAATTGAGCCAAAGAATGTGAAAGAAGCCTTGCTTGATGCTGATTGGATCAGTGCCATGCAAGACGAGTTGAATCAGTTTGAAAGAAGCAATGTCTGGCATCTAGTGTCTAGGCCCAAGGATAAGAATGTCATAGGAACCAAATGGGTGTTCAAGAACAAAACTGATGAAAAGGGTATTATCACCCGAAACAAGGCAAGACTTGTTGTGCAAGGATATTCTCAAATAGAAGGTCTAGATTTTGATGAAACTTTTGCTCCCGTAGCTAGACTTGAGTCAGTTCGTCTTCTCCTTGTTGTTGCTTGCTACTTAAGGTTCACCTTGTTTCAAATGGATGTGAAAAGTGCTTTTCTAAATTGTGTCCTTAAAGAAGAGGTGTATGTGGAACAACCCCAAGGATTCCAGAGTCTTACCCATCCTGAACATGTCTATAGGTTAGATAAGGCTCTCTATGGTCTTAAGCAAGCTCCTAGAGCTTGGTATGAGAGATTGTCAAATCACCTTGTGGACTATGGGTATGTGCGAGGCTCAGTTGACAAAACAATGTTTGTCAAATTTACCTCAGAGCACATTATCATTGCTCAGATATATGTTGATGACATAGTGTTTGGGTCTACTTCTCCTTCATTGGTGCATGAATTTTCTAAGCTCATGAAGAAAGAATTTGAAATGAGTCTCTGTGGCAAGTTAAGCTACTTCTTAGGTCTTCAAGTTGTGCAAAATCGAAATGGTCTGTTTATCTGTCAATCTAAATATGCACAGGAACTTGTTAAGAAGTTTGGGATGGAAACGGCCTCTGCCTTCCCCACTCCCATGAGCACTAGTTGTAAAATCAGTACTGACATGTCTGGTATTAATGTGGATCTAACCAATTATAGGAGTATGATTGGTAGTCTTATGTATTTGATTGCTAGTAGACCAGATATTGCTTATAGTGTTGATGTGTGTGCTCGTTATCAAGCTAATCCTAAACAATCTCATGTCAAGGCAGTAAAGAGCATAATCCGATATGTTGCTGGGACTCATGATCATGGAATCAAATACACTTTTGACACCAATGTTGAGATTGCAGGGTACACTGACTCGGATTGGGCTGGAGATGCAAATGACCGGAAGAGCACCTCTGGTGGCTGCTTCTTCGTAGGAAACAATCTGGTTTCCTGGCACAGCAAGAAACAAAATTGCACATCTCTCTCTACCGCTCAAGCTGAGTACGTAGCAGCTGGAAGTTGCTGCACGCAACTCATGTGGATGAAGCAGATGCTTGCAGACTATGGTTTCCAGCAAGGTGCTCTATCCCTTTTCTATGATAATACCTCTGCCATCAACATTTCAAAGAATCCAGTGCTGCATTCTAGAACCAAGCATATAGAGATAAGATATCATTTCATTCGTGGCTTAGTTGAAGAGAAATTTCTTGAGCTCACCTTCATTCCAACTGAGAAGCAATTGGCTGATTTATTCACTAAACCACTTGACAATGCAAGGTTTCTAAGTCTGTGCAAAGCCATAGGGTTGTGTGACAACAAGTAAATACTTCTTCTACTAGTGTGTGGTTCTTTGTTTCATGTATTTATGTTTTAAAAAAAAAAAAAAAAAACTTTCCTTCAATTTTCCTTTACAGGTTCAGGATAAAAGACCTTCATGGTATCCTTAGTCAGTTTTTGAACTTAACCTAGGTGACAATCGGTCTTTCTATTCCTTGGTTTAGTCTTACTCTTCACATAGCCTTGTGCACATGTTTTGATGAAGTTGTATGTGGTCTGATTTTTTAGTGCAAATCTGAAGTCCCTTTTGCTCACTCTTAATGATCACCTTGGCTGCACTAAATCATGGGCTATATACTTGAGATGAGAGTTCATACTGAGGGGGAGTTTGCATACCAAACTAATCTCAAAGTAACCATTCCTTGGTTGTGGTGAACAATACAAGGGTGGGCAGAAACGAGGTTGGTTTGAAGATTGAGGTTCAAAGAACTCAATATTCTAGGCTAATCTCAAAGTACACATTCCTTGGTCGTGATGAACGATATAAGGGTGGGAAGAAATGAGATTGGCTTAGCATTAGAAAGTCTGGTTGGAACAAGTTGTAACAAGAAAATGTAAACGCCAATCCCAAAATGACTTCTTGAATTAGCTAGTCCTCCACTTGCCCTAGCATGCAATGGGGATTTCTGAGATGCATTCTATCCTTCGCTGGGTTTGGATGATGTGTCCATCGAGTGTCCTTGTTACACATATTGTCTAAGGTCAACTGATCTTGTGAAGCAATGACACATCTTCCACTTCTTAAACCTATGAGGACAATTTCTCAGTTGAAGCTGTGCACTTAATATTGGACAAAATAATATTCTCTCGGCTGGTTGTAGCCTTTGGACTTTAAACTCACTTTCTGGAGAAATAAGGATGGAATGACTAATTGTTATCCCAGTATGACAAGGCTCTTTCTGTAAAATACTCAGTTGATGCCCTTCAAGTTTGACAAGCACCATGTGACATTATCTCACTTACACACTCACTCTAAAGTGCTGCATATAAAAATAGAGACCATTGGGACTTGTCACTATCACAATCCTATGTGATTTTCTTTTGTTTGATCAAGGCTTGTTTGTTTGTTATGACTTGTCACCTTGTGAGTCTATGCCTAGACTGACTTTAAAAAAACAAAAAAAAACAAAAAAAAAAAAAATATATATATATATATAAAGGATGCATCTTGTGTGGTCTTAATCCTAAGCTTGTGTGCTGTCGTTTTCTTCATATCTGTCTTTCCGAAACAAGTTTCTTTTCACTTTATTTTATGCATACTCTTAGGGGGAGTATAAACTTGCGTGGTCTCTAGGAGTGTTCATTTTTGTCTACATGTGCTTCCATGGCTCTTTCATAGGATTTCATTGGCTGCTCTGGGCGATTTGTTTTGTCACGTCTCTTAACTTCTTATTTTCAAGGGTGTATTATTATATTTGTGTTGAGCAGTTGGGATTAGTGGTTTGACGGTTTTCGAGACACTCTGATCGTGTTCAACGCTTCCGCCTTCTCATTAACCGGTCGTTTTCTCTTCTTTGTTTTCTTCGAAACCCACTCCCCTTATTCTCTTCATTCTCGTCCTCCCCACTCTCAACCGTCTTCTCCCTTTCCATATCTGCAGCCTCCAGCCAACCCAGTTTTCTCTGCCCAAACATGTCGCACACCCCCGCTGGCCCTAATTTCGTTAATCTTAGGGATGAACCCACCATGGAGGAACCTCTCAATCTTCTTCCTCTTCAAGCTGAAATTCCATTTCCAGGCAGTCAATCGCTTTGACTTTCCGCTACCCCTGGAGGTCCCTCCATCTCCGCCAAGCTTCAAGCTCTGCTCGGTCCTTCCGTTTTGGGTAAACGCCCTCACTCTTCTTCTGGTGAAAATCCGACAAATATTGCTGAATCTGTGTCTCCTGTTGATCAAGGTCCCTCTTCAGCGACCCTCTCTCCTCTGCAGCCTCCGACTCGGTCTTCTCCTCGCTCCCATGTGGATGCCAGGACCGAGGTACCTGCCTCTATCCCCGAGGCTAAATCCAAAAGGTGCACCTCCAAGCGAAGGGTCATCAGATCCTCCTCGGCCTTTCCAGAGCCCTTTAGGCCAACTGGCATTTCTGCTCCGGCTAAGGATGCCTCTGAGATCCCTGCCTCTGGATCTCTTGTCCCTCAGCGTCCTCCACCATCCAAGGCTTCTCCCAAGCCTTCCTTTAGATCCAAGCCCTCTCGCTCTAGTCCGCGGACTTCAGTTGATAAGGGTAAGGGCCCTATGGATGGCAGTAAGGGTTCCCAACCCTCCATGGCCCCTCCCAAGCGGTCTACTCCGGCATCTCACCCCTCAGTCCCTCCTCTCTCTCATTTTCATTCTGAAGCCGGTCAGGATTATTTTTGCACCTCCATTGTCAACAGGCGTTTTGTTTTTGAGCGTCCTATAGCTTTTGAGAGCTTACATCCTGAGGTTTTGAAATTAGCTGTACATTGGGGATGGGACAAGGTTCTGTCATCCTTCCCTAGGGTCAATCGGACTTGGGTCCAAGAGTTTTATGCCAATTTTCCTCAGAATGCCCCTGAGAAGGTGAAGGTTCTGACCCAGCGTCCCGTTGTAGTCAAGGTTCGGGGTAAGGATATTGATATCTCCCCTCCCAGAATTCGAGCTAGTCTCTCTCTTCCTGACACCGAGCCTTCGTCTGTAAAGTTGGTTCTTGATTTCATCAAATCTGCTTCTATTGTTGACCTCGGAGCCGCTCTGTATCAGTCCACCTTTCCTCAGCCTGAGGTCACTACCTCTTACCTCTCCAGCCAGTATATGTCTGAGCTCTGCAAGCTTCTGGGGTTTGTGGTTCGCTCCCTCTTGACTCCCACCTCCAACACTGGTAAGATCACTCTTCAGCAGGCAGCTCTGATTAAATTTCTTATTTCGAGCTCTTCTCAGTCTCGCTTCCCTGCCGAGTACTTTATCTACCGAGCCATTAGGAGCGCGGGCACCTCTCTTCGAGAGAATAGCTTCCTTGTTTTCCCTGCTGTCATTACCCAACTTTGCTTGGATGCCGGTATTCATGTCCTCGATATGGATGCTCTGGCCAGTGAGAATGAAGCCGCGCCAGTTGAGAAGCTCTCCTTGGCGAAATCTATGAGTCATTCTGAGGTTTATGTGGAGCCCCTTGAGCAGACTTTGCTGAAGCAAGACATCAAGCGTCAACTTTCTCAGGCAGTTGCAACTCTGCAAGCGTCTTTCACTACTCAGTTCGAAGCCCTGCGCTCTGAGCTGCTCGCTGCGGTGGGATCACATGTGCCTTCTGCTAACCCTGTTGGTGGGGATGGAGCCCCTGCGGAATCTTCTAGCTCGGGTTCTGAGGAATCGTCTGATGCTTCCGCTGCGGAGTCTGAAGAAGCTCTGTAATTGTTTGTTGTTTTCTTCAGTTTAGGTTCTCTGTTTTAAAAACCTCTCGGATATTTTATTCTCTGTTTTCCCTTTGGAATTCCTTGCCCAAAAGGGGGAGAATTAATTATAGGATTTGTTGTTTATGTTTGTAGGATTTGTTGTTTATGTTTGTAAGACATTGTTGGTTTTATGGCTGTTCATTACAATGTTTTATGGCTGGTTAATGCAATGTGTTATGGCTGGTTAATGCAATATCATATATCAGTATATCCGGTATGTTACTGTGCTCATAACCCAGTTGTTGGTTCTGTGATTCTTCACTTGTTCTTGAAGTTGTTTTCTACAGGTTGTTTTCCTACAAATAAAGTGTTTTGTGAAGGAATGCCAAAGGGGGAGATTGAAGGTATAAGGATATTTGGCAATCCGTTTAGCGTGCAAAACACTTTGAGATTATGTTATCTGATCAAGAACAAGTATCACTAACATCCCTTATGGCTCAGGTAAAACATGCATATGCATATCACTGTTTTTCACAGAGGATAGCAGCCCTACTTGCTATCCTAGTTCTGAGTCCTTCTTATATCCAGTCTGAACTCAAAGAATCTGTTATAGCAGTTTAATATAGTACTGCTGTCTTGTAATTTCAAATGGACAACTGGTTTGAGGGAAGTGCCTTAGCATCTATACCAGTCTAAGGGTTGAGATCTTTTGTTATGCCAACCCGTGACCAAATGGTTGGATGCTCAAGGCTCCAGCTTGGACTTCATGATACGTTATCCTATGCAAAGCTGGTCCCTATATGATTCAAAGACCAGTCGCTTTTGTCTGTGACAAGTCCTTTGATGGACTGAGTAAGAAGGTCTGAATCCTCTTTGCTCCCTGCTTTGAATCATTCATGTTTTAGGAAAGGTTTCCTTGTCTTATTGAGATTGCCCTTGTCATCTCTTTTATGGTTACATCGCTCTCAGCCTTATAGCCAAAATCTGTTGTCCTAACCTTTCTGAAACACTGCTGAGGTCAGCTGGCATCATCGTTGATGCCTTGTCTGCCGATATATAGCTATAGCTACGGCTTTGCTCAATGGTTGTTGAAAACTGCTGTGGTAGCGTTTTCTGTGTTGAGTCTTGTTTTAGCTTGCATTGTTCATGATGCTCTAAGTCTTCCTCGTGACTGTAAACCTTAGAGCTTAAACTCAAAACTTCTTTCATCAACTCATATCATGTGGGATGTGTAGTGCAACCAACCCAAGAAGCGTCCAAGGCTGAATCCGCTAGTGGTTAGCAGAATTTACAGACAAAGCTTCTAAATGTATTCCAAGTTGTAAGGGCTTAGGAACAAGAGAGGGAATAGGTCTAGACTAGTTTGGGACTAGGAGGGATAGCACTGTGGTAGTGTATCACTGGATCTATTATTCTTGTAAAGAAGTCACTTTAACTTAGTGGAAAGATTTGTCTCTCTAGAGTTAGAGACACGCAGTTTTTCTCCCTGATTTCAGGGTTTCTGCGAGAACAAAAACATCTCTGTGTTGTTTCTTTTCTTGCTGAGTTTTACTTTCTGCATTCTTGCATACAGTGAATCTGGGATAGCACTCACCATTGCTATCCTCAGATACTGAAGTTATCAAAAAATTAAAAGAAAGGCCTATTCACCCCCCCCCCTCTAGGACCTTCAGACTTGATTGTTCCTAACCCGATCAAAGTACGTCCCCCGACGTTCGAAACTATCACATCTCCTTCGAGCCATAGGACGCCTCAACTCAGTCAAGCTATTGATCTCCCCCCAAATGAGTATGAGGTATGATTCTTAACAACTTCTGGTTTTATCATTTTAGCCGGGTCGCTCATATTTAACAAACTCTTTTTTTCCTTTCAGGCATCTCCCCCAAACAATGGGACACCCCAACTCAACCGACTTACTGATCTCGTTCCAAACGTACCTCAGGTACGTTTCTTGATAACCTCTAGGTTTATGATCTCATCCGAGTTGCTCGTATTTAACCAACTCTAGCTTCCTTTCCAAAATCGCATGTTGGGTGATCTAGACGTAGATTTACTTCGATTCCTGGCTTTGTTGGACGACATTGCGAACCCGGTAGCCGAAAAGTATGATACGGCCGAAACGCAACAAGCTCTTGAGACGGTCATACAATTTTTGGGTTGTGATGTGGTGACCAAGAATGAATTTCTTGATGTCAAAAGGGCAATCGAGGTGCTTACTTCGGCCAACCATATTTCTCAGGCGGATGCTTATAAGATTGACGCTCACTTGGCTGCTGTGGATTTTAGTCTTAAATTTTTCCTTAAAGCTTGTAGGAAACTGAAACGAGTGATACATTGATAAAGGACTATGAAGAGATTCATCATTCCCAAGACCTTGTCCAACTCCAGGGTTTAAGGACTTCTTTACCCGTGGAGAACAAAAAAGTGCTTGAGTTGAAGAGGCAACTGGCCGAAGCTGAAGAAAAGGTCCAGGCCACTTTGACTGCCATCCGAAGCATCATCTCTCCTACCAAACTCTTCAAGTACAGTTCACTGTCAACTTCGGTCAAATCGTACACCAAGAAGAAGGACATGCTGAAACGACAAATTGATCAAGGTAAGCAGGACGTAGAGAGAGTCAAAAAATCACTCCAACCTTTGTTGCACATTGCGCCATAGTCGTCGTGAGGCTTATTTAACTCAACCTATGCTTTGTAATATTTTTTGAATGACTCCCGGACCATTACTCGGTTGGTTAGCTTAGTAGATGATAAACAGACCTTCCCACCTCGGTGACCATTTCCCGAAACGCCTATCTTTTGTTCCAATTGGCAGAACGGCTTTCCAGACTAGCTCTTCCTTAGCAAACGATTTAGAACGAACTCTCTTGTTGTAGGCACGGGCAACCGCTTTCTTTTGTGCCTCCATCCGGTTCTATGTGTCCATTGTCTCTTGGTCAAGGTCTTCGAGCTCTTGAATCATAGCTTGGGTATATTCCTCGGCCGCCATCTCATTCTGGGCTGCGAACCTGAGTGACTTCAGTCTCACCTCCACAGGTAGAATAGTGTCGTGCCCGTAAGTCAATGCAAAAGGCGTCGTCGTCCCAGTAGCAGTACGTTTGGACGTCCGGAAAGCCCAAAGAGTTTCAGATAACAGATTGTGCCAATCCCTTGGATTATCTTGAACCATTTTCTTGAGGATGTTTATAATGCCTTTATTGCGAGCTTCTACTTGTCCGTTAGCTTGGGCATAGTATGGCGTCGAATGTAACATCTTGATCCCCAAACTATCGGTGAGGTCATGCATTGCTTTTTTGGTTATGAAAACCGGACCTCTGTCGGCCAAGTCACAAGTAATTTTCAATTCTTTTTTAATTAGGTCACTTTTCAGGTTTTCTAGTATGGCTATATCCTACTCGTTGTCCTTGCGGGCAATAGCCATGTCTATAATTGTAATTTTTTTTGGTTATCAAGGCTTGATGTCCATCATTCAAAAAAAAATGTTTGGGTGAACATTTTGCTAATAACTAAAAGTTGAAGCAAAATAACTTTGGGAGCCAAAACAAATTAACATTGACTTCTATTTTGCTATAGTTTGTAAGGATTTAAACAAACACTGCAAAACGAACTGGAACCAATGGAAGGAAGTTTGAGGCAGGTTATTTGAAGATACCAATGTCAATTGTTTCTATTGTTGCAGCTGTTTTTCTCATCAAACTGATTGTCATAGTGTAAGCATATGGCATGATATTCAACCTAGCTAGGAGACTCAGCAAAAAGATCTGAGGAGCATCAATCAAGGTATCCTGGTCAAACTAGGAGAAGCAAAGTCAAAGGGGGAGAGGAGCTAAAACTGATCTAAATTACAAAAGGTATATATTGCACACGCACTTCATGGTTTAAAAAGAATCAAACATAGACAGTGTGCATATGCTCGATCTCTTATCTCTCTTACTAAAGTGATACATAAACATTCTCAGTAACGAAAACACATATATAGCTTGGGAAATAGACAGACTAATATATGGAAGAAGGGACACTGATATATGACAACACATTAATTCATACGAAGGGAAGAGAACACGACGGAACAGCTGCTCCTTTAGAAGCAGTGGAGTCAATAACAGTGAGGGCCAGGCCACCTTGAAAGGCCGAGGCTGTGTCTTTGAGGCTGAGGAGGAGACCACCGCATCATGGTTGTCGAAGAAGACTACCTCTTTCTCATTTACTGATTCACTGAAAATCAAAGCACAAACTTTCACTATCAGATTGACAAAGCTGCTGCCAATATTCCCACCACCAAGTTAACACAGTACACCCGCGTACGTACGAATCAGTTTCAGCTGCTGCTTCTTCACCGTACTCCCTCTCCCTCTCACTCATTCACCGTGATGAATTACTAGTTCGTCAAATGAAGGAGAGTGAAGTCAAAAAGGGAAAGAGAAAGAAGGATATATTGTATGTCTTCTTCTTGTAGACTTTAGTGTGCGTACTCATATGCAGTGTCGACATTCGCACTTCGAGAAGTAAGTGGCTATGTCAACTATTGTGTCAATGCTGCTGTCTGCATGCAGCCATCCAAATGAGACTCGATCAACAAAATTGAGTCCTCAAAATGTGGACCTCTGACTTCCTTTGTTAACTTCCTCATAGTGCAACTACTCTTAGTCTCCTACTATACACAACCGTGTCCCCTCTTCACTATCTGTTGATCGGCAAAAAAAATGCATAAAAAAAAGGAAAAGAAAAGCATTTAAAAAATATATATATACATAAATATTTTTCTTGTGCTACATGCACAATGCTTCAGAGTTCAACTGTAACTCTTGCACACAGCTGGACAACAAAGTCCAATACAAACTCAATATTCCAAACCGTGCACTCTATATAAAGAGACACAGAGAGGAAGAGAAAGGGGGAGAAATACACAAGGGAGTGAGACAAACACAGAGGCGAACACACGGCACAAGGGACAAAGAAGGCGAAACCAGAGAGAGAAACAGAGAGAAAGAAGGCGAACCCAGAGGAAGAAAGCAAAGCAGAAGACAAGCGGCGAGCCAGACCAAAGGTGGAGCCCCCATTCTAACTTTCTTTTCTTTTTTGCAGCTGCCTTTATCTTTTTGTATCACTACGCCGGAAGCCCGAAAGCAACGCCCTCTCCCCTCGCGTGATGACCCCGCGAGGCAGTCACCAAGTCTAAGGCGAGACGACCTTCCCTTTGTTACAACAAACATATGGCCATGCAGCTCGCATAACAAGCCATGCAAGGGGAAGGAAACAAGCAAGCAACGCGGGTTCGAAGAGCAGAAAACTCACCCTTGATGACTCAACAAATCCTTGACCAGATCAAAAAAGAAGGAGACGACACCTCAATTTATAGAAGAGCAATTTCCTCAAGTCCAACTCCCAACCAAACAGGGATAGACGTCTGGAGTTATGTGGTTTGCGCAATCTCATCAACTTCATCAAGGAAAAAACGACTCAATCAAGGAAAAGATGACAGAGTCCTGGGAAGCAGAGCTCGCGTGTCCTCACGAGATGGTTTAAAGCCCTAAAGCAAGGGCGAACTTACAGCCGCGCCAAAGCAGTAGCAGGTTATTTAACCCTAAGGGGTGGCGACGTGACTTTTACCCTAAGGGGTGACGAGGTTACTTAACCCTAAGGGGTGGCGAGGTTACTTAACCCTAAGGGGTGCCGACGTGACTTTTACCCTAAGGGGTTGCGAGACAACATTCAAGCCAAGGCATGAACCCTAAGGGGTGGCGAACCAACATTCAAGCCAAGACAGGAACCCTAAGGGGTGGCGAGCTAACATTCGCGCCAAGGCAGGAACCCTAAGGGTTGGCGAGGCAACATTCAAGCCAAGGCAGGAACCCTAAGGGGTGGCGAGCCAACATTCAAGCCAAGGCAGGAACCCTAAGGGGTGGCGAGCAACATTCAAGCCAAGGCAGGAACCCTAAGGGGTGGCGAGCCAACATTCAAGCCAAGGTAGGAACCCTAAGGGGTGGCGAGCCAACATTCAAGCCAAGGCGGGAACCCTAAGGGGTGGCGAGCCAACATTCAAGCCAAGGCAGGAACCCTAAGGGGTGGCGAGCCAATATTCAAGCCAAGGCGGGAACCCTAAGGGGTGGCGAACCAATATTCAAGCAAAGGTAGAAGCATAAGGGGTGACGAGCTAATATTCAGAAGCTCTAAGCCCAGGCGAGGCGAGATGATGACACAGGCGAGGCGAGATCCATTCATGCAGAAGATGAAGCAAGTCGCGGAGTCTGCTCACAGACCAAAAACGCGGAGTCCGCCTACAGATATATACGCGGAGTCCGCTCAAAAGTGAACACGCGGAGTCCGCTTACAAATACACACGCGGAGCCCGCTCACAAATGAACACGCGGAGTCCGCTCACAAGTGAACACACGATGTCCGCTCACGGACATACACGCGGAGTCCGCTCACAGACATACACGCGGAGCCCGCTCACTAACATTCACGCAGAGTCCGCATGAAGGAGCAGTCCGCCTACACGCGCAGATCGCCTATGCCACCATCAAGGACTGCGGCCAAAGCCATCCAAGATTTCTGTCACGCTGCTGCATCACCTATTTCGGGTGCCTAAATCAAATCAACAGATACTCTACCAAATTGAGTGTCCACAAGAAACACAGTTAACGGACTCACAAATACGTCTGTTAAACCAAAAGCCGGCATTAAGCCATAAAGCCTACAAACCTCTTTTGAACTACGGTCGGTTTGATCCCACAAAGGGGTACGTAGGCAGTCTAGCAACCCACTAGATGCAACCAAAATTCCAAACAGAATCACTGACACCACCAGTCAAATTCTTCCAGTCCAAATTCACATTTCTCTCCAGGCCAAACACCCTCAAACATACACAGTTCTCGTTGGTACTTTGTAATCGAATCAAAGGGTTTTCTCCTGAAAAACAGGGGTTGTAATTAAGGAATTTAATTTATTTTATTCTGAATGGGTCGAACCAAACATAAAATTAAAACCCTATCTTAGTCAATAAGATAGGGTGAAGTTATGTTGGGTATATATATTTTTACAATTTTTGCCCAACATAGTTTTTAGCTACTCTGCTGGGGACCCATTTTCCTTTTTATCTCTTTTATAAAGTTACTAAACTTGTTGTGTGTGTTTCAGGAAAAACAAAACAATGGCACCACAAGTAACTGTTTTCTTCCACAAGCTCCCAGCAAACGCTGCTCGCCCAAATCGAATGGGTTATCGCATGACATTCGTGGTCAGCCATGTTTCTCTCACTTGTGTGAAACCAAAGCTTGAAGCAAAACAAGACAAGCTAGGCATGAGTAGCGGGAAGACTCAGACCTTCAAATCTGCCTCCAAGAATGCTTTGAGAAATCAGAGGAAACGAGTAGCAAGAGCTCAGAGGAAGAGAAATGCCCAACGCAGTAGAAGCCATCCTGGCGGAAATTGCTCAATCAAAACTTGATACGGAGGAAGTAAAGACCCTCCTAAAAAGCCATATTATGGTAGGCACCATGCGGGTCAATCTTCCAAATGTGGAGACCGTGATGGTGACCTCCACCAAGGGAGGGGATGAACATGAGCCTCGACTCCCCCTCCAAGGCTCACAAAGCTCCACGACGTCCTCACAGTCAACAACAACAAGTCAAGAAATTGACCGAAAGAAGTTGGCGGAGGAAATCTCAAAGGCTCTTGACGCACCAGCAGGACCAGCAAGGCCAAGGGGTTCCAAGGCAAAAGAGTACCCTGTCTATGGAGATGATTCCTACACAGGACCAATTACTCGCAACATGGCTAGGAGGAGGATGCTTGAAGCATCATCAGCAAGTGCTACGCCGGAAGAAGGGTATTCATCTCTAAAAGATGATCCTTCATTTGTCTCATGGACGGGCAATCCCTTATATGAGACTTCAGCTCCAAATGAAGGACCTTTTCACGCATCAGTCGCTAGGTCTAGCGAGAGCTGTGACTCCGATTCTGATAATGTTCAAGTTCTCATGGCAAGCTCATCAAGCCCAGAAGAGCAGATGAAGCAGCAAATGGAGGAGCTGACAAAGAAATTAGCTCAGCTTGAACGCGATGCTCTACAAAGGCAAGTGGAAAGAGAAATCGAAGCCAAGAGGATAGCGGATATTGAAAGCGAGTCGAGAAGGAGAATGGCTGAAAAGGATGCCGAGGTCGCTGAGCTTGTAGCAAAATGTGCTGCACTCATGGAAAATAGGCGTCCTGTACCTTCATTCGTCAAGGATAACGAGAATTCACTCTCACCCGAACGGATTAGGAACATGATTGCTGAAGGAATCAGAGACTTCCAATTGTCTCTATCTACACAGGTCCTTGGGTACCGCAAACCGTATCCAGATCACTATGACGCGATACATTTCCCCAAGGGATATCAAAGGCCAACCTTCGACAAGTTTGATGGAATAAATAGCTCCCCTCGAGAGCATTTGGCTCAATTCTATTCGGCTTGCGGTGAGACTTCACAAGTTGACGCCTTTTTTGTCAGACAGTTTATGCAATCCCTCAAAGGTGCTGCATTTACATGGTACACCCAACTAGAGCCGGGTTCCATTCAGACATGGGATGATATGCAAAGGGCGTTTTTGGCACAATTCGTCAGCTCTAAGAAGAAAGTCTCCATTATTGACTTGACAGACACAAGACAAAGAGTTGGAGAAAGCTCCACTGAATTCATCACAAGGTGGAGAAGTCTCAACCTCCAATGTCCTGACAAGTTATCCGAGACCTCTGCTGTTCAAATGTCTGCTAATAACCTCCTCCCAGAGATAGCGACGTACGTTGGCACAGCAGAGCCTCAAACTTTCGATGCTTTGGTCTCAAAGGCAAGCAATGTGGAAAGGCAAGTTGCTCGCCAAAAGTCATCTGCAAAAATTCAAGTCGCAGATAAAAAGAGCGATTCCAAGAAGACAGTCGTCAAGAAAGGAGAGACAATGGCGACATTCGTCAGGAATGAAAGGAAAAACGACACTGTCCAAAATAACCAAAGGAAAAATGACAGTGTCAAAAACAAAAATGACAACAACAGGGTGCAGAGTGATCGACCTCGCAAGCTCACACTTAATGAAAGGAAAAATGCCACTTATTCATTTGATGATGAGGATGTTGAGGCGATTTTCGATGAACTCATTGCATCAGAAAGTATTAAGCTTCCTGAATCGGAATGACCCGCCGAAATGAACAAGACCAACGATCCAAAATACTGTTGGTACCACCGCCTAGTCGGTCATACATTGAAGGGTTGCTACGTTCTTAAGGACAAAATCCAAGGTATGATCAACAAAAATGAGATCGTGACCACAACCACAAATGTGACAACCACTGGTTCATCTAGACCAGATGGTACTATATCGGTTGCCTTCGAGGTCGATGACGAGGTCACAATTGTCGAGGCACATCCAGACATGCCTCGCCCTGGAAACCCTAACATTCCATCCTTATATGAGCTCATGACAGCACCAAGCTTCGATATATGGGAGGATTCTGACGGGTTGGAAAGTTCAGATGAAGAAGGGAGCATAGTAGAGAGCAATACAAGGCAACTTTGCCTCTCTACTGACGAGGCACATCCAGACATGCCTCGCCCTGGAAACCCTAACATTCCATCCTTACACGAGCTCATTTCAGCACCAAGCTTCGATGTATGGGAGGATTCTGACAGGTTGGAAGATTCAGATGAAGAATGGAGCATAGTAGAGAACAAGACAAGGCGACTTCGCCCCTCTACTGTGAACGCCCCTCCGCCTTCCTCAAACAAATACCAGCGGAGGACATTCTTAAAGAATAAGAAGAAAGGGAGATCCGCAAGGAAAATTCAAGACCAAGACATGGAGGAATACAAGCAGCCGGCAAGAACTCCAATCACCCTTGCGGAATTTTTACCCAAGAAATTCATTGAAAAAGGCGTGGAGTCCGCACACTCTCGCAGCCCGCACACAGGAGGAGTCCGCACTCATGAAAGCGAGGAAGCGGGGGACACGCTTCAATGTTGTATGGTAACCATTAATACCATCTCGCCTCCCAACACAGATACAGAGGTTCAAAGTGTACAAGAAGTCCAGATACGCTCTAGCTTGGTACTTCCACCACCAACTCAAAAGAAAGACGAATCACAGCCCACGAAGTATAGGGTGAAAGACGACACAAAGGTCACTGACAAGACAAAAGCTGCATCAAAAGAGCCTCCTCAAAAGAGCAAATGTGTTGTGTTGTCACACCTGAAACGTATCCCCTCATCTTCAAGTGTGTATGACATCCTGTGTATGTCAAGGGAGTTAAGAGAAGCATTGATTGAGGCATTGCTAAGCCCAGAGTTGTATAAAGAAGACGTTGCCAAAGTCAATACAGCTACTACAAGAGTATGTCCTCATTGCAGGAATTGCATCTCGTTCTTGGAGAAAGATTTGCTGTTAAAAGGAGTACACCACAACAGGTCTCTACGTCACAAGTCTTGTGGGGAATATGACAATCAACAGAATATTACTCAACTGTGTGGCTCGGCTGTGAATTTGTGACCTCTCAAAACACTACATATCATGGGAATGAACGCTAAGCAACTCACCCCGTCCATGCTCACCATCCAAGGTTTCAACCAAGCTGGTCAAAAAGCAATGGGCACAATTGTCCTACAAATGGAGATCGGAGAGCTGCTCTCAACAGCCCTATTTCACGTGATTGATGCTCCTACCTCTTACAATGTATTGTTAGGGCGCCCATGGCTCCATAATTATGGTATCGTCCCTTCCACACTACACCAATGCTTTAAGTGGTTAGAAAATGGTCAAAACGGTCGTAGCAGACACAGATCCTTTCAAAGGCGAAGAGGTAAATTACTCTGACGCTAAATTCTACAAGCCATCGGATGGCCCTAGCGTAAAGGAAGCTTCCAGACCCGTGCTAGAAGCAAGGAAGCAGGAAGTGCCGAGGCCATTAAAACCCTGAGTCAAAGTAGCTCCCCAAACATTGTCCTCAAATGTAAAGGCTCCAAGCCCAGAAGTTTCGAAGCCAAAGATGGTCTTCAGGTATGTGAAAAAAGACCAGCGAGAACCCGGGCAAAAGGCAATGACGCCTATCAAGGACATAATGGAGACACTCATGACGAGCTATGTGCGACCTCTTCGTAAAATTGACCAGTCTATCCCAAAGAGCTGCATTGTAATCTCTACAACACTTGATAACAGGCATAGTAGGCATAAACGGTTTGTTTCTTTTAAAAACAGAAAGCAGAAGCAAGCACCGGCCCCTCTAAAGATCAACCTCGGGAGAAGAAAGGCGGCTCCAAAAGCCATTCCCCTAAAGGTCACGGTTAAACAGGAAAACGGCATGCTTAGGGTAGAAGTTCCTGAGACAGATCCTTCTGACACAGGTGTCTTTACGGATCTTGAGAAAACTATGTTCCGTGATGAAGACATGACACAAGAAAGTCGGCCTCGTCTGTCTGTTTTTCAACGCCTTACAAAAGAGCCTCAACCTCGAGTTTCTGTGTTTCAACGATTGGGCGAAATTCATCCCAAATCACAAAAGAACATAAAGTGGAAGCTCAAACGACAAAGGGCGCTCATGGCTAAACAGGTGGACGAGAACGAAGAAGGATTTGCATCAACATACTGCACTTCCACCAAAGATCTAGATGAAGTTGAAGAATCCGATTGGCGAATGGACATGATCAAGTATTGTCAGTCAGGCACGCTACCTACAGATCCAAGGAAGAGAGTCTATGTTAGGCGGACTGCACCTCGATACACATACCTTGGTGACACTTTGTACAAGATGTCCTTCGATGGGATACTCTTAAGGTGTCTCTCAAAAGAAGAGGGAGCGGAAGCTCTTAAAGAAGCCCATGCTGGAATATGCAGAGCCCACCAGGCTGGTCCAAAATTAGCAGTAAATTACGCACGGTCATGCAAGGCCTGCCAGCTACATGGGGATTTTATACACCGGCCTCCATTACCTCTTCATCCCACGTCTCTCTCATACCCCTTCGAAACATGGGGGTTGGACGTTGTAAGGATCATAGCGCCTAAGTCCTCACGCCTGCATCAATACATATTGGCTACAACTTTCTAAATGGAGCAAGGCGATTCCTCTCAAAGTGGTAAAAGCAGAGGATGTGGCAAAATTCATCAAGACTCACATCATCTATCGCTTCGGAGTTCCCTCCAAAATAATATCTGACAATGCCACATACTTCAAGTGCAGAGCCATGGTTACAATGTGTGAAAAGTATAAAATTCAACATGCATTTTCATCCAGCTATAATCCGACAGCTAATGGCCAGGCAGAGGCCTTCAATAAGGTACTTTGCAACATCCTAAAGAAGATAGTCTCGACAAACAAGAGAGACTGGCATGATCGCCTCCCCAAGGCATTGTGGGCATATCAGACCACTGTTCGCACAGCAACCGGTTGTACTCCATTCATCCTGGTTTACGGCTCTGAAGCAGTACTGCCATTAGAAGTCAAATTGCCTTCTTTAAGGATAGCTACAAGGTTAACAAATCCAGATGAAAACACGCAAATCAGGCTTGCAGAGCTTGAAGCCCTCGATGAGAAAAGACTTGCAGTGCAACAAAGACTCGAGATCTACCAAGCTCAAATTGCCGGGGCTTTCAACAAGAGAGTTAAGTTCAGGTCATTCAAAACAGGCGACTTGGTCTTGACAATCCGAAGGCCCATCATCGTCACCAGGAAGTCAAAGGGAAAGTTTGAGCCCAAATGGGAAGGTCCATATGTAGTCACCAAAGTCTTCACCAAAGGCGCATACGAACTTTCAAACGCAGACGGGGACTGCATCTACCCTTTTGTTAACGGGAAGTTCGTGAAAAAGTTCTACGCCTTCTAGAGCTCGCTGGACTGATAAGCCGGAAGGGCGGTCCAGGAAAAAGTTAGAGCACAAAACCTCCCGAACTACAACGGCTTTATCCCCCAAAAGGGGGTACGTAGGCAGTCTAGTCCCAAAAGGCTAGATGCAGCCACCACACAAAAAAAAAGCATCCTAAATCAATCAGGCGAACTACGTATAGCTTGATCCCTTCATAGGGTACGTAGGCAATCTAGTTTTAAAACTGGATCCAGCTGCGAAAAAAAAATGTTTTAAAAAAACATCTCGGCCCAAAATCAAATGGACGAACTACGTTTGGCTTGATTCCTTCACAGGATACGTATGCAGTCTAGTGACAAACTAGATCCAGCCATATTTTCAAACTAACCCTTTTCTCTCTTGTGATTGTAAACAGGTAAAGGAGGATAGTTTGACAAATTTGTTATCATTGAATAATGGTATCATAAGTTGAGCATACACCAAGTACAAGTCCGCAAGACAAAAAGAGAATATTGGCAGCAAGATACGTGGGTTCAAATATCCCGCCTCGCCAAGACATATTCCTTGTAGACGAGTACACATGATAATAAAAGTTGATGTTCAACACAAATTCTTTTACATCGTGCCAAATCTTCCAAGCGAAGTAACAAAGAAATAACAAAGCAAGACATGAAGGAAAAATAACACATGAAGGCAAAATGACTTTGCAATAGCCATGCAAAGGGAAGACAGCGAGGCGAGACGCGTAGTCTGCACACGGTCTCATGCTTACACTTCGCCAAAGGTCCTTAAAGAATTGACTAGCCGTTTGAGCTCCTCTTCTTGAGCTTCATGTGAACTTTTGAGGAGCTCGAATTCTACAAGTTGGTCTTCCTTGGCTTCCATCCTTGCCTGGCGAAGTTCTTCATCCCGCCTGTTTTGTTGAGCAGCAGAGTCTTTCAAGAAGGCAATTCTCTCTTCGAGATGTTCCCTTGCGAGTTCATAATTTTGTCGCAATTGCTGTGCTTAATGCTCCGCCTTTATGACATCCTCTTCGCTGGCCCTCAAAACCTCAAATTCCTGGTTAAGACCCGACAATTCCGAGTCTAACATGGCCTTGATACGATGACATTCTTCATGGCTACATATCAAATAACGGAGGTGTTCGACATCTATTTTGGAACACTCCTCAACAACATGCGAGCTTTTGGAGACCATATCCGCCAATTCAAAGGTTTTGCTTACATTTTCAACAAACCTTTCAAATCTATCTTGGCCGGATCCATAGGACCTAATCACTGGTCTCAACATCTCAAGTGACTTCTGGACCTCGCCGCGACAATCAGTAATGAGTTCCAGTGGTTGAGACAAACTTATCTTACGCAAAATGTCTTCCACCTCTGAGATAATAAAATCGCCCCAACGCTCATTCCGGCCCAAGTTGAAGATCATACGTAAGATAGATGAAGTTTCATTTGGCTGACAAATACCTTCATCTCCAGGCTCACATGCATCAGGATTCACTGTCTCTGTACTACCACTTTTAGAGTCAGAATGATCTCTTGGTGATGTGCTAAAATTCTCTGCTTCCAGTCCTGACTCCCTCAACTGAGTTGGTTCTTTCCACGTTAGCAAGAGTAATCCTGGCTTCGTTCCAATCAACGACGGCTCCACATCATGTTGAGTCTTCTCACATATTGGTTCCAAGCTTTTAGGTTCAGGGGATGGTGGCCTCAATACCAAATCCTTCATAAGTGGCTCTGGTACGTCTTGAGGAAACCCCAAAGGATGTCCCTGCAAAGTAGACTTGCGCGGATTCTCCCGCGAAGTAGACTCACGTGGATTCTCCCGTGAAGTGGACTCGCGCGGATTCTCCTGAACACGTGACTTGCAGCCCGCATCTTTACGCTCGGTCTCTGCTTGCTTCGATGCGGACCTCAACTTCTGCAAGTCTTTTAAACTTGGTTCAGGACTTCACGATCTTGAAATCAGATCATGTTGACCCCGCGGCTCTGAAGTCCAGTCATGTACTACCACTGATTTCAACTTCGAAATTGCAGTCTTATCACCATTACGCGAAGCATGATTAGTTCGCGGTGATTCAACGTCATCCGCGAGATCATCGTACCGAGCTCGCTTGTTGCCCCGATCTTCCTCACCAAGTTTTGTCCTAGGAGTTTTCTTGCTCATGAAAGAAGAAGCACTTCCGGAATAAATAGCTGGATCTCTTTCCCCAAAGTCAGGAAAAAATATCTTTCTTGGTCCGCCAGCGGATACACCTTTAAGGGCACATGGCGGGAAAATACTATTCTGCTTGGCAAGAGCACGCTTCTTCAAGGTCAAGTAAACAAAAGACACGGACCGACCAAGATAGGGGGCACATGCCGACATCCACCACCTGCAATAAGTCCAGGTACACATCCCCTCATAAGAAGAACGGGGAATATAAAAACGGGAACCGGTATCAGATCTAAGGAGTTTAAATTATGCTTTTGCTAAATCTTCAACGCCACATTTGCTCCTCTGTTCAATTTTGAATTGAAGTTTGTTGGCCGGAATCCCTTGATCAAAACCAAATTGACGAGCGAATCTATTGGGATAGTATGGCTCTAACCAGAGCTCATCACCAATTCGTACAGGAAGTAATGAAGAACGTATACAAACCAGCCAGTCAAAGTGTTCTTCAGACAAGTTCCCATCATCAATCAAAAATTAACCCTTTGATTCAATAAAGGGACTAGGACGATACTCTAAGAGTCTTTGATCCTAAAAACAAGTCGAGCTCTTGTGATACTGAAATATTGAGCTTTAATTCCTGCATATCTCTTCAGCTGGGGATACTTCTCAGGAAACTCGCTGTCAGCATGATGTCTATATAAACAGTCGAAGTGCTCTCCCAACCAACCAATCACATAATGAACAGGGAAGCAACTTCGCGACTCTCCAGGCCCTCGCGGATCGAGCACGAATTTCCCAAGACTATGATAAATATGGCCCAACACTGCTGGTGCAAGAGACACTCTAATTCCCCAAGCCATTAAACATGCCATGTGAAAGGTCTCAGGCCTAATTATATAATTATATGAAGGAAAAACAAACCTGCTGAGCCAATAAGCTAAGAACGCAGCCAGCTCCCCTTCCTTTGAAATTATCAAAGTAGGCCGGAAAACCATGAATTTTTCACGTTGCGAATGGTTTATGCACTGCGTGTCTTCTCCGTAACCTGAATATAGCAGTTGCCCTCTATAAAAATGTCTAACCCAATCTCCCCAACGGACAAATTTCTGCTTACTAAAGACACATAGTCGGGAATGAACGCACAAAAGCTCAGAAAGCGTGGCAGAGTATAGACCGTCTCGCTGCAGCCTTTTATTTTCAGGAATAAATTCTTCATAGGGAATCCCTGAAATCGGCAAGCCTCCAAGCATCTTCAGATCCCATAATGATATACTCATTTCTCTATTCCCATGATATAAAGTGTTCGTCAAAGGACTCCATAATTCCAGGAATGCTTTCCATACGTTGGGACAATAATGATAAGGATACTGAGAGACGCCAACGGCACCATATATTCCAGCTTGATTCAAGACATCTTCAAAATTGGCTAGAACGAATTCCGTCCACTCCATAATGCCCATCTCAAATGTAGCACAACCTCAGAAACAAAGGCTCAATGACCAATCCTCTTTGGTACTTAGTAGCTTGTAAAGTACCGGATAGAAGTTCTCTTCAAAAACAAAAGGGACTCCATCATGTCGATTGTTCACCTTCTCCAAAGAATGCCCTTTAAATACAGGGGAGAAATTACGGGTTGTTCTTATCACTTGATCCTCCAGATCCTGACGAAATGTAAGGGAGCCTGAGTTCATCTCAACTTCCGTTACCAAGGTAATTGTGTCTCTAAGAGCGTCATCAACACGGATGGAATTCAAAGGCCTTGAGCGCATGTATTCTATGCTCTTTTCGGCCACCCTGCCATATTTGACCAAAGCTGCTTCGTAAGCAATATGACCATATGCATCCATTACCCGAGATCACGACATCAAAAGAACGTTAGAAAGCAATTTCAGGTCAAGTTTTAGGCACAGAAAGCAGGTTCCACACACAAAACTTGAGGGGGCACTGTTGATCGGCAAAAAAAAATGCATAAGTAAAAAGGAAAAGAAAAGCATTTAAAAAAATATATATACACATAAATATTTTTCTTGTGCTACATGCACAATGCTTCAGAGTTCAACTGCAACTCTTGCACACAGCTAGACAACAAAGTCTAATACAAACTCAATCTTCCAAACCGTGCACTCTATATAAAGAGACATAGAGGAAGAGAAAGGGGGAGAAACACACAAGGGAGTGAGACAAACACAGAGGCGAACACACGGCACAAGGGACAAAGAAGGCGACACCAGAGAGAGAAACAGAGAGAAAGAAGGCGAAGCGCAGAGGAAGAAAGCAAAGCAGAAGACAAGCGGCGAGCCAGACCAAAGGTGGAGCCCCCATTCTAACTTTCTTTTCTTTTTTGCAGCTGCCTTTATCTTTATGTATCACTCCGCCGGAAGCCCGAAAGCAACGCCCTCTCCCCTCGCGTGATGACCCCGCGAGGCAGTCACCAAGTCTAAGGCGAGACGACCTTCCCTTTGTTACAACAAACATATGGCCATGCAGCTCGCATAAGAAGCCATGCAAGGGGAAGGAAACAAGCAAGCAACGCGGGTTCGAAGAGCAGAAAACTCACCCTTGATGACTCAACAAATCCTTGACCAGATCAAAAAAGAAAGAGACGACACCTCAATTTATAGAAGAACAATTTCCTCAAGTCCAACTCCCAACCAAACAGGGATAGACGTCTGGAGTTATGTGGTTTGCGCAATCTCATCAACTTCATCAAGGAAAAAATGACTCAATCAAGGAAAAGATGACAGAGTCCTGGGAAGCAGAGCTCGCGTGTCTTCGCGAGATGGTTTAAAGCCCTAAAGCAAGGGCGAACTTACAGCCGCGCCAAAGCAGTAGCAGGTTACTTAACCCTAAGGGGTGGCGACGCGACTTTTACCCTAAGGGGTGGCGAGCCAACATTCAAGCCAAGGCAGGAATCCTAAGGGGTGGTGAACCAACATTCAAGCCAAGACAGTAATCCTAAGGGGTGGCGAGCTAACATTCGCGCCAAGGCAGGAACCCTAAGGGGTGGCGAGCAACATTCAAGCCAAGGCAGGAACCCTAAGGGGTGGCGAGCCAACATTCAAGCCAAGGCAGGAACCCTAAGGGGTGGCAAACCAACATTCAAGCCAAGGCGGGAACCCTAAGGGGTGGCGAGCCAACATTCAAGCCAAGGCAGGAACCCTAAGGGGTGGCGAGCCAATATTCAAGCCAAGGCGGGAACCCTAAGGGGTGGCGAACCAATATTCAAGCAAAGGCAGAAGCATAAGGGGTGACGAGCTAATATTCAGAAGCTCTAAGCCCAGGCGAGGCGAGATGATGACACAGGCGAAGCGGGATCCATTCATGCAGAAGATGACGCAAGTCGCGGAGTCCACTCACAGACCAAAAACGCGGAGTCCACCTACAGATATATATGCGGAGTCCGCTCAAAAGTGAACACGCGGAGTCCGCTTACAGATACACACGCGGAGCCCGCTCACAAATGAACATGCGGAGTCCGCTCATAAGTGAACATGCGATGTCCGCTCACAGACATACACGCGGAGTCCGCTCACAGACATACACGCGGAGCCAGCTCACTGACATACACGCGGAGTCCGCATGAAGGAGCAGTCCGCCTACACGCGCAGATCGCCTACGCCACCATCAAGGACTGCGGCCAAAGCCATCCAAGCTTTCTGTCATGCTGCTGCATCACCTATTCCGGGTGCCTAAATCAAATCAACAGATACTCTACCAAATTGAGTGTCCACAAGAAACACAGTTAACGGACTCACAAATACGTCTGTTAAACCAAAAGCCGGCATTAAGCCATAAAGCCTACAAACCTCTTTTGAACTACGGTCGGTTTGATCCCACAAAGGGGTACGTAGGCAGTCTAGCAACCCACTAGATGTAACCAAAATTCCAAACAGAATCCCTGACACCACCAGTCAAATTCTTCCAGTCCAAATTCGCATTTCTCTCCAGGCCAAACACCCTCAAACATACACAGTTCTCGTTGGTACTTTGTAATCGAATCAAAGGGTTTTCTCCTGAAAAACAGGGGTTGTAATTAAGGAATTTAATTTATTTTATTCTGAATGGGTCGAACCAGACATAAAATTAAAACCCTATCTTAGTCAATAAGATAGGGTGAAGTTATGTTAGGTATATATATTTTTACAATTTTTACCCAACACTATCTTACAAAACAAATCCTATAATATAACTGGCCGGCTACTACGTACTATATTAGCTAGGTCGTGACAAATCAAAACAAAACCTATAACGTACTTGTGAGTTGTGACAAAAGGGCTACTACTATATTAGGTTGCTATTGTATATATATATTCTAGCAATTAGGCAAAGCCATCACCCCTACAACTCCTACATCCATGGCTGCGGTCTCATTCTCATCTGCAGTCTTCCTCTTCTCCCTCACTACCATCTTTCTTGTCTCCATCTCATCATGGGAGACCGAGGCTCATCCAGTATCTACTTTGGTTAAGAAAAACCTCTACAAAAGCTTGTTTTTACACAAGGACGACAAGGCATGCCCTGCAAACAACTTCTACACCTATAAATCATTCATCAAGGCAACCAAATCCTTCCCGGCATTTGCCAATACCGGAAGTGTAGCCACCCAAAAGCGCGAGATTGCAGCCTTTCTTGCTCAGATCTCTCATGAGACCACCGGCGGGTGGGCTACTGCGCCCGATGGACCATATTCGTGGGGTTTGTGCTATAAAGAGGAGATCAGTCCGGGTAGCAACTACTGTGATGACACTAACAAAGAGTGGCCATGCTATCCTGGCAAATCTTACAAAGGAAGAGGACCAGTTCAATTATCTTGGTAAGTATTATTTGCTTCATCCATCAATTACTTCAAATAATAATGAGGAAATTTTTCAAATGGTGCCCCAAATTAAGCTCATTCATCATTTTGACATCTCAATTTTGAAAACTATGATAATGGTACCTTAATACTTAAACTCAATCGAACATTAGTTCCCTCCATGATTGACACCGTTAAGTTGAACTTTATCCATAGGCAAAATTGTCTTTTAATGTTTTCCCTCCCTAAATCTTTTCCCTCAACAAACATTTCCCTCCAGAATAATGTCCATGTTCCCATCAGTGTCAGAATTTGTGTTGGCTGCATACAAAAATTAGAGATATCTAGAAATTATAATATACCATTGACCATTAATACCCATAATTAAAAGTAGCTTTTGCAACCCACTTGTAAGAGAAAGAATCAACATTGATTAAAATGCATTTTGTATCAAGTACAGAAGTTCATGAAACATATATACTTAATAGAACAACAAAAGATAACTATGTAATATGAGTCACATTCATAGTTGATATCTTCATGTTGAGAAACTCTAATTCAACTGATAAGGTTTGTGGAGAAAAAACATGAAGAGACAATTTTGCTCATGGACAAAGTCCAACATAACGGTGTCAATCACAGAGGGAACTAATATTGGGTTGGGTTTAAGTGTTGAGGTACCATTATCATAGTTTTCAAGATTGAGATGTCAAAATGATGAATGGACTTAACTTGAGGCACAATTTGAAAAATTTCCTTAATAATAATGGGGTTGTTCAACTTAGAGAAATTCGTCCAAATGGTATACGAATTTTTGCTCCTTATAAACTTTGGTATATCAAGTTTTGAAAATATCAGAATGGTATCTTATTTTTCCATCCCGACCTAAGATTAGTATATATAGTCATCAAGATGACCAATAACCCTTAAGTTCTCTTTTTTTCTTAGTTTTTTTTTTATTTGTTTTCATATTCCAAAAATATTAGAAGAGGTTTTGGAATTTGTATTTGGGTTGGCCTTTATAAACTTGAAGAAAATTGAAGAGAGGAAACATACAGAAGTTCAATCCTTATTGTTTATGCTGACACTCAAGGATCTTATTGTTGCCGTTGACATTCAAGGATGATTAAGATGAAGAACTGATTATTAATAAGGAGAAAGTAACGATGAAATTCTTCTCTACGTTCCTAAAAATATAAAAAGCCAAAAAAAGAAAATTAGAATATGAAAACAAAGAAGAAAAACTAAGGGAAAAAAAAAAGAGAATTTAAGGGTAAATTGGTCATCTTTTTTTTATCTGAGGGTAAATTAGTCATCTTAATGGCTATATATATCAATCTTAGGTCGGGATGGAAGCATGAGATACTAATTTGATATTTTTAAAACTTGATATATCAAAGTTTATAAAGAGCAAAAGTTCGTTTATCATTCAGACGAATTTCTCTTCAACTTATGGTCCCTCGAATGTCGTTACTACATTATATATTAAGATTGAGACATTGAGTTTATATTTCTCAGTTTAGAGTTTCTTTTAAAATTAAACGGCGTCATTTCATACTACAATCGAGCTAGCTGTGTATAAGATGCGCTAAATAGTTACACAATTCCCTTTAACACAATTAACAAGCTAGGTCATTCTAGTTTCTGGCGAGCTTTTTTTTTATAAAAAATTTATTAATAACTCACACACCCTACATATGTCTAGTGAGATTTAAACTCATAACCTCAAAGTTGTTAGTTAAACACCTTAACCAAGCAAGTCATGGCTCAAAGTTGTTAGGTCAATCTAGTTTCTTGCGAGCTTATTATTTACATGCAGCCAATAAGCTAATCTTTTCAAATTAGTGTATATATGATTCCTCATGTTAATATTTTGAATTAAAATGTTTGGCAGGAACTATAACTATGGGCAGGTAGGCAAGGCATTAGGGTTTGATGGGCTAAAGAATCCAGAATTAGTAGCAAACAATTCGATACTCGCATTCAAAACAGCTTTATGGTTCTGGATGACTGAGCAGAAGCCGAAGCCCTCATGTCATGATGTTATGGTAGGTCGATATGTGCTCACGGAAGCCGATGTGGCGGCTAATCGGACTGCCGGATTCGGGATGGTGACGAACATCATCAACGGCGACCTCGAGTGTGGAATAGGTAGCGATGCACGAGTGAATGATCGAATTGGTTATTTCAAAAGATATGCTAGTGTGTTTAGTGTTCAAACAGGGCCAAGTTTAGATTGTGGAAATCAGAAACCCTTTTAATTTATGTAACGGATTAATTAGTTAATTCAAGCCGGCAAATGTGTTGTGTATGTTTTTATTATTATTATTATTATTTTATCGGGTAAACAACTTAAATGCTACAACTAGTCTTACGTAAGTCAAACTCGTAACCTCTCACATGCTAAGAGGAGACTATGTCGCTTGTATGTTTTTGTTTTGACATGCATTCATCACTATATTGAAATTAATAATGTATCTCTGGCGAGCTATATATGGATCTTTGTCTGGTACTTTGTTTCTCCATGATTCTATCTATATGAGATCGAAAGGATAGGTTAAATGTAGTAATGCTTCGGTCATGGAGTCATTGTTATATATGAAAGGACCTCATATTATTTGGCTCAAGCTATGCGTCCTTAGTGCATGGCTTTTGTCTCTATAGTTGTAGTATGCAATAACAAAAGTCCCACACAATTTAAGCAGAAACTGCTCCTTTGATACCGCCATGGAATCATTTCTCGGGATACTGAGTTACATGTGAACTTACTAATTGGTTGGTCTAGTGGTTGGTACTACAGTATTTGATTGCAAACTACAGTATAGTATTTGATTGAAAACTATAGTATAGTATTTGATTGTAATCGTGCCCAGACGTGGAGCCAAGTACAAAACTTTTGGGTGAGTTGGTGACTTGGTTCAGAGGTTTGCCCTCTAGCGGTCTAGGAGAATAACCAATTCTCATAGAGTTTTAGACCAAGTTTATCCTGATTAGATACCAACTCACACAAACCGACCAAATTGAAGGCTAAACAACACAAAGCACAATGGTTCAGTCATGCAATTTCCCTAGCAACTCGAGACGTTTTCATTCACTCTGAATAAATTACATCTACATAATGAAGCTTTCAGCACTAGACATTTTCATTCACTCTGAATAAATTACATCTACATAATGAAGCTTTCAGCACTAGACATGGGATGAGCAATACTGAAGCAATTATTGATGCCACAGCTCCAAGGTAATTTGAAGTATAAACAAGTTTATACCAACAAGACAAACAGAATACCTAGGCAGGACTCTGCTGATGAGCGGCTAGTCTAGGCTAGGCTGCCCAACACTTGCAATAGGAACATCCAAAAATCCAATTCCTCTAGCATTACATCCTATAGGATTCAAGATTACCATTTGTAAGCATATTGTGATAGAAATTTGGCCACATCAGCCGCAATATCATAAGCACCCTCAACACACCGGCCCAAGGCTACACCGGAGACATAGTTCCCACCAAGAAACAACCCCTGCGTTTCAGTATCCCTAAGAGCAGCATTTGCAGCATCTAGGACATCAAAATGACCAACCAAGAACTGCGGAATCGCTTGTGGCCATACTCTAACAGCCAAAACAAGTGGATCCTTAGCATTAGGCTTTATTAGGACTTTTTTCAAATCCTGGTGAACTGTTTCGACAAGTTCACTCTCTGTCTGTCAAGAATGAACAAAAAGAAGAAAAAAGATCAAAGACTTGGGAAAAAGAATAAAGCGAGAAAGCATATGCAAGATCGCAAACACACACAGATCAGAAGAAAAGTAGAAATGCAATGACGCCTTGCAAAGTGAAGTCCCTATACCCTTAAGATGAACTCTTACAATGCTTCACTCAACACTATTACTTGACTAGCCTAATATGGATTACATGCTGTATAACAGAATCCTAAATGATCTGTTAATTTTTTTTTACCATCCATGTATGAGACATTAGCCGTAAAGGCAGAAACCTTCGAAAGATACTCACTCAAGAACAATCAGGATTAAAAGGACAGACATTTGAAAACATATATATTATACTACTGACTAACTCAAGGTATTGAAGTATATACTTCCACACCATACATCTAATCCCAGCCTTGCCAACAAAGTGCCCCACTACGACAAAATGCATCTTTCAACACATATCCTTTGAATTTGTCTTACCTGAGACAAAATTCTGGGATTGGTGGCCCCTCCAATATAGTTCAAGAGTAGTACCCTTCCAGCTGGTGCTCGATTTGGAAAGAGTGATGAGCTGTATATAGTTCCTGAACCCAGGAAACCCACAGGTTAAATATAAAGAAAAGAAAAAAACTGATCTAGGAGGTGCAAGGCGTGGGCAGGGGAAGAGCAAGAGCAAAACTCTCACCGCATGCGTACAGGTAAATCCTATTACCATTGGATAGAAACCCCATTATTAGGCATCATGATTTATGAGCATAGATAATGAATTTCTGAAAAGAAAATCTACCTAATGTTTTCAGTCCTTGGCTACGAGGATGAAGTTGACCAAATCCCTTTAATTGACCATCTATTAGGCATTCCGTCCGGATTGCTTCTTTTGGATATGAAATAGACACAGCTGCAACCGGTGGGTAGTAAAATTTTGATAAAGCATCTGATGCTGCAGCCTGCAGGGCAAAAAATGAGACGATATACAAAAATTATTTTAAATGGCAGCCCATAATGAACAAACAACAAATGATACCTCAATTAGCTCTTCAGATACCATATTTTTATCTTGTCTAACAAAAAAGACAAACCCTTCTTCCCAAACACATGCTTTTAGGCTTTACAGTTACAACTTACAGCAGTAAAATATGTTGTAACTAAAGGAAAGGGAGAGAAATGTAACAAAGAAACTTACTGAAAGAGGACGCAATAGACTGCTTGCTACATAGGACGGAATGGTCATAACAACACTTTTACTCAGTACTGAGACCAACCCTTCTGGAGTCTCATATGTCAGAGTGTACCCTCCTTTGTCCAACTTACTGATACCTGAAAGCTTCCAGGATAACTTCACTCTGTCACCCAACCTGCCAAACGTAAACAGAACATATTACAACCAACATGGCTGAGAAAATTAAGAGTGTTGCATAGAAAGAACACATTCCTTAGAACCCTGCCAACAAGAGTACTTAATTTGAAAGAGGGTACCTTGAAGAGAGTGCTTCTGGAAACATGGAAAGTCCCTTCCTAAGAGATCCAACTGTTTGGCCCTTTGGTTTTGGTAGACGCCTGTGGAATAACTAAAATCAGGCCATTGAAAATAAACTTTATGATTTACATCATGACACAAGCCTCAAAGCAAACAGGTGTTCATTACGGATCTCGAGGGGTCTTTGGAGCACGACTTCTCTCCTGGATTGCTTTAAAAGCTCCACCAATGATGCTACCCCCATTTTGCTCAAGGTTCCACACTTTGCCAAATGCTGCTTTCATACTTAACTTTGAAGGATCGCCTGCATAAACACCTGCATATGAAATAAGTGTCAGGGAAACTATGAAATTACTATAGCCAGCCTAGAGGATGAAAAAGACACACCGCTCTAAAGTAGACTTGTGTAAATATGAGAGCAGAACTAAATAAATGAGAGTGGTTAAAAATCAGAGCTTTGCGCAATACTACCAGATCAAAGTTTTATCCATAGATTGTGAAAGGTCCTATTTTATGCGGCAGCCCATTTGACAGAGCACTTTTGTCATAAGGAATAAGGAAGAAGGGTGTGTTCACACAGTCAAAACAGTTTTTATCTTTTTTTTCCAGGGCATGAATGTCATAATTGATATGGAGTGGCTTAGATTTTAAACCCATCTTAGAATCCATTAGCAGAATTTAGAAAGCAGAAAAAGAATATGAAGTTATGAACAACACAGCAAGAGAACAGAGCAAACAACAGATTAACAATGCTGTTATAATGAGAGTACCTGAACAAAAAGGCTCAATCAGGCGTTCGAAAACCTCATCTCCAAGATTACGACGGACAAACTCCTCAACGGATTCCTCCTGACCCTGTGACCTTTGTCAAAGATTATGCCAAATGAGAAATGCAATTGAGAAATCACAATAGCAATACAACAAAGAGAGGCAGAGAGAGGGGACAAACTGGAGGAGGAGGGGAAGGACGAATTCCAAGAGCACCAAATGCAGCCCTGAGTTTACCGCCAATGCTCATCAAGTCAAAGAAAGCTATGTCACCCGGGCTAGAAGGCACAGGCCTCAACTTGCCATCCCACAACACGAACCGAGGCGCATTCGGATCACCGAGAACGAGATCATCCTTCAAACCACTATCCACCTGCCAAACACATACACAATTACACATTTCTTCACCGGCCACCCGATCCTAAATCTCCACTGCTATAAATTAGGCCAAAATCCAGCTCACCGAAATTGTGAAGAATATAGCATACATACCACATTATCAACAAGCATTGTAACTGTAATTGTACAAGAACCTGAAACTGAATGCAATTACAAATTCAGGAGCATACCAGCATGGTGAGCATGGAATCGGACGGCTGAAAACTATTAGGACCTTCTTCCCAGAGATAACCGTCTCTCTCTACGGTGATGATGTTGCCTCCGACTCGGTCTCTGGCCTCCGTCACTATCACATTCGGAACGGCGTCGTTGTGCTTGGTGGCCAGCGCCTGAGCGATGCAGAGTCCGCTGATTCCGCCTCCGACGACGACGCAGTCAACGGAGGAGATCGAGCCGTCGGCGGCGACGCCTGCCGGAGAAACGGTGGACTGTTTGGCGAGGGAGCATCGGAATCTGGAGAAGTGATGAGGTAGAGAGGAGAGCTTGTTAGGTTTGGGGGTGAGGAAAACGGAGGGTGGCTGTCGGTGAGAGAGAAGAGGGTGAGGGGCGGCGAGCGTGGAGAGGGTGGTCATGGCGAGATTGACAGCTTCAGCGGATAAATGAGAGAGAAGGCTTTTCTTATCTTTAAACCATCTGCTCACACGGTCACACCTGTCTCTTTTTTCAATGTTTTCATTTTTTTTTATTCCTTGACATTTTCCGGGTACTGGTAAATGGAAAGCTCTTCCGTTTCGATTTTGGGATCCTATTTTTGTTTATTTTTAAGGATAGCTTAGATATGTTTTTTTGAATGAGCTTGGATTATAAAGATTAAAACAAAAGGCTTAATACTTTATATTAAACTTGGATCGTTCAAAATTATTAAAAATAAATATAAGTTTTTAACTATCACTAAATTATCTGAAAATTTGTATAAATGATATACTCATATAACCCAATGAACTGAACGGTGGAGATTTAATTTTGTGATAAAAAAGTTCATCAAATGACATATCCCTATAAATGAACAAAAATAAGAATCTCTCATTGGAATGGCAATGAACAAAAATAGAGATCCCTCATTAAAATGGCTCTGCTGGTAAATGTATCTCGTAAATATCTAAATAAACCCAACAAACAACAAACAAAGGTATTTATTGCAATACAAATTTGTCGACCATCTTTATTTGCCCACCAAAATGCACACTCACTTAGTCTATTGGCACATGTCCATTTTATTATCAAGAATAAAATTAAACCATTTGAAGAAACATGTATCAATACACTAAGAGAGTGGGCACTTTGGTAGGCAAATAAATGTGGTCGGAAAAATTTGTATCCACACCTACACTACCTAGTATCATTTTAACTAGTAGCATAGTCTTCATTTAGCAAGTGCAAGGTTGTAAGTTCGACTTACGAATGACTAGTTGTAGTATTTGAGTTATTTACCCGATCAAAAAAAAACTACACCTATCACTCAGCTCTGAGGTCACTTTCGTAGTCGGCTTCCTTGGTGTGGCTAAAAGTTGAATCTATAAGAGTTATTGGATAGCTTTTATCATTCTCGTTGCTACTATTGTCAGATTTCTACTCTGCTACCAAATTCATCCTTAAACAACTCCTTAGACTCTTTTTCTTTGAAAAATCTTCATTTATTCAACCTTGTTGCGTCAAGATACTTTTGAGGAAGAGTGTTATGCTCACACACTAGGGTAAGTGTTAGTCACACTTAGCTATGTGACAGTTTTCAATTTAGTAAAGAACAAAAATAGTCAAAACGTTTCTTTCTCCTCATATGCATATTATCGATATTTCATGTCTTAACCTTCATATCTTTACCAACTTGGACTCTGAAAAAAAATGATTCATTTCTGCAACAACTTTCTTAGAATTCTCCGCCAGATCTCTGACTCTCTTCCTCATTGCCACCGCCCACCACCCACCTCACTACAACTTCAACCTTCTCTCGCTCAATTAATTCATTATGTTCCATTATCCACAACACCCACTCTTTGCTCCCAACCTGAACACCAATCTTAAGCATACCATTAGTAATAAACATGCGACATCTTTCTTCAGGTCTCTTCCTCATCTCCACCGAGAACACACAGGTATTCATCTACACATCGGCACAAAGTCAATTTGTATTCCATCTTGTAAACACGAAAAATCTGCAACAAATAACAGAGCAACACGTGTACAAGATAAAATATTTGTATTGATGAATTTGCGGGTTACAATCTCTGTTGGTATTCTTTTACAAGAATTTCCTCTTATTTGATCTCCAACGTCGATTTGATCCAAGGATGACGAGCACTTAATCTTGAATCGAATTGTTGTAGTTTGGACTTCTTGTCGTGTTGACTATTTGTAGAAGTTGATTGACCAAGTGTCGTTGAGGCGTGTTCTTAATCGGACTTAGGCCACGAGCCGTGTCACATGGTGCATGTTCTTCGACTTTGACAGGGGATGAATTGGCACGTGTGTTCAGTGCTTGTTGATTCTTCACGAGTTTGTTAAAGAACTTGGTAGAGGTTTTGATTTGTTGAAGACTTGAAGACTAGGGTTGATCAAGGGCCGTGGAGGCTTGATGTTGATCGGGTTTGATCAACGAGCGGTTTCACGTGGTGGTTTGTTCTTTGTCTTGGAGTTGGTGAAGATGTCGGCTATTTGGTAGCTTGATGATTCTTCAAGGGTTTTGGCAACTTCTAGACTTGAGGTTGATGAAGAATCGGCTATTTGGCAGCTTGATGATTCTTCAAGGGTTTTGGCAACTTCTAGACTTGAGGTTGATGAAGAATCGGATATTTGGCAACTTGATGATTCTTCAAGGGTTTTGGGAGACTTCTGAGCTCTTGAGGTTGATGAAGAATCGGTTATTTGGCAACTTGATGATTCTTCAAGGGTTTTGGGAGACTTCTGTGCTCTTGGGAGTAATTTTTCTCTCTCTCTCTCTAGTTCGCTGCCCCCTTCTGGTCCACTGCCTAGTTCGCTCCCCCTCTTCTTGGTATGAGAGGGGGTATTTATAGTGTTAACATACCTCCGCTTATGACATGTAATGAAGATACTGAATCAATAATATTTCCTTAATGTTAATAATCGAATCAATTAATCTTGACTGATTGATTTTGTTAGTACATAGCCAAAATACTTGGCTAAGCCGAGAATACGGTACAATTACCCGGTCGAGATAGCCTTGGTGGGCCCTTCACAGACATCCAAAGAGTGAAGGGCCGGTAACAAACCGCTTGCCAAAGTCACTCTAGCGGCAAAACACCCCCAAAATGGGAGACACTCTAAAGGAGGGCAAGGAGTCCCACATTGGAGACTAAGGCAAAGGTACACATACTTGCCTTATAAAACAAGCTCAACCTATCATAAAAGGTACACACACATATACATACTCATATATATTCTCTCCCTCTTTCATTCCTCTACCCGTACAAGTGCTCAAAGCTAACTTAAGCATCGGAGAGTCGAAGACTGGGCCACCCCAGTCCTGACCCCGTGACGTTGTCATTTGTGCAGGTACCGAGTGAAAGACCCCAAGAATTCTACTTCGTTCCGCCTGGCGACCACTTCCCGGTCCGGGACGAAACAGGTAGAAACAATTGGCGCTAGAAGGAGGGCCCCTATCTTGTGGAACTCCCACTTGCCTCGGAACTCAGCACCATGGTGATCATTGATGACCCTGTGGACACTGGCACTCAAGTGGAACTTAAACCCAACACATCCCTTCCCCAAACCAGCAGCCCAGCCCCCATTAGCCATCCTGACCTCGCCACAGCCCTTGAACTCCTCAAGCGAGACTTCCATTCGTTCCGCAAGCAAGCGGCGAAGGAAAGGGCAGAAGCGGAAGCGTACCGGGTACGCATTGCTGAGTTGGAGAAAGAGCAATCCTTGCTCCGCGCCACGTTAGAGCATCGTAACGTATACAACGATCGCTCAGACTGCGCGGCGCGAATTGCCGGGACCCCGGATTCCCTTCAAAACCAGACTGGTCCCGTACTCTCGGGAGAGCCTAACCAGATCGTATACATATCTCATCCCCTTGCCCATCCCTCATTTCCACTCCCGGCCCCCCAGCCATCTCCAATCCTCAATGACTCCCCCCTGCCACATCAACCTAATCCATCTACCCAACCCATCCCCACTTCCACCAAATCACTGAAGATGAAGAAGTGTAAAGGCACGAGGGACCCCTATCTCCACCCCGAGACGCTCTTCTCGCAATATAGTTCCACTGGCCACAGCGACGCCATAGTCCAGAATGGGCAACTCCACCAATATTGTGCTCGTGGCCAAATTCTAACCCTACATGGCGGAGCTCCACGGTTCCCCCAACGCC